>LR990339.1:39848978-41119812 GCA_905147345.3 Mythimna impura
CATGTTGTCATTATACTTTCCAGGCTTTTAATTTGTTTGTAGGTTGTTTATATCGAATATATCTATATATTATTTATATTTTTTTTTAATTCTTGATAGGTTCGCGCTTGACTACTATCTCACCTGAGAGAAAGCGATGATGCGATCGACGATGGAGAGCGCTTACCTAGAAGTAACCTATTCATTCTTGACTTAAAGATTCCCGGGTTGTAGCCATCAGGAAACACAGATTTCGGCAAGGAATTCCATTCCTTAGCTGTACGTACAATGAATGTGTTCCCAAAACGTTTCGTGCGTATAGGTGGGATTTCCACCATGTACCGGTGGCGCATTGCCGTACGCTTGGTGGTCCGACGATGGAACGGGCTAGGCATTTATATAAAAGGAGAAATTGACTGACTGACATATCAACGCACAACCGAAACTATTGGGTTTAAGAACGTGAAATGTATAAGGCAATCTTTTATGATGCAGGCGAGCTCTAAGAAGGGGTTTTTGAAAATTCAACTATTAAGGGGATAAAAACGAGGAAATTCGTTTGTAGGCAAAATCTTATGCATTGACCCATATACTTGAAAATCAGCATAAATAGTAACCCAAGTAAAAAAAAATTCCATAATTATTATATACTAGCGACCCGCCCCGGCTTCGCACGGGTGCAATGCTGATCACTTCATAGTATATGGTGAAGCGTCAATGCCTTTTCTTAAGGTATATGTATTTTTAGAGAATAAATAATATAAATTAGTTATCTTTCCCGCATTCTCTAAGTTAATTGAGTCTCTGTTGACGATTTCCTTCACCAATATCTGCGACCGCAACGCCCACTGGTGACGTATCGAATGCTTTCTTGAGACGCTCGCTAAAGACCGCTAGATGGCGTCTAACCCGCTAACAAAACAGTGTGTCCGCTACGCAAACAGTGTGTCCGCTACGCAAATCGACATTGCGTCGAATAAAAACCGCTCCGCTGTAAAAATCCCATATCTGTTGAAAACCTGAGAATTCTCCTGTAATAAGTGTATCTGCTACTGTGAGACATTAAGACCATAAAGTGCAGTGTTGGTTTCACGAGTTCTGACCAGCCCACCGGTGGATGGATGAAGATTTAGCTCGCCGGCCGGCAGCTCACAGACAGACCACGCGTCCGTGGATGAAGCGCTTTCCTGACGACGAGTTGGGGTCACTGGATTAGCAAGGTACGTGGGCTCTGAATTGCTATAGATGTCGCTAGATTTAGGTTCGCGGGGAATCGTCAACAGAGATTTAATTTTGTGTAATATAACCATAATTTCACCGCCATATTGGTAGTCTTAAAACACCATCCCATTCAGGTGATTGCTATTTACACGCGTCATCATAATTTTTTGGTCCTTTCGAGCCTGGATAGATAACCAGGTAACCGCTCCCTAGTTAGATTTTTACGTAATATTTGGTGAAAATCATAATAGGTATATATAGGTTATAGATATTTACGTAAACCTTTGGTAAATTATTCTTGCCTATAAACCGCTCCCCGCTTTATCATAAACATAATTGACAATAGATTCTACGTAGGTTTTGGTAAATCTGTCAATATTGTTTCATAGAATTTAATGAGTTACGTATTTCACTTTGATAACATATAATAGGAGGTAGTTTCACATCATTTCGGCTTTGTGCGTATTAGTGATTTTTATTCAGATACCGCCACAGAGCGGGAGGATACTTTACGATTGCTAACCGCCTGATAAGTTTACCCGCGCATATTTTTAGATATTGCTCTTGATATTAACTTAACAAAATGACTGAGAAACAATTAAAGCCGGAAGATTTACTGACTATCCTTCATGAGAAGAAAGGATTGTTATTCAAACGCCTTAATCGATTATATGAATTATCGAAAAATATTTCGTCGTTCGATACGAGAAATAGTGAAAGTTTTATGACTGAATCGGAAACTATTGACGACATTCGTGATAAATTTGAATCTTATGTCGATCAAATTAACCACATAAACATTAATTTGAAACCTGGTTCGAGTCCCGACTATGCTTGTTTAGAATCCTTTGAAGATTTGTTTATTCGCATTAAGCGTATTAGGAATAAAATCGACAGTAGTCAATCTCAGTTATCTCAATGTAGTAATTCGAAAACGCTTTTTGAACCACTAAAAATAAAGCTGCCTCCGATTGCATTGCCATCTTTCGACGGGAAACCTGAGAATTGGCCTGTTTTCTATGAGTCGTTCAAGTCGAATATTCATGACAATGATCAGCTGACTGACTCGCAGCGTGTGCAGTATTTAGTGGGTAGACTTACACATAACGCGTTAAAGATTACAGCCGGTATTGTGCCTACGGCTGATACCTATCATTTTCTATGGGACAGCTTAGTTAATAAATACCAGGATAAACGTACATTAGGTATACACTATTTAAATAATATATTAGATTTAAAAAGTTGTTTGTGTAACGCAAATAGTCTCGATTCTTTCATTGAAACATTTAGTGCAAGTATTTCTGCCTTGAAACAACTCGGTATTCCGGATCTTGCGGATTTTATTCTCTTGCATTGCGCTATGAGAAAAATAGATTCACAGACTGGTCAATCGTTTGAACTTTCCGTTCGCGATGTTGAAATACCTACAACTAAATTGTTAATTAGCTTTGTTCAAGATCAGGCTAAGATATTAGCACGCTCGAATTTATCTCATTCGAACGCGAAAAATAATTATAATAAACCTCATAGTCCCGCATCTCGCGAGCCTCGCACGCAAACGAAAGCGTTTGTTGTGAGTGTATCGCCTAATCCTACCGCGCCCGCTCCGCCCCGCTCCGTCTGCGCGTATTGTAAAGATAACGCTCATGTTCATTTGTATAAGTGCGCTAAGTTTCAATCCGCGTTGACTCCTAGAACTAGGTTTGAGTTTATTAAATCCGTATATGGTTGCGTAAATTGTCTGAGCACGTCGCACGGTTTGAGTAATTGCAAGTCGACCTCAGTCTGTAACGTATGCAAAAAACGCCATCATACTTTATTACATTTTGAGAAAAATAATAAACAATCGCATGTAGCTGATGTTAAACCGACGAATTGCAATGTAGCCGTCGCGTCCAGCCTGGCTGTGCCGCTGGCCACTGCGCCCCCCGCGTTCCTCCCGCCCCGCGCGGCCTCTTGTGGTTCGGGTGACGTTGCTCAAACATGTCCGACCCATAACACGGCCGTATTATTGGCTGCAGATACGAGGGCTAAGTCGGCAGTCTTGTTGTCGACCGCTCAGGTTTATGCGCGCGCTAACAATAATAGTTCGGGCCATAAAACAATAGTTAGGTGCTTGATTGACAATGGTTCGCAAAATAATTTAATAACTACAGATTGTTGTAGAAAACTCAACTTAGTAATAATTCCTTTGAATAATTCTTTTGTCAAAGGAGTTGGTTCTGTGTCGCGGCCGATAATAGGTTATGTGAATCTAGATATCGAGTCTCGCGTATACCCGCATCAAAAATATACTATTCATGCGTTGGTAGTTGAGTGCATTACGGACAAGGTACCTTCGCACCATATTAAGTGGGATTGTCATGTGGACTTCCACTCGCTTCCGCTCGCTGATTTAAGCTGGAATATTCCAGGAGATATTGACATAGTGTTAGGCGCTCAACTGTTTCCGTATATTTATTTGGGGAATAGGGTAGACTTAGGTTCAAATGCGCCACCCGCATTATTGACCACATTCGGGTATGTCCTTATGGGTGATTTTCCGCCTAGTAAAGATAATTTAAATTTACCTAGCTCTTCTTTCACAGCATTAGCCCTTAATGATTCATTACAAAAGTTCTGGGAATTGGAAGAAGTTGAAAATAAACGTTTTTTATCTCCTGAGGAAACCGAATGTGAGAATATTTTTTCCTCGACCGTGTCACGTGACGATGCGGGACGTTATACTGTCGCGTTACCCTTTAGTAAGGATCCCAGCGAGTTGGGTAACTCCCGTACCGCCGCGTACCGTCGACTGGTTGCGCTGGAGAGAAAACTCCGCCAATCGCCGACGTTGCGGGAAAATCATAATGCAGTGATCCAAGAGTACATAGACAATGGATACTTAAGTCCAGTCGACGAATCCGCCATTTCGGATGACGGGTACTACATCCCTCATCACGCTGTCGTTCGGCCAGACAAGCCGATGCCGCGCGTCGTATTGGATGCGAGTGCCAGGATTCATACCGGTTTATCTTTAAATGATGTACTCCATATTGGTCCGAATTTACAAACAGATTTGTTTCTTCTTTTAATCAACTTTAGATTATTTTCTATCGCTATCAATTCTGATATTAAGCAGATGTACTTACGAATTTGCGCACCTGTTGAGCAGCGTAAGTACCTACGCATTTTGTGTCGATTCAGTGTGAATGATCCTGTGTTGACATTCGCTTTTGACCGCTTACCTTTTAGACTGAAGTCGAGTCCTTACTTAGCTATGCGCACTGTGCGACAGCTGGCCTCGGACAGTCCGCATTATTATATACTTAAATTCGCTAGACCGAAGGTTCGTTGTGAACCCCGGTCGCCGCAGGGATTGTCAGCGGCGGAACGAGTTATGATCCGTGCTGTGCAATCTGTTCATTTCGCAGATGACATTAAACTCATTAAATTTGGTAAATTGTTACCAAAGAAACTCCGCAGTTTGTCTGTCCTTTTAAATGAAGAGAGTATATTACGCATTGGGGGAAGACTTTCAAAGTCATGCCTTCCCTTTGATGCTAAGCATCCTTTTTTACTTCCCAAACATGATCATGTTGTGGATTTGATAATTCGTCATTACCATGTGATGAATTGTCACACTGGGCCAGGGCTACTTATGTCTATTTTACGACAGCGATTTTGGATACTAGATGCCAGGACTGTCATTAGGTCCAAGTTGCGACAATGCAACACATGCTTTGGAGTTAATCCGACGCACCCCACTCCAATGATGGCGGCCCTTCTTGAATACCGTGTATCGGAATCAAAGGCTTTTGTCCATACTGGAGTGGATTATGCTGGTCCCATACGCATAACTCTCTCTCGTCGCAGAGGTCAACACGCTCAAAAGGCTTACATCTGCTTGTTTGTGTGCTTGGTAACCAAGGCTGTCCATGTAGAGTTAGTCTCTGAACTTGCTACCGACGCCTTTTTATCCGCGTTTGAACGTTTTATCTCGCGTCGAGGGCCAGTATCCTGTCTCTATTCGGATAACGCTACCAATTTCGTTGGTGCTAAAGCTCAGCTAGATGAACTTTATAATTTCTTAATGAGGTCAAACCTCAATTCGTCTCTTTTAAATGATTTATCAACTCGCCGCATTAAGTGGAAAATGATTCCACCTCGCTCCCCACATTTTGGCGTTATGTGGGAAGCCAATGTAAAACCATTAAAACCGCATCCTTATAAAGGGACTGACAATGTCGCTCGCGTTGCAATGGTGAGGACAAGGTTCGGTAATTTTAAACGCTCTGTCACAAAACTATATCCTATTCCAACGCAATAAAATTTCATTTTAACGATACTCGTAGTTTTTTAAGGTTTAGGATTAGTATTCTAAATGATTTTTATTTTCCGCATTTTTAGGATTAGTATTCTAAATGATTTTTATTTTCCGCATTTAGTCATAAAGCTTAGACTTTCCGATCATGATCTAGGTTAGTAAATCTTTACAATTTTAACCTTTCCCTTTGAAAGCACTTGCGTCCTTCCAAGGGGGGGAGCATGGTGAAGCGTCAATGCCTTTTCTTAAGGTATATGTATTTTTAGAGAATAAATAATATAAATTAGTTATCTTTCCCGCATTCTCTAAGTTAATTGAGTCTCTGTTGACGATTTCCTTCACCAATATCTGCGACCGCAACGCCCACTGGTGACGTATCGAATGCTTTCTTGAGACGCTCGCTAAAGACCGCTAGATGGCGTCTAACCCGCTAACAAAACAGTGTGTCCGCTACGCAAATCGACATTGCGTCCAATAAAAACCGCTCCGCTGTAAAAATCCCATATCTGTTGAAAACCTGAGAATTCTCCTGTAATAAGTGTATCTGCTACTGTGAGACATTAAGACCATAAAGTGCAGTGTTGGTTTCACGAGTTCTGACCAGCCCACCGGTGGATGGATGAAGATTTAGCTCGCCGGCCGGCAGCTCACAGACAGACCACGCGTCCGTGGATGAAGCGCTTTCCTGACGACGAGTTGGGGTCACTGGATTAGCAAGGTACGTGGGCTCTGAATTGCTATAGATGTCGCTAGATTTAGGTTCGCGGGGAATCGTCAACAGAGATTTAATTTTGTGTAATATAACCATAATTTCACCGCCATATTGGTAGTCTTAAAACACCATCCCATTCAGGTGATTGCTATTTACACGCGTCATCAGTATAAAACAAAGTCGCTTCCCGCTGTCTGTCCCTATGCACGCTTAGATCTTTAAAACTACGCAACGGATTTTGATGCGGTTTTGTCCAGCATTGCACCAGGGCAAGTCGCTAGTATTAAATATACTACAGAATGTCTTTATACACAACGTTCATAGATTTTTTGTCATTAGATAATGCAAACATGTTTTCTTTTGAGGTTACTCTTGAAAGAGTGACATATAATAGGCCATGTGAAAAACATTCAACGCTCAAATCTAAGCCTGCAACGTTGAAAGTTTGACCCTGCGATTTATTGATGGTCATTGCAAAAGATATCTTTAGCGGAAATTGTAGGCGTTTATATTGGAACGGTAAATTGGATGGTATTAGAATTCAATTTCAATTAATCCAAACACGGCTAGGTTACATTGTTTTATTATGAAGTTCCTGAGTCTACGTTCCACCTTCCTACATCATCAGATCAGTTCGATAGTACCTTATAGCCAAAGTGCATCTCATGACAATTCTAATAAGCCCAAACACGGCTAGGATACATTGATTAATTAGAGTTTCGGTGCCTATCTTCCGGCTCCATCATCATTATCAGGTCACTTCGATGATACTTTGGAGGTAGGCGGAACAGAGAGTAAGGTCTCGAAAACCGCCTTTGAAAAGGGAGGATCCTCTGGTCAGACGGGTGTTATGTTTGGTGGGCTACTGCCCGATAGATGATTTCGGGCTGTTCAGATATGTTCCAATCGCGCGGAGAACTTTGATTGCGCGATGCAGGATTAGTTCATAAGTGACGCCTTAGATGTCGCTACATCGCTCCCCTCCAGAGATCGGAGATCGCATGGTTCTTGATGCTTCTTGATGCGTGCCAGGCCAGTGGCAGGTTGGTTCCAGTGGGTCGGAACTGTCTGCGGTAATGCCCCAGTGAGTCGGGGTGGTGCTATCCCAGTGACTCGGGATGATGCCCCAGTGAGTCGGGGTGATGATGTCCCAGTGAGTCGGGATGATGCCCCAGTGAGTCGGGGTGGTGATTTCCCAGTGAGTCGGGATGATGCTGCAGGCTCCGGTGAATCGGAGAAGTGCCGCTGGCTCTAATGAGTCGGAGCGGTGCTGTGCGACGTAGTGACTTGACTGCTTGCGTCGACCTGGAGAGTTTCTTCGTGGCTCTTCATGTGACTGGCCGAAGGTGAAGTGTGCTTCGCCAAGGTCGCTGATGAGGCTGAGGGTGATGACAATGAACAGGTATGCAAGCTGGTGGTCAGGACACCCTTTATAGCCGTGGGTGCTGGCTGTATGGCTCGCTGCGCGAAAGCTTGAGGAAGTGATGATGACGTCACGAAGTAGTGGCTGCACAAAGGCTGCGCTGACGTTCTTTGTCGAGGGTCACCAGTTTGGAGGTAGGCGGAACAGAGTGTAAAGTCCCGCAAACCTCCGTTGAAAAGGGAGGATCCTCCGACCAGACGGGTGTTGTCTGGTGGGCATCTGCCCGATAGATGATTTCGGGCTGTTCTATTTGTTCTAATCCAGCGGAGAACTTTGATTGCGTGATGCATGATTAGTTCTTATGTGACGCCATAGATGTCGCTACAATACCATTTTCAACATAACTATTCAGAACCATTTATTTATTTATTTGTATTGTCATAGTCGCTTAACTGTCTTCATTGTGATATCTATGTGAGTATGAAGTTCCGTTGGCCATTCCTGGTCTTCTTCATCAGTTCCACTTCATCAAATGTTACTTTTTGACTGTAAATACTTATGTTCTCGATGAAAATACCAAAATCACTATATGGTTGCCTATAATATTTGAGGAGTTCCCACGATTTCTCATGGATCCCATCATCAGAACTGGATTTTGAAAAAAATGGGACCTTTAATACTTGGGGAGTTCTCTCGATTCATCATGGATCCCAAAAAAAAAAATTGCAAATCGGTCCATAAACGACGGAGTTCAGAGATAACACACAAAAAAAAACATACAACCGAATCGATAACCTCCTCCTTTTTTTGAAGTCGGTTAAAAACACTAAAACGATCAAAATAACTTTAATTTCGGAAGCCGGTGTTTCTGGTATTGTTTGCTTGTTATTTAACACCGAGTTCCAAAATTAAAGTTATTGTGATCGTTTTAGTGTTTTTTTTTTTTTTTTTGTAGTGAAGTCGGTTATTTATTTTTTGTATAAAGTTTTTTATTTCACACTTTTTAGTTGTGATGCACTTATAGCCAGAGTACCTATTTCTCAGTACTATCCGAATTAACCCAAACACTGCTAGGATACATTATTTTATTATGAAGTCCCCATACACCTCCCGGCTCCATCATCAGGTTAGTTCGATAGTACCTTATAGCCAACTTGTGCTCCTAGACTGCACAGGTGTCACTGAAATACGCACACGAACCTTAGGATCCCCGAACTCCCTTATTGATGCCCTGAAAAACCTAACAGGCCTAATCTATTTTTTGGAAAGATTTGGGCTGGTTGGAATGAGCCCACCAAAGGTTATGACCGCCATGGCCCACGTACAACGTCCACATAGGACTAAGTGCGGAAACCATACATAAATAGATAGATAGATAGCCAAAGTGCATATCATGACAATTCTAATAAGCCCAAACACGGATAGGTTACATTGATTAATTACAGAGTTCCAATGCCTAACTTCCGGCTCCATCATCATCATCAGATCACTTCGATGATACCATTTTCAACATAACCATTCAGAACCATTTATTTATTTATATTGTCATAGTTACTTAACTATCTTCATTGTGATATCTATGTGATGGTGAAGTTCCGTTGGCCATTTCTGGTATTCTTCATCAGTTCCACATCATCAAATGTTACTTTTTGACTGTAAATGCTTTAGTTCTCGATTAAAATACCAAAATCACTATATGGTTGCCTATAATATTTAAGGAGTTCCCACGATTTCTCATGGATCCCATCATCAGAACTGGATTTTGAAAAAAATGGGACCAATCTGGAAGTAACCGAGTATCAATCTTTGAAAGAATCAAGTTACTTACCGCAACCGCTATGTCCCTGCATTTTAAATCTTTAATATCTTCGAAAATATTCACTTAAATTACACGCTGTAAAGGACCATATTGATCTATATTAAATGCACAATGTATTTAAGGTACTTAATTGGATAAAGATTAATGCTGTATTGCTTAAAATCGCTTCGTAAATAAGCCATTATTTCTCGTAAAAAGTAAAGGATAAAAATTAGTTACTGTGGGTTATACCTATAAGATAGACATATACCATCGCGGACTTTTTTGTAGATCTTATTAAGGTGTACAATATTGTAGTACATTATTTTGATCTATCTCTTAGGGTTCAGCCAGCGTTTGCAATGTAAGCGCAAAAAAATGTGTTTATTTACGACATCACATTAAAAACCTCTAAAATCATCAGTTTTTCTCTACTATAATGTGCGTGTATTATACTTATAAACCTTCCTCTTGAATTACTCTATCTATTAAAAAAAACTGCATCAGAATCCGTTGCGTAGTATTAAAGATCTAAGCATACATAGGGACAGACAGACACGAAAAGTGACTTTGTTTTATACTATGTAGTGATTAAGTATTCATTTTTCAACTACACCACAACTAGTTATAAAACGGTTTCGGGGGTAAAGGTTGTATGGGAGAATCAGTATCTTATTCCTTGGGTTAATAAACTTGAAACTTGGCACAAAACTCTAAGTAAAATGAATAATAAAGACGGCCATTGCAAATTTATCAAAACTACCCTCAAAATACTTTTTAATAAGCTAGTAAAATAAAATGGGATTGGGCGGGTCATAACAGTCGCATGCAGTCTGACCGCTGGGCGAGAGTCTCCACAAAGTGGGTACCTGAAGATGGACGACGCCGCCGAGGTCGACCTGGGAAGAGGTGGCGAGACGACTTAGATGCCTACCGCAAGGACTGGTTCGAGGTGGCTCAAGAAAAGAATACCTGGAAGAAGTTGTGGGAGGCCTTTGCCCAGCTGTGGGACAGTACAGGCTTTAAAAAAAAAAAGTAAAACAACATATTGGGCTGCGTAGGCGTATCAATGGGAACGGGAACGCAAAGCGAAGCGGTGCGAATGGAACAAAGAATATAATACTCTATTATGGTGGCCTACGAGATCAACCGCACGTGGACGCGGCGCGGTTTGAAGCGAAGCGGACGCGTGTAGTTGATTTGATATTTTCGTTCGAACTCTTGCGGTATGGTGACTTGTTTTATATTAATGATGGCTAAAGCGGCTACTCCACGCACACTTAGGACAGAGCCGCCGCATCGCGAATAGTTCGTGTGAACCACATCGGATCGCTTCATAACCGCAAATCGCCCACATATGACGCCGCGGGGGTTTCTGAATTTAATATTTGGGGTTCAGAATTTGTCAAATTTTTCTTTAGCCAGAAAGTTGCTGTATTTTTTGTATTAAATCAGGGTTTCACACGTGTTTAAAGTAAAAGCTACGGACCCGATAGTGGCCAAGTTCTTGAAGATGATGCTGAACTCCTTATATTTTAGTTTGTTTCCAGTATATGGGATTTTAGAGGTATGTGGAACAGAGAGTAAAACCCCACATACCTCCGTTGAAAAGGGAGGATCCTCCAACCAGACGGGTGTTATGTCTGGTAGGCTACTGCCCGATAGATGATTTCGGGCTGTTCTAGTTCCAATCGCGCGGAGAACTTTGATTGCGCGATGCAGGATTAGTTCTTATGTGACGCCATAGATGTCGCTACAGGATCATTATTAAGTCAAAGAAATCAAATAAAAGTTGGCCATCTACTTTATTGAAACCAGTCAAATTACGATACAGTGCTAGGGTAACTATTGTGAACTTTCATGCAGCCTTATGGTGTGTACAAAGGACTTATGAAAATGTAAGAGGAAATGACTATAATGAGAGGAAGTACACCAATTTCCTGAGTAAGCAGGCTTCCTCCATAGCTTTTATGCAATTTTATGCAGTGAACCAATTATGTAGTCACCCAAATGAAGGTTCAAAAAACTGGTTTCGGCTAAAAAGGGGCCGAATAGTCGGATAGACCGAAATTAGCGTCTTTGAGCTGATGGTTGTGATAGATACTTAAAATCAGACTGACTTGTTCGCACTGACTGACTAATCATCGATTTATTCGATTTTTAAGTACTAGCCGACCCGGAGATCTTTGTACCGCCTGATATAATCAACCGATTGCGATGAATATTATGAAATTTTTTCTGTAAAAACTTTTTTATTTTACACTTTTTAGTGGTGATACTTACAACAACTAAAAAGTACCCCTCAGTCAAACTTTAATAGTGTGCAAATTCTATAGTAAGGTAACCTACAAAATTTAATAATTAAAACATTGCATAATAATTCCAATAAGCCAACTCGAGGCCTACCTTCCGGCTTCATAATTAGATTAGTTCGATATATTCCTTTTCCCTCTTCTTTCAGTCAATCATTGTCCCTACCTGGAAAATTTTAAGTTTGTAGGTGTTATAGTTTCTGAGATTTCGTGATTAATCAGTGAGTGGTATTTCGCTTTTATATATATAGATTTCAAACAGTACCCCATGAAAGAAGAGGCCACTTTAGCCAGTTTAGCCAAACACACACAATGTCAAAGTTACTCAACTTGTATAAAATGTACCTACTATTTTATTTACCACTTTAGTTTCGGCTACAGCAGAAACTGAAAGTGGAGCCGAACATTTAGTTACGGTTCCAAAACTATCCTTCATAGCATAGCATAGTCGGCCTTATAATGTTCCCACTGTTGGGACTCAGGCCTCCTCTCTAGGAGATGGAATGTGCCGTAATCCACCACGTGGGCCTAGTGCGGGTTGGTGGATGTCACATGTCTTCGAATTTTTGGTTCTAGGATATGCCGGTTTCTTCACGATGTTTTCCTTCACCGTTTTGAGAGCAGTGGTGATGAAATAAATTACACAAAGTAATGCGCCTGGCTGGGTTTAAACTCGCAATCTACAACTCGTAAGTCAGGGCTATTACCACTCGGCCACTGCTCTCGGAGCCCAGTAGTCCAGCAAGGCCGATGCCTGCTAGCTAGGACCACGGAGAATTTCTGAAAAGGAAACCCGTAGTCCTAGAACGCAAAGGGCAACTGAAAGACACAGGTGTGGTTTATTTAGTCAGTAAAAGTCTGACACGCCGTCTCACTCCTCCACTTAAAAAAAAAAAACCACTGCTCTCGTCTGCGTCCTTCACTATACTATATATAAGTAGAACAACACAAGAATACAATTTTGACTGCACGATCGGTGCAGCGGTTGAGCTTTAGGCTGCAACGTTGCGTGTTGCAGGTTCGTCACCCGCTCGGAACAAAAAATTGTATGGTTTACTATTGTTGTTCCTGGTCTGGATGATTTTTATAGGTGAGTTTGCATGTTTATGTCCGCACCCACGATTAAGGAGTAATTTCTAGTGTGGGGCGTTTTTTTTAAAAAAAAAAAAAACCCTTTTACCTCTCTGTTTTTGTCGATTACCTCAAGGTTTGCGACTGCATTACTTTCACACATAGCCATTTCAAATAACAGTGACAGAATCCGACCTACTAAATATTCATAATGAAGACAAAACCATACATCATACGTTATATCATCATATCAGTATTGAGGCTACACGAGAAATATGTGATAGTTACTTGCCTACAAAAAAAAAACAAAAAACAAACAAACAAACAAAAAAAAACACAAAAAAAAACAAAAAAAAACACACAAATACTAACATATTTGGTAGTCACAACTAGATGGAGAACATAAACATGTAATTTGTATTTGAGATGTAGGTATTGCCTTAATGTGGCCCTACGGTACCTACTTATTTGAGGGTTGATAAAACTCAAACCTCAAATAATTGGAACAATTTGCCAGCTGCGGTCTTCCCGTCCGATTATAATTTAGATGTCTTCAAGGCTAGAGTGAATAGGCTCTTAATAAACTAGTGCGATTCACGAACAACGATCACTGCTTACCATCAGATGGGATCGCTGTCAAGCGCTAGATTATATTGTATAAAAAAATAAAACAATTGCCTACAAGTTTCAAGAACATTGAAAAATGTGGTGTTATGTTAACCCATTGATTACAGGTTTACCTTAATCATAATGATATAAAAAAATAGGTAATAAGTTTCAGTAAGGAATTTTGTTTTTAAATTTCTCTTCAAATTATTTTGCATATGGGTAAACCATACGTGCGTACGAAGTGAACATAATGCAATGTAAAGAGTTAGTAACCTAGTCCTAAGTCTTATTTACTAACGATAAATTGTATTTACTCTAACATAGAGTAAGTAAGTCTGTATGGGCCAAGATGCCCAATAATAAATGATTTATTGTTATTATTCTATAATAAAAACTAACCAGATTGGCTCAAATTAGCACCAAATTTTAAGTGGGTCCTTTTCCACTCGCCTAACATCAACATCGAGCATGGTTAAAAAGCTTGTTGCTTCATCTAACACAATCCAATGCGATGTTTGATGAAGAGGCAACGCAAAAAAGAGAGATAGCGCCGAAATTCCGTGATTTACTCTAATATTTCACAAAACTTGTTCCAGGAAATACGTGCTTTTTTTAAACCCTTAAAAGTTTTTCAGAAAAATTGTCGTCATTCAGAATCTCGATTACATACTTAAATGTGCAAGGCTTCCATTGATGTACTTTTTTATATTTTTAATATATGAGTAGGTACATTATGGAGGGCCAAAGTTCACGTAAAATAGCAGATTTTCAGAGGTCTTTACTAGATTAGTTTTACACAAATTTATGTTTAGGCTTCTATAAAGAAATATATAGAAGCCTAGATAATATCCACAAGATAGCTGTGTATTTAAAATATCTAGAAAAAGATGAGTAATAACATCAAAATCACGTAAGAGCGGTTGTATGACAATGTACCTCGAAAAGGACGCTCTTAAATGCTGTCTTACTTTTGTAAGTGAGGCACGTTACCGACTGGGGCATATACATGCCCCAGTCAGACCAGTCAGTCAGGCATACGCCTGTGTACCATCACCTGAAACACGCTTTTGGAACTTGAAATATCTTAGGTTTAGAAAATTGCGTTTAATGATCAATTATCAGTACAAGGTTTTGTAAGAAAGCCTGCATACCAGAAAATATTGACAGAGATTTAAAAGAAATTCAACATTTACCTTCGATTCAATGTAAAGTTTATTTAAGTATCGAATTTTGTATGAACAATACTTAACACAGCTCGTTCGTAATCCCAACAAATTAATATAATAGAAAATTTAACCCCTGACAAGATCCTTCGTTGTTTTATTAGACAAAAGGGAATTCATGCAGGGCAAGTAATAACAAGCAACGACGCGGTGCGAGCGTTACATTGTGAGATTCGACCAATTTAGCGCGACTTGTTCCACGCTCCTAAATTCTATCTTAGTAATTTCCTGATTTCCTCTACCCTCAGGATTCCGGATGCGAAGATTTTCTTTTTTGATTTTCTGATATGATGGAGTTTTTCTGAAGTGAATCTTTGTCACGTGGTCATCGATCGCGGTATCACTGAGAATAATGAGAGATGAATAGTCAAAGCCTCCTCACATTTGGGCAACGCTGTAAGTTAGGCGGGCGCGGTGGCGTGAAGGCGGGCGGGCTCGGAGAGTGCGCGAGGGGAGGTCGATAAGCAGCGAGGCAGTGTGGCTCGGTTGGTCGAGGCAGACGGTCGCTCCCCTAGCTCCAGCGTACTCGTCACGCACTCTCACCAAAATCAACTCAGTTGATTCCGCTCCCGCGTCGCTCGCACGTTTGCGTCGCACGCTAGTTCTCGCGCTCGCTAGTTCTCGTGCTCGCTAGTTCTCGTGCTCGCTAGTTCTCGTCGTTTGTTGTACGCGCTCCCTGTTCTCGCGCGTTTCGCGCCTTACCACAAAGTTTGTAAAAGTAAGTACCTTTTTCAGCCTACCTGTGGGTCGCCGCAACATACTCCATATTTTTCTTAAGTATTTTTACAGGATTATTCGTACGAAATGAATTTTTTAGACGCTGCCGGAGCTGATACGGGAAGGAGATTGTCATCTGTTTCGTTAAATAATTTATTTATTAGAAAAACAAAGCCTCAACGGCGCACTAAAACGTTAGTGGCTGTTAACGTACCAGTAATAAACTGTGGCACTTTAATATTACTTTGGAAATGCTTTTTGGCTATCGGTGTAAATCTTCGTTTAGTACGTGACTTTGGTCTTGAATGTGTTTTAACGGAATCAATATGGGGGCAGTAATATTATAATAATGTGATTGTTTTAACCCGTGCCTGAAATTGAGGCCAGTAATTTATTTTGTACGGGCTTGGTTTTGGGTCGCAGTGTTGTCGAGTTCTCTTTCACTTCTGTTGACTTAGGTCATTGTATAAACTCACTGTGTGTGGCAAAACCATTTGAGCAACCTTTATCTTCTTGGGCTTAAATTTTACTGTTAACTGCGGTATTGATTGTACCTTTGTACAATTAATTTGAAACGGTGGACTCGTTATCTTTTGCGGAAAATAATTTAACGTGTCGATACTTCGACTTTAGGTTACGTAAAATCGTATCGTTCGCTTAAAATTACGAGAATTCATTTTCATTTGTAAATAAAGCGTTTACTTATAATTTCTTATTTTAAATTAATATTCGTGACCCAATATAAATAACAAATTATTTATAAGCTCGTTTAAATAAAACGATAAAATGTTATTTAGTATTTAGCGTTTGCAAATAATGTCTCAACTGTTGTACGTTCGTTTCTTTACGAATATCGGTAAAATGTTTATCTTTTAAGAAATAATGTACGAATAAGACCTAACAATAGAATCGTGGCTCATACAATTTCATCAATGAAGCGTTTATCGTTACCCGAATGTAGTCGAATTCCGCGGTTTAAATACCTAAGAGTTAGGTATGACGGAAATGTTAGAGAATGTACTGAATTATTTACTTGCGCCTACATAGACAGGCGGAAGTCAAAAAGTCTATTTTATAAAGATAAATAAAGATTTATTTATTTACATTTAAAAATATTAACTATAATTACAATCAAATAAAATAAATAATAATAAAAACCCTACACTAATTAATACTAACTAAAACTAAAATATGGCATCAAAAAAACTCTTCCACATCGCTGTCGACTGGTAGTGTGCCCAAAAGACTGGCGGCATTGCCACGCTGTATGGCAATGCTTAAATAGATATAAAGATAAATTAAAATAAATATCGCGGTTACCGACCTCTATTTACATTAAATGGTATAGTATAAAGACGCCGCGGTGATTTGACACAATCGTGCATAAAAAAACGTACAAACTCGACTCGGAGGCAGTCAATGTCTAAATTTTGACAAAATGTAGGGAATTAGAGTATTTTTGACTGAGATTGAAAATATGCTGATGAAAAATATTGAGCCTCATTTTTTACTGAAAGATAGCAGACAGATTACTAAAAATTTAAACAAAACAAAAAAAAACGGTTTAATATATTATATAAACCACTAATTTATAATTAGTACAAATACATAAAGGGCTTATTAGAATAGGTCTTGTTATTATTTAAGTAAAGTTTCAATAAATAATATTCATAAACAGCAAAGTTCTTAGCGTTTATTTAAATCCCAAAAAGTCACTCAATTTATGGAAATATTGTACAGGCTATAATTATTAATTATGAAGAATAAATGGCTATCAAAATGAAAAAAAAAATTGTCAAACGTAATATCTATTTTTTTGTAGCAATTGTTATGATTGGTTGATTCAATTATGAATTTATTAATTATGACAAATTTTCGTTGTCAATTTTGGGATTTAATTTTTTTTTACTTTTGACTACACAAATATAATCAGTAACGGGTACGGATAGAGCCCATTTTTTTTTGGACTCGTTAAAAAATAGGGATGTCATGGGTATGGATTGACATGGGTATGTCAGACTTTTACTGACTAAAACCCACTCGTTTGTTCCTTCTTTGCCTTCCATTTTAGGGCCCTGGCGGTTCATTTTCACTTAACCCAGGGCCCCAGTAGGCTTCGACCCTGCTGGGCCCCTACGATTTGCTGACATCTCATTGAGGCGTGCGTGGAACACTACGCGCCGTCGACAACTTGGGTTCGGTCCGAACCGTTTACCGGACGACCGGACGGCGTGCTACCCATTGCTCACCATCCGCAAGCCTGCGCCTACGGTGGCTAGAAATCTGGATCGGGATCCCGACAGCTGGGGCGTGAGGGCCGTTCCTTCGCGCGTGCGGCCGCCTCTTTTGCTGGCATTACTGCTTCACAGAAGGAGGCGACAGCCTGCCATTCCTCCTCGATCCGGACTATGGCCTTTACTAGGGCCCGGCGCGAGAGGTCGTTGCTGCCGATCACAAAATCACCTCTAAGGTTATGAAACAGAGGTCCTAAGTTTGTATGGAGAAACCTTTCACGCAAGTGAAGTTTCCGGTAGAAGCCAGTGTGTTATATTTCTGCTTGGCGAGCAGGTGTAGATCATGCGTTTCATACTTCTTATACAGGGTGACTGGCAATTAGTGTACGATACTTAAACACGTGATTGTGCTCATGATAACAAACAATTTTTATTATGGGAGCTAAGCCGAAATCGCGAAAAAAATATCAGCTGTTCAGTACATTAGGCAAACATAAATGTACTGAACAGCTGATTTTTTTTCGCGATTTCAGGTTTGTTCCCAAAGTAAAAGTTGTTAGTTATCATGAGCACAATCACGTGTTTTAGTATCGTACACTAATTACCAGTCACCCTGTATAAGCTAAGTCACCGAGAGGTTAAAATAAGAGCCCGTTCCAAATGTGGTAGATACTAACGATAGTAGTTCGCGAGAGCAACAGTTGGATCTTTAGATGGGAGCATTTAAAATGGTCTGCATCAGTCACTGCATATAAAAAACCTTTTATTCAGGTGCTTCTGGTTATACTGCAATTTTATCCAACTTGGAAAAAATCTAGGGAGATAGTGATAGGTGACCTTGTTACCTCGCATATATATGATGAGATAGGCGTTTTTTTGGCCTCGCACTGATTACAACTTTCTTTTTTCATTTAGTGTTTTTAGTTCATACGATTAATTGAGGTTTAAACATTTTTTCTTTCTTTCCGTTATTGACGACACTTTCTATAGGTATGTTACACTAGCTTTCGCCAGCGGCTTCCCCCGCGTGAAAATAGAAAATATAGGCCTACGAGTATGTTACTCAGTGATAAAGTAGCTTACTACTGGTGAAATTTTGATAATCGGTCCTGTGGATTTTGAGTTAAATCGTAACATACATATGTCGTCGCCAGATCGTAGAAATTGATCACTTCATGATATGGCCAATTAAAACTGGCCAGATCATATAAACGTTAACATTTGATGATATGTTGATCCTCGTTTGGCTATATCATTGATTTAGGAATTCTATGATAGTAAAAAGTCTAAAGAAAGTAGTACAAACGAGGATTGAAATATCGTCAAACTTTAACGTTTAAAATGATCTGACCAGCCCCCCTAGCCAAGTTAAAACCGTTTCGTTTCGATTCTCTTTTCGTCGATCGCCTCGAGTAAGCCACGCCTCCGATTCCTTTATTCTGACGTCATCTCAACGCTCAATCACGTGGTCAGAACAAAGGAATAGGAGGCGTGGCTGACTCAAGGCGATCAACGAAAACAGAATCGAAACGAAACGGTTGTAACTTGGCTAGGGGTCCAGTTTTAGTTGGCCATATCATGAAGTGATCAATTTCTATGATCTGCTCACAACATATATACAGTTACCCCCGACACTAAATTATTAACCCTTAACACTCTCGCGTTGATTCCGCCACGGTCGTATATCCACGACTAAAAACTTCAACTCGTCAGCTCTTCTGTCACCTATAGGGATTGAAGAGCTAAAAGCACGAATAGAACGAAAAACACTCGCCGTACCAATCCAAAGTGTCTAAAGGGTTAATAGACTTACCATAGCACTAAGGGCGGAATTCACCAATAAAACTAATCGCGTTTTAACGTTTGGCTCGCATAATCGCGTTTAGCCGATGTCACTAGTGTCACTTTTCTGTATTTTTCTTTTGTTGTATTTTTACAAGTGACACTAGTGACAGCGGCTAAACGCGATTATGCGAACCAAACGGTTTTAGAGCTTCTTTTCAAAAAAGCGCAAATCATAATAAAATTGGTCAGTTTTCTTTTAGGGTTTATTTACTCTTATTTATATTGGATCTCAGACAAAGAATACACAATTGAAAGAAAATTAGTGTCACTGAGGACTCCTCTATGTACCGAAAGACGCAGTGTTGGAAGGCCCCCTACAAGGTGTACCGATGACCTGGTGAAGGTTGCGGGAATCTGATCGATGCGAAACGCACAGAACAGCAATGGACGTCTGTCGGCTAAAATGATGATGATAATGATGATGAAGACTCCTTAATGAGTACACCTTCATTTATAAGAGACCACAACTTGTCATAATAGGTACTTACTAGAAAAACAATAACGAACTCGAAACAAAACTATTTTGAAAAAAAAAAAATTGAATGAAATCATTCTATTAAAATTCATAAATAAAAAATAAAAAAATTTAAGCCTCCCATAAGGTGGACCGATGGTCTGGTGAGGGTCGCAGGAATCTGAGGGATGCAAGACGCACAGGACCGGTCGCTGTGGCGACATTTGGGGAGGCCTATGTCCAACGGTGGACGTCTTTCGGCTTAAATGACGACGATGATGATGAAAAAAATGTTATAAGACTAAAAATACAAATTACAAAATAATAAATTAACGATGTCAAAAAAAAGAATAGCATAGCATAGCATAGTCGGCCTTATAACGTTCCCACTGCTGGAACTCAGGCCTCCTCTGTAGGAGAGGGAATGGACCGTAATCCACCACGCGGGCCCAGTGCGGGTTGGTTAGAAAAATAATTAATGGTAAGATTATTATTTTGCCATTCAAAAACGGCCATCTTTGAATCTGCCTGCTGTCACAATCATCGTTGTTTCAGTCGTAAAATTTAGGTAGCTGGACGACTTACTGAAGAGATCCTATAATTATGCTACAGTCGTAGGGAATTGTAAGCTATTCTCTGAAGATTGGTGACGATTTCAGAACAAAAGCTTAGTATAAATACGAATAAAAATGTTAACGGAAGTATTGAATCTCGTTAATATTCGGTAATTTATCTCGACCCACCTATTTCGTTCGAAGAATGCTCATCCACACGTTATTAGAATGGGAATGGCAAACAAAATTGATTACGCTTAGTCTCCGACTTCAATATGGCCACGATATTGCCTCTTTTTATATTCCTCGCGAGACTGACTGACGAGAATGTCAATATTTCGCAAATCAACTTTTGTTAAAGCGTTTTTATTTTTAGGGTTCCGTAGCCAAATGGCAAAAAACGGAACCCTTATAGATTCGTCATGTCTGTCTGTCTGCCCGTCCGTATGTCACAGCCACTTTTTTCCGAAACTATAAGAACTATACTGTTGAAAATTGGTAAATAGATGTATTCTGTGAGCCGCATTAAGATTTTCACACAAAATTAGAAAAAAAAAACAATAAATTTTGGGGGTTCCCCCATACTTAGAACTGAAACTCAATTTTTTTTTTCATCAAACCCTTACGTGTGGGGTATCTATGGATAGGTCTTCATTTTTTTCTATACTGAACAGTTTGCGCGAGAGACACTTCCAAAGTGGTAAAATATGTTTCCCCCCCCCCCCACCGTAACTTCTAAAATAAGAGAATGATAAAACTTAAAAAAATATATGATGTACATTACCATGCAAACTTCCACCGAAAATTGGTTTGAACGAGATCTAGTAAGTAGTTTTTTTTTAATACGTCATAAATCGTAAACCGCAATTTACCTTTCAAGTTTGTACGGAACCCTCAGTGCCCGAGTCCGACTCGCACTTGCCAAGTTTTTTTATCATCATACAATTTTATCTTATTCGTGGTTGAATAATAAAAGACAGAGGAATCGAACTTTAAGGTTAGTTCTACGTTTCAAACAAGTTTTCCCATTTTCGCCACCTCGAATCAGCCGAATTTCCAAAAATCCCTTCTTACTGTTCACTTACATCCTAAAAGGGTGCCTTATACAAAATTTAACGTTCTTAGACCCAGAAGTTTCGGCTGTGCGTTGCTATCTCAGTCAGTCAGTTTCCACTTTTATATATACCTACAAATAAAGATAGCCTAGCTGACCCTGCAAACTTCGTACCACATAGTCACATAATAATATTTCAATATTTAATAGTATTTATTTATTTCACAAACAAAGTACTTATTGTATTTTACAAATAAATGCTCTAAACAGTAATATACATGTAAACAAAAGTTTTAGCAGCTGGAGTCGAACTAGAACGAGTCTGTATTTCGGCTTACAGCGCCAACCGGGGGGCGTTACATTTCATACTAAATGGTAAATCCTAAAGTATGTAAGTATAATAGTCATTTAATGTAGTGGTACCTTTTAGTTAAACTTAATTTTAATCGAAATCCTCCGATTGAGAACTTCTTCACCTTCGAATTTTGTTTTGAGTATCGTCACGTGAATCACAATGGATCTTGAAATGACTGGCAGTGTTTCGTGAAAATCGTCAAGACAGTAAAATCATTGCATCTCCAAAACATGTCGTATATATAGATTGATGAAAGAAAAAAACATGTTACACCGGCCCCAAGTAACATGAACCAAGGTTACGTAAATTTATGTTAGACTGCGGTATTGTTCGAAAGAGTTTTTTTTAAATTATTATAAATCAGTGCTTGACTGCGATCGCACCTGATGGTAAGCAGTGATGCAATCATTGATGGTGAGGTGCACTAGTTTATTAAAAGCCTATTCATTCTAGCTTCGAAGACACCTAAATTATAGTTGGACGGGAAGACCGCAGCAGGCAAACAAGTTACCGCTGCTCTGAAACGCTAGATGATTTTCCCGACCTGAAGACCTATGAATGTTACATAGGTTTTAGTCAGTAAAAGTCTGACAGTCTCTCTCGTTCTACTCAAAAAGGGAGGAGTTAGTTGATAATTTGATATCTCAAAAAAATAAATCATTGGTCACGATTTTTCATTTACTGGAATTATACGACCCATGTTTTCTTTAATAGGACATTCCTAATTCTTAGTTGTAAAAAGCACAAATAAAAATAATTTATTTGCGCGTAATGTCGCAATCTTAAAATTAACTTTTACCAATAATCAATATTATTATGGGGAAAATATGCGTCACATCCGCGCAAGTCGGCCGAAATTTCAGCATAAAGCTGCAAAGGATGTTCGTTAAATTTTCTGATTACAAACTGTTTTTGACCGTTTGTAGAGATAAAAAAATAAAACCGGGCAAGTGCGAGTCGGACTCGCGCACTGAGGATTCCGTACAAACTTACCTATGAAAATAGTTCAATTCCCGAATTGAGTTACGAAGATCTTTCCGGCTTGCAAAAATGATTTTTTTGAGACGTAACTACAAAATTACAGTTTTCAGATTTTTTCCTATACTTGTGCTATGAGATCTTGCTTCATGCCAAATTTCATTTTCTTCTATTCTATTCTATTCTATTAGGATTCTAGGTCAACGGAAAGTACCCTATGAATTTTGATTTCATTGAGAGTATCGAAATACACGTTTTTTGCGACATAAACGGCTGTATCATTTTTTTTTGTTAACTCAGAAGTTTGATTTTTTCGCATCTTCTAGGGACCGGAGACTTAAGTGTATGGTTTTAATTTCAACTCGATACCTCCACGTATTCCCGAGGTAAAGGGTCTTGACAGACAGACGGACGGACAACAAAGTAAACCTATAAGGGTTCCGTTTTTTCCTTTTGAGGTACGGAACTCTAAAAAAGCCGACACTGAAAAATATTTTATCGAAGAACCCATTAAAATGATTGTTCATATTGAAACCTTTTAGAAAAAATGTGACTGAATGTATCCGAAAACAATATCGTCATATCTTTTTTGCATTCGCCGTGAACCATAAAGGTTTTATCTGATAATCTGTCTGAAAGTCTTCATACCTATGTTTCTCAAAAATACTAAAAAACTATCAAAGAGTGGACGAGTTAAACCGATCAGTGCTTTGTTTTAAAAATGTGAAATATTTTGTAACATTTTCATAGGAGAACCGATGAAATTTATTTTCTTATTGTCTATGCGGATGCAACATATGTCGTAGGTTTGATTCCCTATCATTTGTTCTGTGTCTGGGTGTAATTTATCTATAATATGTATGTATTTAGAAATATATAAGTATTTTTATCAGTTGTATAGTACTCATACCACAAGCTCTGCTTAATTTGGGACTAAATAGCGTTGTGTGATAGTTGTGGAATATTATTTATTATTAATAACTTAAAATACACTTACAAATCTAATTCAATAGAAACAACAACAACAAAAAATCAGCTCTTAGGGCTCTATTGTTAATTTTAATGTTAGGCTGAACAATGTTCTCCTTTTTTTGTCTCGCACAAAAGATATCTATTATTTTATGATTGTAATATTTTGATATGACTAATATAAAAAAAAATCTAATTCTTAAAATGAAAAAATTAAATAAAAATCCCGATGTATTTATTTTCACTTTATTGTGAGACGGTACTTTATAGTCAGCCTTATAATATTTCCACTGCTGGGATTCAGGCCCCTTCTGTAGGAGAGGGAATGGGCCGCAATCCACCACGCGTGCCCAGTGCGGGTTGGTGGATGTCACATGTCTTCGAATTTTTGGTTCTAGGACATGCCGGTTTCCTCACGAAGTTTTCCTTCACCGTTTTGAGAGCAGTGGTGATGAAATAAATTACACAAAGTAATGCGTCTGGCTGGATTTGAACCTACGACCTACAACTTGTAAGTCGGGACCGTTACCACTCGGCCACCACTGCTCTTTATTCCCTATATGCGTTAAGTAAAACAAGAAGAAAAGTAAAAATTGGGAATTAAGTGGGTGTCCATTTTAATAAAGATGTGTACTTACCATTATTCGCCGAAATACGTCCGTTGTTTGACATAGGCTTCCCCCAAGTGTCGCCACAACTACCTCCCACAAGACGGACCGATGACCTGGCCAGGAACGCGTCAATCCGATGGATGCGATCGTATAATCTATACCAATAAAAGGAGAAACTGACTGACATATCAACGTACAGCCGAAACAAATGGGACTTGGAACGTGAATTTTTCACAAGGTTTCATTTTATGAACTAGGCAAGCACTAGGAAGGGTTTTCCAAAATTCAACCCCTAAGGGGATGAAGTGGGTGTCTAAAATTTTGTATAGAAACACCTGCTTTCACGTGAGTGAAGCCGCTGGCGAAAGCTAGTTATTGCCATACAATCACACTCATTACTTTGAGCTACACACAAAAGGATAATAACAATAGGTAATCAGGTGTTAAATTTGTCGATATACAATGAAACAATTTAGTTGGAAATACCTCCGTTTTGTGCGCTTATGTGGTAACACGCACTTTGGCTATTATGTAGAAATGTTGATAAGAATGAAAGCTATTAAAATTGAAAATAATCTATTTAGAAAACCACGTAAAAGTATGGATAACTGTGTGCTAAAACTATTATTTTAATTCATCATCATCATCATCATTTCAGCCGATAGACGTCCACTGCTGGACATAGGCCTCCCCCAAATGTCGCCACAACGAACGATCCTGTGCGTCTCGCATCCATCGGATTCCCGCAACTTATAATTCTATTTTAATTCGGAACGTGGAAATAGTACATTTTAATTTTGATGCAAGTGGAGAAACGTTATCATTTTGTTCGAGGCGAAATTGTTATGGAGCCGAGTGCTGCAGTGATGAATTTCCAAGTATACACTTGGAAATTCATCACTGCAGCAAACGACGTTTTTCAATACACTAACGAAGAAAATAAATAATCAGAGGCTGCCTGGAAACCGGCATGATACGATTAATATAATATATTTTGGTAGGGGCTCGCTAGCGTACATTTCCACGCTAGTATGAAAAACAGTAAATTGCGCACCAAAAATCGGTAGGGACAGGAGCGAGTTTTCGAAAAATAATTTTACCACCACTTAGGAATAAAACAAAAACAGTCGTTTGCTAAATACGAAGCTATTTCAAATTCAGACGGCACACAGTAATTACAGAAGTTTATTTTGTGATTAAACAATTGTTGCATTCGCCCCACCACCGTCACCACTGTTACCCTTATCACGAGTTCCACCTCGCAGCGTACGGTGACATTCGTATAGAATTATTTAATCATTTTATTGATCTGCGTACCATTCACACGAATGTAAGCTCACGGTCACCACTCCAAATATACCTAAACAAAATCAATTACCTACAGTTTAAAGACCTTTTATAAAGAGTTTTCCGGTCCAAATTATCCTAGTAGTTTTAAATTGGTTGTTTTATTGGTAATAGAAATTATGGAAATTAGATATTTTTGTGAATAGTCCTTTGTTGGGTTTATATCAAAAGTTGAGCAGTTACGAGTATAATGGCGCTCCGGATACCGGTGCAAATTTGTAATTTTCGGTTTCTAACAGTTTTCCACACTTATAAACCAATTAATATTATTGAGATGCTTTACTTAATTTGCATTTTGAAGTCAGATTTTCGTATAAAATCGTTTTTAATCGTTTGAGTGTAAAAAATCTAAATCAAGGCGCAAATATCACAAAAATCGTAATTTTGTGAATCCAAAAATACCAACGTAAAATTACGTAGTCTATATAATACTTAAATATTTCAATTTCAATCGACATTTGGTATTTTTGCATAGTAAAATGTTTTTACTTACATTGATATTTTCGATTTGAAACATTTTTCTAACTATCACCATATTTTTTTGTTTGTGGGAAAATCATCCAATGACATCCCCCGCACTTGGGCGGGGCGAGAGGGCGTGTCAGACTTTTACTGACTAAAAACCCACTCCTGTTCCTTTGTTTCCTTTCGTACCAGGGCCGAGATTTCCTTTCAGAAGCATACCCTTGGCCCTAGTAGGCTTCGACCCTGCTGGGCGTCTTTCACCATATGAAATCTACTTCAATAAAGATCTTTTTCCTTTCGAAGACCGCTGTTAAATCTTACTTTCAGATCAGTAAGTCCATATGCCACGGCCAGTTGATGAGACAATCATGTTGAGTGGTTAACTTGAAAGGGTATAAATTAATTCTGAGTTGTTGGCTAGGCAACATTGAATAAAAACAAGTTCGAGTCGAATTCGCGCACAGAGGGTTCCGTACAAATTTACTTATGAAAACAGTTCAATTCCCGAATTAAGTTACGAAGATTTTTCAGAATCGAAAAAAGTTTTTTTTTTGTGATGTAACTCCAAATTTACAGTTTTCAGATTTTTTACAATACTTGTGCTATGGTACCTTGCTTCATGCCAAATTTCAGGATTCTAGGTCAACGGAAAGTAACTTATGAATTTTGATTCCCTTGTATCTTTTTTTTTTGTTAATAGTTTTTTTTTATGATTCCGATTTTTGCTTTTGATGTACGGAACCCTAAAAATTGTGACGTAACTACGAATTTACAGTTTTCAGATTTTTCCCTTTACTTGTGATATGAGACCTTGCTTCATGCCAATTTCAGGATTCTGGATCAACGGGAATGAATTTGATTCCCTTGAGACATAAGTTTTTTGAGATATAAACGGCCGTATCTTTTTTTTTTCGTTAAGTTTTATTTTTTTACAACTTCAAGGGACCGCAGATCTGAGTAGGTATATGGTTTTAATTTCAGCTCGATACCTCCAAGCGTTCCTGAGATAAAGGGTCTTGACGGACAGACAGACAGACAGACGGACAACAAAGTGATCTTATAAGGGTTCCATTTCCGTTCCGTCCTTTTGAGGTACCTACGGAACTCTAAAAAAAGCCGATACTGAAAAATATTTTTCCAAGGAACCCATTAAAATTATCGTTCATATTGAACCTTATAGAAAAAATGTGACTGAATATAGCCGAAAACAATATCTTCATATCTATTTTGCATTCGCCGTGAAACTTAAAGGTTTATCTGATAATCTGTGGTTCGGGATAAGACATTCGGTCCCAAAGTCTTCACACCTATGTTTCTCAAAAATACTAAAAAAAACTATCAAAGAGTGGACGACTTAAACCGTTCAATGCTTTGTTTGAAAAATGTGAAATATTTTGTAAAATTTTCATAGGAAAACTGATGAAATTTATTTTCTTATTGTTTATGCGGATGCAACTTAAGTTCATTAAGTTGGCAGAGACAAAGTTTTTTAGAAATTTTTATGACAAAATCACAAGCTTTTCTTCTAAAGCAAATTTATAAAACGCTTTGCCACAATGCTTTTTCCCAGAAGCCATAAACCGTTATTAGTTTATATTAATAATAAAAATAATAACTAGCTTTATTTTCCACTCCCACTCCCACTGTTGGGACTCAGGCCTCCTCTCTAGGAGAGAGGATGGGCCATAATCTACCACGCGGGCGCAGTTAAGTACGGATCGGTGGATGTCACATGTTTTCGAAATTTTTCGTTGTAGGACAGCGGTTCCTAACCTTTTCGATATTGTCTCCCCTATGGTTTATCTAAGGATACCTACTGATTTATTTTTTCCCCTTGTCCTTCAAGTTACCAATGAATATAATACATATAAATACAAATCGACTTTATTAGACATAGATCGTACTCGTACACTTCGTACATACCTGCTGTTCGTGAGTCCTTTTCGGGAGCTGTAATGGAAGCGCGGCTACGCGATAATTATCCTTTGTTATCACAGTTAGGCCCTGAAATGCACTAGCGAGCGTCTTGTTGGTTTGTTATAACTTACCAGCTTATTACTCCTACAGAATACCAGTTTTACCCCAGGTTAGGTTAGTGGTTCTAGAACGTTAGGGTTTCCTAACGACGTTTTTCTTCACCGTTTAGAGAGACTGCTCTCAAAACTGTGATGAAATAAATTTCACAAAGTAATACACCTAGTTGAGTTCGAACCAGCGACCTACAGCTTGTAAGTTAGTCATTTACCATTGGACGGCCACAGCCCTTAGGTTTTTTAGCTAGATTTATTTTATAATTCAAAATAAGTGATTACTCATCATTATCATTTCAACCGAAAGTAGTCCACTGTTGGACATAGGCCTCCTCAAGGTGTCGCCACAACAAACGGTCCTGTGCGTCTCGCATCCGTCGAATTCCCGCGACTAACACTACACACATAAAAAATTCTTCCCGTTTTTGCACAGCTTTTCTGCAGTAACATATTTGAGCTGGTTAGTTTTGATTATATTGCATACGTGAAAAACTCAAAAACTGCTGTACGGATTTTCATGCGGTGGTCACCAGTAGACAAAGGGATTCATAAGAAAGGTTTAGGTGTATAACATATGCATTATATATAGCAGAGGATTAAGGAATTCCGTGCCGATAACCGACGGCCTTGAGCTTCTTGGGGTAACGTTGTCGTCTACTCTCAATTTCGGCTCTTACATCGAGGCTAAAGCTCAATAGGCAGCCAAAAAATTGGGGATCTTAGCTAAGGTGAGACAGTAGTTCACGTCGGAACAGCTGCTCAAACTTTATCAAGCGCAAGTTCGATCGTGTATGGAATACTGTTCTCATATTTGGGATGGGTCTGCATCAAAACTCCAAAGCCTTGAGCATCGACACCAAGTTGCTAGCCTGTTGGTTTTCTATCGATTACACTTCGGGGAGTGTGCGTTGGAATTGCACAATTTAATTCCACCAAGTCCGTTCCATCATCGGACCACTAGACATACGGCGTTGCGCCATCGGTACATGATGGACATCCCACCCATACGTACAAAGCGTTATGGAAACACATTCATAATGCGTACAGCTAAGGAGTGGAATTCCCTGCCGGAGTCTGTGCTTCCTGATAGCTACAACCTAGGGGTCTTTAAGTCAAGAGTGAATAGGTCACTTCTAGGCAAGCGTGCTCCATCGTCGGCCACATCATCGCTTACCATCAGGTGAGACAGTGGTCAAACGCGAGCCTATCAATAATAAAAAAATAAAAAAAAACTGAGAAAAGCGGTATATACTAGTACCAAAAATTCGAAGACTTTTAGTATCCTTCAAACCAAGTGACAGGACAGAATGGAAGAAAAAAACGTGTTGCGCCGACCCGAAATAAAACGGGACAAGGGCAGGAAGATGATGATGTAGTATTCTTCAAACCGCACTGGGCTCCTTCTGCGAAGCAGTAATGCTAGCAAAGGAGGCAGCCGATCGCGTGAGGCAACGGCAACGGTCCTCACGCCCCAACCGCCGCCGGGATTCCGATCCCGATTTCCGGCCACCGTAGGCGCGGGCGGACGGCGGGCAATGGGTGGCCCACCGTCCGGTAACCATCCGGACCGAGCCCAAGTCGTCGACGGCGCGTATTGTTCCGCGCGCGCCTCAGGGAGATGTCAGCAAATCGTAGGGGCCCAGCAGGGTCGAAGCCTACTGGGGCCATGGGTAGTGTGAAAACGAAACCGGGGCCCTGGGACGAAGGCAACGAAGGAACAGGAGTGGGTTTTAGTCAGTAAAAGTCTGACACTATCTCCCGCTCCGCCCAAGAGCGAGATTTGTCATAAGATGATTTTACCACCTATAAAAAAAAACCGCACTGGGCACGTGTTGTGGATTTTGATCCATTCCTTCTTTTACCGAGGTGGAGTAAGTTCTAGCAGTGCGAAAAGGTAAAAGGTAAAAGGGTGATTATGCTATGCTATAATGCTATCTGCTATATTATTCAGTTAGGTACGTTCCACCACATCCACTTTAGAGAGCGGGTGGTCTCCTTTAACTAACTAGGTACAAACATCCCACGCAGGCTTTGAAATCTTTAATGAATTAATTAATATTTTACCAAGTATGTTTTTTGCTTCAAGTATTTTGAAAACGTTAGAAATATATTCTGTAAAATATGATTACGAAAGAATAACAATGAATTGTAGGAACAGACGCCAGTTAGGAATTCATAAAGACTTATGACGAAATTTTGGTTAGTTTTCGACACAAGGAGCTATAGGTATAAAATATAAAGAAAGTTAAATACCTATATGTTCTATAGGTCGGCAAATATTTTTTTTTTCAAGTTCATAATATATAGTTTGTATGACAAATTTGCAGTTTCGTCAAATGTTTCCCTATACTTGTGCTATGAGACTTTGATTCATGCAAAATTTCAGGATTTTGAGTCTATGGGATGAATTTTGATTCCCTTGATATATATACGTTTTTTGAGAGAGCACTTAGGTACGTAGAGCAGTGGTAGCCAAGTAGTATCGGCCCGGATTTACGAGTTGGGAGTGGCGGGTTCAAACCTAGCCAGGCGCATTACTTTGTGTAATTTGTAATTTATTTCATTACCACTGCTCACAAAATGGTTAAGGAAAATATCGTGAGGAAATGTCCTAGAACCAAAAATTCGAAGACATGTGACATCCACCAACCCGCACTGGGTCCGCGTGGTGGATTACGGCCCATTCCTTCTCCTAGAGAGGAGGCCTGAGTCCCAACAGTGGGAATATGCTATACGTTTTTTGAGATATAAACGGCATTTGTATCTTTTTTTTTCGTTAACTCAAAAGTTTTATTTTTTCACAACTTTATGAGACCGCTTACTTGAGTATATGGTTTTAATTTCAATCCGATACCTCTACGGAACCCTAAAAAGACCGCATAAACAATGAAGATCAGAACCATCCAAGAACCACCACCTGTTATTGTTATGTTTGGCAATTTCATAATAGCATAGCATAGTCAGCCTTTTAATGTCCCATTGCTGGGACTCAGGCCTCCTATCTAGGAGAGGAAATGGGCCGTAATCTAGCACGCGGGCCCAGTGCGGGTTAGTGGATGTCACATGTCGTTGAATTTTTGGTTCTAGGACATGCTGGTTTTCTCACGATATTTTCCTTCACCGTTTTTAGAGCACTGGTGATGAAATAAATTACACAAAGTAATGCACCTGGCTGGGTTTAAACCCGCGATCTACAACTCGTAAGTTGGGGCCATTACCACTCGGCTACCACTGCTCTCATTTATATACTATTTCATAATATCTTCCATTTTTTTATTGTTGATAGGTTCGCGATTGACCGCTATCTTACCTGATGGAAAGCGACGATGTGGTCGACGATGAAGCGCGTTAACCTAGAAGTAACCTATTCACTCTTGACTTAAAGACTCCCGGGATGTAGCCATCAGAAAACACAGACTCCGGCAAGGAATTCCACTCCTTAGCTGTACGCACAATGAATGTGTTCCCAAAACTTTTTGTGCGTATAGGTGGGATGTCCACCATGTACCGGTGGCGCATCGCCGTACGCCTGGTGGTCCGATGATGGAACGGGCTAGGCACAAGTAGGTCGTGCAATTCCTTATCAATATTTTTCACAAACGACTGCACGTAGCATACACCGGGGAAAAAAAGTATCCTACGTGCTTTCTCAAAACATAGTCCATTTGCTGAATTTCATTCAAAGCCGATCAGCTATTCGAGCGTGTACATGTTTGTTACATGTACACGCTCGAATAGCTGATCGGCTTATATATACTCATAGCTACCTCACAAATTTTCGCCAATATAATATTATAGTGTAAAGTGTGATAAGCAGTAATAAATCGGAAATCAGTCGTGTGATGCTAACATGGGCTCCTATTGTCAACTTTTACATCAAATTCTTATATTTGGGCGTCTTCAATATTAGATAGGTATACCTACTCGAAATGTTTCCTTCCTCCTGAGCTAATCCGAACAAGAAATCATTTACTGCTCTCGAACTGGGCTTTTCCGGATCTGACGTAATAAGAACGTTTTCCCTAAGCCATGTCTTTTATCATTATTATTTTGCTATAATATCTTCTATATATCATCATCATCATCATTTCAGCCGAAAGACGTCCACTGCTGGACATAGGCCTCCCCCAAGTGTCGCCATAATGAACGGTCCTGTGCGTCTCGCATCCATCGGACTCCCGCAACCGTTACCAAGTCATCGGTCCACCTTGTAGGAGGCCTTCCAACGCTACGTCTTCCGGTACATGGTCGCCATTCCAGAACCTTTCGGCCCTAACGGCCATCTGTTCTGCGAGCAATGTGCCCTGCCCATTGCCACTTTAGTTTGGCGATTCTTCGTGCTATGTCGGTAACCTTGGTTCTCCTGCGGATATCTTTTTTACATATATAAAAGCGAAATACCACTCACTGATTAACCACGAAATCTCAGAAACTATAACACCTACAAACTTAAAATTTGGCAGGTAGGTTCCTTATAGGGTGTAGTCAAAGACATTAAATATATACTACCAATAGACAGGACATAGCGAACAAAATCGTGCTCCGATACTTATTACCTAGTGGTCATAAGTCGCTCAGTCTAGAATGACGCCCCTACACGTCAAGTCGTGTTTGTATCCGCTCTATACATTAAAAGAAAATCATTTTCTGAGAAAATATGCCGAACTGCGCATTACGCTGTTGCAAATCTTGTTATGATAAAATGACTGAACCTAACTTCGGTTTATTTTCGTAAATAGTTTTGGTATTTACGAAGTAATTAATTAAAATTCAATAATTTTTATAAATAGTTCTAGAACATTTGCTGATTTTGTGATAACGCCATCTATTGCTGAAAAGCTTAACCTTACCTTTATCATACACTGAGGCTCTACCACGAGCTCATAACGTGATCCATTTTACGACCTAAACCGAACTGTTAAAGGGAAGGAGCTTATAGGTTGTATAGCTCCATCACTCTATTTCACTCGTACGACTGACATTTTAACATTATCATGGTAAGGCCCCCGGCCACCTACCGAGCGATAGTTAAATAATTATAAATTTTGACAAATTTAATTCGCGTGTTTGCTATTCAAAGCCAGATGGCGTCACTGAGACATAGGATGACAGTTTTTCTAAGACATTTGTTCTGATAGCCGCTCTATTGTATCTCTTTAAATCTCTTTGGGTGTAGTCATCCGCTAAGAACGGATTTTACGAAAGAAGAATGTTCATTTCCCGTACCATATTGCGTCACAAGTATATTAATACCAAAAATAATGTTTTATTTTTGTGTACAATGTACTGATTTTTAACTGCTTTTTTTAACCACATTAAAAAATATCGTGAAAATGATATTAAATGATTAACAATTCCTACTTCCGAAAAAAATAACGTCATTTCAGAAATCTTTACGTTCCGATTACAGTTGCCAGTTATTTTCGTAATCTGACCAAAGAGTATGTAAAGCTAACGCTTTTAATCTTACAATTATCATAAATAAATGGTTCGCTTAATTAATTTTAGCTGCTATCTAAGTAAATAAGATTATATAGTAGAAAATAATTAAACTGCTAAAAATAAATTCTGTTAAATTATTTTATTTTAGCTCACCTTTTTATAAAGTAAATATTGCGTATATTAGAAACTCAAAACTTGACACTGTCAATTTGATTAGGACATTTTGGTATTTTGTTGCTAAACTGACGTTTATATCGTTTGATGATTTTGTACTGTATTTGAGTAGCTCTGGTAGTTTTATTGAATAATAATTAATTCAATACGTCTATAATAATTATTGACAATGTTGAGATAGTGACTCATAGTCACCTCATAGTGTTGCAAGTGGCAAGGTTTGTAAAGTGGGCGCGCGCGGCGCACGTTCGGGGCGCGCAATTCGCGGGCATACATTTCCATTTGCTTTCTGCGGGCGTGAGGAGCAGCGTGCGGGCCGCTCGCGCACGGCGCGAAGGGCACGGTGATGGCTTGGAAACGGCGCGCTATCTTGAAATGCACGCACGCACCTCGCTAGCGACGTATTCGCCAGATGTGAACACACCCAAAGAGTTATACTTATATAGAATAATTATAGCCAAAGAATAAACTTGTGAATATATGGAGAGGGGGATATAATGGAAAAAAAATGTTTTGGGCCTACCTCAAGCAACATGGGCCAAGGGCAGGAAGATGACGATGATTTGATACTAATGTACCCTAAAAGTAAATGTTTTAACTGACTAACAATTACAAATTCTTTATTTGTGTTACCTTGTTATGTACCTATGTTCACGCGAGAAAGTGGCGGTGAAGCCGAATTGACGTCAATATTAATTATTAGTCACTAAAATAATTCGAATAGGTACTTACATCAGTTGTTTCAAACAAATGCATTAATAACTAATGTAAATAGATTAATATAAATACTATGTAAATATGTCATAAAGTCTCTTTCTACGCTACGAGCAACGCTGTTTCATTACGACGAAACCATCGACTCCTCTCACTGTTACTGCGCCTATAATGGTTGCCGATAGCTCTGGCCTTATCCAGCCTTAGTTATTGGTCGGTCCGTGAGGTTGCGGATCGGCAGTGATAAAATCCCGTCCTATACACCCTTCATTCTTCCTACCGTCCGTCTGTTGCCTTAGGTCTCATGGCAACAGGCTTCCCGCACTATTATTTATATACGTATATATTGTAGCTATATGGTTAGGGCTAGGTTGCTAGGTGCAGCTAAGGTTGTTGATAGGCTACAGTCAATCCCCTTATTGTACACTTCGGTAGCTGAGTGTAGAACCCACAACCTGTAAGTGATGTATTGCGTTTTTTGATTCGAGAAATCGAACTAAAACACGTAGTAAGTTTGTTTAGGTCTTGATAACTTTATAAATAAATAAAAGACTAAACCATTACGATTTTTAACAGTCTTAAGATCTTGATCTTCAGTGTAGGGCTAGGTATAGCGAAAAAATATTACCCATGCGCGATAAAAGCCTGAGCGTAAGTAACGCCACAATATAGGAGCGAAGGAATCCGGGTCCTGACTTATCGCATATATATCAATAATAAAGCAATACACTACTCATCAATTTGGCCTAAAACGCATACCTATAGTATAGAATGCAAATTATAATAATCACAACGGTTAAAAATTGCTATAAAATATGATCAGGCGTTTTCGAACTTTTTTTAATATCTCAAAAATGTGGTTAAATATTAACAAAAAAATTTTAGATAGTGAAAATTTCAATAATAACTATACTCTTGAGAGTAAATTTGGTTTGACGCAAGTTGGTACGGCTCCACATACAAATTTGGGCAATCTCTTTTACCCCTAATTGGGTAAAACGGGGGTTGGAAGTTTGTATGGAGAAACCAACTTTCGCGGCGGCGAATTCGCCGGCATAAGCTAGTATAATATAATAGCAAGCCGATATTCTGTGAAGGTTTAGGTAGAGTTGTGCGTATAACCACATTTTGTTGGTTACTTGACGCATGCAAGCTCTAGGATCACCACATTTAAAACTGAACAAGCTGGAAGGTATAATATAATATTCCACAACTATCACACAACGCCGTCTAGTCCCAAGCTAAGCAGAGCTTGGGCAACAGGCCTGTCAACCACACAATACAGCCAACAGGCCACCCAATAGCTCTAATAGTACTTTTGGAGTGAGAATTACATTTGCATTATTACAAGGATAACTTTTTTTTAATTTGTTAAATCAATCAATGACTTCACACATTCTAGTTTGGAGTGAGTGGGCGTGTCATACTTTTATTGACTAAAATCACACCTGTGTTTTCCAGTTGCCCTTTGCATTCTAGGACCACGGGTTTTGTTTTCAGAAATTCCCTTTGGCCCTAGCGGACCAATGCTGGGCGCCTACGGTTTTGCTGACATCTCTTTGAGGAGCACGTGTAACACTATGCTCCATCGACTATTCAGGCTTGGTCTTTCCGGACGGCCGGACGACGAGCTACCCATTGCACGTCGTACGCATAGTCGCGCCTGCGGTAGCCGAGGATCGCCCTACGACTCTCTACGCTCGGAGCATACAGATTGATTTTATTTTATTCTGTATTATGTTGTTTGCGTTGTAATATTTTATAATTACGATAATGGGTATATTTGACCTGAATAAATTTATTTTATTATTATTATTTATTATACCTACAGCTAAGTAGTGCAATTTCCAGTCGGAGACTTATTTTTTAGGTGGGAAATCGTCTAATGACATCCCCCGCACTTGGGTGGAGTGCGAGGGTGTGTCAGACTTTTACTGACTAAAAACCCACTCCTGTTCCTTCTTTTCCATTTTTCCAGGGCCTCAGGGATCTTTTTCGTATCACCTATGGTCCCAGTACGCTTCGACCTTGCTGGGCCTCTACGGTTGCTGAAAGGCGCGCGCTTGGGGCGCGCGTGGAACAGTACACGCCGTCGACGGCTTGGGCTCGGTCCGGACGGTTACCGGACGGTCGGACGGCGAGCTACCTATTGCTCGCCGTCCGCAAGTCCGCGCATACGGTGGCCGAAAATCGGGATCGGAATCTTAGCGGGTGGGGCGCGAGGGCCATTGCCTCGCGCGTGCGGCTTTTCCTTCGCTAGCATTACCGCCTCGCAGAAGAAGGCCTGGCACTGCTCCTCGCTCCGGACCATTTTCCAAGCAGCTACATTATAATCTGGTAGTCTTTAAGTCAAGAGAGAATTGGTTACTTCAAGGCAAGCGACTGCATCGTTGACCACATCATCTTTTATCATCAGGTGAGATGGCGACAAAGCGTGAGTCTGACAGGACTCAACTGACAGACTTTTTTCTACCACCGCTGCACCGTTTCTGTTTTTTCACAGACTAAATATCTCAAGAGAAAGTGACTATTGAAATTAATTAATGAATTAGTAAAATACTGAAACAAAAAAATATGGCTGCCACGGCCCACACACAATGGTCCATCATGGACTGAATGTGGAAACCAAACTCCATTGATAAAATTGTGAAGATTTGTGCCTCAGATAAAATAAACTTTTTTGTTTTTTGTTTTTAAAGATCCAAAATTACTATAATAAGTACTAGGTAATTTATTCCTTTTAATAATAGGTTATATACGACGTTACAAGAAATAGCTACACAAGCTTAAATTATTGTTAATATTTTTATGAACCTTTTTTACAACTTGACTTTTTGACTGGCCTGTTGGTCTAGTGGTTAGTGACCCTAGCTGCTATGCCGGAGGTCGTGGGTTCGATTCCCACCCAGGACAAATGTTTGTGTGATGAGCACGATCATTTGTTCTGTGTCTGGGTGTAATTTATCTTATTATGTATGTATTTAGAAATATATAAGTATGTTTATCAGTTGTCTAGTACCCATAACACAAGCTCTGCTTAGCTTGGGACTAGACGGCGTTGTGTGATAGTTGTGGAATATATTAATTTATTATTATTAAAATGAAAACTTGAATCAAATTGGAAATTTCATCGGCAGCCCGAGTGAGAAGGGAAAATGTAGCGCTTACGTGGATCAATTTCCTGGGTTCATTCGCAGACTTGACCTAAATATACACAGGTTTTAGAATATTTTTCTTCAAATGACGTTGAAATTCCAAACGGGATTTGTCGCGATGTCGGAAGAAACTATTTATTAAATGAATGGTTCTGAATAGTTACGTTGAAATTGGTATTATCGAAGTGATCTGATGATGATGATGGAGCCGGAAGGTAGGTACTGGAACTCCATAATTAATCAATGTAACCTAGCCGTGTTTGGATCTATTAGAATCGTCATGAGATGCACTTTGGCTATAAGGTACTATCGAACTGATCTGATGATGGAGCCGGAAGGTAGGAACCGGAACTTCATAATACTTACTCTTAAAACAATGTAACCTAGCAGTGTTTGGGTTAATTGGAATTGTCATGAGAAATAGGCACTCTGTTTATAAGTGTATTGCAACAAAAAAGAGTGAAAAACTTTAAAAAAAAAAAAAAGAAATAACCGACTTCACTAAAAAAAAACACTAAAAACAATATTTCTTCTTTTAAATCTACAACGAATTATACGAGGTTTACGAGTACCTAATCAATATCTTAGAAGACTTATCAGTTACACCAAATGTATTTATAATATAAACTCGGAAATGATAAACTGTCTTGGTATCTAATTTATTGATAAAGGGTTGTTGCCAGTCATAAATCTATATTTACAATATAAAAGAAGACACTGACTGACTGACTTAACAACGCACAGTCGAAACTACTAGGACTAGGATCGTGAAATTTTGCACAAGGTTTCCTTTTATGACGTAGGAAAGCATTAAGAGAGGATTTTCCAAAATTCACCCCCTAGAGGATGAAACGGGGGTCTAAAGTTTGTATGAAGCAACCTACTTTGACGCAGGCGAAACTGTTGGCAGAAGCTAGTTTAATATAAAAGGAGAAACTGACTGACTGACATATCAACACACAGCCAAAACTACTGGGACTAGAAACTTGAAATTTTGCACAAGACTTCCTTTTATGATGTAGTCGAGCACTAAGAGAGGATATTCTAAAATTCATCCCCTAAGGGGATGAAACGGGGGTCCAAAGTTTTTATGGAGAAACCGACTTTGACGCGGGCGAAGCTGCTGGCAGAAGCTAGTTTAATATAAAAGGAGAAACTGACTGACTGACATATCAACACACAGCCAAAACTACTGGGTCTAGAAACTTGAAATTTTGCACAAGACTTCCTTTTATGATGTAGTCGAGCACTAAAAGAGGATATTCTAAAATTCACCCCCTAAGGGGATGAAACGGGGGTCCAAAGTTTTTATGGAGAAACCGACTTTCACGCGGGCGAAAGCGGCTTCGCCCGCGTGAAAGTCGCGGCAGAGGCTAGTAAATCATACAGCGAAAATAAATTTTGTCAGAGGTCTAAGGTAATGGTCTATATCTCGACTATACAGAGAATAGCCATTATTTAATTTTTCTTTTCAACTTTTCTCAATAATTAGTCCTTTCTGAACCGAACATGTGCGTAATTAGGGACTCAACATTGTATTGTTCTTATTTCAAATTTCTTGACGACACCACTGTTGGTGCACGGACCTTCTCGTGGGGGTTATTAGAGGTTAGTACAAGTATTTTTAAAAAACCTTTTGACACAAGTGGAGAAACTTTGTCATTGCGACTACGACGGAATTCGCTCGAGCTGCAGGCGAGGGTGTTATGGAGCCGAGTGGTACAGTGACAAATGTCCACGTGTATCAAATGACGTTTTTCAATACGCTTACGAAGAAATGAAATAATATAATAAAAAATATTTTTGTCATTAAAATAAATATTTTAATGACTAAGATAGTTTAAACTTAAAGTATCGAAAAGTACTGAATTTAAAGAAAACAAAAGAAGTCGCCATAGATACCAGAATAAAAAAATAATAAATATTCAAATATTTATTATTTTACATTTAATTAAGAACACAGATAAATGTTAATGTGTTGGTAAAAGCAAATTATTGTTTATTTATGAGTTCTGTTTAAAAACACAATTAAACATTAAATATTTATATATAAAAAATATTAAACTTAAATACATGCGCCTCTTTACTGTAAAAAAAAATCACCACCGCCGCATACAGACAGAGTAGACACTAAATGTTGAACCTCGTTTAGACATTCTATCAATCTGCCTAGCCCTAGCACTATGTTTATATTTTTTAGTTAGCAAATCATCAGTGAAGTCTAATACGCGCTCTCACTCCACCCTAGAGCGGGACTCTAGGGTGAAGTGAGAGCGCGTGTTAGACTTTTACTAACTAAAATCCATCTGTGTCTTTTAATTGCCTTTTATGTTCCAAAGCCACGGTAACTCTTGTCAAACCTTAAAGCTGGGTTTATGGGTTTTTACATGGAGCGATCTATCTGACCTCCTTAACCCAGTAATTGTGTAAAGCGATGCTCCTTGGCAAGACTGTTGTCAGATTTTCTGGTTTTAGACAATCCGTTACGAGTGTCAAAGGTCTACAAATGACAGATGGGATCAGAAGCTTAAGAGCGACCCACCCAAGATACATTTCCATACAACCGCTCATATGTCATTAAGACGTTATTACACATTTTTCTCCAGATATTTTGGAAACACAGATATCTTGTGAATATTATCTAGGTTTGTTCAATCAATTCAAATTATACATTTTTGTAAAACTAATGCAGTAAAAACCTCTAAAATCCTGTTATTTTTCGTGAACTTTGGCCCTTCATAATGTACTCATTAATTAAAAATATAAAAAAATACCTATACAAACCTTGTAAATTTAATTGAAATTCTGAATGACGAATATTTTTTTTAAAAACTTAGAAGGTTTTTTAAAAAAACATGTAATAGGGGTTAGAGTATGAAATTGCCGTTTTTTGAAACGAGTTATTTTGAAATAAACTTTATATTAAAGGCACACAGTTCTTATAACCATGAAAGCTAATAAAAAAACGTTTTTTTTTATATTAAGAGTTCCAGCGCAGAAACTATGCATTTCAAAGAACAAGCAATATCAATCGATATTGCTTGCTCTCTTAACCTCTCTTCCTCTTTACTTTTACTTTCTTCTAACAAAAGAACTTTGTGCTCTTGGTTTTAGCCTGGTAGCTTTCGTTTTGGAAATTTTGTCTTGTTGCCGCACCGAGGAGAAAAGTTATTCGTGAGATAAAATTTCCCACGTGAAAGTGATTTAAACAAAAATAGACATCCCATTCATTATCAGTTTTAAGTCCATACATCGTCAATATTGCATACCGCTTGAGACACATTGTTTCCACGGTAGAACTCATATTACAAAATAATGCGAATTTTCTTATATTTCACACAAAAATTGTTACAAGTACTGAGAATATTACAGAAAATATAAAACAAAAAAAAAACAAAAAAACAATAAATACCTTATTTTGAAAAAAGAATAACGTATCTTTAATATAAAGTTTATTTGAACTTACAATTCCAAGTAAATCAAAGATAATAACACTTCAGAGCAACCTGGTTTAAAAAAACAGCAATTTCATACTTTAATCCCTATTATTTTCTGGAATTTTTTTTGTGAAATATTTGAGAAAATTAGAAATAACGAATGACAACAGAGTTTTTAGGCGTAATCTCTTTTTTTTCGCGTTGCCACTTCATCAAACTTTGCGTTAGATTGAGATGGATGAAACAGCAAGTTTTTAAACCATGCCAACTAACATTAGGTGCTAATGTAAGAGTTAGAACATATGTATAAAAGAGCTAAACAGATCCTAAGGTCATCAAAAAGTGCTATCACATTGGAGTTATAGCGAACTATAACTCTACTATACCCCTGGAATGGGCACAAATTCTTATGGTCTTAGGTTCCACTATAACGATGTAGTGGAGTTACAGAATGAATTTAAAAGATATATTAGAGCAATTTTGGAGGTACAGTAGTGCTAACTGAGACTTAAAGCGCTGTAAGAGTGATATTTAAGTGACTAGGGACTCCTCAAGCGGTATGGTAGAGCTACATGCTGCTTACTGACACTTTGAGCGCTCTATAGGGAGCAAATGTATGAATATAAACTCCGTAAGGAGTATAGTAGATCTATGATGTATCTTACTTACTCTTTGAGCGGTTAGAGGGTGGCAATAAGGTAAATTGTAACAACTTAAGTTGCGGTATAGATCTACAATAGGAAATTTTATCGTCTAAGGATATCATTTTTACCTTTTTATGGCTATATGCGGCAATATTATGTTGTTATTTTAACAGATGCATTTGATGAAATGCGTTATCCCTTAGCAAAACCAAACATTTTGTTTACGAAAATAAATGGCGGAGTTGAGTGCTAAAATTTTATGTCATTGTTAGTGAAAGCTGAAGCGGAATTTTCATTGCGAAGGTAAGTAAACTGTGAATATGTGTATATATTATTAGCAAATAATTGAAGGGCCCACTCTTTGTTGTGTATTTATCTAAAAAAAATGTTTTGCTTCACATGGAGCAAAACATTTTTGTACTAAATATGTAATAAAACTTTGCCTATTGGCTTAAAAGTGTCGTGACCCTGGTAATACAACGCTAGAAAAATAAATATCTTCATTGTATTAAGTTTTTGTTTCGTACATTTTACTGTTTTTAATTAACTTCATAATCTTAAAATGGTGGGTGCATGAATTTGGGGATCTGTAGTCATTTCCCAAAACCACTACCTAGCCTACCCACGAGTCGACTAGTAGGTACACGTATCTCCTAGCTGAACGAGTGCACAATTGAAAAGATTTGTAATTTGAATATTTACACGTCCCTGTTGTCTACATTTTTAAATACTGTAAAATTCTGCCAGTTAAAGCCTTTGAATATTTGTTTTTAGCAATGGAATGTTATTGGAACGGACGGGAACGGATCTTTTCGGATTTATACTTACGAATAAGCAATAACATTTTTTTGCAATACAAAGAATGCTTTTGTTTTTTTTTTCAGACTACCCGACCAGATGACAAATGTAATATAGAATATATAGAAAATGTGTGTGTGATAATATAAGTTAGAGGGTCGATGATGTACCAGAAAATTAAGAAAAAGGTAAAGAATTCGGGCGCCAGGAACACCAAGCAAAAATATTCGGAATAACTCTAATTTGGAGAGAATGGACTTCAGCGGGGGCAATGTAGAAATAAAAATAAAACGATGAATTTAACTTCTGTCTTTTATTTTCCGGCCCGCAGTTCATGACCTGCCGTGCTATTCTGTAAATGGTAAATCATTTCGAAAATCATTTCACAAATCATCTCGAATGTCACACTCAGCGAATTGTATTTCAGAATACCAAATCCTATAGACACATTTGTAGACAAACGTCAAAATACTTAATCGTTTTAGTTCCTCTCACTTTGATCATCACTCGTTGGCGCCAGTGTCAAATTCACTCCATTTCAGAATACGAAACTTTGATTTCACTGCGGATTCAGAAGTGATTTCGCAAATAAACTTTTCAGAATAGCAATGCAGGTTCAGTAACTAAGGAGATATTATTTAATGTGATATTGTTGCATTTTTGCTGTTTAGTTAAATTGAAAAGCTAGAGGAACATTCCAACGAGCAAACTTTCCCTCATGGAGACTCGTGGATTGACAATCCACCAATGTTAAAATTCAAGTATATATATATATATTGGGTAAATTGTTTAACTTCCTTAAAATACATTTCAAAGGTTCAGCAATTCCATTATGCTAATATTCGCCATAGTCATCCAGTTATTTTAATAAAATATTGTTTGGTGTTTGTAAAAGAGTTCAAGGATCTTTTGGTAGAATCATGCCAAATCTGTCATTTAAGATCAACAGCAAATCTTTCATAGCAGTTTGTGTAATATTTTTCTCAATCGCCCATGCCATCAATTTTTCAATAAAATGAAGATTCTTAATATTTTCACTCAGATTTTCCTCATCATCACTACTCAATAAGTAATAACATCTGAGTAATCCTCTTCGGAAATATCAAAACTTGCAGTTGCGATATCACTTTGATTGCACACGGAACCCTCATCTTCAAGCAAGACTCTCATTTGACCGCGTCTATATATTTATAATTATGATTAGGGGTATTAAAGTGTTAACAAACCCAATAATTCAACTTTAAATAATATGGAGGCCATATTTGGCACTATAAGTTCTATTATTAGGGAGAAATATCCCTACTATTCAGCCCTAAATTATACAAGGGAGTTTTGTATCCCTTTAAGAGTTCGGTGTTGTAATAGATTTTATGAACACCATTGTAGAGCTAGTAGCGTTAATTGCTTCTTTTATGCAACTATCAGCGCTCCGAAAGAGTTTGTGGTAGCTTGCTTAGAACTTTAGAAGTTAATAGTAAATGTTAATTTCTTATATGGACCTAATAGTCGTAAGATTCGCTCAAAGCTATAACTCAGAAGCTTTGGTCTTTATTGTAGGGATAATAAACGCTGCTCTACGCGTTTAACCTCCACACATTGCTCTTATAAACTTGCTTTGTCTCTATAAGCGTTATATTTTATTACTAACACTTTTTTGTCATCACAAACTATAATTGCAGCTACTACTCTACCTTCATAACACTTTAGGTTCTAAATTAAGCTCTATTTGCAGCCATAATGTTTGTTGGGCGTTGACCATCGACGAAGGGGGAAGAGCCATCTTAATAGGCTTTCTGCCAGTGTTCTTTGAAAAATAGAATATTCTCATAATCTGTTCGTGTTAGTGCTTTTTCATGTTAGTGCCTTTTTGCTCAGACGTAGGAACGTGAAATAGATCATTTGGACAACACAGGCGTGGGCGTGGCTCTCAATATTTGACGTAAGTCTGGCTGATATTATCTCGTGTAACCCAACCTTTGTGTAGGTAATAAAGATATTATGAATTTTGTCGCTAATCAAATGAAAGGGATTTTGTTTCTTTTCATCAGTTTTTTTTTTAGTTCATTCAGAAGTAGATTAATATAATTAAATCGTAATATTTTGTATGTAAAGCTATTTACAAAAAAAAATAATACGACCGACAATATAAAAAAAAACCGCGCAAGTGCGAGTTAGACTCGCGCACTGAGGGTTCTAACTGCAAATATACCTATGTGTGTACGAAATGTGTGAATATGTTTGCAGTTAATGTTTACAGAGAAAACAGTTCAATTCCCGAATTGAGTTGCGAAGATTTTTCCGAATCGTAAAAAAGTTGTTTTTGTGACGTAACTACAAATTTACAGCTTTTAATTTTTTTTCTATACTTGTGCTATGTGACCTTGCTTCATGCCAAATTTCAAGATTATAAGTCAACGGGAAGTAGGTACCCTATGGCTGTTGATTCCCTTGAGAGTTTAAAAATACGTTTTTGCCACATAATCGGATGTATCTTTTTTGTTCGCAAACTCAGAAGGTTGATTTTTTTCACAGCTTCAAGGAATCGCAGACCTGAGTATACGGTTTAAATTTCAACTTGATATCTACATGGGTTCCCAAGATAAAGGGTCTTGACAGACAGACAGACAGACAGACGGACAACAAAGAGATCTTATAAGGTTTCCGTTTTTCCTTTAAGTATGGAACCCTAAAAAAGAACGCTAAAAAATGCAAAATAACTTTAATTTCGGAAGACGGTGTTTCTTTAATAGTTTTGTCTCTTCGTTAATTAACACCGACTTCCGAAATTAAAGTTATTTTGCTCTCTTTAGTGTTTTTTTTTTTACATTGAAGTGGGTTGTACTTTTTTGGTATAAAGTTTTTTATTTTACACTTTTTAGTTATGGTACCACCACTAAAAAGTACCCATCAGCCAAACTTAAATACCTTGTAGCCAGAGTGCATCTCTTGATAATTCTAATAATCCCAAACACGGTTAGGTTTTTTTTTTATTGAGTTCCGGTACCTACCTGCCAGCTTCATCATCAGATCAGTTCGATATATTTGTGTATTTCGATATTTTTCCCCCTGTTCTTTCAGTCAGTCATCGCCTACACGTATAAACAAAGCAATTTTACTTGTTACGACAGTTCTGCTGTGATCCTACGAGAAGTTACATTCCATATCTTCGAAGTTCATGATCAGATCATAACAATATTTCTATGGGACCAACTTCAAATCATACCTATTCTATAAAAAAAAAATAATTTTCAGAATCAGTCCACAATTGACCAAGAAACCTCCTTCTTTTTGAAGTCGGTTTAAAAAGGAGCAACTGGCTGACTGATATATCAACGCACAGCCGAAACTTCTGGGACTAAGAGCGTGAAAGCGGCTTCACCCGCTTGAAATTTAAATTTTTCGTACAAACCCCATTTCATTCCCATATGGGGTGAATTTAGGTAAATCCTTCTTTCTCCTTTTAAACAGTTTTTTTTTTTTCGGATGGTGTGGGAAATCCTCATGGATGCCCAGGCTGCCTCACAGACGAGCCAGTCTGGGCAGTGTCAGAGTCCTACTGACTAAAACCACACTCCTACCACGGACATGACGTCCGTGCCCTTGTTTGATAATTATACATTATTTGCTTCTCGGCAACTCCACGTGCAAGTGGCGTCACTCCAGAGCACCTTTCAGCGATCGCAATAAATCCCGTTACACCTTTTGTAAATTGGCCGTAATCCACCACGCGGGTCCAGTGCGAATTGGTGAATGTCACATGTCTTCGAATATTTGGTTCTAGGACATGCCGGTTTCCTCACGATATTTTCCTTCACCGTTTTGAGTTATTATGTAGGTACGACATTTTATTTGTGCCTCCCACAAACTGGTCCGACGATCTGGAGAGGATCGCAGAAATCCGCAGTCCTTATGGCGTCAATTGGAGGAATCATTTATCCAGCAATGGACGTCTTTTGGCAAAAATGTTAGTGATTTTGATGAACGTTTTATTCCGTGTGCCTTAATTTTTTTTACACCACCTGCTCGGTAATGCCCTTTTATGTCATACAACCATCACTTAAAGCAAGCCATTCTGTCCCTAGGGAGATAATGTAGTATGGGTGCTCCCAAGGGAATAATGAGATTTGAATTTGGAACGTCAAAAACCATTATTTTGAAAAATAAACGACATTAGTTGAATTAAAATGTACGTGCTTCAACGAAGTTTATTCAAAAATTGAAATGGTCACTAAAAAATAAAGAATAAAAAGTGATTAATGACGAGTCTTTTAAAAAAGTGATGAAAGAGCGAAGCGTTAAAGAAAATTAAAACTATAGAATCTTAGAGTTGTGAATTTTGTGAAATCTCAAAATATATCGAGTGACATGTTTTATAGTTAAAATTAACTTTTAAAAAATACATATATCTTTTTATTATACAATTTGCTTCAGTAAATTGTTTTTTAATTATCTCGCAGATGGCGTAAAAAGTAGAGTTGTGTCGTGTTGGATACACGGGGATAAAGCTACACTCAGGTTCAGGCTCACTCAGGTTTCTATATTAACTCCCTCGCAATGCTCGAGAGTTAATTATATAAATCCCTCACTCACGTTCGGGATTAAAACTTAGAAACCTTCGTTTCGCTCGGAATTCAACATGCTGCCCGTGACTTAAAGACACTGCTTTATCCCCTAGTCACATAATCTACTATTTTTGTATCTACGTAACTAAACTTGCTTAATGAGAGAGTTATACATAGTTATACAGTGTAACCCTTTAGGAACAAAAAGATTGACGTTTTGTTACATTTTGTACTTTGTACCGTGATTCTGATCACGGTGAAGAAGTAGCGATAATATATTACACATGGGTAGACCAATTAATCACAAATGGTACAATGGGTCATTCGGCCCGGGCCACCAACAGATGGCCTGTCAATTGGTCTGGATATCGTCTTGAAGGGACTTATTCATTAATATACGTCGTCTTTGTTGTGGCAGACGTTGGCATGTTTGTATCCCGTCTTCACTTGTGTCGACATGAATTATGCAAAGGAGTTTGATCAAAGGATGAATGGTTGACCAACTCGACGATCTGGGGTGACTACTCGTCAACCCAGATCACAGTTCACAGTTGGATCATGATTGCCGAGATTTTAATGATTGGCGTGCGATCAGAGAGTATAAGACTCTCCAATTACAATAGACTTGATTATTGGCTAATGATTCACACTGGACTAGATTATTGGCTGATGATTCGACTGAACTATATGTATATTGACTGATGAATATACAAATATAATTTTACATAGTATAAAATAAGGTTGCTACGCGCGTCTGTCTATTTATCCGCTAGCATAGCATAGTCGGCCTTATAATGGTCCCACTGTTGGAACTCAGGCCTGCTCTCTAGGAGAGGGAATGGGCCGTAATCCACCACGCGGGCCTAGTGCGGGTTGGTGAATGTCACATGTCTTCGAATTTTTGGTTCTCGGACATGCCGGTTTCCTCACGATGTTTTCCTTCACCGTTTTGAGAGCAATGGTGATGAAATAAATTACTTACACAAAGTAATGCGCCTTTCTGGGTTTGAACCCGAAACCTACAACTCGTAAGTCGCTAACTCTTTCTAAATTACGCATCGTATTTTGATGCAATTTTCACTAAATGAAAGACCCTTGAACGATAAAGCTTCTGGCTTCACACCACCGGTATCATAAAATAACCGTGCGAAGCCAGAATGGGTCACTAGTAGAATATATTTTGCAATGATGAAAGTAAAATTCCCACACTCACACACACACCACCCACTCACACACACACACACACACACACACACACACACACACTTACACCTCACACACACCCTTGTACTTCACACTTTTCCATTCACTTTAGCCTTATTTATTCAGAAACTAGCTGCCGCTATGCCTCCGTGAAATTACTTCCCACCCTTTAATCCATTTCAAATTTTCCAACTGGATTTTCAACATTTTTTTTTACGCTTTACCACCATCTCTCCTATTTAGTGCGTACGGGTCAGCACGGGTGCAATGTCCACCATATACTGGTAGCACATCACAGTAGGTCTGTTGGTCCAATGTTGAAAAGGGCTTGGCGGAATTAAACTATACAATTATGATAGTCTTTATTTTTTATGGTATAGGGCTATATTTTACTGGGACACCATGGCGGCGCGACCAGTCACCGCTACTAACAAAATGTATACAGCTTTATAGAGAGTTACTCACCTGGTATCCATTTAGTTGCGCAACCAATTTGGTAGCGCGACCAGCTCGGTCGCCAGTCCGGCCGCCTGAGAAGTCCCCACTAAAGAGTATGTAAGGGCTATATTTCACAGGGACACCATGGCGGCGCCACTGGTCGCGCCACCATGGTGTCCCGGTGAAATATAGCCCTTAGGGGTTGATTTTTTTTTCGTATGATTTTAGTAACCCCGTATACCTAGTAAAACATCGTCTACAATTTAAACGATAACTTTGACGAACTCTTAACTACTTTGTGGGTAAAACTCTCATTTCGTTCTTCAGATATTATACACAAAGTTTTCATATAACATGTGTATCATGATTACAAAGTGTTTAAATGTGCTCATCCCTCTATGTTGCAGCTTGAAGATACGGGTACCATTTACGTTTTATATTCCAGGACATTTGCATAATGGGTCGTAAGAATTCATGCTGTGATTTCACTTGTTTACATTATATACATTTTTTACTATAAATATTGTGTAGGTACGCATTGTTGGCAGGTTATTATTAATTTTACTAATATTTAACTGTTTATCTGACAACAGTAATTGTTTCTTTAATGCACGGTAGTGGCGGTCAATGCCCTTTCCCTAATCTCATCGTATCAACTTTGATCAAATTTCGGCATTAAAAATATTATGTATGTCGAAAAAGACATCTATGTATTCGCTTTAAAAAAAAAAATGTGTTTTAGGTTCACTAACCGCTATTGCAAACAGAAACATGACATAGTTAGCCTTTAAATGTTCCCACTGCTGTGACTTTCTAAGAGAGAAAATAATTTAATATAATAATATTCCACAACTATTACACAACGCCGTCTAGTCGTTGAACCCGGGATTTTCTGACATCTTGAGGCGCGCGTTTAACCGTCGACGTCGACGGCGCCGTCGACGACTCGGACAGTTACGGCCGGATGGCCAGCTACCCATTGTTCGTCATCCGCAAGCCCAAGCCTACAGTGGCTAGAAATCGGGATTTTAGCCGCTGGGTCATGTGGGAGTCTGTTCCTTCACGCGTGTGGCCGCCTCTTTCACTAGCATTACTGCTTCGCAGAAGGAGGCAACCGCCTGCTATTCCTCCTCGCTCCAAATCATGGCTGTACTAAGGCCCGGAGCGAGAGGTCGTTGCTTCCGATCGCACCCACGAGGACACAGGGGTTCTCCGCCCAAGCCAGGCACAACTCCACCGTGTCCAAAGAGAAACAGACTGAGGTGTTCAAAATGGGATGCTTTTGACTTTGAGATTTGAGAGACGACATTTCGTCTCACTTAAGACCTTGTCCAAGATATCATCGGCTGACCCATTTGAAAATTTAGTAAGGACTAAAACCTTGGACAGGAAAGCGCATAAACGTAAAATAGTCAGCGTATGCCTATGAAAAGAATTTAATTTAGGTAAGAAAAATGCCGCTCCTAGAGAGAGAGAGAGCACTTGCTAGGTTTTGTTATGCATAGCATATCTCATTGACTAAATTCTAGTACTTAACTGTATGGGGTGTGTAAATAAAACAATGATTAATTCAATAAATCAGTTTATTAATTAAAAACCAAATAAATGTTAAATAAATGGCTTATGTCGGCTGCTAAATCTATTCGGATGCAGACAGTTGCTTATCATTTACCAAATCAATAGACGAGTCATTGACGAGTAAATTTTGAACTTTCTTGTCTCGGGCATCAGGCATACCAATTTATTAACAACTAGCTGAAAGCTGACCCGGCGAACTTCGTACCACCTAACAGTCAATGAATGTACTATATATTTCGATATAGTCAACCGATTGTAGTGAAACAAAGCCCAAGTAATAAATCAAGTTACAATTTTAATGTATAAAAGTTATCTACATCGATTTCGTACATTTTACGTGATGCGCGCACAAAATAAAAATTCTACAGATTTATTATATGTATAGATTTCTTCGTTTTTATTTTGTTTTAGGAAGGACAGTACAATCAATTTTTGTAGGGGTTCATCAAATCTGAAAAAATAAATTAAGTTCTTGTGATTATTATATTATTATAGCTAGCCCGTATTGTCCCACTGCTGGGCAAAGGCCTCCCTCCTTTCTTTCCAACGATCACGATTCATCGCTTTCTCATTCCAATTGTTAAGGAAGCCGTCCCGCCATCTCTTCCGTGGTCTGCCGCGGCCCCGCATCGCTATGTCCGGGCACCAATCCTACGTTTTACGGGCCCACAGCTCGTTAGACATGCGACAGACATGTACAGCCCAGTCCCATTTAAGTTGGGCAGCCTTTTGAGCCACATCAATGATTTGCGTTTTGGAGCGCAGTGTTGTGTTTCGAACATGGTCTGTTAATTTAACACTTAGTATGCTGCGCTCCATAGTTCGCTGGCAAACCTTTAATTTGGACTTTTGGATATTAGTCAAAGACCAAGTCTGTGCACCATAGGTCAGAATGGGAAGAATACATATATCCATCAGCTTACGCTTCAGTGACATGGGCAAAGTGCACTTAGTTCTTGAGATTATGAGTCCCTAAATTGTCTACACCTATCAACAGCTTCGGCCTTCAAATTCAAATGTGGGCAATTCTGCGCGGTGCTTTTATTTAAAGTTCTCCACTTCTTACTCGGTCCACAATGCTAAGGGAGAACCCTTAGTAAGCACAATCAAGGAGTGAATGGTACACTTACTAGGTATCGGTATACTTAAATATATTTGCTTTTATTAAAGTTTTAACCACTGGTGTTTTTGTATTTGGTAGGGACTTATTAGGTTAGTAAGATTAGGTAATAAAACGATTTTTGTAAAAAGTGCTCCCTAGATTTTGAAATGATAATCTGATGATTGACATTATTTTGACAGATAATGCACAGAAAAATTATAGACTTTTTAAACCACAATTTAGCAAATTTCTAGGTGAAATTTATATTTTAAGTAACAATTTTCATTAAATGGTTATAAAAATCGTTTTAATTCTATTTTTTATTCGTTATGCCGTAAACAGAATTTAAAAAATTAATATCTGTATTTCATTATCCTGGTAGAATACATAAAATTTTAACTGGCAGTATATTACAAATTACTCTGTGGTAACTGGCAATAAGTCGTTGATAGATCGTTTAATTTCGAGCCAGTAGAATTGTCGTTCTATCCAATCCCCATTAAGGAACACGTGAATACCGATTTTGGGTAGGACTTCGATCGAACGATTAAAAAACTTCAACGATATTTGACTGATTTGATATTTACGTGAATCAGGCTACAGGATATCCGACACCGTTGTCGGAAACAACGATGTTAACAACGGATGTCGTTATCGGAGCAACGGTGGTGCGCATCGATGGCGAAAAATAACAACAACGCCCATCTCTTTATATAACATAATAGGATAACCAAAATAAATATCTTGTTGTACAATAAAGTAATAACTAATTATAGAATATTTGTTCCCAAACCGAATTGTATCGTTATATAATACATACAGTAAATCAATAACTAACGCTAAAATTAGTTCTAGATGTCTATGTTCTGTTTTTCCTGATGGCTACAACCCGGGAATCTTTAAGTCAAGAGTGAATAGGTTACTTCTAGGTAAGCGCGCTCCATCGTCGACCGCATCGTCGCTTTCCATCAGCCCCCCTAGCCAAGTTGCAAACGATAAACGTGAACGCTTAGTAATCTCCAATAGATTTTCAACTTTATACCTAAGAGCATAAAGTTGAAAATCTATTAAAGACTACTGAGCGTTAGCGACCGGAACGAACGAAAACACTATGTAATCTTCAATAGATTTTCAACTTTATATCCAATAACATAAAGTTGAAAATCTATTAAAGACTACTGAGAGTTTACGTTTATCGTTTGTGTCTTGGCTAGGGGGGCAGGTGAGTTAGCGGTCAAGCGCGAACCTAATGTCTTCTGTCTTATATACTACTAGCTTCTGCCAGCGACTTTGCTCTCGTGAAAGTAAATAATATATAGCCTATATCACTCAGTGATAAAGAAGCATTCAACTAGTGAAACAATTTTTTTTAATCGGTGCAGCAGGTTTTCAGTTTAAGTATCTACCTAGAGAGCAGTGGCGGCCGAGCGAGAGCAGTGGCGGCCGAGTGGTAACGGCCCCGACTTACGAGTTGTAGGTCGCGGGTTCAAACCCAGGCGCATTACTTTGTGTAATTTATTTCATCACCACTGCTCTCAAAACGGTGAAGGAAAACATCGTGAGGAAACCGGCATGTCCTAGAACCAAAAAATTCGAAGACATGTGACGTTCACCAATCCGCACTGGGCCCGCGTGGTGGATTACAGCCCATTCCCTCTCCTTGAGAGAGGAGGCCTGAGTCCCAGCAGTTAGAACATTAAAAAGGCTGATTATGCTATTTATGCTCTCTACCTATTTATGACAAACCAAAATACAAATGTTTTTTCTTTATAACATTAGTATACTCGTAGATACCAATCCCAAACATAAGTAAGAGAAACTTGGTTTGTTTATTCTGTGGCCAAATAAACAAATAAATAAATTTTCCTAAGCCAGCAATCAATTCTGTTGTTTCATTTTATATCACTTAAATTCGGACGCCAAAAATAGCCACTAACAATAAAACAAATCGTATTATTGTTATGTATGCTGGAGATTTTCCAGTTTTGTTCCACGATATTGTGGCTCTACCCGTGTACCAAATGACGGTCCAATTCGTACAGTCATACCCACACACACATACAATCTAGCCTTTATAATATTAGCGTGATAATTAGTGTTACTACACTAATCATACTACACGTCATCATTTCTATTGAGAAAACCTCCATATGCTTGATGTAATTTGAAGCTGCAAAATTACGTAAATCAAATAGAAATAATTATTTGAAACTCCATAAACTTCTAGTCAAGAGAAGAAATACTGCCTGTATTAGACTTTTGTCGAAACACACACACGATCCAGATAATATAAAAAGCTATTGGAGAGTTACCACAGCGTCGTCTTCGTATTATTTTATCGGCTCTTTTCACACCCAGAATCCCCATTCTCCCTTGGAACCCAAAACTTATTGAAATAATTAAAAGAAAGGTCTTATGAGATAAACCATAACTCAATTCTGACTCATACTTTGATTCGCCAACTATTTTTTCGTAATCGGAAACATTCACAGTACCATCAAGCACATACAGTCCACCATAGGGCGAGGCATGAAGAACAGAATCACCTGTAAAATGAAAAGAATTATTTTTATAACAACTATTTTTATCAAAAACACATACAGAACCCTTATCAACAGCATTTTGTGCAGATAACTGATTTGCTTTCAATTCAGGAACGAAAGCAACATCACTGATCCTGTTGATTACATCTTCTGGGGCATTTATTGAAACATAACCAATTCCACAGCATTTTATCTGTTCTCCGTTTGCGACGGTAACAGTGCCTTTATCTATTCTATCAATATTCTTAAATCAATCAAGTCTAGAAGTCATGTGTCTCGTACGTCCGGAATCTACATACCAAAGGTCCTTCTCAGAGACACCAGAAGTATTTAGAAATATCAAAGAAGTATGATCACTTTTAAACACTTTTGCCTCATCCTTCTTGTTTCTAAGTGGACAGTCTGGTCTTTCATACCCGGTTACTTTACATATCATATTCTTTTTCTTTGGTTTAAGTTTCTATTTGGTGCTATAAAGTAAGTATACTGGTTTTGTTTCATCTTTGGACATCTCATTTAGCAGTTTTGCTTTAACTAAATCGGTCGTTACGTCAATAATACAATTTTCTAACGCCATTATGAGAGGTTTATATTTTGGGTCCTAAATGTATAGCTGCAATTGACGTACAATCTTCACAATATCTACAAGATCCTGTGCGGTTGATATAACTGCATTAATGTACTGTTCATTTTTATCGAAATCTGAAACACTCAATCTGTACAGTTTAAGTTCTAAAGCTAGTCTTCGTCCCATACCTTTATCCTCAAAAAAAATCTGCAGAGAATTCCAGGCTTCTGATGCACTTTTTGCACATCTGACGTGTGTAATAGCTGCACCGTCTAACGTAAGGCAAATTTTTGCAAGAGCTTTTGCATAATTTCTTACTTTGACCGAGGTGGGGGTCTTGTTACCATCTGGATAACCAAGTGGTTATTAAAATAAAGAAATACCAAATAGATTACCCAACTTTATTTTTCAGGCCAAACGATGGAATCGAAGATGAGTTCGACGAAGAACTCGATTCATGTGACATTTTTCAACTAATATTTTGTCAGACACCGGAACATACACTATTTATCATAATAATACTTTATATATCCATATTCTCAATTTCGTGCTGGTAACGTGTTGTGTTGAATAATAGGATGAAGGCTCATTAGTCATAAGTGTTTATAAGCCAGTAACTAGGCAATACAAATATTTTAAAATGCAAAATTACTTACCTAGTAACATAAAATAAACTAATAAATAGATCTGCATAACAGGGATTAGTCGGTCTTTATTACAGGATCAGTTCTTTAGCAAAATTAGTTCAGATTAACGACATTTTTTTTTTTTTTATTTCAAAAATTGAAATGCCTCGACTGTTGTTCGATTTAATTCGCCTCTAGAACTCTAGTGCTAGACGAAGCGCTCGGCGTGCGCTTGTGATTTTTATATTATCTCTTTAACCATTCGTTCATTTAAATATGCAGCAAAAAGAAAAAAACACATGTATTTAGTAATTGTGCCGATAAACCTGCTTATTTTTATAAGGATTAATAAATTGTTGATAATATGACCAGTTACATTCAACGATTTTATTTATTTGTAATACATTTTTAAAATCATAATACCTCACGAATGGAATGTCCAAATTGAATTATTCAAAAAGTAATATGCAGGCACTGAACTAGGGTTAAATATGAATCAATTTATTTTGAAAAGAATTAATAGAAAAGGTACAAAAAACGGCCTTTTCTATAGGCGGCGGCGCTTAAATTCAGTTTTTAATTTAAAAAAAAAATAGTTATCGTGACGTAACTATAACAGTTGGACATGGTGTTGAGACATTTTTTTGTAGATAATGATGTGTTCTGTAAAATCATGGTACATTATTTGGTTCTATCATCAATAGTTTTCGCAGCGCACGTGATGTAAGGAAATTTATAGGTCATTCATTTACACTTTGGTTTACCTTATTGGAGTTTTAGTAGGGAACCCTATTGTTTATTATTTATTAAATATAGCCTTTGTCACTACGTGATAAAGCAACTTTCTACATGTGAAATAATTTTTAAAATCGTTTCAGTAGTTTTTGAGTTTATTCATTACAAACAAAAATACAAATCTTTCCTTGTGTTTATTTTACCGGATATTTTCTAGTCGGAATCTACATTTTGCCGGATATTTTCTAGACGGAACCTACATAAGTCGGATCAGAAAACTTATGTACATTTTTAAGAATTTGAGACACAGTACTGATGCTTCAACTATTTACATGGTCTACACTGCCCTATGTCAGTCATTGTTAATTTATTGCATACCCTTGTGGGGCGGAACTTACAAAACTCTCTTACTAGCACTGGAAAGGGCGCAAAGGGCAATTTTAAAAGTGATTCATTTTAAACCACGGCTTTACCCAACTGACAAATTATATGCTGAGTGTCAAGTTATGACAGTAAGGCAATTATATGTTTTAAAATCAATACTTCGGAGGCATTCATTACTATCATTGCATAATGAAATAAATAACAAACGCTCTGGCGCCGTAGTTTGCCCTGGCGTACCTTGCAGAACTGTTTCTGCTGGTAGGCAATTTGACGCAGCAAGCTCGAGACTGTATAATGCGGTCAACAAAGCAATAAATATATACTCTTGTACAAAACTAGAGGTTAAACAAAAATTAAGTAGTTGGTTGCTAACTTTAGATTATGCGCAGACTGAAATGCTAATAACTATAAAGAGGTAAAATGTAGAAATTATTATATTAATTATTATGTTTAAATTATTTATTATTAGTATTATTTTTTGTTATAAAATGTGGAGGACATTTATCTATTGTCTTTTGTATTATTTTTTGTTTTTTCTGTTGCTAGCTTTTCTTTTTCTTTTAATTATTACTAAAAAAAATGTAATTATTTACTAGGTTCGATGCTCTAAATTAAGTTTTATTTTATATTTATATTATTATAGATTTTCTGTAATTTGAAGTCCATCGCTTTACCTACAAGGTTGTGCAAATGTAAGACCTCCTTCCGAATAACCACTAACTCCCAAAATACAAGCTTGACTTAGTTTGGGAGTTAGTAGATCATTTACTGTGTGCTACTGTACAACCAACCAGCGAATTGTATGTTTATATGTTGTATACTGATTAAGATTGTACTTTTGGAGCGAAATAAATTATTATTATTATTATTATTATATAAGTACGATATATCTGATTGTCTCAAAGTCGAGTCTATACGTTTTTCAAATTTGGATTAATAAATTTCCACCTCCTACATATGAATGCACCTTAAATATTTCTAAATGTGTTTACTTTACCGGATTTTTCTAGACCAAATCTACGTACGATTGCATTTGATGGTCACAACGTCGAGTCTATACGTTTTTCAAATTTGGAATATTACATTTCAATCTCCTACGCAGGAAAGCGCCTTAAATATTCCGAAATATGTTTATTTAGCGGATATTTTCTAGACGATATCTACCGTACGATTGCATTTGATTGTCACAATGTTAAGTTAGACGTTTCTCGAAATATTAAATTTCAATCTCCTACACAGGAAAGCGCCTTAAATATTCCCAAATGTGTTTATTTTAGCAGATATTTTCTAGACGGAAACTACGTACGACTGTATCTGATTGTCGCAATGTCAAGTCTATATGTTTTTCAAATTTGGAATAGTAAATTTCAATCTCCTACGCAGGAAAGTGCCTTAAATTTTCCTATATATATTTATTTTACCGGATATTTTCTAGATGAAATCTACGTACAATTGCATTTGATTGCCAAAATATCGACTTTATACATTTTTCTTTGAAATATTAAATTTTCATCTCTTAAACAGCCTTCAATATTCCTAAAATTGTTTATTTTACCGGATATTTACTAGACGGCATCTACGTAGATACGATTGTATCTGATTGTCACAAATCTAGATTTTTCAAGTTTGTGGTGAATGTTGTTGAATTTTCTAAAAGTTTTTAAAGCGTGCAAGTTTTACAAAGGTTCTACGACATTTTATTAGCACAATTAATGATAATTGTTAAGTTTCATTTTGGAAATATTTATTAAATTGAATTGATTTTGAATTAAAATCACCTAAATGAGGTTTTTGTTTTGACTCCCGCTCTTGGGTAGAACAATGTTAGTGAAGTTTCAATGTAAAAAGTAGAATAATTTTCCAAGTCACCATCATTATTATAACTGAAAAACGGTCACTGATAGAGATGAGCCTGTTCCGAATGTCCCCACATCGACAAGTCCTGTGTATCTCGAATCCAGCGGATTCCCGGCCTTCCAGCGCCGCTTCTTTTGACACATATGTGGTCACCATTCCAGAACCCGCTTAATCGACCACGTATTCTGCGTACATTGTACCCTACTTACTGCCACTTAAGTTTGGCGATTCCTCGGTCTATGTCGATAACTTTGGCTATCCTGCAGACGTTCTAAGGAAAGGATCAATAAATTACTTTTTTGTTTTCATAACATTTACCTAGTCTTTATCAAACACGCTTATCTGTTCAGTCAGTGTCAGGCGTCCTGCTAACTTATCCCGCTTTGTAGGAAATCAAATACTTAGTTTACTAACAAGTCTTCATAGAAAGCCGCTCCTTTCTCGCTAACTTTTTATTTAGATACGAAGCGAAACGTCACGTCAAATAATTAGTTCATGTTATAGTAAGTTTCCGCAAGTTAAACAACGAGAAAACTTTACATTTCTTCTTTGTTATCAAGAGGAAATCTTCGAAAGGCGCTCGGACTTTGGAGATAAGTCTGAAAAGTATGGGATTTTTACCTCAGTAAAACCACCCCGGTGATCACAGGGGCCCCGTTACCTCTCAACAGACCATTCTTCTGGAATGGTCCATTCCGGAACCCGCTCTGTGCATCGCCTGTTACAGAACATCCCTGAAAAGACTGTATAACGGTCTCCCCTGAGCCTCAATGTGCACGGCAGCACGTGATCACTGTGCCACCGTCTTCCCTGGAATCACTCGAATGCAAGCAGTCCCCACTCTGAGCTCCCGTGGTACCAAAGTCACACCTGAAAAAAAAAGTTCTGATATTGAAAACTGTCGTGTCAAAAATAAAACGAAAATTAATTTTGATGAAAACAGAATTTAAAAAAAAAGAACAGAATGTAGTATTTTATACAGCGCAAGTCTATGGATTCCACTAACAGTAAGTCTATGAAATTTAAATATTTTCCACTAACAGGCCACTTTAAATTTTCCTATGTAAGCTCGGTGTCTGGTTGTGCGGTGGGACCAAACTAAACCATAAAAATATGTATAGGCGTAATATTTTATGTGTCGACCATGACTAATTGATAGCTTACCCAATTTTAAGTGCACTCACAATGAAAGTGGTCACATTAAAAGGCACAATTTAATTTAAGTAATTTTATATTATAATATTGTTAATCATATCTCGGGGCAACTTTGTGTTTTAACGGTAATTTAATTTATTACGAGTGATATTTAGAAGTTTTAAGAGCACTTTTAAATTTTTATGAGATGACATCTTAATACCTAATAACGTCATCCTCTTGTCACCATCGTAATATAATTGAAAAAAAAACTGAGCATGTGCGAGTCGGACTCGCGCCCTCAGGGTTCCGTCAAATTTACCTATGTAAATAGTTCAATTCCCGAATGGAGCTTCGAAGATTTTTCGGAATAGCAAAAAAACATTTTTTTTTGTGACGTCACAAGATATTTACTGTTTTCAGATTTATTTCTATGCCTATGCTATGGGATGCCAGCTAAAAACCAGCGCTGGGTGTCTGACGCCCAGCGATTGCTGAGTTGGCAACCCTTTCGGTACAGGCACGCTCAACGCAACTGTATTGTATTTTTGTACACTGTTTTTTATTATTTTGTGTTGTTGCTGTTGTATTCTATGCCTACGTCGAATAAATTCTATTCTATAAACACCGAATTTAATAAAATCGGTAAGGGATCTTATTTCGGTCGCAAAGATTATATCGGAGCGCGAACGTGTTAAACCGGCAATGAGAGATCGATGAAGCCTTCCTCTTGAATGTCTATCTCTGAAATCAATTTACAGGTACTTTTCGTTTCTATCAGCACGTGTATTGTATAGGTATGAGATTGATTAGTCTAGTGGAAGGGCTGCTGCTGAGCTAAGCTTATTAGATTCTTCATATTGGAATTTTGAGGAAGCCGACTGTAGTTAGATTTAGGGCCTGGTGTATGATAATAAACTCGTCTGAATTATATTATTATACTGAATTTCGAAGACAGGTGTCATTCACCAAACCGCACTGGGCCCGCGTGGTGGATTACGGCCCATTACCTCTCCTAGAGAGAGGAGGCCTGAGTCCCAGCAGTGGGAACATTAAAAGGCTGAATATGCTATGCTATGTATACTGAATTTCAGCATTACTGTCAAGACTTTCCATAGAACATTAACATTGTTTTTGTACACTACAAAGATAAGAAGGAAAGAAAAATGTTTATTTGCGACTCACACAGGGCAAACAACTGGAATAAAAAAATATTTTAATCTCTGTTTATAAAAGCGAAATACAAAAAAAAAATCCAATGTTTTTATTTCACATAGGCCTACATGGGCACATATAAAACGTCAGAAGCTAGTGCACGGTTCCAAATTGGTCGTTTCCTATGGAGAAGAACTGGCAAGAAACTCCATGGTTACTCTTTAAAAAAAATAATTGTTCTTACAATATTCCATATTACAGTATTAGTACATATCATACAAGGACAGTGTAGACCAGTCAATATTGTACTCATTAGTACAATAAAAATAATCATAATAAAAATTGAGTCCTAATAGGCGTAATCTAAGAATTCGCGGAGTCTACATTGTTCTCACATTCACATTATAATAAAAAGAGGCTATATAAAAAATAAAATAATTACAATTACTACTATCAATAAATGAGACGTTAACAAAATAAATTACTAACGAATTTATGGTAGTTGGGGTCTAATAATATAAAAAATGTAACAAAAGCAATGTGTTAGAAAAAAAAAGTATATATTACAACAAATGTGGAGAAGTTAATAGACACATTTACACAATATAATGACATATACACTCACTGATTAATCACGAAATCTCAGAAACTATAACACTTAAAAACTTTAATTTTGGCAGGTAGGTTCCTTATAGGGTGTAGACATCTGTTAAGAACGGATTTTATGAAACTCCACCCCTAAGGGGATGAAACGAAGGTCCAAAGTTTGTATGGAAAAAACCTACTTTCACACGGGCGAAGCCGCTGGCAGAAGCCAGTTATTATTAAAATACAACTAATCTAATAATCCCTGCATAACATGACATTTATAAAAACAAAATAAAAAGCTATGCGAGGCCAAAAATACTCTATCTTAGCATATGCTGCCATCTTTGATACCTACACCGGAACGTTAGGCAAAGAAGGAACATACGTGTGGTTAGTTAGTAAAAGTCTGACACGCTCTACCGCTCCTACAGCTGGAGAAAACATGGATGTCTGACTTTAAAAAAAAAACGAAGATTTTTTCGAATCGCAAAACGGTGTTTTTTTTTTGTGACGGAACAACAAATGACGTAAAAAAAAACTAACTAAGTACATCAATCATTACATTTTAAAATACATCATTGCGGATGAAGCCTTACAAGATTATATTGTATTCAATAGCACGTTCACTATAATTGGCGCCACCAGCTCAAAGAAATCAGAATCGTAACAAAGAATTTACCATAAATCTCCGACGCAACTGTAATAAAAAGAAACGGGGAGGCATTAGCAATGCAAGCAACTCCAATGCACGCGACACAGTCACTGAATAACAGAGTATCTAAAAATAGCAATTATCAAATCATTCATACCGTGTTTAATTTGTCAGTGTACCAAGCACTAATTTATACTAATAAAGGATTTTTTTCTATTTGTTATTTTGATGGTATGTTAGTGAATGACAACTTTTTGGATACCAACTGTAGTATATCAGTTTGTAGGAAGCTAACACCACTATTGATGTATCTAGATATCCATGGAATTATCGTAAAAACAATAATTTTTTTTAAAAGAGTAACCATGGAATTTCTTGTCGGTTCTTCTCCATAGGAAACGATCAATTGGAACCGTGCACTAGCTTCTGACGTTTTATAGTGCTACAAATTGACTCCTGCTTTTTAGAATGTATCCTTGGGGTTCACGTTTAGCTCTTGCAGGGAGTTGAAATTTCCTCAAACTTTGATCGGTTAATTGAGTCATAAGCTATTGTAGTTGCTAGGAAACTCGACATTCTTGCAAGTGAGACAGTACTTTACACCAGGATAGCTTCAAATGTTATACAAAGCACCGGTCCGATCGTGTATGGAGTATTGCAGCCACATATGGGCGGCAAAATAAGGAACCCTTAAATAAGCACTTCCCTGGAATCTTTAAATTTGAATAAAACAAATTGTCTGTGAGATATAATCGAAATTTTTTATTAATTTGAAAGACTGATCGATGCCTTTATGTATGGAATATAATATCGTTCAAAGGTCTGCCGCAACTTCACTGGATAGCGTGCATCCGAAATTTACAATTTTCCATGTCCTTTACTGTTCTCACAATTAGAAGTTTCGTCTGCTCATTGTCGATACCTCCTAAAAAAAACTTTTTACAAAAATAATACAACCAACTTCAATGTAAAAAAGCACTGAATAGTGCAAAATAACTTTAATTTCGGAAGTCGGTGTTTCTATAATAGTTTTGTCTCTTCGTTATTTAACACCGACTTCCGAAATGAAAGTTATTTTGCACTTTTCAGTGTTTTTTTACATTGAAGTCGGTTGTATTTTTTTTGTAAAAAGTTTTTTATTTTACACTTTTTAGTTATGGTACCACCACTAAAAAGTACCCCTTAGCCATACTTAAATACCTTATAGCCAGAGTGCATCTCATGACTATTCTAATAATACCAAACACGGTTAGGTTAAATGAATTTATTACAGAGTTCTGGTGCCTAACTTCAGGCTTCATCATCAGATCAGTTCGATATATTCCCCCTATTCTTTCAGTCTGTCATCGATTACACGTATAAATAAAGCAATTTTACTTTTTACGACAGTTCTGCTGTGATCCTATGAGGAGTTCTGTTCCATATCTTCGAAGTTCATGATCAGATCATAACAATATTTCTATGGGACCAACGTGGAAGCATAACCTTTCAATCAAAAAAAAATTTTCAAAATCGTTCTACAATTGACCGAGAAATCGGTGAACATACATAAAAAAAAAAGCATACATTCAGCCGAACATAGAACCTCCTCCTTTTTGAAGTCGGTTAAAAAGTATAGTTCACCGTAACATTCATCATCTTCCTGCCCTTGTCCCATCTTATTTGGGGTCGGCACAACAAGTTTTTTTCTTCCATTCTATCCTGTCAACGGTCATGCTATCACTAACTTCCTTTTCTTTCATATCACTTTTCAGTTAAAAAGTATCAAGCTTTTATAATATTCGTAGATATTAAAAAACAACTAACCTAGAAATGAAATTATTGGTTCCAACTCATATTAAATAAAAGCTTCTTCGTCGAATTTGTCATTGTTTTCGATTTTATTTCAAGAAAAACGAGTAAAATAAGATATGCACGTAAAAATAAAATGTGTTATGTATGAAACATCAGGAACCCAATTTTGACAATTCTTAAATGCTGCCATATACAAAGCAATAAATAATTCGTGGTCATCTTTCGATGGCCAAACTTTATCCCTGAGGAGCTTTACTTAAATATTTATAAGGCCTACAGATAATTGTTCCGAGTCTGGGTGTCTTTGTTTATGTAACTTTACATGTTTGTGAACTCAACGGGAATAACGGTATTTTTTTTTAAAATAAAACGACCTTAATCACATGCAAAACCCGACAACGGAAAAGCCACAAGGAAGGGTTTCTTTCTGGGGGTACTTACGAGTAAAAATACTGATAAGACATTCGTAGAAAGGGGCGTTTTGCATTAAATACTAAACAGAAGCTTTCAACGATTATTAAATTAGTCTTTAAAATAATTACGTCAAAAAAGCCTTTTTACATTCAGAAATTTTATTTTTAAAGAATAAACTTAAACAACACATGATTAAAGATAATGGGTTGATAATAAAACATTACCCATAAGTACGTGTAGGTACATTGTTTTTTACGGACACAAATTTTACAGAATCCCTTAATTAAAAGATTGATTGAAAGCTGATAAAATCAAATAGGTCATGTTGGTATCAGCGTGTTCACGCTGGTACGGTTTTTATAAGCAGATGCAGCTTTTTTATAATAAATAAAAAAAATATTTTCTGACCCCCGCTCAGGGGAATCTCCCGCCTCAGTCCCGACTTTGCTCTAAAAATATCTAAAGGTTAACTAAAAAGCCGTTGTTGAAATGTTCTTTAGTGCAATGTAATAAAGGCTACCTAATCATTGCAACCAAATTTCGATCATGGTAGGTAACCAAAATCAATCATGAAAAGCCAGGAGCAGAAGATAATGAGTTCAATCGGGCTTAATTAAAAAATATCTCTTTCGCAGTAAAACAGTATATATTTTGATAAATACTGTTTTGTAAAATGTATTTTCGCAGAATGTCACTTTCGCAGTATGTCGCAGAATGAATCTGCTTTAAAATTATTTATATAATGATTCAAAATTATTCGTGCTCTTAAAATTAATAGGGTAAAGAAAGAGTCAAAAATCAAAATACCAAGTAAAACGTAATCACATTGATGTATATATATTGGTAATTTTCAAACGTCGACATAGGCAGGCCGCGATACAGATATTTTCGGATAATTATGCGAACATACAAAAAAAATACAACTGGATATGCAATAAAACACTAAAATAAAACTTGAATTTTTATTTAGGTAGGTATTTAAATAAGTAAGTACATATACATACATTTGATTAAATGTATTAATATCACACTTTACTACAATTACTCAGACAAGACACATTCAATGTTTTTAAACCTATTAATCTTCGAAGATAAACTAAATGTTGTCAAGGAATGAGGCTGGTGCCGTTATATTTGCTAGATTAGCAACTGGTGAAACTGGAGGTGGTTCAGGTAGCCAAATTAATTTTTCTATAGTTCTTCAACCTGTCTATGTATATTTTATCAGCCAATGTATTTTGTAACTGCGGTGTTAGAGTTGTTACAATATGCCTTCACATTCGATTAGTGGCCACACTCACTGCAATTCAGGCACCTTGACATCGTGAGCGTCAGACTCCAAATCGTAAACAAACAAATCCATTAAGCACAGCAGAATATTAATATTAGAAGCGTAAACGAAAGTTCGATAAATGATAGCGTGGTGTAAGTTTAAATATCCAATACAGTAACGAAAAGATAACCCAGTAATATGTGGTCGGGTACGATCAAAGACATTAAATATATACTACCAATAGACAGGACATAGCGAACAAAATCGTAATCCGATACTTTTTACCTAGTGGTCATATGTAGCTCAGTCTAATATGACACTCCTACACGTCAAGTCGTGTTTGTATCCGCTATATGCACTAAAAGAAAATCATTTTCTGAGAAAATATGGCCGAACTGCGCATTACGCTATTGCAAATCTTGTTATGGTAAAATGACTGGACCTAACTTTGGTTTATTTTCGTAAATATTTTTGGTATTTACGAAGTAATTAATTAGAATTCAATAATTTTTATAAATAGTTCTAGAACATTTGCTGATTTTGTGATAACGCCATCTATTGCTGAAAAGCTTAACCTTACCTTTATCACACACTGAGGCTCTACCACGAGCTCATAACGTGATCCATTTTACGACCTAAACCGAACTGTTAAAGGGATGGATGGAGGTGTATAGCTCCATCACTCTTTTTCGCTCGTACGACTGACATTTTAACATTATCATGGTAAGGCTCCTGGCCACCTACCGAGCGATAGTTAAATAATTATAAATTTTGACAAATTTAATTCGCGTGTTTGCTATTCAAAGCCAGGTGGCATAGGAAGCATAGGATGACAGTTTTTCTAAGATATTTTTTCTGATAGCCGCTCTATTGTATCTCTTTAAATCTCTTTGGGTACGTACGATAGACGCAAGACTGCAGAGACAGTTTTGACAGTTTAGTTTAGAGAGCGCAGAAACGTCAAAATAACTTTAGGACGTTTGGATACACACTCTTGAAAATATCGTCGATCTAAAATATGTAACGTGAGTGGCATCAAGACGCGCGGCAGTTCGAAAAGTTGTGTCTGCGATAATCGTGAAACCGTTAACTTTTTAAGGTACCTTAGCAATATAATTCTGGCATTCACGGCTGTTTTATATTTTAGTCTGGCGTTCAGGCGTACTACAGATAGTTACAGCGTTAGTCTTATGCGTGTATCCAAACGTAGATGCAATTTGTATTGATTTCAATGAAACAAAACGACACAAAAACAATTAACACACATATTATTTTGGGAATTTTGTCGCCTGTTTTAGAGTCGTATATCTAATAATATTATATGTACATTATGTATTCTGAATTCGGACAGGATCAGGTCATCTGACCCCAAACTTTTTACACTTTTGAAAAATATTGACGTCACTTCGTCTCGTCCCTTATATCAACACCAAGTCATTTTGAATCAGCATAGATATTTCATAGCATTAGCTTCGAGAATAGGTCCATCTGTAGGTGGTGTTTCTCAGCAGTAATTTGCGGTGGCCTCGGGCTATTTCCGTGCAGAAACGAGCTTGAAACCCAACGAATATGGTTGGTAGCAATTGTTAGCAAATCCTGGTACCGGAAACTGTGTATCCCTCACAGCGCATATCCTATAGCTCTCTCTCTCTCTCAATCAATCTCCGATCAAGGACTTATGCTGGTGTCAATCAACCACTGGTTGCTTCGAGGGAGCACTTTAATCAATCAGACTAGATTACCATACACGAAACGGAAAAGCAGGAAGCTGGCGCATTTATTTTTCAATTACTTATTAAGTTAAAACATGGAATAAGATGATAAATGATGTTTATTTTGCAAATAGATTAAAAATAACATTTTAACAAGTTAACAAGTAAATTTTTAGGGTTCCGTTCCTCAAAAGGAAAAAACGGAACCCTTATAGGATCACTTTGATGTCCGACTGTCTGTCAAGACCCTTTATATTGGAAACGCATGCAGGTATCGAGTTGATATTAAAATCGTATACCTACTCAAATCTTCAGTCTCTTGAAGCTGTGTAAAGATGAAACTTCTAAGTTATTGAAAAAAAAGATACGGCCGTTTATGTCGCCAAAAACGTGTATTATGACACTCTCAAAGGAATCAAAATTCATAAGGTACTTCTCGTTGCTCTAGAATCCTGAAATTTGGCATGACGCAAAGTCTTATTGCGCAAATTTAGGAAAACATCTAAAAACTGTAAAGTAGTTACGTCACAAAAAAACCTTTTATTGCGTTTCGGAAAAATGTTCGTAATTCAATTCGGGAATTGAACTGTTTTCATAAGTAAGTTTGTACGGAACCCTCATTGCGCGGGCCCGACTTGCACTAGCCTAGTTTTTCGTTAATTTTAAACTAGATAAGGTTGGTGTTTCCTAGCTGACTACCCTGAGAAGAAACACCAAAACAAATTCGGAGGTTTAATTTTCTGTGATAAATAAGTTGTGACAATTTAAGTTTCGTTCTGCTCAATTTTAAGCCAACACTCTCCAGTTTGTGCGACCACACCTAAAATTTGCTCTAAACCTCTAGGCCACTCTCGGCAACGAGCACAATAGCATCGGCAAACAGCATACACCAGGGAGTCTCTCGCCAGTCAAAATGCAACAGATAACCTAGACAATTGTGTTGTCTATGGTCCTAGTGGTACAACACAGTTATGCCCGATACACTCATGGCCTGTCAGGGAACTTGGTTTTTGTATTTTTGTGACGAATTGTGCGTTTATTCAGGCAGAATAAACATATGTTTTCTTTCTTTCTTTGTTTCTTTCCTCTTCCTGGATGCCCGACGTCAGAGCGTCCATTATCATCAGGAAGAGGTAAGTGCTGAGACCCGATCCTTGACGTAAGCCGACAACCACATTGAAGCTGTCAGTGTTGCCCACTGTAGACCGGACTTGGGTTCTGCTTTGGTATATATTGTCTGTATGTGATTATGTTACTGAAATGAGTCTTTGATACACGAAATAAATATATAATAATAATAATAATTGACTGTACATCGCTCGGATCAACTGCACATAACGCCATCTACTAGCATTACCAAACAGCATAATTCATTTTATAATGACATTTGAATAATTAGAGATGGCGTTGTATTCGGATATTTTTTTCGTGATTTTTCCCGTTTTTTCTCACCGTTTAAACCTTCCCTGGCCTATCACGAATATTTCAAGACCAAAACTAGTCAAATCGGTCCAGCCGTTCTCGAGTTTTAGGGTGGGTGTGTCAGACTTTTACTGACTGAAACCCACCTGTGTTCCATCTATTGCCTTTTGTGTTTCAGGGCCACAGTATATATTTCGAACAAACCTACAGCTCTAAAATTCGCATTAACGATTGATTTATATTTAAAATGTGCACATAGTAAATATTTTCAAACTCATTAGGATAGTGCCCTTTTCAAAGTAAGGGATATCGGCGTTTTCTGTGTAGTCCCCGTTCGAACGCTACTAGAATATGTATTGTGTTAAATTATTTATAACCCGGATTTCCTGACTTACCCATGTAGGAGCAGTAGGTTCGCTTATTCTAGCAAATATACCAGGATAACATATCTTTATAAGTACAATAAATAAACAGTGTATTTAGGTAGTTGAGAAGAAATCAGTTACGAAATAAAACTGAGAATTTGGGAACTTTGCTCAAGAAAACATATTTGTTAGTCGTGTAATAAATGATCAATCGTTTAATGAACAGTTTTGAGTGGATTAAAAAGTTTTTACATATTTATCAAAATTACTTTATGCATACAAAAGAACAGAAGCGGACTTAATGCTTAAGAGTGGGTTCACATTAGGTGGGACCGACAGTTTTATCGGACCGACAAACGTGTCGGATCCATATTGGTATATGTTTTTTAATAGCGCCGTTCACATTAGGGCGACTTGGCAAAACTAGTGGAACCGACACATTTACCGCAAGTTCAGCCACAATTTCTGTCGGATTTGACATAATATTGGCGAACTGGCAAGTATAGCGCTGCGCCGTTCACATTTGTCGGCACGTAGCCTGCGGCAAAACCATCCACCTACCACCTAAAATATGGATAGTCTTTCTTCAGGAGAAATACAATTTCTGAATCGTATTTTGTGCTCTTACGCCTTCTATAACTTTTGCGATTAAGCCAACAAAGGAACGAATAGACATTCTATAGTAAATACAAGACATTATCTCGTCACTTCTTAATTCGCTTATTAGTTTGAAATGTTCCAACTTAATTTAAGGTGGAAAATCATCCAAATGACTTCTCGCGCTCTGGGTGGAGCGGGAGGGCGTGTCAGACTTTTACTGACTAAAACCACACCTGTATCCTTCAATTACCCTTTGCGTTCTAGGACTACGGGTTTCCCTTTCAGAAATTCTCCGCGGTCCTAGCTAGCGGGCATCGGCCCTGCTGGGCCCCTACGGTTTGCTGACATCTCTTTGAGGAGCGCGAGGATCACTACACGCTGTTGACGACTAGGCTCGGTCCGGTTCATTACCGAACAGCCGGACGGCGAGCTACCCAGTGCTCGACGTCCGTAAGCCCGCGTCTACCGTGGCTGGTAGTCGGGGTCGGAATTACGGTGGCTAGGGCGTGAGGACCTTCGTTCCCTCGCGCGTGCAGCCTCCTCCTTCGCTAGCATTACTGCTTCACAGAAGGAGGCGACCGCCTGCCATTCCTCCTCGCTCTGGACCATAGTCTGAACCAGGGCGAACTTGCCATGTCCGGTGAGGACCTGCGTCATGCGGAAAGTGAAGACGCCGTGTTGCCGCTCCAGACACTCCTCAAAGAGGGGACTTATCGAACTTAATTTCGCTTGGCAATGATTGGATGCACCCAATGTTTCCTTTTTCTTTTTTTCTGCCTTTTATTTAAATACCACTTTACAATCCAAACGTCGTCATCGTCCATCGTATACAAAAATCAACTCACAACTGCTTTGTGACGACCCGGGCAGTAAAACGACCGTAACGATGGTGGTGTTCACATTAGGTCGTATCGGCAGCCTCTAGTATGAACAGCATCACCCGACAGTCTACGGTAAAACTGTTGGTCCGACCTCACGTGAACCCGCTCAAGCATTTTCTACCAGTTAAGTCTAGTTAGTGGTCTTCTGTATTTTGAATACTTTTCAAACACCGAAGGCCAGTTCGATGTAAACTACAAACCATTATTTCACACCTAAAAAAAGAAAGTCGTATTTTTTTTATAAAAGACACCACACAATAATAGAAAGCTGCATTATTACCAAGTGCCATGTTTCATTTTTCGTTTCACGCCTCACAAAATTTGCTCCATATATGTATGTGGAAAGAGCCCTTTTTCCTTTGGTCACGTCATCACGCATGAACGGCTGGTTCAATTTCGCTGATTCTTTTTGTTGTGTTTATTATTGTCAGGAGAAGGTTCTTGTGATAGAAAAAACAATATGAAAGTTGCGCAGAAAGTTAGAAAAATTAAAAAAAAACTACAGCGACTAATAATTTAATCTTCACGCGTTTGACAGTTCGCGTGTTTGACAGTTCATAGGTATGACAGGACGACGTCTGTCGACTCACCCAGTTGCGTCAAAACACTGCCCTTTCAAGTAGATATATTGCATCTTCTACATACATTGAATTTTACATTCATTTTAACTCTGCTACAAAATAAAAACTTGCAAGACAAACTATCAACGGAAGACTAAACAATATTATTTTTCCTGAGGTATTTTGCAAAAATGCAACATGGGAAATTTCTTCCTTATTTCCTTGGCATTTTATGTGTTACGTAGTATTTATTTCCATGAATTCTTAGTACCCGCTGATGAGCCAACAGGTACTCTGTGTGACTTAGGCTCACGTTAACTGTTACAGTCAAAGAAAGATAAGGTTTTTTCACATATTCAAAACACGACGTACGAACACGTTTCGTAAACACAACGAAACTAGAGATAGGTTTTTGTTTTTGCGGTGGAAATGATCAAAAACGGCTCCTGCTCTGGATGGAGTAGGAGATCATCATTCGTCCGCTTCGGGGTTGAGCAAGGTTCCAAAGTTTGTGTGGAGAAACTTACTCTCACCTGCCAAGCGAAGTTACGACCGTTTAGTTTGCGTCGAACGCCTCGAGTAGGCTACGCCTCCGATTGCTTTGTTCTGACGTCATCTCATCGCTCAGTCACGTAGTCAGAACAAAGGAATCGGAGGCGTGGCCTACTCGAGGCGTTCGACGCAAACGAAACGGTCGTAACTTGGCAAGGAGGGCTGGGCGTAGCCGATGGCAGATGATAGTATAGGTATATAGAAGCATAAGAAAAACAGTCTTTAATGTCTCCTCGCCTGGAACACAGATCTACTCTCTGCAAGAGTGGAATGTAGTGGATGATGTGGCTGCTCCATCTCGGTAATGACAATTTGGTTCTGCTTCACGACACTGGACTCAAAAGCTACACTTTTTTTTACACCCTTTTGAAATTTTAATACAAGTTTATAATACCTCTCAGCATTTTTAAATATACAGCATGATTTAATAACAAAATAAAGAAAAAAGTTTGTAATGTAAAGTCATGAATATGAGTGATAAACTTCGTGTTAGTTCATCATCATCATCATCATTTCAGCCGAAAGACGTCCACTGCAGGACATAGACCTCCCCCAAGTGTCGCCACAATGAACGGTCCTGTGCGTCTCGCATCCATCGGACTCCCGCGCAACCGTTACCAAGTCATCGGTCCACCTTGTAGGAGGCCTTCCAACGCTACGTCTTCCGGTACGCGGTCGCCGTTCCAGAACCTTTCGGCCCCAAAGGCCATCCGTTCTACGAGCAATGTGCCCTGCCCATTGCCACTTAAGTTTGGCGATTCTTCGTGCTATGTCGGTAACCCTGGTTCTCCTGCGGATATCCTCATTCGTGTTACTTAGTTAAAACATCATTACTAGGTATGTAGTAAATAAAAATACTAACCTCCGAAAGTGTTGATAGATAAATATCTGTATATCAGGCAGGTTGTTCGTACAAAGTGTAGTGTCCAAAACTCTAAGTAAGACTAAAACCAGGAACGAACGAGGCGTACTTGATTTTAATCGTATATAAGTTCACAATGAAAACACGGTAGCTGAAGGTTCACTAACGTTGCAGATTTACTTTCTGCCTCGTCGATATAAACCGCATTTCATTTCTTCCAACAATAATTCTAGCAATGGGCTTTATTTTAATAGATAGTAGAATAGAATAGAATAGAATAGAATAAACTTTATTGCACACCAAAATAGTAACAAAACTTTTATACAAGGCAACTTAAATCTATGGGTACAAAGGCGGTCTTATCGCTGACAGCGATATCTACCAGACAACCTTAATAGTACAGAGCTCTAGGAAAGTTTTTGATGTTTTTATTATTTATTATTCTTTTTCAATTATTAAAAAGGCAGGGTATTCCAGACGCAAACTTTAAACTATGCTCACTCCCATAATTTATTTATGTTTCTTGGACCTTACCTATATAATAAACTAAACGAAATGCTTAATATTTATCTACTAACAAAACATGGGGTCTTTAAGTCAAGAGTGAATAGGTTACTTCTAGGCAAACGTGATCCATCGTCGGCCATATCATCGTTTACCATCAGGTGAGATAGTGGTCAAGCGTGAGCCTATCAATAATAAAAAAAAGACGAAAAAAATTTTTTTAATGTAAAACCACAGTTACTTCTTACTTGAAAACTTTTAACTATCGGGTAAAAAAAAGACTGTTGCTCACTCTCAGATAGACAATCTTTAACGTAAATAATCATCCTGTCCGCTGCTGTTACAAACTATTTTCTTGAACCACAGTGTTCCATCAATCAATCATGCTCGCACCACAGTCACTCTATAATTCACACTTATTAACATTCACTCTACAATTCTCACTTGTTAACATTCACTCTACAACACTCACTTATTAACATTCACTCATCAACACTCTTCAACTACTCACTCGCAAACTAAGAAACTTAAGTGTATTTATAATAGGTCGTTCACGTATTTTTTATTGGCTTTCATGGTTATAAGTACTGCAAAACAATATTACAGAAAATACAAAACACAAAGAAACCAATAAATACATTATTTCGAAAAAAGAATAACGTAACTTCAAAAGTTTATTTAAACTCATAATTTCAAATCAATCCAAAGATATAACACTTCAAAGCAACCCTTAGGCCGATTGTACATACGTCTGTACAACTTGAATGACCTTGAAAAACGCTTAGGTAATTGTCGTTTTGTGGACTTGTTGTACGAAATTTTTTTAGCGGAAAGTTATGTTTTCTATATTTTTGTTTTTCCTAGAAAAATCCTGAAAAAGTTTTTTTTTTGGTAATTTACGTAAAAACGTGCAATTACGTAATAATAATACTCCAGGGCTCCCGAGGGGTTAAAAAAGGCATTTTCATAGGTAAAGACCTATTTCTTTTTGTGTCTTATAACTAATATGCAAAGTGTGTAAGTTCTCGCCACTTCTTTTTACTTTACATTATTTGTCATCCTAAAAAGTAGGACATAGTAGGCTAATAGCTGAGAGAAGGCCCTGGTGACTTGTAATACAGGTTTTATAGAGACTTATCACAGGCACCAGTGTCTCGCAAAGTTAATTTCATGTTCGAGCTCCACTGTAATTAAGTAACTTATGAAGAGAAAATAAACTATTATTATCCCTTTATTCATCAAGGCATATGACCGGGTACCTCGTGAGGTTCTGTGGTGGGCCCTTAAGGAGAAAGGTGTGCCTGGGAAGTATGTGCAGTTGATCCGAGCGATGTACAGCCAATGCAGTACCCAAGTCCGGTCTACAGTGGGCAACACTGGCAGCTTCAATGTGGCTGTCGGCTTACACCAAGGGTCGGCCCTCAGCCCTTACCTCTTCCTGATGATAATGGACGCTCTTACGTCGGGCATCCAGGAAGAGGCTCCCTGGTGTATGCTATTTGCCGATGACATTGTACTGGTTGCCGAGAGTGGCCTAGAGGTTCAGAGCAAATTGGAGGTGTGGTGGCACAGACTGGAGAGTGTTGGCTTAAAATTGAGCAGAACGAAAACCGAATACTTGTTCTGTGATTTCGGTGGTCTCTCCGGTCCTATGCCCTTAGCTCTCGCTGGAACGCCCATACCAATCTGCTCCGACTTTCGGTACCTCGGGTCGCTTATCCAAGGAGATGGCGAGGTAGACCGAGACGTATCAAATCGGATCAATTCAGGATGGATGAAATGGCGACAGGTCACTGGAACAATTTGTGACCCACGGATGCCCCCCAAGTTGAAGGGTAAAATCTACAAGTCCGTGATAAGACCTGTCATATTGTATGGATCAGAATGTTGGGCTGTGAAAAAGACGGATGAAAAAAGATTGCATGTAGCGGAGATGAGAATGTTGAGATGGATGTGTGGTGTGACGAGAATGGATAAAGTGAGAAATGAGTATATTAGAGGAAGTTTAAAAGTGGCGCCAGTGACTGAAAAGTTGAAAGGGAATCGTTTGTCTTGGTATGGTCATGTAAAGAGGAGAGATGAAACGCATGTTACTAAAAGAGTTATGAGTATACAGGTGGATGGGTGGAGAGGGAGAGGGAGGCCAAAGAAAAGATGGATGGATTGTGTGAACAGTGATATGAAAGAAAAGGAAGTTAGTGAAAGCATGACCGTTGACAGGATAGAATGGAAGAAAAAAACATGTTGTGCCGACCCCAAATAAGATGGGACAAGGGCAGGAAGATGATGATATCCCTTTATTCATTGTAAACACATATAAATTACATTTTCAAATATTTTTTTAAACAAAGTCATCCAAAAAGACATTTAAAAATATTAAAAATTGTACCCCATCGGTATCGGGAACAGGGTCCAAGCTACCGGCGGTCAGGACTCAGGACAGAGGGTCCAAGTTACCGGCGGTCAGGGCTCCAGAGAAAGGAACCTCCTAACAATTATTATTATTCCAAAAATTATTTTCGATAAAAGATTTCAACAGAGCGCACACGAAGTGAAAAGAATTTTTTTTTTTCAAATATGAAAACGGTTTTATAAAAAGAATCTTCATTTCAAGCCCTGAATGGGCTTCGTCCTGTTTACATTTAGCTATTCCCCATGGATATAATATTTCGCTCCTCGCCTAGGGAAACTAAAGGATCTGAGGTTACTTCCGGAATAAAAATTAGATTATTTACGGCTTACCGTTTATAGCACTCAGCGATAGAAAAAAAAGGTCATCGGTTCAGAATAACATTCTAAAAATAAATGAACAGAGATTAGACAACGAGAGATGAGATGAAAAACGTTTTAGTTTCAGTAAACATTGACCAAAACCGCTCCAGTAAAATATTCTAATTCTAGAATTTCACCATTAATTCCATTGTAAAACCGTGAAAAATATTCGTTTAATGGTACTAATGTGAATATGAATGTACTGAATACACAAAGCCCGGTGCCATTTCTTTAAGAAACACCAGCGATGGTCTCCAGTCCAGAAATTACACTATGATGATAATAATAGGTATATGATGAATTCGGTAAATGACAAATATCGGAAAAACTCTTTTTCAATACACTTACTCGAAAACCCGCTCTTATCCCACCGCTTTTAGGCACGCAATAGACTGTTTCCCGCACTAGTGCAGAAATAGCGCGTGCTCTCCCCCGCCACAATGTTATTACATGTATCGCATCAGGCTGGGCGCGCGTCGACCCCCACGAGTCGCCGGTCAACCCCTGTTTATTCATTTCTTCGTAAGTGTATTGAAAAAAGTCGTTTGACACGCGTGCAAAGTCACTGCAGCCCTCGGCTCCATAACACACTCGCCTACGGCTCGTGCGAATTCCACCTCGGTCGCAATGACAAACTTTCTGCACTTGTATCAAAATGTACTATTGCCTACTTATCAACTTGTATTGATAAGTAAACTTACGAATACTTTTCTATTATAGACCAGTGTTATTCTTGATTCAAAATGTTCTATGAAAAACTTGAATTTGGAATACCTAGGCTGTATAATTGATTATAATACATTTTGATACAAGAGCAGAAAGTTTGTCATTGCGACCGAGGCGGAATTCGCACGAGCCGCAGGCGAGTGTGTTATGGAGCCGAGGGCTGCAGGTTGCTCATTAAGAGTTGACGTGTATTCTTCTCCGCAAATACGATTAATTTTTTTGGTGAAATTATGGATACAACACCAGAAAAAGCCTCTCAAGTGGTTGCTCTATTGCAACACGGACTTAATCAGCGAAATGTTGCTGCTTAACTCAATTTGAGCCAGTCTGCTCAATCAATAGTTTACAATGTATTTCAAGAGACCAGTTGCTTTAATCGGAGACCAAGAGCAACCCACCACCGGTTCACCTCGCAGAGGGACGACCGTTTTAATGTTTCGACTTAGCTACAAAATCGTCACCTAACCGGTGTTTAAGTGTAACAGGAACTGAGAAGAGTTCGTGTGAGAAGAGTGTGTGGACAGCATGAAAACTGTTAAGGGAAGTTAACCTTATCCCAAAATGTGCTAACACAATCCTGAAATTGATGCTACACTACCGGTAAGCGCATCTTCAAATTGCTCGAAAACACCTTTATTGGCCATAAAAAAATAACAACATTACACACACAATAGACAATACTAAATTTTAGTCATTATTACAAAAATACACGACAGTTACGTTACAACGTTAATACAGGGTGTTTGGTGCATCGTGTGCCAAATTGAAATGGTCGTCATCTGCTATCCTTTCAGACCCCTAAACATTTGTCATGCTCTGTCGATTTTTTTCTCATCGACCTTTTAAAAAAAACCAATTTTAAGAAATGTGTAAGGCGCAGACTCTTCATTTTAATTTTAATTAGATGTGTATTGTATTAGAATACTTTTAAAATTCAAAATTAGTGACATTAGCCATCTAGTTTCTTTTGATTTACTCGCAAAGTTTCGGACTGTCAGTGTTACAGCACACGGGTGCGCAGTAATTCTACCATAAAGGAGTACCTAGTTAAGAACACATAGAAAAAAAACATAAACATGTTTCTTAAGCACACAGATACATCATCATCATCATTTCAGCCGAAAGACGTCCACTGCTGGACATAGGCCTCCCCCAAGCGTCGCCACAACGAACGGTCCTGTGCGTCTCGCATCCATCGGACTCCCGCAATCGTTACCAAGTCATCGGTCCACCTTGTAGGAGGCCTTCCAACGCTACGTCTTCCGGTACGTGGTCGCCATTCCAGAACCTTTCGGCCCCAACGGCCATCTGTTCTGCGAGCAATGTGCCCCGCCCATTGCCACTTTAGTTTGGCGATTCTTCGTGCTATGTCGGCAACCTTGGTTCTCCTGCGGATATCCTCATTCCTGATTCGATCACGCAAGGAAACTCCGAGCATAGCCCTCTCCATTGCCCTTTGGGTGACTTTAAGCCTTCTAATGAGGCCCATTGTAAGCGACCACGTTTCGGAGCCATATGTCATCACTGGCAACACGCACTGGTCATAGACTTTCGTCTTGAGACACTGTGGTATATTGGACGAGAAGACACCGCGCAGCTTCCCGAACGCTGCCCAGCCGAGTCGGATTCGACGATTGATCTCTTTCTCGAAGTTAGACCTTCCCAACTGGACCGTCTGTCCCAGGTAAACGTATTCGTCTACAACTTCGAGTGTAGAGTCCCCGACCTTGATAGGAGTGGGTGCTACATGGCTGTTTACCATGACTTTGGTTTTGTCCATGTTCATTTTAAGTCCCACTCTTTCGGAAGCTCTACTGAGGTCACCAAGCATTATACTGAGCTCCTCCGTAGTCTCAGCCATGACTACTATGTCGTCGGCAAACCGAAGGTGAGTGATGTACTCGCCATTGACATTAATGCCTAGCCCTCTCCATTCCAAAACCTTGAAGACATCCTCCATTGCTGCCGTGAACAGTTTCGGAGAAATAACGTCTCCCTGCCTCACACCCCGCTGCAAGAGGATAGGTTTCGAGGTCTGGTCTTGTAGTCGGACTGACATAGTGGCGTTTTTGTACAAACACTTCAGCACTTCGATATACCGATAGTCAATTTGGCACCGTTGGAGAGACTGCAGTACAGCCCAAGTTTCAATCGAATCAAAGGCTTTCTCGTAGTCCACAAACGCTAAGCAGAGAGGCTGATTATACTCCTCAGTCTTCTGTATAACCTGCCGCAGCGTATGTATGTGGTCCACGGTGCTGAAGCCTTTACGAAATCCGGCTTGTTCGGGAGGCTGGAAGTCGTCGAACCTGCGCGCGAGACGATTCGTGATGACTCTAGAAAACAGCTTGTAGACATGGCTCAGAAGCGAGATGGGCCTATAATTCTTAAGCAGGGCATTATCGCCCTTCTTAAAGAAGAGTACCACCACGCCTCTGCTCCACGCCTGTGGCGTTTTTCCCTCGAGTATGACGGAATCAAATAGCTTCTGAAGAGCCTTAAGGACCGGTTTTCCACCCGCCTTCAGGAGTTCGGCCGTAATTCCGTCCTCACCCGACGCCTTGTTGTTTTTCAGCTGCTTCAGAGCCATCCTAATCTCGTACAGGCTGACGTCCGGGATATCTTCGGTATAGTGTCGAGTCAATCTAGCTCTTGGGTCGTTCACTAGATTTACAGCGGGTTTAGCGATAGACGTGTATAACTGTCCATAAAAAGCCTCGATCTCTCCCAGAAGCTCCGATTTGGCGGATATGACTCTGCCATCGTCGGTCTTCAGTTTCGTGAGCTGGCTTTGCCCAATAGACAGATCTCGTGCAAATACTTTAGAGCCCTTATTCCGCTCAATCGCATCCTTAATCCTTGCGGTATTAAAGCGGCGAAGGTCACGTTTCAGGGACTTCGAGATTTGTCTATTGAGCTGCCGGTATATGCACGCATCGTCTGAAGACTGCAGAATCATCTCACGCCTCTTCTTCATTAGCTCGAGGGTCGGATCGGAGAGCTTCTTGTTTTTATTTGTACGGTGAGTCTTGAAAAACTTAGACCCGACCGTATGGACAGTTTCCACGAACCCATCGTTATATTCATCCACGGAGCTTCCTAGGCACTCGAAACGATTGTGGAGTTCGAGCTGAAAGCTCTCGGGGTTTTGGATCTGGATCTGTGCTGGACGGAGCGTAGACCTCATCAGTCGAGACCTTTCGAGCTTAATGTTAATATTCAATGTGCCTCTTACGACGCGGTGATCACTTCCAGTTTTCACCGCGTTGATCACAGAGACATCATTGAATATTTGCTTTTTCGTCGACAGGATGAAGTCAATCTCATTTCTAGTTGCACCGTCAGGACTTTGCCAGGTCCACCTTCTATGCTCACGCTTTTTGAAGAAGGAATTCATCATATAGAGGTCCTCCTTCTCCATAAAGCTAGCCAGTAGGTGTCCCCGGTGATTCCGACGTCCAAATCCAAATTGCCCCACTCGCAGCTCGTCACCGTCTCGTTTGCCCAGTTTCGCGTTAAAGTCCCCCATGACCACGGTGAAGTGAGTCTTAGAACCATGCATGGCTCTTGATATATCCTCATACATGGATTCTACTTCGTCGTCGGGATGTGTCGAGGTCGGGGCGTAGACCTGTATGACCTTCAGCGAATATCTTGATGATATTCTGAGTATAAGGTACGCCACCCTGGTCGACACACTCTCGATCCTCACCACATTGTTCACAAGGGACTTGTGGACTATAAACCCGACACCACCCTGGGACTGCTGGTCACCCTCCCGGAAATAGAGCAGGTTACCGGATTTGAGAATTATCGTATCCTCCCCCTGTCTTCGGACTTCAGACAATCCCACAATACTCCATCGCAACCTGCTCAATTCCTCCTCCAGTTCGGTGATCTTCTCGTCAGTCCTCAGTGTACGCGTGTTAAAAGCGTACCGTACACAGATACATATAACGTAGGAATAATTGAAAAAACAAAAACATTGTGTTGCCCTTACCATTGCGCCAAATAGGTTCAGTTCAGCAAAATGCCAGGTAGGTAACAAGAAAGTAGTTGCCTAATGTAGTGCATCGTATTATACCATGACCGTGATACTAACGTATCAAACACGGAAAGAAACAGGAAACGGGCTACAAAAATATCTAGTGGAATGTACCTACAGCGTATTATAGCCGCGCATAGCGGTCGTCTTACACTGGTAAACCACAAAATAGATAGGTACAGAATTCAATCTACATACAAAGCGCGCTCGAGCAACGCGCACATAGACACCGCTCACGGACACGATATCTCGGCTCAATTAAGCTCAATGTGAGCTCGAGTGCTATCCGTTTGAGACACGCGTCTGTGAACTTTTTTGTGGAAAATGGACTAACAAAAAAACCTTATTCTAACTGTTCAGTGGACGGTTGTTTAAATTCAACATTAAACAGTGAATTGACGTTTTTTAGGCTACCAGTTGTTTCAGAGAGAGATGGTTTGTTTTAACGTAACACAAAAGAATATCTATATCTATCTATTTATTTATTATTATTATTATGAGCCCATTGTGTCCCACTGCAGGGCAAAGGCCTCCCTTCCGTTATTCCATTCTTTTCTGACCATAGCTACTTCTGGCCAATCTTTAAGGTAGGAGTCCAAATCGTCACGACATCTCCTTCTGGGCCTACCGCGTCGCCGGCTCCTGCTGTTCGGAATCCAGTCAGTGGTTGCCTTCGCCCAATTTTGTTGCGACATGCGGCAGATGTGATCAGATCTATTTATAATTAAAAAAAAACTAATAACGTATTAGCCAATTTGCAACTTTTTTTTATAAATTTCATAGTACTTACTTTCTATATCAAACAACGTCAGCACAAGACAAATAAAAAATTGTCTTCGGAGAAACTTTGTTCTTCGAACATTTTATTAAAAATCTAGCCATTTATAGTAGTAATAGATTATATTGGATTAGTACGGCCCGTTAACTTTTGCTGTAAAACTGTCCTATCGCGTAGCCGCAGCCCCGGTAAGTGCAGGCTTACAATGTGGGTTTAACTCAGTAAATAGGTCACACTGTAATTTATATAAAAAACGTCTTTAGATGCGGTGGGCGGATTATACTTAAATTTGCTCTGGAGAATAAAAATCTAATTATTATTTATAGGTTTATAAATATAAAAGACGAAACTCACTGCCGGACATATCAACGTACTGCCGAAATTGCAGGGCCTGAAATTTTGCACAAGAATTCTTTTTATAAGCGAAAACTAAGAGAGGATTTTCCAAAATTGTGTCCCTAAATGCATGAAATGGGGGTCCAAGTTTTCTATGAGAAACCTACTTTCAGGATGCAGAAGTCGCTAGTAACAGCTAGCAATTAATATATGAATAGTATAGTATAATCAGTTTTATAATGTTCCCACTGCTGGGACTCAGGCATCTAGGAGAGGAAATGGGCCTTAACGCAGGTCCAGTGATTGGTGGATGTCACATGTCTTCGAATGTTAGGTTTTAGGACATACCGATTTCCTCACGATGTTTTAATTCACCGTTTTGAGAGCAGTGATGATGAAATAAATTACATAAAATAATGCGCCTGGCTGGGTTCAAACCACGACCTACAACTCGTAAGTCGGAGTCATATATCCTTGTCCATACGTGCAATATGGCCTGCCCATTTCCATTTTAGTTTTTTAGAATAATCTAGAGCATCTATTATGTTTGTTGTATTTCTTATTTCTGTATTCATTTTTCTGTATTTTCTTTGTGATTAATATGCTCCTTTCCATCGCTCTCTGGCATACCTGTATTTTATTTTTAATGCTATTGTTGTATATCCATGTTTGGTAACCATACGTTAGACCGGGTAGTAAGAATGAGTACTTTACTTTTTTTAGAGTTTTATAGGGAGTTTTGATTTTAGGGTTTCTTTATTGCTCCAGAATTTATTCCTAGCTAAATAACCCGTCTTTTAACCTCATCATCGTGTGTTGTCTTAGAGAAAGATATTAATATAGATAGATACTTGTCCTAGGTAAACATAGCTCTGAACGTATTATAATGTATTGCTATCGACTCAACGACGACAACCCTCCATCTCCACCTATAAAATATTCAGTACAAAAGTTCTGTTTTGTAATACTAGTTGAAATATTCGCGAGCTGAATGTTATGATTAAACCTACGTAATCCTCACTGAGAGGCGAATTCATCCTGAGTTGAAATAGCGGAATATGTTAAGCCTTTGTAAGGATCAGCTTGGCATATTATTATTATGTTCACGTACTATTAAAAAAAAGAAACTTGTATCAGCATTGTTGTGTATCGGTGTTTCTTTATGACAGCTGAGTGACTTATAACTCAATTACATTAAGTCGTTTTGACCAATTCGGTTAAAGCTCATAATCAGTCATCAACTGGTATAAACAGGTTTTCGGATCCGTATTTGGCCTCAGACCGTTTTCGATAACTGAACACGGCTGACAGTTATTAACGTCTTAAGACGCGCCTCTTATCGTTAATTTGTTCATAATACTGTACACAGTTTGGTTGTATGCGGTCGCCGATTACGGAAGACCGATAACTAGAAAGACCAGGGTCAGTGCTCTTCATCATTATGATGATATCCTGCACACTCAGGCCTCCATCCCTCAGTCGGGAATTTTGCATGACATCGTCTAGAAATCTATTTGCTATTATATAAACAGCAACTGAACTTCACTCGTGAAGATCCAGACAAAAAATTAACTAAACTATTAGTTTTAACTTTACACAAAGTGACATTCTAGCAGTAATACACGATTATGAAAAAAACAGAAAGAAAGAAAGAAAAATATTTTATTTGGCACGCATGGATACACACACTGTAAAAAAAAATAAGACAACAAAGAACACAAAACCAAACGATAAAGATTTTGAAAATCCCTGTAATTATAGAATTGAAAAACGAAACAATTTGGAGGCTAACCTCACCACATTCGTAATAAAGAGAAAGAAATGAAAGAAGAAATAACTATTTGGCGACAGTCACCAGGTACACACAACAGAAGAACAATAAAAAGTCAACAACAATCACAATCATTGAAATAAAAATAACACATATTTATTTTATTTCGTTTTTTTTTTTCGATTTATTACTCAACCAGTTTTCAATGAAAATCATTTTTTATACCTATATAATTAATACTCATGAAGACCATTCCAAAAAGCACAAACACGATATATATAGTACTGAGTTCCTTTGGCCATCTTCCAGCTCCATCATCAGACCTTGGTTACCATCTAGCGCCAAAGTACTCGTCAAGTCGGATCAAACGAGTCCAAAATCGATAGGGTTGTGCCTTTTAACCACCGAATTCCCACGGCCATCTTTCAGTTCCATCATCAGATCAGCTCCATATCATAATAATTTTGCATTGTCATCTGATTTACACATGCATGCAAAATTTCAGCTCAATCGGTAAACGGGAAGTGGATCAAATTTAATTTGTAAGATTTGGTTACAGAAATACAAACGACAGGACAGGTGAAACTTAAACTTAGAAATAATGAGTATTATCAACATACTTCTGGCTATACTAACACAGAGTACAGGAACGGAGTGTACCGTCAGAACATAATATAACCAGTTTTCTGTGCCGTCATGTCAAATCTTGACGATCAATCGAGTTATTGAGGCGTGAAAGAAGAGGGTTTAATAAATTGTGCCTACATCATGAAAAAGTAGCTAAAGGTATTAAAGTATGACAGTAAAGATAAATCTAATTCTCATAGAGATATTGTGTTCCGGATGATAAATAAAAATAAAAATAGTAGGTATTATGGGTTGGGCACGCCGTGTCATCTCTCAAGGAGATGTCAGCAACCATAGGGGGGCCCAGCAGGGTCAAAGGCTACTGGGGCCAAGGTTCTGATTCTGAAAGGAAGACTCGGCCCTGATATGAAAGGCAACGAAGGTACAGGAGTGGTTTTTTAGTCAGTAAAAGTCTTACACTATCTCTCGCTCTGCCCAAGAGCGGGGGATGTCATTGGATGAGTTTCCCCTCGAAAAAAAAAACTTATTGTGGGAACCGTGCGCCGATAGCCTTGGTTCCCGGGATGTGTTCTCGAAGAAATCAAACTAAACGTCGTAGTAATAATTTATATTTGTTTCTATCAATTTCAAAACCTTTCTTCTCTATTCTAAACATGCTAAATCCTTAAAAAAAACATTTATCTTGCCAGTCCGCCAGCTAATAACCCATGCGATCTCGTCTATCACAGTATCGTTCTTTGTAAAATTTATAACGGCAACTGCTGGAAAAATGTGGACGAGAAAAGTGCTGAATCGAATTGAGTGAAAAAATATGGAGGAGACTTTTGCCAAAGCTGGGCAAACAGACCGGGTTGTTGATATCGACCCACTATAAATTGAATCAACAGTGAGAGAAATTTTTAAGTTGTTAAAGGCTTATATTCATCATTTAACATCATACATTTTAATAATGTCGATTACTACCAAGTGACGTGTGGTAATGAAAAATGTAATATTATTATATTCTTTATTGTACGACGCACAAAAAATATAGGACAAACAATCAAAAAAACAAGGGTAATCTCTTATAGACAACCTCTAGATGAACTTCAGTTCACCTAGAGATTGTCTGTAAGAGATTACTTATTATTTTATTCATGAAAGGAAATAGATTTAGGGTACCTACAAACATCAGAAATGTTCAATGTACAAACATAATAATAATACTTTATTTTCTATTGAAATATTTTAAAACTATAATTTATATATTAATGTAACGAATAAACGGAATATTAATACTAGTAGGACATAATAACACAAAACATACGTGCTATAATACCAAATAATCTATCCATACTAATAATATTATAAATGCGAAAGTAACTCTGTCTGTCTGTTTGTCTGTCTGTTACGCTTTCACGCTTATACCGCTGAACCGCTAGTAATATTATAAAGGCGAAAGTTTGTGATTGTGTGTGTAAGTTTGTTACTTAATCACACTCGAAAGGCTAAACGGAATTTTTCTCTTTTTTATTAATCGCATTTTGCCAAACTACATAGCAGTTTGTCGACAGTACATTCTTGGTACAGGGGTAGACTATTTCCTAGACTGGCACATAGGATACTTTTCATCCCAGGAGTATGTTCCCTTATGACTATTTCATACCTATTAATACTGAAATATTATAAAATCAATCATTTTTTCAAAAGAGTAACCACGAAGTTTCTTGCCGGCTCTTCTCCATAGGAAAAGACCTATTGGAACCGTGCACTTATAGCTTCTGACGTTTTATGTAGGAGGGGCGCGTCAGACTTTTACTGAGTAAAACCACGCCTGTGTTCCTGTTGCTTCCCTTCAGTTGACCTTTGCATTCTACGAGTAATACCACGGGTTTCCTTTTAGAAGTCGACCCTTGGCTCCAGTAGGCTTCGACCATGCTGGGCCCCTACGGTTTTGCTGCTGTTTCCTTGAGGCGCGCTTTTTTTTTTTTTTTTTTTTTTTTTTTTTTTTTTTTTTTTCGGTACATTACGTGCCATCAACGAGTCGGGCTTGGCAAAAACTTTTCCTCTTTCTATTTAAGCTAATTAAAAAATAGTATAAGTCAGCAAGATGGTGATAACAGAGAAAGGAACGCTTTTATAATGACAGGACGCCGGACGTAAGAATTCTATTGTTAGTTAAACAACATCCGTTTTCTGCATATAGTTATTTATATCCAGTAACTAGTACTGAGAAAAATAATATTCTATTGAAGCGTAATTGCTAATGAACAAGTATAATAATATGATCCCAATGATATTATAACTGTATTTGTGGGTAATAGCTTAAATGTGATATGTGTGTGTGTGTGATGATATCACTAATAATTTCACAGAACTATTGAAGATAAATTGTAAGAAGATTATTTTGTGTGCTTTTCCATACTTTGGGCACTTGTCATATTTATGCAAAATAAGTACATTTTTAAACATGCTAAATATGCATTGTTTAGTTAGAACAGTTAGCCACCACATTGATAAGTTTTTATTTTTTGACATCAACAATTTTGTTGATAAACTTTTGCCGACTGTGTACCTACCTATTATTTTAAGACGTCAAATAGAGAGGCTATTAGCATTTAATATTTACTCAGACATAGTATGTCGAGGTACCCATGACCTTAACATGTTTCTGTTTATTGACGTTCATAAGTTTATTTGATGTATATCATAAACGAGTATTATATTATTGGTGAGCCAAATAAATAAAATAAAATAAATTATATCTGGACATAAGAAATAGGTACATTTTACATAATATATTTACTAGAATTAATTTCCGTTAAATGAATTAGATGCTTTCGCCATGAATTATTAATTACGTTTGTGCATTTTTACTATCTTGACGGAGACGAAGTCGCGGGTAACAGCTAGTATATATATAAAAGCGAAATACCACTCACTGGTTAATCACGAAATCTCAGAAACTATAACACCTACAAACTTAAAATTTGGCAGGTAGGTTCCTTATAGGGTGTAGACATCTGCTAAGAACGGATTTTACGAAAATCCACCACTGAGGGGATAAAACGGGGGTTGGAAGTTTGTATGAAAGTCCTATGTTTTTGAAGTAATAGACTGGAAATTTTGCCGTAAAACAAAGGATAATATTTCATATACCTATTATGTATTTCATAATATCTATTAAAGATGAAACCGATACGGATTGGCGTAAGATCGAGCCACAAGGAAAAACTTTCAGACAAGATCTGTCATTCGATTACAGTTACATGTGTCACTATTCGACATGATCTTTATCGATACTTTGGTATTAATACGAGTTCCTGGGAAATTCATCTAAAAACAAGTGAGGCTGACAAGTTGAATTGACTACGTCATCAAATTGGTATCTCTATCAATAAATAGTAAGGGCTAGATTTCACTGGGACACCATGGCGGCGCTACCAGTTGCGCCACCATGGTGTCCGTAAGCTACCAAACTAGACACCTTACAGACACCACCACACTGAGACAGTATCAAAATGGACCTAAAGTGCACGCGTCCGAGTTGGTCGCGCCGCCAAATTGGTTGCGCAACCAAACGGACACCAGGTGAGTAACTCTCTGTAGAGTTGTATACATTTTGTTGGTAGCGGCGACTGGTCGCGCCGCCATGGTGTCGGTGAAATATAGCCATAAGAGTAATAGAGTAGTAGTCAATAAAGAGTCTATCGACTCCTTTATTCTTTTGCAAAGTTATTTGTAATGCAGGCAATACAAACATTTTCAACGGCTGTTTTGAAACTCAGGAGTTTGGATCACTTTTCTTCGTCAATACACTCTTTATAGGTAACAATATCATCATGTACTTCATCATCATATTCATGTACTTCTGTAGAATAGATTGGATCCGCCTTACCATCATTCGCCAGTTCTCCTCCTAACCGATATCTTGATTCAACTGTGCAAGGGACCAAAAATATCAGACATTCTTAATTTAATCGGTAAGGGACAGCTCCAGAGCAGACACAATTTGATCGTTCTATGGCTTGGATGTTGTCCTCACGCTCTGATGCTCTTAATTTTAGCCTGAGCCTCATCAAGAATTGGAACCATCGACGTTGCTATAACATACTCGTTATACCGCTGCTAATATTCATATTCCATAAATATACAGACAATGACTTCTCCCACCCTAGGGTGGAGAGAGAGGACGTGGCAGACTTTCACTGACTATGTTTCTTTAGTTGGTCTTTGAGTACCAGGTCCGTGGTCCTTTCGGAAACTCCGCATGCCCCTGTGGGCATCGAACTTGCAGGACCCCTACAGTTTTGCTGACATCTTTTTGATGCACGTGTGGAACACTACGCACAGTCGATGACTGGGGTTCGGTTCTTTCTGGTCGGCCAAACGGTGAGTTACCGATTGCTCGTCTTCCACATGTCCACGTCTACGGAGGCCTATAGTCATCTTGCAACTCCCGATGCCCGCGCGGCTCCCTGTCGTGGCGGTTGAGGTATGAGGATGCCCGTTCCCTCACGTATGCGGCCGTTTCCTTCGCTAGCATTTCAGAGGCGCCAGGCCGCATTCCATTTTCTCTCGCTCCAGACCATGGTTTAACTATGGCGCGAGACTCCCAGTCTGGGATGACAGGGAGTTTTAGACTTTTATTGACCCACCATTTTCTTGCAACCTAATCGTTGTGTTTCAAAACCTCTTTGGAACACTGCACTACATTACATGATTTCCCACCTTAAAAAGAAACAAAATCAAAAAGTTGGAGGCGCGAGTATCTGTCTATTTATGAAATTTACAAAACACATAACATGATAAGCACCAACCAAATCTGAATAAAAAAGTAAAAACTGCACTCAAAAAATTCTATTCAGCAGGTACGAAACGTCACAATCCATTAAGTCCGTATAAAATTCAATTTTCAAAATTGACACTAGACATGCAGTGAAAAATTCAATATTTGCCGATCAATGATTGGTTTCTAAAAAACTTCAAAAGGAAAGTTAACATCGTCACGCCAAATATGATTATGCAAATAAAAGTGGCACATTGAGGATTTTGAATCAGTCTGGCATTTGATATTCGTTATTTTTTTAAGTTTTTTTCTTGATATTCGTTTTGTTCATGGTGTTCCATAGAGCATAGAATGCAATGCTGTGGCTTTCAGTGATTAACTTCTCCATTACTATTCATATTCGTGGTCGCAATTGCGCTGACCACAGAGCCGGCCATAAAGCCGAACTACATATAATTATGATACCTATTTGATAAGTTTTTTTTTTAATTACTTTTCTCAATCTTCTTATAGAAAAGAAAAGACACAGCAAATAATGTTTCAAAATTTAAATAACTTAAGTTTTTAATATATGGTAAGCGTGTGGCAACATTACGTGTACCTTACATTAAGTCGTGTCATAGTGAATTTGCACTATCCAGTACAAACGTTTTGCGAGACAAGGATATATAAATAACATAAAAAAATGCGTACATTCTCTATTTTTTTACTGGTACGACGAAAATGGTATTGGTGTAAAAATTATTATTTTAATTTTTACACCAATACCATTTTCGTATCATTTTAGAATCTTTCAAATAAATAACCTAGGGGTATTTAAGGCATACTATAATATTATAAATGCGAAAGTAACTCTGTCTGTCTGTTACGCTTTCCAGAACCGATTTTGATGAAATTTAGTACAAAGATAGAATAGAGCATGAGAAAGTATATAGGCTTTAAATTATCACGCTATTTGTTATGGGGGGAGCAATATTCCAAAATGTCGGTATTGAACGATATTTGCCGTGAGTTCGATCCCCAGTTATAGTAATAATGAATAGTTATAGTGAATAGGTTTTTTTTATTATATATAGGCTCGCGCTTGACCACTATCTCACCTGATGGTAACGATGATGTGGCCGAAGATGGAGCTTGCTTGTCTAGAAGCAACCTATTCATTCTTGACTTAAAGACCCCTAGGTTATAGCTATCAGGAAACACATACTCCGACAGGGAATTCCCTCAATAGCTGTACGCATAATGAATGTGTTCCCAAAACGTTTTGTACGTATGGGTGGGATGTCCAACGTGTGCCGGTAGCGCAACGCCGTACGTCTTGTGGTCCGATGATGGAATGGACTTGGTGGAATTAAATTGTGCAATTCCAATGCACACTCCCCGAAATGTAAACGGTAGAAAACCGACAGGCTAGCAACTTGGCGTCGATGCTCAAGACTTTGGAGTTTTGACTTGACAAGTGCATCATTGCCGATGATCTTATTGGCTCGCTTCTCAATCGACTCTAGTGCATCAAGCTGGTATTTTGCAGATCCATCCCAAAAATGAAGCAGTACTCCATACACGATCGAACTTGCGCTTGATAGAGGTTGAGCAGCTGTTCCAACAGGTTACTTCTATGCAAGCGTGATCTATCAGGTGAGATAGTGGTCAAACGCGAGCCTATCCATACCTAAAATAAATCTGTAGAAGTTTTTAGTTGTGCGCGCATCACGTACAATGTACCAAATCGAAGTAGGTAACTCTTATTCATTAGAATTGTGTGTAACTTGATATGTTACTCAGGCTTTGTTTCATCGCAATCGGTTGACTATATCGAAAGTTATGAACCAGACAGAACCGGGGAGTTTAGCAAATCAAATAACATAACAAAATCCTTTTATCGCTTACCTGGACCTGACTTCTATCTCAAATACGTTTTACTATTATATATTGAAACCACACAGGATAAAAAATATATTTCAATCACAAAAAAGCCTTACCTTTGACCTGTAGTCACACAGTACCCTTGTGGCCGTCATATTAGAATTTCATGGCCTTCATATTTATGCCAAAGTCGAAATAAAAGGGCCTTTTCAGAAACTATTTCCCGGTTTCCCTCACAACAAAGTCAGGTTAAGATTTTGTGACACCGCAGAATTTTGAGGGTAACGGATATATCAGGGCTTAATAGGGATAATACACAACACGCTTGTGGTATCTCCAGTATTGCAGATATCCATAGGCGGGTAGTGACCATATACCATTAGGTGAGCAGCCTGCTAAAAACCCAAGAGCAGTTTCAGGTCTTTAGCGTGTGTTCTACACAAAAAAAAATTAATTACTTTAGGCTTTAATACCGGTGGAAACTCTGAGACCAAACTGACTGATTTAGAGTTAGAATTAAAAGCAAGATTTAAGAAGGAAGGTCAACTCGAAATAAGAAAGGAAAAAGGAAGAAACGAAAGGTGAACAAAAAAAAAAAGAAAACGATCTGAATTCGTATCAAAAATGCTAGTGCGAAGCCTGGAAGACCAAGACAATGATAATCATGATAACTAAGAGCCATAAAGTCCATATACAGGACTAGCTTCAACCAGAGGCCTTGCCCGAATGATAGGTTTTTTCATACGTACTTTGGACCCCTGTTTTATTCTCTTTGGGAGTGAATTTTGAAAATCTTTTCTTTGTGCTCGCCTACGTCATATAAGGAAATCTTGTACAAAATTTTACGCTCCTAGAACCAGTAGTTTCTTTTGAGCGTTGATATGTCAGTCAGTCAGTTTCCCCTTTTATATATGTAGACTTAGCTTCTGCCAGCAGTTTCTCTCGCGTGAAAGTTGATTTTTCTATGCAAATTTTGGACCCTCATCTCATCCCCTTAGGGGGTGAATTTTGGAAAATCCTCTCTTAGTGCTCGCCTACGTCATAAAAGGAAATCTTGTGCAAAATTTCACGCTCCTAGGACCAGTAGTTTTGGCTTTGCGTTGATATGTCAGTCAGTCAGTTTATCCTTATATATTATATATAGATTAAAAAGCAGAATTTGTTTTTTGAACGCGCTAATCTTAGGAACTCTGGTTCGAATTTAAAAATTGTTTTAGTGTTGGATAGCCCATGTAGAAGAAGACCATATAACATCACGTTACGAGCGGAACAGTAACCAAAAAGGCGGGTGAAACCGCGGTAGACAGCTAGTTTCAGAATATTTCAATCATGTTTTTAATTAAATGTCACTTAGCCTCGCTAGAGGCTAGAGGCTTTCGACTGGAATTATTAGAGGAAGCACCTTACCCAGCAAACTGATAGTATCGGATACAGAAAATAGATATTTAAATACACACTATAAACTTTACTAATATCGTTTATATTCGATATTTAACCGAAATTGGACGTATTTGATTAACGAGAGCCGAAGCGAATCGGGCCATAATTATTTGTGGAGCGAGGGATTTTAGCTGAATACGTTATGATGACGGTTTGGATTTGGTTGCGGTTTGGATGGTTGGATTTCATGGAAAATATGATTTGTTATTGTAGATTTATTAGCATTATCAGCGTCAGTAAATACTCTACAACAACATTTGAACAGTGAGATTTTCAGAGAGCTTAACTACTCAAAAAATCAAAATCAAAAATATTTTCATTTCACATAGGCCTACATGAGCACTTATAAAACGTCAGAAGCTGGTGCATGGTTCCAAAATCCACTGTAAGCACCATCTTGATGTACATACGTCTTATCAAGCACGTGCACGATGCACAATAAAAAACAATGCTTAAAGGCTTCACGTACGTCGATAACAAAGAAATAATAATAATTATTGGCGTACGTCAAGCCTATTCCGTATCGTTTTTAGGGTTCCATGCCTCAAAAGAAAAGAAAAAAAAAACAGAACCCTTATAGGATCACTTTGTTTTCCGTCTGTCAAAACCTCTTATCTCAGGAACGCCTGGAGGTATCGAGTTAAAATCAAAACCATATACTCAGGTCTGCGGTCCCTTGAAGCTGTGAAAAAATCAAACTTCTAAGTTAACGAAAAAAGACACGGCCGTTTATGTCCCAAAAAATGTATATTTCGACACTCTCAAAGGAATCAAAATTCATAGGGTACTTCCTGTTGACCCAGAATCCTGAAAGGCATAAAGCAAGGTCTTATAGCACAGGTATAAGAATAAATCTGAAAATGGTAAATTTATTGTTACGTCACAAAAAAAAAACTTTTTTTTTGCGATTTGTAAAAACCTTCAAGACTCCATTCGGGAATTGAAGTAGTTACAAAGGTAAGTTTGTACGAAACCCTCAGTGCGCGAGTCTGACTAGCACTTGCCCAGTTTTTTTTTATCTTGCACACGCTTGATAGGATGTACACCAAAATGGAAAGTCTGTACTTACGGCTCTACTGTTACCAAACAAAATGTTTTCGCAGAAACTACCTATATCTATTATACAGGGTAAAAATGGTTGCGGCCGCCTCCTTCTACGAAGCAGTAGCATGGGAGGAGGCCAACCGTGCGAGGCAACAGTCCTCTCGCCCCAGCCACCGGGATTCCGATCCCGATTACCGCCCACCGTAGGCGCGGGCTTGCGGACAGCGAGCAATGGGTAGCTCACTGTAAGACCGTCCGGTAACCGTCCGGACCGAGCCCAAGTCGTCGACGGCGCGCATTGTTCCACGCGCGCCTCAGGGAGATGTCAGCAAATCGTAGGGGCCCAGCAGGGTCGAAGCCTACTGGGGCCGTGAGTTAAGTGAAAATGAACCCCGGGGTCCTGGGACGAAGGCATAGAAGGAAAAGGAGTGGGTTTTTAGTCAGTAAAAGTCTGACACTATCTCTCGCTCCGCCCAAGAGCGAGATTTGTCATTAGATTATTTTTCCACCTAAAAAAAGGGTAAATAGGGCATTATTTAGTCAAAGATCATTTCCTTTCACTGTAATTAATCCTGCTTATACCCAAGTTCAGTTCTTTCATCACTAACCCACCTTTTTGTATTTTTCTTTTTTGTTTCCTCAATTTCTTTCTTTGAAATTGTGTAACAAATTATATGTATATATACATATATGTATATAATAGCTATTTAATATAATTTTATATCTATGTATAATGTAATATATATTTTTATGCCAAATTTAACACATCAATAATTTGCAGTACACCGCAGACTACCCCCTTTTTATGTTTAGTTCTTACAGTCCATCCCAAGGTTGTCTTATAGTTGTCGCTGTTAGCGATAAGACCGCCTTTGTATCCATAGATTAAGTTTTTTTTTTAATTGATATAAACCAGTGCTTGACTGCGATCCCACCTGATGGTAAACAGTGATGCAATCATTGATAGTGAGGCGCACTAGTTTATTAAGAGCCTAAGCTCTCTAGCCTTGAAGACACCTAAATTGTAGTTGGACGGGAAGACCGCAGCAGGCAAATTGTTCCAGTCCTTCGATGTACGCGGTATAAACGACGAAGCGAAACGCTTAGTCCAGATCGTTGAAGTTTCAACAACGTAAGGGTGGATACTCGCCGTACGTCGGGTTGTCCGATGGTAGAAAGGAGATGGCGGAATCAAGTCATGCAATTCCCGCGCACACTCCAAAATGCAACCTGTAGAATACCGATAGGCTGGCTACCCTGCGCCTGTGCTCGAGGCTTTGTTTGTGTTTTTGTGTTTGTTTTTTGTTTGGCTTTGTTTTGGAAGTTAGTTTAAAAGTTTTATTCTATTCTATTCTAAATTTTTCAAGTGCGTGGGTGGCTAAATTCGAAACAATGAAAAACAGTCTCGGGCCCGATTTCTTTTTTCTAACCATTATTATTATGAACAAATTCCTTATAATTGATTACGATTTAACCTTAAAGACTAATGAGTAATTAAACTCTGATTTATATTATTATACGTTATAGATTATGTTAAACCTAAAAATAACATCCTTTTGTACTAATACACTATCTTAGAATTTCATATCACTTTCTTAGAATTTCTCTCATCGTTTCGGATTAGTTAGGCTAGATCTGCACCCACTTGAAGAAAGCACTTTGTATATTTATTAGTGTCATTGCCTACTTAAGGCTCTTTTGATAAGTCAATAAAGTAACAAGGAAAATATATTCAGTAGATAAAACTCGTAGCAAATTGGAATTTGGCTCAAAGAATTCAATTTGGCCTCGAGCAATGTCTGAACCATAGAATTTGGCGCTTTTTCAATAATTTCCAAGTCTGTAGCTGAAGCCGACTACATCTAATTTTAAGGGTCGCCGCACACGGACCACACGCGACAGCCACAAACGCCGCCACGAGGAGCTAGAAACGGCCACAAAGGAAGTTGGCCGGTTAGGCCAGTTGTGGCCGGTAGTTGCTACTGTTTTTAACTCATACGTGCAGGATCTTAAGGGACTCTGACGAAGAAGGTTTAAATGCGCGAGTGGCGTGTGACGGCGTTTTGTATCAGCGTATGCGGCGAATCCATATAAAATTTATGAGAACTATAGGAAATATGTGGGTAGTGGCGGCATTTTGTGGTTGTGGCCGGTGGCCAGTGTGCGGCGACCCTAACTCGTACAATTTAATTCTGTTATTCTACGCTCAAAATGTTCTCGGGTGGTTTCAATAAATTGTGCTACGAATACCGTAGCAGCGTAGCGGTTTCGTAGAACCTCGTAGACTCTCGTAGCACCGTAGTACGCACGGAGCGTTGAGACGTACTTGCACTATTCTAGTTTTGAAAGTAACGATTATTATTGGGAATAAAGTTAATATTTTTTATTCGATAATTAGGAGCAATGGTGGCCCAGTAGTAAAGGCCTCGACTTAGGGCGTGCTCCCACTATGTCGTAACGGTTAATTTATCGTCGGATGACTATAGTCTCTAGCTGTTCCTATTGTCGCAACAAAAGCACGTGATTTACCGTCACGGTTTAGTTGCGACAAATTTTTCATCGTTTTACTACTGTCGTGCTAGTCGTTCCCAATATCATGACAATCTGTTGTCTCCCGCAATAAAAGTCGTAGACGACAGCTAATCGTGCCGTCTTAGATGTGAATACCTCCAGGGAAAAAGGTTCTCCTCCTTAGAAGCGTAACATTTATGTAACTCATAATATGATTTAAAGTTGTGTCCATGAAGTTTCTTGCCCATAGAGATCTACGGTTTGGAACGGGCACATTTTGACAACTCAAAAGTGCCTGTAATTGGTCTATTTGAAATAAACGTTTCTAATTTCTGATTTCCATTTAAATAATATTTAAATGGAAATCAGAAATTAGAAACGTTATATATTATGCGCTTATATATTATATAAGCCACGCCACGACACTTAAAACTACACGATTATCTGTCGTCACGATAAAGTGGAAAGTTGGCCTTAAGATTTATAGGTCGTGGTTTCAAATCCTTCCAAGTTTAATACTTTGTGCTATATTGCTTTCAAAACGGTGAAGAAAAACATCGTGAGGTGACCAGCATGTCCCAGAACCAAAAACTCGAAGACATGTGACATCCACCAATGGGCCCGCGAGGTGTATTATAGCCCATTCCCTGTCCTGCAGAGGAGGCCTGAATCACACAGTATTGGCAACATTCCCAGCCGCCGGGATCCCGATCCCGATTTCCAGCCACCGCAGCTACCAGGCGCAGGCTTGCGGACGGCGAGCAATGGGTAGCACACCGTCGGGTCGTCTGACAACCGTCCGGACCGAGCCCAAGTCGTCGACGGCGCGTAGTGTTCCACGCGCGCCTCAAGGAGATGTTAGCAAATCGTAGGGGCCCAGCAGGGTCGAAGCCTACTGGAGCCGTGGGTTAAGTGAAAATGAACCCCGGGGCCCTGGAATGGAAGGCAAAGCAGGAACAAACGAGTGGGTTTTAGTCAGTAAAAGTCTGACACGCCCTCCCGCTCCGCCCAAGTATATAAAAAAAGTAGTGGTAACATTATAAAGCTAAATATGCAATGCTAATTAGATATTTTTAAAGTTAATCTAATAACAATTCCAAAATCGTTTAAAACCATCCAGTAACCTAGTACTAAGTAGTTTTTAATACGAAACGAATGCAAGTGTTCCAGTTTGCATGTAGTCCCCGTCAACTTCAGAACCTTGAACTGTTCGCTACTGCAATGTAGATTAATGAATAGTACAGTTTCCTAAAAGGTATTAAAGATAATTGGGTATTCATTAAAATTGTGAATAATAGATTACATTATCTCTTTGGGTCTCTGTTTATAAACTGGAATAGCCGAGAGAAACTTAACATTTCTAGAAATCAATTAAGTGAAATTAAACAGTCATGTCTAAGTACCAAGTACTCGGTGGTTTTGACCAAAAATGTCTACTGATATTGTTAATAGAACATTTTTTAAATACAAAGTTTCTGCTTAGTTTATATATAATAGGGGTTAAAGTATGAAATTGCTGTTTTTAAAACGGGTTACTTTGAGTGTTTGAGTGATCTTTGGATTGACTTAGAATTATAAATTCAAATAAACTTTATATTAAAGGTACGTTATTCTTTTTTCAAAATAAAGTGTTTATTGGTTTCTTTGTGTTTTGTATTTTCTATAATATGTTCTGTGGAGTAATGTTTGTTTAAATATTAGGTATATTATTGACTGACACTATTTAATGCGTACTCACCATAAAAACCGAATCTATATAACAGACACAGTATTTTTATTTAAGAAAAAATAACGCTAATAACAAACTATAGCAATATACTAAATAGTCTCTAACTTCGTTTGGTTACGTTTCGTAGACATAATTCTTTTTGCTATTGATTTATCATACAGTCCTTTAAGATATGGCCTAGACTTCACTTTTGGCGAAAAGAAAAAAAAATACATGCCAGCAATATATGGGAAAAGTTTCATTCCCCTTTTTGGGTCATTGCTTTAAGATTTACTATTTTTTTACTAAATTCCCTACAAATCTTGTTTCGCTTCGTAAGGATTTAAAAAATGGGCCCTCAGTCTAGGTGCATGCAGCTACAAGCCCCCTTTTTCCTAAAATACCTACACGTGTCTGAACTTAACCGTTAACTAGTAGTCTCGCATTAACAGAACACATGGGTCTACGAATGGCCTATTCAAATTACAGTACAAAGGGTTAGCACTAGTTGGTTTAATTACATTACCAATTAAACTTCTGTATTCCATATAGATGTTAGCAGAACTGTATAGTGTAACAATCCATAATCGACACTAAAAAAAGAAAGAACAAGAGAAAGGAGTAAAGAGGTAAAGTTTTTTTTTTTGTAGGAGATAATCTCTTAAAGTACAGAGGGCTTAGCCAAGTTAATAATCTACAATCGTTAACGCTAGTAGAAGACTTCAAATGTATGGGAATGACATCATCTCAAAGTTAAGTCACGTGGTCAGAACAAAGGAATCGGAGGCGTTACCGATTGTAGAAACGGTCATAACTTGGCTAGGCCTTCTGGTCCGATTGCTAAAATTTTTTTCACCGATAGAAAGCTGCTTTATTCCTCAGTGACTAGGCTATATTTTATGTACGCAGGCGAAACCGCGGGCAAGAGCTAGTAAGAAATATAATTTGATGTATAATACTATCCGAAATATTTAAATAAACCTATCATCGCCACCAACCCGAGTATTGATTTTAACCTAGTGCTAAGCCGGAGGTCGTGGGTTCGATTTTCACACAAGACAAATGTTTGTGTGATGAGCACGGTCATTTGTTCTGTGTCTAGGTGTAATTTATCTATAATATATATGTATTTAGAAATATATAAGTATGATTATCAGTTGTCTAGTACCAATAGTACAAGCTCTGCTTAGTTTGGGACTAAATGGCGTTGTGTGAATGTTGTGCAATGCTATTAATATTATTAATCGGGGGTTGTCCTTAGGTGCACTAGCATAGCGCATACAGGGATAATCGTCGGTTGGTACCACGTTCTATTAAAAGTGTCTAAAGGGCCTCCGCGAGTTGGTTCCGGTATGCCTTCCAAAGGTCCAGGATCTCAGGGTTATGAGATATATTGACTCATAACAAATAGTAATAATATTCCACAACTTTTACACAACGCCATCTAGTCCCAAACTAAGCAGAGCTTGTGTTATGACTACTAGACAAGTGATAAACATACTTATATGTTTCTAAATACATACATATTATAGATTATAGATAAATTATACCAAGACACAGAACAAATGATTGTGCTCAACACACAAAAAAATGTTTTGGGTGGGAATTAAACCCACTAGGTTGTCGTGTTTCAACAATTTCGTGGAAGGATACCGACCTCGCAGCGGGACAGGACGCCGTCTCTTCGTGTGCCATAATTTATAGTTTAATAATTTGTTATATTTTCTTTAGTTAAAAAAAAGTATTAGTTAAAATTAAAGTCGATGGCGGTCGGCGGTGCGTGGTAGTGTAGTGGATAATAAAGGATTCTTATTGTAGCAGTCAGGCTAAGTTAGGGGGATTATTGGGGATTAATGGCACTTCAACTTTATCGTGAATGGCATAAAGATTTTTCTTCCAAAATTTGATAATTCAATTCTAAGATTCTAATTCTGAACTTGCCAGATTATTTGGTTCTATAATCATATTAGGGGGTTTTTTTTCCCGGTGGGAAAATTATCTTATGACATCCCCCGCTCTTGGGCGGGGCGGGAGATAGTGTCAGACTTTTACTGACTAAAAACCCACTCCTGTTCCTTCGTTGCCTTTCGTACCAGGGCCGAGTCTTCCTTTCAGAATCAAACCCTTGGCCCCAGTAGGCTTCGACCCTGCTGGGCCCCTACAGTTGCTGACATCTCCTTGAGGCGCGCGTGGAACAGCACGTGCCGTCGACGACTTGGGCTCGGTCCGGACGGTTACCGGACGGTCGGACGGCAAGCCACCCATTGCTCGCCGTCCGCAAGCCTGCGCCTACGGTGGTCGGAAATCGGGATCGGAATCCCGGCGGCGGTTGGGGCGTAAGGACCGCTGCCTCACGCGATCGGCCGCCTCCTTTGCAAGCATTACTGCTTCGCAGAAGGAGGCGACCGCCTGCCACTCCTCCTCGCTCCGGACCATGGCCTGCACCAAAGCCCGGCGCGAGAGATCGCCGCCGCCGATCGCCCCCACCAGGACACGGCGTTGCTGCGGGGCAATCATATAAGGGGTTAAAGTATGAAATTGCCGATTTGTACTGAAAAATTGAAATTCGTTTTTTTTTTAATTTAACATATTTATAAGAGAGAGAAGAAAACTTTTTATCACGTAGAAAATTGTCCAAATCACGAAAAAAATGGTAGTCCGTTGGAGCAAGGTCTGGCGAATACGGAGGGTGACGAAGGGTTTCTAACTGCAGTTCCTGTAGAATTAAAACGGTTTCTCGTGCTGTATCATATGGTGGTCTCGCGTTATCATGGAGCAACAATGGTAAGATCGATTCATGAGTCGGGACTGTTTCACTGCTAGTTTTGCTATCATTATTCGGAATTTGGCACAGTAGACATCTGCCGTTATTGCTTGACCAGATAATATATAGAAAGCTATAGTAAATAACACCATGCTGAGACCACCCAATAGTTATAATATAGACACTGTTGCGGCGTTTGAGCTGGGGTAAGCCTTTGCATTATTCGCTTACGGTTATCGTAAAGAATCCACTTTTCATCACATGTCACAATTCGATCCAATATTTCTTCATTTCTGTATCGATTCAACAAGGCAACACAAGTTCCAATACGCGTTTCTTTCTGCAGCTCAGTCAAATCATGAGGCACCCATTTTTCATATTTTTTTATTTTATTGATTTGACGCAAATGAGTCAATATTGTTGGTAAGGTAACGTTAAACCATGCCGCTAATTCCTAGGTAGTTTGGCTCGGATCGGCTTCCACCATGTCTTTCAATTTATTGTTATTTATCTGTGTCTTCAAATCAAAGTTTCCATTGCAAAGTTCATTAGCAGTCCCCTCTCCAAACGGAACATTGATATTGCGAGCTGTTTCTGCCTCATTAGTTCCGCATCGGAACTCGTATCCAAAAATCACTCGAATTTTCGAAGTTACCATCTTTCAGAAAAAAGTTTCACTCAAAAATCTCAAACCATGAAGGTTCTATGTTAATTCGAAGTACCTATTACAATAAAACGGCAATTTCATACTTTAACCCCTATTATTTATAACATACATATTATTATAATAGTATTTCAGACGACATTGTGGGAATTAAAACAATAGCTAAACTTACATACCTGCCTAATTAATTATTTCTGAGCCCGAAAATTGACAACACGTTATAATCAGCTTTTGATTAGGCTATTTAACTGATAGTTCATATAGTTCCGGCACTTGGCGGTTTTATATTTTGCTGTATAAACTTGTATGACTGGACTTGTTCTGTTTTTTGACCCTCACCTAATAAAATGCATTGCATTGACTTTTTTGCCCTATGAAATATGACACATTTAGAGTATATTTGAGTAAGCAACTCATTTTTCAATATTTTTGATTCATCCCCTTTTATCTTTTACCTTAACACCACTGCATTAAGAACTGAATTCCCACCTGTGGCAAAGAACAAATCAATTTGTATTGAATTTAAAAAAAATCGTCATCACTGTCGATGAGAAAAACCACATTGAAATTTATACAATACTAGCTGTCCCGACAAACATAGTCTCGAAGTTTGGTTTTTCAATAGAAAATAAATTATTAACCCGATTACACTGCCACCTACCAGTTCCAATTGTATTGTCAAAACTTCCAAAGGCCACGGCAAACAGACGCAAAATTTCTTTCAAATCGGTATAGATAGCGGCACGAATCTTGACGCTCGGCGAAAGAGCGGGGATCGCTTTGCGCATCGTACATCATCGGCAAGCCAATCACTGTACAAGGATTGCACTCCCCGCCCCCGCATCTCCTTTCATACCACTAAAGTGACCTGATATTTCACTTCTGCATGCTTCTGCGCAAGTAGAACTGTAGAAGTCAGCGCTCAAGATCCGTGCCAAACACACATACAAAAGAATGATATATAAAAAGATACACATTTCTATAAACTCAAACTCACTGATTCATTCAAATCAAAAATATCGTACTTATTTTTATACAAACTTTGTCAGTTGATTGACAGAGCAAAGATAGAATTCTTCACTGTATTGTTTATTAATGATTCAAAGAAAACTGTCTCTTCGACGATACGAAGAAAATACACTTACTTTTTTATTTCGTTTCGGGGACAAAGAAACCCTTTGTAATGTCAAACTAATAATGGACATGCTGGACATGTGAAATACAAAAACCTTGAGAGGTGAAACTTAATATGCCATGGATCAAATATTGTCTCTTTATTAAAAAAAAAAACAATATTAAGTTTCGATTTCAGCTTTGCATTTAAATTTTAATAATGTACTCCAACTCAAAAGTTATACATTGTTTTAGCATCTTCCTGCCTTTGTCCTTGTTTTTTTTTTCTTTCATTCTATCCCGTCAACCGTCACGCTATCATTGAATTCCTTTCCGTTCAAAACACTCCTCAAACAATTTATTCATTTTCTTTGACCTCCCTCTCCACTTGTATCTACATGTATACTCATAACTGTTTTATTAACATACATTCAATTATATCCTTCCTCTCTTTATAAAACCGTATCAATACAAACGATTCCCTTTCAACTTTTCAGTCACTGGCGCTAGTTTCAAACCTCATATAATATGCTCATTTGTAACGTTGTCCGTTCTCGTCTCTGCACACATACTCTGTAAGTTTCTATAAAATTCTGTATAGTACATGATTTGCATTCACAATTGATACAGACGTTCTATTCAATTTGTCTTCATATATCAGAGGTATGAGAGACATTGTTCATAGACAACATTATTTTCAGTTTATGCGAAACCTAAATATAGTTTGTTCAGAGTCCGTAACTGAATCGATTCGAATAAATTTTATACCATGTTATAATTTTTTTTCAAAAATATTTTTATAAAGGTCACAAGTTGGACACCACACTAAGTATAATACAGCTTTTTTTTAGGTGGGAAAATCATCTAATGTCAAATGCGGGATTTGTCATTAGATGATTTTCCACATCTTGGGCGGAGCGGGAGATAGTGTGACTTTTACTGACTAAAAACCCACTCCTGTTCCTACTTTGCCTTCGTCCCAGGGCCCCGAGTTTCACTTTCATACTACCCGTGGCCCCAGTAGGCTTCGACCCTTCTGGGCCCTTACGATTTGCTGACATCTCCCTGAGGCGCACGTGGAACAATACGCGGCGTCGACGACTTGGACTTGGTCCGGACGGTTACCGGACGGTCGGACAGTGAGCTACCCATTGCTCGCTGTCCGCAAACCCGGCCCTACGGTGCCCGGTAATCGGGATCGGAATCCCGGCGGCTGGGGCGAGAGGACCGTTGCCTCGGAGAAGAAGGAACAGGAGTGGGTTTGAGTCAGTAAAAGTCTGACACCCGCACAAGGGCGGGAGATGTCATTGGATTATTTCCCACCTTAAAAAAAGTGTACATAAAGTTCATGCTCCCGAAAATTCTGAAAAGGCTACCAATGAAGATATAATAAATAATTTATTAATTAGTTCTAACCCACTTATTTCAAAAATACGTCACAAACTGTTGCTAAAACACAAAGCCTTCTCAGAAGCGGCCAAAGCTTTGTTGATTATTATGGATACATTTGCTGAAGATAGTGAACAGGAAAATATAAATTTGAGTTCAGACCCATCACTGTACAATAAACCTGAGTCTGACTTTCCTGAATAACTAATTATTTAATTATGCCTTCGGCAATGCGAAAGAATTTTTTGATGCCATATTTTATTTAGGAGTATAAGTGTATATATATAGTGTGTGCGTGTAAGTTTTTAACAATATGTACTCGATTATAAGTAGTTGTATTATGTAAAAAAATTATATAGCTTGCTTTTTTTCAGAAAAATGAAGATGTATCACGGTTTTTGTGCTTAAGCAAAGCACAAAAAAAGTTTTTTGTAGTGTGCTAGGCCAATTGGGGATACCACTATTAAAAAAAACGCGCCTAATTCTCGACCTTTAGAGTGGTGTGGGATAGAGAAATAAAAAATAATAGTAATAATAAACTTGGTACTATTCAAATCTGCAAACCGTTTTTGGAGGAAACTTGAGTCTTTCGAGATTTTTACGAAGTCATGTTTTTCCATGCAAAAAAAATCTTTAAAAAATCATAAGACTGAAAATAATGGTCAAAACGTAAAAGTCGTGGAACATTATTAAATTGTATTTGATAGTAGATTTCATTTGCGTAATTAATTTGTTTAAATAACACTTTCAGTTTTTAATGATTCCTAGTCTTCTACGACGTCATTTCGTTCCACCGTGCGCCGTAGGGGCATGCATCGAATTCTGAAAATGTTACCCGTAGCCTTAAAACGCAAAAGCAACTGACAGTATAAAGGTCTGTTTTTAGTCAGTGAAAGTCTAACACGCCCTCCTGTTAAAAAAAACAGGTTATCTGGTAGATATCGCTGTCAGCGATAAGACCGCCATTGTACCCATACATTTAAGTTTATTAAAATAAAATTTCTATTTTGGTGTATGATCAAATTTATTATATTATATTCTACCATTTAATGAAAATTGTATTTAAATATTTACCTATCATCATCATTTCAGCCGAAAGACGTCCACTGCTGGACATAGGCCTCCCCCAAGCGTCGCCACAACGAACGGTCCTGTGCGTCTCGCATCCATCGGACTCCCGCAATCGTTACCAAGTCATCAGTCCACCTTGTAGGAGGCCTTCCAACGCTACGTCTTCCGGTACGTGGTCGCCATTCCAGAACCTTTCGGCCCCAACGGCCATCTGTTCTGCGAGCAGTGTGCCCTGCCCATTGCCACTTTAGTTTGGCGATTCTTCGTGCTATGTCGGCAACCTTGGTTCTCCTGCGGATATCCTCATTCCTGATTCGATCACGCAAGGAAACTCCGAGCATAGCCCTCTCCATTGCCCTTTGGGTGACTTTAAGCCTTCTAATGAGGCCCATTGTAAGCGACCACGTTTCGGAGCCATATGTCATCACTGGCAACACGCACTGGTCATAGACTTTCGTCTTGAGACACTGTGGTATATTGGACGAGAAGACACCGCGCAGCTTCCCGAACGCTGCCCAGCCGAGTCGGATTCGACGATTGATCTCTTTCTCGAAGTTAGACCTTCCCAACTGGACCGTCTGTCCCAGGTAAACGTATTCGTCTACAACTTCGAGTGTAGAGTCCCCGACCTTGATAGGAGTGGGTGCTACATGGCTGTTTACCATGACTTTGGTTTTGTCCATGTTCATTTTAAGTCCCACTCTTTCGGAAGCTCTACTGAGGTCACCAAGCATTATACTGAGCTCCTCCGTAGTCTCAGCCATGACTACTATGTCGTCGGCAAACCGAAGGTGAGTGATGTACTCGCCATTGACATTAATGCCTAGCCCTCTCCATTCCAAAACCTTGAAGACATCCTCCATTGCTGCCGTGAACAGTTTCGGAGAAATAACGTCTCCCTGCCTCACACCCCGCTGCAAGAGGATAGGTTTCGAGGTCTGGTCTTGTAGTCGGACTGACATAGTGGCGTTTTTGTACAAACACTTCAGCACTTCGATATACCGATAGTCAATTTGGCACCGTTGGAGAGACTGCAGTACAGCCCAAGTTTCAATCGAATCAAAGGCTTTCTCGTAGTCCACAAACGCTAAGCAGAGAGGCTGATTATACTCCTCAGTCTTCTGTATAACCTGCCGCAGCGTATGTATGTGGTCCACGGTGCTGAAGCCTTTACGAAATCCGGCTTGTTCGGGAGGCTGGAAGTCGTCGAACCTGCGCGCGAGACGATTCGTGATGACTCTGGAAAACAGCTTGTAGACATGGCTCAGAAGCGAGATGGGCCTATAATTCTTAAGCAGGGCATTATCGCCCTTCTTAAAGAAGAGTACCACCACGCCTCTGCTCCACGCCTGTGGCGTTTTTCCCTCGAGTATGACGGAATCAAATAGCTTCTGAAGGGCCTTAAGGACCGGTTTTCCACCCGCCTTCAGGAGTTCGGCCGTAATTCCGTCCTCACCCGACGCCTTGTTGTTTTTCAGCTGCTTCAGAGCCATCCTAATCTCGTACAGGCTGACGTCCGGGATATCTTCGGTATAGTGTCGAGTCAATCTAGCTCTTGGGTCATTCACTAGATTTACAGCGGATTTACCTATACAATATTTAAATAGTAAAAGTATATTCCAGATGATTCTATCGTAAATATCTAAATAAACTATGCACTACACAATCAATACTTCTAGTTTAATATTTATGCGGTTCAATCAAATCAACAATTGATGCTTTTGGTACAGCACAAATTGCATTAGTCCTGGGCTGAATATAAAATTGTGTACCCTCCACTCCGTACTGTGTATTTTTTTTATGAAAATTTATAACTTAGGTTGAAACATAATGTAAGATGGTCTGGGAAATTAGTGATTGTGATTTGAATTTACAGGTAATTTAAGTTGATTGTAAATTTTTGGATCTACCAATTTTCTTCGATTTTACTACCTTTATATTACAAGTGACGTCCTTCAATTCGACTCCACCTCGAATCATTAAAAAGACTTATTATTTTTTTTACATTAATTGCAAGTTTTCTATTGTCGTGATGACTGATTTGAGTGAAGGCATTTCAAACTGTCTTAAAATATAGGTTTTAGCTTTGTATAACGATGAGGGTAATATTAAAATTAAAGAATTTCCTGTTCCAGTTTTCCTTTTTCCAATATTTTTTTATAGAATATAACACGGTATAAAAATCTCAGTTCGAGATATGGGTAATCATCTTCGGAAAGTAAGTTATTTACAAATAGATTTACAGTGAAGTTTTTGCGCCATTTTTAAGGTTCCGTACCTCAAAAAGAAAAAACGGAACCTTTATAGGATCACTTTGTTGTCTATCTGTCGGTCTGTCTGTCAAGACCCTTTATCTCGGAAACGCGTAAATGTATCGAGTTGAAATTAATTGAGAAAAAAAGCAAACATCTGAGTTAACGGAAAAAAAAGACACAGTCGTTTATGTCGCACAAAACGTGTATTTCGACACTCTCAAGGGATTCAAAATTCATAGGATACTTCCCGTTGACCTAGAATCCTGAAATTTAGCATGAAGCAAGGTCTCATAACAAAAGTATAGGAAAAAATCTGAGAACAGTACATTTGTAGTTACGTAATAAAAAAAAACTTTTTTTGCGATTCGGAAATATCTTCGTTACTCAATTCGGGAATCGAACTGTTTCCATAGGTAAGTTTGTACGGAACCCTAAGTGTGCGAGTTCGAGTCGCACTTGCCCCGTTTTTTTGCCTACTAGAATATACTAGAAATATATCAAGGGCGGTTGTTTTGGATACTATCTTTTGACATTTTTGACGTTAAAAGTGCAAAGGAGATTGGCGAGTTGGGTACCTCATCAAAATCCAAACGTTTCAAAATCTAGTTAGATGCAAATTATAGGTCTTATATCCGTAATTATTTTCCAAGGTAAAATGTTTTAATAGTTGTTGGGAGTAATTAAAAAAAAACATGGTGCAGCCCCGTTACGGAAATAAAACGCACTAATGCAAAACAAAACGCATTAAAAAGATCCAATTATATTATTATACGTATTACGCGCCAGTGTTTGTCACTTATGACAAATACAAAAAAAATATTTATCTAATAGCGTCATTGTCATGATATTTTTCTACTTCACTTTTGACATTGGCAGAATGCTCGACATCGGCTTTGCTTGCCACATTATGAAATAGAATCGTCATGATATTTTTGTAAATGTATGATCTGTGAATGTTGTACATGCTATAACAATGTCGGCAGTTGATCTTCGGTGTATATACTGTAATTGGCGCTTTTCACGCCTTCGGCTTCGCCGGCATTGTCTTGTCTGCCGAGGATGATAACCTGAGGCCTGAGGTTATGTTTATATCAATTTAATATCCCGAAGTCTAATGTATGTCTTACCATTACATATTTTGATAGACTCCATTGTAGCATTCAAATCCATATATTCATTCTCTGAAACAGTAAGCCTGTATGTGATACTGAAAATACATGGGTTTCTGCCAATCTCCTTTACACCCTGACTCTATATATTTTTACTTAATTCGAGGTCTGTTTTAAACCAAACAATCAATGTTTAGAACTTGAAATTATCTACCCCTACTTTAAAAGGCAACCCTACCCATAAAAAGTTAAGTCAACAAAAATATTTTTTCACACTTTAAAGGTATTTGTAATTGCCAAATGGCAAAGGCAACATCAGCTACCGAATTCAAATAAACGAAGGTACAATTCCCAGAAGAATTTGTAAATAAATTGATCGCAAAAATATAACGAGTCATTTTAATGGAGAATGATTATTAAGGAAAAAGTAAATAAAAAGAACAAGGTGAAGAAGGAAGATGAGTTTTTAACCATTTGGAAGCGATGTGACGGTAAAATACAAAGAAGCGTGCTTACGCACTGAAAACAAGGATCCCGAGGTACATCGCTATGTAAACTACGAGCGTTATCCACTAACAGATAAAAACGGTCCAAAAAAACATGATAGAACCGAGGCCTATCCAACCACTCTAAAACATTTGGAATTCGCTGTAAAAACGATCTCTAAATCCCAATGGTTTGAACTATGCAGTTTTGCGGAATTTAGATATTGGTCCATTGAGCACTTTTTTGGGATAACCAATTGAATTGAATAGATTGTCCAAATGGTAAACGTTTTATAGGTTATGTTTTCATGAAACAAATGAATTGAACCTTTACAACCGAACTATTACAGGCATTATTTTTTTAGATGGAAAATTATCAAGTGATTCCTTCCGGTTTAGGTCTAGCGAGATGGAATGTCAGACTTTTACCGACTGAAACCTAGCTGTGCTCTCTGTGTGTGTGTGTGTGTGTGTGTGTAGTTGCCCTTTGTGTTCCAGGGCCGTGGTAACTCTTTTTTTTTAGATGGAAAATCATCTAATGACATTTCCCGCTCTTGAGCGGAGCAAGACGGCGTGTCAGACTTTTACAGACTAAAACCCACTCCTATGTTCCTTTGTTGCCTTGCATTCCAAAGCCCCGGGTTTTCCTTTCAGAAGCGAACCCATGGCCCCAGTAGGCTTCGACCCTGCTGGGCCCCTACGTTTTGGCTGACATCTCTTTAAGGCGCGCGTGGAATACTACGCGTCGACGACTCGGGCTCTGGCCGACGTTCTCTTCTAACTACCAAATAAACACAAAAAAAAATCGCTCAAGCCGTTTCGGAGGATTTCGATAACTATCACTGTGACACGAGATTTTAATATTAAATTACCTGCATGATTATGGTTTCAAGCTAAGATAAAGTACATCGAGTAACTATTAACAGAAAGTACAAAAATAGTTATCCAAAGTTTATACGAAAGAACCTACTTACGTGCGGGCGAAGCCGATGCCAGAAACTAGTGAAAAATTGAAATAAACATTAACAAAACTCACTAATTCATTGTAACTACTCCCAATTATTTTGAAAACTCTTCGACACACATGTCGTTCAAGTTCGCAATGCTAAAACTAGCATCGGTGCACACTGTAAAAAACTTTCGTGAATTGCATGGTGTCGTTGTTTTTCTTTTTAACTTTACACCTGACCCTGGGTGTCAGGCCCAACCGAGTCAATGACTTTCCTTTTTAACCGACTTCAAACCATCTGGTGGGATCGCATTCAAAATGATAGAACGTCTACTTAACTTAGGAATAATTTAAACCATACACTTGTATGGTTCAAACAGCGGTTCTGAACTCATCTTCTTTAGTGATCCTCTCTTCGTTCGATCTGAATTTTAGTCACAGTTACCCAATGTTAATTTTCCAATACTTTGTAAAATTAGTAACAGAGGTAATGTTTTATTTTATCTCCTAAACTTTGTAGAATTTACTTCATGCCGTATACGTTATTCTCTTGACAAAATATACCATTCTTAAGAACATAATTATGTAGACCCTGTGATACTGACTGGGAAAATACAAAAAACGTAAGTAAATTTGAATTTCATGGGGCACCCTGGTGATTCCCCCTTAAATGAAGACGCAATTTAAATATTGGAATGAGGTAGGGTGGGGGCGCGGTGGGAACATCTCGCTAACTCTTTTGTATACACGTAAACTAATTGCGGTGACGTCACATTTTAGTTTGTGCATCCTTTTTCAGTTACTTCTTTCTCTTTATGATTTTTGATAGGTAAAGTTAATTTTTGAAATAAATGATAAAAATAAATGAGTCAAATACCTAACCATCAGAATTTCAAAATGTTTGAAATTGATCACTTGATATGTCGCTAGCATATTATGTTATTCAAATATATTTTTACTTTTTGTCAATTTTTATCGCCTATAAAAAATCACATCAGTACGTAGTAACGGGTATGTTTGGTCATACCCATGACTGTGTTATCTAATCCATTCAAAGGCCACTTGGAGAAGGAAGACGATTTCCTTGCTTCAGAAACCATTGTTCTTGAGGCTTTGGTTATAGGTTATCTAAGCCGCTTTTAGGGCTGTGTCTCTAACGATAAGGCAACTCAGAACCTCGTTCATGCTCAGCTTACTCAGCTTAACAGACATGAATAGCTCTGTTAAGCTGTAGCTTAGATACAATCTCTAAAGCTGATGAGCTAAGCTGTACGCGTATAATGAAGGCTTTGATTGTCTATGAAATTGGTTGCTGGAGCTTATACGCAAGGTGTTCCATGTTCTTGTCAGTAGTAAATCTGTAAGCCGATTGTTATCTCAACTTAATTTATATTATATCGAGGTAAAATTGTTTGTGTTTTTGTTTGTAGAAGGTAAACTTTGTAAGTTTTGATTCATTTACGTTTAAAAATTATTATAAATACAATATAGCTAACTATCTACTGCCAGCGTCTTCGCCCGCGTGAAATCAGGTTTCTCTATACAAACTTTGGACCCGCGTTTCATCCCCTTAGAGGGTGAATTTTGGAAAAATCTCTTTCAGTGCTCGCCTACGCCATAAAAGGAAACCTTGTGCAAAATTTCACGCTCCTAGTTGGGACTAGGAGCGTGAAATTTTGCACAAGGTTTATGTTTCGACTGTGCGTTGATATGTCGGTCAGTCAGTCTCTCCTTTTATATACATATTATATTGATTACATGTAAAAATATTACACGAAATATTTGAGATAAGCCACGGGAGCTAAGGCTGCGGGGATTATTCGAACTAATTAACGTTTCCCTAGAGCACAAAGGGCAACTAAAGGAACACAGGCGGGTTTTTAGTTAGTAAAAGTCTAAAGTCCCTCTCGATACGTTCAGTGTGAGAGGTGTGAGTTATTTGACAAATTCCCACTTAAAAACGAAAGACCATTGAAAATGAACTATAGTCCAAAAATCTGGTATTAATAAAAAGCAAATATTGCAACGATCAAACTTTATTGAAATTCGGGCACATAGAATTTTACACGCGTTTTACAACATTTTAATTGTACTGTGCGTCACTATTTGTGTACTTCAAACAATAATTTTGTTACAGTGTTGTCAGATACTCGTAGTTTGTTACTCTTCTTCCCGACAGGTTTTTTCCTCAAACGTTAGGTCTTTTTCACATTAAGCGTTTACGGTAATGTGACATCGAAAGGAGATCGCATGAGTTAGGTTTTTTATAGCTAACAAACTGGCTTGTAAAATATACTTTTAAAGATTTTGCAGTTCTAGAATAGTTTTAAAAATTGAGTAGAACAAAGAAATGTCTGGTTTTTTCAGTTCGAAGATAACCATTAAAAAAATATATACCTATATATATTTTATTTCAGACAAAACAGTCCATAAAATTGTTAGTAACAAGAAATTAACTTATAACTAATGTTAGTAACATTCCAGTATTAAATTTAGAGACACTATCTACCCCTGTACAATAGGCTCACCGGTTTCGCAACACATGGAGTTCAGTGAACCTACTGAGCAGAACAGCGTCTTGAGGATGATTCTCGCCAATCATCCTCAAGACGCTGTTCCGTCGTTGTTCTGTTTGTTCATTATAGCGCGATAGGCTGATATTGAATCTTGAAGAATTGATAGCCTCCCAAGAGTTTTATTCAAGTAGAAGATCACCTACCGAAGTCTATCACTATATCGTCGGAGTGGTAGTTTAATGACCTACGACCTTTTCTCGGATATATAAAACATACACAAAAATTTCATCAAAATCGGACAAACCGTTTCGAAAGAGTTTGATAACACACACTGTGACACGAGGTTTTTATACATCAGACTAGCTGATTGAGATGTTGTTCTATACCGTATAAAATATTATCAAAGAAAAAAATGACGTGTGTGGGTAGGAGGGTAAAAAATAGCCTACCTACCAAATTAACGAAAAAAAATGTCATTAAAATCGTCGTCCAAAACACGTGTTCTGCGTACGTTATTTAGCACATAAACCTTGCGTCAGTAACTAATTACCAAATCGTGTTTATGTGTATTAAGATTTATAACTAATTCTGGCTAGGGCTGGCTTTTACTTCGGACAAAGGATAAGCATTGTCATTCAGCGTGGCAATGCCGCCAGTCTTTTGGGTACATTATCAGTCGACCACAATGTGGAGGAGTTTTTCGACGCCGTACTTTAGATTGCTTTTTTTAGTACTTCAGGGCTTTTATTTTTTAACTGACTTCAAAAAGGAGGAGGTTCTATGTTCGGCTGAATGTATGTTTTTTTTTTTATGTATGTTCACCGATTTCTCGGTCAATTGTGGATCGATTTTAAAATATTTTTTTTTTTTGATTGAAAGTTTATGCTTCCATGTTGGTCCCATCGAAATATTGTTATGATCTGATCATGAACTTCGAAGATATGGAACAGAACTCCTTATAGGATCACAGCAGAACTGTCGTAACAAGTAAAATTGCTTCATTTATACGTGTAGTCGATGACTGGAAGAAGAAGAGGGGGAATATATCGAACTGATCTGATGATGAAGCCTGAAGTTAGGCACCGGAACTCTGTAATAAAATAATTTAATCTAACCGTTTTTGGTATTATTAGAATTGTCATGAGATTTTCTCTGGATATAAGGTATTTAAGTATGGCTGAGGGGTACTTTTTAGTGGTGGTACCATAACTAAAAAGTGTAAAATATTAAACTTTTTACAAAAAAAAATACAACCGACTTCAATGTAAAAAAAACACTGAAAAGTGCAAAATAACTTTAATTTTGGAAGTCGATGTTAAATAACGAAGAGGCAAAACTATTATAGGAACACCGACTTCCGAAATTAAAGTTATTTTGCACTTTTCAGTGTTTTTTTTACATTGAAGTCGGTTGTATTTTTTTTTGTAAAAGGTTTTTATTTTATTTTGTAAGTTAGTTTTAATTACGTTATAATTAGATTTAAGTTTCTGTTAAATAAATGTTTTGTAAGTAAGTTACTAATTCTGGTTTTTCTTTTTCAACAGGCGTTCGCGTGGCGTCATGGCAAGAATCATCATCAATCCTGAAGTAAGTAAAATTATGTGATTTTTCGAGTATTAAAGTCAATTTCGAGTATTAAAGTCAATTTCGAGCATTAAAGTCAATTTCGAGCATTAAAGTCAATTTCGAGTATTAAAGTCAATTTCGAGTATTAAAGTCAATTTAGTTAACTTTTTAACCGCCAACGTTGGATATATCCAACAAACACTCTCGTGTTTATTCCGTCAGGATCGCACATTCACGGACTACCCCGGGGCAGGACGTGCCCGGCTCCAGGTGTACTGGTGGTCGCCGGAGATTGCGGCACTGTATAGCGTACGTAACTGTATGCAATGCCACGCGGCGTCGGTACGCCAAACACCGCAGGCGCCACATCCGCCCACTGGATGCGGAGGCTAGAGAGGCGGAGCTTTACGAGGGATAAAGAGTGGCAAAGCGCACTCTCCGAGCGGAGATAAAGCAGACCAAGTTGGAGACCCGCAACGTGTAGCTGGAGACTCTGAACTGAGAACCGTACGGGGATGCCCCTACAATGTGGTGCGGGACAAGCTCCGCCCCTGGGCTCCCCCGCTGATGCAGAGTTTCCGGCCCCAGCTTGTGGAGGGTGTGGTGAACGCTCTGTTCCCCGCGCGAGGGGAACACTCTCACACTCTCCCCCGCTCATGGCTCCACCATCTGCGGTGTCCGACGTGGACCCCGACAATGCTCCAGACGTGACCGAGGCAGAGATGAGAGTGGCGGTACGAAGGCTGAATGCCAAGAATACCGCATCTGGACCAGACCAGGCTTGCCTAGAAAAGCTTGGGTCCTGATCATGGAGGAACTCGGGCCTCGACTAAGAGGGCTCTTTAGCGAATGCATGGAGATAGTTTAGGCCAGTTCCCGCTTCGCTGAAAGATGGGCAAACTTGTCCTGGGGCGCCCTGCGCACTCACCGTCAGCGTACCGGCCCATCGCGCTGCTCGACGAGGTGGGCAAGCTCTTTGAAAGAGTTATGGTAGACCGCCTCGTCGTGGACTTGGTACGGTAGGCCGGATCTTGCTACGGCCAGTTCGGCGTTTGCAGGGGGCACTCCACGGTGGTCGCCATCATACGCGTGTGAGCCCCCACGACGAGGAATGCAGTGTCCCAGGGCAGGGTCGTCTTGGCGGTGTCTTCGGACATCGCCAACGCCTTTAATTCCCTGCCTTGGTGTAGCATTAGGAGGGCCCACTCCGGTATCATCAGGTGCCCGACTACCTCTGTTGTGTGATCGAAGCTTACCTGAATGACAGGTTCATCATCTACCCCGGTCACCAAGGAGAGTGGAAACGGTGAGAGATGGCGTGCGGTGTTCCGCAGGGATCGGTACTAGGGCCGTCCTTGTGGAACATCGGGTACGACTACGTCCTGTGCGGCGACCTCCCTGACGGGGTCAGCGTGGTCTGTTACGTACACGTCACGCTGGTCCTGGCGCAGGGAGAGTCGTACCAAACGGCGGTCGAACTAGCAACATGCGGGGTTGTGACAGTCGTGGAGAGGATCCAGCAACAAGTCCAAGGCCAAGGGCTTTTACGGCCCTCGGAACGCGCCACTACCGGGTCCCCAAATAACGGTAGGAGGAGTTCACATTAGCGTCGAGTCGACGATGAAGAACCTGGGACTCGTCCTCGACAGCCGATCGAATTTCGAGGAGCACTTCCGACGTCTGGTTCCCAAACTGGATCAAACTGAGGCTGCCCTCAAGTGGCTGCTACCTAACCTAGGGGGTCCAGACGCCTCCTGCCGGAAGCTCTATGCAGGAATCGTTTGGTCCATGGCCCTTTATGGGGCGCCGGTATGGGCGCCGTCACTTGCTTACATTTGCACTTATCTATACTTTAACACGAATATCTATTATAATGCTGAAGAGTTTTGTTTGTTTATTTTGTTGAATCTCCATTCTCAGCAGTTACTGGTTCGAAACGAAAAAATCATTGTCTTCTTGGGATAGTTTTGTTTATCGAAGAAGGTTGTAGGTTGGAGGTAAGATCCATAGGAGCTGAGTAATAACCAAAGTGGTGCTTTTTTCGTTTTAGGGGGTGGGAAATTATCTAATGACTTCTCCCATGGACTGATTAAAACCCACCTATGTTCCTTCAGTTGCCTTTTGAAGTCTAAGAAATTCCCCCGTGGCCCAAGCGGGCAGCAACCCTGCTAGGCCTCTACGGTTTGCTAACATCTCGTTGAGTTGCACATGTTATACTACGCTTCGTTGACGACTCGGACTGACGGACGGCGAGCTACCCATTGCTCGTCATTACAAACCCTCACATAAAAACTACGTTGGACAGCTAGTGATATTAATATACAACCCTAGGTTTTAATTAGTACAAAAAAAAAATAGGGCTCTATCCGTACCCGTTACTGATCATATTTGTGTAGTCGAAGTAAAAAAATAAAATCCTAAAATTGTTTACGGATTTTTTTCATAACTGGTAAATTCATAATAGAATAAACATTCATTACAATTGCTACTAGAAAATACTACGCGCAGTGTTTTTCTATTTTAATCGTCATTTACTCATTCATAAATCAAAAGCCTGTACAATATTTTCATAAGTTGAGTGTCATTTTGGGATATAAAAAAACGCTAATAAATTTGCTGTTTTCATAATTTTTTGAGACTTTTCTTAAATAATAACAAGACCTTTTCTAATTAGCCCTTAAAGTATTTGTACTAATTAAAAACTAGGGGTGTATATATAGAAAAACTTTTAACACAGGTCACAGGACAATCCTGAAGTGATTCACTTCATAATACAAAGAACAGCCAACATTAACTTAATTAATTAATTAATATAGCGTCTGCTAAATTAATTAAATAAAGAGAAAATACTATTCTGGCAAGTTTCTTCCACTTACCTCCATTGGTTTTTGCCCTTCCTTCGATAAATTTTCACTTCCATCTAGTTCCCTCGAGTACCACGTACTCAATTGCCACATTGTTTTGAAAACAATTTCCGTTCAACATATCCTTGCATTTGTTGGAAACTATGAAAAGGAATATAGGTACCCTACTTTATACACACACATAGTCGGTAAAGAGTTTTGATAGTGTGCGTTCTATACTATCTTTGTGTGAGAAATATTATCCTTAGGTTAAGAAGGGTTTAATTCGAGAACGGTTTAACTGACATTTTTTCACAAAATGAGTTATTTATTATAGGTACCGTTAGATTGAGTATAAAATTATCTACATTATGGCATTCATAAAATAGCAAATTTCAGCTTAAACCTCAAGATATTCAGTAATACAATAAAGGTTTATTATTCGTCATCTGCATAAAATAAACATAATTCTGCTTTGTTCAAATATAGAAAATGGATTATCGAATAAAAAAACCGTTTTTATGTTCAAAAAGATATTATGGATTAAGGTAATTTGAATCATGCAAACAAAATATGCAATTTCTTGATATAAGCGATAATAAACCCATTTTGTACTAAGGATGGTGAGATATCGGAAGAAAAAAAACCAAGGTATTAGAAAACAACTTAAGTTCATTCCCATGGAAAAAAGATTCTTATATAAGGCCATTTTAAATTTATAAGTTTGCTAGTTAGTGCCCGCTGTGCTGTGACGGCGTAATTGTGCATGTGCATCATTAGTGCAGTTCGCGAATTTTTCGCGCGCAAATTTCGCTTCAATTGACGCGTCTGATTAAAACGATGATATCTTTGAAACTCCGTTAGTTAGCTGACTACGAGTTATATCATTAGAATCGTTATTAAATTACCTAACAGGATATTTATGGATTAGTATAGTTTTGCCTTGTAATGTATTAGTAATTGTCATGTATGTTCAGTGTGAGGGAATTTTTTACCAGTTTCTTGTGTTAAAGTAATTTTAATTAAAAAAATAGACCATAATTATATTCATAAAGTTACTGTTTTCTTTTCACAAATACACTTTAGTTAACATATAAAAAAACAAAAGAACAGACCTCGCCATACATTTTTTTCATATCACAAGCTTAACAATAACATGACGTAAGTTATATGATGTAAGAATGCCGCCGGGTTTCAAACAAAGAACGCGTTTGTTTACGGTTCTATTTTCTGAGAACGATAAACGTGTAGTGGCTTGAGTTTCATTTTAATAATAATGATTGGTACACATTCATAACACAGACAAAGTCTCAACAGTTAGAAGTGTTTAATTTATTAGTATCGGATATCCAAACGAACCACTTGAAAAGGGGCGCAAAAAACCACCTACTCGAGCTTTGGATCACTGTTTAAATTCTGTTGACTAAATTTGAAATCTAATTCAACATCCTACATTTTGAAGATATCTACAAAACGGTAATCACATAAAAAAGGCATGCTGCCTAACAAAAACATTACACAAATACGTATTAGAATTACGTATTTCTACCTAACGTTTTACGTAATTCTAATTTCAAAATGTACACAATAAAAATACGATAATATTCAAATTGAACGCCTAATATCTATAGTAATATACATAAAAACTTACGTAATAGCCATAGTTTGCATTTCTATCAATAGTTATCGCCAAAATATCGCAAAATGTTTAGTCAACAGTAGTAACGGTTTTTCATGTTTGTTGAAATGACCATTTCTGACCGAAATATTTATCAACTACACTGTTTATGCAATGAAAAAGGTTTAATACTTACCCAGGCATTGTCGACATCACTCACTCACTGACACAATCACTATTTGTTACTTTTAAACCATTTTTCAATCGACAGCAACCATCTTTCGACCGTACCGCGCGCGTGTATAATGGCGACTGGTTTACGACGTGATATTTTCTGTTCGCTTAGCTCATTTATTCATTAGAAGATGGAATAGAGCAAATATATCTGTCTAGTTTACTCTGTGCAAGTTTGAGCGGGATTAACACAGGTTTAATAAGCTTATTACGTCAAAAAATGAATGACAGATTTAGGGGATCGCAGCGGTCCTCTCACAGACAGCCATTTTTATAGGGAGCCGCAGCGGCGCCGCGCCACAGACAGGGGGCTAAAATGTTATAATTTGAATTACTTAGATTTCATTTTTAATATATTTAATTACAAAACAAGTCTGAAATTGTGCAATTTATTCAATATAATAACAGGTTATTGTCCAGTTATCTAAATTGCAAATGCCAAATCGATGAAATATCATGAGTTTAAAAACGGTTTATTTTATAACAAACCAATTTTACACTCTGTAACTATATCAATATCGATTAGCACTGTCGGGTTAAATGAAAAATGCATTATTATAATCCGGTAAAATGTATATTTTAAAACTTTGTTTGTATTTCATATTACACTAAAACTATTTTTTTAAACAGTTGAAAGTTTACTCATTTTTTTAACACGTTTTTGACTATCCAAGTCAACGTAAAGTTACCAATATTTGAGGACATATTTCTCAAAATGGCTGATTTCAAATTTAAACCATTCGCAAATTGAATCCTTCATTATTAATAAACAAGCCATGTGATGTGACTGACGTCGGAAAAAATAGAGAACGTATTTTTTTTGTTTTTCGGTTCACAAATCATCAAATGATTTCTCCCGTTCTTGGTAAAGAGGGAGTGTCACAGTTTTACTGACTAAAACCCTTATTATTTCTACAGTTGCCTCTTATTGCGAGGGCTGTGGTAAATTCTTCGAACAATCCGCAAGCCTGGCAGGCTTCGACCCTAACTGACCCCCATAATTTTGCCATTCTTTGATGCGCACGTGGTACACATGGCGCCATCGACCCGGCCTTGGTCCTTACTGAACAACAAGCTACAAGTTAATTTCTTCCTAGATTTGTTGTTTATTTAAAAATTGCTACATAGACCTACTCTTTACAAATTAACATGTAACTAACAATACAACATGTAACTGGAATAATGCAAACCCTAGCGGGGCGTACTGAAAATCTCTGAATCTGGCCACTTACAATAAAAGAATAAAAAACAATTATACAATTCGAAAATAGAACTCTTTGCGAGCATGTTACTTTTTAATTTGCGAGACTGTCATTTGTTTTTTCATTGTGGCGTTCTATCGAAGCTTGTGTGTCACTATCAAAATAAATTTAACTCGTGAACATTTTCGATCAATGATTTTTTAAGATTTAACTTAAGACTTAAGCCACAACGAATGTGGCTTAAGTCAACAAGAGAGTTGCCTGAGACCTCAATTGGCACTTGGTGATGAAGCACCATGTCGCAGCTCTGTGTATTCGTGGTTTGGAGAATTTAGACGTAGACGTGATCATCTATGACGACCTCGTCATAGAGATGATCACGTCCACGTACCTACGTGTAGGTCGGCCAAGGACTGCAGTTACAGAAAAAATAGCTATTTTAAAAAATAGCTGAATCCGATTCATTTACCGATTCTGAACATACCAATTTCAGGATATGCGTGCATTATATTACATGCTGTATAGGTATGTCACCGAAAAACTAAACTATTTTTTCTAAATAAGACACAGTTATGTTGGAATTAATAAATTTGAATGTAATTTAAATATAATCTAATAAAGATTTACTACAATCATACGAAGTCTACATATATACACCATTTCTCCTAACCATAATAACCACTGCTGTATTCTAATGTAAAATGAAAAAGAATAAAGTTTTTACAATTGTTTTTTGTCTTATTTCGAAATTTTAATCTGAACCTAATCAGTGAATATGTATAAAAAGCAATTGTTGCAATATCTCTCAAACACACAAAACTCAAAGTGTTTGTTTTATTCAGTTTCAAAGTTCGAACGCTCTTAATGAAAAACCCTATACTCAAAGAAAGTCCATGAAACTTGTGACTGTGGAAATGTCTGAGGAGGTCTTCAATAAATTAGCAACGCCCGGCAGACTTTGGTAATATTTAATGAAACAACGTCTAAACATAAACTCGTTTTAATCAAAACAATAAATATATATAATCAAAATATATAATCTATAGTGCGGATAAGCAACATTCATATGTGTTAAAAAAACAGAAAAACTTATACCTAGGTTAGTAAAACTTACTACAGACTTATTTTGAATCTAATAGTCCAAGATCGGCCCCGACTTACGACTTGTAGGTCGCTGGTTTAAACCCAGCCAGCCGACTTTATGTAATTTATTTCATCACCACTGCTCTCAAAAAGGTGAAGGAAAACATCGTGAATCGGCATGTCCTAGAACCAAAAAATTCGTAGACATGTGACATTCACCAACCCGCACTGGGCCTGCGTGGTGGATTACGGCCCATTCCCTCTCCTAGAGAGGAGGCCTGAGTCCCAGCAGTGGGAACATTAAAAGGCTGATTATGCCATGCTATGCTATGCTTAGTTCAAGATCCCAGAGATCGGTTTTCAATATCTTCCGATCGTCCGGTAACCGTCCGGACCGAGCCCAATTCGTCGACAGCGCGTAGTGTTCCACGCGCGCCTCAAGGAGATGTCAGCAACCGTAGGGGCCCAGCAGGGTCGAACCCTACTGGGGCCATGGGTGATGCGAAAGAGATCCCCGGGGCCCTGGAAAAATGGCAAAGAAGGAACAGGAGTAGGTTTTTAGTTAGTAAAAGTCTGACACTATCTCCCGCCCCGCCCAAGAGCGGGGGATGTCATTGGATGATTTTCCCAACCGAAAAAAAAAACCTATTGATTATGATGCTGCACATTACAAGCTTATTAGCGTACAAAGAACGTGATCCCAAAATGGTGTGGATGTCTGCTATGTGGGTACCAGTGGCACATCGTTGCACGTCTTATTCGGACAGCCTCATTAAACGGTTAAACCCTTTTCTAAGATATTTTAATGTTAGAGGGGTACCCAATTGAGCAGCTGTCTGTACAACTCTTTCTTCCGATCTAAATTTTAACTATGTTGTCTTTGTTGCAGTCATTTACGCTCACTACGGCATGTGGACTGGGGAGGATGGCGACGTGACACACACAATCTGTTTACTAAGCTCATCCGGACCAAGGACCCTCGTGACTCCGAACAGAGTCAGGAGGTGACCTTACCGGGAAACCAACGACTTTCGGTAAGTTATATACATTTACTTTAGGTCATCCACTCATGGCGGCGGTTCCTATAACTTCAACAAGGGCATGCACCACGTAGCGGTGCTCATAAATTTCAAAACATCCGCACTCAGACCGCCCATCATGAATGGTCTGCTCAACGGACGGCCATATAGACTTCAATTTCCATAAGTGCGATTCTTAATATTATCTTAGTATCGTAGGCGTGACTTAAGACTTCCTTTAGATAGATTATCGCTCTATGCAACAAAACTGCTAAAGGAAAATGCTCGGACTTAGTCGCGAAATTCATATTTTCTTAATTTTTTGCAGGTCAGTGTCAAGTTGAATTTTGATTAAATTTTTTTAATAAAAACACTTAACTAATTAAAACTATATATACGCTAAAGGCAAAAACTACCAAACGCTTAGTTGACACTTCGCGTGACCCAAGGGCTGGCTTTTACCTCGGTAAGAGATTAAGCATTGCCATACAACGTGGCAATGCCGCCAGCCTTTTGGGCACATTTCCAGTCGACAGCGATGCGGAGGAATTTTATGACGCCATATTTTAGCTAGTAGTGATTAAAATATATTACATTTCTTTTTTTAAAAAAAAAACGTCACCCTATAGTAGGAAATACTCCTATATCGTGGGTGTGCTCACAAACATGATCTAAACTCACGTACACAACATACGCAGACCCAGAACTCCTATGTGTAGGCCCGATCTGCAGTGCAGCAGTCAATCGCTTAAACACTGCGCAAATCGTGCCATCTATACATCACCATATGATTTGCAAACGTAACGCATATTTATTTCTTCTCCTTCTTCTTGTAAGCCGATAAACGTCCACTGCTGGACATTGGCCTCCCCCAAATTTCGCCACAATGAACGGACCTGTGCGTCTCGCTCGAACGGACCTATCCATCGGTTTCCCGCAACCTTCACCAGGTCATCGGTCCATCTTGTAAGAACCTTTCGGCCCCAACGGCCATCTGTTCTGCGAGCAATGTGTCCTGCCCATTGCCACTTAAGTTTGCTGATTTTTCGTGCTATGTCGGCAACCTTGGTTCTCCTGCGGATATCTTCATTTCTGATTCGATCACGCAAGGAAACTCCGAGCATAGCCCTTTTTTTTCATTGCCCTTTGGGTGACTTTAAACCTTCTGATGAGGCTCATTGTGAGCGACCACGTTTCAGAACCATATGTTATCACTAGCAACATGCACTGGTCATAGCATCACTTTCGTCTTGAGACACTGTGTTATATTGGACGAGAAGATACCACGCAGCTTCCCGAACGCTGCCCAGCCGAGTCGGATTCGACGGTTGACCTCTTTCTCGAAAGTATTCTCGTATTTATTAACTGAATTATAATCATGAGAGGGTTGTATTGTATCAACACACAATTTGACACTGACCTTCAAAATGCAAAAGACTTTGTACTAAATTTAAATTATTATCTAAGTCCAGTTGTAAAAGTTTTCGAACTATACGACAAGTGTTCAAAATAGCCGCTTTTTGTAGTGATAGATATGTGTATACTTTGATAGATTGAGAACATTAAAACTATTGAATATTTGTTTTGGAATAACACCTGTTGCTGATATTACTATTGGGACTATTGTGACTCTATTCATTTTCCAAACTCTTTATTAATAAAGCTCCCATACATAAGAAAAAAACTAAAAATGTTAAATTGTTCTCGGCCCCGTAGCTTACCTACCTATTATCTACATCCATTTGAATGAACCCAGAAAATTTGTTAATCCCACCCACGTTATTGCGGGAACATTTTGGGTACACTCGCTGTTGGTTGAAGAAAACAAACTTAAATCTAACTAAGTTCTCCAAGTAAATAACAGAAGTTCTAGAAGCGACATTGTAACAAAGGGTCCTCTTTACAAAGTGGCACCTGCTTCTGACGTTAATTATGTTCAGTCGTGGCTGGAATGTGGTTGGTGAAGCCGTTCCTTCAGGACAGAGTTGTTTTAAACCTGACAAGATGTGGGTCCTTTTCAGTTACGTATATCTTTAAATCTTACTTTTAGACCACTCTTGAAATTCTTGTAGAGAGGAATGTTGAGTTTTAGGACGAGTTTTGTTGCTCAGCAAAACTGTTAGCTTTTGAATTCAGTGGATATTTATTTATGAAAAGTAAATGACAATATACCTACATGCTTACATATGACATTGAAATGTCAACTTACTATATGGGCTACACTTAACAACAACATATAATTTAGAGGAATATCCCACTGAGTTGAAGTAATAAGGAAGTTATCTCAAAAACTGTAAAAAAAATGTTCATTAGTCTCGCTAAAACTCGAGAAAGACTAGATCGATTTGGCTAATTTTGGTCTTGAAATATTCGAGATATTCCAAGGAAGGTTAAAACGGTGAGAAATAATGGAAAAAAATATAAAGAAATTGAAATCCGAATACAACGCCATGTCTATAATGTCATTACATAAAATGAATTATGCTGTTCTGGTAATACCAGTAGATGGCGTTATCCTTACTATTAGGCGGTACGAAGTTCGCCAGGACAACTAGTCTATATAGAATAGCTAATGTTAACTAAATGGGCAGTCTCTACATCAGTAAAATTTTGAATTTGTCTAACAGCATATGCTGAGCTAAGTTTTTACGATATTTTTTCTATATATGGGCCCATCTTAAGCTTAGCATCTTCTATATAAAAATGAATAGCTATTCGTTATTCCCGTTAAAACTCAAAAACGGCTGTACCGATTTGGCTAATTTTGGTCTTGAAATATTTGAGATAATCCAAGGAGGGGGGGGGGGTTAAAACGGTGAGAAAAAATGGAAAAGCATCACGAAAAAAAATCCGAGTAAAACGCCATGTCTAATTAAAATGTCATTATAAAATATATTATGCTGTTTTGGTAATGCCAGTAGATGGCGTTATCCTTACTATTAGGTGGTAGATAAAGTAAAAGATAAAGTTCGCCGGGTCAGCTAGTCTCAAATAAATATATCCTATGTCCCTTTTTATAGTCGAATTGTTTTTGTTTGGATTTGTTTGTGACATTTTTTGTTTATTATTTAACTCCGACTTCCGTAATTAAAGTTATTTTGATAGTTTTAGCTTTATTTTGTAGTGGTAGGTTCTTTTTTTTGTATTTTTTTTTATTTCACACTTTTTAGTTGTGATACACTTTTAAACATAATACGTAGTAGCATTGCTCACTTTCACCATATACTTCACCGTGTTCACCAGGTGGTCCACACAATGGTGACACCCGGGCGTTTCTTCCCCTATAATCCGATGCAGGAACCACCTCCCGAACTGGCCATATCCGTGGCGTCATGCCGAAAGTGACGAAGCCTTGTTGCCACTCCAGCTACTCTTTAAAGAGGGGACTTACCGCCGTGATAATGGCGTGCCCAGCACTGGGTTGCTGCAGTCGTTGTCGCCGTGAGGTTTCACCATGAGATCTCACCGGAACTTTATCTGCCACGCCGCGACTTGTCGCGGCAGCGGAGTTTCGCCCCGGCGCTATATTACCATACACAAATTATGCATGCGTGCAAGGACTGTTGCCTCCAGATTCCTTGGTGGCAGGCCAGCAAGGAGGCACGCGCTTTGCGGGAGACCGTGCGGTATCTCCGCACCATCCAGATGGCCCTCTGACAAGCGTCAGCGTTATTGGGTCATTCGGTTCCCTTAAAAATGGTTGAGCTGAGTGGGGCTGATGCACGCGTCATGCTCGTGAACGGGTGCTGTCAGTTGAGACTGGTCATCTCTTAGCTGCCAGTGACTTAATTCAATTTCTATTTTTTTTTTTAATTAGTCTTTTTTAAGTATATTTTTTATTTTAATTATTATTACTTATCTACATTGTGCTCACATATTAGAAGCGACAAGAAATATGTAACCAAGATTTATGTAACTCATAACATGATTTAAAAGAGTGTCCATGGAGTTTCTTGCACGTTCTTCTCCATAGAGATCTACGCTTTGGAACGTGCAATTTAGCTTCACGTGTTTTTTTTTTGATTCAAAAGTGCCTGTAATTGGTCTATTTGAAATAAACCTTTCTGATTTCTGATTTCTGATTTCGTCCAGCCTGGCCGCCGGTCGCTTTTGCAGTGACTGCGCCTACACCGGCGCCCCGTGCGTTCCACCTTCCAGCTCCATCATCATCAGATCAGTTCGATGATACCATTTTCAACATAACTATTCGGAACAATTTATTTATCTGTGTTGTGATATCAATAATAATAATTATTATTATTTAAAAGACTACATTGGTCCAATTGTTAGTAACAACTTATCAACTAAAGGGTTAAGTAACACTTAAAAACCTAAAAAACTACTACTACTAAAACTATTGCCGCACCAGCAATCGTAACCAGTGCTTGATCACTGGCGCATCATGTTTATCGGCTAAGGTTCGAAGAATGCCATTAGAACTGGTCCTAGATCTGCTTAGCAACGAGGCAGCCTTGTTTCTCATTATAGCGTGGAAATCATCCACACGCGCTAAAGAGAACATGCCCGATACACTGCAGCATCTAGGCAGCCCCAACAGCACCCTGAACCCATTATTTTATTGGACCCACAGGGCGTCTAGAGCCTTCCGCGTATAAATAACCCACAGACCGCTCGTGTAAAATGATTGGCAAAAGCTTTGAATAAAATCATTTTGACCTCATTACTACAACAAGCAAATGTGTGAGCCAACATGTTGCATCTCACTGCTAGCGCCCTAAATTTCCGTTCAGGTAGATCCTGATCTATAAAAATGTATTGCCTGCCCTAGTTCCATTTAGTTACTTGGAGTCGGTGCAACAGGTTTTTTCTTTCATGTCCTATTACCCGTCACGTTACCAATAACTCCCTTTCCTTTAATATCACTCCTCATACAATCCATCCATCTTTTCTTTGGCCTTCCTCTCCCACTCCATCCACATATTGTACTCATAACTGTTTTAGTAACATGCGTTTTATCCCTCCTTTTCACATGACCATAACAAGACTAACGATTCTCTTTCAACTTTTCAGTTACTAGCGCCATTTTCAAACTTCCTCAGTTTTGCTTTAATTCCTCTAAAAATTCCTGATAATCCACCTAATATAAAATAAACCACAAGCTTGTTTGCGGGACCGCATAGATCATTAGATTATGCTGCTAAAACTTTTTCAATACACTTACTCGAAAACCCACTCTTATCCCACCGCTTTTAGGCACGCAATAGACTGTTTTCCGCACTAGTGTAGAAAAGTGCGCGTGCCAGGCCGGGCGCGCGTCGTCCCCCAAGAGTCGCCGGTCAACCCCCGTTTATTCATTTTGTAAGTGTATTGAAAAAAGTCGTTTGATATACGTGCAAATTTGTCACTGCAGCCCTCGGCTCCATAGCACACTCACTTACGGCTCGTCCGAATTCCGCCTCGGTCGCAATGACAAACTTTTTGCACTTGTATCAAAATGTATTCAAGAAGCTAGGATTACTTTAACATGATCAAGACGTATTCCGAGTTCAAACATAGTTGTTTCTAACTGAAGGCAGTTGGAAGCTACGGCTAACATTGAACATTGCTTAACTTTTTAAAACAAGCTTCGCGGTTGTTTCCCGAGTTATATCATGATATTTTTACTGCTAAACTGATGCGAGAGAATATTGACGTGATGCAACTGATAACATTGGTATTATATTAATTATTATTACTATGGTAACTTTTTTTTTCGGTGTGAAAATCATTCAATGACATCCCTCGCTCTTGGGCGGAGCGCGAGATAGTGTCAGACTTTTACTGATTAAAAACCCACTCCTGATCCTTCGGTGCCTTTCATACCAGGGCCGAGTCTTCCTTTTAGATCCAGACCTTTGGCCCCAGTAGGCTTCGACCATGCTGGGCCCCTACGGTTGCTGAGGTCTCTTTGAGGCACGCGTGGAACACTACACGCCGTCGACGACTTCGGCTCGATCCGGACGGTTAATAGACGGTCGGACGGCGAACTACCCATTGTTCGCCGCAAGCCCGCGCCTACGGTGGCTGGCAATCGGGATCGAAATCCCCGGCGGCTAGGGCACGGGGGCCATTGCCTCGCGCGTGCACGTGCGGCCTCCTCCTTAGCTAGCATTACCTCAATTTTGCTTTAATTTCTCTAAAAATTCCTGAAATATCAACCTAAAATAAAACAAACCACAAACTTGTTTGCGGGATCGCATAGATAAACAATCCTGATTATGCTGCTGCAACTTTTTCCATAATAAAGGAAAGGCTCAAGAAACTAGGACTACTTTAACATGATCAAGACTTGTTCCTAGTTGTTTCTAACTGAAGGCAGTTGGAAACTACGGCTAACATTGCAACATTGTTTAACTTTTCAAAACAAGCTTCGCGGTTGCTTCCCGAGTTATTTCATAATATTTTTACTCCTAAACTGATGCGAGAGAATATTGACGTGATGCAACTGATAACATTGGTATTAAATTAATTATTATTATTTGGTAACTTTTTTTTTCGGTGTGAAAATTATTCAATGACATCCCCCGCTCTTGGGCGGTGCGGGAGATAGTGTCAGACTTTTACTGACTAAAAACCCACTCCTGTGCCTTCTTTGCCTATGTCCCAGAGCCCCGGGTTTCACTTTCACACTACCCGTGCCCCCAGTAGGCTTCGACCCTGCTGGGCCCCTACGATTTGCTGACATCTCCTGAGGCGCGCGTGGAACAGTAAAAGAAAGAAATACATTTTATTTGCCGGAAAAGGCGCAAACTTATAACTAACATATTGCAAACATTTGCAAGACAAAAACAAGACAAGTACGCGCCGTCGACGACTTGGGTTCGGTCCGGATTACTTATGGTAACTGCAGTAAGCTCGTCGTAAAGCTAGACCACCAACAGTTATTATTTATCATATCGTTAATGGTGTTCTGTTATGTTCGCTCTATGCTCGGAGGTTTTTGGCCAAAGTTGGATATGCAAGTCACATGAGGGCTCATAACAGAGTAGCATCTAAGCTCGCAACCACCATGAGGAGCCAAGGAATGTGGTTGCTGTGGCTGAAAACGGCTAGATGGTATCATATCATAAGCACGTCGAGCTGTGGTGCCGTATTAATTAAAAAAATAATTTAAAAAAGAACTAAAAAAATTTTAGTTGTGCCCACTACATTTTTTTTCGTTTTTTTTTTTAATTCTTTTTCGGATACTGTGTTTTTTTCTGATTCCGAACATGTATTTAACACAATTTCGTAAACAAATGTTGGTTGTAATAAATAACAGCTAAGGAGTGGAATTCCTTGCCGGAATCTGTGTTTCCTGATGGCTACAACCCGGGAATCTTTAAGTCAAGAGTGAATAGGTTACTTCTAGGTAAGCGCGCTCCATCGTCGACCGCATCGTCGCTTTCCATCAGGTGAGATAGTGGTCAAGCGCGAACGTATCAAGAATAAAAAAAAAATTACGACGGCAGTGTGCTGGTGCTTCCACTGCGGCTGTAGAGAACCTCTAGCGGCGGAAATATATCTTGTTGGTTGTTATATTTTCAAGCCGTTTAGGGTTGAAACTCTCGAATCGTGGGGTATGCTCATTAAAGGCCTTTACAAACGTCTTGTTGACTCTTCGCGTGACCTAAGGACAGTCTTCTACCTTGGACAGATAAGCATTACCATATAGCGTGGCCAGTCTTTTGGGTACATCACTTTTCCGCCAGTCTTTTGGGTCACATCACTTTTATCTGTACTGTGACACATCACCTGTCGACAGCGATGCGGAGGAGTTTTTCGATGACATACTTGGACTAAAAGTAATCTTTTAGTAAGTTCTTAATGGTTTCTATTTTATTTTTTATTCACGTTATAAATAATTAACTATATGTATATTGTTTTTGGATTTGTATTATAAACTTGGAGTAAAGTTGCAACCAGTATAAATATAAATTTAGATACCATACGATCACTACTTACCATCAGGTGAGATTGCAGTCAAGCACTAATATATAACAAAAAAAATAAAAGAAATTGAGATTTAGTCATAGTTTTATTTGTGTAAGCGGTTTTAAGCTGCTACGTAGTTGACTGGCATTACGCTGAACCTGGACCTATTTGGCACAGCCGTGAGACACATTCTTGTTTTTATTAAAAAAAAATATGTTTAATTAAATTGTGTGCCAAAGAAACTTTTTTTTTTTCCTTAGATAATAATGTGTTTATTATCAAACCCGATAACTAGAAATTTTATATTAATTTGGAATTTTATATCTATTTAGGAATTGTTATGTAAATGTTAATTATGAATGATTGATTTGTGAATTCTAATATTTGTTATTTTATGCTGCATGGTAATTTATAAAAAATCTTATGAAATGTAAAATTCATTCTCTATGGAAATAAAGAGGCTATATTATTATTATTATTATTATCAAACCCGGGTATGTTGGTGTCGTAAATTAAATCAATCGAATAGTGTTGCTCTGGTATAGAGAATATTTTATTAAAAACACTATATACAATGTGTTATACATTCAATTTGTTTTTATCAATTATGTGTCTCACTTACCTGAAATAGAGAAAAACCAAATTTTACTAGCGGTTAGTTAACGAACCAAGTTTTTCCAACTTCAACTTCAACTCTTCATTATGGCATTTTTTTTTATTTTTTTATTATTATTTTTATTATTGATAGGCTCGCGTTTGACCACCATCTCATCTGATGGTAAGGTATTGGCATTTGCGGAAAAGACACCACAATTTTGCCAATAACACGTGCAAACTGTTAAAGACTCAAACGCTGGAGAGTATTTAGCGTGAATTAACAGTAAAATAAATATTTCAAAATAAAATAATTTCTTCGCAGACGCAGACCGACATTATGACCAGACCACAGACTATCAAGTTTTTCCAAAAAAATAATCTAAATGACATTTTTACAACTGTCAAAATTGACAGCTAGATAGAAAGGCTATAAAGCCATAGTTTCAATGAGGTAAGAATAGCAGGCCTCATTTACATCTATACAGGGGAAGCAGTATTTAAAAAATACACGTTGTAAATAGGTTTCAACTAGTCTTAAAAAAATGTAACAAGTTACAGCTCTAGTTTCGACACTGGATCGTATATGTAGTTTCTGAATGTGACAAGTACTAACTACGTTTATAGATTTTAACTTTTCGCGCAGATGTTTTGTTTAAAGTTCTTCAGATAAAGCTCTGCCTTTGTGCCGATAGGTATCTGTAGGTATATATAAGGCAGAGTTCTAAAACTTACTGACTCATCAACGCCTAGCTCATACCTTCAGACCTAGAACGCTAAATTTTTACTCTAAGGTTTCTTTTCTATTAGCCGTAACATACACAAAAAATAAGGAAGAATTTATCAAAATTCACCCCCTAAAGGGATAAAAGGGGGGAAAAGGTTAGAGAAACCTAATTCTACGCGAGCAAAGTCGCTGACAGACTCTAGTACAATATATTACATAAATATATCGGCTTCCGTACGATATTGTTCTATTCTATTCGAAACAATTGAATCACAGTGAATATAGTTGTCTGGTAGAGAATGCCTTGTTGCATTAAGTCCGCCTATGTACCACAACGTTAAAATTTCCGGTTTGGTTCACAAAATCGCTTATTCATATTTATAAAAATAAAGCCAAAGCTTGGGTAAAATGGAAGATGTATCAAAATATCTCAGATTACGAACAGTTTTCCATTTACCGCTCCAGATTCCAAGTTGAGAGCAAAAATTGTTACAGAAAGTACATTGCCTCTGTAGAAGACGGCATCCGAATTAATGTCAAGCACTTTTGGACGTTCATTTCTTCCCGCTAATCCTCTACAAGCTTCCCTTCTATCATGCACTATAGCAATCTTTCAGCCAACACCCCTGAAGACATCTGTAATTTGTTCTCAAGCTTTTTCAATTCGGTATATGAGCCATCCACTTCAAGTCACAGTGTTTCATCGCAGTACGGAAAGTACTCTGAAACCTGTTCTCTCCTTAGTAGCATTCAGTTTACTGCCGATAAAATATTAAGTGCGCTAAAAGCATTAGATCCGTCAAAAGGCCCGGGACCAGATTGCTTACCAGTCGTGTTCATTAAAAAGACTGTAATCTTTAATCTGTGTGTGCCATTACAATTTATTTTTAATCTATCCATTTCAAAAGGAGTCTTTCCCCAAGCCTGGAAACTCGCAAATATAACTCCTGTTCACAAGTCGGGACCTAAACAAGATATCGAAAATTATCGACCTATTTCGATATTATCGGTATTTTCCAAATTATTTGAGAGACTTGTTCATGATAAGGTTTATCCTATATTACATAATATCATAATTCCACAACAACATGGATTTGTCAAAAAAAGATCAACTGCCACTAACCTGATAACTTTTGTTGACTATTTATTTAATAGTATGGACTCTCGTATTCAGGTTGACACTATATACACGGACTTCCAAAAGGCGTTTGACAAAGTGGACCATCAACTGCTTTTGAGTAAAATTGCCTTTAATGGCATACGTGGCGACCTACTGAGATGGTTCTCTTCTTACGTTTTTAACAGATCTCAGAGAGTTGTGATAAACGGCTTTAATTCTGCGACCCTAAATGTTACTTCCGGTGTTCCTCAGGGCTCTATACTGGGTCCTCTTTTGTTTGTTATGTTTATTAATGATATAAGTACGTGTTTTCTAAATTCTAAATTATTACTATACGCAGACGATTTAAAAATTTTTAGACCAATTATTAATTTACGCGACTGTTTATTGCTGCAGGAAGACTTAAATAGATTCTCTGCATATTGTGTAAAAAACAAACTAAAATTGAGCATATCCAAATGCCATTGCATTAGTTTTACTAAAAATAAAAACTTAATAAAACATACATATACCTTGCACAATACAGAACTGGCAAGAGAAACAGTGGTTCGTGATCTCGGTGTTTTGCTAGATGACAAACTCCATCTAGATGCTCACGTTACTAAAATTGTAAACAATGCTTTTCGTATGTACGGGTTTGTAATGAGATCGGCTCAGGAATTTAGGCGTCCTAGTACTTATTTATACCTATATAAAACTCTGGTCAGGTCTCAATTGGAGTATGGGGTCCCGGTGTGGAATCCCTTCTATGAAAAATATTCTAGCACGATAGAAAAAGTACAACGTAAATTTCTAAAGGCCATGCACTACCGTTGTTTTCGCAGGTATGCATCTTATAGCGACTTACTAAATAAATTTAAACTTCAAGATCTTAAATCTAGACGTATAATGTTGGAATCGATGTTTCTGTTTGATTTATGTAACAATAAATTTGATTGTATAGATATAAGCAATAGAATAAGTTATGTAGTACAGAGAACAACTATATGTCGGGGTGCGCGCGCGCGACCGCTGTTTGCTGTAACCTCTTGTCGATCAAACGCGGGCGCGCGAGCACCCCTACGACGTCTTACCACTCAGTTCAATAGGATCTTCCAGGATATTGAGTTCTTTGCTGTCTCGGCTGGGAAATTTAGAAGTATTGCTCTTAAAACCATAGCAGGCTTAAGTACATAATAATTTAAAATCATGGTTCAATTCTTTCTCCTTTTTTTCTTTTTTTTTTTGCATGTATAACTTTCAGTTTAGTTTTATTTTAACATTTATTCATACTTTGTAGTCTATCTACTTTACATCGCACGATGTTCATGTTAGTTTAACTTTTTTTTGTATTATGTGGAAAATGTTGTTGGTTATACATTTATATTACCATTTTAGTTTTAAGTTCTTAACCATATTGTAATGTGTAACCGTTTATTTTCCCAAATAAAATAAAATAAAATAAAATAAAAAACTGTACATGAAGTTTAAATAAATAATATAAATAGTAAGTAGCTATTTCTGATAGCAAACAATCGTCACCCTCACTTTCCTGGCCTTGTTTCACGTTACTCACGGTCAACACAACATGTTTTCGTCATCCATTCGATCCAATGAGCCGCCACACTATCACTAACCCTCCCCTATCATCTCTCATACAATACCGTATTTTAATTTGAATATTATAAACGTGGTAATAACTCTTACTGTCAGTTAAGCTTTTAAGATTAGACTACTGAGCCGATTTTGATGTTTGGTTAGGAGTAAACTGGAACCTCTAGAAAGGACAAAGTTACTTTTTATCTGACTTCAACATTCCAAGAAGCCACCTGCAGAAGCTAGTAATGCTTAAACGAATCTTATGCAGCCTTTTAATGTTCCCACTGCTGGGACTCAGGCCTCCTCTCTCAAGGAGAGGGAATGGGCCGTAATCCACCACGCCGGCCCAGTGCAGATTGGTGAATGTCACATGTCTTCGAATTTTTCGTTCTAGGACATGCCGGTTTCCTCACGATGTTTTCCTTCACCGTTTTGAGAGCAGTGGTGATGAAATAAATTACAGAAAGTAATGCGCCTGGCTGGGTTTGAACCCGTGACCTACAACTCCTAAGTCGAGGCCGTTACCACTCGGGCACCACTGCTCTTAAACGAATCATAGTTTATTTATTATTGTTTATTAAGAAGAATAATGTGCAAGAAATTGTATAAAATAATAATTAGATCTAACCTGAACTAGTATAAACCTGTTCCTCGGATGTTTTAAGAGCTAATAATTTTATTATTTACGTAAATATTTCCTAAGAATACTTATATAATTTTATAATAACTAATCGAAACAATGTCAATTAAAAACCAACTTAAAATTAAACATCGTCGTTCAATTAAAACAATCTATCATAAACTGATAATTAATTTGAAGCGTATTTTAATGGCATCTATTTTGTATAACAAAAAAAAAAAACTACAAGTGACTTCAACGTAAAAAAAACACTAAAAAAGTTCAAAATAACTTTAATTTCGGAAGTCGGCGTTACATAACGAAGAGACAAAACTATTATAGAAACACCGACTTCCGAAATTAAAGTTATTTTGTACTTTTTAGTGTTTATTTTTACGTTGAAGTCGCTTGTATTTTTTAATAAATATTTTTTTTGTAAAAATTTGTGAGCAGCGATGGTATTTTTTTGGAAAAAAAAAAATTTACACTTTTTATTTGTGGTACTCACCAAAAAAGTTCCCCTCAGCTAATCATCATCAGATTAGCTCGATGGTACCCTATATCCAGAGTGCATCTCATGACAATTGTAATAATCCTAAACACGGTTAGGTTACATTGATTTATTACAGAGTTTCGGTGTCTACCTTCCAGCTTCGTCATCAGATCAGTTCGATTTATCCCCTTCACCCTTCTTCCAGTCAGTCATCGACTTCACGTATAAAAAAGCCATTTTACGTGTTACGACAGTTCTGCTATGATCCTATGAGGAGTTCCGTTCCATAGCTTCGAAGTTCCTCATCAGATCATAAGAATATTTCTATGGGACTAACTCGGAAGCATAACCTTTCAATCTAAAAAAAAAAATATTCCAGAATTTGTCTACAATTGACCGAAAAATCGATGAACATACATAAAAAAATACATTCAGCCGAACATTGAACCTCCTCCTTTTTGAAGTCGGTTAAAAATGGTTCTATTCTTGTATTCCACTTCAAGCATCAATTATTCCACGGAGAGCTTCTTCGTCTAGGGCCGACCACAAATTTATATTTCAAAAGGTGGTCTGTCTGGCTTTATGCACTAATGTTCCCTTCGGTTGAAGCTGGTCCTTCCGATGGCTGAATATTTAATGGTTTCATTACAGTTTGCTCCTCAAAAACATAGCAATAGAACAGTTTACCACATTGTTTGTTTTGGTAAGAAAGGAAGTTTAAAATTGTAATGTGTGTGTCTCAAAATATCACTAGAAATTTAGTTGAGATAAATGCACGATGAGCCTTAAAACCTTGATGAGTTTGTTTAAAAATGTCACCTTTGTCCAGGGATGTTATGGAGCTTCTTAACCGTAACCAAAACTACCGGATCATCATCATCATTATCATCATTTCAGCCGAAAGACGCCCCACTGCTGAGACATAGGCCTCCCCAAGTGAAACCACTTCCTTGTGGCGGTCATGTGCGTCTTACATCCATCAAAGTCCCACAACTCTTACCAGGTTCCCTCTTCTAGAGAGGAGGCCTGAGTCCCAACGGTGGGAATATTATAAGGCCGACTATGCTATGCTATGCTTACCAGGTCTTCGGTCCGCCTTGTGCGAGGCCTTCCAACGCCGCGTCTGTTTTTTATCCCATCGACCAACCGTTTGACGAGAAATGTATCCTGCCCATAGCCATTTAAGTTCTTCGGGCGATTCTTTGGGCTATGTTGGCAGACCTTAGTTCTGCGGAAACTATCGGATATCCGAAATAAAAAAGTATCCGTAACCGAAACTAATGTAAAAGTTTCGGATAAAGACGGAGAGTTAAAGTGGCTATAAAAATATTGATTGTAAAAACCAATGATAATTGTGGTGTGTGGAGTGTCTCAAGTATAGTGACATGACGTATTTGACACAGGCTGTCAGTGGCCATTCGGCGGTTAACCGAAGTAGTTATATGGTGCGAATACATACTCGTACGTGTCAGTGTTGGGCAATAAGAGATCTAACTACTGATTAATAACTACGACTACATAATTATTGTAATTAGTACCTAATCATAACTACAAATCACATTAAATAATGGTAAAAAGTAGTTACACATTATGATTACTAACTACAAATTGTAGTTGGAATCACGATTATGAGATTACTTTTTATAACTACACATTTAAAAGTAAATTTTTTGATTACTTTTCAATCAACGCAATAATAATGTGTAATAAATGATAAATTATATTTATTTTGCAAATAGGTTTGAAAAAACATTTTTACACGTTTTTTTTTCGTCGTTTTAAACTAGATGAGGCCGGTGTTTCCTAGCTGACTACCCTGAGAAGAAACACCGAAAACAACTCAGGGGCAAAGTCTCTTTTAAAGTCCATACAGTAAATATGTGAGCCCAAGTCGTCGACGGCGCGTACTGTTCCACGCGCGTCTCAGAGAGATGTCAGCAAATCGTAGGGGCCCAACAGGGTCGAAGCCTACTGGGGCCACGGGTAGTGTGAAAGTGAAACCCGAGGCCCTGGGACGAAGGCAAAGAAGGTACAGGAGTGGGTTTTTAGTCAGTAAAAGTCTGACACTATCTCCCACTCCGCCCAAGAGCGGGATTTGTCATAAGATGATTTTCCAACCCAATAATAAAAATGGTCAAATCACATGAGAACCATGCAGATTTGTCTTAGATGTTCTTTTGAAGAAAGAACCATACAGATTTGAGTGGACCTATCCAGTCAGTGCAAGCATTTGTCGACAATACTAAGGAAAGGACATTTGGCAATTTGAGTATTTTCAGCGGTAGGCCGCTGAAAATACAGGGTAGACATAGGTCAGACAGTACTTCACGCCGAAACAGCTGCTCAAACTTTATCAAGCGCAAGTTCGATCGTGTATGGAGTACTGCTCTCATCTTTGGGATGGATCTGCCCTATACCAGCTTGATGCACTTGAGGCAATTGAGAGGCGAGCCAGGAGGATCATTGGCAATGATGCACTCGTTGAGTCGAGGCTTCAAAGTCTTGAGCATCGACGCCGAGTTGCTAGCCTGTCGGTTTTCTACCGGTTGCATTTCGGAAAGTGTGCGTCGGAATTACATAACCTAATTCCGCCTAGCCCATTGTATCATCGGACCACCAGGCGTACGGCAATGCGCCACCGGTACATGGTGGACATCCCGCCCATACGCACGAAACGTTTTGGGAACACATTCATTATGCTTACAGCTAAGGAGTGGAATTCCTTGCCGGAATCTGTGTGTCCTGATGGCTACAACCCGGGAATCTTTAAGTCAAGAGTGAATAGGTTACTTCTAGGTAAACGCGCTCCATCGTCGACCGTATCGTCGCTTTCCATCAGGTGAGATAGCGGTCAAGCGCGAACCTATCAAGGATAAAAAAAAAAGCCAGACTCAGTTTTGATAAATTCATTTCAACACATTTCATGTTTATTTAATTGCAAAATATAACTTAGTACTCAAATAATCAGTAATTATAACTACAAGATTACAGCAATTAAATTAACAACTACTTCATGTAGTTTGACTACTGTAGTTAAGTTACAAGTAATCATAACTACATGTAGTTAACTACCTTTAATCGTAATTAGTAATCTGATCACAACATAGCAGTTAACTACGCCCTACACTGGCGTATCGTGATGTTGGTAAAGCGTAAAATAATAATCTAATCATATTTATATCGTGTAAGTAATCTAGACTATAAATAAAAGTCATCTTGCTATTTCTATTTTACTTTTAAAATTTTAATACCCGTAACCAAAACTGTCCCCGTTCCTTTAGTCACTCTTTGCGTTCCAGAGCCGTAGTGAGTATTTTCAAATGTTCCCCGCAGCTCTGGCTGGTATTTGCTTTAGCAGGCTCCGTCAACAGTATACTGACCTGATGTAGGCTGGTGATGACAATCACAAAGACCGGCCAGCAATGAAGATCGTTGACTCGTAAAAAGATGAATTTAACTGTCTTGAATCCCGAAACAAAATTAATCAAAAAATCCTACCTAATACTCGTATTATAAACGCGAAAGTTTTACATGTTATCAATGTTTGTTACTCTTTCACGCCAAAACTACTGAATGAATTTCGATGAAACTTGGTACACAGAGAGATCATGACCTGGAAAAGCACATAGAATACTTTTTATCCTGAAGTTATGTTTCCTTAGGATAATTTTCTACTAACAAACGGGCGAAGCCGCTGGCAGTAGCTACTAACATAATAATATATTTTCCACCTCTCTTCCCAAAGCAGGACTTAAAACAGCTTACATAATAAACACAAAGGAAAGTTTACAATTTGGAAATACTCAATTAGTTGAAGCAAGCTTATGGGTAATATTCAAGCCTCGCTCTGTAGGAGGTACTACTTACTAAGTTATTAGCGTTTGCAGTTGAACAATACCTTTATTGTTAAGCCTCTTAAAACCACTCTGTAATTTTACTGCAACAAGTCGACAAAGGAAAATGCAACACCACAAACATACCTGCTTCATTATCTTCCTGCCTTTGTATGAAACAAAGGCAGGAAGATAATGAATGATGTTATTTTTTTCTTCTATGCTATCCTGTCAAGATTTCATATCACTCCTCACACAATCTGTCTTTTCTTTTGCCTCCCTCTTCCTATCCATCTGTCTACATGTATTTTTCTCATAACTCTTTTTTTTTTCACAACTATCACACAACGCCGTCTAGTCCCAAGCTAAGCAGAGCTTGTGTTATGAGTACTAGACAACTGATAAACATACTTATATATTTCTAAATACATACATATTATGGATAAATTACACCCAGATACAGAACAAATGATCGTGGTCATCACACAAACACGACCTTCGGCATAGCAGTCAGGGTCACTAACCAACTAGACCAACAGTCAGTTTTAGTAGGTAACATGCGTTTCATCCCTCCTGTTTACATGACCATACCAAGACAACCGATTCTCTTTCAACTTTTCAGTCACAACGCGCCACTTTCACACTTCCTCTTCTAAATTTACTCTAATTCCTCTAAAAAAACCTAATCGGGGTTAAAATTAACTATTTTTGTATGAAATATAAGAAAACTCGCATTATTTTGTAATACGAGTTCTACCACGGAAACGTGTCTCAAGCGATATGCAATATTGATGATGTATATGGACTTAAAACTGCTAATGAATGGGATGTCTATTTTTGTTTCAATCATTTTCACGTGGGAAATGATATCTCACGAAAAACTTTTCTCCTCAGTGCAGCAACAAGACAAAATTTCCAAAACGAAAGCTATTAAACCATGAGCACAATGTTTTTTTGTTAGAAGAAAGTCGTAGGTATACAATTTGCTTGCCCTTTGAAATGCATAGTTTCTACGTTGGAACTTAAATATGAAAAAAACGTTTTTTTATTAGCTTTCATGGTTATAAGAGCTGCGATATTACAGAAAATACAAAACACAAAGAATCCAATAAATACCTAATTTCGAAAAAAGAATAACGTACCTTTAATATAAAGTTTATTTGTACTTATAATTCCAAGTCAATCCAAAGTTATAACACTTCAAAGCAACCCGTTTTAAAAAACGGCAATTTCATAATTAAAGACTTAATATTAACCTAACATAAAATAAACCACAAAGATATTTTCTTTGGTCTTCCTCTACCTCTCTGTCATGCATGTACTTATCACTAAATACACTTCCTATTAATGAGATAACCGACAGTAATGCGATTAAAAAAATAACGTCCACCTCTAACATGAAGTTAATAGAGATTTTCTAGAAACTGGATTATATAAGGTAGGTAGACTTACGATGTACTGGAAATTCCTTGCCACGAAAGCGAAGTATGTGGGGTGTTGTCACGGTTTATTTATTGTGGGTATAAGTTTTGCCGACCAAAATAAAGACGCTTTGGCTATAAATAGTGTGTTCAAAGAATATTTTTTGTAGGTTAATAGTACTTTTATAACAAAAAACCAATGTCATCATCATCATCATCATTTCAGCTGAAAGACGTCCGCTGCTGGACATAGGTCTCCCCCAAGTATCGCCACAATGAACGGTCCTGTGCGTCTCGCATCCATCGGACTCCCGCAACCGTTACCAAGTCATCGGTCCACCTTGTAGGAGGCCTTCCAACTCTACGTCTTCCGGTACGTGGTCGCCATTCCAGAACCTTACGGCCCCAACGGCCATCCGTTCTGCGAGCAATGTGCCCTGCCCATTGCCACTTAAGTTAAAAACCAATATATCAAAATATATTTGCCAAATCACAACATGCTTAATCATAATTAGACGCAACTCAAAAAAGAGGGTATTTGAAAATAGAACCCTATTTTTAAAACATATGTTGTCAGATTCAAATACACACTTTTTTGAGTTGTCTTTTTTTTATTAAACGTGTGATGATTGAAAAAGTTGCAAGTTGAAAACGGTGAACGAAAACATCGTGAGGAAACCGGCATGTCCTTGAACCAAAAAATTCGAAGACATGTGACATTCAACAACCCGCACTGGGTCCGCGTGGTGGATTACGGACCATTCCCTCTCCAAGAGAGGAGGCCTGAGTCCCAACAGTGGGAACATTAAAAGGCTGATTATGCTATGATTAAAAAACTGGGCAAGTGCGAGTCGGACCTGCGCACTGAGGGTTCCGTACAAACTTGAAAGGTAAATTGAGGTTTATGATTTATGACGTATTAAAAAAAACTACTTACTAGATCTCGTTCAAACTAATTTTCGGTGGAAGTTTGTATTCAGTTTAAAAAAATGATATTAGAAACCTCAATATCATTTTTGAAGACCTTTTCATAGACACGTATGGGTTTGATGAAAAAAAATTTTGAGTTTCAGTTCTAAGTATAGGGAACCCCCAAAATTTATTGTTTTTTCTTTTTCAATTTTTGTGTGAAAATCTTAAGGCGGTTTACAGAATACATCTACTTACCAAGTTTGAACAGTATACTTCTTATAGTTTCGGAAAAAAGTGACTGTGACATATGGACGGACAGACAGACAGACATGATGAATCCATAAGGGTTCCGATTTTTGCCATTTGGCTACGGAATCCTAAAAAGATTTTACAGATATTGTGTTTCCTGATAGCTACAACCTAGGGATTTCTAAGTCAAGACTGAACAAATTATTTCTAGACAAGCGTGTTACGTCGTTGACCAGACCATGCTCAATGTTGACGATAAGCGAGTGAAAAAGGAACCTCTTAAAACATGTTTTACTGAGATCGTTGAAACTGGGCTACCTCATAAACTTGTGGGAACCAACGTGAAACTATTTGTAACGTAACTATTTCGATAACAAAGAAAATTTATACATTCTAAACTACTGAGACACTAATGTGCTAGTTTTGAACAGTAGAATTGAAGAGTTAAAGATAAAAAGCTATTTTATTTTGAAAAAGGTCAGTTTAATTTACTAATTAAATACATAATCAATAAAAACAGAAAATTAAATAAAACGAATGTTGTACAGCTCCCCCTAGCCAAGTTACGCCTCGAGTAGGCCACGCCTCCGATTCCTTTGTTCTGACCTGTACTGAAGTACTGCGATATTACAGAAAATACAAAACACAAAGAAACCAATAAATACCTAATTTCAAAAGAAGAATAACATACCTTTAATATAAAATTTATTTGAACTTATGATTCCAAGTCAATCCAATGATATAACACTTCAAAGCAACCCGTTTTAAAAATCTCCAATTTCATAGGTAAAGACCTATTATTATTCTTCCATGCCTTTGACATCCTGTTGCAAAGCCATGGAAAAAATGTTTTCTCAAGTATCCAAGTTCGTAGATAAGGTGATAACAGAGCCAAAACCAAACCAAAATTGACCAAAACTAGAAGCTTTTAGCACCCAAAAACCTGAAAACGAAATAAAAAAATAATAGTTTAAAAAATTAAAAAACACGCTTTTAGCACGCACTAAAAATTACAAAATAATTCGGACATTTAGTTTGATGACTCAAGAGTTTTCTGTTTTCTAGACTATGATTTATTATGAAAGAAAGCGTGAAGCGTTTATGTAATCTTTACTCTTTTTGGACAAAACGCTCCACGCTTTCTTTCATAATAAATCATAGTAAATATCTAATCTATCTATTGAAGATTTGGCAAAGGGAAAACCCTTGAGTCATCAAACTAAATGTCCGAATTATTTTGTAATTTTTAGTGCGTGCTAAAAGCGTGTTTTTTAGTTTTTTAAACTATTATTTTTATTTTATACTTTTTAGTCTTCTTATTATTCAAACTAAACCCTTTCATTTTATACCTAAATCATAGAGCTGCATTTCAAATAGCCAATCCGCCACCTTGGGACGGCCGCCATGTTGGATTTAGGTCACGTGATTATTTTTTTCGTATCTCATTCAGCAAACCCTTTCATTTAATACCCATATCATGAGGGTGCATTTCAAATAGCCAATCCACCATCTTGGATGTCCGCCATGTGAGATTTAAGTCACGTGACTATTTTTTCGTATTCCTGACAGCAAACCCTTTCATTTGATACACATATCATGGGGGTGCATTTCAAATAGCCTGTCCACCATCTTGGACGTCAGCCATATTGGATTTAAGTCACGTGACTATTTTTTTCGTTTTCCTGACAGCAAACTCTTTCATTTGATACCCATATCATGGGAGTGGATTTCAAACAGCCAGTCCGCCATCTTGGGGAGGCCGCCATATTGGATTTGTAATGACGTTTCTTAGCTAATCATGTATTGTTATCAGAACTCAGAGCGTGTGCAAAATTTCATCCTAATCGAAGACCGGGAAGTGGGTCAAATTAAGATTTCAAGATTTTCTTACATACATAGTTACAAGTGAAGCTAATAAAAGCGTGTTAAAAACGCGTAATACGGTGTATTAATACATTCATAGAGATAGTCTAATTTCGATAAAAGCTTAGCCTTATTTCGAACAAATCTATCAGTATCTTTCCAGCTCTATCTAAGTCATATAGTGACATTTTTTTTATGATATAAATTGTTAGACTGCGATCCCATCTGATGGTAAACGGTGATCCAATCATTGATGGTGAGGCACACTAATTTATTAAGAGCCTATTCACTCTAGCCTTGAAGACACCTAAATTATTATCGAACGGGAAGACTGCTGCACAATTTTTTATATACCTCGTTGTATAAACAACGAGGCAAAACGCTTAGTCCAGACCATCAAATCGGAATATGTTTCATATCAAATGCTTGATTGAAAATGCAATAAAAACCCTCAATACGCGTTTCACTTGCTAATATCCTTCCGGATTTTAATTTCGTTAACAGCCCATCCATTTTTCGAACAGACTCCGTCAGGTCCCATAACAGTTCTATAAATCTTTTTTCTTTGTAAGCCGCAATATTTTGAGGGACATCCGTTTGCAATACGGTTTGGACAGTTCTAAAACAGTTGCGATACAGAGAATCTAAAATGAAACATGAGATTTCCAGTGCCCGGATTATATGACAGATGCATTTTTCTCTTTCATAATATGTCTGTGGCATTTTGCAATGGAGTTTCGAAGTTCATATACGATTCCTTTTCAATTTTAGTCCTCATCTTTATTTGTTTTTAGTTGGTGAAGCAAGTCTTCTATATTTTGTGTTTTTTTTTTTAAGATATATAGAGAATTACTCATAATAGTCTCTGAGCTGTACTGATTGTAGTAGGAGCCAGATAAGTTTGCAGTAGCTTTATTAATTTATTTTATAGCTAAGGAGTTGAATTCCTTGCCGAAATCTGTGTTTCCTGATGGCTACAACCCGGGAATCTTTAAATCAAGAGTGAATAGGTTACTTCTAGGTAAGCGCGCTCCATCCTCGACCGCATCGTCGCTTTCCATCAAATGAGATAGTGGTCAAGCGCGAACCTATCAAAAATAAAAAAAAATTCTTCATTTGAAAAAAATGTAAAGACATAAAGCTATCTTGAATCGACATCTATCGAAACCTTTTATGTTTTCTAGTACTGTTTTCTTTTTCGAGTAAGTATCTATGCAGAGATATTAGAAAAAGATTTGGGAAATGTATTTGGCGCCTACCATATTAGATTCCAAACTCTAATTCTCTATAGAATTAAACATCTTCTGTGCAGTTGCTATAAAATTTCTAAACCTTTTAAAGGTTTTTATTTTTTTTAGGTGGGAAAATCATCTAATGACAAATCCCACTCTTGGGCGGAGCGAGAGATAGTGTCGAACTTTTACTGACTAAAAACCGACTCCTGATCCTTCGGTGCCTTTCATACCAGGGCCGAGTCTTCCTTTTAGATCCAGACCTTTGGCCCCAGTAGGCTTCGACCCTGCTGGGCCCCTACGATTTGCTGACATCTCCCTGAGGCGCGCGTGGAACGTACATTAATGCAATACACAAAGCAAAGCATATTATGTTACTTAACTAAGATTTATATCAGTGTTAACATTAAAAGTTCAATTTAGCCAAACATTTATTTGAGACTCGCACAGGACAAACAACAATAAAATAAAAAGTAACTACTTAATCTAAAAATACTAAACTTAAAATAAAAGAAAACAATATTAAAAGATAAAAATAAAAGACCTGTGCGAGGCCAAAAAGGCTGCTCAGCATATGCTGCGATATTTAACAAAAAAAGTAAAATAACGCAGCGCTGGTATTCTGATAGAGCCTGGTGATGTCACGGACACTCACGGAACACAGAGACGGATAAGATAATATCATCATCATCATCATCATCTTCCTGCCCTTGTCCCGTGTTATTTGGGGTCAGCGCAACACGTTTTTTTCCTCCATTCTGCCCTGTCACTCGTCATACTATCACTAACTTCCTTCCTAACGGATAAGATAATATATAGATAATAAAAGAATAAAATAAAATATACTAAATATATAGACAATTCCATTAAACTACAAGAAAGTGTAAATTAAAAGTACTATTTTAACCATTCATTCGGCACTTATGGATGTCAAATTATGAATTCTCCGGCGCTTAAAGTCACGATGATTGGTTGACTGCTTAACTCAGCTGTCACCTGTCTAGGCTTACCCGTAAAATGAAAGCACTGTAGTTAGAATCGATTTAAAAATCAATTATGGACAACTGTAATGATCATTACTTATGACAAGGTATTTAATTCTTGTTTGAAAACATTCAAAATATTATAGAAAATATTCACAGTAACCAAAGTTGAAGTGGTAAGAATGTAAGGTTATAGGGACTATTTGTTCCGATTCCAACGAATACATACATAATTTTGGTAAAGGTAAAGTATGACTATTTTTATTTTTTGCACAAGCTCGCGTTTGACCTCTATTTCACCTGATGATAAGCGATGATGGCCGACGATTGAGCATGCTTGCCTAGGAGTAACCTATTCACTCTTGAATTAGGGCTCCTAGGTTGTAACTATCAGGAAACACAGACTCCGACAGGGAATTCAACTCCTTAGCTGTGTGTACAATAAATGTATTCCCAAAACGCTTTGTACGTACGTGTGGGTTATTCAGGCAACTAGCATTCTGTGTCGTCATTAAAAACGTCAAAAGACGGCCAATTAAGACGATGCTCAGGCCGGGTTTCTGAATCTAGTATAATTTGTTAAGAATGTCTCACGTCTTAAACCTTACTTTGAAACCGTATTTTGATAGATTTTCAGGTAAAAGTACTGTTCACAAAATGAGCCATATGTCAGAGTGCCCCTACACCTGCATAGCATAGCATAGCATAGTCGGCCTTATAATGTTCCCACTGTTGGGACTCAGGCCTCCTCTCTAGGAGAGGGAATGGGCCGTAATCCACCACGCGGGCCCAGTGCGGGTTGGTGGATGTCACATGTCTTCGAATTTTTGGTTCTAGGACATGCCGGTTTCCTTAATTACCCAATACTTTACATTTGAACTGCGAACAAGCACATTACATTTGCCTTCACCGTTTTGAGAGCAGTGGTGATGAAATAAATTACACAAAGTAATGCGCCTGGCTGGGTTTGAACCCGCGACCTACAACTCGTAAGTCGGGGCCGTTACCACTCGGCCACTACTGCTCTACACCTGCACTTTGAAAGATTTATTGAGTGCCACTGATGCTGCAGCTAACCTAACTACCTACTGGGTTCAAACAGTTTAACAAATTTACCATAGTTCCAAAAATAAGAAAAAGAAGACGAAATTAGATTTTGAGAAATATACAATTTCAAGTACTCAATTCAGAAATTTACGGGGCAGTCTTTCTTCTCATGTCACACACACAAATAATAATTACATAATAATAATTCTACTATGCAGGTTACAAACCCAGAATTTTAATTTAAATTTCATTTAAACCTCAACGCTTTACTTAAGATTAAGATCTCAGCTAGCGTTAGTTTTATCTACCTAGGCGGTAATTAACTCTGTTGCAAAAATATTGAATTTTATTATTTAGATCTAACCCCGCATATCGCCGGGATCCTGATTCCGCCGGGGTCCTGATCCCGATTTCCGGCCACCGTAGGCGCGGGCTTGCGGACGGCGAGCAATGGGTAGCTCGCCGTCCGACCGGTAACCGTCCGGACCGAGCCCAAGTCGTCGACGGCACGTACTGTTGTTCCACGCGCGCCTCAAGGAGATATCAGCAAACCGTAGTGGCCCAGCAAGGTCGAAGCCTACTAACTGGGGCCAAGGGTCTGATTCTGAAAGGAAGACTCGACCCTGGTACGAAGGATAACGAAGGAACAGGAGGGGGTTTTTAGTCAGTAAAAGTCTGACACTATCTCGCGCTCCGTCCAAGAGCGGGGGATGTCAATGGATGATTTTCCCACCTACCAAAAAAAAAAATCCCACATATTCATCTCACTAAAAACCTTTTGTTCTCTATTTTTTTCACATTGTAGCTATACAAAAAATCTAACAATGTTCGAAAGATTTAATAAAATGGGGATCTTTTAGTTAAGAGTCAATAGATTACCTACTTCTAGGCAAGCGTATTCCATCTTCCACCATATTAGCGCAAACCTACCGATAATTATAAAAAATGCTTCATCATCATCATCATTTCAGCCGAAAGACGTCCACTGCTGGACATAGGCCTCCCCCAAGTGTCGCCACAATGAACGGTCCTGTGCGTATCGCATCCATCGGACTCCCGCAACTGTTACCAAGTCTTCGGTCCACCTTGTAGGAGGCCTTCCGACGCTACGTCTTCCGGTACGTGGCCGCCATTCCAGAACCTTTCGGCCCCGTTCTGCGAGCAATGTGCCCTGCCCATTGCCACTTAAGTTTGGCGATTCTTCGTGCTATGTCGGTTAACTTGGTTCTCCTGCGGATATCCGCATTCCTGATTCGATCCCGCAAGGAAACTCTGAGCATAGCCCTTGCCATTGCCTAAAAAACATTTACATAATAATATAGAATATCTAAGGAGTAGTGCAAATCCTTATACATCCCAATTAGAAAGTTGAGTAACAATCATAATTCAAACACTGAAATTTTACTTAAATAGTGTTTTTAAAGAAACTTTACCCTAATAGTAGGCAAATAATATAGAAAGAAAGAAAAAAGAAAGAAAGAAAGAAAGAAAGAAAAAGAAAGAAAGAAAGAAAGAAAGAAAGAAAGAAAACACGTTTATTTGGCACACAAGTACATAGGTGTCGCTACACTATTGGTAGAGCGTTGATTAATCGGTATTGACACGCACATTTTATCGCGCTAGTGATAGGTAATTTTTTATCCCAAATTAATTGTTTGTTACCTATTTTAGCTGAAGTCAAATCAGATTGTGAACATAGTACATTCAGGATGTGCGATTATTGCATGACTGTTACATGTTGTTCAAATTTGATTCAATCTAAGTATTATTTCGAATGTTAGTTTGAAATTAAACGTACATCGAACAACTTGCTTTCCTCTAGGAATGAAGACGTTAAGTTATTCTAGTGACTCGATCCTTTCACGAGATATCTGAACATAACGCCCCAGACTCGCGCCGCATCGCGCGGCAAACTTACGACATTCTACCGCCACACACGACGCGATTGAAATTCTTCTGTACTAAATTGTCCATCGTACATTTTCTTTAGCTTGCTGTTAATATCAGATTCCGTGCGTTAGAGTGCAGAGCTTAATAACAGCCGTTGAAAAACTACAACGTTGTAGAGCAGAGACGTCTCTTTGAAGTTGATATAATAATTCTAAACTCTGTAAAATGAAAATAATATGTGAAAGAGTCTGTTCATTTACCTTGTTGGTTTTCTCATCTGCAAACCCTTTGTAAGCTTAGTGAGAGTTTTTTTAACGTACTCGAATGCGTTAACGTTAAGAGTGGCCAACCCGAGATACATTTCCGTACAACCGCTCTTACGTGAATATGACGTTATTATATCTCTTTCTCTAGATATGTTGAAAACGCAAAATATCTTGTGGATATTGTCTAGGTTTCTATGAAATTAAATCATAAATTCGTGTAAAACAAATCCAGTAACGACCTCTGAAAAAATGCTATTTGGTGTAAATTTTAGCCCTTCATAATAATTATACTCATGGATTAAAAAAATATAATAGTTTATATTTTTTACATATTTAATCGAGATTCTGAATGACGAAAATTTTTAAGGTTATTATAAAATCACGTATTTCCTGAAACAAGTTTTGCACACAAATTTTGAAATATTCAAGTAAATAACAGAATTACCGAACGCCAAGAGAGTTTTCAGACAAGCAACAAAAAAGAAAGATCTTTTTTCGCGTTGCTTCTCCATGAGACATTGCATTACATGACTATGTTGGATGAAATAACAAGTTTTGAAACCTTTCTCACATTAACGATACAGGTGGGGAAGGGCCCTCTTAGCGTCAATTTGTACCGAATAAGTATCGTCTGGTGACAATAACGTGAAACCTTTTTTACAAGCTTTTATTTATCTATGCAATGTTTGTTTAGGACAAATCTTGCAAAATGAATTTCAACTGATTGATCTGAAATTTTATTCAGTTTGGGAGATAATGCATGCCAGTGACGTCAGTCTAAGTTGTTGAAAAAAACATGAAAAAACAAACTTCGTCACAGTAAATCCAAAATGGCGGACTACGGAAGATGGTAGACTAGTTTTCTTTTTTATTTTAATTTAAAGGGTTTATTGAGAAGAACACGAAAAAAATAAACTATGTCACAATAAATCCAATATGACAGATCATTTTTAGAAGCTTGGTTTAAAAATGTTTTTTTTTACATTATCTTGTTTACATTAAATTTGACAAAAACTCGCTCCGGTACATCCAGTTCGACGTCTCCGCTCAGACCTCGACCGCACTGATCCGCGGTGGGCACTGAAGCAGCTTGACCGGGAGCTCCTCCTAGAAACCGCGACAGTACAGGCCTGGGTGCCAGCACCGGACAGGCCTGTCGACACCGATGTCGAGGCAGAGTGGTTCCGGGAGGCCATGTCGGAAACCTGCGACGTGGCAATGCCCCTAGTCCGCGTAGTGATCCAAGCGCTCCTCAAAGAGATGTCAGCAAACCGTAGGGGCCCAGCAGGGCCGATGCCAGCTAGCTAGGACCACGGAGAATTTCTGAAAAGGAAACTCCCACAGGACACAGGTGTGTTTTTAGTCAGCAAAAGTCTGACACACCCTCCCGTTCCACCCAGGGAGAAGTCATCGGATGATTTCCAGCCTAAAAAAAGGCCTCTGGTGAATTTCAACGGAAATAAATTACAACAAGTCTTGCGCTTTGAATATCATCAACAGGATTAAACTATGACTTCGAAAGCTGACGGAATTTAACTAATTACTCATCCACTTCTGACATTCACATTTGATGGCAATAGTCCACAGGACCTGCTCCCCTAGCCAAGTAACAACCGTTTCGTCTCGATTCTCTTTTCGTCGATCGCCTCGAGTAGGCCAAGCCTCCGGTTTTTTTTATTCTGACGTCATCTCAACGCTCAGTCACGTGGTCAGAACAAAGGAATAGGAGGAGTTGCCGACCCGAGGCGATCAACAAAAAGAGAATCGAAACGAAACGGTTGTAACTTGGCTAGGGGGGCTGGAGCTTTAGTAACTTTAAATAAAATCGTGGGTGCGTTCACAAACATGTTTGGAACAAATTCCCATATATACAAGTCACCCAGATCCAGAACAGCTACCTATAGGCTATACGAATATTTGTTCCGTGCTGGAATCGAGCCCATGACACGCAGCACAGCAGTCAATGGCTCAACCACTGATTGACTGAAACCCAAGGTTGAACGAGGCGTAGATTGATATTGGCACTTGAATTTAAAATAATTTTGCCACCAATTATATGTAGAACCTTCATTAACTCTTCATAATTTATTATTCATTTTTTTCTGTAAGTGATTTTTCTTGGATTGAGATCAAACACGTAATAAATCGATCCTTTTTGCTACCACCGCAAAACTTTCGTCAAAGCGTCAAACACATAGCGATTCCGTACCAAGAATTAAATTGATACTAAGGAGTTGTTAAACAAACTTGAGCGACTGCAAAACGTATGCATTCGGTTTGTTTTTGGTCTACGAAACTATGATCACGTTTCTCATTTTTGCAAGGAACTCAAGTGGCTCCCTATCCGTCTTCGCAGGAACACTCGGATTTTAATCCTCCTTTTCAATGTCTTCCACAACCCATCTTATCCCTCCTACCTGCGCGACCGATTCTCTTACGCTCGCCCCAATGACGCACCGTGCAGATCACACCTAAGATCCCTTCTTAAATCTTCTCCTCATAAATCCAGCCACTACTGCTACTCTTTCTCTTTCCATGCAGTAAGGTTGTGGAACTCTCTTCCGCCTAGCATTCGAGATTTGATATCTATTTCACTCTTTAAATCTCAAGTAAAAGCTATCTTTCCTCTCTAGTGTGATAATTATATAATTACTTAGGTATATATATTTTTTTTGTATAGGGTATATTATATAGTTATTTATTAATATTTAAATGATATGTGTTATTTTTTATGTGTTTAATTTAATTTAAGATTTCAGAAACTCTTCTTATTTCTACACGCTATTGTCTACATTTCTTCTGATCTTTCCTTTCGCAGGTCTGCTGGAAGAAACTTCTTTTTGAAGACTAAGCAGTACCTTTGTACAAATTTTTATTATGTTGTATCTTTTTCAATGTATATAAATGATATATAAGCTATCTTTGAAATTAGGCATGAGCTCCGCTCGTATTTTAAATTTATCCAGTAAAAAATTTGTTGCATCAATACATTCCTTTTTCCCACTCAAAATTGGAATCGATGCAATACGATGCCGCATCACAAAAACCTGTAATTCGAATTATTGCAACGCGGTTCCGTGCGGCTAAGCATCGGTTTAGGTTGCCTTTCAATGTGCGATGCGAAGCAATTCGCAAGTTCTTGCGATGCGTCGTGCATGTTCGTAAACTTTTACGATGCGATGTCGCATCGCACTTTTGTGTGGCTGAAATACGAACATTTACGGATCCAATATGTTGATTCGACCAAAGAAAATGTTTGGCGCATAAAATGGTCGTTCAGGAAGGTATTTATGGGACACCAGTATCCGCAGTGAATGTGCAGACCGGGGCGAGACGTGATTCTGTGAGGTTTATATACCTATACGTCAGTGATGACGTATGGATACGTATCTTTCGAGCGAAGCGTTCAAAATGAGTGAAAGCTTTTAAGGTCTAATGTTTAAGGGTATTAATACACGTTATAATTACAGATATAAATGATGTGTATTGATTTTCTTGAGCACAGAACTTCCATACAAAAACATTTAAACTACTACTACTACGACTTACTATTTGTCACGAGAAAATGAACGGTTCCTTAGAAATACCTCGAGACGAGTCTCTAGAAAAGTTTGTTTTTCATAATGAGTATCCAAAATAAAATTTTATCTAATGTACTTAACATTTTTTGTTGAGGACAATAATTATTTTTCCATATGTTCATGACATTAAAACTTTAATGTAGATTTAATCATTTGTTTACATCTGAAAGCTGTGTTATGCTTATTTACCTGTCAAGAATAATCTTTCATTCGTGCATACCGTACTTAAAAATACCACCACCCACATTGCAGCATTCTATTTTAAACGCCATTCATTTTCGTGGGACTGACCTGTGAGCGTCGAACCCCCGCCACTTTGCGTGGGACGGCGTGGGACGAAACGGACGATTTGGGGCAAATTTCGACCCCAGTTTTCATTCAACACGCACTGCGACTATTGCAGAATGGCTGTAAAATACCTGGTATCTTTCAACTGAAATCTTTTGTTATAGTGGATGAATGATGAAATGTTTTACGCTTTGATACTTGACACAATTGTATGATTTTGGATTGTAAGGCACGTGATGAACGTATATTTTTTTAGTTTGGAATAATAAACTTTTAAAAATCCCAAAAAGAAATTGATACTAATTTGGCCTAGTCACCCAGTAAAAAAGTCCGAGATATCGTTACACTAAAGCCTCAGGACCCTACATGTATGGTCAGCATCCGCACATACTACTTAGAGGGTTACCATGACGTTCAAAGTAAGATTGTTTCATTCTTATTTCAGTGTGGGTAAGAGACAGAGCTATACAGGTTGTCTACCGCCATCTCTTACCCACACTGGAAATAGGAATGAAACAATCTTACTTTAAACGTCATGGTACAGGTCTTAGACCTAGTTAGTAATTACTAAGAAGTAAAGTCTATGTTTTGCTGTAACGTCAGTAGTACGTTTGTCACCGAACTCTCGTAACATTTAACATATTATTAACATTTTCTAGAACATTTTAAGTGACATTAAATTAGTGAAGTGTATTATTAAACATTATTTATAGAACATTAACATCTTTTCATTCCACAACATTCAACATTATATGCCCTTACACTACAATTACAATTGGGGACAAAATGACCCCCAACATGACGCGCAAGCAACGATAAATCTACGTGACGCTGTAACGTTGCCCAGTGTTCTGTAACTTGTCCCCCTACATTTTACAACGCATTCACGTGACGCGGGACATATTCTTGGATAATTTGACGGTGTTGCGCATCATATTGGGTGACATTTTGTCTCTTAATGAATCTGAGGCTTTAAGTACCGCGTTTTTAAATGAATATGAGTTTATGGACCACATTATTTTCTTGCAAACATAATTAAAAATGAGATAATTTCAATGTTAACCATTTTATATAATGTCAAATGCAAAAAAAATGTCATTGAACAATTTTATAGTAATGTCAAAACATATTCATAAAATGTCAATATTTATTAGGTACTAATACAATGTCAATATTTATTACAACTACAAAGTCAATATTTATTATTACTACAATGTTAATATTTATTACTAATACAATGTCAATATTTATTACATATGCAATGGTAATATTTTTGATTTAAAATTTCATTAACTAAATAGAATTGGTCTTGGTCCTTATTGGACGGCGAACTACCTATTTCTTGCCGTCCGCAAGCCTGTGCCTATGGAGGCCGGAAATCGTTTTGCTACGGCCTTACTGTAAGCGCGTGTTTACAAGAATATATGTCATAGACACTGACACTATCTCACGCTCCGCCCAAGAGCGGGGGCTGTCATAAGATGATTTTCCCACCGAAAAAAAAATAGTTTTGTTTTATTTAATGTTTGCCCCAAGAATTACCCCTGTGTTGTAGATGCAATCACAAAAATGTATTGTAAACTTATATACATATTGGTGTATGTATATGAGTTTACAATACGGTAATTTAATAGCGTATGGTTACACTCCGAACGTTGCTGGGCGCAGACTGGTTAGGTTAGGTTAGGTTAGGTTTTGACTCTAAACAATTTTATGTAGACCGTAGTCTGTGTGTCTCATAGCTAGACTACACACAGATGGTTGTTAACAGGTAGATAATGCCTTGCTGCACGAAGTCCGAATATGTACCACTACACTGTACATAAAGTTTAAATAAATAATAATTACAATTTGATCTGAACGGGAAACATGTTTGTATTTGTGATTTGAGATAAGTTTATAAATTTCGGTCGCGGGTTCAAACTCAGCCAGGCGCATTGCTTTGTGTAATTTATTTCATCACCACTGCCCTCAAAACAGTGAAGGAAAACATCGTGAAGAAACCGGTATATTCTATAACCAAAAATTCGAATACATGTGACATTTACCATCCGCACTGGACCCGCGTGGTGGATTACAGCCCTCTCCTAGAGAGAGGAGGCCTGAGCCCCAGCAGAAGGAACATTAAAAGGCTGATTATGCTTTATGCATCGGAATCCGCAGTTTTTGTATGGCATTTTTACTAAACTTAAAAATCCACTGTGAATTCATACCATACCAGACGATAATTTAGTAATTGGCGATAGATCGAAATGATCTCGTTTTATTTTTACAAGTACGTATTAAGTATTCTGAAAAGCATTCGCTAATGGGACCAATTAGTGTTTTCAATGTAATAATTGCATTTTCCTCGACCAAGCTACGAACGGAAACACGACTTCAGATACTCCAGACACGAGAACGCTTTTATATTTGTGCTTTTCTTAAAAAGAAGCAGCGAAGATTTTGTAAAATGAAAATACATTTCCTTAATTCAGTGTTATTACCGGCTAAGCTAAAGTAATAACTTGTTAGCAAAAAAACAGAACGTAATGCATTTCAATGAAACTTTTTTTAGGGTTCTGTACGTGCCAACGGGCCCCGGTTACTAAGTTCGTCCGTCTATAAACGGGCTGTATCTCATAAACTGTAAGAGGTAGAGGGTTGAAAGAGTCACAAAACACGTACTATATATTTCTTTTACCACTACAATAACATAATAATAATAAAATTAAAATAAAGTTAAAAATTGAAAGACTCGCACTTGGCCAGTGTTTTAATTCCTTTTACAATACATACAAAATAAATCGTGTTTATTGTACATCAAAGGATATATAACTTTATTTCCCAAGTACTACAGTCCATTTTACAATGTATTCATAAATCAAGATACAACTGACTGTTAGTAGACCACTTACAAAGTTACATTGAACAAACTGAAATGTTAAGTGTAACATTTACATATAAGAACTTTCGATTTAAGTATTCTGTGTGAAGGCGAAAAGAAAGCTTTTTATGTCGAACTATTTTTTAATTATTTTAGTTTAAAAAACCGCTTTAACAAAAATAGTATTTGCGAAAATATAACCCAGAGTATCGAAGAATAGAATAGAATAGAATAGAATAGGATAGGATAGTATAGTATAGAATAGAATAGAATAGAATAGAATAGAATAGAATAGAATAGAATAGAATAGAATAGAATAGAATAGAATAGAATAGAATAGAATAGAATAGAATAGAATAGAATAGAATAGAATAGAATAGAATAGAATAGAATAGAATAGAATAGAATAGAATAGAATAGAATAGAATAGAATAGAATAGAATAGAATAGAATAGAATAGAATAGAATAGAATGGAATGGAATGGAATAGAATAGGATAGGATAGAATAGAGTAGAATAGAATAGAATAGAATAGGATAGGATAGGATAGGATAGGATAGGATAGGATAGGATAGGATAGGATAGAATAGCATAGAATGGAATAGAATAGGATAGGATAGAATAGAATAGAATAGAATAGAATAGAATAGAATAGAATAGAATAGAATAGAATAGAATAGAATAGAATAGAATAGAGTAGAATAGAATAGAATAGAATAGAATAGAATAGAATAGAATAGAATAGAATAGACTATCGTTTATTTAATAAAAGTGGCACATTTATATTAAGATACATAAAAACAATTATAACGCATACATTGCATTTTTGCCTGAACTAGGTTGGACCTGTATGTCAGGCTAAAAAGTACTAAGAACCTAAGAATTAATAAATTAACAATCATTAAAATTCTCTATATTAAATAACCTAAATTAAATTAACTAAAAGCGAAGCATGTTTTATTTACAAACTAAAAGGAGATCTTCTGTCTCTCCGTACGAGATGCTAAGTAAGTATTGCACAATAATCTTTTTACACCTATAATAATTTAATTTATACAAACCTAGTTTTCTATTTAATCTATTGTACAAATATATCGAATGACTTCCACTATTGAACAAAGGCCTCCTCCAAGCTTCGACACAACGACCCGTCCTGTGAGACTTGAATCCATCGGATTCCAGTGACACTCACGAGGTTGTTGGTGCACCTTGACTTTCCAACGCTGCATCTTTCAGTACGAGGTCGCCACTCCAGAACCTTTCGGTCCCATCGACTATCTGAATATATATGTTCACTTAATCCATTCGTTTAACTGTGATTGATACTGATAACTCTGTGCTCAAAAAGTGTATGTAAGCAGTATTTTCTATAATTATTGTCTATAATTACAAACCCGGATTTAATCGAAAAATAATTGACTGAACTTTGAGTACCAAACTTTGAACACAAATTATTATTATGAACTCTTAATTACAATAACTGTGCACTGGGATGGAAAAGCTCTCCATCAATGAATGTCAGAGGAATTTAACAAATAAAAGCTTCGTGGTATATCATTTTTGTACGTGAGTCGATCAATTCTTTTTCGATGGGCGCTTTTAATAAAAAACACTCATCTCACCCATCAATCAAAATATACTGTGGTGATTTTCTCTGGAATGCAAAACCGCACTCAAATAACTGCAAACTAAAATTATGGTGAATTTTCATTATGTTTTTAATTTAATATCTATATTTATTTTATTGCAGTTAAAATCCAGATCGAAACTAATTGAAATTTTTCAATAAATTACTGACCAATTTATTATTTATGTTTACATTATGTTAACGCTAATAAATCAACTTTTGTACATCATTTGATGGAATAGAGTAATTTGTCTTAGTATGAAAAAACTGGGCAAGTGTGAGTCGGACTCGCGCACTGAGGGTTCCGTACAAACTTGAAAGGTAAATTGCGGTTTACGATTTATGACGTATTAAAAAAAAACTACTTACTAGATCTCATTGAAACCAATATTCGGTGGAAGTTTGCATAGTAGTGTACATCATATATTTTTTTTAGTTTTATCATTCTCTTATTTTAGAAGTTACGGGGGGTGGGACACATTTTACCAGTTTGGAAGTGTCTCTCGCGCAAACTATTCAGTTTAAATAAAAATGGATATTAGAAACCTCAATATCATTTTTGAAGACCTATCCATAGATATCCCACGTATGGGTTTATGAAAAAAAAATTTTTGAGTTTCAGTTCTAAGTATGGGGAACCCCCAAAATTTATTGTTTTTCTTCTATTTTTGTGTGAAAATCTTAATGCGGCTCACAGAATACATTTACTTACCAAGTTTCAATAGTATAGTTCTTATAGTTTCGGAAAAAAGTGGCTGTGACATACGGACGGACAGACAGACACATGACGAATCTATAAGGGTTCCGTTTTTTGCCATTTGGCTACGGAACCCTAAAAATCAAAAACAAAAGTTATGACAAACAGTGCAGAAATAGCCTAGCATATTATACACGTAGCATATTGATAGAAAGAATTTATTGAAATGTTAGTTGGCACTTATACATTTCTACCTAGGGAAATTAATATAATTTGGAGATCAGACTAACACGGAAATATAAAGAAGAGGGGCTTGTACTTGAAAAATATACTGGACCCATTTAGATACCTCTTTAAGGGACCCGTGACCGTAGTCTGTAACTACAACCTAGGGGTCCCTATATCGGCAGAGACGCCCGATCGTCGAGACTAGTATGACGATTTAAGCAATGGGTTATAGCTCGCCGTGCAATGTCAGCAAAATTGATGGGGTCAGTTAGGCCTGCGGATTGTTCGAAGTAGTTGCCATAGTCCTCACTAAAAGGGCAACTAAGGGAACACTATGGGTTTTAGTCAGTCAAACTCTGACATTGCCTCCCGTGTCACCCAGATTGTGAGATTATTTCCCTCATAAAAAAGGGGTCTTTAAGTCAAGTGTAAAAAGATTACTTCTAGGCAAGCGTGTTCCATCGTTGACCACATCATCCCTTACCATCAGGTGGGATAGTGATCATACGGACCCTGAAAAAAACCTGTATTTTCCAAAAATATAAACTTTCTTATGACATCCAAGAACACCGTGTTTTAATCGTGTATTTTTGTATATATTATTATATTACTGTTTGACGATTTTTTTTAAATTAAAATATACCAGCGCTTGACTGCGATCCCACTTGATCTAAAGCAGTGATGCAATCGTTGATGATGACGCACACTAGTTTATTAAGAGCCTATTTACTCTAGTCTTGAAGAAACCTATATTATGATCGGATCGCATTATTAGGCTAATTATGCCTATTATGATTATTATTATGCTACTATGTAAGTTTATAATTTTAGTTTTAGCAATAAAATCTTGGTAATAAAACTTTAACGAGGTACACCCGCGGCCTTCGAATCGCTCGTACCGTTAGTTGACGTATCACACACAAAGCACAAATCAGTTAGTTTGTAGGTTATTTTTTATTTTTATGTGTGGTTTAGAATTTACATAAAAAAAACTTTTTATGTTTTTTGTAGGCGAACCAATATTTGAATTTTAGGTATCAGTGATCGTTTATGCAACAAAACAGCGCTAGTCACTGCATATCAATGAATTTGTAAGGACGCGACGAATACGAGCCACTTCGTTTAGGTCATGTTACAGCATACACTGGAGCTCCGGCGTCGCTTGTAATGAAGTTACTGTCGAAAAGGCTACTTTAAAGTCCCTTTCGTTTTTCATTTCAATTTCATTTACGTTAAATATGTTATGTCCTGTTAGCGACACGTTTTTGTTTTTTTATCTGTATTTATTATTTTTGTTCTGTGTTCGTGTAGACAGAAACAAATAAGAGTTTTATAATCATGCAGAAAAGGGTATATATTTAATTTATTTATTTGAGTATTATTTATTTACTAAATTATATAATAACACTATTCCAGACGCGTCCAATACGATGTTATAACTAACACTTAAAATTACAGTGGTATACTATTATTAAATTAATTATGATTATCTATGTAAATAAAAGGAGAAACTGACTGATTGACATATCAACGCACAGCCGAAACCACTGGGACTGGGAGCGTGAAATTTTGCACAAGGCTTCCTTTTATGACGTAGGCGAGCCCTAAGAGAGGATTTTCCATAATTCTATTTTAAAGGGATGAAACGGGGGTCCAAACTTTGTATGGAGAAACCTACTTTCACGTGGGTGACGTCGCTGGCAGAAGCTAGCTAGCAAGCTAGCCTATAAGTCCAGACGTTGTCACATAATTGTATTGTACATATGATTTATCTGTGTGCCTACCTTTTCTTTGTGTTCACCTTTTTCTATTTTATTACACTTACGACTATTCTTCTCTGCATCACCCAAAGGCTGACTGGTAGAAAATGCCCGAGGCATTAAGGCCGCCTCTGCACTTTTGTATATCATAAATAAAAATTAAACCGAATGATTCTCGATTCGTTATGCAATTATTGGTAAATAATATTGGAAAAGTTCAGTTAAAAAATCACAATCACACCTCGAATTCACATAGCTATGGTGTAGACATCACGTCAGCATTCGCTTTTGAATTATGAACGATCACTTTGAAAGGCATGTACACATAAAAGTGATCGACATTGTTGTGCAAACCTTTTATTTTATTTCGAGCTTCATTCTTAAATCTTTTGTCAGTTACATAACTGAAATATGGACAGTACAAACTGTCAAATATTGAATTTATTTATAAAGCATTCCGTGAAAACAATACAATAGACCTGTTCGAAATTGGTTTATATAAAATTTTCATGAAGCAAATGTTGTAACGTGATATATTTATTCATTGGACAATCCATATGTAACTATTTTTTTTTTTATTTGATATAAACTAGTGCTTGACTGCGATCCCAACTGATGGTAACTAGTGATGCAATCGTTGATGGTGAGGCGCTCTAGTTTTATATTTGTATCTTTTAAAACACAGATGAATAAAACGAGTATTGAAATGTAATGTCAAAATTTGACCTATTTAGGATGGATATTCTTATATATATACTTACTAGCTGACCCGGCAAACGTTATTTTGCCAAATAAATTGTTTCTAGTAAATACTTTGGTATCAATCACCTCAATCATTCTACGATTGACAACATAGAATGAATGAGAAATCACGGAAAATCATTGTCAAGAGACCTGAACCTCAGCAGTACGACTGAACGTCATTTACGAGGACACACGAGCCTTTATTTTTTCTATATCTGTAAAATTTTATTCTAATCTCTAAATCTAATAATTTAATGAAACTTTTACTTGATCATTGAAAAGTTTGATTTTATTTAATTTTATGTTGTATTGTTTTTATTTTTTCATTAATTAATTAATTGAATTGATATAGGTATGATTTTGATGTTTTAGGCCTCTCACCCACGGCGACTTTTTGTAGCGATGCTGTCGTGCGTTTCGTAAGCGCGCGACAGCATTGCTACTAAAGCGCGTTATTCGCATTTGCAAGCGCTATAGAAAAGATGCCAACGCGCTACTAACGCGCTACAGCATCGCGACTGTATCGATGCGAACGCGCTACAGCATCGCTACAAAAAGTCGCTGTGAGCGAGGCTCCTTAGTGATTTTGAAGATGATTTGATTTTGTTTTATATTGTAATAGTTTCATTAACTATTTATTTTTAATTTATTTAATACTATAGTAATGTATTGATTAATCTATAATGCTCATTTGGCAGCACTCATTACCAAATATTTTTGTTAAAATGCGAATAATGCAGTGGGCCACAATATTGTTTTCACTTAGATTTATTGTTAATTTATTAGTTTTGTCCTCTGCCTTTTATTCAAGTCCAAGTCATTTTATTCTAGACGCTCTTATCTTGCTATTACAATCCAAATTAACAATATTTTTCTTCCACAGCGATGCCTAACGACTTTGGACCTAACATCTCTTGGCGTCGGCTCTTGTGTCGGCACTGGTATGTATTTAGTGGCTGGGATGGTGGCGCGGAAGTTTGCGGGACCTGGCGTCGTCATCAGCTTTATCATCGCCGCCCTTGCCTCTATCTTTTCTGGTAAGTGAATTTGAATATATGTAACTTTTATTTAGTCGTATGTTATGCAACGTTTGCCAGGATCGAATCATGGACGAATGACCACCATTCGATATATCGACGGGTGCAAAGTAAAGAAAGTAATCTGTAATTTTGCGATTATCTTATAGTTTGAATAACTTACTAAATAAAAATTAATAAAATTGTCAGACATGGCACTGTCTTTTAGGTGTCGAAAATGCAGACATAATAGTCTTTTTTCAAAATTATTAAAAAAAAAAAAACTAAATAACTGCTTATTCACTTATGATTACTAATTTATCAGAAAATCGCTAAATTGCAGATAACTTTTTTATTTTGCACCCGTCGATATATCGAGACTTTTCCGTCCCTCGGGAAGCACGTTGAGCGATTAATCTTGGCTGTTAAATGGCCTACTGTCCACGGTCGCGTAGTTTAGCGTCGCGTAGCTTAGCGTCGCGTCGTGCCGTCGTGTCAATGCCGCTTCATAGTTTTGCATGTAAGCTTCACGCAGGCGTACACCAAGCGTATAATGACATAATGACGAATACGCGTCTATGAAGCTACGCGTCCGTGGACTTTCTATAAGATCTTTGGTAGTCTTATCAAGGGGTATCCAATTATTATTATTTTTTTTTAATTGTTACCAATTAGCACTGAAGAAACTTAAGGCTTAATGACCTAAACTTGTGACAAATGTTCAGCGAAAGAAAAACTGAAACAGAATAATGACATTACAAAACGGCTAACTTGTCTAAAACAGCGGAATTGAGTACTTGACTCATTTTTTTTTTAGTTTTTGTTTCAAAATGTTGGCAACTTTATCTAAAGTCGTGGATAGAAAATTTTTCAAATCCGTTCAAAATTAAATAAGCTAGGAATCTTTCTAATTTGATGGAAGGGAAAACTGTCCAGTAATAGAAAAAGGATGATAAGTGATATTTATTTTGCAAGTAGGTTTTTTAAAAACCACTTTTATACGTCTATATTTTCGTCAGCTTAAACTAGATGAGACCGGTGTTTCCTAGCTGACTACCCTGAGAAAAAACACCGAAAAAACTTAGGGGTCAAAGTCTCTTTTAAAGTCTATACAGCAAACATGTAATGGTCAAATCATATAAGAACCATGAAGATTAGTGTCTGAGATGCTCTTTTGAGGAAAGAACCACACAGATTTGAGTGGACCTGTCCAGTTAGTGCAAGCATTTGTCAGTATTCGTATAGCCCAACTTAGGACTACTAAGGACCTCAACAATATGCACAAACCATAATGTGTCGTCCCACCATTAGGTTAGGCGCAAAGAAAAGAGAGCGAGATGATCCCATCACACGCACTGTTCTTCATACAAATATTTGAAATGCTAATTTATGCTTCATTTTATAACAAATTTTGACACGGTTATTAATAAAAAGGTTTATTTTTAGTGTTATGTGTTGTTTAGTACAAAAATAAACAAGTACTCAATTGCAAATGTGTGTGAAAACTTCTAACGCTCAATATTTATGAAAAACCATATTTTACAAATACAGAAGTGTCTACTTACTGCTCCACTGAATCATTTCTGAGTCATATTACTTGACAGAACCTTTCCAAGCGGATTGATCTCACTTATCGTGGATTGAGGAAAATTCTTTTCTCCTTAAACGTAAAATCTAAAAAAAAAAGGGAAATTTGCTTTTAGGTTTTAATCAATCAGTTTTTTGGGACTCTTAGGCATAGAGACTACCCTTGATAGTTTCTTTCTTTCCTTCTTTTCTTCTTTCTAATTATTTACAATTTATGTAAATGAAAAATTAATAGTACTAATAAGATTGCAAAATAGTATAATTATTCTTTCGTACAGTGGCTCCATTTAATTTATTTAATGTTTTCCAATCAAATATTCCATTTACTATACTTTGATTAATGTTAATATACTTTGACTTACTTTATTTGTTTTTAAAATTTAGTTTATATTGTTACCTATTATTTCTATTCAAATGAAATTGATGCCAATGTATTGTAGTTTAATTTAATTCACTGATATTTCAATGTAATTTTTAATTTATCTTAATTAATTGAGTTAATTTTATGTAATCACAATCTTTTTGTTTATTACAGATTTTTTTTTTTACTTTATTTACACTGTCCTCACATAATAAGTAGGGACAATAAATATGTAACCGAGTTATTTGTAATATATAACATGATTTAATAATTGTTTTTTTTTTGTCCGTACAGGTGCTTGTTATGCTGAATTCGGAGTCCGTGTCCCCCATACGACTGGTAGCGCTTACATGTACAGTTACGTAACCGTTGGAGAATTTATCGCGTTCGTCATTGGATGGAACATGATTTTAGAGTATTTAGTAAGTATTTTATAATATTTAGTAATTTTATTTTTACTTTTTGACGTGACAACGTCTTATAATTCGATGGAGCCGGCTGCACGCACGAAAAAGTATGACGCATGCGGCGTTACCTCGCTCTGAGGCGTTCCATTTAAGGCTTGAAGTGCAAGCGAGAGCGCGTTCGGCCTCCGCGTTCGGCAGTGTTCAACATCTGTCTCTCTCCTACTTGAGTGAGCGATGCGTCTGCGTCGGGACAACTGCTATAGAATAATACATTGCAGTGAAAAAAGAATGTCGTGGTAATTGTTTTTTTGTATTTATGCGTACAAATAAATGTAACACGTTGTCACGTTCAACTATCGTCAGTAAACCGACTTTACAGACAACCGATTTTTAAGATAAGGTCCCGTGCCATCTCTAACCTGTCCTCTCGGTACGCGTCCAAATCATCTCGCCACCTCTTTCTAGGCCGGCCTCGAGGGCGCTATCCTTCTGTAGGAAGCCAAAGAAGAAGAAAGTTTAGAAGGACTTAATAATAAATAAATCTTTATTTAATACTTGGAGGAGGCCTTTGCCCAGCAGTGGGACAGTAAGGGCTAGTTAAAAAAAAAGGTGTGTTCCTATATACACAATTCGATGCGATAGCGAAAAAAATCTGAAAAACTTTGTAACTACAAAGTTACAGTTTTCAGATTTTTATCGCAAAAACAGTTTTTTTTTTTGTGACGTAACTACACAACACAAAAAAAAACTTTTTTTGCGATTCGTAAAAATCTTCGTAACTCAATTCGGGAATTGAACTGTTTTCTTAGGTAAGTTTGTACGGAACCTTCAGTGCGCGAGTACGACTCGCACTTACCCAGTTTTTTTTATCTCAATAAATATTTAAACCAACCCGCACTGGGCCCGCGTGGTGGATTATGGCCCCTACCCTCTCCTAGAGAGGAGGCCTGAGTCCCAACAGTGGGAACATTATAAGGCCGACTATGCTATGCTATGCTATGCTATAAATATTTAAAGCCCATCTGCGTAGTCTAAAATTTTCTAAAGTGTTTGGACTATGGATCAAATGACCCAAACGAACTGATATATTTTTAATGCTTTATAAGCAGTGCTTCCCCGAAACTGTTGTTGCGGTAAATGTCCACAAAAAGGAAAAATGGGTATCACGTGGTATTAAAAAATGCAGCGAAATGAAATGAAAAAGAGAAATAAATTTAAAAATTACAAAAAAACTATTTAAAAAAACATTATAAATTTAACTCAACGAGCTCAAAATAACCATAACAAAAAAATATCAAACAATAAATCTAAGACAACTTAGCAAATAATAAATCAAATAAAGTTAAATATAATAAAGAATAATATTGACAAAATTAGAATTATCAAAAATTAAATTATCACGGAACCAAAATGTATTTAATAATTATTTAATTGATAAAATAAAGCCTATGATAATGCAGGAGACAGAGTCATAAAACATATATTATCTTAAACAGAAAAGATTCTATGTTCTTCGTGACTCCAAGTTTGCCAAGCGATATATAAAAAAAAAAAAATATCTCATAATAACACAAACAGTGTAGGTTTTAATGGCATCTATACAAAAATACTAAAAACAGTAGCCGAGGTCATTTCTTGCCCGTTAAGCCATTATTATAAATCTGTGTATATAAGCGAAGGTATTTTTCAAGAGGCCCTATAAAGTCAGTAATAAGTTTCTTTCTTTCAGTTTCTTAGTCTAAAAATAATGGTGACTATAGTGACAAACCAAACAGGTTAACTTGATTATATATTTTGCAAAAATGTATCAACGACATGTGGCAACGATCAATATCAAGAATACATACTTACCTAACCTTGAGAGAAATTTGCATTGTCGTTTTCACATAAAAACGAGATTGAATCACCTAAACTACACTCAGTAATACCTAACAAAAACCGATCAAGTGCTAGTCGGATTCTAGCTCAGAGGGTTCCGTATAAAACATACTATGTAAATAATTCTATTCCTGTATCGATTCTCGAAGATTATTCCGAATCGCAAAAAAAGTATTTATTTAGACATTTTCCATTACTACGTAACGTACGTGGTATGACTTTGCTTCTTATCAAATTTCAGGACTCTAGATCAATAAAAAGTTATATAATAATAATAATAATAAGTGAACACTGACGAGGAACAGAGCTCCCACCTCTCTCTTGCCTTTATTGGCTGGCTTGAGTGGAGATTCGCAAAAGCAAACGTGCTCGGGAGAAGGATGTATAATCCAGTAAGGTGCTGGTAGGGATCTTGACCGTACTTCCGGGATTGTCCTGATAGCCGTGGTATACCTCTCCACTCCTTAAGCACCTCAGGATATGTTGCCCTCTTGTTGCTACGTCACTTCGTGCTAGCGACCGTTTATGGGGGCCCATTTATTGAGTGTGCAAGTCACCCCCTGCCTTTTGTCGATGGATATTGATAACATTGTTTAGGCAGGGGCCATAGTCTTAACATAGTTCCTGGTAACCAGTCCACTTAAGACTCCAAAAACCATAGCCTTATATCTTAGTTTTCCATATGTCGCAATAGTTTCCCACCAACCGGGGGTTGTCCTTGGATGCACTAGCATAGTGCGTACAGGGATAATCACCGGTTCGTACCACTTTCCATTAAAAGCGTCTAAAAGGGCCTCTGCGAGTTGGTTTCGGCTCCTCGTACACCTTCCAAAGGACCAGGACCTTAGGGTGCTGAGATAAATAAATGTATAATAATAATAATATTCCACAACTTTCACACAACGTATATTTTAATTATATTTATTATATTTTCATATGTTACGTTAAGGCGTATAGTCCCGTAAACATCTGGCCGTAATTAAAGGCCAGTACGAGACCAGTACCTAGGCGGCAGTACGAGTGTGTGTGCATTTAATTCCAGCCAGCTGCGGCTAGATAGAACCCCTCTGATATTTAAATCCATTTTCTTTGCGAAATATTGATTAATTTACATATGCTATGTACATTCTGAATTTCCTTCTTCTAGAGAGGAGGCCAGAGTCCTAACAGTGGGAACATTATAAGGTCGACTATGCTATGTACATTCTGAAGAATACTTAATCAGCATTTTTTTGTGTAATCATAGTTCTAAAGATCAACGCCGTTTGAAAAGAGTAAGGGAAACAAGCGAAAAAATATCATGATGTATTTTTTTTTTTTTGGTAAATGTATTAGTCTTACGAAAAAATCATATGTAGAAAATATTGTACATGAATCTATAATAAACATATATTTTTTTCAAACCTATCGATCTCGCCGTTACCGAGGGGTAGGCTTCAGAAAATAATTCTTTTATAGCACTGCTCGGGACTTAGGGCCTTAACGGGTAACTATAGGTCTTTTTTTCATGGCAAGTGTCAAAATATGCGCATAAACGGCCTTTATTTTTTTTTTTTTGTTTTATGGTTTGGTCTTATCTTTAGATTGCGTTGAATTAGAAGTGTGATTTTTTTAGTGTTCTAAGGGTTAACAGACCTGAGTATTTAATATTAATTTCAACCCTTTTTCTCAAGAACATGTAAAGGTACCTTTACATGTTCCTGAGAAAAAGGGTCTTGACAGAAAGAATTTAATTTAGGTGTCTTCAAGGCTAGAGTGAATGGGCTCTTAATAAACTAGTGCGCCTCACCATCAACCATTGCATAACTACTTACCATCAGGTAGGATCGCAGTCAAGCACAAAAAAGACAGACGGTTAGACGGACAACAAAGTAATCCTATAAGATTACCATTTTTGCCGGCTGAGGTTGCGGAATCCTAAAAAAAAGAAAACCACTTTCAGCTTTAATTAGCGTTTCAAATAGGTGACTCATATTTCAGGCCACGTTATTAGCATATCAAAATCACGTAAGCAACCGTTTTCATAACAAACTGTTTAAAATGAAACTCAGAAAATATAAACATGTCGTCATTTTTACCTACAAAAGCACTCATATTGAAATAAGCTGTCTGATATTTATGCTCTTGTTGTTGTTAAGTTCAGTAGGTATATCACATCAAATTAAGAACAGGGCGTCTAAAAAGGTCACTTTAGCAGAATCGTATTTAGATAAAAATACGTAAACAATATTCATATTATGATTCATATTCTGCAATTCATCTATTTGATAGTTTTTTGTCAGACGTGTATAATTGACAGCACATTCGCCAAATGGTTCAATTATTATGAATCGCTTAACACAGTTGTTCATTTTATCATAAGAAGTTACAGCCCTGCGGTCAAAAATAACCAGAGTAGGGTAGGGTCTTACTCTAACCGTTCAAAAATGCTTCGAGTTGCAACCCAGAGACGTTCTTTTATAACTCGAGTAGCTACCCTAGAGTTAACCCAACTAACTTTAACTCCGAGCAGGGTAGGTTGGTGTAAGCGGCAGGAATGACAGTTGCTTGGCATTGACAGTTGAACTCTACGTTCGCGTTCAAAAATGCGAGCGTCGAGTATCTAAACTGATGACGTCATTCGAGTTAACTCTAACCTCATTTTTGAATGCAGGGCTGAAGAGCAACATCTTACAATTCATTTCTCGGATATTATATATTAAACTTTAAAAAATGCCAGATTTAGGACCACGCATATTTCCTAGGAGAAATGCGCATTACTTAGACCCTTTTATGCCGCCAACGAAGTGTATTTCTTCGGAAAATGGAATTTGCTTGAAATATATGAAATGCCGGACCCCGAGTTTATCAAGCTATACAGACTTAAAAAAAGTATAATTGTATATAATTATTGAGCACTATATGTCATCAAAAATGGGCAAGTACCTACCTCAGTCACTTACTGGGAAGATTAAATTATGAATGTTCTTGAAAATTATAAAATTTTATTAGATTTACTATATGTACCTACATATATTTATTAAAGCTATAAAGATCCAACATAAATTTTGTAAAATATTATTGATGAATTGCTTATTGTGACCTTTTTAGGGGGTACACTACATAAATACGAAAAACTTTATTCCGACAGTCACAAATACGAATTTCAAAATACCGATTTTCATAATTCCGAATTGTTCAAAATTCCGAATATAACAACTCAGACTTATCATTACTCCTATTTTTATAATTCCTAAATTTCAATATTCCTAACGTTTATAATTACTATTCTCAAAATACCGAGTTTCAATAGATCGAATAACAAAAAGTCCGACTTAATGATAATTCGAAACATCAAAAATACGAATTCCGACGATTACAATACCGATTAATACAATCCCGAAATAAAAACGCTTTGTAAAACTGTATAGCAAGACAAATAAACACATAATTGCTCGTCAGAGAGAAGTATAATATTATGCATACTATGAGGGGGTAGAATTAAAAAACTAATGACAGATGCGTTTTCCAGCATGCAGGGGATTTTTGCAGCTTGCAAGCAGGCATGCAGCGTGCAAGCAGACATGCAGCATGCAAGAAAGCATGCGACATGCAAGCAAGCATGCGACATGCAAGCAAGCATGCAACATGCAAGCAGGCATGCAGCATGAAAGCAGGCATGCAGCATGCAAGCAGGCATGCAACATGCAGCAAGCATTGTTTCTGTCACGGCTCTGGCGCTGCGGGGTTTGGGCGGCACCACGCGAGCTTATCGTCGCAGATGGTTTGAAGGCCCGCCGCCGCGGCTGAGGCTGGCCGGCTAAGCCGGCCAGCAAGCCGAAGCTGCGCTGCCTGCTGCCTCAGCTCGCGGGCCGCCCCACCCCTCCGCGCCTACGCGGGTTTAAATTACACTCTAGGGGTAGGGCAGACAAGACTGCGTGAAGTCGGTTTTGCAGCGATTCGTTTATGTCACTAAATTTTGTAGCTCAACATGTTGATTTTTAGTTTATTCGAAGTATTGAAAATCGGAATATCGTTTTTCGGACCAAGAACCCTTCGAGCATTTGATTCTTCGAACATATGAAAATCGGAAAACTAACAAATCGCATTTACGACTTTCGGTAAAATGAATTTCGTGATTTTTAATAATAGACATTATAATTCTTATGTATTATGAAATTCGGACTTTTTAAAATCGGAACATCGAAATTCGGAATAAAATATTTCGGAGTATTTGGGTGTTCCCCTTTTTAGGCCCCATTACTATAACAGATGAAAATTGAACATACAAGTTCCATTAAATACATCATCCATACTAATACTCGTATTATAAATGCGAAAGTAACTCTCTCTGTCTGATACGCTTTTCACAGTTAAACTACTCAACCAATTTTGATGAAATTTGGTACGGAGTAAGCTTAAATCCCAAGGAAGGACAAGGACTTTTTTCTGACTTCGACTTCGACTTAGCGTCCCGCAATAACCGACATTCAAGCGAACGAAGTCGCAGACAATAACTAGTACCTAATAAAGATGAAGACTTTAAGATCAATCGGATAGTTCAGTAAACATCTAACTATGGGCACTTAGATAGAGTCAGAATCAAGTGAACTGTAATTCCATCATGATTGGACGGATTGATGGTTCACTTCATGTCCGCTTCATCTAAGTTATTACCGATTTTCAAAAATTTTTGGCTTAGGATTCAGTTTCGGCTAAAACCGAAATTTCCATTTAAGGTCATGTTTACGTGAGAAAAAATGGACAATCGAGCACGTCATACTAGTGTAATTTTTACGTTAATTATTCAGTTTCTGGTATTTAAGGTACAAAACCAAATTACCTTTTAACTAACAAATAAGATAAGACATAAAATGTCCGATTGCAGCACGAAACCTCTCGAAATAATTATTTTGTCAGTCGTAGTTCCGGCTAGATGGCAACTAAAACTGGAACTAAATCGAAGCTCGTTTTTTTGCCGAAACTAGATCATAACTAGAAATCGAAACCGAAAGATTGGTCCGACACTAATTTCAAGTAGATACCTAATGCTATTTAGTAAAGTTCGCTTCAATCCTCACTCAAATATAAAACAAAGTACGATTAAATTCGAAAACTAATCCATGTTATTTAAAAGGTTAATCAGGAGGTGACAATTCACACTAATAGATTTTAGAATGGTAAAGTGACACAATACTAGTAGGTGTTCATATATAATTACAGTCTCGCGTATAAATATATACATCTTTTCTTATGTATGTATGTAGGTAAATAAAACTGGCTGAAAGTGTTTAATCAATACTTTGTTTACCTAGTACATTGACGAGCGATCAATGAACTGTAGGCTTCGTTAGGTTAGAGATTTTGATGTCATTCTTTTATATTGTTATAGCACGCAACGTGCTGGGTGATTATAGTCTTTTAAAGTTTTTATTTGGCAAAAAGCCTTGTGCTCAAAAGGACAAATATTACGACCAATAAGTACAAACTTCCATAGAATATTTGAATCCCTTCAGAGTTCATTTAAAAAATCATTAACATTCGCATCAATTACATACCACTCTTGTGCATAATTTTATGGTTCGATACAAAGAAAAGAAAAGAAAAATTAAAAAGTATGAAAAAATATGTTTTTCTTTCGTCTTTTGATTAAGACTATTAAATGCTTATTGGTGGTTTTAAGATTTTATTACCTAAGTAAAATGTGTGGAACAAAAGCGTAAAATCATGTTGTTAGACTATTTACTAATAACATCATACATCAAATCATATGTTGACGAGTGAACAGATATCAATTCGATGTGGGCGCGTGGGTGACTCTAATAATAATATATGGAGGAATAATTAATTTAAATCGAGACGTGATTGACAAGCACGAAGTAATTACAAGTCTTTCTGTTCATGGTGTTTGTAATTATTTATTGAATTTATTTGGCTCGTCTCTATTTCGGCAGAATTACGTTACCTAACGGTACTTATGGCTTGGTTTAATCCTTTGAAATGGTAGTATGACCTGGTAAGAGTCGCGGGGATCCGATGGATGCGAGACTGGACCGTTCGTTGTGACAGGACTTGGGGGAGGCCCATGTACAACAGTAGACGTCTTTCGGCTGAAATGATGATGATGATGTGTAAATAGTCCAATTTTGTAACAATTAGCAAACCATATGGAGCTTGTGCCTTATTTAATTTAGATAATTTAGAAGATTAGAATAGAATAGAATATATATTTATTTCATTGGTTAATAAAACAGGTTACATGTCACTTATAAATCAGAATTTCACATGTGCATTCGGTGTATTTTATTTGGTGCAGTGTCCGGGAGGGGATCTTTTGCATCCTATCGTGTACCTAATTCTTTTCACACACCGTGTGTGAAAAGAATTAGAAGATTAGGCAGACTTTGTTTTCACCACGGTCGAAAGTGGTGGCAATTTTTAAGGGAACTTTCTTAATCCCTATTGACTCAGTCGCAATAACATCCAAAAATCTCTTGATTATTGTCAATTATTAAACTTTATTGAGATGAGGGAAAATGTGTAATAACTTAGAACTGGAGTTCCTAAACTTTGCGTCACGACGCGACGCCCCAACGAGTCATGGTGCTGTCCGAGCGGCTTCGCAAATTGTTAGCTGAGGTCTTCGGAACTTTCAGTAGTTACGGAACCACAACTGTTTCAACGACCTTGTGATACGATCCTAACTAAAACTACGTAGCGATAAAGGCAATCCGATTTAATGGAGTAATGTGTCCAAAAAATATTCTCTATTGAATACTAGAGCTTTGAAGGTAGGTAGGTACTATTAACATGCAAACATTGCTCTTTCGGGGTTCTTCTCGTCATCATCATCATCATCATTTCAGCCGATAGACGTCCACTGCTAGGCCTCCCCCAAATGTCGCCACAACGAACGGTCCTGTGCGTCTCGCATCCATCGGATTCCCGCTACCTTCACCAGGTCATCGGTCCACCTTGTAGGGGCCTTTCAACACTGCGTCTTCCGGTACGCGGTCGCCACTCCAGAACCTTTCGGCCCCAACGGCCCTCTGTTCTGCGAGCAATATGCCCTGCCCATTGCCACTTAAGTTTGGCGATTCTTCGTGCTATGTCGGCAACCTTGGTTCTCCTGCGGATATCTTCATTTCTGATTCGATCACGCAAGGAAACTCCGAGCATAGCCCTAGGGATTCTTCTATCTTTTTGAATTTGCTTTCCGCACTTAGTCCATGGCGAACCATTGTATGGATCTGGCGTTTCTGCAATCGAAATACAAGTCACAATCAACTTGAAAAAAAGAAATGAGAGTATCTATTCCAAAACTTCAGCCTAGATTTAAAAAACCTCTCTTCTTCGCTGCCTCCCTTCTATTCTGCACAAGAAAGCTATCAGAGGCACATATAATCTGCAGGCGCGATTCTGTTAGGGAACTATTTAAGAAAATAAACATCATGAGGGCCGCGCCGCCCCTGTGTGCGAAGTGTGCGGCGCACACAGGCGCCAAGACAATAGAGGCGCCGCCATCGAAATTATTTTGGTTACACTTACACAACAAAATATTCTTTAAGTAAGTAGGTACAATAGGCGCAACATATGCCTTGTAAATAACAAAACATAATTATAATGCGCTTATTGTAGAAGTCTTCTATGATAATATTCACGTGTGTAGTTTAATTTTACGCTTTGGGGTTTACCTATTTAGGAAAATATTATCTAATTATATAAAACTGGAGAACATTTATTTCGGTCCAAATTAACAAATATTAAAAAAACATAAGTTGAAACATGAAGATTCGTGAAAAAAAGAGGCGCTTCATAGGTTTCGCACACAGGCGCTGTGGGGGGTCGACGCGGCCCTGATCATGACCGTCCCTTGTTAATACATTTATGTTAACATAATGTTTTCGTAAACGTATGTTCGGAAAAATATTCATATTTTTACTTACTAATAAAAATTACAACTTGTAAAAAGGGAGGCGCGGTATAAAAAAGTTTGGGAAGTTGTAGTCCTAGAAAATATTCTAAGTCCAATTGGCGATAACATCAAATTGTGTAATCTAAAATTGTATTATAAGAACTTCGTTCCTTGTATAGCGGTGTGGATTCTACTGATATTTTTATTTGTTCAACAGATCGGTTCCAGCGCATGTGCCCGGGCTTTGAGTGCCTGCTTCGACTCCCTTTGTAACGGTGCGATATCGACGAAACTGGCTGAGACAATCGGAACTATGTATGGTAAGTACCTACACAAACAATATTCTAGCCAACAAGATGAACAATAATGCTGACCAGGTGAAACGTTCTAAGCCATTAAAAGGAATATTGATCAAATATTTATAGGTAACATGCACGACATAAGCAGTTCCATTTCGGAACTATAAATACTTCCCATTGGCTCTTTTTTCCTGCCACCTTTAACCTCTCAGGCTCCAGTGTACCAAAAACGGTACACCTCGTACCAGTTAAATTAAACCATATATCGTAAAATTTTCTTCAGTGGAAAATTAACAAAAATGCATCGTCATTTGGAGAGAAAAATTTTCTACGTAATTATATTGAAAAACGTCGTTTGATACACGTGATAGTTTGTCACTGCAGCACTCGGTGGCAATCACAGTATCTCCACTTATATCAAAATTAGTGTTATCACACTATTTATTTCTGAACATTGAAAATTGTTTGCTAGCTATGATCGAGAAACATCAGCATACGAAGTTATTAGAAATAAAAGTATTAAAAAAAGAATTAAGATTTATTTCTGAAAAATCTGTTATATGATCCGTCTATTTTATAGTTGACCAAATTTTTTTCATATCCAGTCGCTTTGCGCGTATGTGAAAGCCCACCAAAGAATTTGTCAACCGAAAATTCGTGGTATAGATTTCCGATTTCAAATTGCGAATACAGTCAAACAGACAAACAAAATAGAAACAGACGAGCGAAGATCAGAGCTACTGGTTGAATATTTCACTGTGAAAATTGACGGCGGCCTCGGAATTAATCCTTAGATATGAACCAACGGTTTTTTCTAATAACCATTCGTTTTTCTTTGTGGTAATGATTGGTTTTGCGCTGCATATGATTGATCCTGGATCTACTAAGGCTTTTTTTATGTAGGAAATCATCTCATAACTAATTTAGACTTTCACGGACTAAAACTACACCTATGTTTCTTCAGTTGCCTTTGGCGCTCTAGGACCACGAGTATCCCTTTCCTGACATGACCCTAGCAGGCATCGGCCCTGGTGGACCCCTACGGTTTGTTGACCTCTCTTTGAGGAGTGCGTAGAACATTACGCGCCGTTGACGACTCGAGCTCGGTTCGTATAGGACTAGCTGACGGCGAACTACCTTTTGCTCGTCGCGCCTACTGTGGCTGGAGTTCGCTCTACGATTCCTACGATACCCCGAGCGTCTCTTGTCGCGGCGGCTTGACGCCTCTTTCGCTAGCATTACTGCTTCGTAGAAGGATTCCCTCATACTGCATCCCATTCCCACTCGCTCTGGAACATGGCTTGAACTAGGGAACGCCGCGAGAGGTTGCCGCTGCCGATCGCCTCTAAGAGGACGAGGCGATGCTCCGTCCAAGCGGGGCTAGCTTCACCGTAAGCTCCGGGCTGTCCGCTCAATGGTGACACCCGGGCATTTGTTCCGCCTGAATGGTTCTACTAAGGGTATGAAGCCCTAAAAATGCCTCTCCAATTTGCTAAGCTCGCCTCGTCGATAACTAATAAAATAAAATAAATGTGTTGTTTGGTGTTGTATACACCGTTCAAAGTTCAAAGCGGTGTTTAGAATTGAGATGAACCTTTTGAAATACGAACGGTGTACGAGTATTTTAAATAAATTGTTGACAGATAGCTTTCACTTGAGTAAAGTTTGAAGTCTTTGAAGATCTTTGGAAGTATGGACCCAATTCCGAAAATAGGTACTTAAATGTACAGCAACTATACAAGGCGCCATTTAGGCTTGGAATAAAGTACATTGACCTTTTTCTCATATCTCAGCGTAGGTACCCGAAATACAAACAATGAACTGTTTTTAATTACTAGAAAATGTAAAGGGTCGCGATAGATGTCAATTCAAGACAGCTTTATGTCTTTATTTCCGTTTTTTAAATTAATAATGTCAATAAATGCAGGAGGTTCAATGACCGATATTTTATGCTTACCTGGCGCCTAACCTATGGAGAAACTGACTGACTGACATATCAACGCACAGCCGAAACTACTGAGACTGGAGCCTGAATTTTTTCACAAGGTTTCCTTTTACTACGTAGGCGATCACTAAGAGAGGATTTTCTAAAATTCACCTCCTAAGGGGATGAAACGGGGGTCCAAAGTTTGTATGGAGAAATCTATTCAGCTAGTTTAGGTATATATTCGAAATTCATATTATGACACCTTAAAACTTGAAAGCATTTATATATTTTAATTAAACTATTTACTGTTGAGTTTTCAAGGTAGATCGGTTAAAAAAGGTGAAGGTGCTCGTACCAAAGCGTAGATGTCTATGGAGAAGAACGTGGAATAAAATCCACGGATACTCCTTTAAATCAATTAATGGGTACAAAATTATGGTCACATTGTTAATGTTGAAATTATACATATATGAACGATACAGAAAGCCGTGCACGTTACAAGAGTAAAGAGTAGGTACAAAAAGCAACTTTGAGAACAAAAATAATTAACATAAACCGTGGCAGCTGTGAGACGACTACTAAGTGCTCGTCCATTTTGAAGGGAACTGAATGATCCAGCATACGAACAACCATTAGCTAGACATTTTAGTGAGTAAGACACTCCCAACTGCCAGGGTAAATTCAAGTCAAAGGGATATCTGATAAATTGTAGTTTAAAATTAAAGTTAGATTTTTAAAATCTCATCTCATTGATTTCTAATATGCGAAGTGGTATTTTATTAAAACATTTTAAATTCTATGAAAAATGAGGCTATTAGCCATTTTGAAACCTGATTGAATAAATGTATGCCTGTCACTAACGCGGGCGCCGTCCGACCGTCCGGTAACCGTCCGGACAGAGCCCAAGTCGTCGACAGAGCATAGTGTTCCAAGCGCGCCTCAAGGAGCTGTGAGCAAAACCGTAGGGGGGCCCCTACGGTTCTGACATCTCCTTGAGGCGTCGATAATGATTTTGGATATCGTACCGAGTGGCTAAAAAAAATACTTCTTTTCTTCTTCTAAAGCAAAAAGATAAAGAAGAATTGTCACCTGACTAGTGATGTTACGCGCTAACTACCTTTCACTCTACCTTAAATATTTACTATCTTTAATAGCCAAGAACCCTTATTTGCGGCCAAATTTAATTAAGCAGCCGTATATCTTATTAAACAGAAAAAAAATAGCTTTTATTTGATACTAGCTGACCCGGCGAACTTCGTACCGCCTTAGCGTAGCAATGATGCACTACTTTATTTTGTTGTATATTTTTCAATATTTCTGAGAGATTTTCTTAATATTTTTTTCCGTAAGAACCTTCTCCTAATAATAACAAATACAACAAAAAAAGAATTAGTGAAATCGGTCCAGCCATTCACGCGTGATGCCGTGACCAAGGAAAACGGGTTTCATTTTTATATATATAGATATAAATATCTAATAAATGTACGTTATGAATGTATAAATGTGTCAAAGTCATACCTGTTTACACCTGACCCCCTAGCCAAGTTACGACCGTTTCGATTCGATTCTTTTGGGTCAAACGCCTCGAGTAGGCCACGCCTCTGATTACTTTGTTCTGAAGTCATCTCAACGTTAAGTCACGTGGTCAGAACAAACGAATAGAAAATTCGTAGCCAACTTCACATCATTCTAAATGATAGAATGAAATGTAATCGTTTTGACAATGTTCATCGCTACATCCTGTAGTTTTATGATATAAATAGTAGCCAAGTTACAATTTTTGTAGAACAAGCGATCGAATCAGGTACGTGAACATGGCTACCAACTTATCGTTTTCTAAAATCACTTACGCGCCGAAGCGTTACCGATTGTACAAAGAGATTCGATACGAAACGGTCGTAACTTGGCTAGGCCTGCTGGTTTTGGGTGTCTTGTATATATGAGTTTATACGTCTGTAAAAACATCCAGGGTATTGGGTAAAAGTTTCACATCGTCGGTCACTCAGGACTCTTTTGCTTCACAAGAATATTAATAATAAATACATTATAACTTTTTAATAATAGTAATAAAACATAAATAAATAAATAAAACATTTATTTCGGACGAGACCGGGATTCGGGATTTTTCGGGATTTTTTTTTACAAGTGCTGTACAATTTTCCGGAAAAAAAGAGGCTCTCGGCGACAGTACAGTAGTAAATGAATGAAAAAAATAAAATAAGATTAAGTTCTTCCACAGATCTTATTCCCAAACCCAAACTTAGAAACCACTAAAGCCAATGCAAACTATATTAGCATGATTTACTTTTTTCTTTTCGCCAGAAATGTAACCTGAGTTATATGTTAGAGGACAATTTGAGGAATCAATAGCAAAAAGAAGCAGGTCTTTAAACCGTAACCGACTGAAGATATCTACAGAATCATTGCTTGTATTTTTTTGTCAGGTGTTACTTATATTCCTAATATTATAAAGAAATGGACATTTAATACGTAATATTTTGAGGTTTCTGTTGATAAAATTAATTGACCAATTTAATCTTGGTTATTACGGTTATACTTTTTCACGCTCGCTGTTTTTTATCACTAGAACTATAAAAAAAGACGTGATATACGAATAGAAAAGATACGCGTTAGTGTTGCGATAGTAATTGGCACTGATTTTTTTTTAAATTGATATAAACTAGTGCGTACTCACCGCATCGGATAGAGTATTTTTATTTAAGATAAATAAAGCCTGATAAAAACAATGGCATTCTACTAAATAGTCTCTAACTTCGTTTGGTTACGGTTGGTAGACATAATTCTTTTTGCTAATGATTTCTCATACAGTCCTCTAAGATATGGCCTAGGTTTCACTTTTGGCGAAAAAAAAAAATACAAGCCAGCTATGACATATAGACATTATATGACAAAAGTTTCATTCCCCTTTGCTCACTCATTTACAAATTAAATGCAACAAGTAAGCGATAACAGAAGTTAATACTCACAAACCGCTTATCTATATGAGCCATATCAAGAACTCGGTAGAAACTGTCGTAGGCATTTCGAAAGCGGCCAAACTGGCCTCAATCAATTAAATTAAAACGTCCTTTGGCACAACCTGTACGGGCTGCATATTAATAGGATAACGACCACGCATCAAACAGCCCCTTCACACGATGAATTGCATCCTATGAATTTGTAATCGTAACCAATCACTAGCAAAATAGATGACTTTATAAGCGTAGAAAATGGGAAAACGAAACAAGAGGACATATTGAATATTGGCCAATGAATTTGTGGTTTATAGAGGACTAGAGAAGGTGTTCGCGAGTTTTATAATGCACAAAAGTTTAAGATCCACTGCATATAATACAGATCATTTAGTACGATAGAAAAAAATCACGAATGTGATCTAAAAATTACTTTTATCAATTAAAAACCGAATTGTTTGTCAAATTATTCACAAGCAACCTTTTACCGTTATAGTTAGTAATTTTATAATCAAACGTACAGATTTTTAGTAGCATAATAACATAGCATAATCAGCCTTTTTAATGTTCCGACTGCTGGGACTCAGGCCTCCTCTCTAGGAGATGGAATGGGCTGTAATCCACTGCGCGGGCCCAGTGCGGGTTGGTGAATGTCACATGTCTTCGAATTCGCTCCGCCTAAGAGCGGGGTATGTCGTTGGATGATTTTGCCACCTAAAAAAAATTCCCACTTAACTTAGGCAGTCCTTTGAGTCCTATCAACTATCTTGATTTCGAGGAACAATTCTATAGGTATTTTTTTTTTTTTTTTTTTCGGTGGGAAAATCATCTTATGACATCCCCCGCCCTTGGGCGGGGCGGGAGATAGTGTCAGACTTTTACTGACTAAAAACCCACTCCTGTTCCTTCATTGCCTTTCGTACCAGGGCCGAGCCTTCCTTTCAGAATCAGACCCTTGGCCCCAGTAGGCTTCGACCCTGCTAGGCCCCTGCAGTTGCTGACATCTCCTTGAGGCGCGCGTGGAACAGCACGCGCCGTCGACGACTTGGGCTCGGTCCGGACGGTTACCGGACGGTCGGAAGGCGAGCCACCCATAGCTCGCCGTCCGCAAGCCCGCGCCTACGATGGCCGGAAATCGGGATCGGAATCCCGGCGGCGATTGGGGCGTGAGGACCGTTGCCTCACGCGATCAGCCGCCTCCTTTGCTAGCATTACTGCTTCGCAGAAGGAGGCGACCGCCTGCCACTCCTCCTCGCTCCGGACCATGGCCTGTACCAAGGCCCGGCGCGAGAGATCGCCGCCACCGATAGCCCCCACGAGGACACGGCGTTGCTCTGCCCAAGCGGGACACACCTCCACCGTGTGCTCCACCGTGTCCTCCGGGTGGTCCACACAATGGTGACACCCGGGCGTTTCTTCCGCACGAATCCGGTGCAGGAACCTCCCGAACTTACCATGTCCGGTGAGGACCTGCGTCATGCGGAAGGTAAGGACGCCGTGTTGCCTTTCCAGCCACTCCTCAAAGAGGGGACTTACCGCCATAATTATGGCGTGCCCAGCACTGGGTTGCGATAGTCGCTGTCGCCATTCCACCATGAGACCCCGCCGGAGCTCTGTCCGCCATGCCGCGACTTGTCGTGGCAGCGGAGTTTCGCCCCGACGTTGCATCTCCACGCGCAGATCGTGCATGCGTGCAAGGCCTGTTGCCACCAGGTCCCATGGTGGCTGGCCAGCAAGGAGGCTCGCCGCTTCGCGGGAAACCGTGCGGTATCCCCGCACCATCCGTATGGCCATGACCCTCTGGCACGCGTTCAGCTGGGCCGCCGGTCGCTTTCGCAGTGACGGCGCCCACACCGGCGCCCCATAAAGGGCCATGGACTGTACGATGCCAGCGTAGAGCCTCCGGCAGGAGGCGTCTGGACCCCCAAGGTTGGGCAGGAGCCGCTTGAGGGCAGCCCCAGTCCGATTCAGTTTGGGAGCCAGACGTCGGAAGTGCTCCTCGAAATTCCACCGGCTGTCGAGGACGAGTCCCAGGTACTTCATCGTCGACCCGACGCCGATGTGAACTCCTCCTACCGTTAATTGGGAGCGCCGAGGCGGCGCGCTCCGAGGGCCGTGAAAACACATGGCCTCGGACTTGTGCAATGCCACCTCGAGTCCCAACTGCTGGATCCTATCAACGACTATCGCAACCCCGCGTGTCGCTAATTCGACCGCCGCCTGGTACGACTCTCCCTGCGCCAGGACCAGCGTGTCGTCTGCGTAACAGACCACGCTGACCCCGTCAGGGAGGTCGCCGCGCAGCACGTAGTCGTAGCCGATGTTCCACAAGGGCGGTCCTAGTACCGATCCCTGCGGAACACCGCACGACATCTCTCGCCGTCTATAGGTATGTAGTGTGCCTACTGCGTGCCATTGCTCGTTGGCAAAACTTGAGTTTGAACTTCTGAATGAAATATTCTTTTAAAATTATTTGTTTCATGGGCCTCTTCGTTCTGATTTTTCTTTTCTTTTAGTTTTCTATAGACCGTCTACCTAGGATTTCACTAACTTTACCGACGCAATTTGCTCTTTGTCCTGATATTTCACGTTTCATTCCATACAGGCTTGCAAAGGCTTCAGTTATTTTCCTTTATTAGTTGTAGGTAAGTTATTTATATCATAACTTTCTTGTAGTTCGTTCGCTTTCTATTTCTACTCGGCAATCTTACAGTTTGTTTTGAGCCACTTTTAGCATGCAATTTGAACGGAAACCATAAAAAACTGTTGTTTTGTACCTAAATATTATGATTTCGATAAATGCGGTGTTTCCAAACAATTGTTTCCTTTTGTTATCAATCAAAAATCAAAATCAATCAAAAATATTTTTATTTCACATAGGCCTACATGGGCATTATAAAACGTCAGAAGCTAGTGCACGGTTCCAAATTGGTCGTTTCCTATGATGCAAGAAACTCCATGGTTAGGAACTCTTTTAAAAAAAAGTGGTTGATTACAATATTTTCATATTACAGTAATAATAGATATTATGTAAGAACAGTGTAGACCAGTCAATATTGTACCCAAAAGCACAATAAAAATAATCACATTAAAAAAAGTGAGTCGTAATAGGATTAATCTAAGAATTCTTGGAGTCTACAGTGTTCTCACATTCACATTATAAAAAGAGGCTATAAAAAAGCAAGAAAAATATAAATAATTACAACTATCAATAAATGAGATGTTAACAAAATAAGTTACTAACGAATTTAAGGTGGTTGGGGTCTAAATAATTTAAAAAATATTGCAAAAAAATTGTTAAAAAAAATGTGTATATTAAAACAAAGATGGAGCTGTTAATAGACACAATAATAAAGGGTTACCAGGGGGCCACATGTGCAGAAATAGTCATTGCCAAACAAGCGTGTCTTCGAAATAGTCTTTAATCTTATAATACGCTTTTTTGGTTAGGACACGCTTAATATAAGTTTTGAATTTTCCCTCGCTAAGTTCTGTTACCGCCTTTGGCAACTTGTTATAAAAGCGTATGCTGTTTAGTAAGAATTACTTGCTGGTCTTAGCTAATCTCCATTTGGGTAATACAATTTCGTGTTTACTACGCATATTTTTGTTGTGAAAATCGCTTCTAATTTTAAAGAGTCCTAATTTTTTACGAACATACAAAATACTTTCTAAGATATAAAGAGAAGGCAGAATATTATGGTCAACACAGTCAAATGCTTAAAAGAGAGAGAGGTCACAGAATATGCCAATAGCATCCTGGGAATTCTCCCAGGATTCCAAAATATGACTGATGAGTTTCACTCCTGCATCCGTCTTTGACCTTCCTTTCGTGAAGCCATACTGATAACTATGCAAAATCCTATTTGAATTAAAATGAGACAACATCTGGTCGAGCATGATTTTTTCATAGATTTTACTCAATGCTGGAAGCACAGATATAGGTCTGTGATTAGAGGGATCACTCTTAATACCTGATTTGAAAATCGGTACTACTTTACTATGTTTCATTATATCAGGGAACGTTCCGCTGTTTTAAGCATTGATTAAATATGCCAGTTAGGACAGGAACAATAGTATTAATAATATCTCCAAGAACCTTAACGGATATACCCCATAAGTCTTCAGTGTTTTTTATGTTAAGACTTTTGAATGTTTTTATAATTGTATCAACAGAGATACGCTTAAATTCAAAGGTTGGTATATCCTTAGTGAAATGTTCTTTTAAATAAGATTCAGTTAACAAAGATGAAGAAGGGAGAGATTTCGTAACTTCTATTGGGATGTTGGTGAAAAAGTTTTCTAACGTCTCAGCCACTTTTAACTTATCTGAGATGATTTTATTATCAATTTTTAGCGACAATTCATTCCGATCTCGTTGGTTTGTCTTTCCAGTTTCTTTGTTTAACACCTTCCAGACAGCTTTTATTTTTTTATTACAATTTCAAGCAAGTTAAGATCAGACGACAAGGATTTTTCATGATATAAAGTATCTCTGCTTTTTCTTATTCCAGCAGTAGCCCATTCATTAAATTTGTATTTATTATTGATTTGAACTTTTTTAACTGGACACGCCTTATTAAATTCTTGGCATACTGTAGAAAATAATGTACCATAGTTTACATTGGGGTCTTGCGAATCAAAATTGGCTGTTGAGAGACTACTAAGAACATTATTATTAAAATAATTTAATTTATTCTTAGTAAGCGGTCTAAACTCTGCAGGTGAATCTAATTGTAACGTTTTGACTAACACGAAAGATACGAGTTGACCAGTATTGTCAGACCTCACGCCACTAAATATGGCTGAGTTTTATATTACAATTAGTAAATATATTATCTATGCATGAAGCTGAGGTAGGTGTTATTCTTGTTGCTTCATTAAAAATACATTTTAGATTAAAAGAACTAAACAATGAGAGAAGTTTACATTTTACTGGTTAATTTACTAGTAAATTAATATTTAAGTCCCCACAAACGAAAACTAATTTGTTATCTCTAATAAGTTTATTTAGTATTTCTTCTATTAGGATTCAATTAAGATCTAATAAGTTTATTTAGTATTTCTTCTATTAGGATTCAATTAAGATCTAATAAGTTGATTTAGTATTTCTTCTAATGAGACGTCAAGTTTGATGCAGGTGGTCTGTAGACACATAAGAAAGTTCGACCTGCAACTTCTGCATATGCCTCACATAAGCGATCAACAGAGCAAGCAGTAATATCTTTCCTTTCCTTATATCTTAAAGAATTATTACATAACATCAAGGTACCACCCCCTATTGATGATCTATTTATTGTACGCAATGGCAACTGAAAAATTATTTACATTGAACATCGTTCTATCTGGTTTTAACCAGGTTTCACAAAAACGTAAGATATCTATATGATAATTATCTATTAACATTTCCACATCTAGAATTTTGCCAGAGAAGCGATTTAAATTCTGATGGTACTCGTATAATAAAATGTTATTATTAGGCTTCCCTTTTATCGTTTCTAATAGTTTAAAGAATTTATATCAGTATTATTAGGCATACTAGATAATACTGATTCGTCACTTAACCTTATCTCAGTTAAATTATCAATAACTGCGTGTATATTATAAGCTAAGAAAGTAGCCAATAAATGTCGACTTTTTTTTGGGAAGAAACATATTATGTTCTCGTATCAAACCAAAATCTCTAACAAAATTGTTAGTATCAAAATACAATAAACGGTCACTATGACGGCATGACAAGATAGCATAGCATAGTCGGCCTTATAATGTTCCCACTGTTGGGACTCAGGCCTCCTCTCTAGGAGAGGGAATGGGCTGTAATCCACCACGCGCCCAGTGCGGGTTGGTGGATGTCACATGTCTTCGAATTTTTGTTTCTCGGACATGCCTGTTTCCTCACGATGTTTTCCTTCACCGTTTTGAGAGCAGTGGTTATGAAATAAATTACACAAAGTAATGCGCCTGGCTGGGTTTGAACCCGCGACCTACAACTCGTAAGTCGGGGCCGTTACCACTGGGCCACCACTGCTCTGACAAGATACGCATGCATTTCATGATCATGTAAACAGTTCGAATAACATAATATTAATTAACCTAATTTCAATTTAAGCAAGGTTTCGATACCAATCATTAATTATTCTAAAATAAACCATTAAATATAATAAACCATTTACAGGCACTTTTGAAATATCAAGAAGTCAGTCAGTCAGAAAAAATGATGCTAATTGCACATTCCAAAGCGTAGATCTCTATGGAGAAGAATGTGCAAGAAACTCCATGGACACTCTTTTCAATCATGTTTTGTAATTACAAATATCTATGTTACATGTTTATTGTCGCTATCATGTGAGAACAATGTAAATAAAGTAAAATAAAATCTAAATATAGATATTAAAGTAGCAACTAACTAAAATGAAAGGGTCACGTTACGGGGGAAAGCCAATGAAAGATTGATTTTTCTATGAATTACAAATCACCATATAAATTGACTACATTGACTATATATAAAGTACATTGACTTTTTCCTTGAATTTCTACGTAAACACTCCAAAACTGCTTTTCGTTACAGCAGATTCATGACAACATTATGTCCTAATTTACATTTTGCAAGATTCATTTGGTTAGCAATTAGCTTAATATCCTCAGTCATGTGGATTTGGCTCTTAATATCAGGCCTTGCCTTGGTTCGGTACAAAATATGACCCAGTTCAAAATGCACCTGACCTGCCATGAAGAATTTGAAGAATGGCCGTCGTTCCTTGCTGTTGCCTTGCATACCAAATGTTCAGACCTCTTCCTATTCGATGAAGGGCAGGGATCTTCAATGAATGGTTTTATTGCGGTTTGGAAATATAAACGTATATTTTCTTCAAAATTACAATAAATGAAAAAGGAACGTGGTAAGATATACAAATGGTAACGACCACCATATTCTTACAGTTTCATAATTTATGTTTATGTTCTTGTTGATTTAGTTAAAATTACCAATAAAGGGCGACGACTTTCCACAAAAAAGTCGGTTCTACTATAACCTTATCTTTACGTATTATAAAACAAAGTCCTCTACCGCGTCTGTCTGTCTATCTGTTCCCGATAAACTCAAAAATTACTGAACGAATTTTTATGCAATTTTACCAATAAAGAAAGTCATTCATGAGAAAAATTTACATGTATAATACATGCACATTATAGCAGAGGAAAACCGAAATTTTTAAAGAATTGTAACACCCGTGCAAAGCTGGGGCAGGTCGCTAAATAACAATAAAAATTAAAGAACAGTCATTTTTATCATTATAACCTTTTTAGGGCATCCAACCCAACATACACTTTCAATCTTTTTTATACAACCGCTCTTACGCGATTATGACGTTATTACACTTTTTTCATTAGATATTTTGGAAACACAGTATCTTGTGGATAATATCTAGGCTTCTATTATAATCAATTTATAAATTTATGTAAAACTAATCCTGTAAGACCTCAGAAAATCTCCTATTTTGCATGAACTTTGACACTTCATAATATACTTAAAAATTAAAAAAGTCATAAAAGTATAACATATATAAATAGTTATTCAAGATTCTAAACGACGACAATTTTTTTCAAAATCTTTTATTGTATAGTGATCCTATAAGGGTTCCGTATTTTTCTTTTGAGGTGCTGAACCCTAAAATTAAATCATTGTGACGACACCGTGACATCGTGGCTGCTACTGCTAAAGACGGCGCTGAAAATGAAAAAATAAAGCAAGCTGTCAATAATTTTTACCGTTATCCCACACAAATTAAGGCTGATGATGTGACTTCATATTAGTCGTTGCTGTTCAAATAAATGAAATCATCGATAAGAATAATAGAAACTATCGAGTCGTGGCCGAGAAACTACAATGCGCGGTAATGAATATTATTCAAAATGGCGTCTGCTCTGCAGTCTCAGACCGCTGCGGTGCGGCTATTTGTGCTCTATGGTCACTGTCAATCGTCCGCAATAGACCGTATGATGCAGATTATTGGCTCGGCTAAGATTAGGTATCTCACCAGTTAGTATTCAATACGAACATGGCAGGATACCTCGACCAAAGCGAGCTAGCCTGTTATAGGAGAAATGCCACACCTGCTGCTTACTACTTGAATTGATGCAGGTTCACTGATCCATGGTATGCCTTTAATGTTATTGATAAAAGTCAAGTTGAACGACCACTGAATTGGAACTACTACCCTTTAGTTGATTTTATAATCGAATAGCCATCTTGTATTTATACAGGTTGACTTTTAATTTATTGGAAATCCTTAAGGGCATTTTTTTTGTGGGATAATCGTCCAATGACTACTCAAAAAATTACTCCCGTGCAAATCCGCGGCAAGCAGCTGGTAAAATTTGAATTACCCCTATACATTTAAGTCATTACTGCCTCAAATAAATCCTAACCTAAGTAAATACCTAACTCTTAACCCAAGAAAAAGTTTAATAATAAAATCTTTGTGCGAAATGTAAAACATAAAGGCTGAAAACTTTTAAACGAAGTAATTACGATGATTAAATTGTTTGAGTCTTCAACTTAATTGTGGGTTCCGAGAGAGAGTCCGCCCAGTTCATGGTTAGGTTATGACATTAATATTGTTATTGTCTTAGTTTTAAATGTATTGATATAGGTATAGTATTCACTGCTATAAATTTAGTCCAGCTAATTAAAAATCAGAATAAATAATGTTTTATTTTATCTTCTATTGTTTCATGAAAATGTTACAAAATCTTTGTTTCCTTAAAATTCCCCATGGAAGCAAGCTCTGCTAGGGAGGATAATTATGATATCCTAAAGCGCATATTACTATGCAAATTATGCAACTATAACTCTCGCGAACTGTACAAAGTGTAAACAATAAACAGAACTGGAAAAACTTTACTTTTTCTTGTAGAAAGTTCCGAAATAGAAACATTTGTTTAACAAAATTGTATGGGCATAGAAATATTAATATAAAAGTTATATTACTATTTCTATGCTCATACAAAGAAAAAATTCAGAGCAAATAAGTTCAGCCACCAGGCTTGCTTAGAGGTTTCGTATTATACGTATACCCAGTAGCTGGGTAGGCTCAGTTACTGGGTTGTAGACATCGGTTGTAGAGATCAGATAAGTGGTTAATAAGTGGTTGCTTAAAGACTGAAAAACCACTAAAATACAGGTATTGAGATGAATCCGTTTATACTAAACTCTAATACTGACTGGCCTGTTGTGTAGTATTTAGTGGCCCTGACTGCTATGCCAGAGGTCGTGCGTAGGTTCGATTCCCACCCAAGACAAATGTTTGTGTGAAGAGCACGATCGTTTGTTCTGTGTCCGGCTTTATTATATTTATAACTAGCTGATCCGGCAAACTTCGTACCTCCTTAAAGTCTATTGTTGTGATACCTTTCAGCTGAACTGTCAAAGGATAACGCCATCTACTTTTTTTTTCGGTTCGAAAATCGTCTTATGACATCCCTCGCTCTTGGGAGGAGCTGGGGATGTCATAAGACAGAAAGTCTGTCACTATCTGTGACAGACTTTTACTGATATAAAAACCCACTCCTGTTCCTTCGTTGGCTTTCGTACCAGGGCCGAGTCTTCCTTTCAGAATCAGACTCTTGGCCCCAGTAGGCTTCGACCCTGCTGGGCCCTACAGTTGCTGACATCTCCTTGAGGCGCGCATGGAACAGTATGCGCCGTCGACAACTTGGGCTCGGTCCGGACGGTTACCGGACGGTCGGACGGTAAGCTACCCACTGCTCGCCGTCCGCAAGCCCGCGCCTACGGTGGCCGGAAATCGGGATCGGAATCCCGGCGGCGGTTGGGGCGTGAGGGCCGTTGCCTCACGATAACGCCATCTACTGGCATTACCTGAACCAGAATAATTCATTTTAAAATTATATTTTTTTAATTAGAGATGGCGTTGTATTCGGATTGTTTTTTTTTCGTGATTTTTTTCGTATATTTCAAGACCAAAATTAGCCAAATTGGTCCAGCCAATTTTGCGTTTTAACGAGACTAACGAACAGCTATTCATTTTTATATTATATAGATAGATACCTATATATGTATTTAGAAATACATAAGTATGCAAATTAAAAAAAAGTTGTCTAGTCCTGTCCCTCTTTAACAATTAGAAACCATTAGAGGAATTCTCATCTCAACAAAAAGCTTAGTTTGTAAAAGACAAAGTAGATTGGTATTGATTTTGTGTTAATCACGGTAGTGGCTGTCATTATGTCCTTGGACGCGCACGTGTAAGGGTACTTGGGGTACTCCAGTAAGTAGGTCGTATTCTGGACACAGGCATCGCACTCACACTGAGCATAAAACATTACAGTATGAACGAACTAAAATTTATAATAATGTTTGTTTGTAATGTCATCATAACAGCTTTTGTACATAATGTATGGGGTTGCTAGGGCTGCAACATTGTTCGAAAGAGCAACCGTGGGCCTGGAATACACAGGGTAACTGAAGGAATGCAGGTGGATTTTAGACAGTATAAGTCTGATGCGCGTAGAGCAGTGGTGGCCGAGTGGTAACGGCCCCGACTTACGAGTTGTAGGTCGTGGGCTCAAACCCAGCCAGGCGCATTACTTTGTGTTATTTATTTCATCACCACTATCACAAAATGGTGAAAAAAAAACATCGTGAGGAAACCGGCTGGAATGTCTTAGAACCAAAAATTCGAAGACATGTGACATCCACCAACCCGCACTGGGCCCGTCCCCAATACTATACTATACTATAATAATGACTGGCCTGTTGGTATAGTGGTTAGTGACCCTGACTGCTATGCCGGAGGTCGTGGGTTCGATTCCCACCCAGGACAAATGTTTGTGTGATGAGCACGACCATTTGTTCTGTATCTGGGTGTAATTTATCTATAAATGTATGTATTTAGAAATATATAAGTATGTTTATCAGTTATCTAGTACCCATAACACAAGCTCTGCTTAGCTTGGGACTAGACGGCGTTGTGTGATAGTTATAGACTATTATTATTATTATAAGTCTGATGCATAGGTACCTTCTTTCTACTTAGAGCGGAAAGAATATATTGATGACATACCTTCTCAAAAAAAAAAAAACTTATATCTATGAAGTAAGTGAAAAGTTAACGGGAACCTTCTAATCTCCGAAACGGCTGGACCGATCTTCACTGGCAGATAGCTGGCATTGTAAGGTTATTCCTAAGCTACTTTTATTTTTAAAATAAAATAAGGGTTCCGTGCAAAAAAAATTAAACCCACGAAATCGTCCGTTGTGTTGTTTTATGAGTTTAACGCACACAGTTTGAAACAATGGCCTTAAAATATTAATATACCTAGCCATAACTCAACGCCGCAGTAAAGTTTGGCACAGGGTTCACAGCTTAAATAACAATGCTATTTTCAGCTGTTCCGATGATTTTATCGTTTCATACATTTTTTTTTTCCTTTTTCACTAACATATGTTATGCCGGAATGTTAGTGGGCGTGATGGAATCTATATATATAAAAGCGAAATACAAATCACTGATTAATCACGAAATCTCAGAAACTATATCACCTACAAACTTAAAATTTGGCAGGTAGGTTCCTTAAAGGGTGTAGACATCCGCTAAGAAAGAATTTTACGGAACTCTACCCTTAAGGGGGTAAAACGGGAGTTGGAATTTTGTATGGAGAAACCTACTTTTACGCTTTTTAATAAAATAATCTTATATTTCGAACAAAGCCCATAGTTGGTTAGTATTTATCACTTAAGAATAGAAATAGATAGACAGAAGTCGAAAGTTATTTCCGTCCTTCGGCAGTCGATACGGTTAGTCCAGAACTTTAGAAGCCTGTACGTTTGTCAGTCAGTACCACCAGAGATTACATGTGATAACAAATAACTGGGTTGTAGAGATTAGTAAGGTAGTAGTTCCATTAGTGGCATTCATCAGCACCCAGTTGAACTGGAAGCCGACCATAACGTGATTAGGAAAAGGATGGATAAGTAATAAATATAATAGTGATAAATATGAGTATTTTTATTCTGCAAAAAAGAGCTATTAGAGCCATTATATAATCTTCGCAGACGCGATTCTCTTAGGGAACTATTTAATTAAATAAACATCCTGTATGTCAAGGGACCTACAGGATGTTTATTTCTTTAAATGTCAAGGGACCTACAGGATGTTTATTTCCTTAATTAGTTACATAATGTTTTCATAAATGTATTAACAAGGGTCAATACATTTATGAAAACATTATGTATGTTTGGAAAAATATTCAGCTTTTTACTAAGATAAGTGACAGGCACAATTTAATACTAGGAATAGGAACAAATTAGATCAACCTCGATTCAGATTGGCTAAAGTACACTGTTTTTTTATGGTGTTCTGTGTAAAAGTTTATAATAAAATGCCAGTTAAGATTCTACAACTAAGTGAGTCCAAATTTAAAGCATGCATTAAACGCACACTATGTAGACAAGCGTATTATAAACTGGAAGATTATATCCTTGATAAAAACGCTTGGCTAAATGCCGGTCCTGCTCCACAGCCACAGCCACTTTTACCTTCAAAAAATAAATATTGGAAGAGATAGATACTATTCCCCTTTTTAACCGACTTCAAAAAAAAGGAGGAGGTTATCAATTCGGTTGTATTTTTTTTTTTTTTTTTTTATCATCATTATTTTTTTTTTTTTTTTTTTATGTTTGTTACCTCAGAACTCCGTCGTTTATGGACCGATTTGAAAAATTTTTTTTTCCCTTTATAGGATATGCTTCCAGATTGGTCCCATTTTTTTCAAAATTCAGTTCTGATGATGGAATCCATGAGGAATCGAGGGAACTCCTCAAAAATTATAGGCAACCCTATGGTAATTTTAGTATTTTCATCAAGAACTTAAGCATTTACAGTCAAAAAGTAACATTTGATGAAGTGGAACTGATGAAGAAGACCAGAAATGGTCAACGGAACTTCATACTCAAATAGATATCACAATGAAGATATAGTTAAGCCACTATGACAATACAAATAAATGAATGATTCTGAATAGTTACGTTGAAAATGGTATCATCGAAGTGATCTGATGATGATGATGGAGCCGGAAGGTAGGCACTGGAACTCCGTAATTAATCAATGTAACCTAGCCGTGTTTGGACTTATTAGAATTGTCATGGTTAGCACTTTGGCTATAAGGTACTATCGAACTGATCTGATGATGGAGCCGGAAGGTAGGCACAGGAACTCCGTAATTAATCAATGTATCCTAGCCGTGTTTGGGCTTATTAGAATTGTCGTGAGATGCTCTTTGGCTATAAGGTACTATCGAACTGATCTGATGATGGAGCCGGAAGGAGGAAGGTAGACACAGGAACTTTATAATAAAACAATGTAACCTAGCAGTATTTGGGTTAATTGGAATTGTCATGAGAAATAGGCACTCTGTTTATAAGTGTATCGCAACTAAAAAGTGTGAAATAAAAACTTTTTAGAAAAAAAAAATAACCGACTTCACTAAAAAAAACACTAAAAGGATCAAAATAACTTTAATTTCGGAAGTCGGTGTTAAATAAGAAACAAACAATACCGAGAAACACCGACTTCCGAAATTAAAGTTATTTTGATCCTTTTAGTGTTTTTTTTAGTGAAGTCGGTTATTTTTTTTTTCTAAAAAGTTTTTATTGTATTGTAGTTTTCGAAATGTTTTTTATTTCATTTTATTTGTTTATTTCAATAGAGCTTATGATAAACTATTACCTTTTGTATTTGGAAACAATAGCATTGTATAATGTAGAAGCACTTTTTTTTCAAGTTTTGCGAATCTGGAGAACTATGGAGCATTTTATTTTATTAGGTTACAACTTGTTTGACATTACGAGCATGGCAGTTGAGAGTTTGTCATGCTCACTCAAATGTCTCGCTGATGGTGGCATGTGTTATTGGGTCATTCAGTTCCCTTCATAATGGTTGAGCTGAGTGAGGCTGATGCACGTGTCATGCTCCTGAACGGATGCCGTCAGTTGAGACTGGTCATCTCTTAGCTGCCATTGGCTTAATTTCTATTTTTTAATTATTATTACTTATCTACATTGTGCTCACATATTAGAAGCGACAAGAAATATGTAACCAAGATTTATGTAAATCATAATATGATTTAAAAGAGTGTCCATGGAGTTTCTTGCACGTTCTTCTCCATAGAGATCTACGCTTTGGAACGTGCAATTTAGCTTCATTAGTGTTTTTTTTTTTGACTGAGCGTAATTTTGACAATTCTAAAGTGCCTGTAATTGGTCTATTTGAAATAAACGTTTCTGATTTCTGATTATATATTTTTATTTGACTGAAATACTAGTATTCACGTGCCTGACATTTTAGATGGCAAATATGACATGTGAAAGCTTTTTTTTTTTGTTTGAACAAAGAGAGTGACTACAAATTCTATATTTATAACAATGTATAGCTGTTCGATAGTCTCGCTAAAACTCGAGAACGGCAGGATTGATTTGGCTAATTTTGGTCTTAAATATTGGTGAGGTGAGAAAATATGGAAAAATAACACGGAAAAAAAAATTCTGTAATAAAGGTCTGCTGGAAAAAAAATTATTTGAACCACCTTTGTTCTCTTCTATTTGTGTTTGTTCTTCTCGTTTTTAAGTTTGTGTTTAGGTACATTTAAAGAAATTGAGAAAGCCTCTTCTCTATTATAATAGCATAATAATCAGCCTTTTAATATTCCCACTACTGGGACTTAGGAGAGGGAAAGGGCTGTAATCCACTACTCGGGCCCAGTGCGGGTCACCAACCCGCCAACCCAAATGTCACATGACTTCGATTTTTTGGTTCTAGGACATGCCGGTTTCCTCACGATGTTTTTCTTCACCGTTTTGAGAGCAGTGGTGATGAAATAAATAACACAAAGTAATGCGCCTGGCTGGGTTTGAACCCACGACCTACAACTCGTAAGTCGGGGCCATTACCACTCGGCCACCACTGCTCTACGCGCATCAGACTTATACTGAATAAAATCCACCTGTATTCCTTCAGTTATCCTGTGTATTCCAGGCCCACGGTTGCTCTTTCGAACAATGTTGCAGCCCTAGCAGCCCCATACATTATGTACAAAAGCTGTTATTATGACATTACAAACAAACATTATTATAAATTTTAGTTTGTTCATACTGTAATGTTTTATGTCTAGTGTGAATGCGATGCCTGTGTCCAGAACATGACCTACTTACTGGAGTACCCCAAGTACCCTTACACGTGCGCGTCCAAGGACATAATTACAGCCACTACCGTGATTAACACAAAATCAATACCAATCTACTTTGTCTTTTACAAACTAAGCTTTTTGTTGAGATGAGAATTCCTCTAATGGTTTCTAATTGTTAAAGATGGACAGGACATGGGAAAATACTAGCATTAATTGTAGCAACAACTTTTAATAATTGACTAACCATCAGAAATAGCAACTAGAGTGGTATTTACCTGCCGCGATCAACTCTACATAAGTTGCTCCACAACCATTTACATATGAATGAGGGAGATGCGAACTAGCATGGTAACTAAAGCACCCTGCTTTAGTAATCGGAGTATTTTTGACGTGACAACGTCTTATAATTCGATGGAGCCGGCTGCACGCACGAAAAAGTATGACGCATGCGGCGTTACCTCGCTCTGAGGCGTTCCATTTAAGGCTTGAAGTGCAAGCGAGAGCGCGTTCGGCCTCCGCGTTCGGCAGTGTTCGACATCTGTCTGTCTCCTACTTGAGTGAGCGATGCGTCTGCGTCGTGACAACTGCTATAGAATAATAAATTTACATGTTTTCGTCAAGTATAAAGTGCAGTGAAAAGTGAATGTCGTGTTAATTGTTTATTTGTATTTATGCGTACAAATAAATGTAACACGTTTTTACGTTCAACTATCGTCAGTAAACCGACTTTACAGACAACCGATTTTTTTTTTATAGGTTGGAAATTATCCAATGACTTCTCCCGCTCTAGGGCGGATCGAGAAGGCGTGTCAAACTTTTACTGAATGAAACTATACCTATTTTCCTTCAGTTGAACCCTGGTAGTCGGGGTTGGGATCGGGATCTCGGGACGGGCCGTCTCCTTCGCTAGCATACTGCTTTGCAGAAGGTTCATAACTAAGCTGGGATCGGTTACCAGACTAACCGAATACTGTTAAATACCAGTATTTTAATCAGTTTCTGACCTCCAGTGACACAGTAACTAAGCAACCGATGCATTACTGGTGTCAGGTTTTTTGGCTTTTACTTTGACTACACTCAACGATTGTCAAAGATCTATAAAAGACTGCCGACAGCAATATCGATAGTGAAAACAAAATCAATGTTCATGTATTTAAAGGATAATTTATAGCTATAGATATGAGTATATTATACCACTATTTTTTAATTAGTACAAATACTTAAAGGGCTTATTAGAAAAGGTCTTGTTATTATTTAAGTAAAGTCTCAATAAATAATATTCAAAAGCAGCAGTAGTTGTGATACCTTTTAGCTAAACTTTCATAGAATAACGCTATCTATTGGCATTATCAGTACCTACCAGCATAATTCATTTTAACGTGACATTTTAATTAGAGACGGCATTGTATTCGATTTCTTTTTTCGTGAATTTTTACATATTTTTCTTGCCATTCAAACCTTCCCTTCCACGAATCTTTTAAGATCAAAATTTGCCAAATCGGTCCAGCCGTTCTCGAGTTTTAGCGAGACTAACGAACAGATATTTTTTTTAATATATTTTAAGATAATAATAATTAATTTATTATTAAATTTTTACGTGATGAAACATCGTTTCAATTAAAAATTAAAATTAACCAGATTATTGACCTCTGGTACGTGAAGTAAAATGAAACTTGAGTTATGAGTGTCAGGGCTAGTTCAATTTATTATAGATACGTTTATTATCAATGTATGCAAAAAATATATCTAAATATTTAATTCAATTATCCAATTCAATATTTGAGGTAAGACTATAATATAAAAAGCCAAAGAAATGCGCTCTTTTTATTGTGGATGCGAGTGTAAAAAGATATGAAACGTATGTGTGGCGTATGTCCTTGCGGAACGGTTAGAACCATATGGCCGTATGTAACAAAGGATCTTTCTTATTAAATAACAAAAAAAACTTGTTACCTATTCAGAATATTTTTTTACATAATAATAAATACACGACATTTAAAAAAGATTTAAGTTTTGGATCAATAAGGGTTTTGAAGAAAAATTACTGAAAAATTTAACATAACTTAATGTAGGTTATACTTCTTTTCGGTGTTCTTAATTTTTCTGCATATTTATTTAATAGATACAATCGCAAAAAGTTTTATAAATACTAATCTGAATTACACGACTACCTTATTATTTGCGGAACTAACCTAGACGAGAAACATTTGAGTTTAAGCTAAAAACTCGTAATGGAAATGCATATATGAATTTACTAGCTTCTGCCAGCGGCTTCGCCCGCGTGAAAGTAGGTTTATCCATACAAACTTTGGACCCCCGTTTCATCCCTATAGGGGGAGAATTTTGGAAAATCCTCTCTCAGTGCTCGCTAACGTCATAAGAGGAAGCCTTGAGCAAAATTTCAGGTTTCTAGTCCCAGTAGTTTTGACTGTGCGTTGATATGTCAGTCAGTCAGTTTCTCCTTTTATATTTATAATGTAAATAGAGATTCTCATATTTTCTGACACAGATTAGACTCACAATCTTTACATAGTATACAATGTCTAGAACCTAAATTTCGGAGACAAGTGATACCCACCAACCAGAACTGTGCCCGCGTGTTGGATGGCCTATCACTACATAGTATAAAACAAAGTTGCTTCCCGCTGCCCAATGTATGCTTAGATCTCTAAAACTACTATTTTTTAATAGATAGAATGATTCAAGGGGAAGGTTTATATGTATAATACTTACATGCATAATATAGTAGAGAAACACTGGTAATTTTAGAGGTTTCTAATGTGATGTCGTAAATAAACACATTATTTTTTTTATTCCTACGAGATGGATCAAAATAATGTACTACAGTATTGTACACCTTAAAAAGGTTTACAAAAAAGCCCGCAATGGTATATGTCTAACTCTTAGGATAACCGGGTACATTAACCATTTTTATCCTTTACTTTTTACGAGAAATAATGGCTTATTTACGAAACGATTTTAAGCAATACAGCATTAATCCTTATCCAATTAAGTACCTTAAATACATTGTGCATTTAATACAGGTCAGTATGGCCTTTTACAGCATGTAATTTAAATGAATATTTTCGAAGATATTACGGATTTAAAATGCAGGTATATAGCGGTTGCGGTGGTATCAGCATTGCACCCGTGCGAAGCCGGGGCGGGTCGCTAGTTCCACTATAAAGCTGAATATGCTATAAAATATCGCTCTTCGTCTATCTGTATATCGGCTAAGGCCTTCTGTGCACGGACGCGAAGCTATAGAGATAGAGACATGTATAGTATTCATCATTATACGCTTGGTGTACGCCTGCTCACAGTTTACATACAAAAAACTAATACAAAAATTCTGTTGACGGAGCGACAATGTCGTGCTCGCGTTGCCGTACCGCATGCCCTACGTCATCCAGCAAAAGAGCGTTTTTATTATTGTAAAAATGGCGAAAACGTCTCCGTCGTCCGACGGCATTGTCACAAATGATTTAAAACGTACGCATGTAATACGCTTCCTGGACAAGGAACGGTATCAGTACGATATACTGCTCAAACTGTCTGCACTCCTAGTTGATAATCTGCAATCGTTAACGCTAGTCGAAAACTAATCAAATGTACGGGAATGACATCATCGCAACGTTAAGTCACGTGGTAAGAACAAACGAATAGAAAATTCGTAGCCAAGTTCACATCGTTTAAAATGATAGAATGAATTGTTATCGTTTCTACAATGTTCAATGCTACATCCTTTGTTATTGTAGAACGACATTGTAAAACGAGCGGCCGACTCAGGCGCGTCAACATGACTACAAACTTATCGTTTTCTACAATTGCTGACACCGAGGCGTTACCGATTGGAGAACGGATTTCGACACGAAATGGTTGAAACTTAGCGTATCCTACCTAACGTAGTTTGAAGCGTCTATTAATCTAAGCGTCCGTGAACACTAGGTCTTACTCCCCCTAAAGCACGCAACAAATTTTGATGCGATTTTCATTAATAGAGTAACCAATAAACGAGAAAGGTTTGTGAATATAATTTGTAACCGGGACAATTTTTTTCTACCAAAGACAGAAACAGCAATTGTCCACGTACATCACGTTTCTTTAAATTAATTAGCGACGTGTCCCAATTAAATGCAAGTTAAGCTATAAAATTAATTGCTGGAAACTCATGCAGCCAATCACAGCAGCTCACAATCGTTTCTCATTAATTTTGCGATCATTTTCATTCCGAAAACATGGCCATAACACCAGGAAAATGTAAAATTTATTAATTTTTTCAAATATAAACAGGACTACTAGTGCTTCAGGTTAATCTGTCCCTACTCCTTATTTACACACATACATAAGATCAACGCAACGAACTGTCGCTGAACACTCTTAGCCACATAACTCGGTTATCATCATCTCTCGTCGGCTACAATTCTAACCGGATGCGGCTGAAAACCTTTTACACAGAGCGAGTACTGTCTATCAGACCTCTAGAACTCAGTTACTGGGCAACTAGATACTCTTTGGATAGACTGATGGTCAGAATTTCTGACTTGTAACGATCGACTGTCAAAAATCTATGAATGACAACCGGGACCAACTGCCTTACGTGCTTCCTGAGTCATGGGGTGTCACTAATGTCCTAGATAAACTTAGAAAAGTACAAATGAATCTAGTACTTGCCCGGTTTCGAAACCGCAACCTCATGCATGAGAGAGAGAGCCTTAACCATTGGGTTACCACGACTGTTTGGCCACCATTAGTAGTTATTTTTTTGGAGTGGCTTGTATACTGTGTCAATATCTATTTAGCGACGAAATCTTCGTTTTGAGGGTCTGTTCAAAACCAAAAAATACGACGACATTAAGGATGTTTTACAGACGGCGTTCCTAGACATCCGTGGTCCATTTTGAAATAAGATTTATATTTCACTGGCTCACATACTAAAAAGTCCAGCAAATGAATAAGAATTACAAAGCCCACACTATGTCCTTGAATAAGGAGGTTTGACAAAAAAGCTTTAGTAGGATAGAACAAACACTAGTCAGGCACAGAGTGACCCTGACCTTTGTGAATGGAGGATTACTTGAGAAAGCTATGCTTCAAGAAAACAGGTTTACTTAGGTAACGATTTAGTTAGAGTCACGGAAGATTGCGTTTTTTAATCTATACAAATAGTTTTTATTCATATACCTTATTTACATATAATTTAAATTTAAAAATACTTAACTAACTAGAATTACGAGAGGAGCAGTGGTGGCCGAGTGGTAACGGCCCCGACTTACGAGTTGCAGGTCGCGGGTTCAAACCCAGCCAGGCGCATTACTTTGTGTAATTTATTTCATCACCACTGCTCTCAAAAAACAGTGAAGGAAAACATCGAGAGGAAACCGGTATGTCCTAGAACCAAAAATTCGAAGACATGTGACATTTACCAACCCGCACTGGGCCCGCGAGGTGGATTACGGCCCATTCCCTCTCCTAGAGAGAGGAGGCCTGAGTCCCAGCAGTGGGAACATTAAAAGACTGATTATGCTATATGCATGCTATGCTATTAACTAGAATTACAGTAAATAACAATAAATACCTAAAAATTAATTAAAAATAACTAAACTAAAAATAACTAAAAACAAACTAATATATTCAAAAAACTCATCCACATCGCTGTCGACTCATAATGTGCCCAAAAGACTGCCGGTATAGCAACGCTATATGGCAATGCCTTTCCTCTGTCCAAGGCAAAAGCCAGTCCTTGGGTCACGCGAAGTGTCAACAAAACTTTTCGACAGATCTTTATACAATATGTGAGCACTTTATACAATAAACAACGTACATAAAAATCAAATTGAAGTGTCGTTTTGTAAAATCAAAATAGGTATGTTTTTTTCTTACTAAATGCATATGAAAGTATATTTGATACTTATAACAAAAACGCAATTTATCACTTTTGTCCGTCTATCTGTCCGCTTGTTCAAACTAATCGTCGAAGTGTTGTCAGAAGAAGAAAAAAAAAGAGAAGGTATTCTATACAATACCGAATGCGCAGACGATAATGTGTATAAAAGACTAGAGTAGAGAAAAAGGTGACGTAATTTTAGAGCATCCCGTCACGGATAGATTAGGTTACAAGGTTAGGACGAGAGCCCCGCTCCCGCTTTAACCTTCCTGGTTATTTTTTTATCATCGTTTCAGCCGTAAGACGTCCACTGTTGGACATAGGTCTCCCCAAGTGTCACCACAATAAACGGTTCCTTGCATCTCGCATCCATCGGATTCCCGAAATCTTCACCAGGTCATTACGTACGCGGTACGCGGTCTTTTGCAGTGGTGACCGCGTACCGCGTACGTTGGAAGGCCTCCTACAAGGTGGACCAATGACCTGGTGAAGATTTCGGGAATCCGATGGATGCGAGATGCAAGGAACCGTTTATTGTGGTGACACTTGGGGAGACCTATGTCCTTTTGGCCCCAACGGCCATCTGTTCTGCAAACAATGTGCCCTGCCCATTGCCACTTAATGGCGATTATTCGTGTTATGTCGGCAACCTTGGTTCTCCTGCGGATAGTTTCATTCCTGATTCGATCACGCATGGAAACTCCGAGCATAGCCCTTTCCATTACCCTTTGGGTGACTTTAAGCCTTCTGATGAGGTCCATCGAGGTCCAGCGATCATGTTTCGGAGCTATTTGTCATCACTGGTGGCACGCACTGGTCACCTTGAGACACTGTGCAGACGCAGCTTCCCGAACGCTGCCCAGCCGAGTCGGATTCGACAGTTGACCTCTTTCTCGAAATTAGATCTACCCAACTGGACTGTCTGTCCGTGGTAACCGTAATCGTCCACAACTTCGAGTGTTGAGTCTCCGATCTTGATAGGAGTGGGTGTTACATGGTTGTTTATCATGACTTTGGTTTTGTCCATGTTCATTTTAAATCTCACTCTTTCGGAAGCTCTACTGAGGTCAATGAGCATTGCGCTGAGCTCCTCCGTAGTTTCAGCTATGACAACTATGTCGTCGGCAAACCGAAGGTGAGTGATGTACTCGCCATTGACATTAATGTCTAGTCTACTCTAGTCCAGAACCTTAAAGACATCCTTTGTGGCTGTGAACAGTTTTGGAGAAATATTTTTTTTTATATAACCGCCCGGAAATAGAAGGCATACTTTAAACCCCGCAGGCAGAAACCTGATCTGAGTTAAGTACTTGTAAGCAAATTACATTAGGTTACTTATAGCCAAAAGAATTTTTAATTTCACGTTAATTTTATTATGTATACGTAGGTACCCAGGTCCTATTTCAGTCCGCGGGGTTTAAAGTAAGGCTCCTATTTCCTGGTGGTTATAAAAAAATAACCACGAGGACTATGGTGAGAGCTCGCCTTAGGCTTCTAATCTAACCTTTCCATGTCGGGGCGCCCTAAAACCACGTCTATTCCTTCCCTGCTCTCGTCTTTTACATGCTTTGGTTCTAAGTAATAGAATATGTTTTATTTGCCCGTCATTTTATAGGTAGGTCGATTTACATTGATATATATAGACCAAAATCTATTTATTTTTCACACTGCCGGTGGACTAGCAGGTACTCTATACAATCCCTAGGAATTGTATATATTACCTAGGTAAAGTATGTAATGAACAATATATTCACAATATTTCATACATTGCCTGGATGCCGCAGGTGTACTATACATTGCCTAGGTATTGTATAGAATACCTGAATTATACAGATTGCCGGCAACAGATATATTTAATGGTAAGAAAAAAAATGGTCCTTTTATCTCCTGTAATCTCATTTTTCAATCACAGATATGTCTTCATTTATTCTGTAGTCTACTAATATCAAAGAAATATATATACTTACAAAATTTCAGCGTTGAATAAAAACCTAAACCATCCATGTTCGCTAAGAGCCCGCGAGAGATACGACAATGCGACAACGACATATTTTCATAGAAAAAAATCCTGAAATTGCTTAATAATAGGACGATTTATATAAAAAAGCGTCATCGCAAACGAGAAATTGCTGAAAAGGAAACCCATGGAACTAAAACGCAAAGGTCACCTGTAGGACACAAATGTGATTTTAGTCAGTAAAAGTCTGACAGGCCCTCTTGCACCACCCTGGAGCAGGAGAAGTCATTGGTTGATTTTCCACCTCAAAAACAAAAAAAGTTGTCATATTGATCCGCCGGACCTGTCTGTGGGTGCTTTTACGTTTTTGCGGTTAGTCAATGGTTAGAAAGTGCCTTTAATCCGATGCTGGCTCCATAAGTCCCTCTAAAGGTAGGTAATCCCTCTTTACATGCCAGATGGATGTACACACTGCGATCCCTTTTTTCGATTCTTCCTTCATATTAGAGGTAGTATCATAAGTATTATTTTGTTTGACAAACCCAAATCTTGGAATCGTTTGAGGATGTTTCTGGCTTGCCAAACAAAGTATGTTGTTACTTTCCCTACAATAAAGATACAATGTATAATGTTTCATATTAAGATAAATATTATTGTAATCAATTAATTAATTAATCTAACACACACGTTATGAGTATATTAAAGACGATATAACATGAAATCCTCTCAGTCCTTCCACAATCACGATACAAGATAGCATATTTACTTAAGTCAATGTTAATTTAATATTATGTTACTCATATTAGCGTAGATCCCCTTCGCGACAGTTATTCTCTGAATGTCTTTAAGAGGAAAATAAAAGAACACTTTCTTGCCCAAATGACATAATATTATTTATTATATATTTGTGTTTATTACTTAGAAATTAATGAGAATATTAGAGGAAGTTAGAAAGTGGCGTCAGTGACTGAAAAGTTGAAAGGGAATCGTTTGTCTTGGTATGGCCATGTAAAGAGGAGGGATGGAACGCATGTTATCAGTATATGATACATGTGGATAGATGGAGAGAGAAAGGGATACCAAAGAAAAGATGGATGGATTGTGAGAGAAGTGATATGAAAGAAAAAGAAGTTAATGATAGCGTGACGGGTGTCAGGACAGAATGGAAGAAAAAAACGTGTTGCGCCGACCCCAAATAAAACGGAATAACGGGATATTTTTATATACAAGACTTATTTTATATTGTATATTAATTTATATTGTACACTGGATTCTACCTTCGATTGTGATCTCTCCATTCAAAGGTTTGCTGTGAAAAAAGCCATTGTTGAAGTTAAGCTCTTCTTTTTAAATTCTGTATTTCTAATTTTGCGGTTTGCCATAATCCGCAATTGAAATTTTTTCAGAGAAATGTTATTAGGTTTTTCCAGCTCTTTGCTTCTATCCCACGGCAGTCATGCATTTCAGCCACAGAATAGATAGAAATAGGTATTTAGCCAAAAGCACTCTGCGACTGTGCAGCTTATTATCAGTGAGAAAGTTTTTATAATCCAATCAAAGAATATCTTTTACAAACTAACCAACCACTTTGCCTCATTAATATATAGTTTGCGGGGGGCAAACATATTTTAAATTATAAATACATACTTGAAACTATGTGAGTGGGCAGCTTTTGTCGAGCCTACTATACATTTTATATACGACTTTTTAAAGTCCTGCGTTTTCAAGCATGATCGAAGTATTATTTACTTTAGATTTAATACTATAGCGTAAGCCAGAGATTAAAAATGTTCATAGCATAATCAGCCTTTTAATGTTGTCACTGCTGGGACTCAAGCCTCCTCTCTAGGAAAGGGATTGGGCCGTAATCCACCACGCGAGCCCAGTGCGAGTTGGCGAATAAATAATATAATAAAAATGTTCAGTTCATTCAAATTAAGATACAAATTAAGAGAAGTGGATGACTAGTTAGGTTAGGTTAGTTTTAGTCATTTATCACTTATAAGTTTGTGAACTTTAAAGTGATAAATGTACGCCTAAAATAGAGTGAATGAATAGTGATATTAGATTATAATAACTAAAAAGTGTAAAAATTTAATTGCATTAATTTAAAAACGTAAAATATTAACTGCAACAGTCGGGACCCATTAAAATAATGTAGAGAAAATTATGCCATCTAATATGGTTTCTACGAGAAAAAAAACAAGTTTAGTCCAGTAGGGACTAAACTTGTTCTTTTTTTTCAGTGTTTAATTAAAAATAATTTTTCCATAGGACATTTGGAACCCTAATAAGGTTTTCGTTTAAAGCTGGCCCCAGACTATTCCACGTACCACATACCACACACCACGTACCACGTATCACATACTTCTACAATTTCAGTGTTACGCTACAACCATTGAGCGTTATATTGCAATCCACACGTTCAGCCAATTCTCTTAAGACTCGTTTGCCGTGCCGTCGATTTTCGTGTGCATCCAATATCGAGCCAATTTATCCCTATAGGGACAAATTGAGTATGATGTTGAATGGCATAATAACAATACTCATTTGGCCCATTTCGGCTTAACGACTGAAAAATTAATGATCGTACACCATTTTCAGGGCTTTATGTTCGTTATACTAAATTAAAACTACACATTTTAACGTTGTCGCTTACAATGGGCCTCATCAAAACCCCAGCACCGAAAAAGAAATGGAAAGGGCTGTGCTCGGAGTTTCGTTGCGTGGTTGTATTAAGAATGAAGATATCCGCAGGTCTTGGTATCCTGGTATGCATGTAGGCGACTTTGGTTATCCACCGACATGAATGATCAACTGGCAAGTTTAAATAAGTGTCTGAAACTTTGTCTCGCTTCACACAGAGCGCGAAAAAGTTATTTGACGTTTTCCCGACAAAAACAAAAAGAAGACCAAATACCTATTCCTAGGTATATCGCGAGCCCACAAACATTCATCATCACACTTATAAAACACTGGTTAGCGGTTTCAAATTTCTAGAAATTATTATAGGTTTGTTACATCGCATCAAATTGCTGTTACAAACTAGGAAAAGTTTGTATATCTGAACGAATTTGGATAAAATTTGACACACGGTATGATTATGTCCTAATATAGCATATAGGAGACTTATTATCTTTGACTTTTTAGGAGTGTGTTTTCGTGGGATCATTTCCTACTTGAAACGAATTCACAGATCAGCCCCCCTAGCCAAGTTACAATCGTTTCGTTCGCGCCGAACGCCTCGAGTAGGCCACGCCTCCGATTCCTTTGTTCTGACCACGTAACTGAGCGTTGAGATGACGTCAGAACAAAGCAATCGGAGGCGTGGCCTACTCGAGGCGTTCGGCGCGAACGAAACGATTGAGAGATATCAGACGTGTCTAGGGTCAACTTATTACACATAATATAATGAATTAAAACAGATTGGTACTAACTAGAATTTGAAATAAACAATTTAACATCGTGAATAATCGGGTGTATCTGCGGGTAATTACCGAATCGATCAATTAAAGTATTAATAGTATAGTTATGAAAATTTACAACGACAAGACAACTTGCATCGTTTAACAAGAGACACCTTAAAAAAATACTTCCTAATTGCTTCTACAACACTTTTTATGAAAATACTGAATCCGGGACGGTACAAGTTCGGTTAAAACTTTGATTAATTATGCACGGTCCCGCGACGATCCCTCCCAGTTCTCATGCAAGACCGAAGGCATATTTACATTCTAATGTACAGAAAATATTTAATATAATGAAGACTTGAGCGAGGAGAATCTTGTTTGGTAGCGGTTCTGTTAGGGATTCACTAGATGTAATGTTCGTTTTCTTAAAAAGGACTTCTCAAGTTTTGTCAGTTTATGTCTCCTGAACACAAAACTAGAAGACCTAGCGTTGGAAGGTCACCCAGAAGTTTGACCGACGATTTGGTGAGACTCGCGAAAAAGTGATATATGCAAGACGCACAAGATCAGACATTGTGGCGGCACTTGAGGGAGGCCTATGTCCAGCAGTGGACGTCTTTCGGCTGAAAAGATGAACACAAAACATCTTACGAGAACGCTGAACGATTGAACTCATAAAGGTTGAATAGCCTGAGAAACATGCTGAATTATTGAACCATTTTCGAACCACTTATATAATATAACATTCCACAACTATCACACAACGCCATCTAGTCTCAAGCTAAGCAGAACTTGTGTTATGAGTACTAGACAACTGATAAACATACTTATATATTTCTAAATACATACATATTATAGATAAATTACACCCAGACACAAAACAAATGATCGTGTTCATCACACAATCACTTGTCCTGGTTGGGAATCGAACCCACGTTTTCCGGCATATCAGTCAGGGCCACTAACCACTAGACCAATCGGCCAGTCAACTAGTTATGAGATAGATAAGTTGAAATAACCGAACCCTGTGAGGTTTCACTAATCACGACATTGCTCGAAAGAGGTGACATTGGTCTTTCGAGCAATGCAAAGGGACAGCCCTGCCCCCCTAGCCAAGTTACAATCGTATCGTTCGCGTCGAACGCCTCGAGTAGGCCACGCCTCCGATTCCTTTGTTCTGACCACGTGACTGAGCGTTGAGATGACGTCAGAATAAAGGAATCGGAGGCGTGGCCTACTCGAGGCGTTCGGCGCGAACGAAACGATTGTAACTTGGCTAGGGGGGCTGGAACGCAAAGGGCAAGTGAAGGAGCGAAGGAGTGGAGTAGTGAGTGGGTTTTAATCAGTGGTAAAAGTCTGACACTCCCTCTCGTTTCATCGAGAGCGAGAGAAGTTATTCGATGATGACCCACGCCAAAAAAAAAACATCGCTTGTGCTTCATAAATTGATATCCATATTTATATAGTCTTAACAGAATCCCTTTCTTCTGGTCCTATTAAATTTAATAGGACAGATATGTCAGTGAGTAATTACTCACTAATGCAATACGGACCTTCAAAGCAGGTACTTGAATGTTTAATTAATATCCACAAATCAATAATTTCGATAGATGCTATTAATTGAGTTGGTTTGACTAATATTGAGTACAGATTATGTACTTAACGCCAAAGTAATTCGTGAAACGGTTCCAGGGTCACGTAATCTGGACTATGGATTAAATGTTTCTTCGTTTCCTGGTTTCTACACGTAGATGTTTTGTTATAATAATTTCATTGTCATCATCTTCTAGGGCACTTACCATGATGTGTTCGAATTTCAGTCGTGCGAGAAAGAAGGATGGAACTGTACGGGTTATGCTAAGCTATAATGAGCTATACGAGCGGGTAATGACATTCTCCGCTCTTGGGTTGGGCGCGAGATAGTGTTAGACTTTTACTGACTAAAAACCCACTCCTGTTCCTTCGTTGCCTTTCATACCAGGGCCGAGTCTTCCTTTCAGAAGCAGACCCTTGGCCCCAGTAGGCTTCGACCCTGCTGAGCCCCTACGGTTTGCTGACATCTCCTTGAGGCGCGTCACGGTATCGCTATATATATATATAAATATCAGGGACCGTCCCAGCTTCGCACGGGTAGCAAATATCTTTGAAATTTTTGAGCTTTTATCTACTATAAAATACATATAATTTATACATATAATTTATACACATAAAGCCTTTCTGATTTTCTAAACGTTTTAATAAGTTATCTAATTTTGAAGATACTGCGATAATCACGAAGTATGTTCGTGATTATTTGCTTGGCTTCCTTTAAGAATAGTAGGGTGAAACAGACGAAAATCTCTTTTAACTATCTACTTAAACACCCGCTCCTATCCCTACCGCTTTCAGGCACGCAATTTAGTGTTTTGCACAATTTATTGTAATTATATATATATTTGGCTGGGCGCCAAACAGACTCCACGAGTCACCGTGCAGCTCCGTTTATTTATTTCTTCGAAGTGTTTCTAAAAACGTCGTTTGATACACATGGAAATTTGTCACTGCAGCACTCAGCTCCATAACACCCTCGCCTGCGGCTCGGGCAAATTCCGCCTCGATCGCAATAATTATCAAAATGTACTATGCCTTCTAGAAAACACGAATTTATTCACTCTCAAAATGTACTAACTGTCATTTAATAAATTTCCATTTACCCATAACTCAGTAATTTAAGATATTGTTGGTAAAAGGAGAAAACTTACATGTAACAAATTATCCGCCATTACAACAACAATAAAATCTGATCTCATTCAAGAACAACCTACTAAAATCCGTTTATACGAGTACACAATGAATTTCTTGAAAACTTCCTCATTTGCACTTAGCTAAGCCAACTTCAATGCGCGATGAGGCGGATGCGAGATGAGAACTAAGTTTTTAAGCGATTTTGTTCACTGAATTCATTTGTATGTTTCCAAGTTAGGTTTTGTGTCATCTTGGAGCTAAGAGGAAGGTAATCCATACTAATATATCATAATAGTACATTATGATACAAGTGTGTACCTAATGTTGGCAATTACCGCTGAGACGGTATTTATAATCCAGTCAAATTAGACCAAAAAACAGGGGTAAGGTTACAATAATTCGCACCCAGCTGAAAATTAGTAGGATTGTTTATAACACCATCATAAATGAAATCTAAAAAGTCCTCATCGATTCGACACCTGGAAAAAAATACTCGGGGTCACAAAAACGAGTTTTTCACGATTTTCAGCAATACGGTAAGTTTTAGCATAAAATTAGCCCAGACAAAAATTGTATATCTAAATACTTTTTTCCTAACAGCCACCGTTTTTGAGACATAATGATTTAAAAAGGTGAAAGAGGTAATTGTCCTAATATGCACACATTTTCACGTCACCTTTAAGTCTAACAGCCACCGTTTTTGAGACATAATGATTTAAAAAGGTGAAAGAGGTAATTGTCCTAATATGCACACATTTTCACGTCACCTTTAAGTTTTTTTGGGTTCCGTACCTCAAAAGAAAAAAACGGAACCCTTATAGGATCACTTTGTTGTCCGTCTGTCTGTGTGTCTGTCTGTCAAGACCCTTTATCTCGGGAACGCGTGGAGGTATCAAGTTAAAATTAAAATCATATACTCAGGTCTGCGGTCCCTTGAAGCTGTGAAAAAACCAAACTTGTAAGGTAACGAAAAAAAAAGATACGGCCGTTTATGTTCAATTTTCGAATCGAAGTTCAAAGATTTTTATTTATTTATTATTTATTTATTTTATTTTATTGGGGAAAGAAACGATATTACAATATATATAACACTTATTAGTACGTATACAAAACAAAATCAATGTAATAACCACAACATTTTCCACATATTAACATAGAGGTATGCTATGATGAGGACTAATGGGCAAGGTAGGTATTATTCTTGGAAACATTTTATATACGCAGTTACAAACTAGTCAGACATCAGAAAAAAAAATTAAAATTAGAAGTGGTTCAGTGCACTAATTATCTAACAACATTTTTACGAATCGCAAATAAGTTTTTTTTTTGTGACGTAACTAAAAATTTACAGTTTTCAGTTTTTTTCTAATTTTGTTCATGCGCTATAAAACCTTGCTTCATGCCAAATTTCAGGATTCTAGGACAACGGAAAGTACCCTATAAATTTTGATTTCCTTGAGAGTGTCGAAATATACTTTTACGTTCTGGCCAAGTTAGCCCCATGAACATGACCTCGACGACGTTTATGTGACCTTCTTCAGGCATCCAGTGAGTGACGATTCTTGCCCCCTTATCTTTCTTTTGGTTCCTAACAAAATAAAAACATTTATTTTGGTTAATAACGAGAATACAAATGCTATTCGAAACCGTTATATTTTGTTACGGTACTTTGATATTTTTGCTTAGAAAGGATCTAATCTATATTTTCTGTTCTGTGATCTAATTTCAACTAGCCCATTATAACCCACTACTGGGACAAGGCCTCTTTCTTACTGATCCACATACGGACATTGCGGGTTAGCGACTAATACACAAAAGTATAGAAGAATCACTATCAACCTTATAATGTTTCACACTCAGGCCTCCTAGCTAGAAGTAAAAATGGACTGTAATCCATAACATGGGCCCAGTGCGGTTTTATTTATATTATTTTCTTTTTATATTGGACATCATGTAATTTAACATCTCCCGCCTTTAAGCAGTGCGGGTAGATTTTACTTTGAATAGAAGGTGGGTGGGTGGATATCTTGAGAACCTACTTAACTCAAGATATCCACCCACCTACATAACTTTTTAATTACTCCTATTAGAGGCAATATCATTCATACCATTGACAGTCGACCAAGTAACAAACTTGATAAAATTAACGGCCAAGATATGAAACTTAGGCGATCAATCTACAGCTGATTAAAAATCGATAACACTGCAACAGGGAAGGGGGAAGATTTGTGATTAGAAACGACGAAATAGACAAAGTAACAACCGCCCCCCCTAGCCAAGTTACAACCATTTCGTTTCGATTCTCTTTTCGTTGATCGCCTCGTGTCGACCACGCCTCCTATTCCTTTGTTCTGACCACGTGACTGAGCGTTGAGATGATATCAGAGCAAAGGAATCGGAGGCGTGGCCAACTCGAGGCGGTCGACGAAAAGACAATAGAAACGAAACAGTTGTAACTTGGCTAGGGGGGCTGGATTGAGTGGTGGTAACGAAACTAGTTGTAACCTTTTTTTTTGTGTGGGACATATCATCAAATAACTTCTCTCGCTCTGGAGCGAGGAGCGTTAAGCTTTTTCTGACCAAGACCCTCCTGTGTTTCTTCAATTGCTTTTTTTTTTAAGGGCCCTGTTAATTTTATCGAACAGCCCCTCAGCTCACGCCTAATAGATAAAAATGGTTTAAGTACGATAGAACGAGCATCCCAGAAGATGTATATTCATTCACTCTTTGTAAACTAATAAGTTGTAGGGAACACAAACGCTAGACAAAAGTTCTCAAGCTCAAGCTTGAGCCGCGATATCAACCTAGTGCGACTAACAAAGAACTGAGTGGATAAAAACCAGTAACTCTTACTCATTTAGGTTCTTAATAACAAAGTTATTGAAGCAAAATAAGGCATAGATATTTAAGAAAATCAAATTTTCTTAAGGTTTTTTTTCAATTTCGTCAGTTTCAGGTTATAAAACACAAACCTGCGATGCGACGTCGCATCATAAAAAACTACGAGCTCGTACTACACATCGCAAAACCTTTAGAATTGATTCGCATCGCACATTGTTTGGCCACCAGAACCGATGCTTTGCTTGCTTCTGCGATGCGGTGCCGTATTGCATCGCATCGCAGTTTTGTATGGAAGCCCTATAATATATATATTTTTTTTACAACTAAGTATCAACAACGCCGTCTAGTCTCAAGCTAAGCAGAGTTTGTGTTATGAGTACTAGACAACTGATAAACCTACTTATATATTTCTAAATACATACAAGATAAATTACACCCAGACACAGAACAAATGATCGTGCTCATCACACAAACATTTGTCCTGAGTGGAAATCGTACCCACGACCTCCGGCATAGCAGTCAGGGCCACTAACCACTAGACCAACAGGTCAGTCAATATGATTTGCGACCGTAACACGAATTTATTTGCGGAGGTTATAGTCATTAAAATCATTAATACGATAGAGAGCCACTCTAAGGAATTTAGAATTAATCCCAAAACAAAAAATTCTTGAACAAAGTCATCCATGAAGGCAGCGATACTACCAAACTTAAAATACAGATTTTTCGCTACTCAATATGGACGGGGAATAAAAAATAATTACGGTTTAATTTTCGTTCAGTGAGAACAATACCCATCAATTAAGGATTTTCCTTAAAGGCATAAAATAGACGAGCTATAAGGTTTAATTAAGCGGATAAAGCGGTGTCATTATTTCCATGCTTTATAATCAGTTTCTGGTTTTTCTCAAGTTGAAACGAAATTAATGCAAACAGAAGTTTCAGCGACCTACTCTTTTGTAACACACATTTTACAACACTTTTTTTACAACATTAAGGTAACTGAAATAATGTAAGGCATAGCATAGCATAGTCAGCCTTATAATGTTCCCACTGCTGGGACTCAGGCCTCCTCTCTAGGAGAGGGAATGGGCCGTAATCCACCATGCGGGCCCAGTGCGGGTTGGTGAATGTCACATGTCTTCGAAGTTTTGGTTCTAGGGCATGCCGGTTTCCTCACGATGTTTTCCTTCACCGTTTTGAGAGAAGTGGTGAGCATTGGTGAATAATGTAAAATATTACTTAAATGTACTTATGTAGAGTTTTCTTAAAAAAATTAGTTATCATAATTGTAGGCAAATAGTATGGGAATATACGCACGACACTGGTAGCTCATCGGTTTTAATATCAACGCACACAAACACAAACACTCTAGTGACGCAATCGAGATTCATCAAGAATTTGTAATAAAAATTGGTATTTCTTTTTTATGTCCGAAAATAGGATCAAGGATTATTTTTGTATAAGAAATACCTATTTTAAGAATAACTGAAATCGATTCACCGATTCTGAATAGGCATTAAGATATCCGTTTATACATGTTGTAGAAATATCACAGCTGAAAAAGTAGGACAAAGGCATAAAACTCGGAGCCACATGGTCAAGTAGAGGTGTAATCCGAGTATCCGATTAATTCACGGAAGTTTTTATTATAGTATTATATGTATGGACAGCGTTATCAACCGGTAACTTCCTTTTCAGTGGTATTATATTGCGTGAGTCCATAGTCGATGGGACCTTTCCGTAGGTACGAGTACCAATTCGTACTTATTAGTATTAAATAGCAGTATAGATTAGGATACCGTTTTTCTTTTTTTAGGTGGGTAATCATCTAATGACATCTCTCGCTCCAGGGCGGAACGGGAGGAAGTGTCCATGTAGTTTCTTGCACATTCTTCTCCATAGAGATCTACGCTTTGTAATGTGCAATTAGCATAATTTTTCTGACTGACTGACTTCTTGGCAGTTCAAAAGGGTTTTTTTGAAATAAACTGATTTGATTGATTGATTTGATTTGAGTGTTTGGAACAACTTGCCTGCTGCGGTCTTCCCGTCCGATTATAATTTCTCCAAGGCTAGAGTGAATAGGCTCTTAATAAAGTAGTGCGGCTCATCATCAACGATTGCATCACTACTTACCATCAGGTGGGATCGCAGTCAAGCTCCAGTTAATACTAATAATAATAGTTGACTGACCTGTTGGTCTAGTGGTTAGTGGCCCTGACTGCTATGCCGGAGGTCGTGGGTTCGATACCCACCCAGGACATGTGTATGTGTGATTAGCATGATCATTTGTTCTGTGTCTGGGTGTAATTTATCTATGACATGTATGTATTTAGTCGTGTAGTTATCTAGTAGGTACCCATAACACAAGCTCTGCTTAGCTTGGGACTAGACGGCATTGTGTGATAGTTGTGGAATTTTAATGTAATAAAATATTTAAAAAAAGAGTAGAAAAAAGTCGGCTTCAAAGATTTCTAAAACCCTTGTGAAACTGGGGTTGATAGGTTAATAAATACTTAGATATACAGAGCTGTTATCGTGGCTCCAAAGTTTTCAATGAACGGTTTAATTTAGCTTGTCAGCGGAATCTCAGTTAATATTTAGCTGGTACTGAAGTTAGAATACTCTTCGTGTTTGCTGAAACACAGTCGCAATTTAATATTGAGTAAAACTTTGAAGGTGGTAAACAATAATACATATTTTAATAAGTAGGAACTAAAAGCTTTCTGTAGTGGTAACTCTTGTTGGTATTTTTAGGGTTGCGTACCAAAATCTGCATATACACCACTAATTTTTAATTAGTACAAATACTTAGAGCAGTGGTGGCCAAGTGGTAACGGCTCCGACTTACGAGTTGTAGGTCGCGGATTAAAACCCAGCCAGGCGCATTACTTTGTGTAATTTATTTCATCACCGCTGCTCTCAAAACGGTGAAGGAAAACATCGTGAGGAAACCGGCTAATGGAAAATGTCTTAGAACATAGTGGATTACGGCCCATTCCCAGTAGTGGGAACATTAAAAGGCTGATTATGCTATGCTTTAACACAAATACTTAAATAGCTTATTAAAAAAGGTCTTATTATTATTTAAGTAAAGTCTCAATAAATAATATTCATAAATAGCAAAGTTATTAGCGTTTGTTTATATTCCAAAATGTCACTCAATTTATGGAAATATTGTACAGGCTAATGATTATAATTATGAAAGAATAAATAACGATCAAAATGGAAAAATATAGTGCGTAGTATAATTGTCTAGTAGCCAATTGATAGAAATGATTGATTCTATTATGACAAATTTTTGTGGTCAATTTTGGTAATTCGTTTTTTTTTTACTTTTGACTACAAAAATATGATCAGTAACGGGTACGGAAAGAGCCGCTTTTTTGTACTAATTAAAAATAGAATACACCTCTGTTTTTAATTAGTACACAAAAAAAATATTATGTTTAGAATTATGATGTTAATTTGAAATCTTATAAAGAACTCCATAAAAAAAATAAAAATAGGATTTTTTGTTGAATATATGTTTAAGTGTAATATAATTTTTTTATTAATGCTTGTTGCTCGGATACAGAGTCTTTTCAGTCATGTGTTTGTAGTATAGTTATTTTTAATTATTATTCCTTTAAAATGTAGATGATTTACAATACATTGCAATGGTTGATAACAGTGTTTTTTCAGAAGATGCTTCTTTTCACTGTAAAAGGAAAAGAAGCATATTTCACTTTTCACATATTTTAAGTTCCCTTTCAAGCCTATATTACTGCCGCTATTTATTGATTAACATAATAAGATAATTATCTAGCAAGTCCGCAATGATCTCTTTAATAAAAAAAAAAATCATAACAGCCACGTCACAAATACAGCCTAAACTCCTATTTTCATCCATTGCAATGGTGTTGCAATTAATTTATGATAAGTGTTGATACATAAATCCATCGAATTTGTAATATTTATACGGATTGTTATTTTTCTTCTTCATAGAGGAAGCGATTTTTACATTTTACTATAAAAATACAAATTACGCTATCTACAATCTAACAGTATTTTATATTATTTTTATACGGCAAAACGGCCATAATTATACGGCGCGTACTAACTATTTCCATGTATTTGGATATTTACCTGTTTTTCTAGTCATCAATTGCAATCGGCTCTACGGGATCATAACTCAAGTTAGAATGGCATTTTTTTCTAAAATGAAAACAAACACACAATAATGAAGTTGCCTAAAAACTATAATCATCATCTTCCTGCCCTTGTCCCGTTTTATTTGGGGTTGGCGCAACCCGTTTTTTTCTTCCATTCTGTCCTATCACTCGTCACGCTATCACTAACTCCCTTTTCTTTCATATCACTTCTCACACAATCCATCCATCCATCTTTTCTTTGGTCTCCCTCCAGTAGGAAGTTAACACGTATTTGGTCCAATAACTTTCGAACTCGCGCTTTGTATGAAGATAAATCTAGTTACTTTAAAAATGCAATTAAAAAGCTATCATATGATATAGAATTAGAATAAAGCTCTTACCCAGCAATCTGGGTAAGAGCTTTATTCTAATTTGAGCATTATTCTTTAATCAGCGAGGTTATAAATACTCGGGTATAGTAAATAGGTTTGACCTTTCAGGTTGGGTCCAAGTTGGCCAATATTCTGTCCGCTTTCCCCCTCCTCTATTGACCCCTCTCTACCCCTTTGATATCCAGCTGGCGATATAAAGTCCATCTGTGACCAAAAATATTTTAGTCTATATCAAAACACAATTACTTTTATACGAATTTAAATCTGTGTGTACAATGGCGGTCTTTTTACTGACAGCGATATCTACCAGACATCCATATTCCTACCTGTCTACCAGACAATTATATAACTTAGTAAAGGTACAGGAAAGGATGCTGGTTGCATTACCTACCACTTTAGTTAAAGTATATAAGCAACAAACAAAAAATCTTTGGATGTACTAAAACAATTAGGAATAAAAAAGGGACCTGAATTTAGTAATAAAACATTAATTTAACAAAAAAATTTAAATGTTTAAAACTAGTGTTGGACTGCGATCCTACCTGATAGTAAGCAGTGATGCAATCGTTGATGGTGAAACACACTAGTTTATTAAGAGCCTATTCACTCTAGCCTTGAAGACATCTAAATTATAATCGAACGGGAAGACCGCAGCAGGCAAGTTGTTTCAGTCCTTCGATGTACGTGGTATAAACGACGAGGCGAAATGCCTATAGTCCGAACTGTTGAGGTGTTAACAATGTAAGGGTGGACACTCGCCGTACGTCGGGTTATGCAATGGTAGAAAGGTGATGGCGGAATCAAGTCACGTAATTCTCGCGCACACACTCTCAAAACTACCGAGAGACTGGCTACTCTATGCTTGTGTTTTGTAGATTGGACTTAACCAAATTATGGTTTTAGTCGTCTCAATATTATTTTAGACCAGAATAAGATACTGGCTTCTGTGAGCGTCTGCACCCGCGTAAAAGTAAATTTCTCCGTACGAACTTTATCCTCTTAGAGGATGAATTTTTGAAAATCCTTTCTTGTTCTTTGAACACGTCATAAAGGATACGTTTGTGCAAAATTTCAACTTTCTAGATCCAAATGTTTTATCTGGGCATTGATGAGTCAGTGAGTCAGCATTTTGCCCATATCCAGATGTCGGTTTCTTGTTGTATTCTTAAATTTTGATAAGTAACTATACCTATTATAGATACCGGCATGGATCTTGAGCGCTGACTTCTACAGTTCTACTTGCGCAGAAGCACGCAGGAGTGAAATATCGGGTCTCTTTAGTGGCATGAAGAGAAATGCGGGGGCGGGGAGTGAAATCCTTGTACAGTGATTGGCTCGCCGATATTGTAGGATGTGCAAAACGATCCCCGCTCTTTTGCCGAGCGCTCAAGATTCGTGCCGCTATCTATACCCAAAAAAAAACATGATTAGACTCGGCACATACGGAGTAAGATCTAGACAAAATAAAATTCTATCGGTAATAAGCCTTTCATTTCTCTGACGCGTGTCCAATCGTTTTGTTCTCTTTTAGCTTCGCAATGTTTTTGTATTTAGCCGGTCGGGCGTCAAGCTTAAAAAGTTAATATTTCGTTTTTGATACGATCAATATCGTTATAATTTTATCAACACTCCACAGAGCAAGGTGCTATATGGCACAGTCGATGCGCTTTTGTTCCAAGAGCTACCTCTAGTATAAAAGGCACAGAAATAAACATGGACGTGTGGTCACCGTTTCGAGCTCAATACAAAATGACAACTCACAAATGCAAGTTACGGCAGTCACTAGTTTCTCGCTGTGCAGTATCTATCCCTCACTCCCAGTCACGTGAATTTGGTACTGTGCAGCTTTTCGCCTCGTGTTCGAGCCGTTATTAAGTTCGAATCTTACTGCACTGCAATTCGTGACGAAGCTGCTAATAAAGGGCATTTGGCGAGTTTGACCCAGTGATGAGATTTGGAAAGTCTCTCTGGAATAACAAACAGAATTTACGACGTAAATTTAGAAAGCCGTGACGTTTATGACCATCACCTCACATACATTTGTAACACGATTTCAAAGTGCCAGTCCATCGTTAGGAAAACTTTTCATGTTGTCATATCGATATGCCTCGAGTGTCTGTTCTTATGAAGACAGTTAAAAGGCATTAATTAAGATTGAGAGCAGTGTTAGTGGTGGCCAAGTGGAATCGGCCACGATTTAAAAGTACTTTGTAGTTTGTAGTATTTCATCACCACTGCTCTCGAAACGGTCAAGGAAAACATCGTGAGGAAACCGGTATGTCCCAGAACCAAAAATTTGAAGGCGTTCTTTACATCCACCAAGCCGCATTTGGCCCTCGTGATAGATTACCCATTCCTACTCTTAGTGAGGATGCTTGAGTCCCAGCAGTAGAAACATTATACGGCTGATAATGCTAAGCTTATGCTTATATGTAAGATTCTGCTAAATTTTAAGTAGAAAATTCCCCATTTTTGCCTTGCTACTAAAAATTGTAATGTCCCCCGCTGGGGTAAAGTGTACATGAAACTGTCACCTCGACGAAGATACATTGAATGTTGATCTGTGAACAACAATGCTCGACACCAGATTAAATTGCTCAACCTCTGTGCTCTACAGAATATAAGCGAAGAATTTCTGATAGGATTTGTAAATTTTCCAACAAAATTTTGGAACTTGTAATTTTTGCGGTAGTACAAACATTGTGCTAAATACTTCTTTCATTTGAATAAAACTTAATTAGTTCAAATTCGTTTCTACCAGTGGTTTTGCTTATGTGAAAGTAGAAAATTATATAATTTAACGAGAAAATTAACTTTGCAGTTGCAATAAATGTTAAAAAAACTGGGCAAATGCGAGTCGGACTCGTGCATTGAGGTTTCCGTACAAACTTACCTATGTAAATAGTTCTATTCCCGAATGGAGTCTCGAAGATTTTTCCGAATCGCAAAAAAGTTTTTTTTTTTAGATGTACGTAATAGCAAATTTACTGTTTTCAGATTTATTCCTATACCTGTGCTATAAAACCTTGCTTTATGCCAAAGTTCAGGATTCTGGGTCTACGGGAAGTACCCTATAAATTTTACAGATAGAGAGGTGGACAACAAAGTGATCATAAAAGGATTCCATTTTTTCGTTCTGAGGTCCGGAACTAAAAAAATTTACCATAAAATATTAAGATTTTTTCATCAAACTAGATCACACTTATAAGTCAAAGTCATTCATTAGCTTTGTTTATATTATTTTGGCAAAGATAACAACTGTTTTATTAACAGCGTTTATCTTGAAATTTCATTAACATTACAAGTATTTTTGAGGCAATTAGTACCGACCTACTATCTGAAAATTGAGCATAAAATCGAGGACAGCAAGTTAATGATCCTTTACTTCGCTGAATATTACGAAATGGTTGATACAGAAACAGAATTTAAACATATTATTTGTTAGATAATTTTCGAAAAGGTAGCTACGTAGAATTTTAATGTAATATAAAACTAAAGGGCACATACTTTTTTCCAGGCATATATATATTACATCATTATCTGTTTTGTACAAAGGTACGTAGTGAGGCCCTATTTTACTTGTCTATTTTTGTCTAATTCGAGGCCAAAGATCTCGGGGCAGGAGGATTATATGGGTTGCGGTATTATTCGAAAGCGTTACAGTTGTCTTTTGCGTTCTAGAACGCAACTGAAAGTACACAGGTGGGTTTTAGTTACTAAAAGTATGACACTACCTTTCACTCTACTTAGATTAGGAAAAGTATGACACTACCTTTCACTCTACTCAGATTAGGAAAAGTGTGACACTATCTTTCACTCTACTTAGAGTAGGAAAGGTATGACACTATCTTTAACTCTACTTAGAGTAGGAAAAGTATGACACTATCTTTCACTCTACTTAGATTAGGAAAAGTATGACACTACCTTTCACTCTACTCAGATTAGGAAAAGTGTGACACTATCTTTCACTCTACTTAGAGTAGAAAAGGTATGACACTATCTTTAACTCTACTTAGAGTAGGAAAAGTATGACACTATCTTTCTCTCTACTTAGAGTAGGAAAAGTATGACACTATCTTTCACTCTACTTAGATTAGGAAAAGTATGACACTACCTTTCACTCTACTCAGATTAGGAAAAGTGTGACACTATCTTTCACTCTACTTAGAGTAGGAAAAGTATGACACTATCTTTCACTCTACTTAGAGTAGGAAAATTATGACACTATCTTTTACTCTACTTTGAGTAGGAAAAGTAAGACACTATCTTTCACTCTATTTAGATTAGGAAAAGTGTGACACTATCTTTCACTCTACTTAGAGTAGGAAAAGTATGACACTATCTTTCACTCTATTTAGAGTCGGAAAAATATGACACTATCTTTCACTCTACTTAGATTAGGAAAAGTATGACACTACCTTTCACTCTACTTAGAGTAGGAAAGGTATGACACTATCTTTAACTCTATTTAGAGTAGGAAAAGTATGACACTATCTTTCTCTCTACTTAGAGTAGGAAAAGTATGACACTATCTTTCACTCTACTTAGAGTAGGAAAATTATGACACTACCTTTTACTCTACTTTGAGTAGGAAAAGTAATTTGTTGTTTTTCACCTCAAAAAAGGGCAAAGATCTATTTTAATACAGAGAAAGTACGACCATTTATCACTACACCACGCTTGCCCAAAGTGGGTTGATCAACGATTTCAGACTAATATACCTACCTACCCAATTGACCTGGATAATAATATTACAAATGCAAAAGTAACTCAGTCTGACCAAAAAATAGATAGGTACACAAAGTCAATCTCATGTATGTACTTCACTTTTCATACCTACGTTCGGCGATCGCGCTAGAGTCAGCGTTGCGACTGGGCGCGGTGATAAATGCCTACATAATCTGAATTATAAAAATATTACATGGCCACAGATTAATCTTCTCTTTCTCGGCGCGGGTTTTGTTCAGTGTTACGTTGAAACAAACCATCATAGCATAGTCGGCCTTATAATGTTCCCACTGCTGGAACTCAGGCCTCCTCTCTAAGAGAGGGAATGGGCCGTAATCCACCACGCGGGCCCAGTGCGGGTTGGTGGATGTCACATGTCTTCGAATTTTTGGTTCTAGGACATGCCGGTTTCCTCACGACAAACCATCAAAATACAAGCAAATATCTACTTACCTCTCTGAAACAACTGGTAGCCTAAAGAAAATCACTGTTTAAACCGTCCACTGAACAGTGAAAATAAGGTTTTTTTAGGTCCATTTTTCCACAAAATAAGTTCACAGACGCGTATCTCAAAAGGATAGCACTCGAGCTCGCATTGAGTTGAATTGAGCCGAGATATCGTGTCCGTGAGCGGTGTCTTTGTGTGCGTTGCTCGAGCCCGCTTTGTCTGTAGATTGACTTCCGTATCTATTTTGTGGTCTGACTGTCCCTTACCTGTTCGACTAAACGGATTTGTCTGTCTATCAGTTTCTCCTTTTATATACAATATAGATAGTTATAGATAGATTATAATAATCCTATCAATATTATTGATTTATATGTCTGTTTATCATTGACGCGCGTTATTTTCGCGTCCGAAATACCACAGTGCCTCAAAATAAAGTCTATGACCAGCGCGTGTTGCCAGTGATGACACATGGCTCTGAAACGTGGTCGCTTACAATAAACCTCATCAGAAGATTTAAAGTCATCCAAAGAACAATGAAAAGGGTTATGTTCCGAGTTTTCTTGCGTGATCGAAACAATAGTGAAGATATCCGCAGAAGAACCAAAGCTAAGTAATAATAACAATATATATAATAATAATATATTCCACAACTATTACACAACGCCGTCTAGTCCCAAGCTAAGCAGAGCTTGTGTTATGGGTACTAGACAACTGATAAACATACTTATATATTTCTAAATACATACATATATATAGATAAATTAAACCCAGACACAGAACAAATGGTCGTGCTCATCACATAAACCTTTTTCCTGCGTGGGAATCGAACCCACGACCTTCGGCATAGCAGTCAGGGCCACTAACCACTAGACCAACAGGCCAGTCAAAAAGTACTGACATAGCCCAAGGAATCGCCAAACTTAAGTGGCAGTGAACAGAGCACATTGCTTACAGAACAGATGATCGGTGGGGCCGAAAAGTTCTGGAGTGCTGATCGCGTACTAAAAGACGCAGCGTTGGTAGACTTCCACAAGGTGGACTGATGACCTGGTGAGGGTCGCGAGACTTCAATGGATGCGAGACGCATAGACTCGGTCGTTGTTATGACGCTTGGGGGAGACCTATGTCCAAAAATCTCGGATAAGGCCTTGGATTTTATATAATTATCGATTGACTCATTGGAAGCAGCCTATGACAATACTATAGCTGCTTTTTAGGTCACTTTTCTTAACAACACAGTAAAACGGCTAGATCCTGCTATTCATAGGTTTCAGATGATAAATTCATTTTTGTTGTAAAATCATCGTCACATGGCACTCGTCCACATCACACGAGTTCATCTTTAAGTTATTAGTTTTTTTTTCCTACGGAACTCGTGTTTATTCTTCGTTGGTCCGGAAGTTTTGTCCCACATTCCAAAAAATTATTTGTTCGTCCCACATCACTATTGAAGTTGTGTTTCGTCCCAAATTACAAGTACTTTAAAATTACAGTCAACAAAAAAAAATAAGTATTTATTTGAAATTTTTGAATAATATTTCAAAAATTTTAAATACTCGCTTATAATAATAAAAAAAAACTCTAAACTACTTAAAACTGACTAAAAATAAACATCTTATTTTAATTTATATTAGTTTATAGTAGGTAATACAAGAAAGATTATTTAGAAATTAACTTAATTTATTTGTAACACTTCAGACATAAAAAATTACATACCTGTGACAAACACGATCAATTCTCAATCTCACTTTACACACAGTAGCAAGGGGACGAATGAGTCGAATGCACTTTATATCACAGGTGCTATCTGAGTGTGTTACATAATTCCGAAAAGTGTAACCTCGAATAACACGTTCCCGTAAGTTTACTAATCCGAAACACTTAACAACGAATGCACGTTACCACAAAAACTTAACGCCGTAGCCACGCGATCTCGAATTACATGATTCAGAAACACTGTAATATCGAATAACACGACCCCGTATGTTTACTAATAGGAAACTCTTCACAACGAATGCACTAGCTATACGCTCATTTTACTGATTACGGAAAATAATCATCATCATCGTCATTTCAGCCAAAAGACTTCCACGGTTGGACATAGGCCTCCTCCAAGCGTCGCCACAACGCCCGGTCTAGTGCGTCTCGTATTCATTGGATTCCAGCGACCAGGTCATCGTTCCACCTTGTGGGAAAATAATACTGTTGGCCAAATTAGTCAATACAAGCAAACAAACAAAGGACGCAATTAAAAACGGATTGACCTTTTTACCTACTCTTCTAAACAGATTCCAGTAAATTCCGGCTAAAGAGTTATTATAAAATAATACGAGTAAAATTCCTCACGCGGTGAAGGCAGAAAGGAGCGATTGTTTTAAATAGTTTCATGTTATTTAGTCATTACTTCTATACTAATATTATAAAGAGAAACGATTTATATTAGGTTTGTATTGAATAAAAAAAAAAATTGCAAGACCGATTTTAATAATAATGTCACCAGTAGAATCCTACTTCATTACATAGAGTGACATGTAATGAAGTAGGATTATATATAGGCAAATATTTTCTACAATCACAAGGGGCGAAGCCGCTGGCAGAATCTAGTATATAATTCGTACTCATAAAATACGGTATTTTTTTTGCTGAGTGTACAAAAGAGTAAAAACGGTCTATACAAAAAAAAAAAAATATGGGCCGAACAAGGAATATACAATAGAACGAATCGAGAACCAACTAATTAAAATAATATTTTGGGACGAGGAAGCATGTAGTTTGGGACGAACCAGGATGTTTTTTGTGGGACAAAAATTAGTGGGCCGAACGAAGAACAAATCAATAATCTGTAATGTGTGACAGGATTCCCTACTGCAGATACTGTCTGCCATAAAAGAATAATGTGGAAGAGGAAATAAAATGTTTATGTTACGTTAAGTAATATTTTTTTACTTTTACGCGGGCCTCGCTGGAGGAACCTGGTTTACAACACGTATCGAACATTGATAAAATGTAGGCCGATTTAGAAATCGCTGGAGACGACCGTACCCAAACTATCGAAGGAAAATGAGGGTGCGTACAGGTATACGAATTTATACTAATATATAATATTGGTGGCCTATTTCTGTAATAATCAAGGTAACAAATCTAATCAGATTTTGTTGGCCTCATTAGTTAGAAAAGAGATTTATTTTCTAAATAATGAGGACAACATCTGTGGTTTTAGATTGAAAATTCTTATTGGGGCTATCCTAAATCGTAAGGGTCATATTGAGGTGTAGCGGGAACGTTTGAAAGAATCACCGTGGCCCTATAACGCAAAGGCCAAATGGAGGAACATAAGTGGATTTTAGTCTGTTAAAATCTGATGATTTTCCACCAAAAAAAGGCGTAATATTGACGCAAAGATACTCAATATACCAAATTAGATAATTATCCAGTCATGTGTTCAGCACATTTAAAGACTCCCACAGACAGGTGTACCTCGACACAACGATAACATACGACCATACGTTAAAGAAAAGGTTTTACAGATTCAATTTATAAGGAAAAAAGCCATAGCTTTTGTAAATTACGGCAATGCGCTACCGGTACATGGTGGACATCCCACCTATACGCACAAAACGTTTCGGGAACACATTCATTGTGCGTACAGCTAAGGAGTGGAATTCCTTGCCGGAATATGTGTTTCCTGATGGCTACAACCCGGGAATCTTTAAGTCAAGAGTGAATAGGTTACTTCTAGGTAAGCGCGCTCCATCGTCGACTGCATCGTCGCTTTCCATCAGGTGAGATAGTGGTCAAGCGCGAACCTATCAAGAATAAAAAATAAAAAAAATCACAAATGGATTGTTCTATTCGTTCAAAACCGTTCAATCACGTATACGCTGCAATTCTCGGGCACATAGAATCCACAAAATACTATATCTATTCGAAATGTGATTACGGTAGAGTCACGAGCATTAAGATACATACATTTTCATGATATGTGTACGACAATGAGGATCAGTCTTGATTTTTGTGGAGTATGCAGACTTATGGCGTCAAAAAAAAAACTGTAAATATTGTGAAGAAATTATTTATTTATTAAGAATGAAGCGACTCGCTGAGACGTCATCTGTCATGATCGGTCTCTACTGACGAATGAATACGATCAAGCCGTTTTTTTTTTTTTTCGGTGGGAAAATTATCCAATGACCTCCCCCGTTCTTGGGCGGAGCGTGAGATAGTGTCAGACTTTTACTGACTAAAAACCCACTCCTGTTCTTTTGACAAGTCGCGGCATGGCGGACAGAGTTCCGGCGGGATCTCATAGTGGAATGGCGACGGCGACTATCACGCTACAATTATGGCGGTAAGTCCCCTCTTTGAGGAGTGGCTGGAACGGCAATACGGCGTCCTCACCTTCCACATGACGCAGGTCCTCACCGCACATGGCAAGTTCGGGAGGTTCCTGCATCGGATTCAGGCGGTAGAAACGCCCGGGTGTCATCATTGTGTTGACCGCCCGGATGACACGGTGGAGCATACGGTGAAAGTGTGCCTCGCTTGGGTAGAGCACCGTCGTGTCCTCGTGGAGGCAATCGGCGGCAGCGACCTCTCGCGTCGGGCCTAGTTCGAGTTATGGTCCGAAGCGAGGAGGAATGGCAGGCGGTGGCCTCCTTTTGCGAAGCAGTAATGCTAGCGAAGGAGGAGGCCACACGCGTGAGGGAACGCCTTTCCTCACGCCCCAGCCGCCGAGATTCGGACCCCGACTACCAGCCACGGTAGACGCCGGCTTGTGGACGTCGAGCAATGGGTAGCTTGCCGTCCGGTAATTGACCGGACCGAGCCCAGTCGTCAACAGCGCGTAGTGATCCACGCGCTCCTCAAGGATATGTCAGCAAATCTTAGACGCCCAGCAGGGCCGATGGCCACTAGCTAGGACTGCGGGGAATTTCTGAAAAGGAAACCCCCTAGAACGCAAAGGGCAATTGAAGGACACAGGTGTGTTTTAGTCAGTAAAAGTCTGACACGCCCTCTCGCTCCGCCCAGAGCGCGAGAAATCATTAAATGTTTTCCACACTTAAAAAAAAATATATATGTATATACATACCTATTAAGTTATATTATATATTAGTTTAGATTTTTATAAATACCTAATTCTATATTTATGAAATGTCAGATATATAGGGTGACTGGTAATTAAACACTAGATTGTGCTCATCATAACCAACAACTTTTACTATAGGAACAAACCTGAAATCGCGAAAAAAAAACAGCTGTTCAGTACATTTATGTTTGCCTAATGTACTGAACATTTGATATTTTTTTCGCGATTTCGGCTTTGCTCCCATAATAAAAATTGTTTGTTATCATGAGCACAATCACGTGTTTAAGTATCGTACACTAATTGCCAGTCACCATATATATTTAGGCAATACAAAAAAAAAAAACTAAGATAAATTGAAAATGTGATAATGATCTTATTGCTTGTGACAGCACATCCAGCATTCTTCCTGCATGTGGTGTAAGATATTGCAACAAAGGTACTTCAGATGCAGAATTCGTCCGTGTTAGTTGACGTTGCCGTTGTCAAGGAAATATCGTTACAGTCAGGTGCATAACCCGGAAATCGAGTTTCGACGTAGATAACGGCTTTTGCTCGCACTTTGACAGAAATACGCTTACTATAATTTTGAAACTATCTCGTCTCTCATTTTGTATCAGGAATTGGGTGGTAGTTGCATTTTTTTTTCTTTCTGCATACAGAGTGAGGATGGTAGGTAAGCAGTGATGCAATCGTTGATGGTGAGGCGCACTAGTTTATTAAGAGCCTATTTACTCTAGCCTTGAAGAACAAATTATAATCGGATGTAAAGATCTCAGCAGGCAAATTGTCGAACAATGATAACATTATCGATAATTGTGTTACTTATAGTTCGGAGTTCTTTCAACAATTTTTAAACACAAGCGTAAATTATTTAATACCCTTTCAACCTTTGAACCCGAGAATACAAGCGCCTCATAATTCTTAGAATACTTCGAATTTGTCTTCATTGACTGCAGATCAGAAAGCTTTCAAAGATACACTTTATCTTTGTGCGTATATATTTATGTAAAGTTAGGGAAGATACTTTTCTATCACTTTCTTTTTATTTCTTTCTTTCCTATGGTTGAAACTAAATGTTTGCATTTTTCGATACTAGCTTCTGCCAGCAAAACCTATGTAAATAATTGAATTTTCGAACCGAGACTGAATGCAAATAGCTTTAATAGCAAAAAAGTAATTATTTTATGATGTTAACTCTGTAGATTTTAATTTTCTTGTGAATATCAAAATATGTGCCATAAACGGATCATAAAACTTATCTTTTGATTGTTTTGATTTAAAATAATTAAAACTACACCACAACGCCGTCTAGTCCCAAGCTAAGCAGAGCTTTTGTTATGAGTACTAGACAACTGATAAAGATACTTATATATTTCTAAATAAATACGTATTATGGATAAATAAATTACAGCCAGACATAAAACAAATCAACACAAACATCGAACCCACGACCTCCGGCATAGCAGTCAGGGCCACTAACCACTAGACCACTAGCCTGTCAGTTTTGAAATAAAAGTTTGATTTTGTTACTACCCCAAGAGATACCAGATCTACAGGATACAGATGGACTACCAAGCGATCCTATAAAGATTAAGTTTTAAAAGACTGAGCTACGGAACCCTAAAAAGAAATAAAAAGAACCGACTAGTCACGCATCCCCATGACAAAATGTTTGACTGGTTCAATAAATTTAATTTTGTCCAACGAACAAACATAGCAGTGTCCACGCGAAACGGATATTGCTGTGGAATATATTTGTTTGTATATCACCTTTAGTGTGGCGTATCTACCAACGTCCAACGTGACTGTCGGTCTATTCAAATAAGGATTTTTTTATTTAGACTTGGATATACTTACGTATTATCCAAACTAAGCAATCTACCTAACTTTGGCGCGTCTCAAATTCATTCAATTCATTCAAAACATAATACAGGTCTTAAATAATTAAATAGATCTGCTACATCCCGCCCTTAGGGCATATAATAGTCATAAAGGAATATAGGTACATTATTTTTACAAATTATTAATCTTTCACATAAAAATAAAAAGATAAAACCAAACGAAACGAATTAAGGTAGGTAGGTACACAAGTTTCATTAGATTCCCGCGACCTCCACCAGGTCATCAGTATACCTTGTGGAGGAACTATCAACGCTGCGTCTTCCGTTACGTGGTCGCCACTCCAGAACCTTTCAGCCTTACCGACCACCTGTTCTGCTAGCAATATCTACCCACTACTACTAAAGTTTGGCACTTAGACTATAGAATTACCGAAACATGTTTACCATCAGCTGGGATCGCTGTCAAGTACTAATTTACACCATTTAAAAAAAAAACCTACTTGAAGTTTTTTTAAAGTGTACTTAGGTTCTTACCAAGCCAACTACAGGTAAATACGGAGAAGCGATTTTGATCAAATTCGGTACACGGGTAGACCAAATCATGGAATAGTACATAAGGTACTTATATATTATAAAAATATCATCACAATCATTATCATTTCAGCCGAAAGATGTCCACTGTAGGACATAAAAAAATAAATCTACAATTATACACCACTAATTTTTAATTAGTACAAATACTTAAAGGGCTTATTAGAAAAGGTCTTGTTATTATTTAAGTAAAGTCTCAAAAAATAATATCCATAAACAGCAAAGTTATAAGCGTTTGTTTTTATCCCAAAATGTCACTCAATTTATGGAAATATTGTACAGGCTATTGATTATGAATGAAAAACAATGGAAAAACACTGCGCATAGTATTTTCTAGGAGCAATAAATTGTTATGAATGATTGATTCAATTATGAATTTACCAATTATGACAAATTTTTGTGGACGATTTTGGAATTACGTTTTTTTTTTACTTTTGACTACACAAAAGAGACCAGCAACGGTTACGAATAAAGTATTTTTTTTGTACTATACTCCTGGAATATAAATATATACACTGTATATTTTTATTCCTGGAGTAGGTAAAACCCGACGAAAAATTCCAATACTGGGGGTTCCAGAATCATGTACTGGATTCATGGTATTCGTTTGTGCGTCGATATGAAAGACACCCTGTATTTCTATACAGGGTGTCATAAAGTGCGAAAATGAAGCAAACGTGAAGAAAATTACAAAGATCAGGGCCAAAGAAATGACGGCACCCTTTGTGTAAATAAAGCCCGTCTTATAATCTGCTATAACATGATGTGACGTCACTCCATCACCAAGCTAAGTGCACTTAATGCGAGTAGGACCACGGTTAAGATGTATAGCATACGTGTGTGGAAGAATGAGTGGCTAAGTAATACAGCCGCTGGGTTGATCTATAGGGCAATGCTTACTGACGTCGCGCGTGTTTCGGTGGATAGTTGACCATCTATTTAGATATACCGAGACACGTCAAGCACTTCGGTGAGTACTTTCGCCCGGCTGTCATCTGTAGATCTATGATAGTCGACAGTCAGACAATCAGAAGCCAGAAAATAGGACAACAGACTTTTCAAGGTACCTATTGTGATATCGAAGGAAATCGCGTGAAAAACGAAACTACTCGTACTTAGCAGGTACTTAGCAAGTGTGGGCAACTTTACGAACACAGGTGGGCTTTAGCTAGTAAAAGTCTGACACTTCTTCTCGGTTTACCCGAAGCGAAAAGAACTTTTTTTATGATTCTGAATTTAATGTTCTATGAAAAAAAGACTGGGCAAGTGCGAGTCGGACTCGCGCGCTGAGGGTTCCGTACATACGTATTTATGTAAATAGTTCAATTTCCGAACGGAGTCTTGAAGATTTTTCCGGAAACCATAAAAGTTCTTTTTTGTGACGTAGCGTAACAAGAAATTTACTGTTTTTGAGATTTATTCCTGTACCTATGCTATAAGACCTTGCTTTATGCCAATAGAATTATTGTACCCTAAAGTTACCTCCATAAATACTAGATCCCAGGAGCCTACTCCTCGAACCAAAGCTACAGCCCTCATGTTTTACCTATTCTTGGCTTCATCTATCGCACAAAAGCGGATTGGTGTTGTTATTTTCTATGACAACGAACACTGGGTCTGAAACGTGGTCGCACACAATGGGCCTCATTAGAAGGCTTAGCCACGCAAAGGGCAATGTAAAAGACTAGATTCTCTGAAGTGCCTTGCACAATCGAATCAGGAATGAAGATATCCGTAGTAGAACCAAAGTTACCGACATTGCCCGAAGAATCGCCAAACTAAAGTGGCAGTGGGCAGGTCACATTGCTCTCAGAACAGATGGTCGATGGGGCCAAAAGTTTCGGCACAGCGTATGCCTCTCGCACGGTAGACCGACAGCAGGTGAGGGTCGTGGGAATCCAATGGATGTGAGATGCACAGGACCGGCGGTTGTGTCGACCCTATGTCCAGTAGTGGATGACTTTCGGCTGACAAGATAATGGTAATGATCAGCGCTCCGAGTTTAGGCACACGGAAAAAAAATGTGCACATGTATAAACCCGCCTTCATGTTATAAGATATCTACACTCAGTTGAATGCGGTTTAGCTTCATAATTGTTAGGAAAAGGTTAGCCAAAATGACCGTGAAGAATGAATACCTATTCATTATCACAACCACCTTATATTTAACATCGAACGTCAGAAAAGAATGGACATCCTACATAGCTACGATTCTAGACATTTCTAGGTTAGGTGTTTATTGAATGCTCATTCTTTGAATGTAGGACGGACCTGAACGAATAATTTTCCAGTTTCTTATGAAACTTAGGTACGTGCCTGGGTTAGAGATATTAAACTATTCTTATGAACCTACTTTTTTATCACTATGAAATCGGTGTCACTAAGAGAGTCGTCGTAATCTATCTTCTATATAGGGTGACTGGTAATTAGTGTACGATACTTAAACACGTGATTGTGCTCATGATAACCAACAACTTTTACTATGGGAACAAACCTGAAATCGCGAATAAAAATCAGCTGTTCAATACATTTATGTTTGCCTAATGTACTGAACAGCTGATATTTTTTTCGCGATTTCGGCTTTGCTCCCATAATAAAAATTGTTTGTGATCATGAGCATAATCACGTGTTTCAGTATCGTACACTAATTACCAGTCACCCTATATATATATATAAATAGTTTAAAAAACTAAAAAACATGCTTCTAGCACGCACTAAAAATTACAAAACTGTCCGCCATCTTGGACGTTCGCCATATTGGATTTAAGTCACGTGGCATTTTTTTTCGTTTTCCTGACAGCAAACCCTTTCATTTGATACCCATATCATGGGGGTGGATTTCAAACAGCCAGTCCGCCATCTTGGGGAGGCCGCCATATTGGATTTGTAATGACGTTTCTTAGCTAGTCATGTATTGTCATCAGAACTCAGAGCGTGTGCAAAATTTCATCCTAATCGAAGACCGGGAAGTGGGTCAAATTAAGATTCCAAGATTTTCTTACATACAAAGGAGAAACTGACTGACTGACATATCAACGCACAGCCGAAACTACTGGGATTAGGAGTGCGAAATTTTGCACAAGGTTTCCTTTTATGACGTAGGCGAGCACTAAGAGAGGATTTTCCAAAATTCACCCCTTAAGGGGGTGAAATGGGGGTCCAAAGTTTGTATGGAGAAACCTACTTTCACGCGAGCAACGCCGCGGGCAGAGGCTAGTAGGAAGTAATCTAAGAATTCGTGGAGTCTACAGTGTTCTCACATTCACATTATAAAAAAAAATCAATGCGTGATCGCATCAATAATGAAGATATCCACAAGAGAATCAAGGTTCACTGATGACCTCATGAGGATCTCGGTAAACAGATGGACGCGAGACGCACAGGACTGTCTAAGTCCAACGGTATACGTTTTTTCGCTGACATGATGATGATGATCTCTGTATGGAAATAAAAAAAATATTATTGGATTTCAAGACTTTTTTTAGATTTTTTTTTCCAAGAGCAGAAACTGTCTAACATATAACCATCCATTTCCATTAGTTACTGTCTAAACATTAAAACCAATTATATAAAGAGTAAATTCAATTCAAAGATTATAATTATCACTTATGACAACATGGGTACCTACTTACAAAATGTCAGTTCAGAAGCTAGTGCAGAGTGCATCTCATCAAAATTCTAGTAAACTGGAATACGGCTCGGAGATATTTTACCTACCTTGTATTTTTTAACGCCAGGCCTCATCATCGGATCAGTGTGATGATCCCTTAAAGCCAGAGTAGATACATTCTCGTCACAATGTGAATTAGCCTAACCACGGCAAGGAGACATTGTTTTATTACGAAATTTCTGTGCCTGCCTCAAAAAATAAAAAGAAAATACAACCGAATTGAGAACCTCATTTTCTTGAAGTCGGCTAATTAATACTCCACACTACTGCAAATTCTTAATTCGAATATTTGGGGAAAGAACTCTTCATGCGTAAGAAAATGAAAATACAAACCACCACCGTCCAGATAAAAAAAAAATCTGTATCCATTTTCCCGTAACATTATAAAATTGACCACTTGTATAAAACAATAATCGACTGCAGTGGAGCAATAAACCTTCTCTACAAAAGTAATAAAATAACAAGTTTACTATAATACGAGTACCAACTTATTCACCCGAAGGCCACTCTACGACTGCGCTAAAGCAATTTGAAGCGTCCGTTTAAATAATAACACAAGGGAACAAGGGTTTGACAACCAGAACAGTAAGTATTTTTGTTGCACTACCCTCACCATTCACATATCAAGTCATCAAACTGTTCTAACAGGTCTAATATAAATTTTATTTCAAGTTTCATAATTTCACTAGAATTTACCTGTTTTATGCAAGTATTCACAATAGATTATTCAAAATATTACGAATAATATTTTTTTGTGTTATTATATTAAGTTTTTCAGACGCTGTATGCATTAAAATATGACTATTAATCAAAGAAAACAGTGTAAAATCCACCAAATAAATTAAGTTATGTAGTTGTTTAAAATTTATTACGTAGTATGAGTTTTTAACCGACTTCAAAAAAAGGAGGAGGTTATCAATTCGGTTGTATTTTTTTATCATTTTTTTTTATGTTTGTTACCTCAGAAGTCCGTCGTTTATGGGCTGATTTCCAATATTTTTTCCCCTATATAGGATATGCTTCCAGATTGGTCCCATTTTTTTCAAAATCCATGAGGAATCGGGGGAACTCCTCAAATATTATAGGCGACCATATAGTGATTTTGGTATTTTCATTTTTTTTTTATTCTTGATAGGTTCGCGCTTGACCGCTAACTCACCTGATGGAAAGCGACGATGCGGTCGACGATGGAGCGCGCTTACCTAGAAGTAACCTATTCACTCTTGACTTTCATCGAGAACTTAAGCATTTACAGTCAAAACTTAACATTTGATATATAATATAGGAATACATGTCTTATGACATGGAAGGAAGTATCTAGCTAGATTCTATATCTTTTATTGATTGTTTTCACTTGTCATTTACAAAGGAAACCACGCAAGTCGACCCCGACATTTCCTTCGCGGTCACTTACGACGACTCTCAGACCTTGCGGTATTGCGGTACATCACATCCGTTCCTAGTGACATCTGGAGCGACGTTTTCAGTAATGTTACATAAACCTCGAAAACCAATATTAGTCAGCAGTAGGCTTAATACCAACATCAAAACTTACATGAAATAATGTACTTTTCAATACACTTAATCGAAAACACGCTACCTACCACTTTTAGGCACGCAATTTACTGTTTTCCGCACCAGTGCGAAAATCAAGTTGCTGGTTAACCTCCATTTATTTATATCTTCGTAAGTGTATTGAAAATCGTCGTTTGATACACGTGGAAATTTGTCACTCAGCACTCGACCCTATATCATAATTCCGCCTCGTACGCAATGACAAACTTTCACCACTTGTTCCAAAAAAAATGTGTGTAATGTGGTATTGTTTTACGCATTCATCCCCATACCCCACAGCTCTATTGTTATTATCTATCCACGCTCGTTTGTTTGCGCAGATAGATCTGTGTTGTGGCAGGACTACAACCACCGTAAGCGGATTTCGATTTTGTACGGAATTTGACGAATGGCAATAAAATGAATGGTTATTTTCATTCGAATGTGGCGCAACTGTAAACCGGAATCTATAAGTTATCCACTTATAAACCGAATTTGATGTTGCAAATAATTTGACGAATGGCAATAAAATAAATGGATAATTTCATTCGAGTGTTGTTAAAGCGGTATATTATAGTACAAATATATTTAAAATAGATATATTTGTACTATATAATAATATACCACTTAACACACTAATACTTTTAATATTTAATTTTCTATATAATTTTTATCTCATTGTGTGTACCTGTGTGCCGTAAAGATCTTTTCTTTCATTCTTTCTTTCTTTCTAATATTATAGAGGTGAAAGTTTGTGACTGTCCTGAAATAGCACATAGGATACTTTTTATCCCAAGAATATATTCCCTTGGGATGTGTGATGTATGTTAATATTTAGGATAAGTCATGGGTAGCACGTTATAACTTTATATTGTAACCACCGCCGCGCCAGTCTGCGAATATACGCTGTGCTATCGAGACGTTACGTGTTTTATTGTGCTCCTAGCTGAAGAGTCACCTACTCTCATATTACTCAGGATGTTTTTAGGGTTCCGTACTTCAAAAGGAAAAAACGGAACCCGTATGGGATCACTTTGTTGTCCGTCCGTCTGTCGGTCTGTCTGTCTGTCAAGACCCTTTATCTCGGGTACGCGTAGAGGTATCGAGTTGAAGTTAAAACCATGTACTAAGTCTGCGGACTCCTAAAACTGTAAAAAAATCAAACTTGTAAATTAACGAGAAAAAAGATACTTCGGTTTATATGACAAAAACCATTTGGACACTCTCGAGAAAATCAAAATTCATAGGGTACTTCCCGTTGACCCAGAATCCTGAAATTTGGCATAAAGCAAGGTCTTATTGCACAAGTATAGGAATATATCTGAAAATTTGTTGTTACGTCACAATTTTTGTTTTTTGCGATTCGGTAAAATCTTTCGGGACTCCATTCCGGAATTGAACTATTTACTTAGGTAAGTTTGTACGAAACCCTTAGGGCGCGAGTCCGGCTCGCACTTGCCCAGTTTTTTTACTATCAATCGGGCAAAGCCATTGGTAGCAGCACAGAAAAGATTAAATAATCCGTGTACGAAAATTTAAAAATGTAAGCACCTATTTTTATTATATGAAATCCTCCCTCTCTCCCTTTCTCTTTTTTCTCCTCTCCTCATCTTTTTTTTCTATCCTTTTTTATGTTTTTGTTCTCGTGACCTAAAACCACCTACGTCATCCTCACTCATGAAGAAACTCTCTATTATTTTAACTAAAGAAATAAATAATCACCGCTATACCAAGAAGAAAAACAAATCGAAACGTAAATTATTATTTTCCTGGTAACCGTTTTTCGTAATGAGATTTCCCACACGCAAATATTTTAACACTAAATACTTCAGTGTACTGAAGGCGATGCGAGAGCGACGCTATACTCTCGCGGTCACTAAGTTGTAAACAAGAAACTTTGAAGGACGACATATTTAATGCAAGCCAACCCACACCAACGTTTGCTGTATCACAAACTTAAACTCATGTAGGTAATATCCAACAGGACTAACTTGTTATGGCTAGCCAACGCAAACGTCAATTGTTTGTTGAACGTGTCGCAAATATTTGTGGCGCTTGGCGAGTGCTTCAGTTGAGCACCTTTATGCCTAGGGCTTGTGAGGCTACCTCGTGTGTGGGTTTTCACTGAAAGTGGAATTAGAGGGTGACATACAATTTTGTCTAGGAAGTAGTGTAAATGGAATTGTTAAAACTTTTATTTGTCTCTCACGTTTGGATTTACATTTTGCTTATTATTGTAGTCTTAGAGGAATCCTTATATTTTATACAATACAATACAATATTCAATACAATACAATACAATACAATATTCACACGACTATCACACAACGCCGTCTAGTCCCAAGCTAAGCAGAGCTTGTGTTATGAGTACTAGACAACTGATAAACATACTTAAATATATCTAAATACATACATATTATAGATAAATTACACCCAGACACAGAACAAATGATTGTGCCCATCACACAAACATTTGTCCTGGGTGGGAATCGAACCCACGACCTCCAGAATAGCAGTCAGGACTACTAACCACTAGACCAACAGGCCAGTCAAATAATATTAGGATCCATACTAAAACATCGTGAGGAAACCGGTACGTCCTAGAAACAAAAATTCGAAGACTGCTATAGTCAGGGTCACTAACCACTAGACCAACAGGCCAGTCATTATAAATCATAGGTACAACAAAGTCCTCCACCACGTCAGTCTGTCTGTCTGTTCGCGATAAATTCAAAACTCAAATCAATGGACAACGTGATTCATCAGGAAGGTTCAAGTGTATAATACATGCATATTATAAAAGGTAAATGCCGAAAATTTCAAAGATTTAACACACAAGCAAAATTGGGGTCATTCGCTAGTTCAGAATGTTTTTCATTTACGCCTCTGATTATATTTTAAGCCTTCTCTCGCCACCAAAATAAGATGTCGTGTAACTGTTCTTCCGCTGAGTCATCCCCGATTGCCGGCGGTGTAATCAGCCTTATGTCGGCCATATTCGACTTTTCAACTCGCATCGTCCACCCCTCAAACCAACTGACCTAAAAACTTCAACAGCGCTGTGTCACCGCAAACGTATAAAACGTTTAAAGGCGGAACAATTGCCAATTGCCAGGCATTGTTATTGTTTGCTTTACATTTAAATACCCCAATACGAAACATATTTGAACCTTAAATACACTCGTTTGTTTAAAAATTCAGCGTTTTGTAAGTATTTTGCGAAAACAGCATGATTGCTTTAATTCGTTACCTAACTAAGGCCCGGCGCCCTTTATCGGCATCGGCAAGGATAGCGATCCTTCGGCATCCCTAGATACCTATATTGGCCCAAGGCATAGTTTCCGACAGTGTGCGCTTGCATGTAGGGATGTTCTGCCCGGCCAAAGAAGCCATATTACTTTGAAAAGAATTTAAAAAAATGATGAATATGTCGCATCAAGGGTGGCCGAGATGCGAAACATCAGGTCTTCATACGTTCCGACATAGTTCTTGGTAGGTGTGGGCACTGACATGGGTACTCGAACGAAAGATAATTTGAATCAGAATAATTTTATTTTGATAACGGTTTTACAAAAGGAAACAAACACGTGCGTTGGTACTGAGCGCATGCCGAGACTGTCCGAGCTAGAATGCCGCACTTCTCAGGCTTCCCTCCAGTCCTCGCTGCATCCCCTCTACCGACGATCGTGTCCAAGCGGTAGGGCGCCGCTTGCGTTTCCGGTGACGATATTATTAGTTTACGGAACTAATTGTTAGATGGCGCTGTCCGTCGCACCCTTGCGCCTTCAATCCACGACACGGCCATCCCTGACTAGCACCCGTCCTCGGGTGTAGTACCTGGGGACAAAATATGCTCAGAGAGTAAACTAGCTCGGCTATCCTGCCAATACACACAAAGGTGGCTGATTCTCATTAGTACTTTATTTCTTCTAAATCTAAGTACAATAATCAACTTTCACACCTTAAAATGCCTCGTAATTAAGCTTACGTACACAGTGCTCCCTGCACAATATAATTCACTAGAAATGATCCGACCACCAAGTTAAAAGGAATAAACAAGGTAATTCTAACAATTCTGTTTCTTTACCATAATTCATAAGCAAAGCATACTCAACTCATTAACTTTCCCTACATTCTATGCACCAACACAGACCCGAATCGCACCAACGATTCGTTACAGACCCATCGCCTCATGTCACTCATGAGGTGCGGTCTAAACACACATTGAAATCGCACCAACGATTCCTTTCAGACCCATCGCCACATGTTACTCATGAGGTGCGGTCTAGAGTTTCGAGTATGAGTATACAAGCCATTCTTAATCAGATTTGGTTTCACTACCACTGTCATCAACTATGACATCCAATTCTCGAGAAACTTGGTGAACAGGGATCTTCCTCACACGATCATGGTGGTTTTTGTAAGTTCGCTTAGAGTTAAGCGCCCTTGGTAGGTATCTATCCCCGTCTAACACGTCAATAATCTTAAATGGACCTTTGAATTTAGGATCTAATTTTGTTTGATTTCTTTCCTCATTTTCAATCAAAACATAATCATTAATAGCCAACTTAGAAACCTGAGCCTTTTTTGATCAAATCGATTTTTATCATAATTTGCATTTTTCTCAATATTCTGTGTCGCTTGCTCTCTAAATTAACTCTCATCTAATCTCATCTAAATTAACCTCTGTCACATCATCATCGGCAGTCACTCATCTCGTTTACGCACCAACGTAAACGAGGATTACTCACTACAGGCGTCGCATCAACGACTCATCTCGTTTACGCACCAACGTAAACGAGGATAACACACTACAGGCGTCGCTACAACGACTCATCTCATTTACGCACCAACGTAAACGGGGATAACTCACTACAGGCGTCGCTACAACGACTGATCTCGTTTACGCACCAACGTAAACGAGGATAACTCACTACAGGCGTCGCTACAACGACTCATCTCGTTTACGCACCAACATAAACGAGGATAACTCACTACAGGCGTCGCTACAACGACTCATCTCGTTTACGCACCAACGTAAACGAGGATAACTCACTACAGGCGTCGCTACAACGACTCATCTCATTTACGCACCAACGTAAACGAGGATAACTCACTAATCGTTCCTTAATTCTAAAGCAGCAGTGATTAAATAGTGCCATGATCACTTTCCCCACCTACTTCCTATACATCTAATTCAACCGGAACCTCATGTTTTAGTATCCCTCTCTCTGTAGGCCATAAGAACTTCTGCCCCCTGCGGGAATCGAACCCGCAACGCGCAGCGCAGCAGTCAATCGCTCAACCACTGCGCCAACCGTAAATTATGAAGGTTCAACAAAACTCGAGATGTATCGAAACTCTAAATTTCTTTTAACTAACCTACTAATTCTCACTACTGTTCATAGTACTGCTAAGTAAGTTCAATTAAAGAAAATAAATTAACATCAAAATTTCTATATCGTTTCAATATCAAAATCAATAATCAGAAAATTCAAAGCATAACCGTGAATTAATTATCATGGTAACTTCACCACGAAATCAATCAATCAAACTAATCCAAAACACTAAACATTAATCTCTGCACGTGATCTCTGGCTACTAATAGCCCAGTAACCTCTAGTCACTCAAACATTCCTGCGCATCCCTCCAGGATTGCCAAGTCTCTCACGACTTAATGGTTTCCCCACATTACGTCCCAGGTTTGATCGCAATACCGCGTACTCACGGACTACTGTGACCACTAGATACCGATTTCTATTAAGCTACGGCTACAAATCAAATCTGGTATAGTCCGATCATCATGTAAACTTAATAATCTCATTATCTCTACTACTTTACTCTACCCACATTGTTATTTAGTTCACAGTAATCTTTGCTCATTATATCTGACCGGTCGAGTTTTTAAGTCAAAAGAGCTAAACTAACAAACACCGAATTACTCGGTCGAATAATATTTGCACGCAACCATTCATCTACCCGCTCACGCATTATTTTTAATTTTTCCGCGCCAGGCCGCTATTGTCGTCTTTATACAGTCAAATAAGAGTCAATTAAACGGATAAGTTTACTTTTTGCAACACGCGTTTGTACGAGTAGCATACCGACACACGTCACACGTCAGTGTCAATAACGTCAAAATTATCTATGGAGGAATTATCACTGTCATAAAAAAAATCGAAACGGTACTGCATCTAATGACTATGAGGGTAGTTGTGATCACAATTGTTTACGTCGTGAACTTTAGCAATTTTTACTATTTGAACTGAACCCTTGCACCAATATTCCACGGCCTAAATATCACTTCGCAAATAGATCTGATGTTGGGCAAAGCATGAAATAAAATCTCAATTAAACTACGCAAGTAATCTGAACACACAAAACCTATCCCTTGAATGTAATAACAGTGTTTACGTTTGCCGTGAAATAGTGATTACAGACTTTGAAGTTAAAGAGAGACAACACTCAGCCCCAGTCGTTAATCATAACCTCAGATAAAATTTGTAGGGTACTTTGCAAACTAATATGGTCGATAGTTCGATACCTATCACAATGTTATTTACACTAAGCTTGCCACTAAGTTTTGACGCAACAAAATCTTTGATGAGAGCCTATTCGACACCAAAATCATAATAAAATGGATATGACTCACCAGATTCATCAGCGTACCGCTGGGATTGCCAACATAGCAAACTTCAACACGTCTCGTTGCGCTTTGCTGCCGCAGACGCTGCCCCAGAACTCCTCGGACCTCCAGCCGTACCTCCATTGTTGCTTTATGGCATCAGGAACAGACGACGTCCGAAGGCTGCTTTGGTCTTGAAGAACTTCTTCCTTGGTCTCAAGTGGTAACATTGGTTGCCTTGCCCAAGGTGATGATCAAGGCACTTCCTTGAAGCGGTACCTCAGATAGGTACAGATCCGCTGTCGTATGCCGGGCACGTGCGTCTGCATCCGGCTTATCTGGATCAAATTCAGGCAAAGAAATACGCTTGGTACTTGCCGGGCCCTTGATGGATTCTATCAGGGACATCATATTCTGGTTTTGAGCAGCCAGCAGCGTGCGGAGTAAATTCTCGTTGCGCCGTGACGTCATGGCTTCATTCTGCAATATTTCTTGAGTTTCTTTAGTTCGAGTGTATCCCACTTCTGATGTCGCATCAAGGGTGGCCGAGATGCGAAACATCAGGTCTTCATACGTTCCGACATAGTTCTTGGTAGGTGTGGGCACTGACATGGGTACTCGAACGAAAGATAATTTGAATCAGAATAATTTTATTTTGATAACGGTTTTACAAAAGGAAACAAACACGTGCGTTGGTACTGAGCGCATGCCGAGACTGTCCGAGCTAGAATGCCGCACTTCTCAGGCTTCCCTCCAGTCCTCGCTGCATCCCCTCTACCGACGATCGTGTCCAAGCGGTAGGGCGCCGCTTGCGTTTCCGGTGACGATATTATTAGTTTACGGAACTAATTGTTAGATGGCGCTGTCCGTCGCACCCTTGCGCCTTCAATCCACGACAAATATATTTTTGACAAATCTTTTTCAATCGGTCTCATAGCACAAGTATAGGAAAAAATCTGAAAACTGTAAATATGTAGTTACGAGTATGTCAGAAAATAAAACGTTTTTTGCGATTCGAAAAAATCTTCGCAACTCAATTCGGGAATTAAACTGTTTTCATAGGTAAGTTTGTACGGAACCCTCAGTGCGTGAACCCGACTCGCAGTTGCCCAGTTTTTTTTTTTAAATTAAGTCAAATCGTATGTTTTGAACCAGTATTCAGACCACAGAATACGTATTCAGACACCATTTTGCACACGAAATATTACGATACTAAATAGGTACACGAACGCTGAGACCACAAAATGGCCGACCCGTGATTGCCTCCCGTAACTCACAAAGAAAGATTGGTAACACAGTTTTTACAGTTCTCTGCGATTGTAAATCCAATCACGAACGGGGGAATATTTCTAATTCAGATAGAAATATCATGTAGGTATGTAGAATTGAGAATTTTGTTTTATTTCTGCAAATATAATTCAATAAAAACACTTAACTAATTAAAACTATATATACACTAAGGGCAAAAACTACTAGCTAAAATATGGCGTCATAAAATTCCTCCGCATCGCTGTCGACTGGAAGTGTGCCCAAAAGGCTGGCGGCATTGCCACGTTGTATGGCAATGCTTAACCTCTGACCGAGGTAAAAGCCAGCCCTTGGGTCACGCGAAGTGTCAACTAAGCGTTTGGATAATTCTTTGAAAAGCTTATGAGCACTCGGACCCCACGGCCCAAGAGTTTCAACCCCAAACGGCTCAAAAATATAACTACCGACGAGGTTGTTATATTTCCGCCGCTTGAGGTTCTCCGCAGCCGCAGCGGCAGCACCAGCACAGCACGAAGAGCTAGGAAGATGGGATGGCGCAAGAGTGTCGACACAGGTAGCGTCCCACACTAAAGGCCTACCCATCTTCCACGGAAATAAAGACATACCGTCCGGTCTCTTACCATCGTCGCGTGCCAGGCCATGAGGTTCCAAAACAGCCGGAACGCCGACGGTGACAAGGGCTCGTCGGATGATGTCGTTAATATTCGCGTGTCGTGCTATCCGTCCCGCGCTTCGACTGCATGACAGGCCGTGGTGACCAAGGCTGTTGACAACTTCGCCACAGTGGCAGCGATGAGGAGAACAGCAAGAAGCGCCTAGGCGTAGGGCAACAGCTAGGCGGAAAGTAGTATCGTCGAATAAGGTGCCAATATTCGACGACGGCAGTGCGTGAAGCCAAAGACCTGACTCCCAATTTCCCACAGCCAGGAGGCGCGCACGCTCCGCAGTAGTAGCAGATGTTAGGATTAGGTTTTTCTGGACTACTTTGCAGAGCGGTTCATCCCACCGTCTCTGGGAGGTTGGGTTGTCAGGCGGATTTGTATTCGGGCAAGCGATTCTCCAGGCATCCATAGCCTCGGTGAAGCACGGCACTTCAAAAGGAATCAGTGTGGAAGTTAGAATGTTCCTGATTAATTTATCAGTGCTGTGAACCGAAGATATGAATGCCGGTAAACTAATACTGGTAATTTTGTAGAATTGTAGATTGTTAAATATTAGTTCACCTTTGTACAGTGTTTACTAGTGCATAAAGTTTAAAATAATAAATATTATCTATATATATAAAAGGAGAAACTGACTGACTGACATATCAACGCACAGCCGAAACTACTGGGACTGGGAGCGTGAAATTTTGCACAAGGCTCCTTCCTTTTATGACTTAGGAGAGCACTAAGAGAGGAATTTCCAAAATTTGACCCCTAAAGGATGAAAACGGGGGTCCAAAGTTTTGTATGGAAAAACCTACGCGGGTATATAAGTTCACGTTTTTTCAGTTCAGGATTTTCCATATTTCACTTTTTAAAGGGTTGAAATGGAGGTCCAAAGTTTGTACGGAGAAACCTACTTGAAAACTATTTTTTTTTAATTTTGTGTGAATAATATTTGGTAGCAATACACAGCAGACTAGCCCTTTTTTAATTTATGTTCTTATAGCCATCCTAAAGTTGTCTTGTCGATATCGCGATAAGACCGCCATTGTACCCATAGACTTAAGTCTTTATAATATTATTACTATTTTGTGTATAATAAAGTTTATTCTATTCTATTACCTTACTATCACAACGTGCAACGTCACGCGTAAACTAATAAGCAAGCACGTAGATATTGAAGATTCACAATTCAGATGAAAACGCAATAAGTTGTAATAATTAAGCGCTTCATTGTCATACAATGTCTAGTAAGTATTAAGTAATTATATCAAATTATTTTTTTCATCTTGCTGTTTATTTAAATCAAATCCTATAGCTTGCCATCGCAAAAACCGATACAGATAACAAGTCGTTTTGACAGGTAATGAAACAAAACCCGAGTTCAGCGACGTACTCGAAATTCAAATTCATTTAATGTAATTCAAGCGTGTTATCAATCTTTCGCCTGGATCACTCAAACACGCCTTTAATTTTAAAGTGATATAAAGATTAATCTAATATTTAAAGTGATATTAAGGTTAATCTAATATTTAAAGTGATATTAAAGTTAATCTAATATACAAAAACCTCATGTCACAGTGTTTGTTAGTGTTTGTGAATAGGTGTTTGGTAGGTCTGAGATTAAGTCGTAGGCTATTTGTGACCCTCCTACCCAACCCCCCTTTTTTCTTTGATAATTTATACGGCAGAACAACGTTAACTGAGTCGGCTAGTTTCTCAATCAATTTCAATGAAAAGGTATTGGTACTACACCGTCGATATGTCACATGCTTCTAGCTAACGTTGCTTCTAAAAGGTATTCTATTTATTCGTGAGATGAATAACTATGTTAGACACAGACGCGTCCTTTGCCAGCATCTATATTCGAACACAGCTAAATTTAAACAAGCTTATTCCTCGCATCGACGAATGCACCTGAATGCATCCGTCGATACGAGGACGGCAATGGACTAACATCTGAATCAATTATAAGGATCTTGTTTGAAAATTGAAGCATCACAAATAGAATCCTTTGGGGGATTGAAGCCTTCAATTGAAACTGTTATACTCGCAACTAATATAAATGGAAATGCTGTGTCGTGTCTAACGATATTTCAAATAGAATTTATAGTGTAATAGAGGTATTTCCATTAAGACTTGTGAGCTGATTTCGGCTTGAGGTAGGACACATTTGTAAAGCCGATAGCTCAACACGAAATTCATTAAAACCTTGATCATCTACAACCACAACTCTCCAATACAAATGTTCAACGAAAAGAGCTTACAAACAAGTCGGAATCACATTTACCGACTGGCCCTCAAATAGTAGTATTAACATGTTAAGCGAATCCTTTTGCACCCCGCAACAACAAAGCACAGGACTCTCACACGTGTACAGTGCAAAATAGTCCAAACACAATCAATATAAGCCGAGTGGTCACGATAAAAGCGTCGAGAGTCTGTGTGACTTCGTGTGTAATCGCTTTAGAGACAGGGAAGGACTTCGCACACAATATCAGCTGTGCTTTGATATGTCTGTACCAGTCCTTACTTTGTAGTTCGCAGCCTGTTCCCTACAAAAGGTGGTACGTTCATAAGTTATTTACGTGCTGTTGCCTTTCGCGATAAACTTGGACTACAACCGGGATATCTTTTTTTATTCAAGCATCTCCCTCGACTATTTATAAGGTCAGATTTTCTTAAAAGATCTTTCGTTATTTTTATATTTTAGAAACCTTTTTGTATATTTAGGATGTATTATTGCACTGTTTCCTTTTTACTTGGCCACGGTGAAGCCAAAAGGAATATGTAGGTAGGTGTGTTTATTTCTTACCTCATAATTTCTGAACTTCTTAAAAAATTTAACAAATGCGATCGTTCGCTGGATATAAGATTTGTGGCGTCACACTACATTTATTATGATGCCCTTTAGAGGATATAAAGTCATGAAGCCGTTTTAAATGTCAAATGAAAGGGCTTAATAAGCACTTTGGTGAGGTTTTTGCGGGATTTTTTCGAGACAAGTTCAGTGGCTGTTTTAATTATTCGCAAATTGATTCATCATCATCATCATCATCATTTCAGCCGATAGACGTCCACTGCTGGACATAGGCCTCCCCCAAATGTCACCACAACGAACGGTCCTGTGCGTCTCGCATCCATCGGATTCTCGCAACCTTCACCAGGTCATCGGTCTACCTTGTAGGGTGCGTTCCAACACTGCGTCTTCCGGTATGACGTACGGCCATCTGTTCTGCGAGCAATGTGCCCTGCCCATTGCCACTTAAGTTTGGTGATTCTTCGTGCTATGTCGGCAACCTTGGTTTTCCTGCGGATATCTTCATTTCTGATTCGATCACGCAAGGAAACTCCGAGCATAGCCCTTTCCATTGCCCTTTGGGTTACTTTGAGCATTCTGATGATGCCCATTGTGAGCGACCACGTTTCGGAACCATATGTCATCACTGGCAACACGCACTGGTCATAGACTTTCGTCTTGAGACACTGGTATATTGGATGAGAAGATACCGCGCAGCTTCCCGAACGCTGCCCAGCCGAGTCGGATTCGACGGTTTACCTATTTCTCGAAATTAGATCTACCCAACTGGACTGTCTGTCCAAGGTAGACGTAATCGTCCACAACTTCGAGTATAGAGTCTCCAATCTTGGAATCTCGAAGATTTATCCTAAACACAAAAAAAAAATGTGACCTAACAACAAATTTACTGTTTTCAGATTTATTCCTATATTTGTGCTATGAGACCTTGCTTTATGCCAAATTTCAGGATTCTAGGTCTACGGGAAGTACCCTATGAATTTTGATTCCCTTGAGAGTGTCGAAATTCTTATACATTTTTACGACATAAACGGTCGTACCTTTTTTTTCGTTAACTTAGATGTTTGATTTTTTTACAGCTTCAAGGGACTGCAAATTTCAACTCGATATCTCTCGGTCTCGGTCTTGACAGACAGACAGATAAATGGTACCGTTCTTTCCTTTTGTGGTACGGAACCCTAAAAAATAACCTGTGGCTTATGAATAAATAACCCAAAGTATGTATGCATCTGTGTGCCTAAAATCCATCTGTGTTCCTAAAATCCATCTGTGTTCCTCTAATCGCACTTTGCGTTTCAGGACCACGATCCAAGGTAACTCATTCGAAAAATCCCACAGAAGTATAATATTTTAAAATCAACATCGATTTAATGTTTAGGTATTTAACTTTGAGATTTTCGTTCACGGATCTCTCTCGTTTTTTTTTAAATAAAATTCTTATGTTAGTACTCTTCAGTCACTACACAACAAAGCATTGGAATACTTAGTCTGTTTTTAAAATTCTATTGTGTCATAAAATAATATTTATTTCACCAAAACTTACTACGAATTACATCAACTTAGACGCTAATACTTAAACTAATAACATAGAAACATCTGTAACCGAATCAGGACGAGTCCTGTATTTAGCCCAATTAATATACAAAAAGGAGCCCAATCAATTTACAAAAAGGAGCCCAATCAACATACAAAAAGGACTCCTTATATCCGAGTTACATTGATCCGTAGATCAGTAACCTAAAACTAAAACAATATTTTTTAAGTGTTTATGTTAGTGTAGTTTTGTGTAAGTGAAGAGTAGTGAGAGGTGTAGGGGTGTTGGGTAGTGTGGATATGTATTAACGAAAAAATTAAAAACTATTAAATAAATATATGTATTTAAAATAAGACACCGACCGTTTTCTGAAACTAAATTTCCCGTAACTCATTGAAGACGAAAATTTTCATTTCTGTTTAAGAAACAGGTTTTTCTGTTTCCTCATAAGAAAGGGTGAGTGGGTTAGTTATGGACCTTCGCCTTACATTCCGATTTGTTGAGCGGATATACATTAAGTTCCTTATTTATTCGATTGTACAAAAAGGGAGCAACAAATGAGTAAAATCTTTTAATAAATGGTGTTTTGGACTCATATGATCGCGTACATACCTCATGCTTTCGGCGTTATAATACTGACATAACCTCATTTTTTCTGAAAGTGGTTTCAATGGTGCTCTTAAAATAATTGGGTGTTTTTATTACGATAAACCAATAAGCACGATTGACATCAGATTAATTTAACACTGGTTCAGACTTCAGCGTAATGGATTAAGCGTAAAATGGAAATCAATTTGCATGAGCACTGCATTGGTGGTGACTGGTGGTCTTCAATTTGACCTACAACTACAATTGATTGTATTGCCGAAACTCGGATTGCGGTTCCACCTCTAACTTTGATAAGTGGTGGTATCTACTTTGATAAATTTCATCTAAATTTTGTCTAATAATTTTGATTTCTAGGCACAGGGACGATAATCTCAAGGACCTCCTTGGGCAGAGGACTTTTTTTTAAATGATTGTGGCAAAAACTAACTTTTATCCAGAATCGCAAATAGAAAGAATTCCCCAAACCTGTTTAATACTCGTATTAAGTAAGTAAGAAACCTTTCTAATTTGGTGAAAGGAGAACTGTCAAGTAACAGAATAAGGATGCACACGCTGCAGAGTGACGTCACTGCCGTTAGGTTACATGTGTAAGAGCACCTTCAAATTAGCCGCAAAGTGCACTAGGCTGTAGTATTTAAAATAATCTAGACTAAAATCATTCCATCTAATATGGGTCCCGACTGTTGCAATGTATATGTTCCGTATTAGGATTTATTATTTTAAAGTAATTTTTATCGCAGTTGAGTTTTTTTTTTTTTAACTTTTTAATATTTTTAATAATATAATAATATTCCACAACTATCACACAAACGCCATCTAGTCCCAAGCTAAGCAGAGCTTGTGTTATGGGTACTAGACAACTGATAAACATACTTATATATTTCTAAATACATACATTTATAGAGATAAATTACACCCAGACACAGAACAAATGATCGTGCTCATCACACAAACATTTGTCCTGGGTGGGAATCGAACCCACGACCTCCGGCATAGTAGTCAGGACCGCTAACCACTAGACCAACAGGCCAGTCAAAAGTCAGTTTTATTCAGACCGTCTTTGTGCCTTTGTGTAGGTTTTTTAACTTATATCTAGTAGTGACACCAGCCTGTTCATATTTCTGTATATAACTATATCTATATAATTATATAGTGTGCATAGCTGTGTGTACCCAGAAAATCTGACACCGGTCTTGCCATGGGGTGTCATTTTACTCAATTACTGGATTATAGAGATGAGATATATAGGCAGTCGCTTTAAGCAACCGGTTAAGACAAGAACTTGATCCTAACATAGTTGAAATAAGAAACATTTTGGGAAAACATTCATTGTGCGTTCAGCTAAGGAGTCGAACTCCCTGTTGGAGACTGTGTTTCCCGATAGTTACATCTAAGGCTAGGGGTCTTTAACCAAGAGTGAATAGGTTACTTCTAGGCAAGCGTGTCCCATCATCGACCACATCATCGCTTACACTTAATAATAAAGAAAAAGCTAAGCAAACAGGCATTAGTAACATCAGCTTATTAGTATCCCACTGCATTCCTCTACTCATTTATAAAGTAGGCACAAGCGAGCAATAAATACTAGGTCCAACGCAGGTACCCTTACGCAAAGCTGATTGTCAATTTCAGATTTAAATTAATCATACGTTCAATATTCCTTACGATGTTTTCCTTCATGTATGTCAGTGATGCCCAAAGCACGTAGCTAGGGTACTTAGAAAAAGCTTATATAACAATATTAACCAATTATTTCATCTTCAACAGGTAAACCCCCTGACGTGTTGGCCTGCGGAATCACGCTGAGTATGATGATGGTTCTTGTTGCTGGCGTGAGGAAATCTCTGTTCTTCAACAATTTGCTGAATTGTATCAACCTCAGCATTTGGGTGTTCATCATGACGGCGGGTTTGTTCTACATCGATACGACGAATTGGACTGAGCATAACGGATTTTTACCTTTTGGATGGAGCGGAGTAAGTATTAACATATGCTGTATTGTAACTATTAACACATGCTGTATTGTAACTAGTTATTAACACATTTATTTATTTATTTTTTAAAAGATACTCTCGGGATAACAAGTATTTTGAATTATGTGTATATATTCGTAATTTTCGTGTAAATCATATCATTCCCGTAGGATAATTTTACGCATGTGAAGTCGTTCACACAAGGCTAGTAAAACATAAAATATTGGATTTCATGCCAGCCAGTACAATACATTCTTCAATTTGATTCACACTTTTTTTCGATTCCATTTTCTTCTCGAACCCAACACTTGAAGGAGACAAAGCAAGAATGTAATTACAGAGACATTGACATGTTCAGGCGCCCTTTTCGATCGTTATCGAGGATGTGACGCCAACAAATAGAAGGTTTAATATTTAGTCAGACAGAATATATTTTGCAGGCAGTCACCGGTTTTATATCCAGATATATAGGTCAAGTTGTTCTAAATATGCAATTTACTTAAGACGTTTATAACCGGCAATTACTAGGGTGACACATCTCGGGGGATCCTAGGAAACTAATAAACGCCATGTGTACATATTACTGGTACTAAAATGTTAACAGCGTCAGCAGGTGCCGTGTCAGATATTAATAAAGTGCTAGCAGTATAAGGCAAGTAAAACTTGCGTGCAAACATTTCATTACAACTTGCATAACGCAAGTTTGGTTTTCAATACACAAGCTGCAACCATCAGTTTGTACATGTATTAAATTTTGAAAGCATTTCATCAATGTGTGAAGCATCGAGATATAAGTACTAACGTACTAGAGAAGACACCGTAAATTCCTACTTTGTCTCGTTCAACTGCGGCGATCGCGCCGCACTTTGTCGAAGAAAACGCGTAAGTGCCGTGATTTACATGGCGCTTTAAGACCTTTTTGCCGAAAATAAATACACTTCCGCAGCAAATCTAGCGCTGTGGTAAATTAGTTATGGTTTAGACGAATTGTTATTATTTTAGCGCTGCAGTGAACTAAAGATTCAAATTACGAAAATAGGACAATTCAGTTATTTGACGTACCTTTTCTAGTACGTTAGTACTTATATCTCGATGGTCTGAAGCTAATATTTGACGTCAAAAAACTTGCAGACAGTTGCAATTAATTCGGTAAGGAGTTCACCTCGATTTCAACGAACGAACTGGATCAAAGTTGTATTGGCTTCCGATCTCGGTCACTCCGAAGACAGCGAGGCGGAAGTTTGAATGGTACTGAAGGTTTTTATCTCGATCGCGACTGGCGGCGACCGCTTTCCACAATACTGTCGGACGAGTTCTAGTTTCAACTTTGACTTTTCTACCATAGAATATTGAAAAGGGAAGATAAGGCAATAACAATGACTTTTCTACCACAACTCTCAAGGCCTCTGGCCTTTTTTATTTCGTGGCGTTAGGTATTGTATAAACAGGTCTGCACGGTACCCCTTTTCATCTTTTAGTCCACCCAAAGGTTCTCGTTAGACTTTTGCGTTAGGACTTTTACGTATATTTTTTTTTCGATAAACTTATTGATGATTACAAAAACATGTGGTTTTCATAATCTAGAAAATGCAGATAATATTATTTATAATTTTTGTACATTGCCCGCCCCAAATCGGTTCCCTTCCGTTCCGTCCATGCTAAGGTTGTCTGTAAGAGATTGCCCTGTGTGATAAAACCACTCTTTGTACATTTAGTTTTTGCAAATGTTTTTGCTGTCCACATTATGAGGTGCACAATAAAGTATTTAATAATTATAAATGATCTTCATTTAGCTAACTTCATCACGAAATTACATAAGTTAGATGCACGGGCAAATAAGGTCAATGAAATTAGTTATCTAGACATATATGTTGCATGATTACTGATAGTAAGTAATAAGTGTAGATTTTTACTATGCATTTTTGCTCATACATTTTTATCGTTATTACTTTAAATTCACGAAAATGAACAACGAATCTTTCTATTGCGTGGCTCAGTCTCTGGAAATAAAACTGTTGCAAAATCAAAAAGACAAGTTATGAATCGCGTATTGTTCGGTTAATAGTTGAACTACTAAAATTTTTAAATTATTTGAATTGCATTGAAGTTTCATTGTAAATGAAAACATAACGTTCGTAAAGTAAACGTTCTCATGATAGGTACTCACAATAAAGCATAATAGCATCGAAAAATAAAAAACTAGGCAAGTGCGAGTCGGACTCGCGCACTGAGGGTTCCGTACAAACTTGAAAGGTAAATTGCGGTTTACGATTTATGACGTTTTAAAAAAAAACTACTCACTAGATCTCCTTCAAACCAATTTTCGGTGGAAGTTTGTTTGGTCATGTACATCATATATTTTTTAGTTTTATTATTCTTTTATTTTAGAAGTTACAGGGGGACACGTTTTACCACTTTGGAAGTGTCTGTTGCGCGAACTATTCAGTTTAGAAAAAAATGATATTAGAAACCTCAATATCATTTTTGAAGACCTATCCATAGATACGTACGGGTTTGATGAAAAAAATAAAAATAAAAAGGAGTTTCAGTTCTAAGTATGGGGAACCCCCAAAATTTATTGTTTTTCTATTTATGTGTGAAAATCTTAATGCGGTTCACAGAATACATCTACTTACCAAGTTTCAACAGTATAGTTCTTATAGTTTCGGAAAAAAGTGGCTGTGGCATACGGACGGACAGACAGACAGACATGACGAATCTGTAAGGGTTCCGTTTTTTGCCATTTGGCTACGGAACCCTAAAAAACTTACTTTTTACTAAAAAAAACTGACTTCACTAAAAAACACTAAAAGTATCAAAATAACTTTAATTTCAGAAGTCGTATTTCTCGGTATTGTTTGTTTCTTATTTAACACCGACTTCCGAAATTAAAGTTATTTTGATCCTAGACATGTAGACTGTAAATGCTTAGACTGTGAATACCAAAATCACTATATATTTGTCTACAATATTTGAGGAGTTCCCTCGATTCCTCACGGATCCCATAATAAGAACTGGATTTTGAAAAAAAATGGGACCAATCTGGAAGCATATCCTTTAAGGGGAAAAAAAATTGCAAATCGGCCGACGGAACTCTGAGGTAGACACATAAAAAATAAAAAAATACAACCGAATTGATAACCTCCTAATTTTTTTGAAGTCGGTTAAAAACAGAAACATTTCATTAGTGATGATGAGATCAATAATTTCTCTAAAAATTCAAACACTTTGTAAAATAAGTTATTAAGTGCTGTTGGTTTTTTTAATTTAAAAGAGCTAATAAAGTATTATTGGAAATAATAGAAATGATAAATGAAATCATTTGGGAAAAATAAAAATATTTTCTATGAATTCTAACAGCTAACAGGACTTTACTTATAACAAAATTTTAAAGTACTGTTCTCCGGCGGGTTCTCATGGAGAAATGGCGACAGCGACTGTCGTGACCCAGTGCTGGGCACGCCACAATTATGGCGGTAAGTCCCCTCTTTGAGGCGTGGTTGGAAAGACCTCACGGCGTTCTCACCTTCCGCAGACGCAGGTTCTCACCGAACACGGTAAGTTCGGGAAGTTCGTACACCGGATTCGTGAGGAAGCGACGCCCGGGTATCGCCACTGTGTGGACCGCCCGGAGGACATGGTGGAGCACACGGTTAAGGTGTGCCCCGCTTGGGCAGAGCAACGCCGTGTCCTCGTGGGGGCGATCGGCGGCAGGGATCTCTCGCGCCGGGCCTTGGTACAGGCCATGATCCGGAGCGAAGACGAGTGGCAGGCGGTCGCCTCCTTCTGCGAAGTAGTAATGCTAGCAAAGGAGGCGGCCGATCGCGTGAGGCAACGGTCCTCACGCCCCAACCGCCGCCGGGATTCCGATCCCGATTTCCAGCCACCATAGGCGCGGGCTTGTGGACGGCAAGCAATGGGTGGCTCGCCGTCCGACCGTCCGGTAACCGTCCGGACCGAACCCAAGTCGTCGACGGCGCGTACTGTTCCACGCGCGCCTCAGGGAGATGTCAGCAAATCGTAGGGGCCCAGCAGAGTCGAAACCTACTGGGGCCACAGGTAGTGTGAAAATCAAACCCGGGGCCCTAGGACCAAGGCAAAGAAGAAACAGGAGTGGGTTTTTAGTCAGTAAAAGTCTGACACTATCTCCCACTCCGCCCAAGAGCGTGATTTGTCATAATATGATTTTCCCACCCAATAAAAAAAGTACTGTTAAAAAAATTGAAAAACTCAAAAAATACTTCTAATATATAAAAACAGTGTTTGTTACCGAACTCCTCTGAAACGGCTTGACCGATTTTTATAATTTTTGTGTATTTAGTAGATCTGATAATAGGTCTTAGGCTATTTTTTATCCTCCTACCGAGTCAGCTAGTATTATTATAGAATTAGTGTTCATTGCCTTTTGTATTTTTTTCATTATGATAATGCCGACAGTCTTGCACTAACACAATAGCTGATACGAGTAACTAGGTAAAACAAAATAATAATAAAAAATCAAAATCGGTCCACAATTGACCGAGAAATCGGTAAACATACATAAAAAAAAACATACATTCAGCTAAATAAAAAATAAAATAGCTTTAATGCATATCATATTGGCTTAAATTGCATGTCGAGGAGTCTCCATTTAGGCATAGAAATGCCTGTAGTTGAAGATTCCGCTCTTCCCTTACATTATAAATATTCAACTAGGCAGATGACGAAAAGGAAATAAAATAAAATAAAATAAAGAGAATAAAAATTTAATGAAAAAAAAATATAATAAAAAAATAAAAAATAATAAAGGATCAGTTGTATATGTGCGTGAGTGTATTTGGGTGTGTGCGTGTGATGGTGTAGGTATGTATGTTTGCGGGAGAGAAGGAGATTATGAGTGAGATTTATAATCAAGTCACACGTTGCATAAGTATCATCATCAGCTGAACATAAAACCTCCTCCTTTTTGAAATCGGTTAAAAAGGCAAATTCCGGACTCACTCACTGAGTCACAACGCCCTGCTCAAACCCTTGGACGGAGAACGCTGAACTGCACAGAAGTTCCTTTTATGATGTATAAAAGAATGAGAAAGAATTTTCCAAAAGTCACCCCCTAGTGGGATGAAACGGGATCTTAAGATTGTATCGAGAAAGCTACAATTTCAAACAAAACAGCGCGCGGGCGAAGCCGCTAACATAAGTATGGGCGGAATTCACCAATAAAACTAATCGCGTTTTAACGTTTGGTTCGCATAATCGCGTTTAGCCGCTGTCACTAGTGTCACTTGTCTGTATTTTTCTTTTGTTGTATTTTTACAAGTGACACTAGTGACAGCGGCTAAAGGCGATTATGCGAGCCAAACGTTAAAACTCGATTAGTTTTTTTGGTGAATTCCGCCCTTAGTCTACAATATTTTTACATAACGCCTACCCAATTAAAAATGTTACGTGAACTTAACTGTTTCCACAACAAAAGCTATTAAAGCATAAATGAACAAATTCTCGTGTAATTCTCACTAAATAAATCCGTAAGCCCTTTGCCTCTCGCCTGACTATTTCAACGGAAAATTCAAAACTCTTCCTTTTTCACACAAACTTATTGTTTTTTTTTTTTATGGCTGTCGGGTACACAGTTAATTAATCCAAATTGACCTTTTACTTGGAAACGTGGTTGACTTGTAAAGGTTAATTTTGACCGCAGGACATTTTTATGCTATTTAGGTAAATAAAGTAGTTACCTAATACTTCGAACATTTTTCTAATTAATTATTGGAATTTGGAGGAGATTTTCAATTTAAAAATTTAACCTTAATTATTTTTTGGGGGTAAGTAATATATGGTATAATAACAAAATAGAATAGAATAAACTTTATTATACACCAAAAAGTAACACAACATATACCTAAACTTAAATCTATGGGTACAGTGGTGGTCTTATCGCTAACAGCGATATCTACCAGACAACCTTAGGATGGATCGTAAGAACTTAACATAATACAGGGGGTAGTCTACGGTGTACTGCTAACATATTGGTCTATCTCTATAATATATAAAACACAATACATAACCATAAATATATACATACATATTAAAATATGTTACACAATTTCATTAAAAATGGACGAAAAAACAGAAGAAAAGGAGAAAAAGAAAGAATAAAGTATGGTTGGTGGAAGAAATTAGATTACGTAGAAATCAGGATAGTGTTAGAGAGAAAGGAAATAATTTTTAACTACATTTTTGAAACTGACTACTGTCTGGGCTTGCCTAATTGGTAATGGCAACGCGTTCTACAAACGCACTGCCTGGATCGCAAACGACTTGTCACAAAACTTAATAGAATGTAAGGGCATCAAAAGGGTCTAGAATGTGTGTCATGAATGAACTTAAAACGTTCTTTGAGATAAGAGGGGGTTGTAAAAAAATCTCTAATATTTACAAGATATAACAACTGAATCTATAATTTTATTTGATATAACGATCAGTTAAAACAAACGATAAACGATTGATATAATTTTCAAATAACTAATTTTTATAAGCATAACATACATTGATTATAAAATCTTTATATATACCACTCAAAAGACATAAAACTTATTTAGTTTATTATAAAAGAATGAAAGCTTTTTATACATCATTAGGGCGCCTTCAAATTAGCCGCAAAGTGCCGCGCGACGGCAGCGTGGCTGCAGCGCTGCCGCGTCATTCTGCTGCTTTGTTATTCCATGTTAGGCCCCTCGCCCAAAGCGACTTTTTGTAGAGATATTGTCGCGCATTTCGTGAGCGCGCGACAGCATCGCTACTAAAGAGCGATATTCACATTTGCAAGCGCTATAGAAAAGATGCCAACGCACTACTAACGCGCTACAGTATCGCGACTGTATCGATGCGAACGCGCTACAGCATCGCTACAAAAAGTCGCCGTGGGCACGGGGCCTAAATAACAAAGTATCGTGCAGCGCGAGTGCAGGGCGGGCGTAGCGCAGCAGTCGCGTGTTTTCTATTTATATGGAATAACAAAAAATTGCGGATACAGCGCCGCTGCCGCGCTCCCGTCGCGAGGCGCTTTGCTTCTAATTTGAAGGTGCTCTAATGGTTTTTACCTTAACTTAATCCAAGCGCGATTTTCAACTTAACCTAACCCAAATGATTCACTAACAATAGAAGGGGATCTGGCACTCGGCGGCCGCTGCCGCGGCATGCTCGCTATAAACAAAGTTACAGGAGAAACAAGAACAGAACAAAAAGAAAAGCCGTAGTCACACGATAATAAAGTATTACGGTTGGTACTTACACTACTCTGTCAAGAAAGTACCGGGAAAAGATCAATAATACACAAAATGTTTGTTATTCATCCAAATTTATTTTATTACCTTCAAAGTATGCTCCTTCAGAAAGGATATACTTACGCCAACGAATAATCCAATCATCAAAACATTTTTTAAATGCTGTTTCCGGAATTGAGTTCAGTTCTCGCCGCGAATTCTCCTTTATGTCTTCTGCCGATTGAAAACGGGTGCCACGAAGTGGTAATTTGAGTTTAGGAAAAAGAAAGAAGTCGGCTGGCGCCATATATGGTGAATATGGTGGTTGCTCGATGGTATTTGTCGAGTGTTTGGTCAAAAATTCGTTCACAATGATAGCCTTGTGCGAAGGCGCATTATGAAGCGACGCCCGGGTGTCGCCACTATGTGGACCGCCCGGAGGACACGGTGGAGCACACGGTTGAGGTGTGCCCCGCTTGGGCAGAGCAACGCCGTGTCCTTGTGGGGGCGATCGGCGGCGGCGATCTCTCGCGCCGGGCCTTGGTACAGGCCATGGTCCGGAGCGAGGAAGAGTGGCAGGCGGTCGCCTCCTTCTGTGAAGCAGTAATGCTAGCAAAGGAGGCGGCCGATCGCGCAACGGTCCTCACGCCCTTACCGCCGCCGGGATTCCGATCCCGATTTCCGGCCACCCTAGGCGCGGGCTTGCGGACGGCGAGCAATGGGTGGCTCGCCGTCGGACCGTCCGGTAACCGTCCGGACCGAGCCAAGTCGTCGACGGCGCGTATTGTTCCACGCGCGCCTCAGGGAGATGTCAGCAAATCGTAGGGGCCCAGCAGGGTCGAAGCCTACTGGGGCCATGGGTAGTGTGAAAACGAAACCCGGGGCCCTGTGACGAAGGCAACGAAGGAACAGGAGTGAGTTTTTAGTCAGTAAAAGTCTGACACTATCTCTCGCTCCGCCCAAGAGCGGGATTTGTCATTAGATGATTTCCCTACCGAAAAAAAAAAAAGGCGCATTATCGTGGTGCAAAATCCAAGAATTTTCTTTTCACAAATCTGGCCTTTTTCGTCGAATTTGCTCTCTTAAATACCGCATGACGCTCAAATAACCTTTGAAAAATTCTTTATTTACCGTTTGACCTTCCGGCAAGAATTCCGAGTGCACAGCACTGCGATACCTAATCAAAGAAAACAGTCAACATGACTTTGACTTTTGATCGACTTTGGCGTGGTTTTTTCGGTTTCGGTTCAGTTGGAAGGCGCCACTCCGAAGCTTGTTGACTAGTTTGCATGTCAAACTCGTAAACCCACGTCCCGTCACCAGTAACAATGCGTTTCATGAATGTTGGGTTGGAATTGACTCGTTCTAGCATGTCCTCAGCGACTCTCATGCGATTGAGGTTTTGGAGAAAATTCAGGTCTTTTGGGACTAGCCGAGCGGTAACATGTTTCATACCCAAATGATTTGTTAAAATGGTATGGAGCGACTCGTGAGATACAGAAAATTCGGCGGCTATCTCTCTCAAAGTTGAGTAAGGATTTTCAGTCACTATTTCCTTCACTTTTGCGATGTTAACTTCAGTTGAAGACGTTGATGACCTACCAGAGCGAGGCAAATCTTTCATCACATCTCGACCGCTTTTGAACGCTTTTTCGATATAGTCGATTCTCCGTAATCCTTCTGTAACATTTTCAGTGACTCCGAACACAAAATTCCATTGGCGATGAAAAATTTAAGACAAACTTTTTGTTCGATGTTTATGTCCATTATGAAATTCGCAATACACACTAGATATGATATAACTAAAAACAGCACTGTATTTAATATAAATAACAGATGCAACTCAAATTCAAAAAAACAACAAAAAAAAAACAAAAATTTGAATTTGAAACTATAAACAAATCATCCATTCCCGATACTTTTCTGACTGAATGTATAACGTGTAACTACGGTTTTTTTTTGTTCTGTTAGCGTCGTTTTTTTTTGTCGTAGTTCGTAGTTCGGGTTTTAGTTTTATTTTACTTTTTATTATTTAAACTATTTCGGTGTTAAATCACTTTTTGTCCGCTAGAGGACGTCATTTTAAATTTGAGAAATATTTTGGAAATGCACAAGTGAAGCCCTTTCAAATGATACGAAACACGGCGTATTTATCTTATTTTTTTAACACAGTACTTTTCGTCCGCTAGACGGCGCCACATTGAGTTTTGTGACACGTCACGTACCTATGTTCAGCGGACGATTAAGACGGTTTTAACAAAACCTCAATTTTAGGGAACAGATGCATACATACATATATTATAGCCTGTCAAAATCATAACCCTCCTTTGGCTTTGCCGTAGTCAAGTAAAAAGAACTAGCTTCTTGACAGCGGCCTCACTCACGTGACAGTAGGTTTCTTTCTCCTTACAAACTTTGGACCCCCGTTTCAAAGTAACGGCGTCGTGTTTCGCTGCAAGGTCGATAACCTTCCACGAAATCGTTGATACACGCCACCCTTTGGCCAGAACTCTGCTTTGAGGAAGGTCTCCAAATTGTGAGTGTGGACCCGCACCAAAAACGACTTACGCACTTATGTTCCAACAATGCACTTTGCTTAAAAATTAACCTTAATCCTCATAAACTAATATAAACTTTATTTAATTGCCACCCAGGTATTCAGTGGAGCAGCCACCTGCTTCTACGCCTTCATCGGCTTCGACATCATCGCCACCACCGGCGAGGAAGCTAACAACCCAAAACGTTCCATTCCCCTGGCGATTGTCAACAGCCTGGGAATCATCCTGCTTGCCTACGTCTCGACCTCCATGATTCTGACTCTGATGGGTGAGTACCTTAATATTTGTTTCTAGAGAACAACCTTACAGCGTCAACCTATAGAATAGAATAGAATAGAATTTAGGCAATACAATATAGAGGCAACAACATAACATAATAAAAAGAAGCAAAGTACAGAAATACAACACAGTTGCGCTGAGTGTACCTGAACTGAACAGGTTGCCATCTCAGTAATTGCTGGGCCTCGGATACCCAGGTTTTTTGCTGGCCCCTCCCAGTGAAGCACGGATGATGGTAAATGATATATATATACCTGTACTTCAAATAAATATTGATATTTGTTTACTATTATGTCAATTTTGTTAAAGCACGTAACTAAAATATTATATAACTGCTGCCAACGGCTTCACCCGTGTTGAATTAGGTTTCTCCATACGACTCCCATTTCATGCCCTTTTGTGTGAATTTTGGAAAATCCTTTTTTATTTTTTCTGTGATTCATAAAAGGAACTCCTATACAAAATTTCAGCGTTCTAGTTTCAAGGATATGGGCTGGGCGCTGATGAATCAGTGATTGGGTCGGGAGAACTTTACTTTTTGTATATACAGAGATGTCCCACGGTAGTTAATAATAGATTATGTGACTAGCGGATAAAGCAGTGTTTTTAAGTCCCTGACGGCATGTTGAATTCCGAACGAAACGAAGATTGCTGTTTTAATCCCGAGCGACAGTGAAGGATTCATATAATTAACTCCCGAGCAATGGCAAGGGAGTTAATATTGCAAGTAGTATTGAGTGAAGTGAGCAATTAAAGCTGCCCAAGACAAAGACAGCTTTTCCCCGTGTTAGATACTTTACTTTTTACACCATCTGTGAGATAATTATTATTATTATTATTTACAAGTTTTTTTTTTATCTTAACTATCAATCCTATAACTCAACATCACTACTCTAAGATTATATAGTTTTAATTGTCTATATTCTCCTAGAAAAATTAGTGACCTCTCGCGCCGCTCGGCGGCAGTGATCTCTCGCGCCGGGCCTTGGTACAGGCCATGGTTTCGAGCGAGGAGGAGTGGCAGGCGGTCGCCTCCTTCTGCGAAGCAGTAATGCTAGCAAAGGAGGCGGCCGATCGCGTGAGGCAAAGGACCTCACGCCCCAAGCGCCGCCGGGATTCCGATCCTGATTTCCGGCCACCGTAGGCGAGGGCTTGCGGACGGCGAGCAATGGGTGGCTCGCCGTCCGATCGTCCGGTAATCGGCGCGTATTATTTCACGCGCGCCTCACGGACATTCAGCAAACAGTAGCGGACCAGCAGGATCGAAGCCTACTGGGGCCATAGGTTGGCTTCTGAAAGGAAAACCCGGCCCTGGTATGAAAGGCAACGAAGGAACTAGGAGTGGGTTTTAGTAGTAAAAGTCTGACACGCCTTATATGATTTCCCACCTAAAAAAATATCTTTGTTAGTCGTTGTGGCTGGTATTAAAGCAATTCTGATAATCTGACTTAGGGATATTGTACTTAGTTATAAGATAACCCGTCTATCCGTCTTTATCCTTAGTAATATTATAAGGCAGTAGAATTTGTTTGTTCAAACACGCTAATCTCAGAAAATATTTTAAGGAATTTAAAAAAAAAATCGTTTATGGCTGGATAGCCCATTCGTCAAAGAAAGTTATAGGCTATATAATATATCGTTACGACCTATACGAGCAGGTGAAACCATGGGAGACGGCTAGGGTTAAATACTTTAATGCTCCGGTCAGGCTCAACTTTAACCCCAAGATGTTTGCTAAAAGACTGGACAGATTGATGTTTGAAGGATTACAAGATATTATGTACCTACCAGACTGGTCTAACTATACTCCAATATTAGCCACGAATGAATTTATTTTACAACAACAAATTCAACAGACTTGGATCCAAACCCTTGAATGTAATTATCACATACAACAGTTGATAAGTTAACTCAAGATTAAGAAAATAATTAAAATGTTTGAATAGCGACTGAGCAGTGGTAGTCGAGTGATAACGGCCCCGACTTACGAGTTGTAAGGTCGCGGGTTCAAACCCAGCCAGGCGCATTACTTTGTGAAATTTATTTCATCACCACTGCTCTAAAAACGGTGAAGGAAAACATCGTGAGGAAACTGGCATGTCCAAGAACCAATCATTCGGAGACATGTGACATTCACCAAACTGCACTGGGCCCGCGTGGTGGATAACGGCCCATTCCCTCTCCTAGAGAGGAGGCCTGCGTCCCAGCAGTGGGAACATTAAAAGGCTGATTTAACAAATTGAAATCAATTAGCTCTCGATAGTTTTTCTAAACTGAAAATAAGTTTATAGTGTCTGTTTGATTTTTAATGTCATTAAAAGCTATTATTATTTTACTACGGAGGTCCTCAACAATTTGTGCCTCTTCAACGTAAACACGTCTTTTGACTTCACCCCATAAATAAAAATCGAGCGGAGTAAAGCCTGGTGACCTAGGAAGCCATGGTACAGGCCCTCCGCGCGCAATCCAGCTATCGTTGTACTTATTATTTAATAAGTCACGCACTGCATTTGTGTAATGAGGTGGTGCACCGTCATGCTGATAATAATGGTTGTTTATGTATGAAAGTGGCACTTCGTCTAATAAAACTGCTGGTGTTATCTCGGTATGACCGCCACGACTTGTTGCATGGGCTGGCGTGGTAAACTGCCCGTGATCTAACAGCCTTTGATTTGCTGCTAAAATCGTTTATCTATTAGGCACTCGCGAATTAATTCCTCGTCTTTGTAAACGAGGTTATTTTTCTGTACAGTACATTCTTTGCTCACCATTTAAAATTTCACCACTTAAAAGATAGCACCTGACCATTTCGTAATACTCTATATTACAATAAAAGGTCGCCATGTCGCGCGATGATGATCGACCGGAATCCGGGAGCGAAAATGCAGCGAGAGCGGCAAAAAAATGGCACACGGTTGCACGTATCTAGGTCATGGTCAACTAAACAAAAGTCGCCGGCGCATGGCCGGCCGGGATCTGTGCGGGGTGCGACGTGTGAGGGAGGGGTGCGTAGTGCGTGTTGAGGTAAACGCGTGTGCAATCAAGTTCAACAATCTATTGTTGGACTGTATTCCACACGTTGTGATTTTAGTAGTGGACAATGGTGAAAAACATGTAAAACAAAATATATTTTTTTATTTCATTTATTGATAAGGTTATCGATTCTCAATAATTTTTCAAGATTTGGATGGTGATTGAAAAATTTCCCTGTATATAAATAAAGAAACTGACTGACATCGTCGCAGTGATCAAACGCGAGCCTATCACTATCTCACCTGATGATAAGTGACGGTGTGGCCGACGATGGAGCACGCTTGCCTAGAAGTAACCTATTCACTCTAGACTTAAAGAGTGATAGCTACCACCTATCAGGAAACAAACTTCGGCGGGGAATTTCACTCCTTAGATGTATGCATAATGAATGTACCCCCAAAACGCTTTGTACGTATGAGTGGGATGTCCACCATGTACCGGTAGAGCTATGCCACCACCGCCGTACGCATAGTGGTCTGATGATTTAACGGACTTTGCGGAATTAAATTGTGCAATTCCAAAGCACACTCCCCGAAATAAACTTGTTCAGTAACTCAGTTTATATTTGCTTTACTTGACAAAATCTTAAGTGTACAAAACTCGCGGGCTTGCAGACGGTAAGTAATGGGTGGCTCGCCGTCCGACCGTCCGGTAACCGTCCGGACCGAGCCCAAGTCGTCGACGACGCCTGTTCCACGCGCGCCTCAGGGAGATGTCAGCAAATCGTAGGGGCCAAGCAGGGTCGAAGCCTACTGGGGCCGCTCCGCCCAAGAGCGGGATTTGTCATAAGATGATTTTCCCACCTGAAAAAAAAAGTGTACAAAACTCGACAAAGGGAGTCAGTATGCGTCAGTTTATTAGACAAGAAACCCAAACTAAGACAGTCAGTTCTCATGCTTTTCTAGTCATAATTTCATTTGTGCTGTAACCAACATCAGAGTACGGTACATTGTGCTCGTTTGTAATATTAGAACGGATGCTACCATTAACCTACTTTGCATAATTAGAAAGGAAAGAATACAGCTTTTAGTATTTAATACGACGTTAGATCATACGACGTTAACTTACACTCACACACACCATTCATTACACTACACAGATACACACAGTCACACACCTACGCCCTATAATGTGCGCACACAAAAATGACCTCCAGTGAAATGATGATTCTCAAAAAATATTATGTTTTCAATATTATTATTAAATGGTTTTTAAAATTATTACATTATTATGTTTATATTTATTCTTTGAATCTTAAATTTGTACTATAATGTAATTTTGTGTAAATCGTTTTTGGTTTTTGGTTTTCGTTTTTGGTGTTTTAAAGCTAAAGTTATCCTTTATTATGAAAGAATGAAAGATGCTGGTGCCTGTGATACAATGTTTTTCATTAGTACAGGTACCAACGAAAGTCCTTTTCTGTATTTACCAATTATTATTTGGCAAAATTGTTTTTATCAATTGAATTTTATGTGTATTTTTCTGAAATAAACTATTATTATTATTATTATAACAGTGTTTGATTACAATAAAAGTCTAAAGATTTATATAGTTTTCATCCAATTTACTTTCTTACACAAACGCTTTGTTGACACTACGCGTGACCCAAGGCCTGGTTTTTACCTTGGGCAGAGAATAAACATTGCCATACAGCGTGGTAAAGTTACCTATGAAAACAGTTCCAATTTCCGAATTGAGTTACGAAAAAAGTTTTTTTTTGTTGTAACGTAAAAATAAATTCTCAGATTTTTTCTTATACTTGTGCTAGGTCAATGGGAAAAAACGTATGTTATCATAGGGTTATGATAACATACGTTTTTGCGACATAAAAAGCCGTATCTTTTTTTTCATGAACTTAGAAATTTGATTTTTTCACAGATTCAAGGAACCGCAGACTTGAGTATATAGTTTTAATGTCAACTCGATACCTCAACGCGTTCCCGAGCAAAAGGGTCTTGACAGACAGAAGGACGGACAACAAAGTGATCTTATAAGGGTTCCGTTTTTACTTTTGAGATACGGAACGCTAAAAAGAAAAAAGAAGTCGAGGAATACCTCTACTTAAATCAAACTACCATTTTTTTGTAGCATAACATATGATTGATATCGAAACATTACTTCTATTTATCTAAGTATCATTTCTGTATATAAAATGAAAATTTTGTGCCTATTTATAATAATATCCCTTATTTTTTAATGTGCGAGAGATAGTGTCGGATTCTTCTGACAAAAATACACCTGTGTTCCTTCAATTACTCTTTGCGTTTAAGGGTTTCGGTATTTTTTTCGAAGAATATCGCAGCCCAAAATAACTCTCTCTGAAAATTAATCTATATTTACACATCGCGAAACCGTAAACCGCCCGTACCGTAAACGCATCGTGAAACCGTAAACAATTTGGCCCGGCCGAAAATATCAGCCGGGTCAATTTTGTAATTAATACGAGTACTAAAGTGCAGCTTCGATAGCACTCAGTCTTGTCAGTTTGCAGTTATATTAAAATACTGCTGCACAAAACGACAGTCGGTTTTAGTTTCCGACCGTCCAATTAAGCGAAGCTTCCGTTTCGATAATTATTATAGGCTTTTCGCAACTATGATCGGGTTATATCCAGTGTAACGTGATGCAACTAAATACCAGGAATTCACATGGATAAATTGCCTACATATCTGTTCTCTACAACTCATGTAGTTAGATACAATAAATGGTATTTATAGTTATACTAGCTGACCCGGCGAACTTCGTACCGCTTAACAGTCAATGAATGTATTGATTACCTTTTAACTAAACTTATTGACCGAATTATAGTATCTTAGCCGTGAGCAGCGCCCCTTAGTGAACTCCACTGCGGGTGACGTAACCTACGACAAACTTATTATTAATCGGGTCTAGGGATCGAACCGCAAAATTAAGTTTGTTTTTATTGTATATATTTTTCCGGGATAAAAAGTACCCAGTGTGGTGCATACCAAGTTTCATCGTAATCAAACCGGTAGTTTTTGCGTGATGCCTGAACAAACAGACAGACAGACAAAAATTTTTTAATCACATTTTTAGGTTCGGTGTCGGTCTAGTAACACCCCCTGCCATTTTATTTTGATATTTTCAATGTACAGAATTTTCACTTCTACAGATTTATTATATATATATATACTCGTAGATTCTGAATGACGACAATTTTTAAGGGTTAAAAAAAACACGTATTTCCTAGAACAAGTATTGTAAAATATTCGAGTAAATCACGAAATTACCGAATTCTAGCAGAGTTTTCAGGCGTTATCTTTCTTTTTTCGCGTTGCCTTTTCGTCCAACATCACATTGAATTGCGATAGATTAAGTAACAAGCTTTTAAACCATGCTCGATGTTGACGGTATTCGAGTGGAATAAGACCCTCTTAAAACGGTATTGTGAAGGTAGTTTTGAAAAACTTATAATGACAGTCTTCGTTTTAATTAAGCGAATTTCAAGTTCATTAACCCCAAAAATAAGAATCCTCCATACACACCCTCAATAGTCTTACGAGGGTAGTTTTCAGAAACAAATAATGGCAACCTTTATAATTTATATAAGTTACTATTCATACTAAGTTTCTAGTATATTTTCATTCCCTTTAATGTTGAATTTCCTAAAAGCTCTACTTAGTGCTCGCATGCGTCACAATAGGAAACCTTGTGCAAAATTGCACAATAGGAGTCCTAGTATTTTCGGCTGTGCGTTGTTATGTCAGTCCGTTTCTCCTTTTATATATACCTATAGATTACTAACTTCAGCCAGCGACTTCGCTTGCGTTATAAGTAGAAAATAACCTAACCTACTCGGGAGTAAAAATGTTAGTAGTATTTTAGGACACGGTCCATCCGTGTACGAAGTTTCATTCAAAACCGTTTAGCCGTTTCTGCGTGAAAGAGTAACAAACATACACACAAACTTTCACCTTTATTACATTAGTCTGATGAAGCTTTAGCCGTTTTTATTGTTTTAGTAAATTAAAACATGGAATAATGAAAACTACAGTTCTCTCACAGAATTGTGAAACCAGATGAACCATTGTTATTGTTTGGAGTAAACGGAGATTGGTTATTAATTAAAGGTAACAGACAGGTAATACAAAATGAAATAGGCAATCGGAGTGCTATTTTTATTCTACCACTTTTTTAAACCGTATGCGAAACAACTGTAAGTTCTGAACTGTGTATTTAATATTTAGTTAACCACTTTTGATATTGAAAGTATTTTTTTTTTAATTGGGTAATCATTTAATGACTTCTCCCGATTGGTGGCCCTAGCGGCCATTGGCCCTGCTGGGCTCCAATGGTTTTACTGACATCTCTTTGAGGCACGTGAACACTACGGGCCGTCGACAACTGCCCCCCTAGCCAAGTTACAACCGTTTTGTGTCGAATTCCGTTCTCCAATCGGTAACGCCTCGGTGTCAGCAATTGTAGAAAACGATAACTTGGTAGCCATGTCGACGCGCCTGAGTCGGCCGCTCGTTCTACAATGTCGTTCTACAATAACAAAGGATGTAGCGTTGAATATTGTAGAAACGATAACAATTCATTCTATCATTTTGAACGATGTGAACTTGGCTAAGAATTTTCTATTCGTTTGTTCTGACCACGTGACTTACCTTTGAGATGATGTTATTCCCATACATTTGATTAGTTTTCGACTAGTAAGTGTTAACGATTGCAGATTATTAACTTGGCTAGGGGTGCTGGAGCTCGTATCTTACCAGATGGCCAGACGGCCAGCTACCCAATGCTCGTCGTCAAAAAGCCCGCGCCTATGATGGCCGGAGATCTCTCAACGTCCGGGCATCACCTGTCGCGGTGGTTGGGGCGTGAGAATATACGATCCCTCACGCTTGCGGCTGTCTCTTTCTCTATCATTACTGCTTCACAAGAGGGGACGACCGCATCCCATTCCCTGAATTAAGGCTAATAAAGTAAGAGAGATTAATAGATTTAGGCAAACACCCGACCAGCCTAGTTGCTAATTAGTTTGAAACCTGACAACTTGACACTTCACTGTTGGAACTACCGCGCTAAAATGTCTCCGACTATCATGTGCAGATTGTTCGTTATTTACGAGTAGAGTGAAACAAAGCAACACATTCACAAAACGCCAATTTTAGTTCAACGCAAAATAAACTGGGAATTTTACGAACTGTAGCAGAAAAATACGGCTTTTTACTTTCGCAAACGTTTTTTGAAATAAAATCACTGTTAGGCGAAGTAAAGAGTTATGAGTTCACAATTTCACTTCACACATTAAAGGACTCTTTAGCCAGTGAACGAGTGAACATAGTTATTTCAACCTCTTTTTTCCTTCCATAAATAGCTGTAATTATAACTGGTTTTCCACATATTTCAACGTTCTTTTTATATCATGTTACCTGATAAATTAACCGTCGGTCTACTGGAATGTGTTTTTTAATAAATTTCAGTTTTTAAATTGGAGTTCCTACTATAAAATAATTTGAGATATCCGTTTATTTTAATTATAATATTGTACTTACGAAATCCTTTTTCGACGCTTATCCGCTTTCCGTTTTTTTTAAATAACCAATAAATAATTAATTAAGTTCTTCCAAAATCGTTGTTTTTATTTGGGCTTATACCTAAGCCTAAATACCTCTGCTATTTTTACCAACGACGGAGCAGAGAAGGCGTTATTCATAAGTAACTATGGCCTTAATTACTTTTTAGATGTAACTAGTAGTGGGCTTGTGTAAAGTTAAGTGATTGATGATCATTTCCCTGTACCTATGAGAAGCACGGAGGACAAAGACTAACGATTATATTATTCGCCCTAACAACAAAAACAAACTAACATTTTATTAAAAAAATAATATTCAATACACGTACTTACTTGAAAACCTGTTCTTACTCCTACCGCTTTTAGACACGCAATTTACTGTTGTATTCACACTAGTGCGGTAAAGTACGCTTGCTCGCTCCCGCCTCATTTTTATTACATTTATTGTATCAGACTGGGCGCGGTGCGACCCTCACGAGTCGCGCGTCAACCCCTACAAGTCGTGTGTCAACCCCCGATTATTTGTCTTTGTAAGAGTATTGAAAAACGTCGTTTGATAGACATGGCAATTCGTCATTGCAGCCCTTACCTCCAATACACACTCACCTACGGCTCGGGCGAATGCTGCTTCAGTCGCAATGACAAACTTTCTCCACTTGTATCAAAATATACTATAAAAGCACCTTTTGCCGCTATTTAACACAGCAATACATTGTTTTGGCCCTAAAATTAACATTATGAGCGTCCTTTTCGAGGTACAATTTTCATACAACCGCTCTTACGTGATTATGATGTTATTACACATCTTTCTCTAGATATTTTGAATACACAGCTATCTTGTGGATATTATCTAGGCTTCTATAGAAATCAAAACATAAATTCGTGTAAAACTAATCTAGTAAAGACCTCTGAAAATCTGCTATTTTACGTGAACTTTGGCCTTCCATAATGTACTCTTATATTAAAAATATAAAAAAGTACATCAATAGAAGACTTGCACATTTAATCGAGATTCTGAATGTCAATTTTTCTAAAAACAACTCAGGGGTTTATAAAAAACACGTAGGTATTTCCTGGAACAAGTTTTGTGAAATATACGAGTAAATCACGGAATTACCTGATGTCAATTGAGTTTTCAGGCGTTATCTCTCTTTTTTTACATTGCCTCTTCATCAAACATCGCGTTGGATTGCGTTAGATGAAGCAACAGGCTTTTAAACCATGCTCGATGTTGACAATAGGCAAGTGGAAAAGGACCCTCTTAACACATGTAGATAGATACTAAAGACAGGGCTGTCCGCGAGTTTTTTTGATTCCAAAAATTATGCAAATCTAAGAAATAGCGTTTGACGTTTTACACTTTTTAAGCCAAAATTGTATAGGCGTAACTCACCCGTAAAATCGTGGAACTATAAAGCAATTTTTATTTTTTCATAAGATATACAATTTTTAATCAACAAATTGAAATTAAAATCTTTCAAACAAAGCAAAATAAATGATATATACAATAGGTAGCTGTTTTTCTATAAAATAAAGCTAGCTTCTGCCAGCGTCTTCGCCCGCGCGAAATTAGGTATCTCCATACAAACTTCCAATCCCCGTTTTACCCCCTTAGGGTGGAGTTTCATAAAATCTGTTCTTATCGGATGTCTACACCTTCTATGGAACCTACCTGTCAAATTTTAAGTTTGTAGGTGTTATAAATTAAAATTAAAATAAATTAAAATAATAATATAATAACAATATGACATAATAATAATAATATACTTAATATAATAAATTAAATTGAATGATTAATATAATAACAATATAAAGTAATACAGAATATAATCAATTAATAATATAATAATGAAAATGTAAAATGTACTCGTAACTATATGGACCAAATATGTCTGAAATAAAAAGATTTTATTTTTATTTTTATTATTTTTTATTATAGTTTCGGAGATTTCGTGATTAATCAATGAGTGGTATTTCGCTTTTATATATATATATATATCGGAGCAGGATGCCGATCATCATTGAAGCTCTGTTCAGGTACTCTGTTTTGTGGGCGATGGCTGGGTATCGAGCAATAAACAAACTATTCCAGATCACAACTGATTTATTATGATGCAAGCTTTAGGTATTCACTTCACACAACGAGCAGTAAGACAGTCCCCGAAACTAGACGTTGTACGCACGGCTATCTACAGAGGAAAGAGCCACGGACCTCTGCGGTCGGCACTTTTATCTGCTCGGTTCGTGCAAACGTCAGCGCGGATTCTGTCAAAGTGACATGTGTCACTTTTCACTTAGCTCGTTCATTAATTCTCAAGCTTCTAGTACTTATTGACTTCACCGACATATAGATAAAATTATATATTATAAAATAATTGATAGCTGTATTCCCTCGAGGTGTAAACTAGGTTACTGAAATTAACTGCAGCACTGCGATGAAAATGAAAAACTACAGTACAGTGCATCGTACTACGAAACGGGCGTGTTATTAAGGATCATTGCACTTTGCGGTATGCAAATGAGAAATGTTCTTTATTTTTTAACCGTTATTTGTTTAAGTTTATCATTAATGTAGCTATATTTTGTTGTGGTTACTTTATTGTTCAGGCTAATCATCATCATCATCATCATCATTTCAGCCGACGGACATCCTCGGTTGAACATAGGCCTCCCCAAGTGTCGCCACAACGTACGGTCCTGTGCGTCTCGCATTCATCGCCTTCCCGCGACTCTTATGTTGTTGAGCGAGAGTGACAGACTTCTAAAGTCACTGACTAAAACCCACCTCTGTTCCTTCAGTTACCTTTTGCGATACACGGCCACGGTAACTGGGGAGTGTTCATGACGTGTAATCATAAAAAAGGGTTGAGTTTTTTAGGGGGTTCCCTTTATCCCGAGAACACGTAGAGGTATCGAGTATAAAAAAAAGATACGGATAGTCCTGGCTGGAGACTTTAATTTTATTATGGTCAGTACATGTAAGTCCGGTTAAGCAGATGGCCTAGACCTCTTGTATTTGTAATTGTATTTCGGGCTGGTGTCACCAACTCCATGACTAAAGCGCATATTTTACGTATGGGTAGGACAAATGTGCTATTCGATCCAGCCCAGCTCCAGACAGGCCAGCAGCGCCTTGGTATTACTGTACCATTTCGCGGAGGGTACCTCAGTTTCCGAAGCACTTTGCCCTATATCGATCGATCACTAGGCAGGTTAGAAGCAAATGAGCTGTTGCCTCGTCCTCCTATGTAGGCTCTGCAGATGACAACCTTATACTCGTGGATTGACAAACAAAAAACCATTCGCCTATAAAATTAGCTCTCATCATCATCATAATCATTTCAGTCGAAAGGCGTCCACTGCTGGACATAGGCTTCCCCCAAGCGTCTCCACAACGACCGATCCTGTGCGTCTCGCATCCACCGCACTCCCGCGACTCTCACCAGGTCGTTGGTCCACCTTGTGGGAGGCCTCCCAACGCTGCGCCTTCCGGTGCGCGGTCGCCACTCTAGAACCTTTCGGCCCCATCGACCATCCGTTCTACGAGCAATGTGCCCTGCCCACTGCCACTTTAGTTTGGCGATTCTTCGGGCTATGTCGGCGACCTTGGTTCTCCTGCGGATATCTTAATTCTTTATGCGATCACGCAAGGAAACTCTGAACATAGCCCTTTCCATTGCCCTACATCGTATGTAACGAGCCAACCAGCCAAACGTTACAGGGTCAGCACTTATCAAAACACTCGTTACACACGCGTGCACCAGTAACTATAATTATCCCAATACGTATGCACGACATCGCAGTCGCATACGAACCAACCACTATTTATATTAAGGCCAGTGTAATCCCCAAAAGCCTCGTTCGAATAATTATGGTACTGTAATTGTAATCCCGATGTTATTTTTAAAATTAATTATGAAATGTTTTGACTGTTCGGTTTCTGACTTTGTGTTCGTAGGTATTTCCGACTTAAATATTTCTGAAATGCATTTTCAGAAATATAAAGTAGGTACCTAGGTAATGGACGGATATGAGCGGATTAAATAAGGCTTTACACAGCGGTGTGTAAAGTTGGCTATGATGGATTTAAAATTTGTAAAAGAGTATTAATGATAAAAATATTATATATGTAAGCATAATCAGCTTTTTAATTTTCAAACTGCTGGGACTCAGATCTCCTTTTTATGAGAGGGAATGGGCCATAACCACCACGCGGGCCCAGTGAGGGTTGGTGAATGTCGCATGTCTTCGAAATTTTAAATTGTAGTACATGGCGGTTTCCTCACGATGTTTTCGTTACCGTTTTCAAAGCAGTGGTGATGAAATAAATTACACAAAGTAATGCGCCTGGTTGGGTTTGAACCCGCGACCTACAACTCGTAAGTCGGGGCTGTTACCACTCAGCCACCACTGCTCGTAAAAACCATTAAAAAAAAAATCATATTAAATAATAAAAAAATACCAGAGTAGATGTAGGCGACATCTGTATTATTACATGGAAACTATACTACTATATACATCGCGCTATTAGAGTTTTTCGCTCGATTAGAACATATACAACAGTACAAAATTGGTTGGGACAATTCGGAACGGACACCACGGTACTCCGACCCGACCCCAATCCTTTTGATCGGAGGATCTTCCCTTTTCAACGGAGGTTTATGGGACTTTACACTAGGTATATTCCACAAACCTCTAAATAGTTTTTAATTTACCTACAGATTTTCCTTTTAAATTAGTTGAATTAGAACACAGAGTTGCAATCAAATGGAGAGAATAAACTCAGGGGTGAATAGAAACCAAACTTCAAAGTGTATTTTCACGATATTTGAATTTTTTTTGCAGCATTTAACTATATCAATTTATTAATGAATTGGTATTCTAAAAAGTCGATGCTTTGTTAGAAGCCGATAACATGGTATCAAAGTGAAAAACCAAACCCAAGTTTTGTTTCTATTCACCCCTGCGTTTCTATTCACCCCGTTTTATGGTACACTGTATTCTACCATCCCATACGTAGACCACTAGTAATAACTCCTTTTCTCTCCACTAACCGTATTTTTACAATGTTCTGTAAGTACCTTTGTAGGTACTAAATGAAACTTGTATACACAACATTGCACTTTGTAAAATTCATAGTACCTAGTAAACTTCTTTCAATTTCACGACAAAGCTTTGCGATTTTTTATTATTTTAGTTTTTTTTTTATATCACCACTTAATACTTTAATCACACCTAAAAATCAATCATCATCATCATCATGTCAGCCGAAAGACGTCCACTGTTGTCCTGTGCGTATATCCATCGGATTCCCGTGACTCTCACTAGGTCATCGGTCCACCTTGTGGGAGGCCTTTTAACGCTGCGTCTTTCGGTTCGTGGTCGCCACTCCATCGACCATTTGTTATGCCCAATGCCACGTTTGGTGATTCTTCGCGTTATGTCGATAACATTGGTTCATCATCATCTTCCTGCCCTTGTCCCGTGTTGTTTGGGGTCGGCGCAACACGGTTTTTTCTTCCATTCTGCCCTGTCACTCGTCATGCTATCACTAACTTCCTTTTCTTTCATATCACTATTCACACAATCCATCCATCTTTTCATTGGCCTCCCTCTCCCTCTTCATCCATCCACATGTATCGGTAACCTTGGTTCTTTTGCGAATATCTTAATTTCTGATGTGATCATGCAAGGAAACTCCGAGTATAGCTCTTACCATTGCTCTTTGGGTGACAGCCTTCAGATGAGGCGCTTTGTGAGCGACCACGTTTCAGATCATGTTTTTCAGCCTTTAGTAATATTACCTACCTGACTCAATTCAAGGGAGAAAAAAAATCCTTGTAACTTTATCATTTTTTTTTTTTTAATTATAAATAAAATTGAAATGTCGGTTTGTAATATAAAATAACTTTTTTTATTAAATGCGCTTGAAAGAATATTCGATATCTACAACAAATACCTATGCATTTTTTATTTATTTTTGTCTGTCTGTCTTTTTGTTCCGGTTAATCTCCACAACGGTCAGACCAATTTTGACGTTACTTTCACTGATAGGTAGCTGATGTTATAGGTAAGGAGTGCTGTTTTACCAGTCTAACGCAGACGAAGTCGCGGGCTCCTGCTAGTTAAATAATAAAGATGCACAATGCTCACACAATTTTATAAGACGTTTCGACTGGCATCTCTGCACCGGAATATCAATGTTATTCTCACTCGGTATACAAGATGCCACGAAGATCCACATTTCCAATGTTCAGTCCGCCGGTTCCTTTAGGAATCACGCCTTCATATTTAACAAAAATTTAAATATTATTACAGAATTTTTTATTTGATATTTTCAGTTTTTAAATTCCAGGATTTTTGTTTTAATAGGTCTACTCCTGTTACACAAATCAATCAATAGGGATTATGCATGCAGTATTTTTATTTGCTAAATGAAATAATTTTTCGCTGCGTGTGGCGGATTCAATTTCCGCACGGGAAAACTAACTGTAAGAGAGTTTTTAATATCGTGTGGATTTCATCACGCATGAGGGATTGGCCTGCATGCAGAACGTTTCAAAATGCAAAAATACGCGGCCCAGAAAATGCAAAAAATTATTTGTTTATGTATTGTATATATGTAAATAGTACACCACGAACTACCTGTGTATCTTTTTTCTCCTTCTCTGTGAAATCCATCCAAAGGTTGTCTGTAAAAAATTGCTTTTAGCGATAAGACCGCCCATTGTGACACCCTATTAATTTTAAGTTCTTAATGTAATTTGTCATCAATTATCGACATTTGCGGGGGTTATGTTATGCGTGATCAAAACCGCACAATTTCCCTAAGATATACAAATAATTGTTAAAAAACAAAAAAAACAGCGTAATTAAATATTAACTTTATTTGTATAGTAATAGTGAGGACTTAAATATTAATTATGAATACTTTTATACTGCCGAAAGGCCGAAAGGCCGCTGCCGGTGTTGGGGCCGAAAGGTTCTGGAATGGCGACCACGTACCGGAAGACGTAGCGTTGGAAGGCCTCCTACAAGGTGGACCGATGACTTGATAACGGTTGCGGGAGTCCGATGGATGCGAGACGCACAGTACCGTTTATTGTGGCGACACTTGGGGGAGGCCTATGTCCAGCAGTGGACGTCTTTCGGCTGAAATGATGATGATGATGATGACTTTTATACTAAACCTAATTATATACCTACATATAATACAAAGACAAAGTACACTCAGGCGTTGAAGTATTCCTCCACATCGTTGTCATCCAGAAAAGTGCCCAGAAGGCTGGCAGCATTGCCACGTCGAATGACAATGATAATTCTTTGGTCTCTGGTCACGCAGTGTCGATCAGACGTCGTGAAGTTTCCTTGAAAAGGAGACGCGCATTTGGACCCCATCAGATTTTTTTTCTCTACTTCAGGATCAGCGCCAGTAATTGACGTGGCAGCGTTTACTTTTTAGTTTCAAATTCGCATAAAAAGTATAAAATACCTTATCAGTTTTATCTCACCTCCAGTATACCAGAGGTGTAAAAATAAAAGAAAATGGTCGTTTTATCGCCGGCTTTGTAAGAAAACCCATTGTTTGCGGCGGGTAGTTAGACTTGTTGTTATAACCTACCGTACCGCAACTTAGGATTCTTGTGAATTATTAGATAATCTTTGTACAATATAATTATGATACACACAAAATGACACAAACTTTTGAAGTAGTCGATCAGTAAGACAGACTGATAATCATCATCATCATTTCAGCCGAAAGACGTCCGCTGTTGGACATGGGCCTTCCCCAAGCGTCACCACAACGACCGATCCTGTGAGTCTCGCATCCATCGGATTCCAGCGACCCTGACCAGATCATCAGTCCACCTTGTGGGAGGCCTTCCAACGCTGCGTCTCCCAGTACGCGGTCGCCTCTCCAGAACCATCTGTTCTGCGTGCAATGAGCCCTGCCCATAGCCACTTAAATTGGCGATTTTTCGTGCTATGTCGGCAACCTTGGTTCTCCTGCGGATATCTTCATTTCTGATTCCATCACGCAAAGAAATTCCGAGCATAGCCCTTTCCATTGCCCTTTGGGTGACTTTAAGTCTTCTTAAGTGGCCCATTGTAAGCGGCCACGTTTCAAAGCCATATATCATCACTGACAACACGCACTGGTCATAGACTTTCGTCTTGAGACACTGAGAAGACACCGCGCAACTTCCCGAATGCCGCCCAGCCGGTTGCAGTCCGTTTCGGCGATTGACATCTTTCTCGAAGTTAGACCTACCCCAACAGGACCGTTTGTCCCAGGTAAACGTAATCGTCCACCACTTCGAGTGTAGAGTCTCCGATCTTGATAAGACTGATAATAGTTAAAACTATTTGCACATTTCAAAACATGAATCGTACGTAAAACATAATACATGTTTTTGAACGCACTAACGATACAGAAGTTTAAAATATATATTTATAAAGGGTGAGAGGGCAAATGAAAGTCACAAAATACACACACCACGTAGTTTATGAGTTTTCACAGCACTCTCGCAACAAATATACAACGGCCACTATGCCATTTTCAACGACCAACATCTAGAATAGCGCATAGACAAGATTAGTTTTTTTTTTAATTCTCTTCATAATGATTACATATTATGATGTTTTTTTATGATTGTTAGGTATATGCAGGTTATACTTAAACCTTATAAGTATAAAGCACCTCAAGGAGATGTCGGCAACCGTAGGGGGACTCGGCCCTGGTATCAAAGGCAACGAAGGAACAGGAGGGGGTTTTTAGTCAGTAAAATTCTGACACTATCTCCCGTTCCGCCCAAGAGCGAGCGAATGTTTTGAGATTTGAAACAAAATTCACTACCTACTGATTTGAACTGTAACTGTTACTTTCACCCCTAGGGTAACAATGTACTATTTTGTTTCAAATCTCAAAATATGTCGAGTTTTAAAACTGCTCTGATATAGACAAAAGGTTTCATGTATGTGTGTACATTTACACTCGCACACACAGACGTATAAACTTTTCGTGTGTGTTTCTTCCACGCTCGAATGGCTGAACGGATTTAGACGAAATTTTTCACACGGGTAAACAATGTTTTGGAAAAGAAATAGCAGTTACTTTGGCAAATTTATCTACATATAATTGCTTAGAATAGATAGATAATTGCATAGAATTGCTGTATATCAGTATACGGTAGGTGAGAGCAGTGGTGGCCGAGTGATAACAGCCCTGACTTACGGAGTCGTAGGTCGCGGGTTCAAACCCAGCCAGGCGCATTACTTTGTGTAATTTAATTCATCACCACTGCTCTCAAAACAGTGAAGGAAAACATCGTGAGGAAACCGGCATGTCCTAGAACCAACAAATTCGAAGACATGTGACATCCACCAATCCGCACTGGGCCCGCGTGGTGGATTACGGCCCATTCCCTCTCCTAGAGAGGAGGCCTGAGTCCCAACAGTGGGAACATTATAAGGCCGACTATGCTATGCTATGCTATCTACATATACGCGGGCGAAGACGCTAGCAGAAGCTAGCTAACATAAATTGAACTGACGAGTGTTGAGCACGGACTTTGAACATACCTATATACTAGTAAATGCCTATGTCTTCGTGAAACATTCCAAATGATGGTAAGAATGTGGGCAGCATCCTGATAATAGACCGTGGGTACCCTGGACGTTTACATGTTAGGTTTTTCTCATAAGTTACGGTCTGGAACTCTGTTAGATACAGATCACTATTTTGTAACTAGGTAGGCACCTAATATCGGTTTTTTGGTGAAAGTAGACACCTAATGTACTTAATAAAATGTGATAGACTAGGTTCTTTGGGTATTTGACGAGATATTATTATTCGCAAATTGATCTGTAGTAAATATTGTGATGTAAAATTGGTGCAGTTTTGTAGTTTAAGAGGGTCCTTTTCCACTTGCCTATCGTCAACATCGAGCATGGTTTAAAAGCTTGTTGCTTCATCTAACGCAATCCAACGCGATGTTTGATGAAGAGGCAATGCAAAAAAAAAAGATATAATATATAACGCCTGTAACTCTCTTGGCATTCGGTAATTCCGCGATTTACTCGAATATTTCACAAAACATGTTCCAGGAAATACGTGTTTTTTTTTAAACTCTTAAAAGTTTTTCAGAAAAATTGTCGTCATTCAGAATCTCGATTAAATGTGCAAAGCTTCTGTTGAGGTACTTTTTATATATTTAAAATATGAGTACATTACGGAGCGCCAGAGTTCACGTAAAATAGCAGATTTTCAGAGGTCTTTACTAGATTAGTTTTACACAAATTTATGTTTTGATTTCTGTAGAAGCCTAGATCATATCCACAAAATAGCTGTGTATTCAAAGTATCTAGAGAAAGATATGTAATAACATCATAATCACGTAAGAGCGGTTGTATGAAAATGTACCTCGAAAAGGACGCTCTGAATTGTCTACAAAAATGGATGATAGGTGGAATCATTGAAATAGACGCGATTTTGGTAAAATGGAGCTGAGAATTTTATTGTAATTTTGACTACCATCGCGAAACTTGCTGAAAAGGCTGATTCGTTACCTACATTTTCTATCAAGTACGGCATACACATTAGAACGTGTTATATATCCACATTCTAATGGAAAACAAAGTGACTGCATTCTTTATCAAAAAGTAATGATAATGATAAATGCAGTTTTATCTTGCAAAACATTTAATTATTACTTCTTATTAGGAAAAGTACCTCAAGATGGACGACGCCGCCGAGGTCGACCTGGGAAGAGGTGGCGAGACGACCTAGATGCCTACCGCAAAGACTGGTTCGAGGTGGCCCAAGAAAAGAATACCTGGAAGAAGTTGGGGGAGGCCTTTGCCCAGCAGTGGGACAGTATAGGCTATTAAAAAAAAAAAAAAAAATAAAAAAAATTAGGAAAAGGTACAACGTTACGAAAACGGCGCGCAATTCTGTGTCCCGGTTGTCAAAGATGCTAGTGCGGGGAGATGGGACGCGGTGACGTAGGGATGCGCTCACTTATCGACATTTAGTCTAACAGTAAATACCTACTTTCTAAACTTGACACACTGGCTAAAAACACAAACAGTGCATACCCAATGAATAAAAGTTATGCTAGAGTTAAATAGTTTTTAAAGTTTTTTTTTAATTAGCATATATTTGCACGGGTGACATTTTAGATTAAGAAAAGTATTTGATGGTTTGCACAGCTTCGCGACTAAAACTGTTCAGGATAACCACTTTATAATTTACATTGATCAAGTCGAATTTATTTAAGTCTAAAAAAGGGTGTAAACAGATACACACATATTTTTAATATGTCAAATCAGAAGCATAACATAGAGACCGTTGAGTACACCCAACGGTCTGTATGATGATACCTACCACACTAAACAAGAACCTCTTCCCACATTCTCAGACAGAAATGGAAAGAATCCTACATCCATTTCAAATTTCTACAAAGTACTTACTTCATAAGGCTACTTTGTAGAATCTTGAAACAGAAACACACAGTGCATGCTGCAATAACAATATACTGTGCTGACGGTGTATCTGTAGGTTTCCATTTAAATAGGTTTTTTTTTTTTTTTGTTAATGATAGGCTCGCGTTTGACCACCATCTCACCTGATGGTAAGCGATGATGTGGTCGACGATGGAGCACGCTTGCCTAGAAGTAGTCTATTCACTCTTGACTTAAAGACCCCTAAGTTGTAGCTATCAGGAAACACAGACTCCGGCAAGGAATTCCACTCCTTGGCTGTACGCACAATAAATGTGTTCTCAAAACGTTTTGTGCGTATGGGTGGGATGTCTACCATGTACCGGTGGCGCAACGTTAAAAAGAATATCTTCTGATGTTTGCACCGGACACCGTGTACGGCTTTTTGACACGTTTCGATATCATTTTTGCAGTAGAACGACCGAACGGCCCCAGTGAAAAGTACCGCAATAAGACCGCCATCTTTACATTTTATGTCACGATGCAGACGCCATTCGTTATTTGAATTTCAGCGAACAAAAACCATCACGTTTGGGTTAAATGACAAATAATAACTTTATCAACATTTCGAATTTAAATTTCTCATTCTATATTATCAAGATAATAAAGCAATGGGTAGATATTTGAATTAGATTTCAAATAATTTTAACAATATAAAGAAACAAGTAGGTACTATTCGAAGTTTGAAGTTTTCATCTGAGGAAACAAAGATATTACAATTTCTGACGGGAAGACTTAAATTATATTTCTGTCTGCCTTGAGAATTCAGTCATGGATTACCTTGCTACTTACTGAATATTAATACCTGTATTAATATTCAGCCTGGCCAAGGTTTGTGCCGTTCAGCCTTCATTAAAATTAATGAATACTTCATCCTAGCGTTCAAGAGACACATTTACAGACCAAAAAAAGCACATTTTTTGTATTGAAATTGTAAACGATGATTCCCACTGAGTGTCGAACTGAATTGAAATGTTGATTGATCCGATTCGTTTTGACGAGATTTAATTTCCATATGAAAATATAATATGTCTTTATCTCTATGATTTTAAATATGGCAGCCTCTTTTCAGGGTTCCGTAGCCAAATGGCAAAAAATGGAACCCTTATAGGTTCGTCATGTCTGTCTGTCTGTCCGTCCGTATGTCACAGCCACTTTTTTCCGAAACTATAAGAACTATACTGTTGAAACTTGGTAAGTAGATGTATTCTGTGAATTAAGATTTCACACAAAAATAGAAAAAAAAAACAATAAATTGTGGGGGTTCCCCATACTTAGAACTGAAACTCAAATTTTTTTTTTTCATAAAACCCGTACATGTGGGATATCTATGGATAGGTCTTCAAAAATGATATTGAGAATTCTAATATAATTTTTTTCTAAACTGAATAATTTGCGCGACAGACACTTCCAAAGTGGTAAAATGTGTCCCCCCCCCCCTGTAACTTCTAAAATAAGAGAATGATAAAACTAAAAAAAAAATATGATGTTCATGACCATACAAAACTTCCACCGAAAATTGGTTTGAACGAGATCTAGTAAGTAGTTTTTTTTTAATACGTCAAAAATCGTAAACCGCAATTTACCTTTCAAGTTTGCACGGAACCCCCAGTGCGCGAGTCCGACTCGCCCTTGTCCAGTTTTATGTATTCCTGTAAACAGACATTGTCTATACGTGCTTCTTTCATCAAAAACCTTAATTTGAAAGCTAAATTCTGATCATAAAATACATTTAAGTTAGTAGAAACTACACCGCGGCTTACCTAGTCAAATAAAGCATTAGTTTATTTTGCTTGATATCGTGACTACATTTCTAAAAACAGTAGAAAATGTTTTTAGCTAACAATGAAACGACATTGTTTTACCACAGATAAAATAAACTCTACTGAACGAAATATCTCTTATTTGAGCAGATATATAGCTAAGTAAGCAATGTTGCCTCAAGCAGCAAAACCTTAAACATAATGGTTCATTATTTTTAATTAGTATATGTAGCTGTTTCTGAGGCTGGACAATCATGATTTTCTACTACTTTTTTTTTATTACACTCTGATCGAAATTTATTCGAAATGGGATGGAATAATAGTGAATATTAGCCTCGTCGTTTATACCGCGTACAACGAGGGACTGGAATAATCTGCTACGGTTTTCCCATCCGATTATAATTTAGGTGTCTTCAAGGCTAAAGAGTGGTGGCCGAGTAGAGCAGTGGTGGCCGAGTAGAGCAGTGGTGGCCGAGTGGTAACGGCCCCGACTTACGAGTTGTAGGTCGCGGGTTCAAACCCAACCAGGCGCATTACTTTGTGTAATTTATTTCATCACCACTGCTCTCAAAACGGTGAAGGAAAACATCGTGAGGAAACCGGCATGTCCTAGAACCAAAAATTCGAAGACATGTGATATGGACGACGCACTGGGCCCGCGTGGTGGATTACGGCCCATTCCCTCTCCTAGAGAGGAGGCCTGAGTCCCAGCAGTGGGAACATTATAAGGCCGACTATGCTATGCAAGGCTAGAATGAATAGATTCTCAATAAACTAGTGCGCCTCACCATCAACGATTGCATTACTGCTTACCATCAGGTGGGATCGCAGTCAAGCACTAATTAATATCAATTAAAAAAATTAAAAAAAGAATATTTCTATGCGTTGTAATTAAAAACTTAAAAACTGCAAACGCCGTGTTGGAGTATTTCGCCGTTAACGATTCTCCAATAGTTGTTGTAGGTTGTAAATAAATTAACACCAAACCACTTAGTAACACGTTAAAATGTTTATTGCTAAATACAATAAAGTTATGTATAGAGCCGCACTTATTTATTGCAAACACATTACCGCGTGGCGGAGGTGTAGTTACGACTGAATTATTAAGTTTAATAAGCAAAACGTATTTTGCTGTATGAGCATTATTGGCTCGTACACGCCGTGAGATTATAAAATATCGCGTGAAATTGTAAACAATTAATTGTTTCTAAATAAGACTCGGTTATGTTGAAAACTAATTAATTTAGATGTGATTTATCGTATACTTACAAAAAGATTATCATAATTTATCGAGAAATTATAATCTAATAAAGATTTATTACAATCATATTATAAGGAGTCTGCAATTTTATGATTACATTTAGGAAGAAATCGTCGCTTAAGTTCTATCACTGCGTCAGTCGAAATCGGGAACTTCTCAGGGTTGGTCCCTGAATATAAACTATTTAATAGCACGTAACTGAGTAGAAAAAAAATTACTCAGGCATTGTTTTTTTCCGACAATTTGTCAGTGTACAAAAGCTTTGATAGACAATAGTATATTTTAATACAAAGAGAGAGACAATAGTATATTTTAATACAAGTGGAGAAAGTTTGTCATTATGCCTTAGGCGACATTCGCACGAGCTGTAGGTGAGGATATTATGGAACGAGGGCTGCTGTGACTTTCCACGTGTATCAAACGACATTTTTCAATACACTAACGAAGACATAAATAAACAAAGATTGGCGTGCGACTTAAAGCGATAAATGTAATAAAATTGCGGCGAACACGCGCACTTTTCCGCACTAATGCGAGAAACAGTAAATTGCGTATCTAAAAGCGGTAGGGAAAAGAGCGGATTTTCGAGTTAGTATATTGAAAAAGAAATTCCTTTATGTTCTTCGTCAACATATTCGTAATTGAAATCGTGACGATATTTCAATTACAGTGAAAGCTTTTTCATCCGAAATTTCTTTCGTTTTCAGGAACCTTTGGTATTGTACCGTTGTCATATATATTCAGGTTATTTGATATAGTAGTAATCACACTAATTTTCACTTTTATTTAATTAAATAAAGAGGTAAGTGCAAACATTACGCTATATGAAATCCGAGTTGTAGAATTACAAAGTCAAGATTATTTGGCGGCACATCATGGTCAACTTCAGTTCGGCTTTCGCAGCAGGCGCTCTACGGTGGACGCCATCATGCGCGTGCGAGCTCTCACGACGGGGGATGCGGTGTCCCAGGGCAGGTGTGTCGTGGCGGTGTCATTGGACATCGCCAACGCCTTCAATTCCCTGCCCTGGAGTAGCATTAGGAGGGCACTCCGGTATCACCGGGTGCCCGACTACCTCTGTCGTATGATCGAGGCCTACCTGTCGGACAGGTACATCATCTACCCTGGTCACCAGGGAGAGTGGAAACGGCGAGAGATGTCGTGCGGTGTTCCGCAGGGATCGGTACTAGGACCGCCCTTGTGGAACATCGGCTACGACTACGTGCTGCGCGGCGACTTCCCTGACGGGGTCAGCGTGGTCTGTTACGCAGACGACACGCTGGTCCTGGCGCAGGGAGAGTCGTACCAGGCGGCGGTCGAATTAGCGACACGCGGGGTTGCGATAGTCGTTGATAGGATCCAGCAGTTGGGACTCGAGGTGGCACTGCAAAAGTCCGAGGCCATGTGTTTTCACGGCCCTCGGAGCGCGCCGCCTCGGCGCTACCAATTAACGGTAGGAGGAGTTCACATCGGCGTCGGGTCGACGATGAAGTACCTGGGACTCGTCCTCGACAGCCGGTGGAATTTCGAGGAGCACTTCCGACGTCTGGCTCCCAAACTGAATCGGAATGGGGCTGCCCTCAAGCGGCTCCTGCCCAACCTTGGGGGTCCAAACGCCTCCTGCCGGAGGCTCTACGCTGGCATAGTACAGTCCATGGCCCTTTATGGGGCGCCGGTGTGGGCGCCGTCACTGCGAAAGCGACCGGCGGCCCAGCTGAACGCGTGCCAGAGGGTCATGGCCATACGGATGGTGCGGGGATACCGCACGGTTTCCCGCGAAGCGGCGAGCCTCCTTGCTGGCCAGCCACCATGGGACCTGGTGGCAACAGGCCTTGCACGCATGCACGATCTGCGCGTGGCGATGCAACGTCGGGGCGAAACTCCGCTGCCACGACAAGTCGCGGCATGGCGGACAGAGCTCCGGCGGGGTCTTATGGTGGAATGGCGACAGCGACTATCGCAACCCAGTGCTGGGCACGCCATAATTATGGCGGTAAGTCCCCTCTTTGAGGAGTGGCTGGAAAGGCAACACGGCGTCCTTACCTTCCGCATGACGCAGGTCCTCACCGGACATGGTAAGTTCGGGAGGTTCCTGCACCGGATTCGTGCGGAAGAAACGCCCGGGTGTCACCATTGTGTGGACCACCCGGAGGACACGGTGGAGCACACGGTGGAGGTGTGTCCCGCTTGGGCAGAGCAACGCCGTGTCCTCGTGGGGGCTATCGGTGGCGGCGATCTCTCGCGCCGGGCCTTGGTACAGGCCATGGTCCGGAGCGAGGAGGAGTGGCAGGCGGTCGCCTCCTTCTGCGAAGCAGTAATGCTAGCAAAGGAGGCGGCCGATCGCGTGAGGCAACGGTCCTCACGCCCCAATCGCCGCCGGGATTCCGATCCCGATTTCCGGCCATCGTAGGCGCGGGCTTGCGGACGGCGAGCAATGGGTGGCTCGCCTTCCGACCGTCCGGTAACCGTCCGGACCGAGCCCAGGTCGTCGACGGCGCGTGCTGTTCCACGCGCGCCTCAAGGAGATGTCAGCAACTGTAGGGGCCTAGCAGGGTCGAAGCCTACTGGGGCCAAGGGTCTGATTCTGAAAGGAAGACTCGGCCCTGGTACGAAAGGCAATGAAGGAACAGGAGTGGGTTTTTAGTCAGTAAAAGTCTGACACTATCTCCCGCCCCGCCCAAGGGCGGGGGATGTCATAAGATGATTTTCCCACCGAAAAAAAAAAAAAAAAAAACATCATGGTCAACTTATTCTTTTTTTTTTGCATATATTTAGTGGCACGTTCTATATGGGCTCGCCATCTCTGAGCTAGACCATAAAATTCCAAATTCAAAAGTTTTTATTTCACATAGGCCTACATGGGCACTTATAAAACGTCAAAGCTAATGCATATGTGAATGTAAAACGTTCAGTATTGATTAGAGATATGCAACATAAAATAAATGTTTATTGATTGATCGTTTTTTATATATATTTAATTTACTATAGCGAATTTGAAAAAATCTAGTCTAGAAATGAAACATAATTAAAAAAAAACAAAAAGAACACTTACTTATTTAAAACAATTTGAACTGTTTGTTTGAAGATATCCGCAGGAGAACCAAGGTCGCCGACATAGCCCGAAGAATCGCCAAACTAAAGTGGCAGTGGGCAGGGCACATTGCTCGTAGAACGGATGATCGATGGGACCGAAAGGTTCTAAAGTGGCTACCGCGCACCGGAAAACGCAGCGTTGGAAGGCCTCCCACAAGGTGGACCGACGACCTGGTGAGGGTCGTGGGAGTGCGGTGGATGCGAGAAGCACAGGATCGGTCGTTGTGGCGACGCTTGGGGGAGGCCTATGTCCAACAGTGGACGTCTTTCGGCTGAAATGATGATGGTGATGAACTGTTTATTTTATAAAATTTAAAAAAAAAGGTTTTTTTCGATCCCTGATCTGATACGAGCCACGAATGAATAAATTTCTGTGGTTGATGTGTATTTGTTACATTTGATTTTGACTACAGTTTATGTTTTCGTGAGTTTATATGTACAATGTAAGTGTGAATGTGTGGTCGTTTGTTAGTGCTTCACGTTCAAATAGTTTAACGATTTTTTTAAATGAAAATTGGTACCTAGATAGCTTATATCCAGCTTGAATTTATATCTAGGTTATAATTTATGATAAAGGGAAGTATTTATACCACGAGTGCGAAGCCGCTGTCATAAACTAGTATTTTATTTAAAAAAATGGTTTTTGTTCGCATTAAATGAAACAGCGCGAGAGATACTAAAGCATAATTGTATTCTTGAAAATTACAATAAAAAGGGAGCACAAAGTACACGATGACAAAGATAAAAATCCAAGTAATAAAAAAGGAAACGGAAATTGTTGTCAGCTTTAGAAATTTAGTGATGTGACTCTAAACCTAAATCATTTAAGGTTAAAGTCGCATCACTAAATTAGTACAACAGGACAACCAACGCAGGAGAACCAAGGTTACCGACATATCACGAAGAATCAACAAACAGGGCACATTGTTCGCAGAACGGATGGCCGTTGGGGCCGAAAGGTTCTGGAATGGCGACCACGTACCGGAAGACGTAGCGTTGGAAGGCCGCCTACAAGGTGGACCGATGCCTTGCTAACGGCTGCGGGAGTCCGATGAATGCGAGACGCACAGGACCGTTCATTGTGGCGACACTTAGGGGAGGCCTATGTCCAGCAGTGGACGTCTTTCGGCTGAAATGATGATGACTAAATTAGTAACCATAAGGTGTATGTTCATGGATTGAACATAGTTAGGCCAGGCCAATAAGCAGAGTTACAACAAACAATGTTACTGAAATTAATAAAATAAAACATAGTAGTACTGATACAATACACATGACATACGACAGAATTTTGACACACTCCGTCTATAAATCTTATTATTAAATATCACGCGTTTTAGCGTGTCTCAAGACGAAAGTCTATGACCAGTGCGTGTTGCCAGTGATGACATATGGCTCCGAAACGTGGTCGCTCACAATGGGCCTCATCAGAAGACTTAAAGTCACCCAAAGGGCAATGGAAAGGGCTATGCTCGGAGTTTCCTTGCGTGATCGAATCAGAAATGAAGATATCCGCAGGAGAACCAAGGTCACCGACATAGCACGAAGAATCGCCAAACTTAAGTGGCAATGGGCAGGGCACATTGCTCGCAGAACAGATGGCCGTTGGGGCTAAAAGGTTCTGGACTGGCGACCGCGTACCGGAAGACGCAGTGTTGGAAGGCAAGGTGGATCGATGACCTGGTGAAGGTTGCGGGAATCCGATGGATGCGAGACGCACAGGACCGTTCATTGTGGCGACATTTGGGGGAGGCTTATGTCCAGAAGTGGACGTCTATCGGCTGAAGTGATTATGATGATGATGATGATGACCTATGACACGACACAACACGACAGAATTTTGACACACTCCTTCTATAAATCTCATTATTAAATTTCACATTTGGCACTCTTGCACATTTATCACTTCCTGGATATACTTTTATTATTTTAGCAATAGGCCACACTAATGATATTCAAATGTTTTACTAAGACAATATAATAACCTTCTTTCATATTCGATTATTCATTCTTCCATTTGAGACGGCTTTGCAGCTGAATCAAGTAATCATTGGACCAGATTTTCCAAAAGTATTGCTTAAGTTTGGTTACTACCTTCCAAAATCGTAAATGATTTGTAGGGGTTTCTGTTAAATTCACCTCAGGATAGCTGTACAAAGCCGTACCTATTACAAAATGACCCGGGGTCAGATATTCACCCTTATTTGGGTTCAGTGAGAGCAAAGGTCGAGAGTTCAAAACGCCTTCAGTTTCCACTGCTACTGTGTTAAAAGTTTCATAAGTCAAAAAGTGGTCTTTATGTCTACTCTTTTAAGATGGTGTTTTACATTCTTCACCCCTGCTTCCCACAATCCACCAAATTATGGTGATTAACTAGGAATAAATGAAAATTTAATAAATTATGCACTGAGTCTCAATGAGACTGAGTTTTGTAATTCATACAACTCTTTTTTTTACAACTCTTTAAGTTGGTTTTCTGCTTTAAATGTCTTTGTCACAAAAACTTTTGTTGGTATGCCTCGTCTGGAGATAAAACGATTGAAACTATTGAAAATTTTCGGCTTTAGTGGAAAAACAAAAAAAAGAGACCAATATAAGCCTTTGTCACAAGTGCTTTACGGATTCTACCAACCTTAATACCAAAAGGCCCAAAAAATTCTAATCCCACATGCTGAAAAAGTCTAGTGGCAGCAATTCTATCAGCTGGTAGTAAAGCCATAAGCTGCTTGGCAGTTTCAGCCTTCAAACGAACACATATCAAACGTTTGTGCAATACCTTTTCATCTCTCGTACGCCACTAATGATCCGATAGTTTTTTGAGAGGGAACTAAGAACTAGTCTGGGATCAGCATGCAAAAATCTGATATCATCATTTCAGCCGAAAGACGTCCACTGTTGGACATAGGCCTCCCCTTAGTATCGCCACAATGAACGGTCCTGTGCGTCTCGCATCCATCGGATTCTCGCAACCCTTACCAGGTCATAGGTCCACCTTGTAAGAGGCCTTCCAACGCTACGTCTTCCGGTACGTGGTCACCATTCCAGAACCTTTCGGCCCCAACAGCCATCCGTTCTGCGAGCAATGTGCCCTGCCCATTGCCACTTAAGTTCGACATTGACATTTCAAAAGTGCCTGTAAATGGTTTATTTGAAATAAAATGCTTTTGATTTTGATTTCGAATTTACATTTGCAGTGGCAGCATCAACAATAATTACGAAGATTCTACCAATGGTTCAACGTTTTTTTCAAAGGCGTATTTATTTAAAGTTATTTAAAGTTAGTCAAAGCCGGTGGACACCCAGACGACGCTTTGAGACGGCGAGTCCTGTTTATGTTTACACGGTTTCTTTCATAAGTTGCCCTATCGGTTTCTCGGAGAGACTTAAGAAACGAAGTATCATAGCGCTTGTCTTCAGTATAATTCTAACAGTAGCATAGCATACTGGGACTCAGGCCTCCTCTCTAGGAGAGGGAATGGGCCGTAGTCCACCACGCGGGCCCAGTGCGGATTGGTGAATGTCACATGTCTTTGATTTTTTGGTTCTAGGACATGCCGGTTTCCTCACGATGTTTTCCTTCACCGTTTTGAGAGCAGTGGTGATGAAATAAATTACACAAAGTAATGCGCCTGGCTGGGTTTGAACCCGCGACCAACAACTCGTAAGTCGGGGCCGTTACCACTCGGCCACCACTGCTCCAATTCTAACAGTGCATCAATAAAACAAGCCGTAAGCAATCTTGAGCAAAAATGTCGCTTCCTTAAGCAGGGTTTGTGCTCGTGACAATGGCATTCTGACGGTTGTTGCTGATAAAGACTGTAAAGCAACTAATTAGGTTGCTGATGTTTTTTTTTTAGTAATATAAACCAGTACAGATACCGGCACGGATCTTGAGCGCTGACTTCTACAGTTCTACTTGCACAGAAGCACGCAGAAGTGAAATATCGGGTCTCTTTAGTGATATGAATAGAGATGCGGGGGCGGGGAGTGCAATCCTTGTACAGTGATTGGCTCGCCGATGTTGTACGATGCGCAAAGCGATCTCCGCTCTTTCGTCGAGCGCTCAGGATTCGTACCGCTACCTTGCATGGTTACTGAAATGCCAGTTTTAGATGTAAGTTTATTTGAATTGTAAGTCACTGTGCAGTTGGTGTGCTTATTATAAATAAATAAATAAATAAGCAGTGATGCAAGTTACAATAATAAATTATGTAAAGCAACATGAGAACATCCATTTTTAGAAGAACATCGTTTAGATTTTTGTTTTCTGATTAGTTGAACGTGATATTTTGACTAAATGGCGTCATGTATAAACATGACTTTTGCATATTAGAATCAATATCTATACTAATACTAGCTGTGATCTATAAGAAAAATGTGGGTTTGGAGGAAGTATGGTAAAAAATAGCCTACGTCCTAATCCCAGTCCCTCTAAATATACACAAAAATTTCATAAAAATCAGTCAAGCCGTATCGCAGGTGTTCAATAATAAACACCACAGCGTTTGTTATCGAATCCCTTCGAAACGGCTGTGTCACAACGCGAGATTTTTATTTATTAAAAGATTATTAAAGAGGAAAGATTTTTCTGTAGTAAATAAATTCGGATACTAATGCACCTTAGTACTTATACTTATCCTGATTTGAGCTTTACTCACAAATGCTTGCACTGACTGAACGGGTCTACTCAAACTGTATGGTTTTTTTCACAAAAGACCATCTCAGACATCAATCTCCATGATTCTCATGTGACCTTTATATATTTACTGTATGGACTATAAAAGAGACTTTGACCCCTGAGTTTGTTTCGGTGTTTCTTCTCAGGGTAGTCAGCTAGTAAACACCGGCCTCATCTAGTATAAACTGACAAAAAAAAAAAATTGTGTAAAAGTGTTTTTTTAAACTTATTTGCAAAATAAATATCATTTATCTTTAACCGATTTTAAAAATATCGGCATCCACCACCAGTCGTATAATACTAAAGGCTAATATAACACTAAAGGCTTGCGCAGACGACGGATTTTTGTCCGCGGACTTTTTTGTCCTCGGACTTTTTTGTCCTCGGACTTTTTTGTCCGCTAAAATAGATCGCTTACAACTGTATCGAGCAACGCAAACGAAGGATTAAAAGTACCGCGTACAAAAAGTCCCCCGAATAACTGAGGACATGCAGAGAGCGGACCGGACAAAAGTACGGGGGAGTCCCCGAAGAAAATAGAACTCGTGTGACTAGGCGAAGCAATGCACATGGCGGCCTTTAGTCCGCGTTGTGCGCTCGAGAGTGACGTACGTATGCACGACGATAAACACGCACACCGTGTGCGTTGAGTTCGCGGTAAATCCGCGGCGGACTTTTTATTTGCGGAGCGTACTTTTAACTCCGCCGCGGTGAAAAGTCCGTCGTCTGCGCAGGCCATTAGTGACATAGGCATATATTTGCTACTATCACGCAGGCAAGGCCACTGACAGAAGCTAGCGTAGAATAATCTCCGGCTCGGCAGCCATGTCACTTTTAATATCAACATTAAATTAACGTTAGAATTGAAAACGTTAAAGTGCCTGGAAAATCAACGAGACTTTATGTCAACAGAATTTCAAGAACAACAGATTAACAAAAAACAAAGCATTAAAAATATTTGTCATGAAAATTAAAAGGCATGTTTTTCCTTTCTACTTATCTCGTAAATGGCAATCTGTAAATAAACTTACGGGAAAAGTAAACAGAATTTATCTTTATTGAAATTTATTGAGGTATAAAAAAGCATTGTCAACTGTTGAAGCACTCCGTATCTCCGAATGATACTTATACTTATTATTGAGAAAATACTGTTTGAAAAAGAAAATATTTTTTATCGATATTTTGTAAAACAGCTCGTACGTTATAATAATAATAATGATATCATGTTCCTTTATAATTATCTAAAGGGCCTCTGCGAGTTGGCTTCGGCTCCTCGTACGCCTCCCAAAGGTCCAGGACCTCAGGGTCCTGAGATAAATAAAATATAAAAAAAAAAAATAATATTCCACAACTATCACACAACGCCGTCTAGTCCCAAGCTAAGCAGAGCTTATGTTATGAGTACATAACTGATAAACATACTTATATATTTCTAAATAAATGGAATATTATAGATAAATGACACCCAGACACAGAACAAATGATCGTGCTCATTGCACAAACATTTTTCCTGGGTGGGAATTGAAGCCACGACCTTCGGCGTAGCAGTCGTGGTCACTAACCACTAGACGAACAGGCCAGTCAGTTATGAGCCGTGACATCACTATTGGGTTCTAGTATAAAGTGCCGATGACTTGGTAACGGTTGCGGGAGTCCGATGGATGCGAGACGCACAGGACTGTTCGTTGTGGCGACGCTTGGGGGAGGCCTATGTCCAGCAGTGGACGTCTTTCGGCTGAAATGATGATGATGATGATGATAAAGTGCCTCATTATCATTTTTCTGCCTTTGTCTCATGTTCCTTGGGGTCAGCGCAATAGGATTTTTTTCTTCCATTCTATCCTGTCAAATGACGACTGATCACTGACTCCCTTTTTTTCCATACACTCCCCACAGAATCCTTCCATCTTTTCTTTGGCCTCCCTCTCCCTCTCCATCCATCCACATGCATACTCATAAGTCTCTTATAGACCAAGATCCCAGAGTTGTCTGACATAACCTATTTTCACATGGATGAACCCTTAGGTTCTTAGTAGCGTCTCATGTGCTTTGAATACCTGTGTGCTTGTGGTGCTCCTTCTTGGAGCCCCTGGGCAGGTACCAGGTGAGAAAGGGAACTAAAAATAAGAGTTACTTAACTTAAATTTTTATGGCTGATTTTTATAGAGATTTTGTAGAATATTATTCTAAAGTAGTGTCATAAGTGTCAGCGTTTCGTTTGGAATTCAACATGCCGCCCGCGACTTAAAGAAACTTCTTTATCCCCTAGTCACATAACCTACTATTATTGTACACCAAAATAGTAACAAAACTTTTAAACTAACTTAATCTATGGGTATAATGGTGGAATATACCAGACAACCTTAGGATGAACTGTAAGACTTTAACATAAAAAGGGGGTAGTCTGCGGTGTACAGCAAATTATTGAAATATTAAATTTTACATTAAAAATATTTATAAGACTATACATAGACATAAAATTATATTATATAGCTAGTTTAACCTTTTGACGTGCGTAATTAGAGACACAATAGTAAGACAATGGCTTGCGGGCGCCGGCTACCGCCTGAGCGTTAATGAATTAATTGAAATCCATTCAGCCGTTCGGACGTGAAGATGTAACAAACATATACACTCACTCACTCACAATAAATCAATCATCATCTTCCTGCCCATGTCCCGTGTTATTTGGGGTCGGCGCAACACGTTTTTTTCTTCCATTCTGCCCTGTCACTCGTCATGCTATCACTAACTTCCTTTTCTTTCATATCACTCTTCACACAATCCATCCATCTTTTCTTTGGTCTCCCTCTCCCCCTCCATCCATCCACATGTAAACTCATAACTCTTTTAGTAACATGCGTTTCATCCCTTCTCTTCACATGACCATACCAAGTCAAACGATTCCCTTTCAACTTTTCAGTCACTGGCGCCACTTTCAAACTTCCCCTAATATTCTCATTTCTCAATTTATCCATTCTCGTCACACCACACATCCATCTTAACATTCTCATCTCCGCTACGTGCAATCTTTCCGTCTTTTTCACAGCCCAACATTCTGATCCATATAGTATGACAGGCCTTATCACGGACTTGTAAATTTTACTCTTCAACTTTCACAATAAATCAATCAATCAATATTATTTATTGTTTATCACAGGTGGTTTAGTTCATACAATTGCATTAGAGTCGCTGCAACATACCCATAAGGAGTACAAACTTTCGCATTTATAATATTAGTGTGTTAGTAGGCTTGCTAATCTGCATTTCTCTGTCATTATTACAGCGCTATCATAATTAAAACATATTTTCACTAAAACACCGGTTCGGTTTATTCGGTTCACCGGTTAACCAAAATAAAAATAAAAAATCAGCCATTAATATGCATTTTGCGCGGAAAATTGACAGCGCTCTCATGAAAATAATGTGAGAATTTATTCCCGTGTTAATTTCATTTTACCAGTAAACTACTGGAATTTATTATTTATATTACCTCGGTAAATTTTCTATTAAATTAAGTGAATTGCTTATGGCTTCGCCAGTATGGTTTACCATTTGTTTTGCATATTACCAGTCGATAGCGATGAAGAGCAGTTTTTCGACATTATACTTTAGATTACTTTAAATTAGTTCATAAGGGCTTTTATTTTTATTTAGTTTATATGTTACCGGCAATCTGTAAAATTCAGGTATTCTATACGATATCTAGGCAATATATAGAATACCTGGTGAATCTGGGCAATGTATGAAATATTATAAATATTATTATCCATTACATACTTTACCTCGGTAATGTATACAATTCCTAGGGATTGTATAGAGTACCTACTGGTCCACGGGCATTGTGTAAAATAAAAGCAATCACTAATTTTCCATCATCCTCTATAAATTAAAAAAAAAATTGTTGCAATTTTTAAATTGCACTTTGTATTTGTTTTATTTAAGTTCCTAGTTTGTATCCTTAACTTAACATTGAAAACAAATGAGCAAAAATATCGAATATTGAAAATATCGAAAGAATAGAATATTATAGTAGAAATATGAAAGATTTTCCAAAACTATTCGAAAAATTATTTTAAAAATCTCTATATACTAGTGATATTTTTTTTTTGTTGTGCTGAACAGCCATAGCTTCGAAAACAGATCGTCAAAGAGAAATAGTTTTTCATCTTTTTGTCCAACATCCATCTCGATGAAGTGCCACGTTCGCTCGTTTATTGCTCACAAAAGCTACATTGCACTTCACTTTTAAAAGGTAACAAACTCACTTAAAGTTTGAGTAGCACTGTAAATAAAATGTAGACGGCGTCGGCGGTGCAACGTCTGAGTTCTTTAAAACGATTGAACATAGAAAAACCTTGTTTGATAGACACAGTTGTATTTAACATAAGCAGAGAAAGGAAAACATATTTGTCATACAATTTAATGTACGACATCACACTATACAAGATGTCTTTGGTATCGACGCACAAACAAAAACCACGAATCCAGTACATGATTCTGGACTCCCAGTGGTGGAATATTTCGTCGGTTTCTCCCCAATTAAAAAAAAATCTTTACGTTTTTTAATTACATGATTCGATTCAATTCTTAACCCCTGGAACGCAAAAGGCAAGTTGGTTAGGATTTATGTTTTTGAGGTTTGAAATCATTATCTATATTAATTTTCCCGTTCTGGATGGAGCGAAAGGGCGTGTCAGAATTTTATTGACACCCACCTATGATTCTTCATAAGCCCTTTGCGTTTTAGAGCCATGGTACCTTTTTCAAACGTTCCTGTAAAATGGTTAGGATGAGGTGATGCTGTGAATCAGACAAAAACGGATTTGACCATAACAATTATTGTGACTGTGACAATATCTAGTTAATGATTATTATATAAATCATTATTGTCGAATGTGATGCAATCAATCGTGTCATTTTAAGTAAACGTTTTTATCGAATGAAGATATTCGATAAAAACGTATTTACTATACCTACCTACTGATTTTTTTTTAACTTTATCATAAACCTAAAAGATAACGCAATTTGTAACTAGATATATATATTATATGGAAGCTTGATATAAGCAATATTCATTACATAAAATTATCAAAATTATACATATTATGCAATATTTCTCATCCCCCGTAGCAAATAGCGTGAAAATTTATAGCTTATGTACTTTTTCAAGCTCTAGTCTATATTTATACCAAATTTCATCAAAATCAGTTCAGCGGTTTAAGCGTGAAAGCGTAACAGGCAGACAGACGGACAGAGTTACTTTCGGATTTGTAATAGGTATTAGTATGGAAGTATGGATTATTACAAATGACTCCCAACTATAAGTGCAACACAGTATAATGATTAATGGCAATACACAATAGCGTCGGTAATGGTAGCTGTACTTAAACAATCCCACCCATAGCTATGGTTAATCTGAGTCAATCATTAGTGAGATAAATCCCACAACGCACATTGTTTACCCCTATCAGATACTTCACCACCGGCCATAATTATCTGCTTCAATAGTTCAGCTAAATAGGGATTTAGAATACAAAAGCTTAGGGGCTTGAAGCTAGCTTGCATGATGTCAATACCACCCAACCTATTCCCAAGTACATTGTTAGAGTTTTAATTCTAACAATAGCTAATGTTCAGTTAGTGACCTTGCTAGAGCTCAGTTATTGGGTGGGTAATGCAATTTCCCTCTGCAAGAATGGCTGCAAGATTGAAAATCTGAATTTGGACTCCCCGTAGTACACGACCAATGTAGTAGGTTTTGGACAAAAACTCGTATAAGTACTGAAGTTGTTTTTTTTTGGCGAATTGTTATACTGCAGGTCAACATCGAGACTTGACATGAGGTCTTGTGGTCGTTGAGGTCGATTTTTATAAAAAAAAGAATTTCGTAGAACACGTTATGAGACTTTATGACGTAGATCTAATGATATAACGACTTTAAAATAAACAGGAATGTTTTTTATTGTTCGTGCACTGATCATCATCATCATCATCTTCCTGCGCCTGTCCCGTGTTATTTGGGGTCGGCGCAACACGTTTTTTTCTTCCATTCTGCCCTGTCACTCGTCATGCTATCACTAACTTCCTTTTCTTTCATATCACTCTTCACACAATCCATCCATCTTTTCTTTGGTCTCCCTCTCCCTCTCCATCCATCCACATGTAAACTCATAACTTTTTTAGTAACATGCGTTTCATCCCTTCTCTTCACATGACCATACCAAGACAAACCATTCCCTTTCAACTTTTCAGTCACTGGCGCCACTTTCAAACTTCCCATAATATACTCATTTCTCACTTTATCCATTCTCGTCACACCACGCATCTATCTTAACATTCTCATCTCCGCTACGTGCAATCTTTTTTCATCCGCCTTTTTCACAGCCCAACATTCTGATCCATACAGTATGAGAGGCCTTATCACGGACAATTCGGACGGTTCGTGCACTGATATCTCCGTGAAAATTGAGTCGATTTACTTGATTACATCTGGGAAGAGGTGGCGAGATGACCTAAATGCCTACCGCAAGACTGCTTCGAAGTGGCCCAAGATGAGAATACCTGGAAGAAATTGGGGACGCCTTTGAGGACTTTCCCATTGCTGGGAATGGGAAAGTTTAGGTTAATAAAAAAAATATTTTTGTTTATTTGATAAACAAATCTTGACATGTTGTTCCATATAATTTTATTTTTTATTTATTTATTATGGCACTCCAACGAATAGTTCGCAAAAACATTTTCAAAAGAATAATCTTATCAATAAAAAATTATCACAGCGAATTCTTCACTTAAAGGTGTGCACAGCATTTACAGAATTTAGTAAACTAATATTATTTATATTTTGAATCAATTTTTTCATTCATATTTAATAAATAATAACAAGGTACAAAACGAAAGCAAAGAAAATAGAATCAATAAAATACGGAATAAGGAACTATTATAAATCAATCAATTAAATAAATTGTGTCAGATTGAATTAAATTACATTAGAATCAAATAATAAAAAAATATATAATTAAAATTGCTTGAACTATTTTTAATAATAATAATACATTTATTTCGGACGAGGTCCATATTTTGTTAGTAACATTTATCTTAAAAACTAATATTAGTAAACATTAACGACACAAATTACACAACTATACTTCGACATGAAGCAAACCCATCTTTGCAGCATGGGAGACTTTCACCTATCTGCAAAAACACTCAGTATAGTATTGGTGCTGCCACGAACGCGAGCGAGTAGGGAAGCACATCTCTTCCTGATTATGGCGGCAAAGCCATCAACCCGCGCCTCAGAAAACATCCCTGACGCACTGCAACGCTACGGCAGCCCTAATAGTACCCTGAGTGCATTGTTATATTGGACATGCAGGTCACTGTATTTTTAACCGACTTCAAAAAGGAGGAGGTTATATGTTCGGTTGAATGTATGTTATTTTTTTTTATGTACCTATGTTCACCGATTTCTCGTACAATTGCGGACCGATTTTGAAAAAAAATTTTTGATTGAAAGGTTATGTTTCCGAGTTGGTCCCATAGAAATATTGTTATGATCTGATCATGAACTTCGAAGATATGGAACAGAACTCCTCATAGGATCACAGCAGAACTGTCGTAACAAGTAAAATTGCTTTGTTTATACGTGTAGTCGATGACTGACTGAAAGTAGAGGGGGAATATATCGAACTGATATGATGATGAAGCCTGAAGTAGGCACCGGAACTCTGTAATAAATTAATGTAATCTAACCGTGTTTGGGATTATTAGAATTGTCATGAGATGCACTCTGGCTATAAGGTATTTAAGTTTGGCTGAGGGGTACATTTTAGTGGTGGTACCATATAAAAAAAAATACTTACAACCGACTTCAAAGTAAAAAAAAACACTGAAAAGTGTTTTTTTTTTACTTTGAAGTCGGTTGTATTTTTTTTGTAAAAAGTTTTTTTAGTTACCTACATATTATATCTGCCATCAAGGATTTTTCTGTATAGTGTGATCAACCTAACATTCCAACATGTGAAACACAATTCACCTCTATATGATATCCCAGTACTGTCTACAAAACATATTTCTCTATTGTCCCGCAGTACCTTACGACCAGGTGGACACCGACTCGGCCCTGGTGCAGATGTTCGCTCACGTGAACGCCCCAACCTGCAAGTACATCGTGGCTATTGGTGCTCTCGCTGGACTGACTGTCTCAATGTTCGGCTCGATGTTCCCAATGCCCCGTGTCGTCTACGCCATGGCCCTTGATGGACTGATCTTCAAGTAAGTGTTTTCTATTGTACGTTTATACATGAAGACTTAATCGTGAATGTTCGCTGCTTTAAGAATGGAAATTGGGGGAACTGTCAGACTTCGATTCAATAAAATGATTCGATTTCTTATCACGTAACTGTGCTTGTCATTTATTGCTCTTTATTTATTTATCGTTTTAAGGAAACCAACCTCGTATTGCGTGATATGAATGATCGTCTTAGGTCAGAATAGAATAACTCACGACTACATTTTACACTCCATATTTTGGTCAGTTAACTTTTACTTTTCTTGTTAAATTATGCGTTAAGCCAGCACAAGGCTTTTAACGACGATCTTTGTTTAGCCCAAGACCCTAAGGGGTGTTAAATAGATGTTTTATTTATTTGTCTCACCAATAATTGAATGCACGTACACAATATGAGATACATCAAATAAACCTATTGACTACTTAAAACTAAGTTACTCACCGAACATAAATAATTATTGCTTATAACAAGATTATTTGAAATTGAAATAAATTGGGTGCCTATGAAACTGACTTCTTTTTAACCGACTTCAAAAGGAAAGAGGTTCTAGTATGTTCGAATGAATGTATTTTTTTTTATGTATGTTCACCTTTTTTTCAGTCAATTATGAACTGATTTTGAAATTTTTTTTTTTTTTTTTGATTGAAGGGTTATGCTTCCGAGTTGGTCCCATAGAATTATTGTTATGATCTGATCATGACCTGGAACGGATCTCCTCATAGGATCACACCAGAACCGTTGTAACAAGTAAAATTGCTTTGTATATACGTGTAGTCGATGACTGACTAAAAGAAAATTGGGAAGGGATATATAGAACTGATCTGATGATGAAGCCGGAAGATAGGTACCGGATCTCTGTAATAAACTAATGTTACCTAACTGTGTTTGGGATTATTAGAATTGTCATGAGATGCACTCTGGTTATACGGCATTTAAGTTTGGCTGAGGGGTACATTTTAGTGATGGTACCATAACTAAAAAGTGTAAAATAAAAAGCTTTTTACAAAAAAATATACAACCGGCTTTAATATAAAAAACGAATTAGTTTATTATCTCATTTCCTCGTCTTTTAGTTATAAAATGAGAATTTTGATCACGTCGCCAATAAAGAAAGGCTTGACTGATAATTTCTCAAATTAAAATATTATAAGCCTAAGCACTTGATTTCACAAGATTTTTTAAATAATACTTTTAAACTGTTAAAAAGGATTAGGAAAAATATTTCGATACTACTGCAACACAAGGTTCCCAGCCTTTGTTATTATCTTCGTGTTCACTTTGTACATTTCGACGGATTTATGTTTACACGGGTTCATATTGAGCAATCCCATATTACACGTTGATCGAGCCGAATCACGCAAACTGTAAATAAACATTTGATTAAACATTCCCTGCACATTGCAACAAATAAAAACAAATGCTAGCATGTCAAGAGAATTGCTTGGCTCTTTGGCTATGATCCAGTGAAATTTTCGCATTTCCAACAAGCATTATTGTAGGTTTTTAAGGCTCTAACTCCCGAGCAGTACCATAAAACAGTGACTTTCTGATGCCTACTCCTCGGTAACGGTAACTGGGCAAGTGCGAGTCGGACTCACGCACTGAGGGTTCCATACAAACTTACCTAAGAAAACAATTCAATTTTCGAATTGAGTTACAAAGATTTTTCCGAATCATTTCCATTTCATTCCGGTTTTTTTTTGTGAAGTAACTACAAATTTACAGTTTTCAGATTTTTTCCTACAGTTGTGTTATGAGACCTTGCCTCATGCAAAATTTCAGGATTCTAGGTTAACGGGAAGTACCTACCCTATGAATTTTTATTCCCTTGAGAGTGTCGAAATACACGAAAGAAACGGCCGTATCCTTTTTTTCCGTTAACTTAGATGTTTCATTTTTCACAGCTTAAAGAGACCGCAGACCAGATATGTTAGATAGTATATGGTTTTAATTTCAACTCGATACCGCTACGCGTTCCTGAGATAAAGGGTCTTGACAGACAGACAGACGGACGGACAACAAAGTAGGATCACTTTATAAGGGTTCCGTTTTTTCCCTTTGATGTACGGAACCCTAAAAATTATCAACATAATTATGACTTTTTCGTAAGACTTTCACTTTTGCCAAAAAAAAAATTAACAACATAATATTTTTTCGCTGCTTTTCCCTACTCCTTTCAAACGGCTTTGATCTTTAAAAATATGATTACACAAAAAAAAAAAATTGCTGTTTAATTTTCCTTCAGAATGTACATGACATATGTAAATCAATGAATATTTCGTAAAGGAAATGGATTTAAAGATCAGCGGGACTCTATCCAGGGTTCTATAGCGGGGCTATATCTCGAGTATGTGTGCATTTAATTCCGGCCAGAGGTTCAATGGACTATACACCTTAACATCCATCACGTCCATGGCGGAATGGCGACAGCGACTGTCGCAACCCAGTGCTGGGCACGCCATAATTATGGCGGTAAGTCCCCTTTTTGAGGAGTGACTGGAAAGGCATCACGGCGTCCTTACCTTCCGCATAACCAGGTCCTCACCGGACATGGCAAGTTCGGGAGGTTCCTGCACTGGATTCGTGCGGAAGAAACGCCCGGGTGTCACCATTGTGTGGACCGCCCGGAGGACACGGTGGAGCACACGGTGGAGGTGTGCCCGCTTCCTCGTGGCCGTGTCCTCGTGGGGGCGATCGGCGGCGGCGATCTCTCGCGACGGGCCTTGGTACAGGCCATGGTCCGGAGCGAGGAGGAGTGGCAGGCGGTTGCCTTCTTCTGCGAAGCAGTAATGCTAGCAAAGGAGGCGGCCGATCGCGTGAGGCAACGGTCCTCACGCCCCAATCGCCGCCGGGATTCCGATCCCGATTTCCGGCCATCGTAGGCGCAGGCTTGCGGACGGCGAGCAATGGGTGGCTCGCCGTCCGACCGTCCGGTAACCGTCCGACCGTCCGGTAACCGTCCGGACCGAGCCCAAGTCGTCGACGGCGCGTGCTGTTCCACGCGCGCCTCTTTGAGATGTCAGCAACTGTAGGGGCCTAGCAGGGTCGAAGCCTGCCGGGGCCAAGGGTCTGATTCTGAAAGGAAGACTCGGCCCTGGTACGAAAGGCAACGAAGGAACAGGAGTGGGTTTTTAGTCAGTAAAAATCTGACACTATCTCCCGCCCCGCCCAAGGGCGGGGGATGTCATAAGATGATTTTCCCACCGAAAAAAAAAAACATCCATCACGTCAATTTCAATACGTATAGTCTGTTCCATACTTAGTAGAGAAACATGTGTAATATGCTAGGAGCTGTAGAATAGAATAGAATAAACTTTATTGTACACCAAAATAGTAACAAAACTTTTACACAGACTTAAATCTATGGGTACAAAAGCGGTCTTATCGCTGACAGCGACATCTACCAGACAACTTAGAATAAAATAACGTAGAATAGCCAGTAGCGGCTTAACTGCTTGATTTGCCTTTGTGTAAAAGCCGAACGCAGAACCCATCAAATCGAATGAAATAAAAATGTTAGTGCAATGACAAAAAAAAAGACTTATCGAAACAACTATGAGATTTAACAAAAATTGAAACGTCAAGCCAAAAAACACTGTGACACGAGATTTTTATTTATTAGACTAATTTTTGCCAGTGGCTTCGCCCGCGTGAAAATAGAAAATATGCAGCCTATGTTACTCAGTGATAAAGTAGCATTCTATTGGTGAAAGAATTTTGAAAATCGGTTCTGTAGTTCTTGAGTTTATTCATTAGCATAGCATAGTCGGCCTTATAGTGTTCCCACTGTTGGGACTCAGGCCTCCTCTCTAGGAGAGGGAATGGTTCGTAATCCACCACGCGGGCCCGGTGCGGGTTGGTGGATGTCACATATCTTCGAATTTTTGGTTCTAGGACATGCCGGTTTCCTCACGATGTTTTCCTTCGCCGTTTTGAGAGCAGTGGTACTTTGTGTAATTTATTTCATATAAATTACACAAAGTAATGCGCCTGGTTGGGTTTGAACCCACGAGCTACAACTCCGTAAGTCGGGGCCATTACCACTCGACCACCACTGCTCATAGTTTATTCATTACAAACAAAAACCAAAAATACTAATCTTTTCCTCTTTAAAATATTAATATATACTATACTCTGTTTACTTCTGCATTAGACAAAAGAGGTTCATAGAAGCAGGTTTGCACAACATTTATTTTTTGAGATAAATTCAAACAATTTTAATAAGTACTTAATGGTATAATATAAAATTTTAACATTGCCATAAATTTATCTAAGTAAAATTTGATTATTGTAAGGTAAGTACTAAACACTTAGATAGGTCACTTAGCAACAAGATAATTATTTAACATTTATACAAATAGAAATAACTAATATTATATAGTATAATGAAAAACGTTCCAGATATTGACAACCCCTGCTTCTTTTAGGTTTTTAACACGGACAGTAGTAGTATAAGTAAGAACTAAATAATTTATTTAATTAAAAGCCTCATAAATTTAGAATATAAAAAAAAGTTCAAATGAATTCATTTAAGTATAACAGTTGATATATAAGTTGATTACAATAAATTCAGCATCAATCTTATCTGTAATAAAGCACAATATAGGTACATATATTGTACTTTTATTACAAAGTGTACCCTAAAAAAACCTTTTTTAACTTCTGTCTAATGCTATCGCGAATAGAGTATATAGCTGACTCGTCAAACGTTTTTCTGCCATACTCGTAAATAACCAAAGAAAAAAATGGGGACGGAGGTAGGAGGGTGACAAATAACTTATGGCTTATTCTCACATTTATTTGGTCTGAGAGTTATTTATTCACAAAAAAAAATAATTCGATAACTAACACTGTGACACGAGATTTTTATATATTAGACTAGCGATCCGCCCCGGCTTAACGGCACCCGGCACGGGTACAATGGTAATACTACCGCAACCACTATGTTCCTGCATTTTAAATCTGTAATATATTCGAAAATATTTATTTAAATTACATGCTGTAAAGGGCCATATTAATCTATATTAAATGCATAATGTATTTAAGGTACTAAATTAGATAATGATTAATGCTGGATTGCATAAAATCGCTTCGTAAATAAGCCAATATTTCTCGTAAAAAGAAAGGGATAAAAAATGGTTATTGTAGGTTATCCCTAAGAGATAGACATATACCATCTTTTTTGTAGACCTTTTAAAGATGCACAATACTGTAGTACATTACTTTGATCTATCTTGTAGGGTTTTAAGCCAGCGTTTATTGTAAGCGCAAAAAAATGTGTTTATTTACGACGAACCTCTAATATTACCAATGTTTCTCTACTATAACATTATACATGTATTATACACAAAAACCCTTCCTCTTGAATCATTCTATCTATTAAAAAAAACTGCTTCAAAATCCGTTGCGTAGTTTTAAAGATCTAAGCGTACATAGGGACAGACAACGGGAAGCGACTTTGTTTTGTACTATGTTGTTGATATAAAACCTTTAATATTTTATGGTTTCCCTTTATAGACACTGAACAATACCAGACTGGAAATAGAAAAAAAAAGATTAGGTTGTTGAAAGAGTTCTTATAAAAATATCAGAGCACGATGTTTTATGGAGTAAACGAAGCTTGAAACAGTTTCGTAACTTTTGAAGACTTTTGTTTGAACGACAAGGTCTCAAAATAACAAGAGTGCCTCGGAAACTGAACAGTTTTCAACCTTAATTAAGTTTTCTGTCTGACTAATTTATAACTACACAATATACTGCGCAACAGCTCAATAATTTTTTATAATTGGTCATATCGGAGTTTGCTAAGATTTTCATTTCATGAGAAAAGTAGAATATTTATATTGCAAATATATTCTTTTCAAATCATTAAATAAGGCCTACTGTACACAGACGCGTAGCTTCATAGACGCGTATTTATCATTATACCTACGCTTGGTGAATACAGTCACGTAATTCCTGCGCATACTCTTCAAAATGCATCCTATAAAATACCGAAAGGCTGGCTACTCTACGCCTGTGTACCTGTTGTGATCTCCCGAGTCATCACAATTTAAGCAAGCAACCTTCAAAATCAGATCAAGATGCCATAAAACTACTTTATGAATTCTGTTAACTATCCTAAGGTACCACTTGAGTTTAACAAGTTAAACTCAATAGTTTCCTAGTAACTGGACCGCCTGAGGTAGGTTTAACCTCACTTCGGCGTTAACATCAATAATTACCGACACCCTCCTTTTGCGGTAGCGACGCCGCAGCGCAAATCCCAGTTGGTTAATTAAAAAACACTCCAACCAGCTGACCAGCACAGTAAATAACTTAGGATTTTATTAGAAACCTCAATTAACAAATTTATAGAAAGAATACTACAAGACACATTACCGGTTTTCGAATTAAGAATTTCAAGATGAGATCCTGTCATACTTTTGCATGAAAATCTGTCAAAAATTGACAGAATTCTAGGGATGAAAATAATTTTGAACTGTTCATAATAAGATGTACTCCCGGTTTCTGAATAAAGAATTTCAAGTCCAGAACTTGTCAAACTTGTACCTACTTTTGCATGAAAATCTGTCAAAAATTGATACTGAAAGAAAGTTTGATACGCTTTACCTTTAATTCTTTATTTAGAAATCTAGGGATGGAGATCGTTTTTAACTGTTCATTAAAAGTTTTTTTAGGGTTCCAAAAGCTGAATGAAAAAATGATACACTTATAGGATCACTTTTTATCTGTCTATTTGTCAGTCACAGCCAATTTACTCCAAGTCAATATATCTTAAGTTGAAAAGTACACATGAATGTCTATCTGACACGACCGTATATACTCGTAACATAACAGAATGAATTTGGAGTAAAAACAGAGCAGTGGTGGCCGAGTGGTAACGACCCCGACTTACGAGTTGTAGGTCGCGGGTTCAAACCCAGTCAGACGCATTAGACGCATTACTTTGTGTAATTTATTTCATCACCCCTGCTTTCAAAACGGTGAAGGGAAACATCGTGAGGAAACCGGCATGTTCTAGAACCAAAAATCCAAAGACTTGTGACATTCACCAATCCGCACTGGGCCCGCGTGGTGGATTACGGCCCATTCCCTCTCCTAGAGAGGAGGCCTGAGTCCCAACAGTGGGAACATTAAAAGGCTCCCTAAATAAGGGATATAAATATTAAAATAAAAACAGTGATTTACTTATACGGGAAAACCTATAAAAAAGCTAGATTTTAAAGCTCCAAGATATAATCTTCATTCAAAAGCTTCAATACATACTGTAATGACAATTCTGTATGTATAAAAGGTCCTGCCTCATCAACGCCCAGCTTTAAGCTGTTGATCCCCGCATTAACGCCGGCGTTCACGCGCCATTGTCTTACTATTGTGTCTCTAATTACGCACTCAAAAGGTTAAAGTCTTGGATCTGGAACGTTGAAATTTTGCACAAAAATATCTAAAGAAAGAAAGAAAACATTCACCATTTTTTTTTTCATTCATCTGTGCATTTATGACGTATATATCGTGGCCAGATCTTAGAATTGATCACTTCATTATGTGATTGGCCATTTTATGTAATGGACGTTGCTTTTCAAGTGAAAGTGTTCCTTGTACAAAGTGATCCTATAAGGGTTCCGTTTTTTCCTTTTGAGATACGGAATCCTAAAAACAAAAAAATCCATGAATCCAAGTTGTTTTTGGGTACCTGAAAAGGAAAAAACGGAACCCTTATAGGATCACTTTGTTGTTCGTCTGTCTGTCTGTCAAGACCATTTATCTCGGGAACGTGTGGAGGTATCAAATTGTAATTAAAACAATACACTTAAATCTGCGGTCCCTTGAAGCTGTGAAAAAACTAAACTTCTAAGTTAATGAATGAAAAAGATACGGCCAAAAAACGTATATTTCGACACTCTCAAGAATTTATAGGGTACCTACTTGCCGTTGACCCAGAATTCTGAAGTTTGGCATAAAGCAAGGTCTTAAAGCATAGATATAGGAATAAATCTGAAACGGTAAATTTATAGTACGTCATGAAAAAAAATATTTCTGATTCGGGAAAATCTTAGGACTCCATTCGGGATTAGAAATGTTTACATAGGTAAATTTGTACGGAACCCTCAATGCGGGAATCCGCCTCACACTTGCCCAGTTTTTTTTTTCAATTTTTATGGGTCTTGGGGAAACCCGGCTTGGACAAGTTAGGTTAGAAAGGGATGGGGGGCCTAGTGAGCGAGCGAAACGAGCGAACACAAATCCCGCCATCTCCTTCATGATTACTTTTTTTAAACCACCGTAAAGAGCATTAAGTGCACAATTAGTATTTTTGTCGTCACAAAGGCACATTTTGTAGTAGTGAACAGGAATAAATTGAGGAACAGTTAAATTAAAATCATATATAATGTTGCTGGCAAAACTGTACCAAAGCTGCATTCCAACTGCTGATTGGCAAAGGCTCGTATCAATTATATCAAATAATGCAGCTTTGTGTTCCATTTGAAAATGATTATTCACATTTAGTAACAAATGTCTACCGCCATATAACGTCACAAAATTAAAGCGAAATCAATAATACAATAATAGAGTGTTTATTGATTTGGCTTGTCCATATTATGACTTGGCTAGCTGACAAGGTTCTCATATTACGGATATGGTCAATCATCATCATCATTTCAGCCGAAAGACGTCCACTGCTGGACATAGGCCTCCCCCAAGTGTCGCCACAATGAACAGTCCTTTGCGTCTCGCATCCATCGGACTCCCGCAACCGTTACCAAGTCTTCGGTCCACCTTGTAGGAAGCCTTCCAACGCTACGTCTACCGGTACGCGGTCGCCATTCCAGAACCTTTCGGCCCCAACGGCCATCTGTTCTGCGAGCAATGTGCCCTGCCCATTGCCACTTTAGTTTGGCGATTCTTCGTGCTATGTCGGTAACCTTGGTTCTCCTGCGGATATCCTCATTCCTGATTCGATCACGCAAGGAAACTCCGAGCATAGCCGTTTCCATTGCCCTTTGGGTGACTTTAATTGCCCTTTGGGTAATATATGGATAGTATATGGCCAATATCATGAAGCAATCAGTTCTAAGATCTTGCCGCGACATATATAAAGAATAAGAGATGATTTTCCAAAATTCAACAATTCACAATGTTTGTAGAAAACTATTGTTACCCGGGTGGAGTCGCTGGCAGAAACTTGTTTATGTACAAGCTTACCCTTTGTCCCATGAAAGACATGTTTCAAGTTATATTTTGAGTACAGAATTTTCACTTCTACAGATTAATTATAAGTATAGATGATAACTTTATTGAAATCTCACTATTAAAATCGATAACATGTACATTTAAATCTAATAATAACGTAATTAAAACTAACTTAAAAAATAAAAATAAGAGCCATAAAGTACTAAAAAAAGCAATCTAAAGTACGGCGTCGAAAAACTCCTCCACATCGCTGTCGACTGGTAATGTACCCAAAAGACTGGCGGCATTGCCACGCTGAATGGCAATGCTTATCCTTTGTTAAGTTATATTGCCAAATAAAACATGATAAAACTGAAGTTAAGAAGCCATTTCATTAAACTGATTAAGGAAACAGGTAAAGTCTTAATGAAACTTTTGCCACCAAACACCAAACACCCACTCCTATCAAGATCGGAGACTCTATACTAGAAGTTATTGACGATTACGTCTACCTCGGATAGACAGTCCAGTTGGGTAGATCTTATTTCGAGAAAGAGGTCAACCGTCGAATCCGACTCGGCTGAGCAGCGTTCGAGAAGCTGCGCGGTATCTTCTCGTCCAACATACCACAGTGTCTCAAGACGAATGTCTATGACCAGTGCGTGTTGCCAGTGATGACATATGGTTCCGAAACGTGGTCGCTCACAAAGGGCCTCATCAGAAGGCTTAATGTCACCCAAAGGGCAATAGAGTGGGCTATGCTCGGAGTTTCCTTGCGTGATCGAATCAGAAATGAAGATATCCGCAGGAGAACCAAGGTTGTTGACATAGCACGACGAAGAATCGCTAAACTTAAGTAGCAATGGGCAGGGCACATTGCTCGCAGGACAGATGGCCGTTGGGGCCGAAATGTTCTGGAGAGGCGACCGCGTACCGAAAGACGCAGCGTTGGAAGGCCTCCTACAAGGTGGACCGATGACCTGGTAAAGGTTGCGGGAATACGATGGATGCAAGACGCACAGGACCGTTCATTGTGGCCACACTTGGGGGAGGCCTATGTCCAACAGTGGACGTCTATTGGCTAAAATGGTGATGATGATTTCAAATATGATGGAAGGGGAAACTGTCAATTAATAAAATAAGGATGCACACACTGAATGTGACGTCACCGCCATTAGGTTACGTGTGTACAAAAGAGATAGCAAGATGTTTCCTTCACACCCCCCAACACTTCCTCATACCAATCTTTGATATATGTTAATAGCTTACGTAACCAATTTCGATGCTATTTTCACAACAAGGTTTCTTTTTAGTATAATTTGTTATTAATAATCTAATAATAATAATATGAATCTGCTTGCCTTTTTATCGATGGATATTAGGTAATAACATTGTTCAGGCAGGGGCCATAGTCTTAACATAGTTCCTGGTAACCAGTCCACTTAATATTCCAAAAACCATAGCCTTATAGTCTTTTTTTTCCATATATCGCATAAGTTTTTCACCAACCGGGGGTTATCGGGGGTGCACTAGCACAGCCCGTACAGGGATAATCGTCGGTTGGTATCACATTCCATTAAAAGTGACTAAAGGGCCTCTGCGAGTTGGTTTTGGCTCCTCGTACGCCTTCCAAAGGTCGGGGATCTCAGGGTTCCGAGATATACTGATACATATAATAATAATCTTCGTTTTTTTCTCCTCACAAAACAAGAGCTTATGATTAACAAATATTCAAAAAACTTGCAGGAACATTTTTGAGTCAAGTGAATGTGGGGAGCTGGTGTCTGTTATAGGTGTTAACCTGTATTACAGATCACCAGGCCCTCACCCCATGAACAGTGGGGATAACATAATATTGATTATATAATAGAGCGTTGGATAGAATTTATACTTAATATTAGGTCTTTACCTATGAAATTGTAGTTTTTTAAAACGGGTTGCTTTGAAGTGTTATATCTTTGGATTGACTTGGAATTATAACTTCAAATAAACTTTATATTAAATGTACGTTATTCTTTTTTCGAAATTAGGTATTTATTGGTTTCTTTGTGTTTTGTATTTTCTGTAATATCGCTGTATTTATAACCATTTTTGTATGAAATCTAAGAAAACTCGCATTATTTTGTAATATGAGTTCTACCGTGAAAAAAATGAAAAGAATAACATACCTTTAATATAAAGTTTATTTGAACTTATAATTCCAAGTCAATCCAAATATAACACTTCAAAGCAACCCGTTTTAAAAAACTACAATTTCATAGGTAAAGACCTATTAAATCTCTTTAATTGTTAAGGAGGCAAAACTAGCAATAACAAAGAAAAAACCACTTAGCACAATGTGAGTGTGTGTACAGTGAATGTTATGGTGTGTATGTTATTTACCTTATTGCATTTAGCGCAAACAGAATTTTCGTTTCAAATATTCCAAACTGTAAAGACGCTTTTGTACAACCGGCTTACTCTTTGTCCCATTAATGATGTTTCTGGTTGCATCGCAAAATTGAATATGACGAAACTGGATTTCATAAGCCATATCACTAAGCCTCCCTCAAATGCTGTCCAATTACAAACAGTCCAAATATCCCTTTGACTGCCCATTTTCTGTGCAAATGATCTGGTATATTAATAGTTTCTGTTTATTAAATTTTCCTTTGACATCGGATTCGGAATATTTCATTTTGCGTTCCATTCATTATCGAGATACGAATGCTAGAAGCGGCATTGACCAGGTTTTGTAACTGTTTCTCATTGAAGTCGACAGGCTTTGCTCATTATGAATATGAGTATTACTTTGAGTCGAAATTTGTGTCCAGTTCACTTGCATATACTTAGCATAATCTGTCGTAATTTTGTCATTGCTGGGACCCAGGCTTCTTTTGAGCCGTAATCGACCACGCGGCCCCGGTGCGTGCTGCTGGATGTTACATGTCTGCAAAATGTTGGTTTTAGGACATGCCCTTTTTGCTCACAATGTTTTCCTTCACCGTTGTGAAAACACTGATGATGAAATTTCTCTTAAGTCGGACTACCATTCCCTTAACTGGGCCACAACTGATATCTACTTGCATACACACGAATGTTATTGCTGTCTATATATAGGGTGACTGGTAATTAGTGTACGATACTTAAACACGTGATTGTGTTCATGATAACCAACAACTTTTACTATGGGAACAAACCTGAAATCGCAAAAAAAAAATCAGCTGTTCAGTACATTTATGTTTGCCTAATGTACTGAACAGCTGATATTTTTTTCGCGATTTCGGCTTTGCTCCCATAATAAAAATTGTTTGTTATCATGAGCACAATCACGTGTTTAAGTATCGTACACTAATTGCCAGTCACCCTATATACATGAAAACAAAATAAAAATGTCAGTTTGTAATATAAAAACAGGGCAAATGCGAGTCGGACTCGCACACTGAGGGTTCCGCACAAACTTACCTATGAAAACAGTTCGATTCCCGGATTGAGTTGCGAAGATTTTTCCGAATTGTAAAAAAAGTTTTTGTGTTACGTAACTACGATTCCTTTGAGAATGTTGAAATGAAACGGCCGTATCTTTTTTTTTCGTTAACTTAGAGGTTTGATTTTATCACAGCTTCAAGGGACCGCAAACTTGAGTATACGGTTTTAATTTCAACTCAATGCCTCCACGCGTTTTTGAGATAAAGGGTCTTGACAGACAGACAGACGGACGGACAACAAAGTGATCCTATAAGGGTTCCGTTTTTTCCTTTTGAGGTACGGAACCCTAAAAACAACATTAAATTTTTTACTAGTTGCATACAAAAGTAATTCGATACGTATAACAAAAAACAATTATAAAAAGATTGTCGCATGTCGGTCTGTCTGTTTATTCTGGCTAATCTCCGAAGTGGCTGGACTGATTTTGCTTTTGAGGCGCTTACTTTATTGTATGTAGTTATTTTTAATTATGTATCCTTATTTATGTACTACTATTTTACTAAAAATGGGGTCCGTAAAAATACTTCGAGAGTCACAGTGTGCATTAACGGATAGTCGACTGAACGATTGATCGAATAGAATTTATTGCGGAACAACCTTTTATCGCCAAACGCTCCTTCAACTGGACGATTCAACGAACATTTATTAATCGATGAACTGCTCTTTTGAATTAGTTATTGTTGTTATATAGTTTAATAATAGAAATTAAATTATAAAAAAAAATTTTTCGTCACATATCTATCTTAAATAATCGAGGAAATCAAACACTTTCAAGATATAGTATCTACATAGTACCTACGTTCTACCCGTAGATTTCGAAACATAATTTTGGTGAAAAAGAAAATAATAGAGCACTAATGAAGGGTAAAATGTTTATTATAAATAAAAAATCCCCATTTACATTACGACACAAAATTAAGGTGATCAAAAACCTTTTTGGTAGATTAGGATTCTTAAACGCCCTGAGAACCCACTAACATACATAATCCCCTCCTGCCCTTGTCCCGTTTTATTTGGAGTCGGCGCAACACATTTTTTTTTCTTCAATTCTGTCCTGTCACTCGTCACGTTATCACTAACACCCTTATCTTTCATATCACTTCTCACACAATCCATCCATCTTTTCTTTGGCCTCCCTCTCCATCTATCCAGCTTGTTAGTACTAACATCTTCATTGGTTGTCGGCACGGTCATTCCGTACTCTGTATTTCATCCAAAGGCTAAATGAACATTTCTATAACAGCTGTCACTAAATTGAAATTGTCCCCCCATTTCTACGAACTCGTTTCTATTCCAGTTTTAATTAATACTACTTTACAAGAACTGCTTCAACAGACAGACAGACTGACTGCTGTTATGAAGTTTTAAATAATCCATGTTTATGTTAGCAGTAGCTTTAGGCAAGAATATCGTTTATTTTCATTTGTGAGCTATTAGTAATTAGTTTTCCGTCGCCTACGGTCCGCTTTTTGTATATTATAGTTGGTAGTGTTTCAGTTTTACAGCGATAGGATTTTGGGATTAAGGAGCTGCGATATAAAGAACCAGTGGGAGCAGTGGTGGCCGAGTGGTAACGGTCCCGACTTACGAATTGTAGGTCGCGGGTTCAAACCCAGCCAGGCGCATTACTTTGTGTAATTTATTTCATCACCACTGCTCTCAAAACAGTGAAGGAAAACATCGTGAGGAAACCGGCATGTCCTAGAACCAAAAATTCGAAGACATGTGACATCCACCAACCCGCACTGGGCCCGCGTGGTGGATTACGGCCCATTCCCTCTCCTAGAGAGAGGAGGCCTGAGTCCCAGCAGTGGGAACATTAAAAGGCTGAATATGCTATGCTATGATATATTTGTTGATTGTTTATTTCAAGGGCCATCGTTGCTTTTAGGAGGGTGCTTCCCCAATCATCTATCGTCAACGTGTACATAGTTTTGAGCAACTTTTGATGAACAGGCAATGCGAAAAAAAGAGAAGTAACGCCTGAAAATTAACTGTAGCTATGTTATTGGCCCTATTATATCGTCTTGTTGCCCCGTAACTTTCTTAGAAAGAGAAAATTGAACGTATTCGAGGCAGGTTGCACAAATTTTTGGACTCGATTTGCTCGTTTTTTCGTCTTTGATTACCAGATCAGATTCTTTAGCATAATTCGACAAATCACGTTGAACCTCTTCGAAGCGTTATACCAAAATTGAGCTCTCTCGCTCTTTTATTCTTACTGTTAAATTGATTTTGTATTTGGTAGTAGTTAGTAAACAGTAGAACGTGCGTAGATACAAGTTCACCCCCTTCCAGTTACGGAGTTGGATTTAGAATAACTTCACTTAATTAACCACGTTTTATTATCACAACCGAACGTGTTTGCATTTCAGCACAATTAGCTTTAAAAGTGCGTTTTATAAATGTCAACCAATTAAGCAACTTAATCATAATGATGTCTTTCTTATACCTAATATTCCCTCGGCTGGGGCTCAAATTTCCTCTCTCAATGGGCCGTCCGTAATCCACCACGCGGGCCCAGTACGGGTCAGTAGATTTCCCATGTCTTCAAATTTTTGATTCTATGACATGCCTTCGCAGTTGTGACGAGTTTAAGTAGCAATGATACTGGTCCCTGCTTTATTTACCTACACTCACGACAAAAGCACACAGTCCACTATGCCGCCCGTATCATACCATACCCGTGCTAGGGACTTAACAAGCACGGAAAGAAACACGACACGGTACTAATGCCCACTATAATTAATATCAGCAGCATATTATACCTGTGAATAACGGTTTAAGTGGCCGTAGAATCCAGCACCCCTAGCCAAGTTGATAATCAGCAATCGTTAACGCTAGTCGAAAACTAATCAAATGTATGGGAATGACATCATCTCAACGTTAAGTCACGTGGTCAGAACAAACGAATAGAAAATTCGTAGCCAAGTTCACATCGTTCAAAATGATATAATGAATTGTTATCGTTTCTACAATGTTAACGCTACATCCTTTATTGTAGAACGACATTGTAGAACGAGCGGCCGACTCAGGCGCGTCAACATGGCTACCAACTTATCGTTTTCTACAATTACTGACACCGAGGCTTTGTTTATTGGAGAACGGAATTCGACACGAGACGGTTATAACTTGGCTAGGGGGGCTGGTATTATCCCCGAATCATAATCGTGTCTTATCTGTTCCCGTTCCAGTACTTTCGATACTACAATATTGGTCGGTGACTTTTTTGACTTAAGCGGTTTTAACACAATCATGGTATGGTATCGTGTAGTAGGCAGTCCTTTATGATGGTGGAATCCAATAGCTTTTTTTATCCATTAACTTGTAGTCTGAAATTGCTAGTCCTCACAAGAATGCAAATAATGCGATCAACTACCGAGAATTCACGATTCTTAGAGATAAATAAAATATCACGACACGAATATCTACTGCATTTTTCCGATTTCATTTTCATTGGAGCGATACGAATAGAGATAGTGCGACTATGAGCTTCGATGTTATACACAATGGGGTAAAAAAACATTAGTTATTAATGTCCAATGACAAAGTCAAAGTCAAAAGTTTTTTATTTCACATAGGCCTACATGGGCACTTATAAAACGTCAGAAGCTAGTGCACACATAATTTATTTTGAAACTATAGCATAGCATAGCATAGCATAGCATAGCATAGCATAGTCGGCCTTATAATGTTCCCACTGTTGGGACTCAGGCCTCCTCTCTAGGAGAGGGAATGGGCCGTAATCCACCACGCGGGCCCAGTGCGGGTTGGTGGATGTCACATGTCTTCAAATTTTTGGTTCTAGGACATGCCGGTTTCCTCACGATGTTTTCCTTCACCGTTTTGAGAGCAATGGTGATGAAATAAATTACACAAAGTAATGCGCCTGGCTGGGTTTGAACCCGCGACCTACAACTCATAAGTCGGGGCCGTTACCACGCGGCCACCACTGCTCTACTCTTGAAACTATAATCATTAGTTATTAATGTCCAATTCATTTTGAAACTTTAATCGGCTAACAGTTCTATTCGCTTTAAAGTCAGAAATCATCCCAAGGGAACATAATATTCCCGAGGTAAAAAGTGTTCTTGGTCCTATAATAGGATATGGTCAACCTATGTGCCAAGTTTCATCCAAATCTGTTTATACACAAATACTAGCGGTCTGAGCAGTGGTGACAGAGTGGTAACGGTCCCGACTTACGAGTTGTAGGTCGCGGGTTCAAACCCAGCCGGGCGCATTACTTTGTGTAATTTATTTCATCACCACTGCTCTCAAAACGGTGAAGGAAAACATCGTGAGGAAACCGGCATGTCCTAGAACCAAAAAAATCGAAGACATGTGACATCCACCAACCCGCACTGGGCCCGCGTGGTGGATTACGGCCCATTCCCTCTCCTATAGAGGAGGCCTGAGTCCCAGCAGTGGGAACATTAAAAGGCTGATTATGCTTATGCTTATGCTACTAGCGGTCTTGACAGACGTCAAAAGCAGACATTAAGTCAGAAAAAAAAATGAGAACCCGATTACAGCGCCAGCTACCGGATCCAATTGTATTTTCAAAACATCCAGGGACCCCCTCAAATATAGTTTACACACAAAGTTTCATCCAAATCGGCCAAGCCATTTACGAGGAGTTAGGTGACAAACACTCGTACAGAAGAATTATAATTATACTTATAAGTATATTATATAAAGATAATATAAAATTTTGTGATATAAAATTAAATAATTCAAATAATATGGAAGTATGAATTTACAATACAATAAATCAGATGTAACCTCTATAATATTTCAAAACCCGAACGTTCAGTGTATCATAGACAATATGTAACACATGAATGCTCAGATTAATTGGACAATCAGGCTTCACCACAGATTGTACAGGTACCTACATAAGTTCTATCACGTTCTATGCTCAATTTGATTAATAGGATAGCACGATTAATAGCTCAGTAACAAGTTGCTAGAGATAAATATTGGTCAAGCATATGAGGCGAGCCATTGCAGCAGCGCCCAACCGATCAGGAAGCTGGAAAGTGCGATCTTAAGAATAATTAAGCAGCTTTTCCGTGATTGGCTGAGTTCGGCTTCAAAGATAGGTTGGAATATTTAGTGTTTGTTTACGTGGGTAACGCCCTTTTGTTTCAGTGAATAGCAGTATTTTAATAAAATAAAAATTGGGCAAGTGCGAGTCGGATTCGCGCACTGAGGGTCCAGTACAAACTTGACTATGTCAATAGTTCAATTTCCGAATGGAGTCTCGGAAATTTTTCCGAATCGCAAAATAATTATTTTTTTGATGCGTAACAATAAATTTGGGTGGAGTAGGGGTGTATACGGGGTCCCAATCAACATCTATCGGGACTCAAGCCAACCTCGCCTGCACGTGTTGCACCCTGATGACAAACGAATGAGGCTATGGCGACCCGCCAACACGCACTGGACCAGCGTGGCGGGTTATGGTCCAAACCCCCCCAAATGCATAGAAGAAAAAGAAACAGGCCCCAAGTGCCCGGTGACTCCAGCGGTTGTGCTAGCGTGGACGGGCGTGGGCGCAGCCCTGGGGTCTGGGGAGCTAAGAATCTTCGGGCGAGAACGATCAACCGTCGATGACTGGACCTGGCAACGTACAACACGCGTACACTCCGGTCCGATGAGAAGATCACCGAACTTGAGGAAGAGTTGAGCAGGTTTCGATGGAGTATTGTGGGATTATCTGAAGTCCTAAGACAGGGGGAGGACACGATAATCCAAAGATCTGGGATCAGCAGTCCCAAGTTGGTGTCGGGTTTATCGTCCACAAGTTCTTGAAAATAATGTAGTGAAGATCGAGAGTGTGTCGACAGGGTGGAGCCTTATACTCAGAATATCATCAAGATATTCGCTGAAGGTCATACAGGTTTACGCTCCGACCTCGATATACCCCGCCGACGTGCACTAGCTTCTGACGTTTTATAAGTGCCCTATGTGAAATAATAATATTTTTGATTTTGACGAAGTAGAGCCATGGTTATAAGATTCACTTCACCGTGGTCATGGAGAAATTTAACGCGAAACTGGGCAAACGAGACGGTGACGAGCTGCAAGTGGGGCAATTTGGATTTGGACGTAGGAACCACCGGGGACACCTAATGGCCAGCCTCATGAACAAGGAGGGCCTCTACATGATGAACTCCTTCTCCAGAAAGCGTGAGCATAAGAAGTGGACATGGCAAAGCCCTGATGGTGCAACTAAAAATGAGATTGACTTCATCATGTCGATCATGTCGACGAAGTTGCAGATATTCAATTGTGTCTCTGTGATCAATGCGGTGAAAACCGGAAATTATCACTAAAATTACCATCTATTTCTTTAAATCTATGCTCCTAGCTTTCGTTCGGAAATATTCATTGTGATTGTAAATGTACAGTTTAGAAATGGCTACTAGCTTCTGCCAGCGGCTTCGCCCGCGTAAAAGTAAGTTTCTCCATACAAACTTCCAACCCCTATTTTACCCCCTTAGGGGCGGAGTTTCGTAAAATCCGTTCTTAGCGGATGTCTACACCCTTTTTAAGGAACCTATCTGCCAAATTTTGAGTTAGTATCTACGTGTTATAATGGTTTCTGAGATTTCGTGATTAATCAGTGAGTGGTATTTCGCTTTTATATATATAGATTTGTTATGCGCACATGTATAGTATGTGTACATATGTACACAAGTATATAGTATGTATGATGTCGAGTGAAAAAACTTCATGTTCATTATACACGGTTGATTTATTTTGACAGACTTTATGGTTTCAAAGACTTAAATGTAGATTAGTCTAAAATAACCCACGCTAAAGATTTTTTATTTAAACACACATACATTTACTTAGTACAAAACAGCTTAGTGGATCAATAGCTTACTTGAAAGGATTAATGGTAATACCTAGTGTTGTGATAAGATTATAATAATAATAATATTCCACAACTATCACACAACGCCGTGTAGTCCCAAACTAAGCAGAGCTTGTGTTATGAGTACTAGACAACTGATAAACATACTTCAGAACAAATGATCGAGCTCATCACACAAACATTTGTCCTGATTGGGAATCGAACCCACGACCTCCGGCATAGCAGTCAGGGCCACTAACCACTAGACCAACAGGCCAGTCGAATATCTTACGTCTAGTTTACTGAATGGTACTTTCCATTTGCATTTTCAATCCAAGCCTGGTTTGAGAAAATAATGCAGAACTTCTAGTGTTGTGATCACAAGTATTAGTGTTGTGGTCTTAATGTGTACGATGAGCGATGGGTATCTCGCCGGTTTTTTTTTTTATTTTTTTTTATTATTTTTTTTAGGTGGGAAAATCATCTAATGACAAATCTTGCTCGATCCGGAGCGGGAGATAGTGTCAGACTTTTACTGACTAAAAACCCACTCCTGTTACTTCGTTGCCTTCGTCCCAGGGCCCCGGGTTTCGTTTTCACACTACCCACGGCCCCAGTAGGCTTCGACCCTGCTGGGCCCCTACGATCTGCTGACATCTCCATGAGGCGCTCGTTGAACAATACGCGCCGTCGACGACTTGGGCTCGGTCCGGACGGTTACCGGACGGTCGGACGGCGAGCCACCCATCGCTCGCCGTCCGCAAGCCCGCGCCTACGGTGGCCGAAAAGAATTGAGCCCGAGGCGTCGACTGCGCGTAGTGTTATCCACGCGCGCCTCAATGAGCTGACACCAAAATTGAGTTAAGGGAAATTAACTTAAGTGCTCATTAAGAGCCGATGCCACCAGGTCTGCGGATTTTTTAAAAGAATTACCGTGATACTGGAACGCAAAATACAACTGTATTTTTATTGGATGTTGTCGAACAAAAATTAGTATTTAAGTTATAATTATACCTAGTTGTTCTCAACGGTCCCGACAGACGTTCTCCTGCCCGATAGCTGAGTTTTTGTCAGAAAAAAAAATTGCGAACCCGAATCCAACGCCACCTAGATCAACTCCGACGAATCCGACGCCCCGGGATCGATTTGTATTCTCAAACTAACCCACTCAATTATACATACAGTTTCATCAAAATCGCTCAAGTTGTTTAGGAGGTGTTAGGTGACACATACTCATACGGAATAATTATATATGTAAAGATTAAGAAGTAGCTCAGTACAAAATATAATTATAGCCTATTTCACTCAGTGACATAGTAGCATTCTACTGGAGAAAGAATAGTTGAAGTCGGTCAACTAGTTTTTAATTAAATTTATTCATTACGAACAAAAATCCAAGACCTTTCTCTTTATAATAATAATTATTATTAGTAATTAGTCTTAATAAAGTTTCTTTAAACCTAACCGAAGAATTACAGGTGGGTTTTAGTGAGTCAAAGACGGACACTCTTTCTCGCTCCGCCCAGAGAGGGAGCAGTCTTTGAATGATTTTCCACCGAAAAAGAAGCGTCGTATTACGTACATTTTTATTTCATAATATTTAGGGACTGACCTAATTCGGAGATCGCGGCGGTCGTTTAGCGGGTAATATAACGATACCCTCAGCGGGTTTTAAAGTAGTTTATGAGTTTATTCATTACAAACAAAAATACAAATCTACCCTCTTTATATTATTAGTAGGTACGAGTAACTAATGTTTTTAGTGAGTGGAGAGGTTAACAAAGATATGATTTTTCTAATTTACACCCTACAAAGCGGGTAAATTCGAGGTTGAATTAATTTATTATGAGGGCAAAGGCTTGGATAGCAACTGGTTTGTTTGGACGTACTCGTATTTTATTTATGTCCAAACATTATATTTGGTTTTAATTAATACAGTTCAACTCAAAAACCTACCAGAAGAGTAACAGGTTGGCTTTAGTTAGTCAAAGTCGGATACTCTGTCTCCTCCAGCCAGAGAGAAAGAAGTCATTTCTTTGTTTCATTTTATTTATTTATTAGGCTCACCTAAAAAAATACAAAAAAAAATCGTCACACAAAAATCAGAAAAATCACCAAAGCCAAAGATGCTCTAAGCCATGCTAAAAAATTAAGATGGAAGTGTGCAGGTCATGTAGCGAGGCTAGAGGATGACAGGTGGACTAGCAGGGTAACAAAGTGGAAGGGTTCATACGGCAAACGTCTCAAAGGTAGACCACTTGCGAGATGGGCAGAGAAATAATAAACATAGCTGGCCCCTGCTGGATGCAAATAGCCCAGGATAGAGATAAATTAAATTCTTTAAAGGAGGCCTTCACCTTCGCCTGAGGAGGGGTTGTTGCACATGAATAGGATTCAATTTTGATTTATTCAACAATACTGTAAAAAATAACATTAACTATATCTTTTTTCTTACTTTTAAATAATTTGTAATGCAAGAAATAAAAAGCTCTTTTATTTTATTTTTTTATTTTATTAGGCTCACCAACAATTGTTAACACTTACGAGTAAAATTATTATAAAACTTCACATAAATCAGTAATTTTTTTTAGTGTGACATTTTTTTACACCACACATATTGTAAATGTACAAAACGATTTGCCCAACGACGGTAACATTCTACAGTATAAATGTGATACAATAAATGACTATACTTATTTTACTACTTAACTTATACTATACTTAACATAAAGATTAGTCTTTGAATGATTTTCCACGAAAAAGAAGAATCATGATAATAAAACATTTATTTCACAATATTTAGGGACTGCCCTAATTCGGAGACCACGGCGGTCGTTAGCGGGTTATGTTACGAGAACCGCTTACCTTTTTTGGTTAGAAAACGAAGTTAATGCTACTTCTAAATTGGGTATTGATATAACTTAATCGGGGTCCCATTTATTCATTGAATCAGTAGGAAAGACTCGGCAGTTTATAACTTTAGCCGTTTGGCCGTTTTGGGTAGACGAAAGAGAAGTTCAAAATTACACAATCACAGTAACAAAAACGCTGTATTTTGTAACTAGCCAGTGGCTTCCCTCGCCACAGGTTTCTCCATACAAACTTTGGACCCCCGTTTCATTTTCTTACGTGGTGCATTTTGAAAAAATCCTCTCTTAGTGCTCGCTTGCGTCATAAAAGGAAACCTTGTGCAAAATTTTACGCTCCTAGTACCAGTAGTTTCGGCTGTGCGTTGATATGTCAGTCAGTCAGTTCTCCTTTTGTATATTTATATGGGTAGGTACTATTCATCCAGAAAATGAGTCGTAGTAATTTTGATGTCATGTTGACCCTTTTCTCTCTCTTTTTTGGAGAGCAGTGGTGGCCGAGTGGTAACGGCTCCGACTTACGAGTTGTAGGTTGCGGGTTCAAACCCAGCCAGGTGCATTACTTTGTGTAATTTATTTCATCACCACTGCTCTCAAAACGGTGAAGGAAAACATCGTGAGGAAACCGGCATGTCCTAGAACCAAAAATTCGAAGACATGTGACATCCACCAACCCGCACTGGGCCCGCGTGGTGGATTACGGCCCATTCCCTCTCCTAGAGAGGAGGCCTGAGTCCCAACAGTGGGAACATTATAAGGCCGACTATGCTATGCTATGCTATTGACCCTTTTCAGAAAGAACTTTTTACAATGGCGTAAGCGACAGTTTGCGTTTTTTACGAAAAGGTATTTTTATTTTCCTAAATAATAAGTGTTTATGGAAACTATTCTAATAAGTTAGCAGTAGTATGACACTCAGAGTGTGTGTCACTCAGATATTTTTTTAGAAAGATATAACAAACTGCTTTTTAATTAGAAAAAAGAATTTCTTACTTCAAGAAACGCACACTTTTGCTTACGATGTTCTTCCTAAAAATCTTTTTGGTATATAATATTAATTCTGTCTTGCAAGGTGTGGGAGGTGAATCCAGCAGTCATTGTGCTGCTAGTCGTAATGGCCTATGACTTAATTGCTAAGAGTCTCGACCAACATCTGAGGAGGCTCACGTTGGGCAGTTGGATCCAGGATGACGTTTTTATCGTTAATATTTATAAATGTAAATTATATGTATCTAAAGTATTATAATATTATCAATAAAAATATAAGTAGGTATTCAATTACGCTAACGAACATCAAAACTAATATATATTAATAAATAAATAGGAATTAATACTAACTAAAAAATATTTACAAACGGGTAGAAAAAGAAATTATTGGGCATAAAAAAATTCATCCACATCGATATCAATGGGAAAAGTGCCCAGAACGCTGGCAGCATTGCCACGTTGGGTAGCAATGCTGATTCTTTGTCCGAAGAAAAGCCCAGCCCTCTGGTCACGCGAAGAGTCGACCAGTTGTTTGCTGATATCACGGACAACTCGATGAGCGCTCGGACCCCATCGCCCTAGTGTTTCAACCCCAAACGGCTCAAACATATAACTTCCGATGAGGTTATTGTATCTAAAGTAAATAAATTAAATAATAATTCATTTATTTGCAAACAAGTGACACTATTACATGCTTTGCCTCCTAAACTGGGCAGTTAACCTGTATATCAGGAGACAGTTCCCTTCTTAATTACATAATGCAATTTGTTTACAATGCTAATTGAAACATTAAAAAAATATTACTCTATGACACACATGATATTAAAAAAAACAGGGTAAGTGCGAGTCGGACTCGCGCTTTAAGGGTTCCTATGAGAGTGTCGAAATATACGTTTTTTTGCGACATAAACGGTCGTATCTTTTATTTTCGTTAACTTAGAAGTTTGAATTTTTCACAGCTTCAAGGGACCGCACACTTGAGTATATGGTTTTAATTTCAACTCGATACCTCTACGCACGCAAGGAAACTCCGAGCATAGCCCTCTCCATTGCCCTTTGGGTGACTTTAAGCCTTCTAATGAGGCCCATTGTAAGCGACCACGTTTCGGAGCCATATGTCATCACTGGCAACACGCACTGGTCATAGACTTTCGTCTTGAGACACTGTGGTATATTGGACGAGAAGACACCGCGCAGCTTCCCGAACGCTGCCCAGCCGAGTCGGATTCGACGATTGATCTCTTTCTCGAAGTTAGACCTTCCCAACTGGACCGTCTGTCCCAGGTAAACGTATTCGTCTACAACTTCGAGTGAAGAATCGCCAAACTAAAGTGGCAATGGGCAGGGCACATTGCCCGCAGAACAGATGGCCGTTGGGGCCGAAAGGTTCTGGAATGGCGACCACGTACCGGAAGACGTAGCGTTGGAAGGCCTCCTACAAGGTGGACCGATGACTTGGTAACGATTGCGGGAGTCCGATGGATGCGAGACGCACAGGACCGTTCGTTGTGGCGACGCTTGGGGGAGGCCTATGTCCAGCAGTGGACGTCTTTCGGCTGAAATGATGATGATGATGACCTCTACGCATTCCCGAGATAAAGGGCCTTGACAGACAGACGGACGGACAATAAAGTGATCCTATAAGGGTTCTGTTTTTTTTTTCATTTTGAGGTACGGGACCCTAAAAAAATTTGATTTATGATATAATTAACTAAACTACTCAAAGTTGCTGCACAAAAAGTTCCTCATTATTATCGAAATCATTTTCCTACTTCTTAATAAGACTTATTTTATTATCCTAACGGATCTCATTTCGCACTTATAATGTAATCAAGAGAAAAAGTTTCTCTTTGTCAAGAACTCACACAACTTGCGTGGGTCGTTTAAATCCGACGGGATGCTGGAAGCGCACGACTCTTTGAGGAGTGCCGACATACTTTGAGTTCCCCTCTCGACGTACAAGAATGTGGATAACACGCTTCATAATTTGTTCTTTTAAACCTTCGTGAAAATATTTTTTTGGATAACTTCGAAAGATGGGTGAGATTCTTCATCATGTGGTCTTAAAATGGGTTCCAAGAACTCATATTATAACCGTGGTAAATTCCCTTTTGTAAGTTTTTTACGAACTCTCGGTTCCTGGATAGTTCAACGGCGCGTGACTTAATTGAAAATTGTGATTTTTTAATAGGAATATATAAATTACTAGCTTTTGCCCGCGGCTCTACCCTACTCTACCCTATTCTACCCTACTCTACCCTACTCTACCCTACTCTACCCTACTCTGCCCTACTCTACCCTACTACCAATTTTTTTATTTTTTTCTTTCATATTAAGATTAACCCCTCCCAATAACAAACACAACAAAAAATAAATTAGTGAAATCGGTCCAGCCATTCACGCTTGATGGCGTGACCAAGGGAAATAGGGATTAATTTATATATATATAGATTTCTACGAACAGTACACGCACGAGTCATAATTTTCACAAATTCTGAGTTCCTTCTTCAACTTCCCGTTGCCCCAGAATCCTGAAATTTGGCATAAAGCAAGGTCTTATAGCACAAGTATAGGAATAAATCTGAAAACTGTAATTTTGTTGTTACGTCGCATTTTTTTTTGCGAATCGGAAAAATCTTCCAAGACTCTATTCCGAAATTGAACTATTTACATAGGTTTGTACGGAACCCTCAAGGCGCGAGTCCGACTCGCACTTGCCCAGTTTTTTTTTATTGTTAAGCAGTGACGTAATCGTTGATGGTGAGGCGCACTAATTTATTAAGAGCCTATTCACTCTAGCCTTGAATACACCAAAATTATAATCGGATGGGAAGACCTCAGCAGGCAAATTGTTCCAGTCCTTCGATGTACGCGGTATAAACGACGAGGCGAAACGCTTAGTCCGGACCGTAGAGGTTTCAACAACGTAAGGGTGGATACTCGCCGTATGTCGAGTTGTCCGATTTTAGAAATGATATGGCGGAATCAAGTCTTGCAATTCCCGCGTACACTCTGCATCTTGCTGTATGCATCCTGTAAATTTCTTCTCTTTTGTTTTAGAAAACTGGCAGCGATTTCTGAAAGCACGGGCACCCCTGCATTCGCGACCATCTGTGGGGGCATCGCCGCCTCCGTCGTGGCTCTAGTTATCCAGCTTGAGGTTCTTGTGGAAATGATGAGCATCGGTAAGTACCACACTTTACACAGGTTTATTAAACGGCTGGAAGATTCTACGGAGCAGTTAATTGTGCTAGGAACTCAGCAAAGGTAGGTGAACTAGTTTATGCGATAATTCCTTGCCTTGTCTTGTCGTATTTTGGTTTAACGTGACATGGGACATTGTGGACCAAGGATTAGATTACAAGATAAAGAATGCCAGTTAGTAACAAATGAAAACAATATATATTTGCAGGTAATCATTGGTATGCTGTACTATGACCTAATAGGGTGTGCAATTTCTAGAATAAGATTCTAACAAAATATTAAAGCAACGGTAAGGTTACATTCATTTAAATAAAAAGTGTTATGGCATTCGTAATAATAAATTGTCAAGTGAATTACACACAGTCATGGCACAATTAATTATATCAAATAAAAAAAATTAGGTTGAAGATAAAATTAAACATCAGTCAAATTAAATTATTAAGGCATGTGTCTATTATTTTGGCCTAATAATTAAATAAATCTAATATTATTATTATTATTACATATTTTTATACATTCTCCTGTGGTTGAGTTATTGGACAATATACTCTTAGTAACATTTATTTAATTTTCAGTTTTGACTTTTGGAACAGTCAACTTTTTAACATCATCAGGTAATTTGTTGTAAATCAATGATACCATAAAAATAATAGTTTTATTTATTAATGCTTTTTTGATCACTCAGCAACTTTCAAATAATTGGACAAACATATTTATTTCATAGAGTAATAGCGAAGACAATGTAAGAATTTATAAGTTTTCAAAGTATCTTAGGTTGATAGCTACAGATTCCTACTGAGTTTGTACGAATAATGAAAAAAATAATAAACAATATTTACCTTTTAAACACACTATTTCAACAAATGTATCGTTCAAATAGTAGTAACTGCCCCCTTGCCAAGTTACGACCGTTTCGTTTCGATTCTCTTGTGTCGAATGCCTCGAGCAGGCCACGCCTCCGATTCTTTTGTTCTGACCACGTGACTGAGCGTCGAGATAACGTCAAAAAATGCTAATATATATTTTATGTATATATTAGCATTTTTTTAGTTAATTTCAATGATTGTTACCATACGTAGAAATATATGGCCGCTGACTAAAGCTAGTCTATTAAGTCAGTGGCTTTGCCCATGTGAAAATAGAAAATATAGACCTGTGTTACTCTGTGATAAAGTAGCTTAACACTGGTGAAAGAATTTTGAAAATCGGTCCAGTGCTTTTTGAGTTAAATCATAACATACAAACAGACAAACAAAAAATCAAATCTTTCCTCTTTATAATATTAGTTTTGATATATATGGATACAAAACTAACTTTTGCACTTTAGCGTCTTAGTCCAATAAAACATTCTTAACGCATTTTCTATATATAATTCTGATAAAATCTATGATCATCGAAGACTTACTCCTAAGTCAGCTTCCACCCCACGCAATGAAAAGGATTGTAGGTAACTAATTAGATTTATTTAGGTTTGTTTTCCGATATCAATCCCATTGAGTAAAATAAACTGAAAGAATGTTTCTTTAAAAAAGAGATAATAATAATAATTCATTCATAAGACTACAAAACAGTAAAAATACAAGGCGAGAATTATTTGTATATTTTAGATAGTAGGTCGCGGGTTCAAATCTAGCCAGGCGCATTAATTTGTGTAATTTATTACTTCGATCTTTGTGCTCTCCGACACGTCCTATAATAAAAAAAATTGAAGACATGTGACGTCCACCAATCCGTACTGGGCTCTCGTGGTGGATTACGGCCCATCCCCTCTCCTAGAGAGAAGGCCTGAGTTCCAGCAGTGGGATTATAGATAAAGCTAATTGTGTTGTGCTATGCTAAACAATTAAGAACTGGAAGTCAATAACGAAACTTCACGTTTATTGTCTCATCTAAAAATATTACAACCCTAAAACGAAATGCAAGAGACATCAATTAAATAACTAACAGTAAAGAGAATCAAGAAAATGTTTTAACTTCTCGGGAAAACTTTTCACTTTGAACTTTCCAAACTATAGTGGAGAGAGAGCAGAAGTTTTTAATGATACAAAACTACAATCTTTCTCAGAATCGAGATATGGTTTTTATATTTTCAGTGCATTTTAGTAATTGCATTTTCTGCGGCTTCACTTTTATTGCTAAACACAGCTGTACTGTACATTTTTCTGACCTTTAATCTTTGTTACCTACTTATCAATCAGTGAAGGAATTTTTGAATCGGGTCTTTCTTCATAATCCGTCAGAAATAAATTCAAAGAAATCGATATACTGACTCTGCCTTTTCTTTATATCTTAGAAAGCATTTTGTATGTTCGTAACTAGTACTCTTAAAAATTAGAAACGATTTTTACAATATAAATAGGCGTAGTAAACACGAAATTGTATTATCCAAATGAAGATTAGCTAAGACCAGCAAGTCATTCTTAGTAAACAGCATACGCTTTTATAACAAGCTGCCAAAGGCGGTAACAGAACTTAGCGAGGGAAAATTCAAAACTCATATTAAGCGTGTCCTAACCAAAAAAGCGTATTATAATGTTGAAGACTATGTCGAAGACACGCTTGTGTGGCAATGACTACTTCTGCACATGTGGCTCCCTAGTAACTCATTAATATTGTGTCTATTAACTGCTCTATCTTTGTTTTAATATATTCATTTTTATTTCTAACACATCTCTTTTGTAATATTTTTTAAATTATTTAGACTCAACTACCTTCAATTCATTAGTTATTTATTTTGTCAACATCTCATTTATTGATAGTTGTAATTATTCATATTTTTCTTGCTTTTTTATATAGCCTCTTTTTTATAATGTGATATGAGAACACTGTAGACTCCGCGAATTCTTAGATTACTTCCTATTTATTAAAAGAGTAACCATGGAGTTTCTTGCCGGTTCTTCTCCAAAGGAAACGACAAATTTGGAACCGTGCACTAGCTTCTGACGTTTTATAAGTGCCAATGTAGGCCTATGTGAAATAAAAACATTTGAATTTTGTTTTTTTTTTTTAATTATTTCAACTGATAGACAACCACTGCTGGACATAGACCTCCCACGAGTCGCCACAATGACCGGTCTTATGCGTCTTGCATCCCTCGTATTCCCGAAACCCGCACAAGGTCGTCGATCCAGCTTATGGGAGGCCTTACAACGCTGCGTCTTTCGCTACGTGGAAGCCACTACAGAATCATTCAGCCCCATCGAATATCTGTTGTGCAAGAAATGTGCCTCGTCCAATCGGATCAATATTTCTAGATAAATAACACAAATTAACTAGCCAAAGTTTAAGAGCAAGAGGTGTAAATGTTTACATGAAGAAATTTTTTCATATTCTTTCGAATAATCGTCAGCGAGAAATTCTCTTCATCTAAATGGGCCTTTGGAAAGATTGGACCGAAATAAATCTATCACGTAGCTAGCGATAGTAGACTAGCCAGAGTGCGAGGGATACCAAGAGTAGCGCTGATTCGATTTACAAAGAAATAGAAAATCGGCCAAGTGCGAATTGGACTCGCGCATGAAGGATTCCGTACCGACCGTGGCAAAAAACGGCAAAAACATTACGTATGTTGTACAGGAGCCCCACTTAAATATTTATTTATTATTTTTTTGGTGTTATAGCGGCAACAGAAATACATCATCTGTGAAAATTTCAACTATCTATACTCTATTCGCGATAGCATTAGACAGAAGTTAAAAAAGGTTGTTTCAGGGTACACTTTGTAATAAAAGTACAATATAATATGTACTATGTTAATTAATTCATAAGTTTTGTAAGGAGGAAACTTGTTGATACGCCATTTAAAAAATAAAGTAGATTATTTCTTAATAAATCCATTTCATTTACCTATCTTAGTTTTTTGTACTTACCTTACAATAATCAAATTTATCTAAGTAGGTAATGTTAAAATTTTATATAGAAACCATTATTATTAAAATTGTTCGAATTTGTCTCGAAAAATAAATGTTGTGCACACCTGTTTCTATGAACCTCTTTTGTCTAATGCTATCATGAATGGAGTATAGCTATCAGGGTTCATGAGATACGACCTGGTGACAGACAGGTGGACAGCGGAGTGATAGCAAGGTCCCGTTTTCACCCTTTGGGGTACAGAACCCTGGAAACTGTGAAATAAGATATTTATTGCCAGTAAATAATTAAAATGGGTGCGAATTTATGTTCACACACCCATTTTAGTATTATTTGTCCTATTGTTGACATAGGACTCAGGATAAGATATATACCTTTAATAGGACTAGGAAAAAGTGGATGTTCGATAAAATAGAATTCTGTAAAACCTTTCGGAAAATATTGGCGTGATGTTATTTTCTATAATGACAGTTACAATTTTATTAGTATGTCATTATAATGTTAATCAATTTCGATAAAATATTTAAATTGTTTTTAGTTAATTTAATTAGTTAAGGGTTTTTTTAGTGTTAGATAAATAGAATAGTGAATAATGTAATTAGAGGTTTTTTTGTAAGTAATTAATTAACGTACGTAAAGTGAAGTTTTTCTGAGGGCCCAGTCCCTTAAATAGACAAGTACAAATACATAATGTGTCTTCAAGGTTAGAGTGAATAGGCTCTTAATAAACTAGTGCGCTTCACCGTCAGCGATTGCAAGGTGGGATCGCACTCAAGCACTAGTTTATATCGTTATAAAAAAAAAAAAAACATTAACTAGTTATTTGACGTGGATTTCTTCCGTCTGTTATATGAATGTTCTGCAATGATAAGTGATTTCGTTGTTTTCAATTCATCAAAAACTAACATTTTTATCCTCGTATATTTACTACACTCTAAATATGTATATCTAAAGGACAAAAAATACTCAAGAAGAAAGAAATGTATTTCTGTCTGACAATAAAGTCTGTAATGACAGACTTGTAATTTTTCAATCCTACTGAGATACGGAAATCAGGAATAGTCACATGACAGCGCTGTAACTCCGCGTAGCACACACGTAGCACCGCGTAGCTCGAACGTAGCACCGCTCAGCACGCACGTAGCACCGCTCAGCACGCACGTAGCGCCGAGTAGCACGCACGTAGCACCGAGTAGCACGCACGTAGCACCACGTAGCACGCACGTCAGAGTCACGCATATTTATGAAGAAATTTTAAGCAGTAGAAAAATTTAATGGTTACAATAACTGTTACTATTTTGAAAAAGCGTGCCCTTTGGCTTTGGATAAGAGATTCCTTTTCTCTGGTAGAGTGTTCATGACGTTGAATTAAAATAACAACTAAATGTGTCTTACTATCGCTAGGTTGTCATAATCGCCGACATATGTACGTGTGTATGTTTATTATTCCTTTACACTCAAACTACTGAACGGATTGCGATAAAATTTGGCACACTGATAGACCATATTTTGGAATAGGATAATTTATCCCAGGACTATGTTTCCGTGGTATTATTCTTCACTTTGACGCTGGTGAAGACACAGGCAACAGCTAGTAAATTAATAAAAATAAATAAATTTATTCTCCTTTCCACATAAACTTTGCAAGTCAAAAATATTATAATATTTATACCGATGTCTGAACAAGCATTATTTATCACCGGATCATAAAATGCTATTTTATTACATCACTAGCATCTGACTCGGACGAACTCGTACATTTTTACTGGCAACATAAAAATTAAAATTTTATACGGATTCACAGATGCAAATGCAGAATTTTTTATGAAAAGTTGAGTTTATTCTGAGCTGTATATATGCTTTGAAGCTAGAAAAACATAAACCTAAACAATTAGGCATCTATATATCATCACTACATAGTATAAAACAAAGTCGCTTTTCGTGTCTGTCTGTCCCTATGTATGCTTAGATCTTTAAAACTACGCAACGGATTTTGAGGCGGTTTTTTTTTAATAGATAGAATAATTCAAGAGGAAGGTTTATGTGTATAATACATACATAACAAATTAGAGAAACACTGATAATTTTAGATGTTTCTAATGTGATGTCGTAAATAAACAATTTTTTTATGCTTTCATTGCAAACGCTGAACTCTACGAGTTAGATCAAAATAATGTACTACAGTATTGTACACCTTAAAAAGGACTACAAAAAAAGTCCGCAATGGTATATGTCCATCTCTTAGGGATAACCCACAATAACCATTTTTTAACCTTTACTTTTTACGAGAAATAATGGCTTATTTACGAAACGATTTTTAGCAATACAGCATAAATCTTTATCCAATTAAGTACCTTATATACATTGTGCATTTAATATAGATCAATATAGCCCTTTACAGAGTGTAATTTAAATGAATATTTTCGTAGATATTACAGTTTTTTTTTCCCTAATAGGATAATTATTCTTCCAGATTGGTCCCACTTTTTTCAAAATCCAGTTCTGATGATGGGATCCATAAGGAATCGAGGGAACTCCTCAAATATTCTAGGTACTATATAGTGGTTTTGGTATTTTCATCGAGAACATAAGCATTTACAGTCAAAAAGTAACATTTGATGACGTGGAACTGATGAAGAAGACCAGGAATGGCCAACGGAACTTCACCCGAATAGATATCACAATGAAGATAGTTAAGTAACTATGACAATATAAATAAATAAATGGTTCTGAATGGTTATGTTGAAAATTGGTATCATAGAAGTGGTCTGATGATGATGATGGAGCCGGAAGGTAGGCACTGGAACTCCGTAATTAATCTATGTAACCTAGCCATGTTTGGGCTTATTAGAATTGTCATGAGATGCACTTTGGCTATAAGGTACTATCGAACTAATCTGATGATGGAGGAAGGTGGAATGTAGACACAGGAATTTCATAATAAAATAATGTAACCTAGCAGTGTTAGGATTAATTGAAATAGAATTCTAATACCATCGAATTTACCGTTCCAATATAAACGCCTACAATTTCTGCTAAAGATATCTTTTGCAATGACCATCAATAAATAGTAGGGTCTAACTTTCAACGTTGCAGGCTTATATTTGAGCGTTGAATGTTAATATGTCGCTCTTTCAAGAGTAACCTCAAAAGAAAACATGTTTGTATTGTCTAATGACAAAAAATCTGTGAACGTTGTGTATAAAGACATCTGTAGTATATTTAGTACTGGCGACCCGCCACGGGTGCAATGCTGATCAAAACCGGATCAAAATCCGTTGCGTAGTTTTAAAGATCTGAGCGTACATAGGGACAGACAGCGGGAAGCGACTTTGTTTTATACTATGAAGTGATCAGCACCCGTGCGAAGCCGGGGCGGGTTGCTAGTTATCTATAAAGTAACTTAGAATACATCGTCTTTATCTTTTTCTTCACGACATTAGTTCAACTATTCACCGCCGGAAGCAAGAAAGCTAACTTTCAAACCATTTGTTTTCGAGTAGAGAAAAAAAAACGTGCTTATCTAGAGCCATCATAAGTTGAAGCAGATAATACTTGATGAAGAGCACTTCTTGATGGCTAAGTAGGCTCACAGCTGAGGTCAGCGCTTCTGGCAATGAGGCTTCATTGTTAACAGCATTGTCGAATCGAATGGTAGTGGATTGTATCTTGGTTTATTCGTGAGTAGTAATGGAAGACAGACAGAATGGGAGCAGTGGTGGCCGAGTGGTAACAGCCCCGACTTACGAGTAGGTCGCGGGTTCAAACCCAGCCAGGTGCATTTCTTTGTGTAATTTAAACTGCTTTCAAAATGGTGAAGGAAAACATAGTGAGGAAACTGGCATGTCCTAGAACCAAAAATTCGAAGACATGAAAGCAAAAAAAAATTTGTTTATTTACGATATCACAATAAAAACATCTAAAATTATCAGTGTTTCTCTACTTTGTTATGCATACATTATACAAATAAACCTTCCTCTTGAATCATTCTATCTATTTAAAAAAACCGCATCAAAATCCGTTGCGAAGTTTTAAAGATCTAAGCATACATAGGGACAGACAGACACGAAAAGTGACTTTGTTTTGTACTATGTACCTACTACACTAAGCGTTTCACCTCTTCATTTATACCAGAGTTATCAATAGACTGGAACAATTTACCTGCTGCGGTCTTCCATCTCATTATATAATATGTTATATATAATGTAGGTGTCTTCAAGACTAGAGTGAATAGGCTCTTAATAAATAAGTTTACCATCAACAATTGCATCACCACTTATCATCAGGTGGGATCGCAGTCAAGCACTAATTTGTATAATTTAGTACATAAATATTTATATAATTACATACCTTATTATAGGCCGCATAAAAAAAACACAGGACAAACATTTATGTGTGTACAATTGGAGGTCTTATCACACAGGGCAATATCTTACAGACAATCTGTACAGTTCCAGAGATAAGCGCATTTAAATAGTCAAAAAAAATCTTATAAATCATTATACAGTATTATCACTAAATAGTATAAAACAAAGTCGCTTCCCGCTGTCTGTCCCTATGTATGCTTAGATCTTTAAAACTACGCAACGGATTTTGATTTGAACGGTTTTTTTTTAATAGATAGAGTGATTCAAGTGGAAGGTTTATATGTTTAATACATGCATAATATAGTAGAGAAACACGGGTAATTTTAGAGGTTTCTAATGTGATGTATCTTACATTGCAAACGCTGGCTGAAGTCTACGAGATAGATCAAAATAATGTATGTAGGTACTACAGTATTTTACACTTTTAAAATTTCTACAAAGAATTCCACGATGGTATATGTCTATCTCTTAGAGATAAACCACAATAACCATTTTTTATCCTTTACATTTTACGAGAAATAATGGCTTATTTACGAAGCGATTTTAAGCAATACAGCATTATTCCTTATCCAATTGTACTTTAGATACATTGTGCATTTAATATAGATTAATTAAATAGTGGCCCTGTACAGCATGTAATTTAAATAAATATTTTCGAAGATATTACAGACTTAAAATGCAGGGACATAGCGGTTGCAGTGGTATCAGCATTGCACCCGTGCGAAGCCGGGGCGGGTCGCTAGTTTTTAGTATATGCGAAACCCGAAACACGTGTCTAGTATTTTTATGTAAAGAATCTAAGTACAAAATATCTTATCTGAATCATGAAAAATCACAAAGCTATAAGCTTGATATGTTACCTGGTTGTCCGCACAAATACATGGTCATCGGGCCATACGGGTGACTGAGGGGTTGTTTTGCTACCTAACCCATTTGTGCGCTGGCGCCTAGTGCCCACTATGATCTGCCGTGACCTGTGTTGTACTTAGTGTCGGTGGTGTCCAACTTGTGACCTTTTCTAAATATTTTTGGGAAAAAATCTAACGTGGTTTAAAAATTATTGGAATCGATTCAGCCACTGATTCTGAACAATTATTCAAGTTTCGCATATAATAAATATAATGTTGTATTAGTACAGATTATATTCTTCAAAAACCCAACATATATTCGCTAAGAAAATATTATCAACAGCCCTATGTACACTTTGGATCTATTTATTTTTAAGATTGAAGTCATAAAATGTAATAATAGCGATAAAATAAAAAGGGATCTTAAAACTTCTTGCAAACAGTTCTATAGTAAGTTACAAGTCCTTAAAGAAAGTAATTTTATACGTTTGGCACACAGACGGCTGATAAGTTCCGCAAACAGTACCCCCGCGGGGTTTACTACCGCTCGTCCACTGCAAACTTTGTACTCAAAGGTTTTTTTTATAGAATAGAAACATTTTTTTCAGCCTCGTTCTTTATACGTGCTCTAGCTTCTGATGTTTTATCAGTGCCAATATAAGAGTTGGTTTATATGAAACTAGCTTCTGTCAGCGGTTTCGCTCGCGTGAAAGTAGGGTTGGGTGAATTTAGGAAATTACTCTCTTAGTTCACGCCTACGTCATATAAGGAAGCCCCCAAAATTTCACGTTCCTAGTCCCAGTAGTTTGGGCTGTGCGTTGATATGTCAGTCAGTCAGTTTCTTCTTTTATATATAACTAGCTTCTGCCAGCGGCTTCGCCCGCGTGAAAGTAGGTTTCTCAATACAAACTTTGGACCCCCGTTTCATCCCTTTAGGGGGTGAATTTTTAAAATTCCTCTCTTAGTGCTCGCCTACGTCATAAGAGGAAGCCTTGTGCAAAATTTCAGGTTTCTAGTCCCAGTAGTTTTGGCTGTGCGTTGATATGTCAGTCAGTCAGTTTCTCCTTATATATATATAGATGATAAAATATTTTAAATTGAATTTTAAAACTCTTTTTAGATTCAACGTCTCGAATAATTACTAAAACCAAATTCTAAGACCTTTTTATTTAAAGATTTCAAGTCAGTTTGAAGGACTTCCACTCGATTCAGTCGCCATGACGACATAAAAATCTTGGATTAATTCAAATAAATAAATCTATAACTATCAATTTGATGATTTAAAATACAGAACATGCCTTGGAATATAAGGGTGGGAGAAAAAACGTACATTAATGGATGAAAGTTTTATGTTACAAAATTGTAATTTTACAGTTCTAGAAATGAGATTTTTCTAAGTTTTCGTTTTTATTCTGCTAATATTTGTGAACGGATGGTCGATGGGGCCGAAAGGTTCTAGAGTGTTGACCGCGCACCGGAAAACGCAGCGTTGGAAGGCTTCCCACAAGGTGGACCGATGACCTGGTGAGAGTCGCGGGAATGCGGTGGATGCGAGACGCACAGGATCGCTCGTTGTGGAGACGCTTGGGGGAGGCCTATGTCCAACAGTGGACGTCTTTCGGCTGACACTTTGAGGTCCAGTTCTTATTTTATTAGAGAGACCCTGTACACAAGAAGACTCCTTCATCTATAACCAAAATTGATCATTTACTGTATTTTTATTCATTTTAAGATAAATATGAAGGTGTGTGCTGCAAATACTCATTACTTTCGTTACACAGTCTTAGTGCACAATGACACCTTCATCCACTGGTCTCATCTTTTCTTGATACGTCTAGAAAGGAAAATTCATGAAACTTTGAAAAAGTACAGTATCAGTATGTAAAAACATCAAAATTTTTTCTTTCTTTTAATCTTTAATAAGTGGAAAAAAAACTAAAACCCCCAAACCGAAAAAAAACCTAACCCCTTAACCCATTCATGTCTACAATTACTTTTTTCCCTAGCCGTTACTGTCCCAGAACTGGGCAAAAGCAAATCCTTCCAGACATTCTTCTTCCTCCCCATCTCAAGCCAGTCCTGCTATGGGTCTAAAGTCTCCTAGAGGATATCTTTGATGGGACGAAAGGTGGCCCCGAAAATATCTGGATCACCTTTCGTCTGCAGGAACTCACTATCAACAACTGTATAATTAAAATACCACTATTACATTTTGAGGCCCAATGAGTTATTTTTATACAAATCGGTAGGATTTGTTCATATTATTATTTTCAATTTATACAGATATACCTATTAAACTGAAATATTTATTAGTTTAGATGTTTATAAGTAGTTAAATAATTAGCATAGCATAATCAGCCTTTCAATGTTCCTACTGCTGAGACTCAGGCCTCCTCTCTAGGAGAGGGAATGGGCCCTAATCCACCACGCGGGCCCAGTTCGACTTGGTGAATATCGCATGTCTTCGAATTTTTGGTTCTAGGACATGCCAGTTTCCTCACGATGTTTTCCTTCACCGTTTTGAGAGCAGTGGTGATGAATTATTACACAAAGTAATGCGCCTGGCTGGGTTTGAACCCCCGATCTACAACTAAGTCGGAGCCGTTACCTCTTGGCCACCACTGCTCGGTTATTATATTATAGTTATATAATTATGATTATAAATTTAGAAATTTTAAATATAAATTACGTGAATTGTTGCGATTATAATCCGACTAAAATAAGATGACCCCTGAATACGCATAGGTTACACGGCGCGTATAGCTAAATCAATTTTGTAGGATAATACTTTTAAAATGCTAAAATCTTGCAAATCTCAGAGATTTTATTTGAAATTGAACCTGAGAATGCCTGAAAAAACTATATATATCTACAGGTATTCGCTCTCGAAATGGACCAAAAATATGAATGAGTATTGCGTCCAACCAGGGACGCTTCCCTATGTTTCCTACGCAGAACGGGCTTAAGGATTATGAATTGGAAATTAGTCAGTACTCACAGGACGCTGGAAGCCAATGGATCACCTCACTGCACAACTAGCAGTAGTATTTCACGATATTTTCAGGTTTATTCAACCCCGCGCGCGGGTTGACGTGCTGTTGAGTTCGAACTGTTGCTTCTTCCATCCGCCGTCAGGTGGCGGTGCGATGCGTGTGCGATTGGCGGCGAATTCAAATAAGGAAGGACAGGATGGGACAAAAGAAATCATCCTAAAGCCGGTTCAGTACCAAATAAGCTATTATAAATTGAAAATAATAAGATGAAGCTTTTACACGGAAAATATCTAGAACCTACTCAAAGTAAATATTTATCTATCCGTTCGTTTTTTTTTCAGAACAACAACTAAAACTATGTTTGAAGTATAGTAGTACTCGCTGAACTTAACGATTCAATTGAGCAAAGTCCAGGAATCCTTTTGTTTGCGCTTTTCTCGTGTTTTTATTACAATATCTATTGACCCGTAAAGTGTTTTTATGTTTAATTTCTTGCTGGAGAAAGATTTTAAACATTTTAGATACATTGTAAAAGCTTTTATTGTTTTACTAGCTGACTTGATAAACGTTATTTTGACATGTAAATTATGAAAGAAAAAAATTGGGGGGGGGGGGGGTAGCCTACGATCTATTCTCTCTAATCTATTCTCAAACTTACCAAATGTATACAAAAAATCATCATCATCATCATTTCAGCCGAAAGACGTCCACTGCTGGACATAGGCCTCCCCCAAGTGTCGCCACAATTAACAATACAAAAAATAAGACATAAAAATCGGTCAAACCGTTTCGGAGGTGTTCGATAACAAACAGTTGTTTTTTTTGGTCGGAAAATCATCTTATGACATCCCCCGCTCTTGGGCGGAGCGGGAGATAGTATCAGACTTTTACTGACTGAAAACCCACTCCTGTTCCTTCGTTGCCTTTCATACCAGGGCCGAGTCTTCCTTTCAGAATCAGACCCTTGGCCCCAGTAGGTTTTGACCCTGATGGGCTCCTACAGTTACTGACATCTCCTTGAGGCGCGCGTAAAACAGTACGTGCCATCGACGACTTGGGCTCGGTCCGGACGGTTACCGGACGGTCGGACGGCAAGCTACCCATTGCTGACCGTCCGCAAGCCCGCGCCTACGGTGGCTGGAAATCGGGATCAGAATCCCGGTGGCGGTTGGGGCGTGAGGACCGTTGGCCTCCTTCTGCGAAGCAGTAATGCTAGCAAAGGAGGCCGCCGATCGCGTGAGGCAACGGTCCTCACGCCCCAACGGCCGCCGGGATTCCGATCGCCATTTCCGGCCACCGTAGGCGCAGGCTTGCGGACGGCGAACAATGGGTATCTCGCCGTCCGACCATCCGGTAACCGTCCGGACCGAGCCCAAGTCGTCGACGGTGCGTACTGTTCCACGCGCGCCTCAGGGAGATGTCAGCAAACCGTAGGGGTCCAGCTGGGTCAAAGCCTACTGGGGCCAAGGGCCTGATTCTGAAAGGAAGACTCCGCCCTGGTACGAAAAGCAAAGAAGGAATAGGAGTGGGTTTTTAGTGAGTAAAAATCTGACACTATCTCGCGCTCCGCCCAAGAGCGGGGGATGTCATAAGATGATTTTCCCATCGAAAAAAAAACCAACATGTTTTATATACCTCCCTTTCGCGCCGGTCCCTGGTACAGGCTATGATCCGGAGCGAGATTAATAGTTTTTCTTAAACAGGAATATATAATAATAGTCACGAGCAATAAGTTTACAACAATTGGTTTTAAATTAATTGTAATTAGAAACCATTTGTCGTGCACTTATTTCCTGTCTAGCAAAAGTTAAAATAGATAGAAAATATGACAATTTAATTATCTTATTCCTCGTGACTGTGTGAAGGTCGACAAACTTAGAAAAAAAAAACAAACAAAAAAAATATTCATCTAACAATATTCATCGATATTTTTACCTACAAAGACAATTTTAGATACAAATGACACAGTTGCACAATGACATGCAGCTGACAAACACATTTATTAAAAATAGCTTCTGCAAGCGGCACCGCCCAATTGAATGTAAGTTTTTACAATTATGTAAGTATTTATGTTTCTAAAAGTAATTGTTTGACAAATTCTATATATAAAAAATAAACAATGTCATAATTGTAAAAAAAATAATAAAAAATATATATATATAATATATACAATTTACAATATACAGCAAAGAAAGAAAGAAAAGAAAGAAGGCTTCTATTGTAAATAAAATATCTCATTAGCTTAAACTTCTCTCACAACAATCTCTAATCAATTATGTTTTTTCGAATATCTACAACTATGCTTTTCTTACCATAAACCTTAAAAGTATAACATGCCAGTTTGCAAGTTAGTAATATTAGTGTGGCCTCCATGGTCGCCACAATATCCCCATTTACTGTTACGAAAATAACTGCATCTTAAAGTTTCAAGACTTAATACTGCTTGCTGTTCTAGATTCTAAATTTATTAGTTTGCTGTTTTTCCTTTCCTTTTTGTAATCTGTACTGTAATAAGCCTTTGTTGGAGGATTACAGGACCCTTGGGTCGGGCGAGCTACGTCGGGCAGCAGCGGCAACGTAGCTCTTAAGATATATCATTTTATAAAGCCTTTGTTTACTTCCAGTGAAGCATATGAGTTTTAAAATAATATATTTATAGTAGTTTTTAAGTACTGGCTGGGTATCTAGAAAAACTCATTTTTGTATACCTATGCTTAAAAAAATGTACAAAATCTGAATAAGACGTGGGAAAAATAATTTTTGAAAGTAACATTATTGAAATGTTGTCCTTTGTTGGCAACTCTGGCACTCTTCAAAGCAGTCTCTAACATTAATGAAAACACGCCTCAGAAATTAACAATGTTGTTGATATCTTGTCTCTATAAAAGGTGATTTTTTTCTGAAACACCTGTAGATAGATTGCATAATTATGCGCAGCTATACATCAAAAATCAGATCCGATGTTTACCTAATATGGTTTTGTGTACAGTAAAATTACTTAATTACCACCGTCGTACTGAGTACGTCTTTCAACCCCCAACCCCTAAATCAATGTTTTATAAGTTGAGGGTATTAACCCCTATCGTGACGGACACCTTCGTTCAATCAATCAAGCAATCAATCAATAATTTTATTTGCATAATAAGGGTTTACAAAGATGTTTGCACAGGTACAGTTTCACCATATTCAGCTTATGTTCGCATGCAAATGTATAATAAAATTACATATGATATTATGATCATGTCTTTAAAATAATAGTAATACATTGATAAAAGTCAATGCAAATAAACATTCAAAATTATTAATAAGAATACAAAAAGTGAAATGGTACATAATGATTATAATAAATTAAAAGTCAAATTAAATAAAGTTCAAATTAATTATGCCAAATATATATATATACCTATATATATATTTGAATTGTTATTATTTAATTAATTATATTATTAACAATTATTGCATTACATTTTGTCATTGAAGTACTCCTTAACCGAACTCGTTTCCATATCATTTGACTATTCTCATTGATCTTTTCCCAAATCCGCTTTAAATCGCCATCCACATTCATACTAGGTACGGACACCATGGGCCAACGATGAAAGAAAAACCCCTTAAAATGAATACCGAACCCGTCCCGAAACGGACCGATCCCCGATGAGTCGACGACCTGGAAGGCTAGGCCGGCTGCGGAACAAACCAGCAAGGAGCCCACTGACCTACATCCAACGCAATCACATAATCGCAACAAGCAAACGAGAAAAAAGATGTCACTGGATAAACAGTATCTTTTTCTCCATTTTTCTTTTTTTATTGCAGTAAGCCTTTCTTGATTCATGTTTTTATTGGAAAGTAGCTATTGGTAGCTTGCTACTTGACTCGACTCCAATCTTCCACACTCTGTTTGATCATCGAAACTTCGCCTATCGGTCGGGTCCTAGGTGAAGTTTCGATAAATATTTAACGTCTACGCCCTCGGAAGTTTGGCGGTTTGGCTTACGTTGGTTAGTCACCGAACTACGAACACAACATATACCTATGTAGGTATAGGTACTATGTACCTAGCATAGCATAGCATAGTCGGCCTTATAATGTTCCCACTGTTGGGACTCAGGCCTCCTCTCTAGGAGAGGGAATGGGCCGTAATCCACCACGCGGGCCCAGTGCGGGTTGGTGGATGTCACATGTCTTCGAATTTTTGGGTCTAGGACATGCCGGTTTCCTCACGATGTTTTCCTTCACCGTTTTGAGAGCAGTGGTGATGAAATAAATTACACAAAGTAATGCGCCTAGCTGGGTTTGAACCCGCGACCTACAACTCGTAAGTCGGGGCCGTTACCACTCGGCCACCAATGCTCTCTATGTACTATGTACCTATTTGAGAAAATTATTCACTGGTGCACTATAGATACTATATAGAAGTTAATTCATGATTTGCGAAGTTATCTATATTATCATTCGAACTTGCAATTTCTGTGTAAATACAAGATGACGCAAAATTAATCATCCAATTTTGTTTTTGTATAACTTTTTTACTAAATAAAAACATTTTTTTTTTTCGAGTGATGGAAATCTTTGTTAGCCACCAGTGTCGATGCACATTTTTGTCCGTTTTATCGAGATTGCCAGTGATAACTGTTCGCATTCTTGTCGAATTTTCTCCTTAAGGGCTGCGATTGTATGAGGCGTGTTGCCATAAACCCGCAACTTCAATTAGCCTCAAAGAAAGAAGTCTGGGGCAGTTAAATCGGACGATCTTTCTGTTCATGCCAAATCGCCAAAAAGGGAGATTACGGTCGCTTTAAAAACAGATTTAGTTTTGTATCTCAACTATTTACATAACTGGACAATATTTGGACTCATCGAAAAATGCGCGATTGTAATTACTACATCAGAGAATCTTCCGAGAAGGCTGGCTTGAGACATTTGATGCCAAAACTGCCACAACACTAGAATGTGTTACGTGACTGTATGCCGTAACAAAGATTCAATATTTTCTAAACCTGACCCATTTGGCAAATACACAAACCAAGCGTAGCCAAAAAAGGAAAAAAAAAGAAGTTCTTTCGATCTATAGAGGTATATGTGCAGAACTATGAAGGGATGCGTTATTGGTATGCTATCACAGCGTCAGATTACTTCCTGAATCCATCCTGCCAATTTCTGCCTTTTGAATTTCGAGCAGTACAGTTATGCCTTCCAATGCGAAGCCTTTAGAAGTCTGTTGATGCGGAAACTTTGGTAAGGTATTTGTGAGGCTAAAGTTAATTTTCCCTTTTCCCAGTTCCAGCATTGATTGATTTTTATTGGATTTTATGTGCGATCGCTTGATTTCATAGCGAAATATCGAATAGATAAGTAGCTAGTAACAATTGGGTGTTTGACTATTTTTTTTTAATTGTTTGTATCAAACAGTAACTTTACCCGAAATCACAAAAAAAAGATATTGTCAAATTCGTTCAATATTAATCAAGTTCCTTTAATTAACCTTTCAAATCTGGTGGAAGGGAACTGTCAAATAGCAGTATAAAGATGCACAGCATGCACAAACTGAAATGTGACGTCACAGCCTTTAGGTTACGTGTGCTTAAAGAGATCACTTTCCATTATTATCTGAATGATAATGCAAATTGTGTGATCGACGACTTTTTTTTTGTGGCAAAAACATCATCTATCAAATCCCGCTCTTGGGCGGAGCGCGAGATAGTGTCAGAATTTTACTGACTAAAAACCCACTCCTGCTCCTTCTTTGCCTTCATCCCGGGGCCCCTGGTTTCGCTTTCACACTACCCTTGGCCCCAGTAGGCTTCGACCCTGCTGGACCCCTACGATTTGCTGATATCTCAGACTTGCTTTCAACATTAGTGCCCGTTGATTTGCCATTGTTTCGCATGATTACCAGTACCCCAAAACTTATCAAATAGGTCAATACGAACGTCTTGGCTTATTTTATAACAGCATTGCAGACGACAATTGACACATCTGTCTTTAATCCTACTTCTTGCAATTTTTTTTTTATACGTGATATACCTACCTAGTCCAACCCTTGTTACGCAAATTTTTTCTCTGGCTAACCATCCACTCATCTTCAAGTGTAAGGCCGCATGTACACACACGTTTTTTGACGTGAAAAGCAGCTGTTAACTCGCCGTGTGTAGGTACGGTCGTCAGTGTTGTATAGATCACTGTGAAAGTTTGTTGACAAAAAAGTTGCATAAACCGCGGTAGAGTTATCGTGTTGGAGACAAAACGTGTGTGAACAACGCACGGTCAATAAACCATAGAATTTATAGTGAAAAAACATGTGTGTACAAGTGGCCTAAGACGTCTCAGAGTCACTCAGTTCTTTTTTTAGACCTATGTTTATTATTATTTATTTTATTTTAAACATAGTTATAACAAGAAAAATAAAAACACTTAACTAATTAAAATTACATAATAACTCCTATATACAATAACTCCTACCTAAAATATGGCGTCAAAAAATTCCTCCGCATCGCTGTCGACTGGAAGTGTGCCCAAAAGACTGGCGGTATTGCCACGTTGTATGGCAATGCTTAATCTCTGACCGAGGTAAAAGCCAGCCCTTTGGTCACGCGAAGTGTCGACTAGCCGTTTGGATAATTCTTTAAAAAGACTTGTTTATTATTCCTTGAGGTCGTTATTATAAAATACTTAAGATGAAGTAATTGAATTACCTACCTCACCTGCAAAGTTTAACGATAGTGATTTTCGTAATTGACCACATCTCAGTTTGCAGAAACTGGATATAGAACAATCATGCCCCTGAATAGGTTCATTTAGCATAACGTTCTCAAACAAATCAGGATCATCAACTTATGCAGGTAATGGCGACGATTCAACAAAAATAAGTAATTTTTTTTTAGTTTATATAGACCAGTGCTTGACTGCGATCCCACCTGATGGTAAGCAGTCATGCAATCATTGATTGTGAGGCGCACTAGTTTATTAAGAGCCTATTCACTCTAGCCTTGAAGGCACCTAAATTTTTTAAGCAGGCAAATTGTTCCAGTCCTTCGATGTACGCGGTATAAACGACGAAGCGAAACGCTTAGTCCGGACCGTTGAAGTTTCAACAACATAAGGGTGGATACTCGCCGTAAGTCGGGTTGTCCGATGGTAGAAAAGAGATGGCGGAATCAAGTCATGCAATTCCCGCGCACACTCACTAAAATGCAACCTGTAATTGAAATCATTTTTATTAATAAAACTTTTATATTAAATAAATACTCAAGGTACCATCCAGTAAGCAACAGTTAAAACTTGCTAAGTAGTGCATTTTTACAAACGAAAAGTATACATCAACGCACTACGCTAACTAAAGCTAGAAGTACACTGCGCACACGTGTGCCACACACGCCGATCTGAGCGCGTCGGTCTCCATACATGTTATATGGAAACTAGACTTGTAGAGCTACATTTGATCCACGCCACACGACGTCGTTCTAAGTACAAACCAGGCGTGTTACAAGTGTGCGTCGGTCTAATGTAGTTCTAGCTTAAATGTTAGCGTAGTGTAACAACACTACACACATAACACACACACACACATTAAAGCTACACTACGTTTAAGCTACGGGGGAGCAGGGAGCCACACCCGTTGTGTGGCTCCCCGCGTACACTCCGCTCATAATAGTTGGCGTAATTTAAAGCGAATGATTTCAAAAACTACCTATACATAGCGTTGTATAAGATTTGTAACTTCGTTATTTTTGTATATTTCTTCACGATTTTTTATCACATATAAAAAACCACATTTTGAGCAACTTGGCATAAAAAGAACCGGGTAAGTGTGAGTCGGACTCGCTCACTGAGGGTTCCGTACAAACTTACCTATGAAAAATGAAAGTAAAGTTTTTTTGTGACGTCACTACAAATTTACAGTTTTCAGTTTTTTTCATATACTTGTGCTATGAAACCTTGCTTCATGCAAAACATTTCAAGATTCTTGGTCAACAGGAAGTACCCTATGAATTTCGATTTCCTTGAGAGTGTCGAAATATACGATTTTTGCCGTATCTTTTTTGTTCGTTGACTAAGAAGTTTGGTTTTAATTTCAACTCGATACCTCCACGCGTTCCCGAGATAAAGGGTCTTGTCAGACAGATAGACAGACAGACAGACGGACAAGAAAGTGATCCTATAAGGGTTCCGTTTTTTCCTTTTAGGGTTTGAACCCTAAAAACGAATTTACCTAAAATTCAAGTTAGCGTAGTTTAAATTGTTGGTGTCGATTTTTGATTAGTAATATCTTCGTATGTTTTATAATAGTTAATTTGTTTACCATTAGAATGTGGAGGTGCACATTCTAAAGTTTATGTAGTATTTGGTAGCACATGTATCAAGTTATCCTATACAGCAAATAGCGCCTGTTTCAATGATTCCACATATTGTCCAGTTGCGCAGACACTTGAGATATAAAAGTACACCAATTTTACAGTTTATCCACTAGAGATCCATTTGCGAATAATTAAAATGGCCACTAAACTTCACTCAAAGAAATCGATACGATATTATAAGCTATTAAATCGCTTAAACAACAAGTAATATTACTTAATTGACTACTGAATTATTATTTACGTCCAGGTTCATTGCTCACTTTCAATATCTATGCTCTTCACACGCAAGGAATCTGCGTTCTTCTAACAATCTCCTACTGCTCTGTCCTTCTCATACTTCTGATTTTGTCCATTCTCCCTTCTATATACAGTCCATCCTTCTATATACAGTCCATCCTTCTATGGAATGCGCTTCCTCTCGATATCTGGACGGCCGAAAGTCAATATGCATTTAAGGGGAAGTTATTGATTATATTCTCCACCAATAGCAGAATCGTCTCAGAATCTTCTGTCTTTACTTTATATTAATATAATATTTAAGTGTATTTTAACTATAATATGCATTCTTTTTTACTCTTGATTTATAAATAACATTTTCTTTATATGCACCTACCATATTGCTCTTCACCAGCCTAGGTTGACTGGTAGAGAATGCCTAAGGCATTAAGTCCACCTTTGGACTTTATGTTGCATGAAGATTAAATAAATGTACCATGAGAAATTTGCCAATAATCAAGAAGTTAGAGAATTCGGGATTATTAAACAGAAATTTAGAAATCAGAATTCTGAGTTGGCTAATGTCGCACATCGCCTGTTGCATTTATTAAGAAGGTCCTGGAAGGCACTCGCGTAGACAAGAGAATCATGGCAAAAAGCCTTTATACCCCAGTGAGTGGAATAATAATGTATGATCAGTTAACAATAAATTTATGATAATACAAGTAGCACTACTCTTCATAATAAATATTTATTCTTTGATGAGGTATAAAATAAGTGAAGTATTATTGGAATATCAACTGATGAACTGAAGTACCTATTAATTAAAAATACGAGTGAATAATAAACAGAAAACAACTGTAATAATGTTTAAAATTCGATACGGATCTGGTTTACCATATAAATAATCCAATTCAATTAACGTATTATTGAACGCAGAACACTACTTAACAAAATATTTCACGAGCTATAACCAATTAGTGAGACAGTTGGAATTCATAACCTGTTAGTTTAAAATTACTAACTGGATTGGGCTTCCACGTAGTCCACTTTATAAACTTAACTAACGATGTCAAAGTACGAGTTATACATTTGTTCGTATACATAAACATACTCACATTAATATATTATATTGTATAGTTTACCAATGTTTGCTTAGTTTTTAGTTTTCAAAATTGTAGTTTTATGTTTTTTTATGGTTTTTGGAATGCACCGTGACTACCGAGATCCCCAATAATAATAGGTGGGGTTCATATTTCCAATCGGTGGATCTTCGTGAAACACTTGCATCGTTTGGGCTGACTGGGGCTGCTTTTAAGCGGCTCCTGCCCAATCGAGAGGTCCAAGCACCTCCTCTCGGAGGCTCTACGGGGAGGCTCTGGACATTAGGATTTATAATAGTACATTTTGATACAAGTGCAGAAAGTTTGTCATTGCGATCGAAACGGAATTCGTATGAGCCGTAGGCGAGTGTGTTATGGAGCTGAAGGCTGCAGTGACAAATTTGCACGTGTATCAAACGACATTTTTCAATACACTTACGAAATTAATAAACGGGGGTTGACCGGCGACTGATGGGGGTCGACACACGCCCAGCCTTATACGATAAGTGGGGGAGAGCACGCGCACTTTTCTGCACTAGTGCGGAAATCAGTCTATTGCGTGCCTAAAAGCGGTGGGATAAGAGTGGGTACGGTTCAATACACTTACTCGAAAAGTAAGTGTATTGAAAAGTGATTCCCGGCCATCTTAGAGCTTATACACACGAGCGGCATGTTGCCAACGACAGAGGTAACTGCAGCCGACGACACGGGGTGGCGGCTGCCGTCGACACGTCGGCGGCAGCTGTTAACGCGTCGACGGCGGTCGTCGACTCGTTGGCGGCAGCCGTCGACCTATAGTGACACTTGACGCACACGACGGCTGCCGCTGATCTTCAAAATTGGAATGTCGACGGCCGCCGTCGACGCGTTAACAGCTGCCGCCGACGTGTCGACGGCAGCCGCCGCCCCGTGTCGTCAGCTGCAGTTACCTCTGCCGTTGGCAACATGCCGCTCGTGTGTATGAGCTCTTAGGCGCGGGCTTGGGCACTCTGACCCGAGAGAGAGGGAGGGCTGATGACTGCCAGAGCTGCGAAATTATTCGAAAGAGTCACCTTGATCCTAGAACACAAAATGCAACTTAAACAGGTTTGGGAGTCTAAGTCACATGTCGTGTTATTGCTATACAATCTAAACTTTTTTGACAATCGTCTTGCTAAAATAATATTAATTTTCAAGGCCTTATTGATGATCTTATAGGTATTCTTTCTATGTCGATGACTTATATTTTGTCCATCCAGTAAGTTAGTATGGTTCTTATTCTTTTCGTGACTGATAAGAAAATTATAATCCGAGTTATAATTTTCTTATCAGTATTTGTCAGCCTATACAGCTACTTTACTGGCCTCGTATAAATCCTGAAAGGTGCAGATGGTTGTGCAGGACGGTCAGCATAGCAGGTGATGCATGTCCTGTGAAGCGGTCTTACATTGTCACCGGGTTTTTTAGATGTCTTGAGGAAGCCCCGTTTGGATAGATTGTTTGTGCTGTAGCCAACCTGGGTCTGCAGTCAGTTAGTTGGTATGGTGACTGATATTCCTGAAATTATCCTTTTTTACGAGAAATTAAATTAACATACTATCAAGTCAAGCGAATTATCTACTCTTAAAACAAGCCATTGAAAGATGGTACTGCCGGCTTGCAGAACACTATTCATATAGCATAAGCATAATCAGCCTTTTTAATGTTCCCACTGCTGCAACTCAGGCCTTCTCTCTAGGAGAGGGAATGGGCCGTAATCCACCACGCGGGCCCAGTGCGGGTTAGTGAATGTCTCATGTCTGAGAATTTTTGGTTCTAGGACATGCCGGTTTCTTCATGATGTTTTTCTTCACCGTTTTGAGAGCAGTGGTGATGAAATAAATTACACAAAGTAATGCGTATGAATGGGTTTGAACCCGCGATCTACAACTTGTAAGTTGGGGCCGTTACCACTCGGCCACCATTACTCAAACACTATTTCAAATATTGTATTCCAAATACTCATAAAAATTCGTTTGAAAATATATCGACAACATTTTTTGTGGTATAGGTAATCAAAAGTAATCAATACAGCTTTAGGATCTCGCAAAAAGTAGTAATTAACTAGAAAAATATTCAAATACAAAACTTTCACACCTTAATTATGGACTTTTCATAATAAATTTCTGTAAAATCAAATATCAATTACATACAAACAAGTGCCTGAAAGTAATTGCATTACACGGTAATCAACATTAATTGCTTTAATGTGATTAAAATTTATCTGTGCTTTGCGGACATGGAATTTCAATTATTTGTAACCGAACACCTGCTAGCACTGCAGTTTACTACAATGAAAAAAATACTACGTCATTTCATGTTTACACTGCTTTGTTTATCATGTTATTTTTTTATGATTTTTATCCAAAATCATGTAGAACAGTGACAAAATTTTACACGGTTCCGCAGGGGAAGTAATATTTAATGTAATACAGTTTTGCCAAAGAGAAAAAAGTGGCAAATATAAACAAAGTCACGGAAAGAGTTGCAGTTAGGACCTGTGTTTTATAGTTTTATTTTCGTATTTATACTTTCTAGGTAAACTCCGGTCGCTGACTGGAGATCTCCGAATATGTATAAATTAAAAGGAAATTCATTTAAACATGATAATATTTGTTTATTTTGTTTCGATCAATGTTTTCGATAGCAGGTTTAAAGAGTGTTGATACTTTTAATTTATAATGCGTTTAGATTTACTTAAAATATTTATTTTCAGGCTTGAGTAAAGTTACTGCAAGAACGTCAAAATTGCATTAATGTCTAAAATCAGTACCTCACTTTAAATGTTACACACATATTTAGTCACAGACATTTAACGCGTTCCGTTACTTTGTAAAACTTATAAGAAAATCCGCGTGAGGCAATGGTCCTCGCGCCCCAGCCGGATTCCGATCCCGATTTCCGGCCACCGTAAGCGTGGGGTTGCGGACGGCGAGCAATGGGTAGCTCGCCGTCCGGTAATCATCCGGACCGAGCCCAAGCCGTCGACGGCGCGTAGTGTTCCACGCGCGCCTCTTAAGGAGATGTCAGCAACCGTAGGGGACCAGCAGGGTCAAAGCCTACTGAAGCCATGGCTGATGCGAAAGAGATACCCTAGGCCCTGGAATAATGGCAAAAAAGGAACAGGAGTGGGTTTTTTGTCAGTAAAAGTCTGACACGTCCTCCCGCTCCGCCTGATTTTCCCACCTAAAAAAGAAAAAAAGAGGTTGTTTTAACCATTTCGAAAACTAACGCTTACAAAATCGGCTTCTTTCTCACAAAAATTTTTCAGCATAAATGTTGTGTTGTAAAAACGGTGTATCGTTGTAAAAGTGAGGTAAAATGTCAATCCGTTCCGACAGGCTATTTATTAACATGAATAAAAGTCAAGCGGGTTCACCCGCTTTTAAACATGGCTTATTGTTGTTCCTGCAAAAACTTGTATGTACAGCACGATTTATTACGAGCTGTTCGCTTTTTGACGTTGAATGAAGATTATTTTTAATAGGTGTGACTGTGTGTCTAACGCTGTGACCTTATTCGAAAGAGTTATTCGTGGCCCTGGAACGTAAAGGGAACTGAAGGTAAACAGGTGGGTTTTAGACAGTCTTATCTTACCCTCCATATCAAGGGCGGATCCAGGATTTTTCTGAGAGGGGCACAAAGGGCGGACGGGTAAAAAATCAACAACAAATGTTAGAAATAAACTTAAAGTATCAACTACAAGTTTATTTCTACAAATTTTTATTCATACGTTTTAACAACTCTGATAATTTGATTTTCTTCTAAGTACTTATGTATTGTGATTTGTGATGGAATCTCCACGGTACCTACACAAAAATACCGTCTAGGGAGGCACGTCCCCCTCTTAAATCCACCCTTGCTCCATATCGCTCTACCCAGAACGCAAGAAGTTGATGATTTCCCACCTAATAAAGAAAAACATACCTTGACTCTGGAACGCCAAAGGCATCTGAAGGAAAACAGGTGGGTTTTAGTCAGTAAAAGTCTAAAGCGAGTGTTAAACTTTGGTCAGACCTCAGACGGGAAAGAGTTCGCCGGGCCTTGGTACAGGCCATGGTCTGGAGCGAGGAGGAGTGGCAGGCGGTTGCCACCTTCTTCGAAGCAGTAATGCTAGCAAAGGAGGCGGCCGATCGCGTGAGGCAAAGGTCCTCACGCCCCAACCGCCGCCGCGCCGCCCCAATCGTCCGGTAACCGTCCGGACCGAGCCCAAGTCGTCGACGGCGCATAGTGTTCCTCGCGCGCCTCAAAGAGATGTCAGCAACCGTAGGGGCCCAGCAGGGTCGAGGCCTACTGGGGCCATGGGTGATGCGAAAGTGATCCTCGGGGCCCTGGAAAAATGGCAAAGAAGGAACAGGAGTGGGTTTTTAGTCAGTAAAAGTCTGACACTATCTACCGCTCCGCCCAAGAGCGGGGGATGTCATTAGATGATTTTCCCACTCGGAAAAAAAAGACCGGAAGGAGTTACTTGATAGTTTTCCACCAAAAAAAAAAAATGTATAATTTTAATAATATCTAGATTATTCTGTGGACAAGAATCGTGTATTTTTCCCGGATATTTATATACATACAGTGGTCAAACGTGAGTCTATCAATAATAATAATAAAAAATATATATATCCTGTGGTTTTCTTTTTTTAATTAACCTATACGGGAGTTTTAGGCGCGATTTCTTCGAGTGAAGTTCAGTGGCTGTTTTAATAATTCGCAAATTGATTCCTAGAGGATATTGTGATGTAAAATTGGTGTAGTTTTGTATCTCAAGTGTCAGCGCAGCTGGACAATATGTGGAATCATTGAAACAGAAGCGACCTCGGTAAAACAGAGCTGAGAATTTTATTGCAGTGTTCAGTACCTCAGCGCAGTTTGCCGAAAAGATTGACTTGATACATTTGCTGCCAAACACTACAAAAAACATTAGAATATGTTCACTAAATAATCACTCGAATATATTCGAGTGAGTGACGGAATCACTGAATGCCAACAGTGCGTTCAGGCGTTATCTCTGTTTTTTCGCGTTGCCTCTTTATCAAACTTTGCGTTGGATTACGTTGGATAAAACAACAAGCTTTTACACCGAATTGAGAAGGGCCCTCTTAAGTTTTTAACTCATTTCCAATTTATATTATGCCCGTAAACGATTAAACCATTCCACAAACCTAGATTCGACGTCGTATCTGTCAAAATAACATCTATTCCGACATCTTATTCAAGCTAAGTGACAACTTAACTGTATCGGAACTTATCACAAATGGCTTCGATTTGTCTTGACGTCATATTGTCAGTAACATTGATATCGGGCCGCGTGTCATGTTGAATCACGCAACAGGCAAGGGCCTTGGAAGTGTAATATCACTGACAACAAAACAACATTGAAGATATCGGCGAAGTAATGCAACAGAAGATGTTGGAAAACTAATAACCGATACTATATGCCTTGTTGACACGTCGCATGACTCAACGGCTAGCTTTTTCCTTGGATAGAGGTTAAGCATTGCCACACAGCGTGGCAATGCCGCCAGTATTTTGGGCAAATTAAACATTGGGCCAGTCAAAAGCGATGTGGATAAATCTTTTTTTCGGTGCCATATTTTTGATTTTGGCTTAGTGTACATATGTATATGATTAGCTAAGAGTATGAAAGACAGCGGTGGAATCCTCGCATAAGATGGACCGATGACCTGGTGAGAGTGGCGGGAATCCGATGGTTGCGAGATGCACAGGATCGTTCGTTGTGGCGATACTAGGGGTAGACCTCCGTCTTACTGTGAACGTCTTTCGGTTAAAATGATGATGACAATGAAGTGTTTTTTTAAATATCTATATATCTACAGGGTGTTTGGTGCACTGTGTGCCAAATTGAAATGGTCGACGGGAGGGGTCATTTGCTATTCTTTCAGACCCCTGAAAACTTCTCATGCCCTGTGGATTTTTTTTCATCGACTTTTTATTGTTTTATGAAAATAAGACCCAAATTTTTCATTCAAATACTAATTTTAAAAAATACATAAGGCGTAGACACTAAATTTTAATTTTATTTAGATGTGTATTGTATTAGAGTACTTTTAAATTTAAAATTAGTGATATTAGCTATCTAGATTTTTTTAAATTTACTTGCAAAGTTTTGGACTTAAAGCTGTCCATGTTACAGCTATTTACAAGCCTATAAAAAATAAAAAAACAAAAGCGACCGGAATCTTCCAACTTCCTTAAAAATTCTCTAGTTTATCCTCTTGCTAGTAATGTGCCACATGCCATAAAAATCTTTTTATAACTTTGTGAATACGCTAGAATTGTGAATCGAGTCACATAAGAGTAATATTCAAAATCGAGATTTAAAAAAATATTTTGCTTAAATGATACCTTAAAAACATATTAAAAATGTTATCTCACTCTTATAAGATAAAATCTGTCTCGTATCTCTTTTTTCGTGAGTGTTGCTAGAAATAAAAAAAAGAAATTGCATTTTTAACATTTATTTCATAATTTTTACAAATCCTGCTCAAATTGTTGGCCTCTATTGTAAATGCAAACCCAACATCTGTTTCGTATTTCGACAGTTGTTGTACGAAGTCGTATTTCCTCCTTAAATGTATTGAAAACCGTTTCAGTGCGTTGTTTAGTTAGTCTTAATTATGTGACTCATTCACAATTTTATAAACAATTGAGAAAAACTTATAACCTATGTTAGTAACCTTATCTACTATCTATTTTAAAACAAAGTGTTTTTTATTGATACATCGGTGAACAAAATCACCTAACAAAGGAGAATCGTACCTCCCCGCTATGGGTTTCAAGTTGGAGTTGGAGTTGGAGTTAGCCCGCACTGTGCAGAGCAAAGAGGCCGAAATATACCTTACGATGGCGTGAAAGCCATCGACGTGTGCCTCTATAACATGAATAAAACGTACAAATTAAATAACTAGCCCTTAACCACAATATAGATAAGATATGGAACAGTACGGAAACTACATACAAATATTCGAAACGGCTCACTCACACAAACATACGCATCGACGAGACTCCTAAGCGGCATTCGCTACTGACAGGACCGCGAGAAACGCTTAGGAGTCTCGTCGATGCGTATGTTTGTGTGAGTGTGCCGTTTCGAATATTTGTAGGTAGTTTCCGTACTGTTCCATATCTTATCTGTACTGTGCCTTAACCCTGGAAGAATAGTGTCCTATAAATAAAAAAATCTTATGTATAAAAGTGTTCTACGTATTATTCCAGAGATCGTATACACGTGTGCCATTTCTGACTCCTAAGTTATAGGCCCACATCTAGTTCAGGAGTCAGAGCACCTACCTATACACCCCTATATTTTAATTAGTACAAAAAATGGGGCTCTATCAGTAGCCGTTACTGATCACATTTGTGTAGTCAAAAGTAAAAAAAAATTAAATCCCAAAATTGTCCACAAAAAATTGCCATAATTGGTGAATCAATCATTCATAACAATTGCTATTAGAAAATACTACTCGCGGTGTTTTTCCATTGTATGTTATTCTTAATCAATAGCCTGTACAATATTTCTATAAATTGAGTGTCAGACAACTAGTGCCTGACGCTGATTTTCAACTGAACTGGACCTATTTTGGTGCAGCCGTGAGGCACACAACTACATTTTTGCTTCTAAGAAGTAACAAACTTAACAAATCCATACAAAATTATGCTTACCTACTGATAGAAATACCTAGTAGGTACTGACCGTCTTTTGCATATCAATAAAGCAAGGGCAAAATCGTAAAAACTATTTCAGTTTTGAATAATGAGGTAAAATTTTCAACAAAATCTATTCTTAATTATTCAATGAACAATAAATTTATATTCAACTCTATCCAATTTAAACTTATGTTGAACAACTCTCGCCGTTGAAACTTCCGTCATAAGGCCAGTGCAAGTGGCCCAGCCGAGTTGACACAGATAAATATTGAATGGCGGCAACAAGTTAGAACAGCAACATTTGCTCCGCGATAGTTATTATCCACACAGAGCACGGAACGACTAGATGCGCCATTTTACTAACTGAAGTCTTTCCAAATTTTGCAATGTTGTATGTTTCGCACTAGTGTGGATAAGTACAGCGGCTATCCGCCGTTACAATTCTTATACATCCTTATACATATTATACAACAAACCCCAACGCGCCTGTTGTCTGTTCGCGATAAGCTCGAATACTACTGAATGGATTTTCATGCAGTTTTCGCCAATAGACAGAGTGTATAATTCAATAATGTTTTCTGTATATAGGTTCAAATATGATGATGATTTTTCAAGATATCAGCAAAAAACAAACCGACTGGCAGCTCTCATCGAAAACAGCCAAATAAATAACTAGCCAACCCAGTTTCATACGGGTATTACTAATCTTTGAATTTCTCATTTCTCTGCATTTGAATCTTTCATGAATCTTTCTACCTATTGTTAAAAAACCGCATGAAAATCCTTTCAGTAGTTTATGAGTAGTTTATCTCGAACAGGTAGACATTCAGTCTATCTGTTCGAGATTTCAATTAAGAACTTGGTTTTATAATAAGTAAAGCTATAGATCAACAATTTTATTTTTTTATACTATTGTAGTAGACAATATATGGAATATGAATGCAATTTTTTTATTTGGTAAATTAAATCATAGATAAATATAGAGACAGCCCGTTTAGTTTACTTCAGTTATTTTCATAGTGTCATATCGTACGGTATTCTATTGTGGGGAAATGCCGCCGATATCTAGACGATTTTTGTTTTGCAGAAAAGGGCTATTCATTCAATTTATAAATTAAATCCCATATACTCATCATAAACACATCATTCACATTTTTTTGTAAATTGTATTATTGTGAATGTGGGGAATAAGTGGATTACTCTTTGTTTTTCTTAAATTTTAACATAATGTCTGGCAGTTTTGAGTACTTACCCAAAGGTCCTTTCTTCGGTATTGTTCGTCTAGTCGTTGAGCTCCTTAGTAGTTCTGAGTTGAGCTACACGAATACTGACAAATGCTCGCACTGACTGGACAGGTCCGCTCAGCGCTGTGTGTGGTTCTTTCTTCAAAAGGCCATCTCAGACTCCAATATGCGTAGTTCTCATAAGATTAGACCATTACATGTTTGCTGTATGGACTTTAAAAGAGAGAGATTTTGACCCCTGAGTTTGTTTCGGTGTTTCTTCTTCTGGTAGTCAGCTAGGAAACACCGGCTTCATCTAGTTTAAATTGACGAAAATATTTACGTGTAAAAGTGTTTTAAAACCTATTTGCAAAATATATATCATTTATCATTATTATTTATATTTTTTTTATTTCGTTTCCTTTTCTACCAATATTTATATTGTTTTCACAGTTATTTTATTAATATTTATTGATAAACTGGTTAGATAACAAATATTTTTTCATGCATATTATTCCCTATCGGATCCATGAAAGTTATATAATAATAATAATTGTTACATGTCGTAATTTTCTGATTGTAAATTGGGATACACTCATTGTTGTTGGTTTGAATGAAAAGTTATATAATACCTACCGTATCTAGCTGTGCCCACCGTGATGATTCAATGTTCTATGGTATCCAACAATATCTCAGTTACCTACCTACATAGGGCACGTAAGTTTGAAAATGGCAACGTCAGACTGCAGAGAAATTATTTAACGAGTTTTAGGTCAGTTTTGTTTCCAAGTTCACAGTTCCGCCTTGATTGCTATTGCTTTTTATAACACTACATTTACATTTTTATTTGTATTTAACTAACACTGATTGTACCTACATACGTCTGTACAACTAGAGTGACCTTGAAAAACGCTTTTGTCGTTTTGTACACACAGGTGTACGAAATTTATTCGGCCGAAAATTTCGTTTTTTCTAGAAAAATCCAGAAAATGATTTTTTATTTATTTATTGGTGATTTTACGTAAAATCGCGCAATCACGTAATAATAACATCCCGTCGCGCGAGGGGTCACGCTTATTAGATACAATTCGGACATTCATGCTCAATGTTCACATTCGTGACGAGTTTCTAGTTTATTTCATGTTTTCCGTTCTGATTTGCTGCTAAATATCGATCTAAACACTCACCACGCATGCCACGAAACGTCCGGAAGATTAATTCACACGTCATTGAACCCACTCGTGTGGAAAACCATTGCACTCAAGAACCTGTGGATCGTCTGTAAAGGGACCTACTTTCATCTTACACAACTGAATCTTTCATGAATATAAAGGCGAAATTTATTCAAATGAAATAATGTATGAGCCTCTTTTTGTATCGTAGGCCACTCGCAATAAATCAGTACAACGAAGGATTGTTTTAAAAGTGACAAGTTTTTACGCTGTCATCTTATCTATGGAACTGATCACAAAATATATTATTTATAACATTTAAGGTAGATTTTTTATTAAAAAGATTGCACAGAGGAAAAAGTATGACAAAGATATTAAACGACACGAAAAAGTACTTTCTGATCTCATAACTTTTGAGAACACAATAGGTTTATAAAAGTTGAGAAGCCCAAGTAACGGCCGAAAATTCCAGGACAGAAAGTTTACTTTGTGATTCAATCCTGCTAAATTACGGTATAAAAGACTAAAGACAAACAGGAGAGCAGCGGCTCGATTTACGAAGTACCACGCCGAAAAACGGTGCCCGGAAAATTGAATTTTTCAACACCTCTTAAGGATGGGTTCACATTGCTAAAGTTGAACACAGAACACCCTCTTTGTGTCCTACGCATATCTTTAATGCTTTTTCAAGTAAAAATACGGAAATTTAACCCTTATTAACATTAAAGAATGTTTTACTAAGGGGAAGGTCGTAATGTGATATTACAAAACCAACCTTGTAAGATTTTGTCAACATAATTTTCATAGCTATTGCTAATGTTATTCACATAATGTCAATTTATAATGAATCTCAAGAAATTGAGTTGCTTAAGACGTTGGCAGTTATTTTCCTTCTACGTTCGACTGAACATTTGAAAGTGGCGCCAGTGACTGAAAAGTTGAAAGGGAATCGTTTGTCTTGGTATGGTCATGTGAAGAGGAGGGATGAAACGCATGTTACTAAAACAGTTATGAGTTTACATGTGGATGGATGGAAAGGGAGGGGGAGACCAAAGAAAATATGAATGGATTGTGTGAAGAGTGATATGAAAGAAAAGGAAGTTAGTGATAGTATGACGAGTGACAGGGCAGAATGGAAGTAAAAAACATGTTGCGCCGACCCCAAATAACACGGGACAAGGGCAGGAAGATGATGATGATGATTTTCGACTGAACATGTGAATATTCGTAAATAAACAAATAAGCGGAGCAGACAACAGTAATTAGAACAACATCAAGAAAACATGTCATGATTATATTACATTAAAGTTGTAAACACGTTTAAAAAATACTTGTATTGTTTACTAGCTGTCGCCCACAATTTCAGCCGTGTCTTTTGTTACTGCCCCCTAGCCAAGTTACAACCGTTTTGTGTCGAATTCCGATCTCCAATCGGTAACGCCTCGGTGTCAGCAATTGTAGAACACGATAAGTTGGTAGCCATGTTGACGCGCCTGAGTCGGCCGCTCGTTCTACAATGTCGTTCTACAATAATAAAGGATGTAGCGTTGAACATTGTAGAAACGATAACAATTCATTCTATCATTTTGAACGATGTGAACTTGGCTAAGAATTTTCTATTCGTTTGTTCTGGCCACGTGACTTAACGTTGAGATGATGTCATTCCCATACATTTGATTAGTTTTCGACTAGCGTTAACGATTGCAGATTATCAACTTGGCTAGGGGTGCTGCTCCGCTTCCGTGGGTTATAAAGTCATGATATTTTAAAAACCTATAATCTTTCTCGATAAATGGCCTATGCAACACTCTAAGCATTTTTCAGTTCGAACCAGTTGTTTCTGAGACTTGCGCGTTCAAACAAAAAAAAAAAAAGCTCTTTAGCTAAATAGTTTGTTAAATCTAATATATAAAAATCTCGTGTCACAGTGTTTGTCGCCGAATTCCTCTGAAACGGCTTGACCGATTTTTATCATTTTTCTGTATATTTAGTAGGTATGAGAATAGGTTATATGCTATTTTTTTACCCTCCTTTTATATGACAGAATAACGGGCAACCATTATTCCGAAGACATGTGACATTCACCAACCCGCACTGGACCCGCGTGGTGGATTACGGCCCATTCCCTCTCCTAGAGAGGAGACCTGAGTCCCAGCAGTGGGAACATTAAAAGGTTGATTATGCTATGCTATGTTGTCCCGCTCGTATTGGTAGCGTCATCTAGTATTAGTATAGTTCTTGAAACTTATGCACAAGTAAAATACACTATTCAAAGGCTGACTTAATACCTTAGGCGTTTCCTACTTGTCAATCTTAGGAAGAAGCAGAAGTAAAACATGGCAAGTATCACATAAAGAATAGACAAAAAGACACTACAATAATTATATGTGTATGTCCCAATGAAAGAGTTACCATAGCCCTAAAATGCAAAGGGCAAGTAAAGATATTCAAGTGGGTTTTACATAGTTAAAATCTCTTTCGCCCTTCCCTTCCATCTAGAACGGGGGAGAGATATTTAACAATAGCTCATAAGAATTAATAAGAAAAAGAGACGAACAAATATTGATTGCTACACTTACTCGTACCTAATCCAGTTATCCCAAACAACGTGATTTTTCCTTACAGTAAAACCAAGGAATTGGCACGCCCAGTATTAATGCCGCAGTCCGAGTGACATCACCTATGACTTCTTCACGTATGCATAAAACAGATAACTCATGATCACACGCGTCCTACGTAAGTCTATTTTATTTATTTATGGGACAATAAACAACAACAATATACATATAGACTAAAAAAAACAGTACAAACGTGCGTTTACAATATTGCAGCCCACTGCATTATCTACATAATGACGCACAATATTACTGGCAGTAAATGCTGGTAAAGTCGTCCGTATTTAAACAAATTCAAGAGTCTAAATGTCATAATATGTAGCATAGTTGGCTTAGTTCATCTAAAATAAATAAGAGACAACTCAATATCGCTAACCACAGAATATATCAGTAATATTGCTTGTCTCTTAGCTATAGGTTTTTTGTCAGCTTGTTCAGACAAGTCGCAAGCCGACGCGCACATCGTTCCCTTGACCTAGTTTCAAAGGGAGGTCGAAAGAGACCGTTTTGTGCCCAAAGTGAGGAACAATGTCGGTTTAGAAAGTACGTAGGCCCGTGTATTCGTACGTAGTTAAATACTGTAACGAGAAAAGCTGTTTGGTTTATGGCCGGTTGCGTTTTGGCTATTACTGGCTTCTGCTAGCGACTTGACCGCGTGAATATAGGTTTCTGCATACAAACTTTAGACCCCCGTCTTATCCCCTTAGAGGGGTGGATTTTGAACAATCCTTTCTTATTCTTTGTATGGCGCTGAAAATCAGCGCTGTGGCTCTGTCCAGCACATGAGCCCCAGCATTTTACTGAGCGCTGGCCGTTTTGCATGAATGTGTCGCATAATTTAACTTTTTTGCATAATTTGTTATATATGTATGTTATTATTATTATTTTTTAAGTTATGTGTCATGTTTGTGCAAATAAACTGTTTTTCTTTCTTTCTTTCTTTGTATGCGGCATCCTAAGCATGATTGCTGACATACCGGATTGCTGTATTCTGAATCTTTGCTCCAGTTTTTCAGCTGGGGTGCTGAAGAAATGATTGTTTTATTGTGCGTGTGAATGTAATTTGTAAGTTTGTTTTATTTTTACTAACACAAAATGAGCCTTGTTACTCGAAATAAAGAATATTATTAATAATATTATTCCGTACATTCATTTTCAATACATATTTTTATTATTTAAAAATATGTATTAACAATTATTAACTAAAAATATAATTAAATTTAATAATTAATGAATAATTAAAAATAGATTTAAAACAGATACAAAAAAAAAATTAAATATATAAAAAATAGTTATTTATTATTATTACATTTATTTTCTATATATACATATTATTCACATTTTTAAATATTTCAAAACAAACATAATAAAAAAACATTTAAAAATATAAAAAATAGTAGCCCACCGGCATCGGGAACAGGGTCCAAGCTACCGGTGGTCAGGGCTCCTGAGAGAGGAATCTCCTAACAATGCGCGCCGTGTCCAGCAGTACCGCTTTCTGGATCAAGCCCTTAATCCAGCTGCCCAACGAGAGCCTCCTCAGATGTTGTTCGAGGCTCTTAGCTATTAAGCCATTCGCCGTTACGACTATCGGCACAATGACTGCTCTATCCACTTCCCACATGTCGACAACCTCGCGAGCTAAGTCAAGATATTTAGTTTGTTTATCTTTCTCAGCTTTCACGAGGTTCTCGTCATGAGGGACCGCTATATCAACAATCATTGTGCGACGCTCTAGTCGATCTATCACCACTATGTCAGGCTTATTGGCAACAATAGTCCTGTCAGTGATGATAGATCGATCCCAATACAATGTGACGCTGCCATTCTCGAGAACTGGGTCGGGCACATACCTATAGTACGGTACTTCTGATTCCACAAGATTGTATTTAAGAGCAAGTTGCTGGTGAATAATCCTGGCTACAAGGTTGTGTCTATGCAAATAGTCTCCGTTAGCTAAATGAGAACATCCAGAAATAATGTGTCGGATTGATTCTCCGGGTCGGTGGCATGCCCGACAGATGTCAACCATACCGTCCTTCACAATGTATTTCCGGTAGTTGTTCGTCATCATAACTTCGTCCATAATTGCAAAGACAAAACCTTCGGTTTCTCCAAAGAGATCACCAAAGCGCAGCCAGGATACGGACGCTAAAAGATCTACATCGGGCCCATGTAAGGCCCGGTAAAAACGCCCGTGAAGCTCCTTGCCCTGCCATACTGCCCTGCGTTCATTAGTATCCATTACTGTAGGTTTGCGCCAGTTCTCGTTAACCAAGGAGAGCGGGGTGAGGCCTTTGTCTACCGCAACCACATCTCGGTGCATCCCCACGTCGGTTTTCAGGAAGTATTCCCTGAGACTGCATATCTCGCGGTTGTGCAGGGTCTTAGCATTCAAGAAACCACGACCTCCGCACTTCCGCGGGATATATAGCCTCATCACCGATGACCGTGGGTGATGCATCCGATTTGCGGTAAGTAGAGCGGACCCTCCTATCCAGGGCGTCGAGTTCCGTCAGAGTCCATTTGAGTATGCCGAAAGAGTACATCAAAACCGGCATGACCCAACCATTGAAGGCGCGCACCTTGTTCCCGCCCGATAAAAGGCTGTTCAGCACTTTATTCAGGCGGCCAAAGAAGCGTTCCCTCAACGATAGTTTCATGTCAGCAGCATTGATGCCTAACGCTTCCGACATACCCAAATACTTGTAAGTTTCGGTTGAGCAGAGGGATCTAATGTATATGGAATCCGAGAGTTGGGTACCCACGGATTCCATAATCTCCCCTCGCTTCACATGCATGACTGCACATTTGTCCAAACCAAATTCCATCCTGATGGCACTACTGAAGGTTTCAGTTACCTTCAGTAGCTCCATCAGTTGCAAGTTGTTGGAGGCAAAAAGTTTCAGATCATCCATGTAAAGAAGGTGAGATATAACCTGACCACCTCTTCTCAACCGGTAACCTAAGCCGGAACCCTCCAGCAGTGTGCTGAGAGGGTTTAAAGCTAGGCAAAACCACAGTGGACTCAGACTGTCGCCCTGGAATATGCCACGCTCGATCCTTATCGGTTCGCTGCTCTCTCGAATTTGTCGACATCCTGGATAGTGAAGGGCCGTCCTCCACTGCCGCATACACGACATCAGGAAGGTGCGAAGAGTTGCATCAACTTTATACAGCTCCAGCACCCTCATGAGCCATGTATGCGGAACTGAGTCATAGGCCTTCTTATAATCTATCCAACATGTCGACAGATCTCTTCGAGAACGACGAACCTGTTGGCTAATGGCAACATCAATGAGGAGCAGCTCCTTAGTACCACGGGACCCGTTCCTACATCCATTCTGAGAAGCAGACATGATGGAGTTTGTCTCAATATGACTATTAATTTTGGTTCTCAGAATAGATGTAAGAACTTTATAGACCGTCGGCAAGCACGTGATCGGTCTATAATTTTTAGGCTCCGCAGTACTACCCGATTTATGGAGCAGGTGGGTTATTCCTGTCGTAAGGAACTGGGGCAGCGACCCTGACTCTAAGGCAGGTTGGAATTGGGATGCCAAGCGAGCATGCGATCTTTGAAACCATTTAAGCCAGAAGTTGTGCAGCCCGTCCGGCCTTGGAGACTTCCAGTTAGGCAACGGACGGACTGCACGAGATACGTCCTGGGGACTGATGGTAATTGGCTCCATTTCTGGTATAAGATCGCACGTTCGCTCGATCTCCCGAGTCCAATCACCCTCGGTGTGACTGACAGGCACCGTCCAGATGCTGCGCCAAAATGAGCACATGGCATCATCATCCGGTAGGCGCGTATCAATCACACCTTGGTCCGGTCGCTCCCAAGCCCTATAAACCCACCTTTCGTTTCTTTGGAACGTGCGATTCTGGGTGTACCGCTCCACTCGCCGCTTGTACCGTCGAATACGGTTTGCCCATGCATAGACCTTCTGCTTCAGGAAGTCGATACGCTCTGTGATATGAGGTAGATAATCTCGAGGACTGATATTTGTCCCCGAGAACGCCCGCCTCACAAAGCGCATCACCCTAGGGCGAGTGTTGCCCTCCCTGAAGCAGATAAGCTTGCCGATGAGTGCTCTGGCCTCACCAATACGGCGCTCGATCCTGCACTGCCAAGCTGGTACAGGTGGTCGTGTAACCGTGTCACTGTTAGGAAACTTGACTCGAGCTACACGACATGCCGCTACAGCAGCACAATACAAGATCGAGTGGGTATCAGTAAGGTCTTCGCTGCTATCAAAACAATTTGATAGCTGCGAATCCAGAGCACACACCAGCGCCCTATTTTTCTTATGCATGGGCAAACGAGGTAATCGAGGTCTAAGCTCAGCCGGTGTGAAGCGGTACTCTCGGAATGCATCCGCCAAAGCGCTCCTCAAACGTACATTGCACTGGTTACTCACGGATATAGCCCCGTCATCATCATCCTCTCCAACGTGGTCGGGTCGCAGTGAAACATTGGATTGCAGTTGCACCGCGGCCTGTGGCGAAGCAGGTGAAACACGGCTACTCCGTGATTCGAGGCGAAGTCTATCAAGTATGGCATCATCCAGCATACGGTTACGCTGGATGACCCGCACCTGATCCGATAGTCGTTGGGCCGAAACGTTGACTTATTATTATTATTATTATTATATGGGTGTTTTTAATATCGTGCGGTTTTGATCACGCATGCGGGATTGCCCCGCACGCGTTACCCCTCGCAAATGTCCTTTTCATACAATGTAATGCGTGGAATAGGCACGCGGGACGCGGGGCGTGATGCCAGCAGCGAGAAATCGAGGGTTTAGGCTTGGCTATGATGAGTTAATGAGTGAATCACGACTTTGTCTTATAAACATACTGAAGTAGGTGCATCAAGCCATGATTTTATTTAACGAAGTAACTCTTTTTTACAAGCTTTTCTTAAACTTGCAATATTTGTTTTTGTGTTGGTTTGTTGTACAAATGGATTTTAAAACTGTTAACCCTAACCGATTGAGCTGAAATTTGTTACACCTATGTAACTTAGATAACAATGCATGAATGTGGTACCATCATGGAGCTAGTCTAACGCGCATCAAAATAAGTCCATCGTATTTCAGCTCTTTGGAATGGTCGTAATGGGTAGGTACAATAGTGCCAACCCATCAAGACCAAACGAACGTTTGGTTCGGTATACCGAACGATAACATTTTGTTAAGAAATAAAAAACATTTTTTATGTTATGGTAATTTGTATAGAGATAACTAAATGACTAGTAAGAAAAAAAATATGTGGAACCCAAAGTTTTTAGAGAGTTATATACACACAAAAGCGCGGACGTTCCAAAGACCCATTCCTAAGTTCTTCTTGCTCTAGTTTTAATAGGCTTAGAATAGCAAAGTACACCAAAATATCTATATATATATAAATGAATAGCTATTCGTTAGTCTCGCTAAAACTCAAAAACGGCTAGACCGATTTGGCTAATTTTTGTCTTGAAATATTCGAGATAGTCCAGCCCCCCTAGCCAAGTTACTATCGTTTCGTTCGGCGCGAACGCCTCGAGTAGGCCACGCCTCCGAATCCTTTGTTCTGACCACGTGACTGAGCGTTGAGATGACGTCAGAACAAAGGAATCGGAGGCGTGGCCTACTCGAGGCGTTCTTTCCGAACGATACTATTGTAACTTGGCTAGGGGGGCAGGGAAGATTTAAACGATGAGCAAAAATGTAAAAAAGTCACGAAAAAAAATCCGAATACAACGCCATCTTTAATTAAAATGTCATTATAAAAGGAATTATACTGTTCTGGTGATGCCAGTAAATTGCGTTATCCTCACTAGGCGGTACGAAGTACGCAGGATCAGCAAGTGAGTAAATAAAAATATTGTGTTATCAGTTATCAGTTTCATTTCGTAGCGGAGATGAGAATGTTAAGATGGATGTGTGGTGTGACAAGAATGGATAAAGTGAGAAATGAGTATATTAGGGGAAGTTTGAAAGTGGTGCCAGTGACTGTAAAGTTGAAAGGGAATCGTTTATCTTGGCATGGTCATCTGAAGAGGATGGATGAAGCGCATGTTGCTAAAAGAGTTATGAATTTACATGTGGATGGATGGAGACGGAGAGGGAGGCCAAAGAAAAGATGGATGGATTGTGTGAGAAGTGATATGAACGAAAAGGGAGTAAGTGATAGCGTGACGAGTGACAGGACAGAATGGAAGAAAAAAACGTGTTGTGCCGACCCCAAATAAAACGGGACAAGGGCAGGAAGATGATGAGTTATCAGTTTCATTTGTATACCATCTCACCATATTAACTGTAGTATAAATAAAATGGGCAAAGTTTACATTGATTGTCCGCGCTTCTAGTGTAAAGTAGTAATTAAATCATCATCATCATCATTTCAGCCGAAAGACGTCCACTGCTGGACATATGCCTCCCCCAAGTGTCGCCACAATGAACGGTCCTGTCCGTCTCGCATCCATCGGACTCCCGCAACCGTTACCAAGTCATCGGTCCACCTTGTAGGAGGCCTTCCAACGCTGCGTCTTCCGGTACGTGGTCGCCATTCCAGAACTTTTCGGCCCCAACGACCATCCGTTCTGCGAGCAATGTGCCCTGCCCATAGCTACTTAAGTTTGGCGATTCTTCGTGCTATGTCGGTGACCTTGGTTCTCCAGCGGATATCCTCATTCCTGATTCGATCACGCAAGGAAACTCCGAGCATAGCCCTTTCCAATGCCCCTTTGGGTGACTTTAAATCTTCTGATGAGGCCCATTGTAAGCGACCACGTTTCAGAGCCATATGTCATCACTGGCAACACGCACTGGTCATAGACTTTCGTCTTGAGACACTGTGGTATATTGGACGAGAAAGTAAGTAAATGATAAATCATATTTAATTTACAAACAGTTTTTATGGGACATATTTTTCACGTCAATTTAAACTAAGTAAATGAGGCTGATATTTCCTAGCTTTTCCAAAGGCCATACAATAAACATGAATGAGTCAAACCATTATGAGAACTTTTGAGAAAAGAGCCACACAAATTTGAGTGGACCTGCCCAGTCAGCGTAAACATTTGTGAATATTTACAACTCTTCTCGGGACTGCTCTTGAGCGCCTGAACTCAACGACTGAAGCTCAACGAATAGAAGACTGGAACCTCATTAGAATGACCGCATAAAAAACAGCAATCTTCACAAATGATTTTAATCTACATTTTGAATTTCACCCCTTTTGAATTTTGAAAACATTGTTCATTTTTAGGATGACCTACTTTCATTGGTTTTGGCATTTTTAACCGAAAAAAATAAGGAGGTTATCAATTCGGTTGTATGTTTTTTTTTTTAATGTGTGTTACCTCAGAACTCCGTCGTTTATGTACCGATTTGCAATTTTTTTTCCTCTTAGAGAATATGCGTTAATTCGAATTGTCATGAGAAATAGGCACTCTGGTTATAATAAGTGTATCGCAACTAAAAAGTGTGAAAAAAAAAAACTTAAAAAAAACCGGCTTCACTAATAAAGACACTAAAAGGATCAAAATAACTTTAATTTCGGAAGTCGGTGTTAAATAAGAAAAACAAAACAAAAACGAGAAACACCGATATCCGAAATTAAAGTTATTTTGATCCTTTTAGTGTTTTTTTTAGTGAAGTCGGTTATTTTTTTTTTGTATTAAGTTTTTTGTTGAATGAAAAATAGATTACCTATATATATTACGCACTTAAAAAAATATCAGGACCGCTCTGCCCAGCCCTACATTCCTCGCTCAGGAATCGATTAATTAAATCTAACGTTGAGTCATGTTTTAAACCTAGTTACCAATTAATATTCGTTAGTTTGTACATAAGGGCCACATTTGCTTGTCAGATCACAGCTGCTCCTAATCGAGGTCGCTGTATAACGCGTTGTCACAGCCCGTTTGTTAGTGATCACAACAAATTACATTAACAGTATGATGTCATCTAATGTCATGGTACTCAATGTTTCAGTCGATACAAAATTTAAATAGTAATAACAATATTTAGACGAGCAGTGGTATCCGAGTGTAACGGCCTCGACTTACGAGTTGAAGGTCGCGGTTTCAAACCCAGCCAGGTACAATACTTTGTGTAATTTATTTCATCACCACTGCTTTCTTAACGGTGAAGGAAAAATCGTGAGGAAGTCGGCATGACCTAGAACCAGAACTTCGAAGACGTGTGACATCCACTAATCCGCACTGGGCCCACGTGGTGGATTATGGCGCATTTCCTCTCCTAGGAAGGAGGCCTGAGTCCCAGCAGAGCGAACATCAATAGTTGATTGAACTTATGGGCTATGTTTTAACAATATTTAAAGCTTATTTCTTATTTTATCGTGGTCAAACGCGAGCGTATCAACAATAAAAAAACTAAATGTTAATACCGTTTTAAAGTTAGAGTCGGTGCATCGTTGGCATGTGTGTGCCAACGATGCACCGACTATTTCCATCTTAAATGTTCGTTGTTTCGTTGTCACATTGTCATATATTTTTTTTAATAATTATATTATTATTATTATGGTATTATTTTATGGTCTCTTCACTTCCCTAGGTTGACTGGTAGAGAATGCCTAAGGCATTAAGTCAGCCTTTGTACTTTGGTTGCATGAAGATTAAATAAATAAATAAATATTTTTTTAAATTATAAAATTATTTTAAATTTTAATGCTTGAATTATGATTTTAACTTAATTTTCTTTGTGGTGTATAAGAAGGTGCATTATTCCAGTCAAATATTGTAGACTATTATAGCCAATATAGCCACCTACAATCCTTGATACTCAAGAGATTTGTCCCGGCATTTTCCTCGTTCCCTCGAGTCACTTGCCTATACTATGTCAACCGATTTTCCCACAACTTTTTACCAAACGGTGTCACTTTCCGACTTCCTGTTAAATATTCATTTCTTATTTCATCCATTCGTATTAGATCACACTCACGAGTATATTGGTATCTAACTAGGTTCTGTTAAAACCATCGTCATGCACTAGTTGTCTGACATTTATGCTGAACTGGACCTATTTTAGCGTTACTATTTATTTTTATTTTTTGTTACTTTTATAGCTAGACGACTTGACGTACGGCGTTGTGCCACCGGTACATGGTGGACGGATGTCCACCAAAAAAATTATGTATGGGTGGGATCACCTATACGTAATTTTTTTTTTGGAAAACATTCATTGTCCTTACAGCTAAAGAGTGGCTGCCAGAGTTTTTGCTTCCAGATAGCTACAACCTAGGAGTATTTAGACTGGCCTGTTGGTCTAGTGGTTAGTGGCCCTGACTGCTATGCCGGAGGTCGTGGGTTCGATTCCCACCGAGGACAAATGTTTGTGTGATGAGCACGATCATTTGTTCTGTGTCTGGGTGTAATTTATCTATAATATGTAAGTATGTATTTAGAAATATATAAGTATGTTTATCAGTTCTCATAACACAAGCTCTGCTTAGCTTGAGACTAGATGTGTGGTAGTTGTGGATTATTATTATTATTATATCATTATTTAAGTCAAGAGGAAATAGGTTTTTTTTTTTTTTTTAAGGTGGGAAATCATCCAAATGACTTCTCGCGCTCTGGGCGGAGCGGGAGGGCGTGTCAGACTTTTACTGACTAAAACCACACCTGTATCCTTCAATTACCCTTTGCGTACTAGGACTACGGGTTTCCCTTTCAGAAATTCTCCGCGGTCCTAGCTAGCGGGCATCGGCCCCGCTGGGCCCCTACGGTTTGCTGACATCTCTTTGAGGAGCGCGAGTATCACTACGCGCTGTTGACGACTGGGCTCGGTCCGGTTAATTACCGAACAGCCAGACGGCGAGCTACCCAGTGCTCGACGTCCGCAAGCCCGCGTCTACCGTGGCTGGTAGTCGGGGACGGAATTACGACGGCTAGGGCGTGAGGACCTTCGTTCCCTCACGCGTGCAGCCTCCTCCTTCGCTAGCATTACTGCTTCGCAGAAGGAGGCGACCGCCTGCCACTCCTCTTCGCTCCGGACCATAGCCTGAACCAGGGCCCGACGCGATAGGTCGCTGCCGCCAATTGCCTCCACGAGGACACGGCGGTGCTCCGCCCAAGCGGGGCACGCCTCCACCGTATGCTCCACCGTGTCCTCCGGGTGGTCCACACAATGATGACACCCGGGCGTTGCTTCCGCCTGAATCCGATGCAGGAACCTCCCGAACTTGCCATGTCCGGTGAGGACCTGCATCATGCGGTAGGTGAGGATGCCGTGTTGCCGCTCCAGCCACTCCTCAAAGAGGGGACTTACCGCCATAATTGTGGCGTACCCAGCACTGGGTTGCGACAGTCGCCGTCGCCATTCCACCATGAGATCCCGCAGGAACTCTGTCCGCCATGCCGCGACTTGGCGCGGCAGCGAAGTTTCGCCCCGGCGTTGCATCTCCACGCGCAAATCGTGCATGAGTGCAAGGACTGTTGCCTCCAAAAAGAGGAAATAGGTAACTTCTAGGCTAGCGTGTTCCATCGTCAGCCACATCATCGTGGATAATAATAAAAAAAGCTAACTAGTGTTCGTGTTCTTTCTCTTTCTTCTATAAGCATTTGAAGAAATTGCATAGTAGTATTTACTTACTCTTGGAGCACGTTTTTATCATCAGCTCAACTAACACCTACCAGTAATGATTATAAATCATAGAGTTTGTGTTGGTTAATCAATTGTTATTAATTGAAACACCTACAAATTAATAATGATACCCGCAATGTTGGCGCTACTTGATCATGCATATCACATGTGTACTAATATAGTGTTTCCATTTGATTACGTTTACAAACATTTATATAATAGAGTAAATAGATTGCTCAAAATACACACACTTAACTTACATCAGTGCAGAAATAAAGTGAAAGCTTGTTTGATGGAACACAGTTATGAAGAAACAGAAAAACTATTAACTCCCTCAACTTAGAAATGACAAGTACATACATCTAAACCTCTCTATATTCCCCTCACACCCATCATACACACACATCCTCCCACACATACACACACACACCGTCACACACAGATACGCATACACACCCACACTGCTATGATTGCAACCAACGACGTAGTCATCTGTAATTCATAATTATGTAATTTTTCTAAGCATACCTATATGAATATGTATTTTTGGAGGAACTGACTCCCAAGTCACAGGCAATAAGCCTAGTTTGGGAGCCAGGGAACCTGTTATTGTGTACCTACAATGTATGTTATGAATGAAGTTATTATTATTATTAATAATAGAATCATGTATTCAATATTTAACCAAAAAATAGCACTTTTTTAAGATGGATAATCATCCAATGACTTTTCTCGCTCTAGGGTAGAGAGCGAGTGCTATAGGACCAAGGGTTTCCTTTTGAGAAATTGTCTGTGACCCCAGCGGGCATCGGCCCTGCTGGGCCTCTACGGTTTTGCTGACATAGAATAGAATAGAATAAACTTTATTGTACACCATAAAAGACACACACATCTTCACACACATCACACACCTCACCACACCACACACACACACACACACACACACACATCACACATCACACACACATCCCACAACACACACACACCACATCTCTTTGAGTCGCGTGTGGACGACGCGCCGTCGACGACTCAAGCTAGAACTACATTAGAGCGACGCACACGTGTAACACGTCAGATTTGTACGTAGAACGACGTTGCGTGGCTTCGCGTGGCGTGGATCAAGTGTCGCTCTACAAGTCTAGTTACCACATAAAATGTATGGAGACCGACGCGCCCAGATCGGCGTGTGTGGCACGTATGCGTAGTGTAGTTCTAGCTTCAGGCTCGGTCCGAACGGTTACTGGACGGCCGGACAGCGATCTACCTATTGCTCGTCATCAGCAAGCCGCGGGATTGGTGGAGATAAAAAAAAATAAACTATCGAGTTACTGCAGGCGCCCCTAGGAGTAATTAATTTAAGTTATTTATTGTTGTTCAGTCATTCAATATCGATTTACTACCACTCACGTCTGTGACGTTTGTTAGTAAATTTAATTTTACCCTATTTATGAGATACGGTCAAGATAGACAAGCATAAATTAAAAATCCATCACCCTTGGCTATACTTCTCATTTTATACGAGCCACGGCTTTCAACGTTTAAATATTTGAGCAAAAATATGTGTTCACGTAAACGGCAGCAGCTTGAAATATTTTTAACGGCCCGAATGTCGCACAGTCGCTCATAAAAGATTCTAGGTGAAGTAAACTCATCCAGGCGGGAGAGTATCCGAGCCCCTTATAGTTATTTAATGCAATCCAGCCGCTATTTACGCCTCGACAATGAAACAGCAACGTCACAGTTTTCAGAAAATCTGTTCCAGAATCTTGAACGCAATAAAGATGTTTTTTTTCAATGTTTTGTGGGTCACGAAGACGAGTCACAAAATAGATAGGTACAGAAGTCAATCTCATGTATGTACTTCACTTTTCATACCTACGCTCGGCGATCGCGCTAGTGTCAGCGCGTGGCGCCGAACTGTCAAAGTGCGACCGGGCGCGGTGATAAATGCCTTCCTAATCTGAATTGTAAAAATATTGCATGGCTATAAAATCATCTTCTCTTTCTCGACGCGGGGCCTGTTCTGTGTTACGTTAAAACATGGTTTGTTTCAAATTTGTTGTCAAAATACAAGCAAATATCTACTCACCTCTCTGGAACAACTGGTAGCCTAAAAAACGTCATTTTACTGTTTAATGTTGAATTTAAACAACCGTCTACTGAACAGTTAGAATAAGGTTTTTTTTTTTTGTTGTCCATTGTGTCTCAAACGGATAGCACTCGAGTTCGCATTGAGTAGAATTATTATTGAGCCGAGATATCGTGTCCGTGAGCGGTGTCTTATGTGCGTTGCTCGAGCGCGCTTTGTATGTAGATTGACTTCTGTACCTATCTATTTTGTGTATTGAACTGTCTTTATTTTTCAAGTGACACTATGTAATAAATAAGAAGTGGTGGATGCAACCACCCATAAATTGCGAATATTAAGGGCCGTGCCTTACTGGGGCGCCATAGAGGGATAGCCAAGTCATGACGCCAAAGAAAATAATGGTTGGTTACATGATCAACAGTGGCCAAGTGAGGTACACACCATTGAACTGTATGCATGTTCTTGGCTATTAATGCTTTAAAACAAAACAAAATGTATTAAACCATATCAATCACACCGAACCGGTTGGTGTACCTACTCAACTAATGATGGCGGATGATGCACGAACTTACCCGAAGATAGTCGAACGAGACTCGCGACGCGATTCGTGAATTCAGTTGCGATGCGGCCGAAGGTTCAGGCAGATCTATCGAAACCGAATGAATGCCGACACGTGAATATTTTTACCGAAACTTCCCAAAACTGAACCTTCGATTGGTTGACTCACTAGTAAAGTGCTCAAAAAAACAACGCTGATACTGTGCCAGGCAAAGAGACAACAAGTAAACAATATTATGGTCAAAACTGGCAAAGGAGTTTATTTGAAATCCCCAGAAAACTGCTATAATTTGTTATACATGTCATTCTGAATCTATCTATGGGGTTAATATCTTTTATTACGTAAATTTTTCACAGACTTTGTTTATTTTTAGAACAATGCGTTGGTTATTTCAATTAGGCGGAAAACTCGTAATAATAAGAAAAGAGTCACGGCGGCGAACGCCTGGCTGGAGCGATACAATAGTGTTGGGTGCGGTGAATTCCGAGTACGGCGGCCGGCGGCGGCGGTGAGCTCATACCTTAATAACTGATATTAGGCGGAGAATAAACGATATTCAATTCTTTCTTTTGCTGTTTCTGACAGTATTATTACCGTACTTATTGTATAGAAATTGGAACAGAATAATGTTTTTTATGTTCAGTTAAGGTAACTCATAAAACAATTTTTGAAACTGAATTCTCGCACGGAACAAATATTTGTATGGCCTACTGATAAGTTGTTCCGGGTCTGGATGTCTTGAATATGTGACGTTCCGTGTGTGAGCGCACTCACCATACACGAGTAATTTCTAATGTTTCTCAGTTACGTAAAACAACTCTAATTTATTACAACACTAGCTTTTGCCCGCGGCTTCGCTCCCTTCAACTGACTACTCTATTCTGTTCTACTCAACTCTACCCTACTCTACCCTACTTTACCCTACTCTACTCTACTCTACCCACTCTACCCTACTCTACCCTACTCTACTCTGCTCTACCCTAATCTACCCTACTTTCCCCTACTCTACTCTACTCTACCCTACTCTACCCTACTCTACCCTACTCTACCCTACTCTACCCTACTCTACCCTACTCTACCCTACTCTACCCTACTCTACCCTACTCTACACTACTCTACCCTACTACACGCTACGCGTGATGGCGTGACCAAGGGAAATAGGGATTCATTTTTATATATATAGATTTACCTTGAATTAACCGCCTCATTGAATGGTCGTAATCGAGCCTGAGCATGAGATCTCGAGATACTTAAGATGGACCAAAATGTGATTAGGTTTTAATACTAAATATTTTTCAGTAAATTTATTTACTTTAACCTAACACGGCCAAAGGCCATTTAAATACTTGTTTTGACATAACATATACCTAACATATAAACAAAATACGAGTAATAATAATGAGATATAAATACACGAGAGCAGTGGTGGCCGAGCGGTAACGGCCCCGACTTACGAGATGTAGGACGCGAGTTCAAACCCAACCAGGCGCATTACTTTGTGTAATTTATTTCATCACCACTGCTCTCAAAACGGTGAAGGAAAACATCGTGAGGAAACCGGCATGTCCTAGAACCAAAAATTCGAAGACATGTGACATTCACCAACCCGCACTGGGCCCGCGTGGTGGATTATGGCCCATTCCTTCTCTTAGAGAGGAGGCCTGAGTCCCAGCAGTGGGAACATTAAAAGGCTAATTATGGTATAAATGCACGGCAGTCATACACTTAACTCACAATACTACAGACAGACTGACAAGATGATCTTCCATTCATCCACGAACACGTCACAATTAATTAACTGAGTTAGTTATATAGTTAGTTAAGTAACAAGTCACGTTTAGCGTCCAAGAGAGCATTGAGCTCGAGGGTAAGAAGATGGACTTAAACGACGGTACGACTCCCAGAAACAGCAGGCCATTTGTATTGGACGCACTGACACAGGGGGTAAGCACATTGGCTCGTTACGTCACCAGCAGTTAGGTTCAATACGTCCGTCTTCATCAACGGCCCGTAAACGACTGCTCGTGTACTCGAGACAAGTATACAAACACTAGTGTACTGCGCATCCGATTACGACTATAAGTTGATCGGAGCAAACAGTTGGTATAGCTTGTCGTGCAGTTCATTGTCATCGTCATCATGATTTTAGTCGAAAGATGTCCACTGCTACACAAGTGTTGCCACAACCACAGAATAAGTAATAGTCAGAACGAACAGTCCTGTGCGTCACGCATCCATCGCATTCCCACGAACCTCACCAGGTCATCGATCCTCCCTGTGGGCGGCTTCCAACGCTGCTTCTTCCGTTGAGCGGTTGCCACTTCTGCCCCCCTAGCCAAGTTACAATCGTTTCGTTCGGCGCGAACGCCTCGAGTAGGCCACGCCTCCGAATCCTTTGTTCTGACCACGTGACTGAGCGTTGAGATGACGTCAGAACAAAGGAATCGGAGGCGTGGCCTACTCCAGGCGTTCGCGCCGAACGATACGATTGTAACTTGGCTAGGGGGGCAGAAACTTTCGGCCCATCGATCATCTGTTCTGCGAGCAATATACCCTACCCGCTGCCACTTAAGTTCGGCGATTCTTCGGGCTATGACGGGAGCAACTATTTTGCTATGAAATAATACATATTAATGATTTGGTAATGTTTTCATAAAAGTGATGGTAAAGATAAAAGTTATGATATTAGAAGTAGATGATGTAGCCCCAATGCTTCGCGAAGCACGTAGGTCCTGCTTCCCCCGAGTATTGTCGTATTGCCGTCAGCTCGTAGTATGAGGGTTTGGGAAGATATTGTGTTCCCACAAATGCTTGTGCAATAAATATTATTTCTATGTGGTTTCAAATAAAACACAAAAGTGACTTTTCCACAATACAGTTATAATTTAAAAAGAGCTTGCCGCAAGCGAATTAAAACGATTATAAAAGCCAACATAACACGTTGAATTAATTCTCCGGTCCTACTTCAAAAGGATTATGCAGAACATTGCATACAAGTCGTCTCTGCTAATAAATGCTCTCACAAAAGACAAAGGATTCAGATTAAAATGAGTTTTATTCTAAAAGAAGCAGATTTTTAATAAAAATAATATACACAACGAAACGAAAATATTTTGTTGGTTGGTAGTTCTTACAAGGAGCAACGGATCGACATATTTTTAGGGTTCCGTACCTCAAAAGAAAAAACAGAAACCCTTATAGGATCACTTTGTTGTCCGTCCATCTGTCTGTCTGTCAAGACCCTTTATCTCGAGAACGCATGGAGGTATCCAGTTGAAATTAAAACGATATACTTAAGTTTGCGGTCCCTTGAATGTGTGAAAAAAACAAACTTCTAAGTTAACGAATAAAAAACATACGGCCATTAATGTCGAAAAAAACGATACTCTCAAAAAAATCAAAATTCATAGGGTACTTCCCGTTGACCCAGAATCCTGAAATTTGTCATAAAGCAAGGTCTTATAGCACAGGAAGTATGAATAAATCTGAAAACAGTAAATTTGTTGTTACCTACGTCACAAAAAAAAAATACTTTTTTGCAATTCGGAAAAATCTTCGGGAATTGTAGTTTGTACGGAACCGTCAGGGCGCGAGTTCGACTCGCACTTGCCCAGTTTTATTTATCATATAGACCATAAGTTATACAGCATAGTCGGCCTTATAATGTTCCCACTGTTGGGACTCAGGCCTCCTCTCTAGGAGAGGGAATGGGCCGTAATCCACCACGCGGGCCCAGTTGGTGGATGTCACATGTCTTCAAATTTTTGGTTCTAGGACATGCCGGTTTCCTCACGATGTTTTCCTTCACCGTTTTGAGAGCAGTGGTGATGAAATAAATAACACAAAGTAATGCGCCTGTGGCTGGGTTTGAACCCGCAACCTACAATTCGTAAGTCGGGGCCATTACCACTCGGCCACCACTGCTCTATCTGTTCTCTGCCATAAGTTATACATCCTATTTTTCTACTCTTGTCTCATATTACCTACTTAAGAACAGCGTAACACATTTTCTTCTTCCATCCGCACCTATTAACCTTCTCTATTTCTCCTCGTTCAATCCAGCCTATTTTACAAGGTTTTATTTATTTTCACCTTTCCCGATGGTTGTATGTTTGTAATCAAATCTTGCCAATTTTTGATCCACTTCCCGGTTACCGATTGAGCTGAAATTTTGCATGCATGTGTCAATCAGATGACAATGCAAATTATTATGACATGGAGCTGATCTGACGATAGAACAGGAAGGTGGTTAGGAACTTTATTTTCAACCCGACTGAAAGAAGGGTTATTAATCTTTTGACATTATATAACTCAGAATGAAATTCCGACATTTAATTTAATTTATCTTTTGACATTATATATATTTAGAATCATGCTTTGACATTTTATATATTTTTGACATTATAATTAATACTGTACGACATTATTTTGAATCGGTTTTAATTATATTTGTAACTGTTTGACACCTTATTTGAATGTTATCCAATAACTCAAAATTGTATCTTGTTTTTTCTTTATTCTTTATATTATATGTTATTTGCGTGCATATTGTACCTGGATTCAACACTATGCAAATTGTTTTATGAATAAATACCTAAATGAAATGAAACTCGGTAGTTAAACGAAACCATCGAGTTTGGACTCGTTTGATCCGTCTTGACGAGTACATTGGGGTTAGATGGTAACCAGGGTCTGATGATGGAGCGGGAAGATGACCATAGGAAGTCGGTAATAAACGCAATAAGATATATCGTGTTTAAGCTTTTTGGAATGGTCTTGATTTGTATTAATTAAATAGGTATATACAGCGCCATAAAAGCTTGCTATGATTTCCTCTCGCTTTTCATTTATATATATTGTTTTTAATAATCAACCTTTTAATGTTCCCACTCCTGGGACTCAGGCCTCCTCTCTCTAGGAGAGGGAATGGGCCATAATCCACCAGTGCGGGTTGGTGGATGTCACATGTCTTCGAATTTTTGGTTCTAGGACATGCCGGTTTCCTCACGATGTTTTCCTTCACCGTTTTGAGAGCAGTGGTGATGAAATAAATTACACAAAGATATACAGAAATATTTGAATCCGCGACCTACAATTCGTAAGTCGGGGCCGTTACCACTCGGCCACCACGCTGCTCAGTCACTTGAGTTACATCCTTCGTCATCACATCCCTTTTTTTGAAGTAGAAAGTTATTAAATTACTTCTCCCGCTCTAGGTAGCAAGAGACCTCCCGGGCGTGTCAAACATTTACTGACTAAAACCCACCGATATTCCTTCATTTGCCCTTTGCATTCTAGGACCATGGTAACTCTTCAAACATTACCACAGCATGTCACATGCCTATAACATAAGAAGAAAAGCGACTGTTATAAATGTGAATCCATTTTATCTGTCTATCGATGGCTTATAGTGAATACCTCGTAACTGCGAAATACGTAACTTTTCAGGAGGCACAAAAACCAAATTAGACCTTTATTATTAAGTAATTCTATCGGGCTTCGACGTGTTTTATTCAAATATTTAAAACTATTGATTCATTTCAAACGCTTGTTTCTCTTGTTTTTTTTTCACAATTTTTTACGCGCTACAGCAAAGTTATCACACCAAACTGACTCGAGCAAAGTATGCATTCAACATCGTAGATGGCGCTACGAGTATCTAAACAAAATTTTGCACGATACAAGATTATGCGTTACGAGCTTTTCTTTTCTTAAATATAATAAAACAAAAATTACATAAAATTGCATACCCGAGGTTTTCACTCTAAGCCATCGCTATGTAGTTATGTGTAACTGTATTTACTTTAAAACGAAAAAAAAAACCCTGTAAAATTTACGGTTTCTGTAGGGATTCCCCATACTTCCAAAAGCTTGTTGTTTACCTAAGAATGTACTATGTGTTCAGTTATTAACCGACTTCTTTCTTCGTTCTTCCCCAGGTACTCTTTTGGCTTACACCCTGGTATCCACCTGCGTGCTGGTGCTGCGCTACCAACCACACTCAACAAACCTGATTGAATTGCTGCCTCAGAGTCTTCGTACTCCGGTAGACCCTGAAGGAACCGCTAGCACCAACCGCGAGACTACGTTTTCGGTAAGATTCTATAAATAACAGAAAATACTTTATAGGTAGTGGAGCCATCAATTTAGGTGGTTTTTTTATGTGTGAAAGTCATCTAATGACAAATCCCGCCCTTGGGCGGAACGAGAGATAGTGTCAGACTTTTACTGACTAAAAATCCACTCCTGTTCCTTCTTTGCCTTCGTCCCAGGGCCCCGGGTTTCACTGTCACACTACCCGTGGCCCCAGTAGGCTTCGACCCTACTGGGCCCCTACGATTTGCTGACATCTCCCTGAGGCGCGTGAAACAGTACGCGCCGTCGACGACTTGGGCTCGGTCCGGACGGTTACCGGACGGTCGGACGGCGAGCCACCCATTGCTCGCTGTCCGCAAGCCTGCGCATCAATTTAGGTGTTAGAAAAATATAAGTGTATCCGTGTTCTGCCACCGTAACTGACAAATAAATATTAGTAAAATATAAGAATGTTTAATATTACAACCTAATGAAACAAAATTGGGTCGGTACACACATTACCAAAGAATACTTTAGTACTAATTAAAAAAAAAAACCTTTCTAAATATTCAATGAGCGGAAGCGGTTTACTGCCAGAAATGGCCACTAAATTAATGAAATGTAAAAGTGGTAATATATATAGGATTAGTTACTCAAAAGCATTGTCAGTTCAGGGGTAACGGGCTTAGAAGATCGATATATGCTAGAGTAGTAAATAGTTCTCAACCCGTGAGCAAGTGGTCCAACCACAAGTAGTCTGCGAACCACAGATGGTCGGGGATAAATTTAAAATTTAGAACTATTCAAAATGAAAAGTAACATTGATGAATTGATTTTAAGTTTTTGTCAGAAATATACTTCTAATTGTAATGAATAAAGAGGTGAGCTACAAGTTTTTTAGAATAACTTTATTTTCGACTTCGTTTCCATGCTAACATCAAAAAATCTAAAGGGGTTCCAGGACAAAAAAAAGTTTTGAAAACCGCTGTACTTAGAGGCTTCAGACAAAGTCACATCTCATCAGCGATAATGTTTATCAAATCATCAAAATTTATGGCATTGAGCACATTTCACTTCAGTAGCGCTGCTCAATCATAGGATTGTAGAAAAAGAAAGAAAAGTCTCTTTGTAAGCAAGATTGTCAGATTAAGAGCCTTCTTCTTAGCGTATCGATGACAAAACTAGTTAAATTCTTTGCCTGGCCCAGTATTCGGCCACGGCAGTGCCGTCCGCTGATGCTGTCATTAGGTCCCTACGTGAACAGGTAACAGGGCACGTGATGCAGGATCGAAGGTGGGACATAGTCTGCGGAGAGATGCCGCACAAACACTGAAGATCGGAACCGTCCGAGAAGCCCCATCTGTCTTTGCTGCGCCCTACTTGGGTGCGGAGTCTATTTAGAGTTTTCCAGGTGGGCCTTGGCAACTCGTGTCCAGGAGAGAGGCTCTCCGACGGTTCGACAAAATCATCAGGAGGTTTAAACTTCTCCCGCCAGAAGTCGCATCTCTCCGAGGTGGTATTACCTTGTATTAAGTGCCTGAAACCTGCTCCAATTCACCTAGAATCTTGATCATGAAATGTGTTAAAGGGCCCGAGCACATTCACCCTAGCTAAAAAATAATTTTACTCAAGTCTCCGCTCTTCGCGTCACCGCACATCTCCGCTTTCGAGGGATCTAGGTCTTAAGCTAACAGTTTATAATCACACGATTATCTAATTGACTGTTGTCGTATTCTGTATATGATATGTAGGTTTGTGCAACTAAAGCAATCAGCCGGTGGAGCTCGTTCCTCCCGCATTCACGATTCGAAACTGATTATGAAGTGGCTGTTAATATGGATAACCATCGCTTAATTTCGCCGCCATGTACATATCTATCTCATAGGGTTTAACTAGGACTCAATTTCGGATCGTAATGAGACGGTTTAATACATTGCCTTTCAGGCATATTGTTTAGGTATTTTTTTCTATATTACTTTTTTAGGGTTCCGTAGCCAAGCGGCAAAAAACGGAACCCTTATGGATTCGTCATGTCTGTCTGTCTGTCAGTCCGTATGTCACAGCCACTTTTTTTCCGAAACTATAAAAACTATACTGTTCAAACTTGGTAAGTAGATGTATTTTGTAAAAATATCAACTCTCTACCTCTTACGGTTTCTGAGATACAGCACACTGACAGATGATCTTACAGACAGAAAGACGGATGAAAGGGTAGAGGCACAGCTGAAGCTCAGTAATGGGTCCCGTTGGCGCCCTAAAAAGTAAAGAGTTAGGTAGGTTCTCGCTTAAAATGATATATAATCGCAAAATAGTCCCACTTAATCGTCATACATATACTTAGATGATCTAATGTCTTTAAAAATAAAGCATAAAAAAGCATCATCATCCTTTTAATGTTCCCACTGCTGGGACTAAGGCCGCCTCTCTCTAGGAGAGGGAATGGGCCGTAATCCACCACGCGGGCCCAGTGCGGATTGGTGAATGTCACATGTCTTCGATTTTTTAGTTCTAGGACATTCCGGTTTCCTCACGATGTTTTCCTTCACCGTTTTGAGAGCAGTGCCGATGAAATAAATTACACAAAGTAATGCACCTGGCTGGATTTGAGCCCGTGACTTACAACTCGTTAGTCGGGGCCGTTACCACTTGGCCAAAACTGTTGACTATCAAGTGATGACTATCAAGTAGATTATTCACTTACCCCGTCCGCCTCCAAGTGATGGCGTTATTTCCATGCAAATTATGACACAGACAAAAGAATAGGAAGTTAAAAGACGTAAAAAATGTAAACAGGCTGGTAGAACACACCCTGGATTGAAGCCAGCGGCGAAGAAAATATAACTGTACTGACTACGGTACAGAGGGCTTCGCCAAGTTGATAATCTACAATCGTTAACGCTAGTAGAAAACTTCAAATATATGGAAATACCATCATCAAGTCACGTGGTCAGAGCAAAGGAATTGGAGGCGTTACCGACTGTAGAATGAGATTCGAAACGAAACGGTCGTAACTTGGCTAGGCCTGCTGTTATATTTTCTTCGACCGCTCGCGTCAAACCGAGCGTACTAACGTCAGCCCCCCTAGCCAAGTTACGATCGTTTCGTTTGCGTCGAACGCCTCGAGTCGGCCACGCCTCCTATTCCTTTGTTCTGTCCACGCGACTGAGCGATGAGATGACGTCAGAATAAAGGAATCGGAGGCGTGGCCTACCGATCCTTGATCCTTACCGGACGGCCGAACGGCAAGCTACCCATTGCTCGCTCTCCGAAAGCCCGCGCCAACAGTGGTTGGTAGTCATCCTGCGCTTGTGACGCCTGCACCCCTAGCCAAGTTGATAATCTGCAATCGTTAACGCTAGCGAAATGTATGGGAATGACATCATCTCATCGTTAAGTCACGTGGTCAGAACAAACGAATAGAAAATTCGTAGCCAATTTCACATCGTTCAAAATGATAGAATAAATTGTTATCTTTTCTACAATGTTCAACGCTACATCCTTTGTTATTGTAGAACGACATTGTAGAACGAGCGGCCGACTCAGGCACGTCAACATGGCTACCAACTTATTGTTTTCTACAATTGCTGACACCGAGGCGTTACCGATTGGAGAACGGAATTCGACACGAAACGGTTGTAACTTGGCTAGGGGAGCTGGCCTGGCTGTGATGCACATCATTTGCCTAGCCTTCCAGTCTGACCGGATGCCACCAGTAATTCACATACCTGTAGAAGTGACTGCCTGTCTCAACTCCACAACTCAGTAACTGGATAACACGATAACCCTTGGCAGGACTGGTATTCAGATTTCCGGGTTCTGACTACATGTAATCACCGTCAAAGATCTTCAATTGAAGGCCGGGATCAGTGGCTTAACGTGCTTTCCGAGGCACGGAGGAATCTCGGTATGTCCTCCCTCACATCACAACACACACACTTCACACACAAATCACACACACATCGACTCACATGTCCATTTTCCTTTTTAGCATATATGTGATTTTACGTACTAATAGAAACTGTAAATAGGACAAAAGGGACAAGACGTTGACAAGGGTAACATGGCAAATGTATCTCGCTCCATCATTCGGTGTTAGTTACTCCTGTAAAGAACTGGCTGGTTTTGTAGCCATTTTCTTTAAATTAGGTTAAGAAAAGAATACTTTAAAAAGTTGGCCAACTTTAAAAAATATAGGAGGAAAATAATTATTATTATAAACTGACGGTGGTCGCAATAACTCGTTCACATTTTTTTTCCACAACTATCACACAACGCCATCTAGTCTCAAACTTGAAAAAAGTGCTATGAGTACTAGACAACTGATAAACGTACTTATATATTTCTAAATACATACATATTATAGATAAATTACACCTAGACATGGGCAGAGCAACGCCGTGTCCTCGTGGGGGCGATCGGCGGCGGCGATCTCTCGCGCCGGGCCTTGGTACAGGCCATGGTCCGGAGCGAGGAAGAGTGGCAGGCGGTCGCCTCCTTCTGCGAAGCAGTAATGCTAGCAAAGGAGGCGGCCGATCGCGTGAGGCAACGGTCCTCACGCCCCAACCGCCGCCGGGATTCCGATCCCGATTTCCGGCCACCGTAGGCGAGGGCTTGCGGACGGCGAGCAATGGGTGGCTCGCCGTCCGATCGTCCGGTAACCGTCCGGACCAAGCCCAAGTCGTCGACGGCGCGTATTGTTCCACGCGCGCCTCATGGAGATGTCAGCAAATCGTAGGGGCCCAACAGGGTCGAAGCCTACTGGGGCCACGGGTAGTGTGAAAGCGAAACCCGGGGCCCTGGGACGAAGGCAAAGAAGGAACAGGAGTGGGTTTTTAGTCAGTAAAAGTCTGACACTACTTTCCGCTCCGCCCAAGAGCGGGATTTGTCATAAGATGATTTTCACACCTAAAAAAAAAAAAAAAAAAAACCTAGACACAGGACAAATGATCGTGCTCATCACACAAACATTTGTCCTGGGTGGGAATCGAACCCACGACCTCCGGTATAGCAGTCAGGACCACCAACCACTAGACCAACAGGCCAGTCAAATGTCTATTAATCGATTATAGTTAGTGCGAAAATAATAAAAAAGATAGATAAAGAATGTGATATTGAAGCAATGGAGAAATGAGAATTGACCGTCACCGTTCGCGTGAGCGCCGATCGGTACCTATTACCTCTTGTTCGACAATTGTTCTCATTTTCTCGGAAAATATCTCACGGAGCAGATAAAATTCTCACACCTATGTTTGATGAAACAGAATGTAGTTTTCGTTCATTGGCTGGCGCTTTGAGATAGAGAGGTTATTAAATAAAGTTATCGGTTATTATAGAGGTAAAGGATTTTTACCGAGTATTTTGTTCTTTTCGTTTTATCCGAGAAATATTAAAAAACCGCTACAGCTCTATCAAAACTCAAATATAAAGTATTTTTAATATAAGTACAATTTTCTTTCATCATCATCATCATTTCAGCCGAAAGACGTCCACTGTTGGACATAGGCCTCCCTCAAATGTCGCCATAATGACCGGTCCTGTGCATCTCGCATCCATCGGATTCCCGCGACCCTCACCAGGTCATCAGTCCACCTTGTGGGAGGCCTTCCAACGCTGCGTCTTCCGGTACGTGGTCGCCATTCCAGAACCTTTCGTCCCCATCGACTATCTGTTCTGCGAGCAATGTGCCCCCCTGCCCTCTGCCACTTAAGTTTGGCGATTCTTCGGGCTATGTCTGTAACCTTGGTTCTCCTGCGGATATCTTCATTTCTGACGCGATCACGCAAGGAAACTCCGAGCATAGCCCTTTCCATTGCCCTTTGAGTGACTTTAAGCCTTCTGATGAGGCCTATTGTAAGCGACCACGTTCAATTTTCTTTATAACTCAACAAATACGAAAATATATTTTCTTTTATTAAAATATCTGCTAGGTATTTTAGACTGATCAACTCACTAAAATTATCCGCCAATACAATTCTTTAAAAATTGCTAATATGTACTCTTTTCAAATCATCGCTCATAAAAAAAAATCATCTTGATTGATTTATTTTTATTGCCTGGAAATTATAAGATGTATGAAAAATATCAGTAGGAATCTAACATGTATATCTTCTAATAACTTTTGAACCCGTACTTTATATAAAGTTAATTCTAGTTATTCTAAAAATGCAATTAAAAAGCTATCATATGACATAGTTTTGCATTCTGGGCATTGCTGGGTAAGAGCTCTATACTATGTAATTTGAGAATTATTCTTTGCGTAAAACTAATCCAGTAAAGACCTCTGAAAATCTGATATTTTGCGTGAACTTTGACCGTTCATAATGTACTCATAAATGTTTGTTTTGTGTTTAAGCAAAATACTTACGATTGTTGCGTAATTTTAAGGTGTTTATGCTGTTGATTGTACTCTTTGCACGCTGTGTTGTAAACACGACAGTTGTTGACAGTCGTATCTTACCGACAAGCATCTCTTGTTTTGCTCATACAAATCAAATCCAGTGTTTGTATTGAGCCTTTCAATAAGCCTGCGCTGTAAGCGTAGAGACAGATACTTCAAAGCAGGTACAACCCGCGTTGTGAGTATATTGACAGAGATATAATTGTGTCAATTATGTATTAGCTGTTGCAATATTCACAATTTCATCACATTTTTTTTTATAGTGTGGACAATAAGCCTTCTGTAGGACCGTTTATGAGTGCATGTTTAAAGTGGACAATTCTATTCTATTTTATTGGAGTTTGGTTTCCACACTTAGTCTACGATAGACCATTGTTAGTGGGCCATGACTGCCATCATTCAGAGGGCTTTATTCCAACCAGCCCAACTCTTCAGAAGCAGGTAGGCCTTATTAGCTTCTGGAGAGAGGTGTGCTTGTTCAAGGCATGTAGGGGACAATATTAAGAAAGAAACTAAAATTAGAGGAAGTCAAGACTCAATGTAATTGAGCGCTGGTTTTTATTCTAGTTTACTGCAACGGAAATTACACAAACAGTAATGTGTAAAATTATTTTTCAATACACTTACTCGAAAACCCGCTCTTATCCCACCGCTTTTAGGCACGCAATAGACTGTTTTCCGCACTAGTGCAGAAAAGGACGCGTGCTCTCCCCTCCACAATGTTATTACATTTATCGTATCAGGCTGGTCGCGCGTCGACCCCCACGAGTCGCCGGTTAACCCCCGTTTATTCATTTCTTCGTAAGTGTATTGTCAAAAAAAAAGAAAAGTCGAAAAAATTCGTAGCTCCATAACACACTCGCCTATGGCTCGTGCGAATTTCGCCTCGGTCGCAAGCCCAAAACAAATGTCTTCGTGCAGTATGCCAAATCAAAAACACTGATAGCTGCAAACCTTTCTTTATTAATTTGAAAATATTGACATTACCGTCATTATATATTTATAAAGTTGCCATGCCATAACAATAGCCTTTTTGAAACCCTATCCACCAAACTCCATCAAGGAGCACTTAAATCAGAATCACATTAAACCGCCCTTTTCCCAAAAAGTTTTTTTGGAATGGCCTCAAAAATATTCGATAAACTACCTAAATCTATAATAACTTCAAAAGATCTAAACTTCTTCAAAAAAACACTCAACAAATTTAAGATCGAATTTGTTGTTTTTTTTTTTTGAAGAAATATAATATGCTTTTTGTAGTAAGCTACAAAAAGCATAATATAGTATTAACGAATATTTAGAAGACAAACAACAAACCGTGGTAGGCGTCCAGTACACAGTCATGCAGGCGTCAATCAATTCCATCAATCATGAATGATGTTTGAATGACGGAATTTTATAGCCATTATGTTTTCGTCATGCAAACGTCAATCATCGCATTAGACGGTAGGTTTTTCGTCAATCAAAACATTGACTGTGGCAAAACTGACAGCAAAACCTATGGACGCCTATCACCATATTCTACGATTTATGTACTTATTTTATTTTTAAAAAGGATGTATTGTTGTTTTATTTTAAAATTTTGTTTTGTTGTTATGTAATGTGTTATATTTTATAACTAAAGTTTAGCAAGTAATATTATAAACTGTACTAAAACAGTTTTTTGAGTTCACCATTTGGCAAACAATATTTGTATGCCCAGCAAGACAACATATAATGAGTTGATGTTTTATAATTAACTCCATGTACTGTATCTACATACATTATAACCACATGAGTAAATAAACGGAACAGAGGCAAAGCTTTCTAAGAACGTGCAATATTGTTACCTATTTTGGTAGGGTTGTCACATTAGGTGAAAACAAATTAAATAAAACATTTGTTAAATAGTTTTATTACTCAGTATGATATTTTACAAATTACATAAACTAATAATTTTATTTTTATAAATTATTTTTTTAATAATTTATTCTTTTAATAATGCGGTAAATTCTGAATCTAACAAAGTTTTTTCAAGAGATCTAACAGGAAACACTCACACGACATATCTAATTTACAATCTTCAATACGTTTAAGTTTTTCGTTGCCAACATTGACAATATTTATTTCAAGATCGAAATATTCGAAACTCGCTCGAGCAATTCAACAAATGCGATAAAATTATCAGTAGGTATAATTAATAAACCCAATTGTACATCACCATCATTAAAATAATTGTAATGGCTGAATAAAGAGTCTTTGCCCATATTTATAGATTGTTCAGATCTCTTAACGTACAGTTTTATTTTTAGTATATGATATATTTTAACTTTTTGTAGTATTGTTTATACACACAGTACAATAAACCACCATTATTGATAATAAAATACCATGTTTTATTGTTAATATATTTAAACTTGTACAAACAAAACAAACAACGTGCGTCGCATAGACCCTAGACGAGTCCACTGACTGAGCCTGCGTTAACCGGTATTTTCCAGTGTCGTCGCGTACGCAACTAGCGGACAGTGGATACGCACACATTTCCCGTGTCGTTGTAGTAGTGCAACAGATTCGCGCGTTGTATGAAGCTTTGTCTCTGTTCCGTTTATGTACTCATGTGTTATAACTATGTGTAACAAATAAACATATTTGACTTTGACTTTGATATCCCGAAAAATCGCCAAACTTAAGTGGCAGTGGGCAAATCCCATTGCTCGCAGAGCAGATGGGGACGAAAGGTTGACGTTGGAAGGGCTCCCACAAGGTGGGCCGATGACCTGGTGAGAGTCGCGGTAATCTAATGGATGCGAGACGCGCTACTGGCGTGCTACTGAAGTTTTATGCGTTTACTGTACCAATGAGGGGTAGCCCAGTGGTAACAGCCCCGACTTACGAGTTGTAGGTCGCGGGTTCAAACTCAGCCAGGCGCATTACTTTGTCTAATTTATTTCATCACCATTGCTCCCAAAACGGTGAAGGAAAATATCGTGAGGAAACCGGCATGTCCTAAAACCAAAAAATCAAAGACATGTGACATCCACCAACCCGAACTGGGCCCGCGTGCTGGATTACGACCCATTCCCTCTCGTAGAGAGGAGGCCTGAGTCCCAACAGTGGGAACAATATAAGGCCGACTATATTATACTAATATACTATACTGTACCTATATTCTATGCTAAAGCTTCATCCGATAAAATATCGATACCTGACGATTGAAAAATCAGTTTTTACGTTGCTCAAACACTTCGTAAAGAATTTGAGCCCGATAAAAAAATCTAGAACAGCCTACATAAACACAAAGTACTCTTATAATCAAGAAAAAGATATGAATATTTCCGTTCATTTGTTAAACGTTCACACTTTAGCTCCTCCATTGAAGAGCAGTCAATACTGATGCAGTCATTTATCTTCAGCCCACTTAAGATAATTGCTTTACATTCCATCCACGGTACGCCTGCACCCCTGGCCCATTTTCTAAGCAACTAGTTCGCATTCACGCGGGCGCACATTGAGAAAATACCAATTTCGTAGGTACCTACTTGTTTTCTGTGTTGTGCCCGGACGATGACAGATCGAGTTAGAAACTAGTTCTCCGGTCTAGACTGTCGTCTGTGATGTATATTGTCTCTCTCAAAAATTTTGAGCATCCTAAAGGCACCTATAGATAGGCGAAACGCGACAATGCGACAAATAATTGTTCTATTTTCATTCTCGTTACCATTGCTTTTTTCTATCTCTTTTAAAAACTTTGAAAGCCATTTATATAGAAGCCTAAATAAAAAAAGCGCGATACGACGATGCTAAAACACTTTTTAACCAAATAAGTACGCCGTGCAAAGGAGGTGTTTAATAATAATATAATAATAATATTTCACAACTATCACTGACGCCTTCTAGTCTCAAACTATGCAGAGGTTGTGTTATGAGTACTCGAAAACTGATATACATACTTATATATTTCTAAATACATACATAAATAAATAAAATAAAAATAAAAAAGCCTTTTATTCCATGCAGCATACATTACAACAATATTCTTCACTTGGAAGAATATTTACAAAAATAGTTCAAATAGATAATTTAGTTCGATTTCATAAACAAATACATACATATTAGGTATAGATAAATTGCACCCAGACACATAACAAATGATCGTGCTCATCACACAAACATTTGTTCTGGGTGGGAATCCAACCCATGACCTCCGGCATAGCAGTCAGGGCCACTAACCACTAGACCAAAAGGCCAGTCAATGTTAATGAGTCTATACAATGTGAATTTAATAAATGGGCGTGATAGACCAAATTCGAAACTATGAAGATTAACAAAAATACTCAAAACAGACTCGGGCCCGATTTAATGAAAATTAAAACTGCGTCATTGTATTTTTAAAAATCAATATTTGAAATATATCAGCCGGGGATCGTACCAAAAGATTTTGGAAAAAAAATCACACGATGATTTATTACACCATTCGATAGTGTCACTAAAGAGTTGCTAGAATCAATTCTTGATAGTACTGATATACGAAGGCTTCGATTGCCTCAGGGTGTTTTTAACATCGTGCGGTTTTCATCACGCATGCGGATTTGTCCAGCATGCAGAAAATTTCAAAATGCAATAAAAAATTGTTTGTTGTATAGGAGGTCCACTCAAATATTTATTTTATTCTGTTTTTAGTATTTTTTATTATAGCGGCAACAGAAATACATAATCTCGGAAAATTTCAACTGTCTAGTTATCACGGTTCATGAGATACAGCCTGGTGACAGACTGATGGACAGCAGAGTCTTAGCAATAGGATCCTGTATGGACCTGTCTGAAACCTAAAAATGAAAAAAAAATTAACGTCGACATACTAGGTCAACTAAGGCATTATTGAATAGTTCTATAAAAATCATCTTTAGGTTTATAAAATCTACTTTACATTATTTAAATAACCATTTAGAATTTATAACGATTTGAAGTTTGCTCGTAACCATTTTATTTCATAATCACAAATATGGAGTATCAAAAAGGATTGGAAGAGCTTGAGGAAGCAATTCCAAAAAAAAAATACTCTATAAAAACTTAGGAGATAAAAGAAAAATTTTCAAGCAGTCTGATGCTGTCTGTATGAGCCCGAATGAAGCTTTAGCATAGAATATAGGTACAGTATAGTATAGTCGGCCTTATAATGTTTCAACTGTTGGGACTCAGGCCTCCTCTCTAGGAGAGGGTATGGGCTGTAATCCACCACGCGGGCCCAGTGCGGGTTGGTGGATGTCACATATCTTCGAATTTTTGGTTCTAGGACATGCCGGTTTCCTCACGATGTTTTCCTTCACCGTTTTTAGAGCAGTGGTGATGAAATAAACTAGCAAAGTAATGCGCCTGGCTGGGTTTGAACCCGCAACCTACAACTCGTATGTCAGGGCCGTTACCACTCGGCCATCACTGCTCTCTACTACTGCCTTTTGCTTGATTTACATAATTCTAAATTTCTCTAAGTAATAAGTATTGCTATAGCTTATGTATGGGAATGTAATAAGGAAAATGTTGTAATAATAAAATCCAGTAACTTTGTTCTTGTACGAGTATATGAACTCAGTTCAAATATCAATCTGTAGATATTATGAAATTTCAAATATCTCGAGTAAAAAGTTATGGCATTAAGATATCCCGGTGAAGTTCGTATCACATTTATAGAAGCTAATAATATTCACATTTTACGGACAAAGTAAAGTTTCTATTTTTCAACTGTTTTTATGAGATTTTCCCATTTTTTTACCACTACTTTATTAGGTTTAACAATCCAAAAGGAAATTATTGAAATCGGTCAAGCCGTTTCTGTGTTGTAGCGCACAGCAATTAATTTTTATGTATAAGATATATTTGTTACGCGACTCCATCCCCGTGAAATTATTTCCAAGGTTTTTTTATTAAGTTGGCAATCAATGACGTTTATCCCGCTTTATGGTGTTGAGAGAGGGCTGGTCAGACTTTTACTGAATAAACCCCAATGGTGTCTTTCAGTTGCTCTTTGCGTTCCAGGGTCATGATAATTCTTTCAGAAATTCCCGCGGTCCAAGGCCATTGGTCTAACGATATCATGTTTTTACTGACTGTAGTTTGGAGAAATCTCGTGGACACGTTGGTAATTGAACATTTGACTCCTCGAGTGCCGATTGTACATACGTCTGTACAACTTGAATGACCTTGAAAAACGCTTAATTGTCGTACTGTGCACACGTTTGTACAAAATTTGTTTGGCCGTAAATTTTGGTTCCTATTTCTTTGTTTTTCCTAGAAAAATCCAGATTTTTTTCTTGGTGATTTTACGTAAAAACACGTAATTACATAATAATAATACCGCGCGCGAGCGGTTAATTGTTTTTTCATGGACTCGGTGGGAAAAAAGGAACAATAGAATCATGGAGCTCTGGGACAACCCACAGTGGTGATGAAATAAATTACACAAAGTAATTAACCTGCTTGGGTTTGAACCCGCGCCCTACTACTCGTAAATCGGGGTTGTTGGTTGGGTCACCTCTGCTCTTCCTGTCACTCCTCACTTAAATTAGTGATGATAATTCTGACGCAGCATCAAATTAATGCATCTATATTCAACAAGATGATTTACCTACAAGCCATTCGCTATCTCTAATAACCTGTTTTGTGGGAACAGAGTTTGAAACCAAACCAGTTACGCGGCGTGCTCATCAATAATCCCTTTAATTAAAACGCTATACTACAACGTGATTATCGGCTGACCGGCAGATTAATCACATTCAGACCTAAATTAAGTTATTGCATGTAACAACCGAGCTTGGTTATGTGCGGTAAGTTTAGGTTAGGTTTTGAGCTGAAGAGGAACATGGTGGGCTCATTTTGAGCTACACAAAGTGAGTTCGTTTGGTTCTAAATTAAACTTCTCTTAGATACGCCCCGGACCATGGGTTGTGCAAAAGAGAACCCCGGGGCCCTGGAACGAAGGCAAAAAATGAACAGGAATGGTTTTTAGTCGGTAAAAGTCTGACACACCCTCGCGCTCCGCCCAAAGGCTTGCGATGTCATTAGATGACTTCCCACCTAAAAAAAAAGCTGTGTTGGGAACACCCTCCACCCACAATTCAAAGATTTGTAACAACAAATCTTTGAATTTATCGGCTTTACTCTGCTATAATGTGCATTTACCCTTAAATCGTATCAATATGAAACACTCTATTAAAGGTGCAAAACCGCATGAAAATCCATTTGGTAGTTTTCGAGTTATCGCGAACACAGACGTGGTGGGGTGGTTTTTTTTTTACCGACTTCAAAAAGAAGGAGGTTCTATGTTCGGCTGAATGTTGTTGTTTTATTTTTATGTATGTTCACCGATTACCCGGTCAATTGTGGACCGACATTGAATTTTTTTTTTTAATTGATAGGTTATGCTTCCAAGTTGGTCCCATATAAATATTGTTATGATCTGATCATGAACTTTGAAGATATGGAACATAACTTCTCATAGGATCACAGCAGAACTGTCGTAACAAGTAAAATTGCTTTGGTTATACGTGTAGTCGATGACTGACCGAAAGAAGAGGGGGAGGGGATATATCGAACTGATCTGATGGTAAAGCCGGAAGCTAGGCACCGGAACTCTGTAATAAATTAATGTAATCTAAACGTGTTTAGGATTATTAGAATTGACATGAGATACACTCTGGCTATACCTAAGGAATTTAAGTTTGGCTGAGGGGTACTTTTTAGTAGTGGTACCATAACTAAAAAGTTTAAAATAAAAATCTTTTTATAAAAAAATACAACCGACAACAATGTAAAAATAAAAACACTAAAAAGTGCAAAATAACTTTAATTTTGAAAGTCGGTGTTAAATAACGAAGAGACAAAACTATTAAAGAAACACCGACTTCCGAAATTAAAGTTATTTTGCACTTTTTTGTGGTTTTTTTTACATTGAAGTCGGTTGTATTTTTTTTTAAATTATTTATAATATATATAATCTAGTTATATATATAAAAATCTTGTGTCACAATGTTTGTTATCGAATTCCTCCGAAACTGCTCGACTGATTTTATTTTTATTTTTTTGTTTATGAGATAGGACCGAGAATAGGCCGTAGGTTTTATACCCCTAGATGATAAAGGTGACCCGAAATAATTTAAATATTTAGAAATATATAAGTATGTTTATCAGTTGCCTAGTACTCATAACACAAGCTTAGTTTGGGACTAGACGGGGTTGTTTGATAGTTTTGGAATATCATATTATTATTTATGGGTTACTATTTCTCAGAACCCGGGGGGGTCCTGGACCTTTGGAAGGCATACGAGAGACCGAAACCAACTCGCAGAATCAGAAGCCCCTTTGATAATTTTAGTGGAACGTGGTACCGATCGACGATTAACCCTGTACGCGCTATGTTATTGCACCCAAGGACAAACCCCGGTCAGTGGAAAACTATTGCGACATATGAAAAACAATGGCTGTGGTTTTGTGAGGCTTAAGTGAACTGGTTACCAAGAACTATGTTAAGACTATGGCCCTCGTCTGAACAATGCTATTAATATGCATCGATAAAAAAGGCAAAGGGCGGTTTGAACACTCAATAAATGGGCCCACAAAAACGGTCGCTAGCACAAAGTGACGTAGCAACAAGAGGGCAACATATCCTGAGGTGCTTGAAGAGTGGAGAGGTATACCACGGCTATCAGGGACAATCCCGGAAGTACGGTCGAGATCACTACCAGCACCTAAACACCCTTCTCCTTCTCCCGAGCACATTTGCTTTTGCGAATCTCAACTCAAGCCAATAAAGATAAGAGAGAGGTGGGAGCTCCGTTCCTCGTCAACGTTCACTACGGTCGGCCAAAAAAGGCAAGCCGGAGATGAAGAAAAAGAATTCTCCCGCGAGTTCGGGATTGTATCTTTCCTCGCCCTAGGCATGTTACGGAAAAGCAAACTCTACCGGTCCACCACGACGTCAACGTAGAGATACGGTGATGTTTATTATTATAATTATTATAATATGTGGCAGAACAACAGCTAATATAATAATTATAATAATAATGTAAGAATAGACTAGTTATCGTCTGGTAACTATCCGGGCCGAGTCTGAGTCGTCGACGACGTGTAGTAGTCACGCGCGCCTCAAAGAGATCTCAACCGGACCGTGAATGCCCAGCCCCCCTAGCCAAGTTACGACCTTCAGTTCCGACCTTCTGACGTCATCTCAAAGCTCAGTCACGTGGTCAGAACAAAGGCATCGGAGGCGTGGCCTAATCAAGGCGTTCGACGCAAGAGAATCGAAACGAAACGGTCGTAACTTGGCTAGGGCGGCAGCAGAGCCGAAGCTGAAAGGGAAACCCGTGGTCCTGGAACGCAAAAGGGCAACTGAAGAAACAGAGGTGTGGTTTTAATAAGTAATAAGTCATCAGTAATAGTCTCAAACGACCTCGCGCTCCATCCTAAAGCGAAAAAAGTCATTAAGTAGATGATTTAGTGAAACGATGATGGAATAATAATGAATGGAGAAAGTAGATGATGGAAGGATCTTATATTGATAAATATCGTAAATTGATTGCCACTCGAACCCTAAGCTTTCCGTGTTGTGTATAACAATTTATTAATTTCACATTTTGTAATTTTATTTCGGAATAACTCGGGATTTTCCTCACTTTGTTACCTGTAATCAGATTTCGTACACCGAGACTTGTTATTTAATGATTCCCCTTTGTGATGTAATAAAGATGAAATATTTGTATTATTCACATTTCGTTTACTTTCATTGACGTGAAAATGTGAAAACAAAAACACTTTTATTCAGTTTTTATTTTCAAACCAGCATTATGAATACGGAAATATAAGATAAGATAAGGTAAGATAAATTTATTAGCATAAAACAAACATGTACAGATATAGTGAGTTTCTGACTCCTGTGTCAGGTGGAAACACCTGTGTTACAGGAATCAGTGTCTTCTCCCAAATAATTAGTGCATTAATACTAAAAAAAAAAGAAGATGAAAGAAAAGAAGAGAGAAAAGAAATAAAATGCTTTGAATCTTGAATATTGAATCTAAAATTCCATTAAAAATTGAATTAAAAACATTGGCCAAAATATATTACTTTATAGGAACACAGTTGATTAGATCAGATTTAGAAATAAATTTCATTATTATTTTCTTTATTCATTATAAACACCATATAAATTACATTTTTAAATATTTTATATAACTATATAAATTACATATTTAAATATTTTATTGTTTTTTTTTGTATGATTTTAAACAAAATCATACAAAAAAAAACATTTAAAAATATAAAAAATAATACCCCACCGGTATCGGGAACAGGATCCAAGCTACCGGCGGTCAGGGCTCCAGAGAGAGGAACCTCCTAACAATGCGAGCCGTGTCCAGGAGTACCGCTTTCTGAATCAAGCCCTTGATCCAGTCGCCTAACGCCAGCCTCCTAAGGTGTTGGTCGAGGCTCTTGGCTATTAAGCCATTGCCCGTTTCATTATTATTTTTTTTAATATTTTATTTATCTCAGGACCCTGAGGTCCTGGACCTTTGGGAGGCGTACGAGGAGCCGAAGCCAACTCGCAGAGGCCCTTTAGATAATTATAAAGGAACATGATATCAACCGACGATTATCCCTGTACGCGCTATGCTAGTGCACCCAAGGACAACCCCCGGTTATTGAAAAACTGTTGCGACATATGGAGAACAAAGATAATAGGGCTATGGTTTTTGGAGTCTTAAGTGGACTGGTAACATGGAACTATGTCAAGACTATGGCCCCTGCCTGAACAACGTTATTAATATGCATCGAAAAAAGGCAGGGGGTGACTTGCACACTCAATAAATGGGCCCCCAAAAACGGCCGCTAGCACGAAGTGAAGTAGCAACAAGAGGGCAACATATCCTGAGGTGCTTGAGGAGTGGAGAGGTATACCACGGCTATCAGGACAATCCCGGAAGTACGGTCAAGATCCCTACCAGCACCTTACTGGATTATACATCCTTCTCCCGAGCACGTTTGCTCTTGCGAATCTCCACTCAAGCCAGCCAATAAAGGCAAGAGAGAGGTGGGAGCTCAGTTCCTCGTCAGTGTTCACTACGGCCGGCCAATAAAGGCAAGCCGGAGATGAAGAACAAGAATTCTCCCGGGAGATCGGGTCCGTGGGGTCGCTAATGCCCAACAGTTCGCCACAAAACTGCACTGCGGATTGTATCTCTCTTAGTCTGGCCCCTCACCCTAGGCATATTACGGCAAAGCAAACTTTACCGATACAGACCTAGGGTATATTGGAGCACGCAAGCCCCACCACGACGTCAACGTAGAGATACGGCGATGGGGTCATTATTATTATTATTAAAATAGTTGCTTAATTAAAATTATTAAGTTTTAAGGATTACAAGTAATAAATTATTGAAATATAAAAAAAAGATAAAAACTTAAAACTAACATATTTGTTTTATTAGTATTGTCTAGTTTTCCAATAGAAAGTAGCTTCAAAGTATCTGATAAGAAGACCATAGGGACTATTTTGGAATTAATTGACTCCATTAAAATCAAAAATGTGATCGACCGTCTTCATTGTCATCGTATAATCATCATCTTCCTACCTTCTAAAAGCTTAATGGCGACAACACTCATGAGTACTGATCATAGCATATTCCGGCTGAAAAGGATGTGACTAGCTTCAATCTGAAGCCATTTCAATGGAATACTAGAAAATGTGTTATCGTATTAACGAAAGTCTGGTCTGTTATAGACTAGACCAGACCAGAAAGCTGGTTTTACGAAAGAAATAAGTGAATGAAATAAAATAAAAAATGAGAACCTGATTGCAGCACCGTCTACAGGGTTCAATTGTTTTTTTCAAACCATCCAGGGACCCACTCAAATATATGTATATGTTATGTTTATAATAATAATTTTAAAAAAATGCCAAAGAAGTTTTTTTTTTGTAATCGTGAACTTCATACATCATGTAGAAAATGCTAAAAATGAAATATAATATCCTGTGGCTAAACTACTGGATATATTCGAATAATTTTTGATACGCAGACGGTACTTCATGAGGTATACGCAGTTTAATTTATTGTCGTATTGTCGGCGCCACGTTGTATACGCACCAAGATACAGTGTATCTTTAAAAGCTTTTTGAACTGCAGTCAATGAAGATAAATTTTAAGTATTCTATGTCCAATATCCAACATCCAGTATTTTAACACTTTTTGTCACTGAGATTGTATTGTGATTTGAATTAAAAATGTACTTTGATACTCGAGAAGGAATCAGAATGTTGCAACTTATCAGTGATACTGATAATGCCTGTCTAACGTCCATATTGTTTGGTATTAAGCTCATAATATTTAATCATTTTCTCTCTTCTTTCCAGGCTCACGCAACCGCGCACATCATGCCTCCGAGCCAGCGTGTCATGGTTCGTCGAGTCACCAGAAGGTAACATGCTAATTGCGAATGTCTTGCGAATGTGCCCAGCGAAAGGCCGGCCGCACCCTTATGTGTCATCAAATGTTGTGTGTGTTCGCTAGCGGATATGGCTAGGCCTCCCTTTTTAAGAACCTTTCTAACGTTTTCTGTTCTAGACAATGATTATATTAATATTGTCAGCCAATAAATGAAAAAAGTTAATATCAGTAATAGCATTTTGACGTTCGGTCGTACTTTTGAAAAACCGTTCATCAAAATGCTAATCCATTTTAATATTTCATTTTCTCAATACTAACTTCACTCTTGCTTAATTTCGATGCGTCTAAAGTTGAAATTTTTCGACACAAGCTTCTAAACCACAATTTTTTCTAGCTCCCCTGATTCTGATGACACCTTGCCCGGCGATGAAAGCGAAGAATACCGCGATGACGCCTTCCTAGTCAGCTCCAACAACGAAAACAATTACTATGGTAAGATTTTGTTCCGTCTTGGTTTATGCTTATGCTAAAATACTATCTACAAAACTATCTGCTGCAATAATTTTGTTCGTATTGCCAAGCGAACTGTTAATCCAGTTGGGATTGTTACAGCTTTTTGTACTGTTGTAAAATAATTATGTTTAATCTAATATAAATATCTACAGTATTTATGTAAATTTTATACACATAATGCAGGTTATTCACCACTGCAAGAAAAGAAAGAAAGAAAACATGTGTATTCTGTCCAAATAGACGCACAATAAAATACAGCCATCTGTCGGGCCATGTGTAAACTGGGCTTAACTGTGCTGCACCATAGACACTAGACAAAACACAGTTGTCTGATGTCTACAGCTTAGTCTGTGGTTGTCTATTGTCTATTGCACCGACCGACAGAGACTAACATAACATAAATATAAACAATAATCTAAGAAAAACAAATACAATATATAAATCCAAGTTGTGCGTCGCATCTAGGCAAAAATAGGTTGTTGCTCAGCTTATACCGTGACGCTGGGCAAATCCAGCAATCTACGATGCTGATTTTCAACAACCAAGAAGTTGACTTCACAATTTACTGTTACAAAATTTTAAATTAAAAAAAAGCAACCTGTAAAAGTTTCGGGTCACTTTATTTTAATACATCTTCACTAGAATCACTGGAATTTCTAATAAATTTTTTGGAGGTTCTCGTCTTTAACTTTCGCCCTAGGAAGTCTTTTGAAGAGAATTACACTACAAAATAATGTTCCTTGAAAGTGAAATTCTTTATAAACATATTTATAATACATAGAAAAAAAACAAAGGAAAGATTAAATGCCCATACTCAAACAAATAAAAGAGCACTTGCGGGATTGGATTCCCTAGTTGTGATACACTTAAAGCTAGAGTACCTACCTATTTCTCATGACAATTCAAATTAACCCAAACACTGCTAGAATGCATTATTTTATTATGAAGTTCCTTCTCATCCACCTTCCGGCTCCATCATCAGGTCAGTCCGATAGTACTTACCTAGCCAAAGTGCATCTAATAAGCCCAAACACGGCCAGGATACATTGATTAATTACGGAGTTCCAGTGCCTACCTTCCGGCTCCATCATCTTTATCAGATCATCACTTTAATGATACCATTTTCAACATAACTATTCAGAACCATTTATTTATTTGTATTATTATCATAGTTACTTAACTATTTTCATTGTAATATCTATGTGAGGGTGAAATTCCATTGGCCATTTCTGGTCTTCTTCATCAGTTCCACTTCATCAAATGCTACTTTTTGACTGTAAATGCTTAAGTTTTCGATAAAAATGCAAAAATCACTATATGGTTGCCTATAATATTTGAGGAGTTCCCTCGATTCCTTATAGATAAAATCATCAGAAGTGGATTTTGAAAAAAAAATGGGACCAATCCATAAACGACGGAGTTCTGAGGTAACAAACATAAAAAAAAATAATGATGATAAAAAAAAATACAACCGAATTAAGAATCTCCTCATTTTTCCGTTAAAAAGAAAATGCATTTCGTTGGTGACGGTACCTTTGTACCGCCAGATTCGTACGCAATGTTCGCTATGCTGCTGACTTGTAGAGCGACGTTTGTAAATTAGCTCGTCAAACCCAGCGGCCTTGTTGCTACGTAGTTTTTTTCTGTGTATCTATTGCTAATACCACTTCGGTAAGGAATAAATTATGCTATAAAGGATCCTAAGTGCAAACACGTGTATTCGTTGTTTTTGGTTATCTAGCAAAGTTCTCAGAAAAGGAAAACAAGTTTTGCGTGTAAGCAATCGAGATCCATAATGAGGCACAAGGATAAGCGAGGGTATAGTTTTGAAACTTGTTAGAATACTACTATGCTAATTTCACAGCAGTGGCGTAACTAGCCTATTATAAGCCCGACACGAGTTTCTATAACAGCACCCCTTGACAAAAGTTTTAATCTTCACCAGTATCATCATCATCATCATCTTCCTGCCCTTGTCCCATCTTATTTGGGGTCGGCGCAACACGTTTTTTTTCTTCCATTCTATCCTGTCAACCGTCATGCTATCATCCTTTTCTTTCATATCATTGTTCACACAATCCATCCATCTTTTCTTTGGCCTCCCTCTCCCTCTCACCCATCCACGTGTATACTCAAAACTCTTTTAGTAACATGCGTTTCATCTCTGCTCTTTACATGACCATACCAAGACAAACGATTCCCCTTCAACTTTTCAGTCACTGGCGCCACTTTCAAACTTCCTCTAATATACTCATTTCTCACTTTATCCATTCTCGTCACACCACACATCCATCTCAACCAGCAGAATGCTACTTTATCGTTGTAGTAATTTCGTATTATGCATGTCATTCTGATTATAATACGAAACTTTGGACCTGGTTTGATCACTTCTGCGCCCCACCAGGGACTGCGCCCTGTGCCTGGACACCGCTGGCACAGCCCTAGTTACGGCGCTACTTCACAGAAACGATACCTCGAAGTGTTACGGCTATGACTAAGTACATGTCTGTACTGTATTGGCAAACATTCCCACGGTACGGACACACAAACAGGCCAAACAGCTAGCAAACACAATACTACTGCTAATAGCCGGATTCCAAAATCCTTAGTTCAGCAAAATCGCTATGTTATGCCGTTTAGGTACAGATTGGCTACGAGGTGTATCTTAGTATTCATGATCTGTATTGTACGGTATTACTATCAGGTGGAAGAAACGCCCGGCTGTATCTGTGCGGATCGCCCGAAGGAAAGTAGAGCATACTATGGAAATCTGCCCCAGTTGGGCGGAGCACCTTCATGTCCTCGTAAAAGCATTCAGCGGCCGCGACCTCTCGCGTCCGACTCTGGTTCGACCATGGTCCGGAGCGAGAGGGAATGGGAAACGGTCACCTCCTTCTGCAAAGCAGTAATGCGAGCGAAGGAGGAACTGACCTCCTCACGCCTCAACCGCCGCCGAAAGAGACGCCCCGGACGTCTGTAGTCTAAGGGCGATTTCTGGGCAACGTAGGTGCGGTATTGCGGACGACGGTAATTGGGTAGCTCGACGTCCGGCCGTCCAGTACAGACCAGCCCGAGTCGACGACGTGTAGTGTTCCACGTGCGCCTCAAGGAGATGTCTGCAAACCGTAGGGACCCAGCAGGGTCGAAGCCTACTAGGGCCATGGGTTCGCTTCTGAAAAGAAATCCCGGCCCTGGAATGTAAGGCAACACAGGAACTAGGAGTGGGTTTTAGTCAGTAAATTCTGACACGCCTTCGCTCCGCCCAAGGGCGGGAGATGTTATTGGATGATTTCCCACCTAAAAAAAAAGATCATAAATGCCCTACCTTACCATCCACCTACCATCTTCCATCTGCCATCGCTGACAGCGCTGGCTCATGTGACCTGTGTAAATAATGTCATGTACCAGGCTCCTAGGTACTAACGCCAGCACGCAGGTCTCGGAGATGAAGTCAGCGACTTGCATGAGGTCGGGGCGGATGAAGAACGAGGCCAGTCCGACCTCGGCCTCCTGGCGCTGCAACCGCCCCACCAGTCCGTCGAACAAGCCGTTGCGCCACGCCGTACAGGTCCACCTGACGCAAATCAAACCTGCACAAGAACACACACACGTCATCCTCATTACCGTTATGTCAGCCAAAAGACGTCAACTGCTGGACATCGGCCCACCTTGTGCCATCCTTCCTGTTTCCGACGAAAAAACATAGGGCTCTATTCGTACCCGTCACTGACCATATTTGTATAGTCGAAAGTAAAAAAAAACGAAATCCGAAATCAAAATTGACCACCAAAATTTGTCATAATTGGTAAATTCATAATTGAATCAATCATTCATAACAATTGCTACTAGAAAATACTACGCTCAGTGTTTTGCATTTTGATCACCATTCTTTTATTCATAAAATTATTTCCATAAATTGAGTGACATTTTGGGAATATAGACAAGCGCTAATAACTTTGCTGTTTATGAGTATTATTAATTGAAACTTTACTTAAATAATAACAAGACCTTTTCTAATAAACCCTTTAAGTACCTATTTGTACTAATTAAATAATAGTGGTGTATAGTTTTACTTTTATAAAATAATTCATTATTAAATTTTTGTCGAGTAATCAGCTAAGACATGACTGGAACTCGTTTCCATTGTAGTTTGATGAGTTTTTTATTCACAATATGAGCTGTTATGAAAATAAATATAGCCATGACGAAATATGACCGGTGCAGCGGTGGTCAACTAAGTGATTTTGAGCTCTATAAAGATCATTCATACCAAAAACTAGAGAATAAGGCAACAAACCAAGTCTGCTATTTTTATAAATTCATCATTCCAACACGATCCCATTGTCATTTTGCTAAAAGTTCGTAATCTGCTAATTCATAATGATCGATCATTGATCGGTCAATGGTCTCGTAATAGAGTTGTGGTAGAATGACAATATCAAGCTTATTAAAAGCAATGACTGCACAATGACGTTCTAATGGTAGGTCCACTAATCAAAGGAACTGTCAAAATTTTAGCAGATTACCGTATACGTCAGACATTCATTTGTCAAAATGTACGCGATTACCATTCTATGCCACTTCTTTCAATGGAGTGTCAGTGGTTGACCATTTTTTTTTTTTTTTTTTCGGTGGGAAAATCATCTTATGACATCCCCCGCCCTTGGGCGGGGCGAGAGATAGTGTCAGACTTTTACTGACTAAAAACCCACTCCTGTTCCTTCGTTGCCTTTCGTACCAGGGCCGAGTCTTCCTTTCAGAATCAGACCCTTGGCCCCAGTAGGCTTCGACCCTGCTAGGCCCCTACAGTTGCTGACATCTCCTTGAGGCGCGCGTGGAACAGCACGCGCCGTCGACGACTTGGGCTCGGTCCGGACGGTTACCGGACGGTCGGACGGCGAGCCACCCATTGCTCGTCGTCCGCAAGCCTGCGCCTACGATGGCCGGAAATCGGGATCGGAATCCCGGCGGCGATTGGGGCGTGAGGACCGTTGCCTCACGCGATCGGCCGCCTCCTTTGCTAGCATTACTGCTTCGCAGAAGGAGGCAACCGCCTGCCACTCCTCCTCGCTCCGGACCATGGCCTGTACCAAAGCCCGGCGCGAGAGATCGCCGCCGCCGATCGCCCCCACGAGGACACGGCGTTGCTCTACCCAAGCGGGGCACACCTCCAACGTGTGCTCCACCGTGTCCTCCGGGCGGTCCACACAATGGTGACACCCGGAGTGGTTGACCATTGGAAAGTAATAATGACGCCATTATATTAGTAGATTACCAAACAATAACATTATAAAAATTTTAAGTTTGTAATTTTGGTGGTAGGAGATAATCTCTGAAAGTACCTACCTACTGGTCCGATTACAAAATTTTTTTTCACTGTAGAAAGCTATCTACTTTATTCCTGAGTGACATAGGCTATATTTTATGCATAAAAAAATTTGATCGGTAATATGTATATACAATTATACATGTTCTTTTTTTACTCGGAACAGTTTATTCTTTTCTGTAAACATAAACTCCTCGTCCCTGCCCGGGTTTAATTTCCCTTGTGATACGAAAAAATAATAGAAAATGATCACAAATATTTGCCATCGGAATAAATCGTGTTTGAATATGTCAATATATTGATATTAGGCGGATATACCGAACATATATGTTTTCTCTTGAGTTTATGTAAATAGAAATGTAATGCTTTAATAAGAGTAACACTCGGAAACGGCTGAATCGATTCGGCAATTAGGAACTTTTCTGTGTTTGTTTTAGTACAATATTTTATAATAATATTTTGAAAATAGCATCAACATTTGTTACTAAATATCGCAGCAATTAGCATTTCAAATATTGTAGAAGATTATAGGCGTCGTGGGAAGCTATCTCTTTTGTACGAGCATAACACATTTCAATTTGTGCATCCTGTTTCTTGTAACTTGATTGTTTCCCCTTCCACTTTTCAATTATTATTATTTTAATTTGCAATAAAGAACATGGAACAAAACATACCCATCTTGTAGAAAATTGAAATTGGTACCATTAGAAGAATTTCTTTGTTGTATGGGGGCAACTTTGTAGTTGGTGGGGGAAAAAAGATATTTGACGTTGAAAATGCCGAAAATTCTTAGTAAAATCGGCCCACGTATATTCAACGATTTTACGATTTTATCCGTTACTACGAACTATTATGCGTTAGCGTCGGTGCGTTGTAATGGGCATTCGGTATGCAACCGCCGTATAGCCACATTCGGTGAGTGAGCAATACAGCAGAGCCGACGTACACATTCGTGCGTGGAAACAGATAGCGTGTGGTTGGTGACGCCGCGATGCTTCGATCATTTGTTCTTAATAACTACTAATGCATTAGTAGTGGGTCGTTGTCGAGTTTTTGACGGACAAAATGCAACCGTTCTTTCGACGACGTAAACGGTTACAGGAAACGGTCACTGTCGCAACTGGTTTGAAGACGAAACTATCGTTGAGTGAAGTAGTTGCAGTTTGCAGAAAACATTCGACGTTGTACCTGAATTAGCTAACTACTTAAAGCTCGCTAGGTCATATGTTGCCGAGCATTTGCGAGGTGGAGATGGTATAATATATAATATTGAGGTATCTTCTGACCGTAGCCATAGTATGTCGCAGCATGGGCTAGTGACCGAAAACTGCTCGTTAGTGAGAGTCCGCATTATCGTGGCACGTATCGAATTATACATATATTTTGATCAAAGTGAATGTCCAGGGTAGAGAAGCTCTCAAAGCCTATTATTGCTCCTGCAAATTCTAGGTACACACAGTACAGTTAGCATAATAAGGTACTTAGATGTTGGCAGGCACCTGGATAACTTCGTAAGTCCGACAAGTGCCTAGGATGATAATATAATCATTGAGAGTAACAACACAGTTTAAAAATGATGTTTTTGCTGTATTTTGTAATGAAACTGTGCTTTTTACGATTGATGGTTTTATTATATCTTTTCCGCACCAAAAATGAACGGTAGTAGGCGAAGTCGGTCTCTCTTTAAACAGAAAAAAACGACTGGTTATTAATTCGGTCTACCGAACAGAAAAAGGTGCGATTATTTATAAATCATTGCAATTAAAAATGTAATAAAGAAATATCATAACTTCGGTCTACAATCATTCAATTATTCGTTCATTCATTTTCGAGTTAGTCAATTAAGCCTCATATAAATGACACCTAGTCTAAAATGCTACAAAGTGGGTACGGGTTGCATACAAAATTACCCATTGTTCTTTAGTAAAGTAACATTTTGACACATTTTTTTTTTAATGTTTCTTGTTACCAAATGTTGTCTAAAAACGTTCGCCAAAGTCTGAAGAAGAATTTAAGCTATAAAAGAGATAAGAGATATTTTATTTGTTAAATATGAGTATGCAGTAGGTACAAAATTAGAGTTAGTACTACAAGATCACAGTATAGATAAGATATGGAACAGTACGGAAACTACCTACAAATATTCGAAACGGCTCACTCACACAAACATACGCATCGACGAGACTCCTAAGCGTTTCTCGCGGTCCTGTCAGTAGCGAATGCCGCTTAGGAGTCTCGTCGATGCGTATGTTTGTGTGAGTGAGCCGTTTCAAACATTTGTAGGAAGTTTCCGTACTGTTCCATATCTTATCTATACTGTGACAAGATATTGCATTAAAAATAATGGCATACATATTTTGTAGCCGCGTATAAAGTATGAAATTACATGTACCCTACTTATATATGCCCAAGTAGTTGCCGAATATAGATCGACATAAGTAAGACCAAACAAAAAACCAAAAAATAATTTTAATAGTGTTAGTAGCGACAAAAAAGGATTCTTGAAAAATTTAAATAATCTGTCATATATAAATAAAAAGAGAAACTGACTGACTGAGATATCAATGCACAACCGAAACTATTGGGACTAGGAGCATGAAATTTTGCTTAAGGCTTCGTTTTATGACGTAAGCGAGCACAAAGAGCGGTTTTTGGAAATACAACCTTCAAAGGTAACCTTCAAAGGCTTTGTAATACTTGCTGGCCGATCAACGTCTCTCCGTCGACGACTGCTGGTGCTGAAAATCAGCGCTGAGGCTCTATTTTATACGAGCCCCAGCATTTTTGCTGAGCGCTGGCCGTTTTACGCGGATGTGACGCATAACCTACCAATTATATATGTCGTTATTGTTATTTGTTTATTTTTAAGGTGTGCGCCATATTTGACGTAAATAAACAGTTTTTCTTTCTTTCTTTCTTTTCTAATAAAGGGGTGAAAAGGGGGAATTTCGTTTGTATGCTAAATCTCATTCCTTGTAACTTGAAAGTTAGTGTAAATACTAACCTAAGTAAATAATAAAAATTGACATTATTTATTTTCAAAACTCAGTTTTTATGAAAATATTCTCGCTAACGAAGGCGCTGGCATATTTCCACATTCCTTAGCATTTTTTTCCTTCATTTACAGAAAGTATTCAAAGAAAAACCTGGCCTTTCAATAGTAATTGACTCTTGACATTGCGTGTTCACGTAATCACTATCTACTCAACCATCTGTAATAGTGCAATTATAAGTTGTTATAGACTTCGATGGAATAGGTCGTATTAGTTATCGACGAAAGCATTTAGATTAGACTTTAAAACTAAATATTTAAGTTAGTAAGATCGTGTCTTTGAAAAGCTAATTCAATTTAACGATCACGTGATTTTATTGGAAGCCGACACGAGGAAGAGTAGCAGACAAGTGAGGCAACGTGACATTGCGACAATGATACGACAACGACGTGACGCCTGACGATGTGCGTACGCCTTTTCATAGAAATTGTTCAAAAATTACTCTACAATTTCTAAACAAACAAAAACCGTTATGAATCTTTGTCGCATTTTGACATCACTGTCTGCGACAGACTGAAAAATGATACCTGAAAATTAGTAACTTTATCAATCTTCGACCACTCCCAAGCCCAGGTGGTTCCTCTGCTGGAACCGCCATTACTAAAGCAGCGTCATCTATGTCCAGTTGGCGGAGGGTCCTCGGGCAACAACAGCAGCTGCAGCCGCTTCTTCGCGGCCGTATCCCGTCAGCTGCAAGCCATGAGCTACCTATGCCCTGGAGTGTTCCCCTGGGTTGACTGTGGACCGGCTACGGAATCAAGCGGTAAGTTTTCGCTTATAGATCTAGCAGTTAACAACATGGTCGTCCACCACGCACAACGGAACGAATGAGAGTCCTATTACAATAAACGAATCCCTAACATGTACGATTCCAAGACCAAATTTCTGAATTGATTCTAGAAAGCTTCATCGTCAAACCCATAAATAATCAATTGAATTTCTCAAGTTCTGGTTTCTTGTGTCCGAAATTCGGCAAATATTTGCTACTGTAGCAACACATTTTAATTATGTTAAAGGTGATAAATTTACGTTACCGTTACTCCTGTCAAAAAGGAGTAGAGGAACCAAAACTAATTATTACCAAACCAACGGCTTATTTCCCGAATGACCATTTAAAAAATACTCTCATGTAAAGTGAGAACTTTAGGAATCTCAACGGGACACCGAGCTGTGAATTGTTCACAGTTTCATACATTTTTTAACTGTCTGTATAGTTTGATGACTGTCTCAAAGTTGCTCGCTTTTAAAACAACGGATCTTTTTCCTGTAACTGAAAACGACTGCTTTTTTTTTTAATCAATTTGTAATAAAAGACTAAAGTACTAAGCGTTTGAGCCTTTGATCGAGAGTGCAATTTTAAACTCAGGGCTTATTTTGTATAATACTGTTGTACGGAACTCATGGTTTATTATTTAATTTTTGCTAGATCAGACATCTCGGCTTAAAGGAGTCATTGGTTTGTTCAACAACAACATTGCATGTTGAATTTCATGCTAAATAAAGTTTTAAAAACTTGTCTTGTTGTTATTTATGGACCTAAATTCGTCTCATGTAATAAAAAAGTATTTACGTATCTAGTATTTTATCAATATCAAAAAGAGAACAAGGTTACTAATATCTTAGCAGTGAGCAGGTCACATTGCTCGTAAAACAGATGGTTAATGAGGCCGAAAGGTTCTGGAGTAGCAACCACATACCGGAAGACGCAGCGTTGGGAGGTGCACGAGACCGGTCCTTGTAGCGACCCTTGTGGGAGGCCTATGTCCAGCAGTGGACGTCTTTCGTTCGAAATGATGATGATGATTATTAGAAAAGGCATCTCTGGCTGTTGAGGCAATTCTGAGTTCTTTGCTGTACAAAAGAATACGAACTGGCGTAACCTTATGTTGACTACTTCCTAAATTATACTTTAATTGTTTTCTATCCTTCCACCAGGAATGTTCGTCATCAAGTCAGTAGGCATCATGTACCTGCTAATCATCGTGTTCGACTTATTCGCGGCGTACGGCAACCCTGGCACCTCCACTTTCACCAACGTTACCATGCTACTGCTCATGTTCGGTATCTTTGCCATCTTGTTGATGATCTCCAGGAGGCCACAGAACCGGTAAGGATTTAAATCTTAGTTTAGTCTGTAATTATTATTATTATTATGAAAATCGATTGGATCACCACTACCCAAGTGATTTATTTTATATTATTTATTATTTTCTAATCTAAATAACAGCCTCTTAGTATCCCACTGATTTTTTTTTTGACCTGGTCAATTGGACCTTTAAGTCAAGTCTTATTTTATTTTTCAAAACACTGCAATATGTATCACAGAGTGCGGGTGGTTCTATTTTTTTTTTCATTCTAATGTTTTTGTAGTATTTGGCAGAAAATGTATCGAGTCACCCTTCTCGGCAAACTTTGCTGAGGTAACCAAAACTGCAATAAAATTCTCAGCGCCATTTTACCGAGACCGCGCCTGTTTCTATGATTCCACATATTGTCCAGTTGCGCAGACACTTGAGATACAAAACTACACCAATTTTACATCACAATATCCACTTGGAATCAATTAGCGAATAATTAAAACAGCCACTGAACTTCACTCGAAGAAATCCCGCCAAAAACTCGTATTCCACTGAAGGGCAAAGGCTTCCTCTCAAGATGGGAAGGCACGAGTATAACTCACCACAGATACACAAAACAAAATGGCGGTTTCAAACTTGATTCCACAGATAACTCGACCATCTCCGAGACCTATACCGTATAATTAATACCATAGCTACTGTGATACGATATCGTATGGAATAGATATTTTTTACCCGACAGCACCAGAATGACGCTTATGGTTTAAAACAAAGGTAACATTAGGTACCTTTGTCTATTAACTACGTTACATATATTAAAGAAGAATGGTTATGGGCACGGCCCTTACGAAAACCTAATCTCGACAGATAAAATTAGACTAGAAATCAGACATAAGATATATCTGATTTCTAGTATAGTTATACTTAAGCACCATAAACGTTCTGTAAATGTGTATAATATGTTTGTTACTCAGATAGACCACGCTCTGAAATCCCTTTTATCCCGAGAATATGGTGTATAAAAGAGTGCAATAATTTTCTTCTTTCAGTTTAAAATATTAATACTTAATAATAAAAAAAATATTTAAAGTAGTTTCTATAAATAATAATAATAAATTACTATACTACATGATCAGTCTAAATTAAGTGGACTTTGAGGCAATATTTTGACTGAGTTTAATAAAGTGGAATACCCGATTTTAGCAAATACAATTTCCTTATCTTCATTATACTCCCAAAAACTAAAAACAAAATAAAATAAAAATGTTTAGTTAAGCGCCATCTAGCGAGCACATAGCCACGCTTAGGCTCGTAGTTTTCATACTAACTGTAAGATTTACTCCTATTTAATTACTATTTTACATAAATATACAATTAAACTATAGATATATATATATAGATTTTTTGTTTTAACGCACGAATCTTAGGAATACTGATTCTAATTGAAAAATTATATAAGTGTTGGATAGCCCATTTATCGAAGATAATAGGTTATTATAACATCAATCATCACTGTATTTTTGTCTAATACATAAATAAAAAATCACGCTGCTAGTATTAACCAAAGACGCTGATGGAACCGCGGGGGACAACTAGGTTAATTACATAAAATTACTTGGCCCTCGACCTGTAAAAAAAGATTTGTCTATTGGTTGTGTTGTTGTATTTCTCCCTTAAACATAGTTCACACTCGACCACCAGGGGGTGAGACTGAATTTTCATACAAAGGACAGACATACCTCATCCACTTTCGACCCCTAGTTCGAAATTAATATGTTGTTACAGTCTCTCAGCGCCCCCATGAGGACACGGTGGTGCTCTGCCCAGGCGGGGCATACCTCTACCGTATGCTCCACCGTGTCCTCCGGGCGGTCCACACAATGGTGACACCCTGGCGTTTCTTCCGCATGAATCCGGTGCAGTAATCTCCCGAACTGACCATGTCCGGTGAGAACCTGTGCATGCGGAAGGTAAGGACGCCGTGTTGTCTTTCCAGCCACTCCTCAAAGAGGGGACTTACCGGCATAATTGTGGCGTGCCCAGCACTGGGTTTCGATAGTCGCTATCGCAAGTTTCACCCCAGCGTGCCTCTCCACGCGCAGATCGTGCATGTCTGTGTCTCGTGGACTGTTGCCTCCAAATCCCACGGTGGTAGGCTAGCAAGGAGGCTCGACGCTTCACGGGTAACCGTGCGGTATATCTTGGCCGCCGGTCGCTTTCGCAGCGACGGCGCCCATACCAGCTCCCCATAAAGGGCCATGGACCGAACAATTCCTGTATAGAGCCTCCGGCAGGAGGCGTCTGGACCCCCCAGGTTGGTCAGGAGCCGCTTGAGAGCAGCCCCAATCCGATCCAGTTTGGGAGCCAGACGTCTGAAGTGCTCCTCGAAATTCCACCGGCTGTCGAGGATGAGTCCCTGATACTTCATCGTCGACTCGCCACCTCGAGTCCCAACAGCTGGATCCTCTCCACGACTGTCGCAACCCCAGGTGTCGCTAGTACGACCACCGCTTGGTACGACTCTCCCTGCGCCAAGAGCAGCTGGTCGTCTGCGTAACAGACCACGTTGACCCCGACGATGTTCCACAAGGGTGGTCCTAGTACCGATCCCTGCGGAACACCGCACGACATATTTCGCCATTTCCATTTTCCCTGGTGACCGGAGTAAATGATGAAGCAGAAATCGATTAGGGAGTATATAAAAAACTTTTTACAAAAAAAATACAACCGACTTCAATTTAAAAAAAACACTTAAAAGTGCAAAATAACTTTAATTTCGGAAGTCGGTGTTTCTATAATAGTTTTGTCTCTTCGTTATTTAACACCGACTTCCGAAATTAAAATTATTTTGCACTTTTCAGTGTTTTTTTACATTGAAGTCGGTTGTATTTTTTTGTAAAAAGTTTTTTATTTTACACTTTTTAGTTATGGTACCACCACTAAAAAGTACCCCTCAGCCATACTTAAATACCTTATAGCCAGTGTGCATCTCATGACAATTCTAATAATACCAACCACGGTTAGGTTAAATTAATTTATTACAGAGTTCCGGTGCCTAACTTCAGGCTTCATCATCAGATCAGTTCGATATATTCCCCCTATTCTTTCAGTCAGTCATCGATTACACAATTAAATAAAGCAATTTTAATTGTTACGACAGTTCTGCTGTGATCCTATGAGGAGTTCTGTTCCATATCTTCGATGTTCATGATCAGATCATAGCAATATTTCTATGGGACCAACTTGGAAGTATATCCTTTCAATAAAATAAAAAAAATAAAATCGGTCAACAATTGACTGAGAAATCGGTAAAAATACATAAAAATATTTTTTTTAAATATACATACATTCAGCCGAACATAGAACCTCCTCCTTTTTTAAGTCGGTTAAAAATATAATGAAATTTAAATTTGGAACGTCAAAAACCATTACTTTGAAAAAAAACACAATAATTGAATTAAAACGTACGTGCATTAAACAATTTTATTCAAAAAGCAAACTGGCCATTTACAAAAAAAAAAAGAATAAAATATGGTTACTGAGTCCCCAAAAAAAAGTAAAGAGCTCCAGCGTTATCAAAAATTAAAGCTGTGGAAGAGTAGTGTTTTTTTTTTAGGTGGGAAAATCATCTAATGACAAATCTCGCTCTTGGGTGGAGCGAGAGATAGTGTCAGACTTTTACTGACTAAAAACCCACTCCTGTTCCTTCGTTGCCTTCGTCCCAGGGCCCCGGGTTTTGTTTTCACACTACCCATGGCCCCAGTAGGTTTCGACCCTGCTGGGTCCCTACGATTTGCTGACATCTCCCTGAGGCGCGCGTGAAACAATACGCGCCGTCGATGACCTGGGCTCGGTCCGGACGGTTACCGGACGGTCGGACGGCGGGCTACCCATTGCTCGCCGTCTGCAAGCCCCCGCCTACGGTGGCCGGAAATCGGGATCGGAATCCCGGCGGCGGTTGGGGCGTGAGGCCCGTTGCCTCACGCGATCGGCCGCCCTCTTTGCTAGCATTACTGCTTCGTAGAAGGAGGCGACCGCCTGCCACTCCTCCTCGCTCCGGACCATGGCCTGTACCAAGGCCCGGTGCGAGAGATCGCCGCCGCCGATCGCCCCCACGAGGACACGGCGTTGCTCTGCCCAAGCGGGGCACACCTCCACCGTGTGCTCCACCGTGTCTTCCGGGCGGTCCACACAGTGGCGACACCCGGGCGTCGCTTCCGCACGAATCCGGTGCAGGAACTTCCCGAACTTACCGTGTTCCGTGAGAACCTGCGTCATGCGGAAGGTGAGGACGCCGTGAGCTCTTTCCAACCACACCTCAAAGAGGGGACTTACCGCCATAATTGTGGCGTGCCCAGTCGGGTGATAGTTAAGATTAACTTGTAAATAATAATTTCTAATTTAGCTAATTTATCTTCACTTTTTTTGACTGACCGAAATTTTGACATTTCAAAAGTGTATGTAATTGGTCTATTTGAAATATACGTTTCTGATTTCTGACCTATAGAGAAATATTATTTCTCTAATTTATAATTACTTTTTTTGTCTTTTAATTATCTCACCGATGGTGTAAAAAGTAGAGTATCCAACACGGGGATAAAGTTGTCTTTGTCTTGGGCGGCTTGAAATCCTCACTTCACTCATGTTTCTATATTAACTCGCTCGCAATGGTCGGGAGTTAATTATACATATGTTCACCATCGAAGTTCTGTCCAGAGACTGTTTTGTGGGCGATGACTGGGTAACGAGCAATAAACAAACTATTCCAGATAACACAACTGATTTATTATGATGCAAGCTTTAGGTATTCACTTCACACAACGAGCCGTGAGACAGTCCCGAGACTAGACTTTGTTCGCTCGGCTGCCGACAGAGGAATTAGCACCGCACCTCTGCGGTCGGACCTTTATCTGCTCGGTTCGTGCAAACGTCATCCGTTGCCCGAATTCTGTCAAATTGATATGTGACACTTTTCACCTAGCTCGCTTATTCGTTCTCAAGCTTCCGTACTATTGACTTCACCGACACATATATATCCCTCACTGACGTTCGGGATCCAAACTTAGCAACCTTCGTTTTGTTCGGAATTGTTGAATTCTGAACGAAATGAAGGTTGCTAAGTACCCGCGACTTAAATACACTGCTTTATCTACTAGTCACACAATCTACTATTAAGTGAATAGAAATTAAATACACGTAAATAAAAAGTATGAACTGTTAAATAAATGTACTGTCTGAATGTTTCAGTGTTGCCCTGATCTACACCACTCCTGGATTGCCGTTCGTGCCGACTATTGCCATCATTGTCAACATCTATCTGATCCTGAACCTTTCGATCTTGACCCTCGTTCGGTTCACTGTCTGGATGATATTTGGTAAGTTTAAATCTTATATGGACTTATTATCTACTCCTTTATAAAAACTGTTTCAACCCAAAAAAATACTTCCTGCGTCTAATATCTCCGTGTATAATATGCTCCGCACGCGTAGCCCCCGCAAATGTCCTTTTCATACAAGTATTTATTGTAATGCGAGGCGTGATATCGGGCAGCAGCGGAGCAATTCCGCGTGCGTGATGAAATCCACACGATATTAAAAACACCCTAAGACTCCCGCAATCAGAATCTAAAATACGACAACGCATTTCCTTTAAGGAGGAATCGCCAGAGTAGCCTGTGAAATTCGAATTTTCTGTTAGATGTCGGACAGTATGGTAACAAATATTAAATTTGCGATACACAACTATACCCTTTAAAACCATCTTCATAAATCTCAAAAAAGACAAGGTGCCTATAATATTATATAACGTCTTTTTTTTATTAAAATGGTGTATGGAATCCGAGAGTTGAATCCCCTCGAGCCTGAGAGGCCATAATCTCCCATATTATTATTATTTCCTTATTATTATTTATTTATTTTTATACATATATTTAAATATTTCTTAAAAAGAGAGAGCAGTGGTGGCAGAGTGGTAACGGCCCCGACTTACGAGTTGTAGGTCGCGGGTTCAAACCCAGCCAGGTTCATTACTTTGTGTAATTTATTTCATCACCACTGCTCTCAAAACGGTGAAGGAAAACATCGTGAGGAAACTGGCATGTCCTAGAACCAAAAATTCGAAGACATGTGACATCCACCAACCCGCACTGGGCTCGCGTGGTGGATTACGGCCCATTCCCTCTCCTAGAGAGGAGGCCTGAGTCCCAACAGTGGGAACATTATAAGGCTGACTATACTATATACTATTTCATAGAATACACATACAAAAAAACACTTTAAAATAAAAATAAAATGTTATATTATTATATTTTTTTACTAAAATGCGGGCGAAGCCGCAGGCATCAGTTAGTATATATTATTTATTTATAATAAGCACACCAAGTGCACGGTCACTTACAATCCAAATAAACTAACATCTAAAATTGGCATTTCAGTAAACATGCAAATAACATATTATTACATGACAGAATTATCATGACACTGACATACCTAATGAATTTTGAAGATAAATTGAGAAAATAAAAAGTGTGTCCAGTACACCTAAATCCAGAACACTACAAAGACAAAACACACCGAACTATAAATATGTACATTAATCGCATAGTTTATAGTATGTAGGCAGCGTTTATAACAAGCGAAACTCATGGAGAAGACATCGATAGGGTAATCCATCAAGTTGGACCTTTCATTATAAAGCCTTGCCATACGTGTAAGAGGACTATTAAAGGTATAGAGTGTCCTCTCTCTCTCCACAGTGGTTGCAGGAAGGACTGGTTTCCCGGCAGAACTTGGCTGCTTGTCCAAACTGCTGGCAATTTAAGCACCTGGTGACTATAGTGAAATCTCTCCCCTGGCATGATGTCCAATTGATACAAATTCGACTTTGGTTACCTAATGATAACCTTTCTTATGCTACCAGGTAGTTCTAGGATTTAGTTACAAGTTGGAAGGTCTCTCTTACCCGATATATGGCTCAATTTGATGCACTCTAGGAAGGACTCGCGAGTTATATTCGGCAACTTGTCAGATAGGTTCTGCTCGTAAATACAGTCAAATACCTCCTTTTCAGTAAGAGAGACGGGGACACCAATGACAGCAATCTTAGGTCGGTGTTTGGAAGGTTCTTCTTTTTTTGGGCCAGATAATACTAGTTTTTCCGAATTCTTGTGTTAGTCAATATCGCCTTTGTTTTCGGTGCTAATCAAAACGCCCCCATTTTTCACTTTTTTTAGGCCACGAACATGAAGCTTAACTTGTTCTGGGGAGATGATCTGTTGGACAAGAGACTTGGTGTCGTCACTTGTTTAGGTTTTATCGCTGGGATAGATGGCGACTGATCTCAAATGTCCAGGACAGACGAAATCGGTAGCCTTCTTAACCATGCTAGCATAGGACGAATTTTCTGATGGATTCAGTTTGTTTTCTACGACCTCTCTGAACTGCTGGAGAGAGTTTACAACATTCTGCTGAACTTGAAGGTGCTGGATTGTAGTATGGGCCAGGATAGTTTTTGTCTTCAATGATTGGTATAAGACGGCCATCTGAGCCGTCAAACTTGAGACCTTACGACAAAGAGCGGAGACACGAAGCTTCTGGTCCGAGTTCATTTTCCCTTCCCCTACAATAGTGCAAACTTCATTCAGGATTGCATCTATGGATCCTGCGTGCTGATGCCTTCACTCGGCAATTCATTCTCCGTGGGTGCTGGTGGCTTTGGGTCGCTAGGGGGTAATGGTTGGATAGGCGTCGCTGGAGGACTTCGCCGTAGTAATTGGCTACGACCAAAAAATTGCGTATTTAGTACTTTTGTTTCGATTTATACTTACGTTCAATTTCTTTAATCTCACTAATATTATAAAAGCGAAAGGTTATGAGATGTTTGTTAGTTCTGTGCGCACGAACGGCTGAACGGATTTCGATGAAGCTTGGTACCCAGTAGACCGGCAGTATGTTCCCTTGGGATAGTTTTCATACGGCAGAACGATTGCCGGGTCAGCTAATATTATTTAAGTTAGTATATATTGTGACTATCACGTTCGTCTCGGCCTCACAATCGTGACAGTTGAACTTGGGTTCTTTTTATGGTGAGAAATCATCAATACCTACTCTTATTCCGCTCTGGGTGGAACGAGAGGGAATGTCAGAATTTTCTGAGTATGTTTTCAAAGCCACGGTAACATTTCGAACAATCTACTCGTATAATTCAATATATTCCCTAGGGGCAATGGAAAGGGCTATGCTCAGAGTTTCCTTGCGTGATCGCATAAAGAATGAAGATATCCGCAGGAGAACCAAGGTCGCCGACATAGCCCGAAGAATCGCCAAACTAAAGTGGCAGTGGGCAGGGCACATTGCTCGTAGAACGGATGGTCGATGGGGCCGAAAGGTTCTAGAGTGGCGACCGCGCACCGGAAAACGCAGCGTTGGAAGGCCTCCCACAAGGTGGACCGACGACCTGGTCAGGGTCGCGGGAGTGCGGTGGATGCGAGAAGCACAGGATCGGTCGTTGTGGCGACGCTTGGGGGAGGCCTATGTCCAACAGTGGACGTCTTTCGGCTGAAATGATGATGATGAATTCAATATATAATTAAATGTATTTTTTTTTGGAAATATGTCGTTGGTGTTCTTAACAGTAAATAAATAACCAGTTTCTCCATTAGTCCTTATCTAGCCTATCTAAACCTAGCCAGGTACTCACGCACTTTATCCTTCGTATCTTTGCCCTTCCTTTTTAGTATTATAGTCAATAACCAAACTAGTTTTAGACGAGCACACGAGTACTAGCTTCTGACGTTTTATAGGTCCTTGTAGGCCTATGTACCAAGAGACAGTAATGGAACAGTTTTTTTTTTCCACGACTATCACACAACGCCGTCTAGTCTCAAGCTAAGCGGAGCTTGTGTTATGAGTACTAGACAACTGATAAACCTACTTATATATTTCTAAATACATACATATTATAGATAAATTACCCCAGACACAGAACAAATGATTGTGCTCCTCACACAAACATTTGTCCTGGGTGGGAATCGAACCCACGACTCCCGGCATAGCCAGTCAGGGCCACTAACCACTAGACCAACAGGTCAGTCAAAATAAAATTATTTTTATTTTGACAGTCAATACACGTAACACAACCACAACACAATACTCAACCTCACGAGAATATCTGAAAATTATTGTTTTTAACGTCTATTTTTCCAGGAATGTTTATGTACTTCAAATACGGCATCAAGAACTCGACATTAGAGACGAACCCGCCTGGCCAGACCCCAGAGACCCCGCCGGCCCCGAACCCACTGGACCGCACCACCATCCCACCTCCATCACCACACCAGTCCAGACCCACTGGTGATCGCAACATCTTCGAGGGAGACGGCAATGAAGGACTGTATGGAAACATGGAGTTAGTATCTTTGTGAGAAGGAGAATGAACTGATTGTTTCTTTTTTTGAAAATTATATTGTAGGTAACATAGGAATATTAGAGAATCTTGAGTTATACTCATTTTAATGAGTGTGTAAAGCTTTGTTCACGTAAATATACTGGTGAGAGTGAGACCAAGATCACACCAAACAATGCTACACTTGACTAATGTGAGTAAAGCCATACACACTGATTCACAAGTCAATTAAGACTCTAGATCTTGTGAATGAATACCGGAATGCAACGAACAGCCACGACACCCATTTAGCACCACATTATTCTTTAAAAGTATCATTAACTTTTAAGTAGAATCAACTGAATTAACATTTAGAACCTAGTTTTAGATTTCTAACTATTTTGCACCCGTTCTACCAAATAACACCATTTTCCAGGTATAATGCTTTACTTACGTGGCATGAATCTAACTTGCAACCAGTAGGATCGTCAAGTGGTTTTTCAACCCCATCCTGGGAAAACAACCAGCTACTATCGCAAAATCCAACGCCAACGCATTCCGGTCACAACCCCAACACGTACCGACAAGTAGAAACGCTGTAAGTACTTGTGAGGACCATATTATGACGTGTCAGAGCCAACATTTCAATGCGAGAAAGAAATGGAGTTATACAAGACGAATAGGGTCATCTCCTTTTTGCAACGGAACCCTGATGGCTTTAACACTTCAAAATACAGTCTCTGATATCTTATAAGGGTTGATCAGTAGTCGATAAAATATCTGTGGATCTGAGAAAATGTACGGGATTGACAATAAATATTGCTAGTCCATGCCACGTCCATGTACGCAGACCCTCTAGATTTTTTTGAATAATATTAACTCAGCCTAAACATGGTTCTTTAAGGAAAATCTTCACTTTGTGTATGTAGCTTTTATTCTGCCCCCTAGCCAAGTCACAACCGTTTCGTTTCGGATTTCTTTTCGCCGATCGCCTCGAGTCGGTCACGCCTCCGATTCCTTTGTTCTGATGTCATCTCAACGTCACGTGGTCAGGACAAAGGAATAGGAGGCGTGGCCGACTCGAGGCGATCAACGAAAAGAGAATCGAAACAAAACGGTTGTAACTTGGCGAAGAGGGCTGATAAGCCAGAATAGCGAAGTGATGGGGCTGGCAGTGCTCCAGGCGCTATCGACTCATCAATTGATTCATCCATTGATACCGATTGATACCTAATTCATATCATTAGTAGATACCGTATTGGGTGTTTGACGTTTGACATTATTACCCATTATGACACTATTCATAAATATAAAGGGTGATCCAAATTGAACTTCCTGACATTTTTTGAAGAAGAAATCCATCAAAATTTGTAATGTTTTTTTTTTTTTATATTATTGATAGGCTCGCGTTTGACCACCATCTCACCTGATGGTAAGCGATGATGTGGCCGACGATGGAGCACGCTTGCCTAGAAATAACCTATTCACTCTAGACTTAAAGACCCCTAGGTTGTAGCTATCAGGGAACACAGACTCCGGCAGGGAATTCCACTCCTTAGCTGTACGCATTATGAATGTGTTCCCAAAACGCTTTGTACGTATGGGTGGGATGTCCACCATGTACCGATGGCGCAACGCCGTACGTCTAGTGGTCCGATGATGGAACGGACTTGGTGGAATTAAATTGTGCAATTCCAACGCACACTCCCCGAAGTGTAATCGATAGAAAACCGACAGGCCAGCAACTCGGCGTCGATGCTCAAGGCTTTGGAGTTTTGATTCGACAAGTGCATCATCACCGATGATTCACTTGGCTCGCTTCGATTATATGATTGAAAGAGATGTCAGCAAAACCGTAGAACCTAACAGAACCGATGCCTACTAGTGCTATGGGTTAACTTCTGAAATGGTTACCCTTAGTCCTAGAACGCAATGACAGAACCTTGGTGTGGTTTTAATCAGTAGAAGTCTGACACTCCCTCTCAGAGAAGTCATTAGATGATATCCCACCTCAATTTTTTTTTTAATAAATATAGTATTTACTACGAAAAACAAAAAAGACATTAATTTCATTTACATATAATAAACTACATACATTCCGATAAAATCAGATGTGATAAAGAACATGATAGAGATAGAAAGATTATTGAATTGATCGTAGGTAATAATATACACACTAACACAGTTAAAATATTTTGTGCAGTAATAAAGTATAGTTTTAACTTTATATTTGTCGTATGAATCAAGCGTCAATATAGACAACTATTCAAATTACAGTGGTTCAAACGTAGGAGCGTCAAATTGGATCAGCCTTTGTAAGGTTCCGCTTTGGGGTGACACAATGACAAGTACCCTCTATTCTATAGTGATTATATTAGAATAATTTTAGTTTTATCATCATTTTATTAAAATTTACAATTAGTTGTAGGTAGGTAGGTACTATAATAAAATAAAAATAGTAAATTAATATACTTTTTTAATTAAATTAATTTAATTTACTACAACATAGAAAAAATACACTAGGCCGCAAAATAACGGGTCACTTAGAAACAACTATGATATCTTCCATACTCATGTACATAGATTACTCGGAGGTATATTAAAAAAAGTATATTGTACGAGCCAGTAATGCCAGCAAAATACGTTTTGTTCAATAAACTCAACAATTTTAATCAGTCGTAACCACACCTCCGTTACGCAGTCATGTGTCACTAAGGTTTTTTTTTAATTTTAATACTTTTTATTTCTTTCACGAGCCCGTTTTTGTGAAAGAAATAAAAAGTACTAAAATTAAAAAAAGATTTTTTGAAGATACCAAAATAGATTGACCGCCTTTGTCTATTTTTTTTTTGTTGTAAGTTTGAAGAGTTTTTTAAAGAGTTTTAGTATTATATTAAAATTAAATGTTCAAAACGTGTATTAATTACACTTTTAAACAGTAACCAGGTATTTTTTGCGGACCCGTGTATATAATATATATACCTATAGAATAGTGTAGGTATATACGTTTATAATACCCTAAAATACATAGGTAGGTATTAATGGTCGCTTGGGATAATAGTAAACTAGAAACTATTACGTACTTTATGTAGCCTTCCTGCCCCAATCAAGTTTGAAATAAACAAAAATCGAAGTTACGAACCCAATTACTCTGAATATATGTATACAAACTATCAGCTTTTATACGAAAATGCATACCACAACAAATACATGCATACAGATCTTCCCAGCCCCCCTAGCCAAGTTACAACTGTCTCGTTTCTATTTTCTTTTCTTCGACCGCCTCGAGTCGGCCACGCCTCCGATTCCTTTATTCTGACGTCATCTCAATGCTCAGTCACGTGGTCAGAACAAAGGTATAGGAGGCGTGGCCGACTCGAGGCGATCAAAGAAAAGAGAATCGAAACGAAACGGTTGTAACTTGGCTAGAGGGGCAGTAGACCTATTGATTGTAGAAAAACCTAATCATTACGAATTATTTTTATTCATTTGGTTATTTCAGTCCCTTAAATAATATCACTACATAGAGCAGTGGTGGCCGAATGGTAAAGGTCCAGACTTACGAGTTACAAGGTCGCGGGTTCAAACCCAGCCAAACGCGTTACTTTGTGTAATTTATTTCATCATCACAGCTCTCAAAACGATGAAGAAAAACATCGTGAGGAAACCAGCATGTCCTAGAACTAAAAATTCGAACACATGTGACATCCACCAACCCGCACTGAGCCCGCGTGGTGGATTATGGCCCGTTCCCTCTCATAGAGAGGAGGCCTGAGTCCCAACAGTGGGAACATTATAAGGCCGACTATGTTATGTTATAAATAATGCCAATGAATTTAAAGTCAGCTTGTAGTTATTTCAATTAATATCATTTTTTTTCCCAGACGATCATTAAGAACTTACGTCCTATAGGAGCTTCGTAAACGCCTATTCACCATTATACGCTTCGTGTACGCGTGGTTTCGCCTGCCGCTCCATAAGTAAAGAGAGAAAGAAAGAAAGAAAGAAAGAAAGAAAGAAAGAAAGAAAGAAAGAAAGAAAAAGAATTTATTTGGTACAGCACAAGGCACAAACACAATATTAGGTAACACGAAACAAAAATAAAAAAGAAGCAAAAAAAATATAGTTGTGTGCCTCACGGCTGCACCAAAATAGGTCCAGTTCAGCATAAATGTCAGACAACTAGTGCCTGACGCTAGTTTTCAACTGAACCTGTGGTTGTGACGCAACGGACGTAAAACAGTTTTGGAATGTAATTTAAATGTATCAGTGATGCATTCTTAAATAAAAAAAAGAGTGTGTGTACTTATGTACACGCGTTAGAAGTTATACTTCTTTGGCGTATGGAAAAAAATAACTAAAATGCAGTAGTGATTAACGATAAATAATAAAATTAATCAAAAAGATTTTATTTAAATAAAAATTATACATACCGACAATTAACCTCAAATCTATAAATGCACTCAAAACAGTTTATTCAAATCAGTTTTATCACTAATATTCAATATATATATATATATATAGATATACTAATAAATAATAAATTATTAGTATCACCGTCGTATATGAAATTGATTTAATAAAAACACCAAAATAATATTTATTTATTCACACTGTTTAATTGTACTCTTACGAAACACGTGTTCTAAATATAAAAATACTAGAATATACAACTTGAACATAGTTATCAATTTTCATGCATGCCACCTAGAACTAACTTCACGATGTATAATTTAGGTGTCGGTGTGCGCGCGCATCGTAAAAATTCACTCTCATCATTTTTCTCTATCGCGCCAAAAGAAGTATAACTTCAATATAAACCATCAAAATAGTGTTGTGTTAATTATGTTAAATATGTGTATCTTACACATATTTAACATAATTAACAGTTATTAGTGTGTTTGTTTAAAGTGTTTAAAGTAAGCTGTAAGCTGTGAGCAGGCGTACTACCAAGCGTATAATGACGAATACGCTTTAAGAAGCTACGCGTCTGTCGACAGTAGGCCTTAACTCAACCCATTGATAGTATTAAAATGGTCGTTGCTTTAAAACAAAAAAACGATCGTCCATCGCTGAGCCAATCGTATAAAAGCATAATTTGACTTCGATATGCCATACTGGATCGGTTAAACTATTTGTACTTTTCTACACAACAATTTCTTTTTTGTGTTCTTATGTTTTGCTACTTAGTCTAATAACACGGGGTTCTGTTAAACTGGACTTTACTAAATAGATCTCTATTCTCAATAATGTCTTTTTCCACATACTTACTTTTACGCATCTTTACTTGATCGAATTTATTTATAATTTTAAGTTTGTATAAGTACTAAAACAGTCCACTTAATCATTTCAGCTACGACATGCAAACAAACCGCACCACCACCGTGACGAGTTCGATCAGCCGACCACCCTGGGCCAACCCTGACGCCCACCACGGAAACTGGGACTAAACTCTTCGCACACACGACTGTCTTTATTTTTACATACAAAATTTCACACATAACTTCGCAAAGTCAATAGAAATAAATCATGTATGATTATTTACAATTTCTGTCAAATGTAATGTGAGATCACATAGTAAAGCTTTACGATGACTTATCAAGGTCATAGCTAACCAGTTTCAACTGAATATCTTACTAAAAACAAGATGTGTAACAAATCAATCTAATATGTGATCCCCTCTTTTTTTAATCGTGTTTCATGAAATTCACGCTTTTCCAATCTCTTAACGAAGTATGTGTACATATTTACCGATGTATTAAACTTCTTGGCCATTTACTGTAGACATATTTACATTAGCGATATAATTATATATCATATTTATACATGTATCCTTATCGTATGTAGTATATTGACTGTTTTAATTATTTTAATGAAAATCCCGTACGTTTACTGAATGATCCGGCAATTTACCTCAAAATCACAAAATACAGGACATTAATAAACATATCTGATGAGAAAATTCATCAAAATAATTTTTAAAATATACACGGTTATCAGAATGTGCGGCGGTTGAAATCTTCACCGATTTTTGGCTCAGTTCGACGTACGGGATGCTCTAAATATCTCAATATTTTTTATTCCACGTTTTAAAATAATACATAATATCTAAACATATCACAAAATGAATTTCTACAATATTTATTTATTGTGACCCAAAACTTTTCTCCTGTTATCACCATTTTTTGTAGTTTGTATATACAAACAGATAGTTATACCTATTTTGTAACATATATTGCCCTTAAGTTAAAAACCTTCATTATTTTTATATCCATTTTCACCTGTTTGTTGTTGTTTAAGAATATTTTTATGCAGCTCAAAACGTTGTTGAATATTTATATTTACCTGTGTATTACTGTTATGTTCATATAGGTATTTTATATTAGTTTCATATGATTTACAAAACAAGGGTGCGGTCACATCCCGCTACCGACTTCTAAGTTATTAACTTCAAAACACAACAAATGATTACGTTAATGTCTTCCCATTAATTTGTCTCACTTCTGGAGTTGCTTTTACCACCGATATTAAAAAAAACCTAGTTTAAGTAACTCCATTAACATTGGAGTTACTTCATTAACATTGGGATTACTTTATTAACATTGGAGTTACTTCATTAACATTGGAGTTACTTCATTAACATTGGAGTCACTTCATTAACATTGGAGTTACTTCATTAACATTGGAGTTACTTCATTAACATTGTAGTCACTTCATTAACATTGGAGTTACTTCATTAACATTGGAGTTACTTCATTAACATTGGAGTTACTTCATTAACATTGGAGTTACTTTATTAACATTAGAGTTACTTAAAGTAGTAGTAAGTAACTCCAATGAGTTACTTTATTGACATTGTTGTTACTTCATTAACATTGGAGTTACTTCATTAACATTGGAGTTACTTCATTAACATTGGACTTACTTTATTAACATTAGAGTTACTTAAAGTACATCTCTTGAAAGATTGGCTCCGGTTATGTACCAATTGAAACCGGAGCCAGCACGCAAAACTAAATTACCTTCAATATTCATTGGAGTTACTGTAACTATAAATATAAATAGGTACATACATCTAAATGATTCAGTGCCGGTTTCTTGCCAAATGGCACCGGAATTCCGTGTATTCCCATCCCAACAAATGAAGCGACATATTAAAAGATTAAGCAACTTCAGTCGTTAATCTATAAAATCCGAATTAACCCATTCCATTTATTTATTATCCACTTAACATTTATTTCTAGTCCTGTTTCCTACTTAATTATTATTTAATTTTCAAACTCTATGTAAGTTTATTCTTAAAAATGTGATATTTTAAGTAATGATTTAACGATAAACTTAACATGTTATTAGAAATTCACAGTAATATTTATGTTTTTATTTATTATTGCAGTATATTTATATCATTTAGGCTAAAAACCTATATTGTTAATTAGATAGTACATATATCATTGTATTATATCAACATTTTCAGATGTTTGCGCTATCCAATAGTCAGATATGAATGAAGGCTTTGGTCGAAGATAAAACCATATTTGGGAAGTGCAAACGTTGCCTATTGTGTAGATACAATACGTAGGTATAGGTCTCAAGTATATATCGGATTCTTTATATTAGTCGCTTTTTATACATTTGCTCTTCAGTTGAGACAAAAACAGGGTTTATTTAAAGTTAAGTTTTAAAAATAACAGTCTGAAACCTCTTTTCTTACGAATTACATTAATTACGCAACTAGTCAATACTGTATTACGTACATATACGTAGATTAAGTATATTTGTCAGGGAATAACTCATGGCAAAATTCTCTTTGGATAACAGAAATTATGATAAAATTGGTAAGGCCTTAATGAATAAAATTTGTTGATGTTGATAAATAACTAGTAATTGTTGGCTTTTTCAAGTCGAGGTGTACCTCTTCTTGAAATGAATTGATTTGTAATTAAATTGTTAAAGGTCGTAACAGCTGAAAATGAGTTAAAAATCTGACAAATTTTTATTATGTTCATTGTTCTTCTTGCAAAAGAATAATTTGTAAACGACTTGCTACGAGACTTGACAATATGAGTGATCTCAGTTGGCACCTGAACTGTTAGACAAACATGAGAGACTCTAGCCAGTCGCTATGACGAGGGTAACCCCACACATCTGAGGACACAAGGCTTATTTAGAATGCGCGTGAGATACCTACTACGACATAACCAACTAACAGGCTCGCGCGATTGAAGACCGAATGCAGCTTTTTATGCCTTTCCACATGCTGTGGTTTCTTGGTAACCGGTGCCGACAAAGCGGTGGTAAAGTTAGCTTGTATGCTTGCCATACTTACTCATATACTTCGCCACCTAGTACTAGTGCTTGCTACCCGGTAAGTGAGCCAAATAAGAAGTCACTAACATCATTACTGACATGACTCACAAAAACTTGTGTTAAATTTGTCAAAACCACGCGCATTCTAACCGGGACTACACTAGCCACGTCCCGTATTCTACTAGAGATGATACCAATATAACTCTCTTCTATTTAATAGTATTTAGGCATGTTCTGTGTAAACACGCACTATGTAACAATAACTGTTAGTATTAATGTGCTCCTTCTATCTGACACATTATAATTACCATTTAAGGCTGTGTTGGCTTGGGCGGTGTAAGCATTAGGAAAGGTTAATCTCTAGACTTGCTCTCTACTTCTATGTCATTAGGTTTTTAAGATAACGATACTCTCAATATTTTCATTCTGATCAGTTCTAAACAGATACCGCAGGAATTGGACTCTTACGCATCATCATCAAGGAATCCAATAACTGCCAGCCTAGGAGGGTACTATAACACAACATCAATAAATTAATGAGGCCCTCATGTACAAAAGATGATTGATATACATCTGAGAAATTCGTTGCTTTCAGCTTGGAGACTAAAAATTTAGGAGTGGGCAGCTGTTGACTCTTCATTTACCGAGTTTCATGACAAAACCACTGTAGAAAAGACGAATAACCACCATTCGGTCAAAAATCATCAAAAATCAAAGCACCTAATGCGTCACACATACAGTGTAAATCAGACTCTTGCGCAACAATATTTTGAAATCCTTAGTGAAAGTACGGTATTATCATCCCTACCACCAGTCACTAACGTTTCTACACTTCTAACTTCTCTACTTCTAACGGTACTCCAGGTCAACCAGTCCGAATCTAAATTAATTTTCTTTATTACAATATTTTTACCATAAACCTTTTTGGATTAGCTACCAAAATTATGACGCTCAAAATTTTAATTTTATTTTATTCTCTTCATTAATTTCATAGATAGTTCTTGAAATTTTAATTATAAATTGTTGATACGAAGGATTGTATATTTAAGTCTTAATTAATATATGTTAATAGGAGTATTATATACATTTAGATAAGTATTAAAATGTTAAGCGTAGGGCACACTGTGAGAGACTGTAGCTGGACAAACTTAGAACAACAAACAACTCAATCAACAAATACCTTATTACTTAACATAAAAGCAGTCAGTCACGCGTAAGCAGAAAGACGACTTCAGTCAGATTATCACAGCAAGCAAAGTAACAGCAAGCGCAGTAACAGCAAGCGCTGTAACAGCAAGCACTGTAACAGCAAGCGCTGTAACAGCAAGTGCTGTAACAGCAAGCACAGTAACAGCAAGCGCAGTAACAGCAAGTGCAGTAACAGCAAGCGCAGTAACAGCAAGCGCAGTAACAGCAAGCGCAGTAACAGCAAGCGCAGTAACAGCAAGCGCTGTAACAGCAAGCACTGTAACAGCAAGTGCAGTAACAGCAAGCGCAGTAACAGCAAGCGCAGTAACAGCAAGCGCAGTAACAGCAAGCGCTGTAACAGCAAGCGCAGTAACAGCAAGCGCAGTAACAGCAAGTGCAGTAACAGCAAGCGCAGTAACAGCAAGCGCAGTAACAGCAAGCGCAGTAACAGCAAGCGCTGTAACAGCAAGCACTGTAACAGCAAGTGCTGTAACAGCAAGTGCAGTAACAGCAAGCGCAGTAACAGCAAGCGCAGTAACAGCAAGCGCTGTAACAGCAAGCACTGTAACAGCAAGTGCTGTAACAGCAAGTGCAGTAACAGCAAGCGCTGTAACAGCAAGCGCAGTAACAGCAAGCGCTGTAACAGCAAGTGCAGTAACAGCAAGCGCAGTAACAGTAAGCGCAGTAACAGCAAGCGCTGTAACAGCAAGCGCTGTAACAGCAAGCGCAGTAACAGCAAGCGCAGTAACAGCAAGCGCTGTAACAGCAAGCGCTGTAACAGCAAGCGCAGTAACAGCAAGCGCTGTAACAGCAAGCGCTATAACAGCAAGCGCTGTAACAGCAAGCGCAGTAACAGCAAGCGCTGTAACAGCAAGCGCAGTAACAGCAAGCGCAGTAACAGCAAGTGCAGTAACAGCAAGCACTGTAACAGCAAGCGCTGTAACAGCAAGCGCAGTAACAGCAAGCGCTATAACAGCAAGCGCTGTAACAGCAAGCGCTATAACAGCAAGCGCAGTAACAGCAAGCGCTGTAACAGCAAGCGCAGTAACAGCAAGTGCAGTAACAGCAAGCACTGTAACAGCAAGCGCTGTAACAGCAAGCGCAGTAACAGCAAGCGCTGTAACAGCAAGCGCTATAACAGCAAGCGCTGTAACAGCAAGCGCTGTAACAGCAAGCGCTGTAACAGCATGTACAATAACAGCTAGCACATTAACAACAAGCACATTAAAAGCAAGCGCAGTAACAGCAAGCGCTGTAACAGCAAGCGCTGTAACAGCAAGCGCTGTAACAGCAAGCGCAGTAATAGCAAGAGTAGTAACAGCAAGCGCAGTAACAGCAAGCGCTGTAACAGCAAGAGCAGTAACAGCAAGAGCAGTAACAGCAAGCGTTGTAACAGCAAGCGCTGTAACAGCAAGAGCAGTAACAGCAAGCGCTGTAACAGCAAGAGCAGTAACAGCAAACGCAGTGACAGCAAGCGCAGTAACAGCAAGCACTGTAACAGCAAGAGCAGTAACAGCAAGCGCAGTAACAGCATGTACAATAACAGCTAGCACATTAACAACAAGCACATTAAAAGCAAGCGCAGTAACAGCTAGCGCTATAACAGCAAGCGCTGTAACAGCAAGCGCTGCAACAACAAGCGCAGTTACAGCTAGCGCTATAACAGCAAGTGCAGTAACAGCAAGCGCAGTAACAGCATGTACAATAACAGCTAGCACATTAACAACAAGCACATTAAAAGCAAGCGCAGTTACAGCTAGCGCTATAACAGCAAGCAATCGGACAAGGTTATCCTTACCCAATCGGGCGCACTTACAAAAGACAACTGAAAAGGGCGCAGTAGCAGCGTGCGCTTTAACACCAAGTGCAGCAACAACATGCTGTTTTTCATTTCAATGTTTGCGAAGAATTTACAATCCGAGCTGTTTCCACTATCGTTCTGCTTTTGAAAAAATTTAGTGTTACTTTGAAATTCACCTGCATTCAGTCCATCTAACCAAATTTTACTTCAGCAGGCTTCAGAAGTCCCAGCTGCAACTCACACTGTTTGCCCTAAGCTTTAAAATACATTGAAAGGTTTACATTGAAGGCAGGGGACAGTGGGGATGGTTAATACCAGTTTTGTCGCAAACTTTTCGTTATTTAAGGTTGGTTTCCCTTGGCCTTGAGTGGAGATCGACCCGGTGTATTTTAAAGCACCGAATCGATGTTCCCCATATTTAACCGAGTTACCCAAGCACTGCTGTTATATTTAAGTGTAGATTCTGTAGTCCGTGAGTATATGAATACACGGGCACAGGGTCGAACGGGAATATTGGCTGAGGGTAGTATTAATGAGTACATTGTGGAAGTATGCTTTGAACATCCATCAACTCAACGTTAATCCAAAAGAATCTGAACAACATCCGATTGTGGTTCTCATGTGTCATCATCTCAACTGAAAGACGTCCGCTTTTGGATAGTTGTACCACGATGCTTCTTGATGTGAAAGAAACCAGACCATCTCACTCTTTATGCAGCAGCCCTACTGGCTGACTGGCAGCAATCCGTGAAACAAGAACACCGGAAAATGTTCCTCAACACGATCCACTCAGCACAATATTTCCGTTCCGTAGTTGTTTAGGTACAGAATGGCAATGTCTAGCTCTGTCAATGTAACCAACTTATGGTAGGAGGATGTAGTCTGTCTCAGCACAGAGCCACGAATGATAAATACACTAAGGTACCTAACAACACACTTGAAAGCCGTTGAAATAAGGCAAAAGTGTACCTAGAACCTATATAGAATACTCCCTACAAATAAATACTTAACTGTTATCTACGAAATTACAACATTGTAATTTTTTTGTATACCACGGTTCAGCTAGACAATGGCATAATGTATCTAAAGGTCTTGCAATGCTTACATTCCTATTTTAGAATACATAAGATTATTTAATTTGCCTACGATGGATCTCTACTTTGATTAGGTTTCTTTATAATAGTTTTTAAGTATTTTAATTACCTTTTATGTATGTCGCCATAAGTTATTCGCTTTTACGACTATGACTGATTTTTATATTTTGTTTATATTGTAATTTAATCAGAATGTTTCGTCTTTTGTAATATTTTACGTGCATTCCAAAAATAAGATTCCTAAAGGGTTAATTTACCTAAGTATAATACTTCTGTTTTCTTGTACTCTCTGGCCGAATCTTTAGAAGCATAGTCGTAAAGCATTATTGCACACTGTCAGTATAATTTAGATATTTTTTTTCTGTTTCTGCTGTCGCCTCTCCGGATCGCAGCAGCGCTGGTTTTCATGTTATGAAGCGAACTGAAGTAGATCAGGTACAATTTGTTTTAAACAATTTGTACCTATACGAGTAGGATAATACCTGGTCAGAATGAATAGAGAAGGCAGCATACGAGATTGTTAGAGAATGGAAAGATTTCTGAAAGGTAGAAAAATAATGTGTTCTCAAAATGAATCCATGAAATAGGGCCCAGCGTAGGAAATTTTAATTGTAATGGATAAACGTTTTAGGAAAAACTAGGCAAATAAAGTAAATTTACTAAAACCAACTAAATTTACGCAAATAGAAACGTCTAAGAAACCGCTTCTTGAATTAATAAATAAAAGTAAAATTTTGCTATGTATTAGCATACCAAACATATTGGACCAAAGGATAACCAATTCGCTGCTTCGCTCCGGAAACTATTTATGTGATATGTAAATTTAGTTTTTACTATAATCGATCGTAATAAAATGTTAATAAATCAATGGCGTTTTATTTCTAAGGTCCTTACATTTTCATGCTGGGTTTGAGCCGAGAGTTTGAGCTCTGGGTCTCAACCCAGTCAAATTCTATTGTACCTAAGTATGTATAGCATTAGAATTTCTTAGAACCAGTTTGGGCATGACGCATACTTAAGTAGGTACATCTAAACTCGGAAAACCACATTTTTCAGAAAAGGAGAAAAATTGATTACCTGATATCCCTGTGCACTGCAGGAGTTCTTTTTATAAATAATTAGCTTCTGCCAGCGGCCGCGTAAATGTTGCTTATTGCGAATGCGAGGTCGAAGACGGATACAAAGCAACACATGCTTTCTTGCAATCTTTGGAGTTCAAGCTTCCTCCGTACCCAATTTCATCAAAATCGGTTTAGTAGTTGACCGTGAAACCGTAACAGATAGACAGACACACACACCATCACACACACACTGAAGTAGGGTCAAGTGGGGTCATATAAATGCGAGTATGACAACTAGTCTGTCTAAAAAGTCAAACGACTTGGATAATAATTATTATCCAAGTCAGACTACATCAGATTATTATTCAACACTGGTTAAATAAGCAAGGTTGATTAAAAGGTTTTGATCATTGTTTACTAATAGAACCAAAAACGAATCGAATCTATGTATTTTTCAAATGATTTAATATTATTAGGACTTTTTAACAACAAAAAAAATGCAAAAGATTTTCATTTAGAATATATTTCGGTCTCTTTAATGATATTCTTTATTACAAAAGTTGGATTCATTACGGCCCATTCCCTTTCCTAGAGAGGAGGCCTGAGTCCCAGCATTGGGAACATTATAAGGCTGATTATGCTTTTCCATAAAGGGTGGTTCACTTACATATGGAACAAACTGACAGATTTTTTTTTATTATTATTGATAGGCTCGCGTTTGACCACTATCTCACCTGATGGTAAGCGATGATGTGGCCGACGATGGAGCACGCTTGCCTAGAAGTAACCTATTCACTCTTGACTTAAAGACCCCTAGGTTGTAGCTATCAGGAAACACAGACTCCGACAGGGAATTCCACTCCTTAGCTGTACGCATTATGAATGTGTTCCCAAAACGCTTTGTACGTATGGGTGGGATGTCCACCATGTACCGATGGCGCATGATATACTTGATATTTTTACTATGAAGTTTTATCACCATGAAAAGAGAGAGAGAGAGAGAGAGAATGTGCTTCTTATAGAAAATTGTTTTTCATGCTCATGCTCTCCCGTTCGTTCGAAATCCCAGTTTTTGTATGGAATTCCAAAATATGTATGAGGAATGATTTTAATGTAGAGTCGACAGCCAGTGCTATTTTGATAGGTTATACTACTTTTTACAAAACTTATTAAATTAAAAAAAATGTTTTACCTGCTGTGTCACCCAGAAGGCTGGTAACTCCAAAAGAAATAATGTATTTTTTTTCTGTCAATATTATAAGGCCGCCGTACAAGACCGGATGAAGCTTGGAATATTGTTAGACCATGATTTAGATTAGACACACATTACGATACTATTTTATTTTCAAAAATTCAAAATTATTTCGTTTTCCTACTTCAACGCAAAATGCTAGTTCTAATTAAAATCAAAAACTGCTCACATTGCCAGTAGTATTGGTTCAACTTTAAGATGTTGTAAGATAATCTTTCTCAGCACTGATAATGGTGACAACTCGAAATAATATCTACTAGGTACTTCCAAAGACATACCACTACTTCAATATTCAATGATAAGGGTGCCATTCAAAACAACTCCAATTTCCTTAAGACGCGGACACGTAGGCACATTTCGCTTGTAATAGTGATTGCAATTAGCGATGTCCCTGTTTCTCACTCGTTCAACAAAACTTCTAGTATTAGGTATTTATCTTATCTTAGACCTTATCCCCCTTGTTATTTGGGGTTGGCGCAACATATTTTTTTCAAAACACTCCCTCGAAAACTGACTATAACGCACTACGATTAGGTTCAACATACCTATAAGCATCATCGACCTCGTGTTTTTTTTTTAATTTATCACAACAAGGGTTTTTTTTTCTTTCCTATTTCGTCACGGTCATCAGTGATTATTTTTTTTAAAGTCATAGAAGAAAAATCAAGAATTTTTTTTTTTTAAATTCATATAAACCAGTGCTTGACTGCGATCCCACCTGATGGTAAGCAGCGATGCAGCCATTGATGGTGAGGCGAAATGGTTGCATTTCATGATATGGCCAACTAAAACTGGACGTCAACGTTTGATGATATTTCAATCCACGTTTGGCCATATAATTATTAAAGTAGGATTAATGGACTTTTTGTTAGAAAGCCAAACGTGTAACGCCATCGCCCTATTGGTTATGTTTTTAACCACCCAGAAAGTTAAAAAAAAAAAAAAAAAAAAAAACAACAACAAACCACCCAGAAAAGCATATTTTAGTGAACAATGACTATTTTTGGTGAAACAAAGGCATATTTTGATGTAGAAAACAAGAATAAATGAGGCAGTTAAATACTACCCCAATTATAATCGTATTTCGTCGGTGCGCTTGCCAAATTGTGTTTTTCATCAAGTTGTTAGAGGAGACAATAAACTGTTTTATTTAATGATTAATTGACTGATGAATAATTTAAAAATGTAGTATGAACTGAGATACAAGTGAAGATGATAAAATGTGGTGTTAATGTACTCGATTTTAAGGATATTTACTTAGTAAAAAGAAAAATATCATTGAAATGCACATAGAGGTTTTGGCAAGCGCACCGACGATTTATCGTTGGCAAAATTGTACCATAGCTACATTCAAAATGCTTATTGACTGCAGGCTCGTATTAGTATGAACTGAGATACAAGTGAAGATGATAAAATGTGGTGTTAATGTACTCGATTTTAAGGATATTTACTTAGTAAAAAGAAAAATATCATTGAAATGCACATAGAGGTTTTGGCAAGCGCACCGACGATTTATCGTTGGCAAAATTGTACCATAGCTACATTCAAAATGCTTATTGACTGCAGGCTCGTATTAGTCGGATCAAATAACGCAGTTTTATGTCGTAATTATATTTCATTAATTACACTTTTATCTTCCATCTGAAAATTATTATTCGCTTTTAGTAAAGAATGTCTGCCGCCATATTACGTCAAAAAAACCAAGCGAAATCAGCGCCTCTACCGGTGAACAACTGGTTATTTTAACTGTTCATTGGACAATTGTTTAAATTCAACATTATATGGTAAAGGATCGTTTGTTTAGCGAGCCCGCCGCAAGCGCAGCTGCGCGCCGTCCGCCGTCGATCATGGACGCGTGAGATTCTCGCGACAGGACGGAACCCTAGCGCGACAGGACGGAACCCTAGCGCGACAGGACGGAACCCTAGCGCGACAGGACGGAACCCTAGCGCGACAGGACGGAACCCTAGCGCGACAGGACGGAACCCTAGCGCGACAAGACGGAACCCTAGCGCGACAGGACGGAACCCTAGCGCGACAGGACGGAACCCTAGCGCGACAGGACGGAACCCTAGCGCGACCGCCTAGCGTAGGTGTGAAAAGTGAAGTACGTGTGAGATTGACTTCTGTACCTATGTACTACCAGGCACAAAGCCTAGGGTAACATTGTACTATTAGTAACATTGGACAAACTTCCCCTTCAATTTTTCCGTCACTGGAGCCACTTTCATACTTCTTCTAATATACCCATTTCTCACTTTAACCATTCTCGTCACACCACTCATCCATTTCAACATTCTGCCGTTACATGCAATCTTTTTTCATCCGTCTTTTTCACAGCCCAACATTCTGATACTAAGATCCCAGAGCTGTCAGACATAACTTATTTTCACATGGATGAAACCTTAGGTTCTCAGTAGCGTATCATGTGCTTTGAATAGGTACCTACCTGTGTACTTGTGGAGCTCCCCCTTGGGGAACTTAGGCAGCTACGAGGTGAGAAAGGGAACTAAAAATAACGAGTTACTTAATGTTTTATGGCTGATTTATATATATTTTTTGTAGAATATTATTCTCATAAGTGTCAGACACTTTCCATGGACCAAAACTTTTGTCAGACGCTTTAGAGCTCCACAAAAAGTAAATAAACTTTACTTATTTTTACACGTCTGATTTTAAATATGTTATTAAGGTAACTATTACAAAGTTATATTTCATTAGTCAGACAAATTGTAGTGAAATATATACACACGTATATATTTCTAAATACATACATATTATAAATAAATTACACCCAGATTCAGAACAGTGATCGTCCTCACCACATAAACATTTTTCCTGGGTGGGAATCGAACCCACGACCTCCGGCATAGCAGTCGAGGCCACTAACCACTAGACCAACAGGCCAGTTAAAATAGTAATCTACTGGATTGAAGTAAAAAGCAAGAATGGCTATGTACAAAATTAAACAAACATGGTGACGGAATCAAATTTTTATTTCAAGTCCTCATAATGCCGTATCATGCATGTGCGTTTTCTTCTCTCAAACATTGAACACAATAACAATAAGAAGAAATATATGTTTCATTTCATCTGGAACTACGTATGTGTAAAACATTATGGTTTGAAACATCAAGGAGGAGAGTCATCCGAACTAGGCAACTATACAAAATGACGTGCTGACGATGTTGCTACAGAACAAATTTATTAATACAACATTTATAACAGATAAAATCTTTTCTATAACGTTATTCTACTCATAAATTAATAACACAATTTTATAATACTTACGGGAAGCATCGGTACACATTGGTTTTGTTTGTTAGTAATCAATCGAATCGTATCCATGACTACCATTTTCATTTTCAAAATTACTCTAAAATTAAAAATCAGAGGCCCCTTCTACGAGCTCTTAATACAATCCAGTTTACGACCTAAATTGAACTGTTAAGGGATGGAGCTATATTGACAGGACTGACATTTTAACACATCATGTTAAGGCCCCTGGGACCTTACTGTGATGTGTTGTAACGTTAAGCTTGCGAGCGAGAAAGAAGGATGGAGCTATACACCTTATATAGCTCCATCCCTTTAAACGTTCAGTATAGGTCGTGAAATGGATCGCGTTAACGGCCTGTTCACGATTTCGGTCTTAGCGACGAGCGACGCGACATCGGTAAGCGGGCGCTCGAAGCTATGAGCAGTGTCTAGTGGCGTGCTTCTAACATTTTCATACTTTTAGTCTTACCGCTCACCGCCCCATGCTTAGCTACCGCTCACAGCGGCGAAGTCGTGAACGGGACCTTAGAGCCCGTGTTAGGCTCTATATTGTAATGTTGTTGTTTAATTGATTGTTACAGTAAGTTTTACAGTCGATTCATATTTAAAGATTATTACAAAAAAAAAATATGTGATATCTTTAAAAAAATATCTTCATTGTAACTTTCCACGCTTTAATTTTGATTAAAACGCCAATTTCCGAATAATTACTACCAAACAAAAGATTATAAACTAAATAGCGTTAGTTTGTTGGATACTTTTGTGGAGGAGGGGGGGAGGTATATTAGACGACTTTCTGCTTTCTACATACATTTATATAATCAAGTGTGAATGTATACCTCAGCTTACATTTATGATAACATTGAGTCAATGGATATTTCAATATGAGTAACAATTTATTATTATTTTGACTACTTGATAAACATAGACACTGTCGCTACAAAAAATCCGTGTTTATGGTTATGCCCGGTTATGTTTACGCTTGGTTAAACACAGTATGAACGCGTACCGTTGTGTTATCGTAAAACTATAGTATCGTGAAACATTTAATGTGTTTACATACTATAAGTAAATTACAGCTTGTGGCTAGGTACCAAGAGAACGATGACGTCACCATCTTACTTCTATCTTGTATGATTATTAAACAGATTGCGGAATTTTCATAAATAATGTTACAATTAATTACTGATTTAACGAAATAATGATGGGCAATTTGGCCGTGCGATGTATACTGATCTATATTCCATTCCGATTATGATAAGTCAGATAAACAAATCTTTTTTACTATCAGTTCAATCGATTTTGACTTTTATTGCGTTGCAAGCATGACAAATAGCAACTGCAGTACAATGCGTTCCAAATAAGAATAGGATCGATTGCCATGTTGTGACGTCACGTCATACTGTCAAATCGCAAGAAATTGGGCAAAATTGAAGAACTCAGGGATGAGCAAAATTAAAGAACTGGATTCTGATTAAACTATTTTCGTTCACAGTTTGTACAGGTGCGCGGATTCACGCGAGACACAATCGCTTTTCATTCGTGTCTCTACGGCATACGAAAGGTTAATTTATTTACGAACTGTGAACGAAAATAGTTTATTCAGAATCCAGTTCTTAAATTTTGCTCATCTCCGAGTTCTTAAATTTTGCCCAATTTCCTGCGATTTGACAGTATGACGTGACGTCACAACATGGTAATCGATCCTATTCTTATTTGGAACGCATTGTAAATAGTTGGTATTGTAACCACGTTTTTGCTTTTAATGCCATCCTTATGTCCACGAAATAGAAGTCAAAATCGCTTGAACGAACAGTAAAAAGCCTTTCTAATCTTATTTTAAATTGTGTATAGTTCTATCGAGCATAATCAGAAAGAACATTGTAACCAACAATTTGAGCTTCTTGCAGGAAGGCGTATTTTCTTTCCTAATTTAAAAAATATTATGATGATACGTTCTAAAACTGTTAAGACTTATTATAATTATTATTATTACATAGACACATACATCTACTGATCGATTAGAATACCCACTATTGACATATTATCAAAAATACTTTTTAATTAGGAAAGAAAATGCCCCTACCTGTAAAAATTGCGTACTGTCGCATGGTGTTCTTCCAGAAAAGGTACGATTTATAAGTTTAATTTTTTCTTGAACAAATTGAGTGAAGCGAGATATATGACCAGTAATATGTGTACAACGTCGGCCAAAGGTCTTACTAGAACATCTCCACAAAATTGTGGTTTTGAGTTAAGAACTACATTCGGTTACACATTAAATAAACATTTCAAATCATGATCCACTACAGCATTTAACATTTTTATACCAAAAAGTGTAGGGGTTTTATAAATATATTTTTTACAAAATTTTCATTGTGTCAAAAATGGAGACTGGCGAGAGCAGAGCGCGTGCGCGAGAGAGCGTCGTTTGTTTTTCATCTTCGCTACCATTAGGTTGGTGACAATGTGTCGCCAACCTAACAACGATGTTGGCCATACTACAAGTCATTTTAAAACACTTTTTTTCACTATCGCCACACAAAACTTTGTTAACATAAGTAGCGCTTTCAGTTCTCGTGTGAATACAAAATGAACCCCATTACTTCAGAAATCGATTTTCCTCAAACAGCTCAAAACTGCTCACGTGTAAATATTCTAGTAAGGTCTCGAATCGACGAAATATATAAGTAAAAGTTATACCACGCAAAAGATTGTTTTAGTCTTACTTTTTTCCTAAGGTCACATTACAATTACAAGATAACTTCACATTAATTAAAAGCGAGGCTTTCAAAAATTTAGTCAACGACTCCAAACTGAGCAATGCTCATAACTTGGATAGTCGGCGGTTCACCGTTCTATTTGTGTTAATGCTCTCCAAACTGGAATACAATTGCTTTGCTTCTGTTATCTTTTTTGTCCCTAGTGATTGCTGCCTTCTTTCCGGTCCTAATTTTACTAAGTAGTCTTTAATGTAATTTAACGCTTTACGTAATTCATGCAATTGCACTACAACTGTGGTCATAATAATTAATCCTTAACCTACAATGTAAACAATTAAATTATCCTAACTTTAATGAGTTATTAGTTACATACGTTTCATAGTTAAGTAGACACACGATCTCTGGTATCGATGTATACGTAGACAGGAACGGTGCTGGTGTCGACGTACTGCTAGACGAAGCTGGAATTTGCGTGCTCAGGCTGAAGTTGTTGTTGTTGGTAGTGGGCCGGGCTATACCCTGGACTCCTCTTGAATTGCCTTCTTTTAGACAGCGGTAGTGGTAAGATCGTTGCGTGAGATGGTGGCAATGTTGTTCCTGTTCAGTTCTCGCTGAAGTGTTCGGACACACCACACCAAGTGCCAGTATGATGACAGCTGCAGTTACCAATGTTTCGATCAGTTCCAATTTCTCCTGGTGGTATTGTGTTGCCGTAGCGGAAGCCACTCCATTGGCATTCTGTGCGATTACAACTTGTTCTTTGGATGCAGATTTGCCCATGGTCTTGATACTCGTTTCTTGAACAATTGATTTTTCTGTCTTGAATAATGTTGAGTTTGGCAGTTCTTCAGTTGTGTTGCATTCAGTTGGTTCTAATGGCAAGGGTCGCCATGTAATATGTTGCTTCTTGAGAGGTAAATACGAACATAGTTTACGAGTTGAAGCCCATTTATTGAGTGAATTAAAATAATGTTTTTACACCAAAAATATTGCTTAGTTGCTAACAATGCATAGTACGTAGTTGCGACATGACCGAATTACATTTCCTTTAGGTATATGCATACGGTTTTTACACAGATACTACATAATATTATCACTGTCATATTTTGTTGGTCGTGTAGAAATATATGGCCTTCGATTATTATAAACTTTATGCCTGTTATACTTACTGATATGCCTTTACAAATCAAAGTTATATACCACATAAAAACTATAGTTACAACCTTATTTATTTTCATTGACATATCTCTGAGATCAGAGAGAAGCGAAAAACCATTTATCTTAGTAAATCTAAAAGGGCATAAAACTCGCTTCTCCTGGGACTTAAGTAAAACAAATGCGTAACTAACTAAATATAACTTTGATTCTTAAAGGGACATAATAGGGTTAGTGTTGTTAGATTATTGAATAAATGCGACAACAATGCAGGAATTTAGGTGATAGAAAACCATATGCTGCACTCTCTCTCACTCGACAATCACGTGTCCCCTCGAAAATTAACGTAAATATCGTGTTTACGCTTAAAAATTTTAAATATCTCAATTTTCTTTCTATGATGATGGCTTTCAATTGGGAATTTGAATTTTATTTTTTAAACGTGAGACTTTTTTCTACTGACGATTATCGGTGAAAATGAAGAACATGCCATATCTCAATTCTCCGTGACTTTGAAGAAACGTCATTATAGGAAGACGGTAAGCGTAAGACTAGATGTATTGCATTTTTTTTCACGAGTGTACTCTCGTAGGTCAACCTATGAGGTCGTCGTCTGCTTGACCAGACTAACCTGTGGCAGCCTTAAAAAAATTAACTTCTTGAGTAGCGTAATTAGAGACACAATAGTAAGACAATAGCGCACGACCGCCGGCGTTCGTGCGGGGATCAACAGCTTAAGGATACCATTTTCCTTTACATACCTTTTGCACGTTATAACTTTTACTTATGTAAATAGGGCTGTCACAAAATAAAAACGATTGAAATCCGTTTTTTAGGGTTATTAAAGTGCATATATTTATCACACCTCCTCAATTATTTAAACATAAGGTCACTTAGGTAAGAATTAAACTAAAAATAGACTTTACACATTGATTACGTTTGGTTCGTATACAAAGACCGGTTAAGTCACTATTTAAGAATTTAGTAATAGTTTTTATTTTATTTTATATGTCAACCAGTTTTCAATTGATTAGGTATTTGAAGACTACAATTTATTGATTCCCGCGACCCCGTGTCTTGTTCTATTATATCAAGATAACTACGAAAAAATAAGCATTTGATATCAGAAAAAGGGAAGTTTAAAAAGTCGATAAAACTAATGTAAGACTAGAAAATTTAACATTGAAAATTCCGCTCCCTGTTTCATAAAAACAGACAAACAGACAGGGGTCAAAGATGCAGTTCCACCTTACCAATGCTAAAATGTCTAAAATTTCTTTGTAGAAGAGGTTCAATGGTTCATGACTGATTTAATTGGTAGCATAGAATCTAAAGTATTGAATAAACAGTTGTGGACTATTGAACTTCTACAACAAAGAAATTTTAGACATTTTAGCATTAGTAGAGTGCAACTGCACTTTTGATCACTGACTGTACCTACGAAGTGGAGAAGCGCTATCCTCGCTTATAAATAACAAAATACGTTTATTATATAATAGACACAAAGATATATCGACAGCGATCTGTCGGTACCTGACCTGTTTAGTGACAAACAATGTAAAATGACAGGTGAAACTAGAAAATTATACAAACAAATATGGAATATACACATAAATATCATATCAAAAGTGGAATTGAAAATAAATAAATATCAAAACCCTTTTAAGTGAAATGAAACTCAGTTTTTATCACAACCATCATGAAAATGATCGTTCACATTTGGTTGTCAAGTTTTAAAGTTAAACTTGGTAGCAATAACATTACAAAGTTCCTGCATACAATCGGAGACCTTTGCCAGATTAATGAGTACGCAGCCCGTGGTCGCATTTCAAACCCAGATCAACTTGTACCGCCACTCACACTGGTTAGTTGCTATTGCTAAACATTTAACAAAATGGAAATGCAGACTTAAATAAACCGCGCTCGCTTTACGCCAGCTCTATAACTAAGAAGTAAGAACTCATCAAGGGATCACTTTACGGATCTTGGCTCTCGTCGTCTGTACTCTTGTTTCCGTTGTCGTCGGGCGTGCTGAGGGCGGCTGCTTCAGCCTGGCCGCTGTCTGTGTTTGTGCCGCCCGCTGTGTCGCCAGCCGCGCTGTCGTCCGGGGCACTGTTCTCGTCCTTCTCCTCAATGGACGAGTGTTCGTTGCGTAAACTCGTGCCACCGGCGCCGCACTCCCCAGTCGGACGTAACACGAGGTACATGAGCAGATCGGACAGAGATATGATGCCGATCACTTTGTCGTTCTCGTCGACAACCACGAGACGATGCACCTGAAAGGACAAAAATAGCGCTGTACTAATGACAAACAATTTTAAAAACATTGATTACGTGTCTTGTTAAAAACTTTAAATTTTTTGAAAATAGTTTTGATTTTTCCAAATCACATCAAATGTGGATCGTCCACATTTATACGTCAGTGTGATTTTCAAAAGCGTCAAATTTTGTTTTATACTGACCGCAGTATGTACCGCAGGCCTGTCTACCGAGACAGGCCTTCCACAAGGGACGTTGCATCGTTCTATTCTTCTCGAATCCAGCAGGTTCCCGTGGCTTTCACCAGGTCAACCCACCATTGAAGCAACGCTGCGACATCCGGTCGCAACTCCAGGCAGACTCTAGGCCCTTTCGAGGTTTAACGTTTCGCAACAGCCATTAAAAAGGGAGAATTCTCCGATTAGACGGCTGTTGTGTCTAGTTTGGGCAAATGCCCGGTGATTGTTGTCGGGTTATTATGTATATATTATTATAAGCCACTTTAGTTTGGAAATTTTTCGGGTCACGTACCCTTGGTTTCCCTTTTTTATTTAGGTGTGAAATCATTAAAACTTCTGTCGCTTTGGGGAGTGACTTTGATTGACTAAAACACATCTGTGTTCGTTTAGTTGTTCTTTACATTTCAGGGCCGCGGTGACTTTTATGGACAATCCCGGAGCCCTGGCAGGCATCGGACTTAGCGAACTACGCATTCTCCGTCCGCAAACCAACGCCTGCGATGGCTGGTAATCGTAGGGCGTTTACTGCGGGGACCGGGGCATGAGGATCGTCTCTTCCTAACGCTTTACGCCATTCCCTCTCGCTTCGTACCATGATACCAGGGACTGACGTGAGAGATCGCCCCCGCTGATCGTCTCCACGAGGACCCGGCGTTGCTCCGCCCAAGATAGAGCAGATCTCCACCATATGTGCTTCACCGTGTCATCCGGGCAACCCGCACAATAGTAACAACTGGGGCGCATCTCCCCGCTGAACTTTCACTTCCGATCGCACAAGGAAACTCCGAGCACAGCTTCCATCGCTCTATGGATAACAATTAAGCATATGTACGAGGCCCATTGTAAGCGGCCACGTTTCAAAGCCATAAGTCATCATTAACAATAAGTGATAACTATTTTGTATGTACTTATTTTCCTATTACTGTAACACACGGTGTCTACATCTCAATTTTCTTCCAACTCTCCTTTCGCAGGTGTGCTGGAAGAGATTTCTTTAGAAATAAGCATCACCTCAGTACCTATTTTTCTGTTTCCTTCTTCTAATCTTTTATTTTGTGTGTGTAAATCGTTAAATAAACACATAAATAAATCGTCATCACTATTCACTGGCAACAAGTAGGTACTGGTCACAAAGGTTCTGAAGAGCCTTAAAAACCGACCTCCATTGGTTTTTAGGAGCTCGGTGGACATTCCGTCATCATTCCAGGCCTTGTTGTTTGTAGCTACTTTTTTTCTGTAGCCATTACCGGCACACTACTGGGCAAAGGCCTCCTCCCCAGAAGTCCTTCCAGATATTCTTCTTCCACGCCAACTCGAGCTAGTCCTCGTGGTACATGTCTAGGTCATCTCGCCACCTCTTTCAAGGCCGGTTTCGACGGTGTTTTCCCTCTGCACGAACTCACTACGTGGCGTCTCATGCTCATCGGCCTTTATCCATGCGGCTGCGTGACCCGCCCAGTCCCATTTGAGCCTGGCAGCCTTTTTGCCTTTTTATTATGCCCATTTTGGTTAATTCTATATTTGGTACCGTTTAATTCTATATTTGGTCTGTTCTTTTTGCGCCCATAATATTGTGTGTTGGTAATTTTTTAGCTAATAGGAAAATATTAATATATATATTTGTATGTATTAGTTTTATTATATTATTTAGTATGTATTTTTGTGATATTTATTTTACTACGTGTATGTATAGTTATATTATTTTATTGATAACTATTTTGTATGTACTTAATTTCCTATTACTGTTACACACGGTGTCTACATATCTATTTTCTTCCAACTCTCCTTTCGCAGGTGTGCTGGAAGAGATTTCTTTAGAAATAAGCATCACCTCAGTACCTATTTTTCTGTTTCCTTCTTCTAATATTTTATTTTGTGTGTGTACATACATAAATCGTTAAATATAATACTATTAAATTTATTTATTCAAAATAAGTCCATAAACAAGTTACCTCAGCTCTCACTATCCTCTCCATGACGTCGAAGAGCGTTTCATCGAGAGTACACTTCTGGACGCCCTCGAACCATTCGTTGCGGTGCTCGTTGGCTGTCTTCAGCGACACGTCCAGGTTGTTGTACGTCTTCTCAGCTGCCAGGTTCTGCAATTACAAAAATAAAAATTTAGTAAACAAAAGACTGTACAACATTTTAGCCAATGCGATACAGAGATCAGTAGTAATCTCCAATTATTCATTTTTACGAGTCTTAATGGAATCATCATCTTCCTGCCCTTGTCCCATGTTGCTTGGGGTCGGTGCAATATGTTTTTTTCTTCCATTTTATCCCGTCAACCGCCACGCTACCACGAATCTATTTTATGAAAAAAACCTTAATCACTCCTCACACAATCCATCCATATTTTTTACCTCAGAAAACAAGATGATTGACCTATATTTTGGAACAAGCCTGAACCTACTTGTCCAACTATTACAGCCGAAAGACGTCCACTGCTGACTGCTCACATGCTGCTTGCATGCTGCTGACATAGGCTTCCCCTAAGTATCAATACATCGATTTATGCGTTTCACCTCCGCAACTTTACCGGGTCATCTTGGCTCAATGCTAGTCCAGCTCCACTACTACCGGGGTGTCTGTTTGACATAAATGAGCATGGTAGTTGAGTTTGTCATGCTCACTCAAATGTCTCACTGATGGTGGCGTGTGTGTTGGATCATTCGGTTCCCTTCAAAATGGTTGAGCTGAGTGGTGCTAATATTCGCGTCATGTCTGTGAACGGGCGCTGTCAGTTGAGACTGGTCATCTCTTAGCTGCCAGTTGCTATTTTAATATTTCTATATTTAGTTTTTATTTTTATTTTTACTTTATTTACATTATTCTCACATGATAGCGACAAGAAACATGTAAGAGATATTTGTAATTACAAAACATGATTGAAAAGAGTGTCCATGGAGTTTCTTGCACATACTTTTCCATAGAGATCTACGCTTTGGAATGTGCAATTAGCATCATTTTTTCTGACTGACTTCTTGACATTTCAAAAGTGCCTGTAAATAGTTTATTTGAAATAAAATGCTTTGAATCTTGAATCATCGGACCTCCTTGATGTCTTCCAACGCCGCGTCTTACGATACAGGGCCGCTATTTCAGAACCTTTCAGTCAATCTACGAGCTTTGTTTTATGCCCACTGCCACTTACCTAAGTATAACGATTCTGAGGGCTATATCGTTAACCTTGGCCAACATGTCGAACCTTTGATATGTGTATATATAAGGTGTAAAAAAATTAACTTTAAGAATTTCGAGAGGACATTGTACTCCTCATTATGAACAACTTTTACTATGGGACCAAACCTGAAATCGCGAAAAAAAAATCAGCTGTTCCCTACGTTTATGTTCGCATAACTCGTCAAAATGTATGGAGCAGCTGTTTTTTTTTTTCGCTATTTCAGGTTTGGTCCCATAGTAAAAGTTGTTCATAATGAGGAGTACAATGTCCTCTCGAAATTCTTAAAGTTAATTTTTTTACACCTTATATATTGACAAGGACAAACAAAAAACAGCATATTAAAAAAGCAAAATGAACGTACAATGACATCAAATTTAGCGTATATGTCTTTTAGGCGTCCTTCGGCGTCGATGAGCGGCAACGCAGACACGCGTCGGTTAACGAACTTGCGCAGAGCGTCGATGATGGAAGTGTCTTCTGTCGCCGTCTCGATGTCATTGAGCGTGCCTATGCGCAGGTCGCGCAGTTTATTCTGCAGGTACGAAGGCTTTGGCAAGTCGTTTATCTGGAATTTATAAAAATAAATACCTATATATTAGTTAATAGTTTATAAAAGACAGGTTTCTTCCAGAGGATTCACCCGATAAAGTCGAAATAAAAATATTTAAAAAAATCATCTAAATCCGTTCAGTGGTTAAGACGTCAGATTCAGATATTTTTATTTGTAGAATATAGGTAGGAAAGAGTACAGATGTGATGTCAATATAAAATGAACACTGTCTTACCGTCAACGGCGTACAAATATTCACATTACAATAAAATTATATAATAATAAAGAATTGGAAAAAAAACATTCAATTTTTTTTTTTTAATTCATATAAAACTTGTGCTTGACTGCGATCGGTGACTGCGGTCATGCACCTGATGGTAAGCAGAGATGCAATCATTGATGGTGAGGCGCACTAGTTTATTAAGAGCCTATTCACTCTAGCCTTGAAGACACCTAAATTATAGTTGGACGGGAAGACCGCAGCTAATACGAGCGCCGAGCGCCTCGAGTAGGCCACGCCTCCGATTCCTTTGTTCTGACGTCATCTCAACGCTCAGTCACGTGGTCAGAACAAAGGAATCGGAGGCGTGGCCTACTCGAGGCGCTCGGCGCGAACGATACGATTGTAACTTGGCTAGGGGGACTGATGTTACGGTTTCTAATTCACTCGCTAATAGGGTATTATACTCATTTTTAAAAAGTGGCTCAATTAGATTCTATAGCGCTGACAAACCACTAAAAAAATCACAAGTATTTTATTCAGTCGCTAACTACCCTAAAAATGCATTTAAAATTTACATTTTCAAATTTCGCGCGAAATTTGACGAAAATGCAGAACGTGGACGCCATATATACTCTGTGGTCGTGAGTTCGTGACGTCAGTTGGCTGTGTAAACAAATGCGCTAATATTCACTCAGTATGGCCGATCAGTGGACAGTTGACAGCTGTCACTTTAGTTTACACAGCCGAATGACGTAATAACATGGTGGCTACTTTGAAATTTATTTCGTTATTTTATGAACTAAAACTAACACTTACCGACTACTTTTTGCCTTAGCTATCTTAATAATATATTTTATGATTTTTTCTCATACAGAGTAAAATACCCTATTCTAGATTTCTATCTAACGAGCAAGTCCACCAGTTTGAAGAAGATGTGCTTCAATAGAAAAATTAAATTTCAATACTAACGTATAGGAAGAGAAACCGCAGTATCCTCTTGTGTGTGAGTATGTATAACACGTTGCCGGTCTCGGGTTCGATGACCGGTAGCCGATGGATGCGGTTGGTGATCAACATACGGATGGCATCGAACAGAGAACAATCCGGCCCGATAGACACTAGTGGTACCACGGAGCCCTTCAGCACATCTGAAAAACAGATTTTATTATGCAAATATTAGTGTTATAGTTTTTTTTATTAATGTAGCGAATTTAGACCTTGGAGCACCGAGAGGCCTCGAAGATTACTGCACCTCGGTCCGTGACGATTTTTGGCATTTTAATAATAATAATAACCCCATCGCCGTATCTCTACGTTAACATCGTGGAGAAGCTTGCGCGCTCCAATAAACCCTAGGTCTGTATCGGTAGCGTTTGCTTTAATTCGAGCAAAACTCATATAGTGTTAGTAACAATAATCTTAAACTAAGTGTTAGTAAATAAAATTATGGTACGGCGCATGTAAATAACAGCAGTGAACCACGTATGGACAGTCCACTCTGTCAGCTATCATCTTCAGAACCCTGATGAGGCTAGCCATGACGATCGTGCTACCAGTGATACCGCACGCTGGCGCATTGTAGCATAAAACCACATACGCAGCCGCAAAAATCCCTGATGCACTGCAACGCCGTGGCAACCCCATCAGTTTTCTGAAAGCGTTATTAAACTGAACACGAAGGGCTCCATACGATGCCTGCGAATACTTCTCCCACGAGCTACATGTGTAGAAGGTAGTGCAGAATACTCTAAAGAGCGTCACCTTTACGTCGGCAGAACAACGTGCAAACCTGCCGGCTATCATGTTCACACGCACGGATAGAGCCCTCAGCTCCCTTTCACAGACAATACTTATGCTACTAATGGCGTTTATTGCGGCTGCGCCCCGACGCGATTTCGAGTCCTACAAATAAACATCGAAGTGTTTCAACGGAACGTACCTAAAGGAAAATTTAAATGGCCACTTGTATAATTATTTAATTGTCTAGTAAAATCATCAAAGCATACTCACGACGCCAAGTCTCAAGTCTGTGCTCTTCTAGCTCTTCCATAGCGACATTCGGGCTGGTGTAGTACATCTGCAGTATCTTGATGAAATCCGTAATGGTGAGCATACCGACGAACTTCTGCCGCTGAGAGTCCCATAGAGGAGCAGCTCGGACGCCTGTTGACAATAAAAGTTATTGATATTGGCTGATGGTGGCTAAAATTGGTCGTCTTATGTTGGTAGCCAACATCAATATTGGGAGCATGAGAAATTAGTTGATTATACGTTGAATTAATGGATGGTCAAGGGTCTGTGAATTTGTTGAATGCCTAAATATCTTTTGTATACACAACCACGGTTACATAGTTACTTTCACTCTAATACCCAGCGAAGTATAAATGACGCTTACTCTGACGTCACAGCACTCTGCGTGACAATAACTAAGTTTTCCGCGATATTTTAATTTGTACAGAGGTAGGCCACAAACGTTCCTATGGGTAACTACCCACAACATGCAAAGCCTTTGTAGTCGGAAATTCCTGCCTTTTCAACAAATTATATGTTCAATCCTTGTCTCAGAAGGCTCTGCTGTCATGGTCGAATTCACGAGAGGAATAAAGTAAACTAGGGCTGGCTTGTAGTTGAGATTGGGTACTAACCAACACAAAGGACATATTTTAAGAAGATTACGTGGCAAACGATAACTTGTAGGATTCTAAGGCGTCGCACTCCGCTAGCTAGTAACGTAGTATCCTTTGTAGCCGTGTTGATGTTGCTACAAATTATAATTTACAGTCTCCACCTAGGGTTAACTGTTCTTTACGGTTAACAAAGCTGGCTTTACAGCATTCACTGATTTGAAGATTGAGTCCGCTGTCCGGGGATAGATTCTTTTTTTTTATTAATGATAGGCTCGCGTTTGACCACCATCTCGCCTGATGGTAAGCGATGATGTGGTCGACGATGGAGCACGCTTGCCTAGAAGTAGCCTATTCACTCTTTATTCAGTTTTGAATGAGCTGCTTTGCTTGTACGTTGCATAAAACCTATAGGTACAGCTGTTGTTATAAAAGAATTCCCTAGTTCAGTTCCCAACAACGAGGAAAACATTAACTACTTTTTTATTTATTCTTGATAGGTTCGCGCTTGACCGCTATCTCACCTGATGGAAAGCGACGATGCGTTATACATTGATACATATAGACGAATAACACTCACAATAGTTTGCCAACTGGAATTAAATTTACGAGAAATTAGCACTTTGCCAGTTCGCGAGGATGTTTTCATAAAAACTCTATCACCCCTTAAACTGTATTTTGAGGGTAGTTTTGATTAGAATTTATGCCAAGTTTCAAATTTATTTACCCATGAAGTAAGAATCCTCCAAACAATCTTTAAAACCCGCTATTAGGGGTAGTTCTAAAAACAAATAATGGGAACCTTTATTATTTACATAGGCTACTATTTATGCAAACTTTCAAGTAAATTGGCAAACGGAATGATATTTTGCATAGAAACGAACTTCCCCCTTTCACCCCCTTAAAGGTTTGAATTTCCAAAAACCCCTTCTTAGTGCTCGCTTACATCATAAAAATAAGAATTATTCAAAATTTCACATTTCTTGTCCCAGTAGTTGTGGCTGTGAGTTGATATGTCAGTCAGTCATTTTCTCCCTTTGTATTAGCTGACCCGGGAAACATTGGTCTGCCACATAAATTATCAAAGAAAATCATGGGGCTAGTAGTAGGAGGGTCAAACTATGACAACGTAATGTTTGACACGTTCTTAATTCTAAATACTCAATCCAGAACCAGCTCTAAGCTGTACGGACACGGAGAAATCATAACAGAAGCCTATTTTCAGAAGCAAACCGCTACTAGACATTCGATTCATTTGTTCACTTGTTAAGCTTCTGTCTAGTCTACTAATGGTAGTACTTTATACATGATTGATTACTGAATGGGCACGATGAGACAGAAACATTACAATTGTCTCGTCTATGACGACATTCTAAGAAAACGTAACATGATATTCTAAGCAACATGGGCCGACTTTCTACTAGAGCTGTGCGAGGAAAATGCAGACAAAGTAATTTTTATAACAGTAAATTATATCATTTGAAACTGAACTGCTTTTGAAAGTAATCTTACTTTAATATCTATATACCTATATAAAAGAAAGTCGTGTTAGTTACACTATTTATAACTCCAGAACGGCTGAACCGATTTGGCTGAAAGTTGGTGGGGAGGTAGCTTAGAACCAGGAGACGGACATAGGATACTTTTTTTTTTAGTAAGGTTGAGTAGGGTAGAGTAGGGTAGAGTAGGGTAGAGTAAGGTAGAGTAGGATAGAGTTGGGTAGAGTAGGATATAGTAGTCAGTTGACGGGAGCGAAGCCGCGGGCAAAAGCTAGTAATAGAATAAAATTTGAAGTATTAAATGACAGTAAATTACACAACTTCTATTGTTGCTGCTATCTGTACTAGCTAAATATTTAAAAAAGTAACTGTTTTTTTTTGTAATTAATCTATGTAGTCAATAAATTGAATTCTTTTTTAAATCAATTTTTAAGCAGAGATCCTGTGGGATAGACCGTAGCAGCGAATCTACAGGGAAACTGGAAAATATTGGTTCTATAGTTCATTGTTTCCTTATACAAATTCAACGGACAGCCAAATTCGTAATTCGTCGATGGATAGCGGGCTTGAGCCATATTAAGCGTGTTTACGAACATAACAAGCGTGACACATGACACGCATGTCTGAATATGCCATGGTTAACTGCAGCGAACAATAGAACATTTATTGCAGTATTGGAGAATTCTCACAGTAAACCGATGTGTGTAATAAACTTATAATAGTGTCAGACCTTCCCGTCCGAGTGCTACCTACTCAACCGCATGAAACCTGAGCAAACTAAAACCAAACTAGCTTTTAGTATCTAAAAACCACTTAAAGCGAGGGAGTACCTCTAAGGCCGCGTTCGCACTGTGTCGTATTTTATTTTATTGGGGACAAAAAAAAATCGGTTCGGAAAAATTCCGTAGAGCAGTGGTGGCGGAGTGGTAACGGCCCCGACTTACGAGTTGTAGGTCGCGATTTCAAACCCAGCCGCATTACTTTGTGTAATTTATTTCATCACCACTGCTCTAAAAACGGTGAAGGAAAACATCGTGAGGAAACCGGCATGTCCTAGAACCAAAAATTCGAAGACATGTGACATCCACCAACCCGCACTGGGCCCGCGTGGTGGATTACGGCCCATTCCCTCTCCTAGAGAGGAGGCCTGAGTCCCAACAGTGGGAACATTATAAGGCCGACTATGCTATGCTATGCTAATTTATCGTCGGACGACTATCGTCTCTAGCTGTTTCCATTATGACAAACTAGCTTTTGCCAGCGGCTTTCCCCACGTGAATGTAGATTTCTCCATACAAACTTTAGACCCCCGTTTCATCCCGTTAGGGGCTGAATTTTGGAAAATCCTTTCTTAGTGCTCGCCTATGTCTTAAAAGGAAGCCTTGTGCAAAATTTCACGCTCCTAGTCCAAGTCTTTTTGGCTGTGCGTTGATATGTCAGTCAGTCAGTTTCTCCTTTTATAAGTACATCCCTATTTATTAATAAGTACAAAAAAATTGGGCTCTATCCGTACCCGTTACTGATCATATTTATTTATGTAGTCAAAAGTAAAAAAAAACGAAATCCCAAAATTGTCCACGAAAATTTGTCATAATTGGTAAATTCATAATCGAATGAATTATTCATAACAATTGCTACTAGAAAATACTACGCGCAGTGTTTTTCCATTGTTTTTCATTCATAATCAATAGCCTGTACAATATTTCCATAAATTGAGTGACATTTTGGGATATAAACAAATGCTAATAACTCTGCTGTTTATGAATATTATTTATTGAGACTTTCCTTAAATAATAACAAGACCTTTTCTAATAAGCCCTATAAGTATTTGTACAAAGTCAAAGTCGTTTTACTACTGTCGTGGTAGCCGTTCCCACTAACATGACAATGATCTGTTGTCACTGAAAAAAGTGCTATGCGACAGGAAATCGTGTCGTCCTATAATGTGACCAAATGTTTGTTAGAGAAATTTTATCCTGAATCCTATCGATTAGTATAATAAAATAGTGCGTGTTTATTTTTTTTTAATTTTATTTCATTCAAGTCCCGGGCAAGGCAAGCGAAAATCTTTGAATGCAGAATGTCTCCTTTAAGTAAAATGAGCCAACTTAAGAATTTAAGCTAGTTTCCCTCCAGGGCCCGACTTATTTTTCCACACTGAATAAGCCACGACACTTAAAACTACATCGTCACGACACAGTGGGAACGCGGCCTAACGGGGATTTTCGGACCAGGCTTAGACTCAGTGTCATAAATCGGAATTGACACAAATGATAGTGAAGATACGTAAGCTTCATACCTAAGAATCAGGGTCCACTAAACGAATTTTTGTAAAACTTTTTCGGATGTTTTTTTGACACTAAACAAAACACTAAAATGGGTATATAACCCATTTATTTATGATGAGATGAGAGATTCTGAGGAGCCATTAGAGCAATTTATTTATTAACGCTTACCTATCTTTATACATACAATTCTTTATGCCTAGAGTGGGTCCCAGGATGGTTTGATAATACAATTGAACCTAGTCTGTGGCGCTACAATCGGGTTCTCAATTTTCTTTCTGACGAAATGCCAGTTTTCGGGCAGGACAACGCCTGCGGGACCACTAGTTCACTATAAAGTATAATTATGGACTCGTGAGAACTATCCATACGGTCGGAACTAAGTTTTTCAAGACCTGCATCTATGCTTAGCGATTGCCGACTATGAGAAAACCTTCAATTCGATCGGGCTGTACTTGGAGAGACTCTGCAACGATGCCAAACTGATTATAGGTACATCGATGTGCTGAACTTCAGGACCTCGATACCTATCCTCCTGCAGCGTGGTTTGAGGCAGGGAGACGTAATTTCTCCGAAACTGGTCACAGATGCAATGGAGGATATCTTCAAGGTTCTGGATTACAAGTATTAACGTTAATGGCGAGTACATCACTCACCTTCGATTTGCCGACGATGTAGTAGTCATGGCTGAGACTATGGAGTACAATGCATGATGACCTCAGTAGAGTTTCCGAACATGAACATGGACAAAATTACGATCATGGTAAATATGGGTAGCACCCACTACTATCCAGGTCAGAAACTCTACTCTCGAAGTTATACATTATTACATTTACCTGGGAAAAAACGGACCAGTTAGGTAGGTCTAACTTCGAGAAAAAGGTCGATTGACAAATCCCTTTTAGGCTGGGCACCATTCGGGAAGCTACGGAGTATTTTCTCGCCCGACATACAACTGTCTCTCAAGACGAAAGTCTATGAGCAGTGCGTGTTTCAAGTTACAACATAGCCTAAGTTTCTGCAAATCAGGAATGAAGAAATCTGAACAAGAACCAAGGTTACCGACTAAGGGGGAAGAATCGCCAATCTTAAGTGGCAGTGGACAGATCTGATAGAATCGATGGGGCCGAAGATTCTGGAGTGGCGGCCTTGTACCAGAAGACGAAGCGTTCTCACAAGGTTTAGTGGCGATACAACGCGATATCGCAGGAGTCTAATGGATGAATGGGACACACAGGACCGGTCGTTGTGGCGACACTTGGGTGAGGTCTATGTTAAACAGTGGACGTCTTTCGACTGAAATGATGATGATAATCATAAAATAGGATACACAATATTATGTTATAAATAATCAGAGGTCGGAATTAGATAGAGTTATTTAAGTACTTATACTGATTTCATATAGCGAAAGAATAAAGTTAATATATCTCAAATCCCGAGATTAATTTTAAAGAGCAGATTCTTTTTATGACACTATCAGAACTAAAGCAGAAAAAAAGTTCTTCCTGCATTCATGACGAGGAGTATGTATCCGTACAGCCAAGGAGTGAAATTCCTTGCCGGAGTCTGTGTTTCCAGATAGCTACAACTTAGGGGTCTTTAAGTCAAGAGTGAATAGGCTACTTCTAGGCAAGCGTGCTCCATCGTCGACCACATCATCGCTTACCATCAGGTGAGATGGTGGTCAAACGCGAGCCTATCATTAATAAAAAAAAAAAGAGGAGGAGGAAGTGTTAACCTCACCTCAATTGTCGTAGAGAGATCTTTTTCGATGAAAAAAAAAATACTAATAAAAACGGTATGCTATTTATCTTTGTTTTATTTGTCTTATCTATGTTTGAGGTTTTTATTATTATTTATTTGTAATATTGTTGGCCACACGGGATATTTCCTTAGAAATCCCGGGAAGATCCATATTAATATCAACATTTCGATGCAAGTACATAAATAACTCTACCTAATTCCGACCTCTGGTTACAATACAAGTCTCATGTATTTGGAGGCGAGTGTATTGCTGACAATAGGGGGACAAATCCATAACACTGGATGCTACATAGAAATTCCAGATGAAATACCTCAATAAAACTTAGCTCAGAACGGCAATAAATTCTAATCAGTGCTCAGCCGTTACGTTTGCGACCACTAGTGCAGCAAGGCCTTTCCATTGTTTAATAAATAATAATTCCTAAAATGTTGTACCTATCCATTTCTCGTAATAGCCATTTTGCGTTCTGTCTGACACTTATCTACCTAATAACCTCCTTAAGAAACAATACAACCACGTGGTGGAGACTGCAAGCAAATGAGCGCGTATTATACTTATATGTAACAAGGTAATGGTAATTAAAAATATCCGTACTAATACCGCAAAGTTCAATGTACTTTTTATCTAACATTATCTTGTAATTAAAGCGGCAAAAGTTATCAGGCCTAGCGTAAAATCGGTCATAAATCCGTTATATAAAAAAATGGAATTTTTATTAATTTATATTAAAATAGAAAAATACAGTAACCTGTGGTGTAGCAACAGCAAAACGCTTGGTTTTACTTTAAGCTTTTTTGTTTATTCATAAAATGCAGGAACGATATACACCTTAGTTTCCATGGCAACACGGCCGTATTGTTTCTTATGGGGTTCGGCCGAACATTGCAAACACCACAGCTGCATAAATAAATCAGAAATGTTACATTATCAATAGATTTCTTTAATTACCTCGCATGGCATAATGAGCGCTATTGAAATCGCTATAGACAATGAGCTAAAGAGAAGAAATCGCAACGCTTTTTACAATGCATTCGCTCAGACAGAAGTAAGCTTTTTAGTTATATGATGAACACATGGCAATTAGAAAAGAGGAAGTCAAGGTAGTAAAAAAACAACAACAAAAAAAAAACTAAGTACCTACGAGTATTACAAAAAAAAGTCAATTTTCTGTTACCTCGATTCGCTATGTCTTTATCTATGGTTAATAAAACACATTATGACAAAAATAACATTGAACAACAGCAAAAAAGAACGTGCAGATAACAGCGGTATTACAATGATGAGTAAAATATATATTTTTTTGTGCTAAAACAAAAACACGTTGAGTGGTCGTAAACTAACCTGTAATATTGCACTCAACATAATAACAAACGCTAACAGTCATACACACACTAACCGTTATTAACGAGCGCGAAGAATGCCTTCTTGACCAGGAGTTGAGTGTCAAAAACCACCAGCTTCGCCGAAGTCGGTATCAGGTCGTAACACTTGTGGAACTTGAAGAACTTGACGAATATCTGGGACTCATCCTCCTCTGAAAAGAGCATCATAAGAAAAAACTTAGTATTTACGTACATCGGAACATGCTCATTGTACGGCCACGCGGACATAAAATGAGAAATGACTCATTTCTGATGTCTATTTATAAACTTGTACAAACACTAACGTACGTACATATTCGTTATACACTCCACTACCACATTTGAAACGCCATTGGATAATTTTAACAGCGAGATAAAAGTATTATTTTAGTATTTCCTTATGTGTGCGTTTTTTTAGGTGAAAGAATTTGATTAAAATGAAGGTAAACTAGTTGATATTAACTGAAACAATAAACATGAGACATACATTTTAAAATGTTAGGTTTAGGCTTACTTCCGTTTAGTGCCGTAAAGCGGTTTTTTTAAGCCCAATTCCTCATTAACCGCTAGGATAAAAGATTTAAAAAACAAATATGTTTATCATAGATTCATTTACAACATTCAATAATATAATACTATTTCCTTGATAAATTGTTTTAACAGTAGGTACTTACTAAATTTTTTCGCAGAAAAATAAGGTCGTAAGCATGTTACACAAAGTGTACAAATTTTACAAAGACAATGTCCAATAATGGGAATGGGATGGCATATTTTCAAAGGTGCGCGAGTGCAGGAGGCTGAGGTGGCATTGGCATGGCAGCAGCAGTCGTGAGTTAGCACTCAGACATGGTGGCTGTATCGCTCGATGTCCAGTTCGTGCTATCGTCCGACTATGCACATATGAATGTGTAAGTGCAAACACCCACAAACTTATTGAATAAGTGTGCGTTTATAGACAATCCAATGTGGTTGTGCGCGTTCATGAACGCATTTTTATTGCTATGGATAATTTTTTAGTGTTTGTAAATATTTTTACAAAACTATGCATCTTTGTGACTAAAGCTACATTGCTACCATTCAAGTTAAACTCTTCGTTATATATTTTTATTATAAATATTTTATATTGCGAGTAAAAGCTGTTTTAAACGAACTTAATAGGTACCAAAAACTTTTGTATTTAAGTATGATTTTAATATACCGATATAGTTACACTATATCCGCATACCTATACTAAAACCGCCCGGAGGACACGGTGGAGCACACCCGTGTCCTCGTAGGGGCGATAGGCGGGCAACGATCTCTCGCGCCGGGCCTTGGTATAGGCCACGGTCCGTAGCGAGGAGGAGTGGCAGGCGGCCGCCTCCTTCTGTAAAGTAGTAACGCTAGCAAAGGATGCAAAGTGGGAGCACGGCCCTCATGCCCCAGCCGCCGAAATCCTGATCCCGATTTTCAGCCACCGTAAGCGCGGGCTTGCGGACGGCGAGCAATGGGTAGCTCGCCGTCCGACCGTTCTGTAACCGTCCGGACCAAGCCCAAGTAGTCGACAGCGCGCAGTGTTCCACGCGCGCCTCAAGGAGATGTCAGCAAACCGTAGGGGCCCAGCAGGGTCGAAGCCTACTGGGGCCATGGGTTCGCTTCTGAAATGAAAACCCGGTCCTGGAATGCAAGGCAACGAAGGAACTAGGCGTGGGTTTTAGTTAGTAAAAGGGTGACACACCCTCCTACTCCGCCCAAGGGCGAGATAGAGATGTCATTAGATAATTACACAGCTAAAAAAAATACCCATGCTAAAAATGTCCATGAACACCTTAAATATACGTATAATCTGTATCTAAACAAAAATCAGCCTTGCATCAAACATTCCTTTCTGGAGTCACAGTTAAAAATGTCACCGAGCTAGGCGCGCGTCTCTGCGTCCCTGCATAATCTTTGATCATCGTATCGAGATAACGCGCGCGGCACGATACGAAAATAAGAACGCAGGGTGCGCGAGCCTTGCAGGTAGGTATAGATAGTACTTACTTACTTTAGCTCCGATCAGATGCTCAAGGTCACTAGCAAATAAATCTCTTAAAAAAGTGACGCAAATGATGCAAAATGCTCTACAAATGTATGACATAAAGTTTATAGACTGAACAATAGATAGAGAGAGATACGAGCTGATACGTGTAGATATTGTATCAATCGTGTTATATTTCAAATAAATAAAAAAAAATACGTCATGCCCTTGAATTTTAAACGATTAGCTCACATAAATGAATAATATATTACATTTCAATCTCGTTATGCCGAATTCGTTTTCGCAAAATGCTTTAATTATTCTTGTTTACTTGTTTGAAAGTCCTACTACTCTACATAATAGCGATACTGCGCAAATGTTGTCTTAATTCTAATCGATAAATAAATGGGTTTACATAGTAGTTAGTATTTTGAATGTTATGCGATGCATTTTACCAGGATAAGGCACAACAGAGGCCCTAACTAAGAGCTCTTAACGCAATCTTAAAACGTCTATACGTCGATACCGTTACCGGCCCACGCTGAAAACCAGCGCCATAGACTCATCGCATTTTGCGTGTGGTCACGGCATTATGCTGAGCGTTCGGCCGTTTTGCGCGGATGTGGCGCATATTTCTTTCACATAATATACTTATAATTTGTTAGTTCTAAATTTGCGCCTTGTTTCGCCAAATAAAATGTTTTTCTTTCTTTTCTTTCTTTCTTTCTTTAAATCCATTTGACGACCTAAACTGAACTGCTAAAGGGATGGAGCTATCAGCTGTATAGGATGTATAGCTCCATACTTCTTCTCGCTCGCACGTCATAAATTTTAACAAGTCATGGTAAGGCTTCAGTAAGCCTTTTCAGGAAGAACATCGTAAGCGATAATATGCGTTTTTTGCTGGAATTGGTTTTTTGTTCCATAATGAAAAAGTATTTATGAAAATATGTTATTAGCAACTATGCTATTAGGTACATTTTTTTCTCAATTAATTTTTGACATATACATATTTACGTTACTATTACATTTTGTAAACTATATATTTCCTTTTATTATTGTGAACGTGAGGACTACGTTGATTGCTTTTTTTTTCCTTTTCAGTCATTTTAACGTATGTCTGGCCATTTGAGCATTTTCTGCGGCCTACCCAAATGTCCTTTCCTTGGTGTTTTTCGTTAAGTCGGCCTTGCGAATACTGACAAATGCATGCACTGACTGGACAGGTCCACTCAAATCTGTATGGTTCTTTCTTCAAAAGACCATCTCAGACAAATCTGCATGGTTCTCATGTGATTTGACCATTACTTATTTACTGTATGGCCTTTAAAATAGACTTGAGTTTGTTTCGGTGTTTCTTCTCCGGGTAGTCAGCTAGGAAACACCGGTCTCATATACCTAGTTTAAAATTACGAAAAAAAAATGACGTGTAAAAGTGTTTTTCAAACCTATTTGCAAAATAAATATCATTTATCAGTAGGTATACAGAAAAATCTACATTTATAAAAAAAATATGAATCCCATTTCCCTTGGTCACGTCATCACGCATGAACCGCGCTGGGCCAATTTCGCTAATTCTTTTTTGTTGTGTTGTGGTGGGTTTTTTGGTTGTCAGGAGAAAGTTTTAACGAAAGAAAAAATATAAAAGGTATGCATCTTTCTTAATTTTTTTTCTTTCGTATGAACATTAAAAAAAATGAAAACCCCTAATAACTATTTAACGTTCGCGTGTTTGATAGTTCATAGCAGAGACAGAACAACGTCTATCGGGTCAGCTAGTAAGTTATATATTACTAGCTGACCCGGCGAACTTCGTACCGCCTATCCTACTCTACCCTATTCTACCCTACTCTACCCTACTCTACCCTACTCTGCCCTACTCTACCCTACTCTACCCTACTATAAACGGAAATCGGTTCGTGCCTTCTGGAGTTATAGCGTCAGGAAGGAAAACCCGACTTATTTTTATATAGTAGATATTTTACAAGATTTTATTTAGTTCTTTTTTTTAATTGATATAAACCTGTGCTTGACTGCGATCCCACCTGATGGCAAACAGTTATGCAATAATTGATGGTAAGTCGCACTCGTTTATTAAGAACCTAGTTTCACCTGCCCCGATGTAGGTATGCCTGTAATCGAATCTTGCAAGTTAAATTTGATCCACTTGTCGGTTACCGATTGAGCTCAAATTTTGCATGCATGTGTAAATCAGATGACAATGCAAAATTATTATGACATGGAGCTGATCTGATGATGGAACCGGAAGGTGGCCATAGGAACTCGGTAGTTAAAAAACATAACCCCATCGAAATTGGGCTCGTATGATTAGTCTTGACGAGTATTAATTATATAGGTACAGACCGCGCTATAAAAGCTTGCTATGAAAAAAAATATTTTTATTGAAAACTTGTTTAGTATGATATTATCATAAATACCTAGGAACTTTTTAAATAACATAAGCATAATCATATACTATATATATTCTAGGACATGCCAGTTTCCTCACGATGTTTTCCCTCACCGTTTAGAGTGCAGTGGCGATGAAATAAATTACACAAAGTAATTGGCCTGGCTGTGTTTGATCCCGCGACCTACAACTCGTAACTCGGGGCCGTTTCCACTCGGCCACCACTGCTCTACAACTAAATATATTCCTTATCTGTCATTTACTATATTCTCCCTAAAAAGTCGATATCATAGATCTAAAGGGTGGCAATATAATCAAATGATCCGCAACAGGGCTTCTAAACATCACAGGAAATTAACGCAAGTAAACAGACAACCTGCATTAGGCTGAATCGACTTATTTAACCAGCCTATACATACTTCCTATACAAACAATTTGATGATTTTAAATCAACGCATGATATAACATTCATGATGTCATGTTCTAAAATTAAAGACATTGTTAAATAACAAGTTTATCCTTGCATATACATCATGAAAATACTTTGCACGTTTTTCCCAACAGCTGATATGCCGTTTTCCTTATACAAATAGATTTGTGCAACAAATATTTCTACAATATTCATACTAGTTATGTACTACACTGGGCAACAAAACCTCCGGGTTGCTAAACTGTCATAATTTTTTAAATACAGAAGTTGATTTCGTGAAACTGTAGTTTGTATTACTTAAAACATTATTTAATTTCAATTTAATACCAAAAAAAGCACTTCTAACTTTATGACAACAAAAATACACATCACAGTTTATTGTAAAAAATAAAACTTTTTATTGTTTTAATACTTGTATTTTGACCACGTGCCTGTATTACCTTCTTCATTAAGACATCTACACCCCTCTTTTTTTAATTAGTACAAAAAAATGTGTCTCTATCCGTACCCGTTACTGATCATATTTTTGTAGTCAAAGTAAAAAAAAAAAACGAAATCCCAAAATTGTCTACGAAAATTTGTCATAATTGGTAAATTTCATAATAATCAAAATAAAATGAATCATTCTTAGCAAACGCACAGCGTTTTTCCATTTTGATCGTCATTTATTCATTCATAATCTACAATATTTAAATTTCAATATTACAATATTTTAATTTATAATTTACCAATTAATGTTGAATATAACAACCGTCCACTGAACAGTTATAACTTTCTTTTTTTGTTGCTCCATTATTGCACAAAAAAGTTAACAGACGCGTGTCTCAAACGGATGGCACTCGCGCAGTCGCGCTCGCAAGCCGGGTCCAGACGAGTGTAACGTGTAATGTAATTCACCGTGTAATGTAACACGAATTCTACGTGTGGACGGCACTACGAGCAATACATGTAACGCTCGCGTGGCGCTCGGGGTTGATCCATAGGCTGTCGGTTTTTCGCGCGAACACAAAGGCGCTCGCAGTGCTCGTTTGGACGACGTTCGTGACGGTTGTGTCGTGTTTACGTTCATGATGTGGAGTGACGAACAATCACTTGAACTTATATGCTGAGATTTTAGATCCACAAGTAAAGAAGATCTTCTTTTATACAATTTAGATTTCTACCATCGACGCTTCCGACGTTTCCGGTCTTCAGTTAGTAAATACATGAAAATAAAAGCCGCACCAGCTATCACGACCTTCCTATTCGGCATGTTCGTAGCAACTGAGTAGAAACAGCTTTGAAATAGTTTCGCGTACACAATTCGCTTTGCGTTCGTGTGCCGTCCACACTGTTGACGCTAAATTACACGTAATCTTACATTACACGTTACACTCGTCTGGACCCGGCTGCACTGGTTCCAACCGGGCTGAGATATCGTGTCCGTGAGCGGTGTCTGTGTGTGCGTTGCTCGGGCGCGCTTTGTAAGTAGATTGACTTCTGTATCTATCTATTTTGTGCTACTACTTACTCAACTTCAAATGCTTTAATCAAAAATCGGGGATATAATTTTATAAAAGTGAACGCATTACGTTCACGTTTATAAAATTATACGTCTTATACATAAAATTATTTAAATTCACGTTAAATTCACCTATTCACGTCTCAAAGGATTTGGATAAAACTTGGCACACGGGTTCTGGGGGGAACGGGACTATTCCAGGATGTTGAGATTTTTTTGACTTTCACAAGGGCAAAGCTAACCATAAGTATAAAATAACAATAGTCTACGTCTCTTTAGTGGTTACCGTAAACAAAATGGTTATCGACGAGGACGGCTATAAGAATTGAAGAAGCTCAAATAAATATGATTATGGCTCTGTAAAGAATATTAAGATGGCGGCCGATAGGCTTGTACCGAAGAAATGACATGCAGAGTCAATACCAACAAACAACTGGTGCCGGATTAATTAGCCAAGCTAGATAAATAGAGGTTTTATCAGCTACTAGCTTTGCCCGCGTGAAAGTAGGTCTCTCCGTACAAACTTTAGACCCCGTATCATCCCCTTAGGGGGTGAATTTTGGAAAATCCTCTCTTAAGTGCTCGCCTACGTAATATACAGAATTCTTGTGCAAAATTTTACGCTCCTTGTCCCTGTAGTTTCGGCTGTGCGTTAATATGTCAGTCAGTTTCTCTTTTTATATAAACAGATAACGAATGGCATAAATTCTAATATGACCTAGAGGTCAATCCTAAACATCCTGGACTTCTGATATAGTACACATGTCGTGGCCAGATCTTAGAAATTGATCATTTCATGATGTGGCCAAGTAAAACTGGCCAGATAGTTTTATTTATTTATTTATTTTTAAAGAAAGCTTACAGGCTAATAACAATTATAATTTTTTAACATAGGTCATGAAAATTGCTAATAACAAGCTTCCACATATATATATCTAGCTACAGATTGCATTGACATCTTTTAGGTTTAAGATAAAGTTAAAAATTAATTGAAGTAGGTATAATAAGAATTGAATCGAATCAAGTGATATCAAAGATGAAGAAAAAGACTACATAGCGTTATCTTAAATTTAAACTAATTAAGTTATCTAAGATTGTCCCCAAAAAATTCCTTGGTTAGGATCTTTTTTATATTTTGTACACTGGTGCAAAACAGATCGATTTCTAGGTGCGATGGTAAATTGTTGAAGGCTATGACACTACGTATGGAGAAGGCCTTACGCCTATACTTTGTCGATGTGCACGGTGCCTGTAATAGAGGCCGCTTACGTAGGTTGTTCTGATTAGTGCGAAGAAAAATTTTGCCAAGTAGTTCAGGACAATCAATTGATCCGTTTGTTTTTAAACGTTAAAGTTTGATATGTCAATCCTCGTTGGGCTTACTTTAATTAGACCTTATATTATCATAGAAATCCTACATCAACGTTATGGTCAAATGAGGATTGACAAAATATTATCAAACGTTAACGTTTAAACTATCTGGCCAGTTTTAGTTGGTCGTATCATGAAGTGATCTATTCATAAGATCTGACTACGACATATATATATCGTTATCGATGATAGAACTCCCTACCTTAAACCTAAGATAGTTCTTTTTGACCGCTGCATAGTGTCGTTTAGTGTATAAATAATTCGCTGCCAAAATATTGATGGACACGTAATAACAATTCTTTCATAAATAAACTAGAAACGACTAATAGACTAGTGACCGTGAAGACATGTCACTGATTCCGTAAACAATTCTGATGTTGAATACAAGGTCAGCGCCTTTGTGTGGTAGCTAAGCTATTGTTGTTTTAGTCAATATATACGTTCTAATTCTTAGCTGATTTATATTATAATGTATTTAAAAGTTATTTTGTTTTTAATGCTTCAGCTATATTAATTTTCACCGGTCGGTAATTAAATGGAGCGCAGCGGTGTTAAGCGTAAAGACTGCGTTACAAACACTGACCCTACGCTCCATAACTCAAGTAGCAAATGCTGGGGATAAACAGCCAGGTTGACCTATAAGTATACTTTTCAACAACACTTCTCGCCAAAACTAAGGGCTTTATCACACTAGCGGTTTGCGAGCGGCTTCAGGGCGGGACGGGCGCGCAGCGAATGCGTCGCGAGCACGCCGCGGTTGCACAGCGAAGACGTCGTGACGCGTGGCAAATTCGCAATGTTCCCAAAGCGTTTTTGTAGCAAGTTAACAACTTCAATACACTCAGTAACAAAATGGATTGCGATGAAGAGACACTGCTGTTGGCTTTGTTACTTCGAAAATGCCGCAGACCTACACCTCGTTGCCGAATCTCGTTGCGCATCCGCAACAAATTCGCTGCGCATGCGCGGCGTGTTCGTTGTGCGCCCGTTACGTAGTCGTTGCGCACCCGCTCCGCTTTGAGGACGCTCGCAATCCGCTAGTATGATAAGGCCCTAATAGGTAGACGCAAGTGCCGCTCTATATTCTTAAGGTAATGCGCTGTTATAAAGATGCCTTTATGTTGAACAAGTTTGTTCGCGTCAGACAGACAAAAAGCACAATGCCATTTGATCACCACCTTCTAGATGCTTTTTTAGGGTTCCGTACCTCAAATGGAAAAAGTCTGCGGTCCCTTGAAGCTGTGAAAAAATCAAACTTCTGAGTTAACGAAAAAAAGATAAGTACGGCCGTTTATGTCGCAAAAAACGTCTATTTCGACCCTCTCAAGGGAATCTAAATTCGTAGGGTACTTCCCGTTGACCTAGAATCCTGAAATTTGGCATGAAGCAGTCTTATAGCACAAGTAGTGATGCAACGGAAGTGTCTTAACGGAAGCAGAAACGGAAACAGATGTCAAGAGTAAATCTTAGCGAAAGCGGAAGTGAAGAAAAAATACAATTTTATTTTTTAAGATTTGTTTACTTAAATTTGTATTTTGTTCTTTACTTACAGTACTCGAAATTAAACAGAGGTAAATTATATGTAATAAAAAGTAATTTGGCCGCTTTTACACCTTTGAGTCTGTTTCGGTGTTCTTCATATATTAAACCAGCTCCGCTAAATAATTGCTCACTGGCTATACTGGTGGGGGGGGGTCCTGATAAGTATTGGCGAACTATTGGCAACAGAAGAACAAAACCAACAACAAACAAGAAAAAAACAGAGAATTTACGCGCTTACACTAAACGTCACGAGGCACGTTGATGCGCAGAATAAACAAAAAAATCCTCCCCTCCACGTATTTTTCGTAGTGTCCAATCGTCAAGGTGCCCCCCACCCCACGCTCCGCGTAGTATTCTTCTGTTAAGAGTTCTGTTATAAAGTTTGCGGAAACAGAAACGGAAACGGAAGTGAAAAAGCTTGCGGAACTTCTGCAGAAGCGGAAGCAGAGTTCTGTTGCAACACTAAGCACAAGTATAGGAAAAAATCTGAAAACTGTAAATTTGTACGGAACCCTCAGTACGCGAGTCCGACTCGCACTTGCCCGGTTTTTTTACATGAATCCCTGATTATTATTCTAAAATAAAAGTAGTCTAGCTCTTTCATTGGTAGACAGCTGATATTAAAAGGAGTACCTACCTTATAGTATCAACTATCTACCAGTGAAAGTCCTGTCAAAAAAGGTCCAGCCCGTTCGGAGATTACCCGGAACAGACAGACAAAAATTATAAAAATAACGCATTTTTACTATTACAAACAGACACATCCAATTTTATTTATATGTAGGTCTTGACTAATGATAATAATAGGTTCCTATAATTAAACCAATAAAAGTGTACTCGTGAGAAAGCAAGTGACGCGTATAGTCCAAGAGTTATTTTAATTTATACGCGATGTTTTATGGATCATAAAATTTGTTTAACCACATAAATTGTGTAGGTACCTTTTTAACCGACTTCAAAAAAAGGAGGAGGTTCTCAATCCGGTTTTTTTATCATCTTAATTTTTTTGTATGTTTGTTAACTCAGAACTCCGTCCTTTATGGATCGATTTGCAATTTTTTTTTTCCCCTAAAAGGATATGCTTCCAGATTGGTCCCATTTATTCATTTTTTCAAAATCCAGTTCTGATGACGGGATCCATGAGAAATCGAGGGAACTCATCAAATATTCTAGGCAACTACCTGCGCATTTACAGTCAAAAAGTAAGAACATTTGAACATTTTTCGGTGTCAAATAACAAGCAAACAATACCAGAAACACCGACTTTCTAAATTAAAGCTATTTTGATTGTTTTAGTGTTTTGTATTTTTTTTTTTTAATACGAAGCGAACAGGGAACAATAAAAAATCTCATACAAAAAAGCAACAACCTCATTGCAACATAAAAAAGTATTGAGAATTACTGATTGCATTATCCACTGACCTCCCTCTTTTCCCTGTGCCCAACGAACGTCATTCAGAAAATTAATTAATCCTGCAAATATGAAGAAAACAAGCAATTTGAAATAAAGTCAGTGAATAGCATGAATAAATCTGCTGTCATTTTCGTGTTGGTAACAGGATGTAAGGAAATTTTAAATTTGGCAGGTTTTTTTGTTTAAGATTAGAATCATCCAATGACTATTTACACTCTAGGGTAGAGGGAGTTAATGTCAGACTTTTAGTGACTAAAACCACACCTGTCTCCTTCAGTTGCCCTTTGCGTTCTATCGACTGTCAAAGATCTATAAATGACAGCCGGAACCAACGGCTTATTGTGTTTTCCGAGGTTTTTGAGAAACTCACCTTTTGAATAACCTACTATGATATTTAAGTATAATTGAACAATCACGTTATTAAGTTTCATATATAAAAATATATTTCCATGTAACTCATTTACCATAAAAAGATGAATTTATCTACTACAGAAAATTTGCATTTAAGTAAATTCATTTGAAATTATTTAGAATAAACAATTACAAGTACCTGATTCAATCAAAGTCCTTGTTTTTTTAAGTCGCTGAATAGATAAAGACTCTTAAATGGATTATCATTCTGATTAAAGGCTAGAGAGATAAAACTTTTACTTGTATACCTAAGTTTTATGCTAACCGTATTATGATACGAGCAAAGCATACGGGCTACTAAACACTCCTCATTGGAGTCGAAAGTCATAGCATTACAAAGTGTCTCTAACTTTGAGTAGAGAGTGTCAAATAGCAGAGGATCAATGCATTCTTATATTGCTGCCAGTAAATTGACACTTCAAAACACACCTGTCGAGCTATTTTCTAAGAAAACAGCCTTGAGCGCAACGCTGGCCGCAGCGACGAAATCCAAATACGTACATAGGATTAACAATCCAATGCAAAGTTGTTTTCTTACTGCTGTACAGTGTCCTCGTAACAAAAACAAACTTTGTAAAACTGTGTCGTTCAAACTGCCATTTTTTCTTGAGGTGTCAAATCATTTAACTTTTCGAGCTTGTATTATTATACGTAGGTATATAACGGAAATGTTTGCTTATTTTCGATATTTACAGACTACCTTTTTATTTACGTTCTTGGATAAATACCCTGTAAAATAAAACGCTCAATATTTTATAATCTATGCGGACGCCAGTGTTCGCTTGGTGTTTGACTTCTCCCGCTCTGGGGCGGAGCTAAAAGGCATGTCAGACTGACTAAAACCACACCTATTTTCCTTCAGTTGCCTTTGCGTTCTAAGACCACGGGATATCCCTTTCAAAAGTCTACGCGAGGCCCCAGTTATAGGTTTCGGCTGTGCTGGGCTCCTACGGTTTTGCTGACATCTCTTTGAGGTACGCGTGGAACACTACGCGCCGTCGACGATTACCAGACGGCCGGACGGCGAGAGCTACATACCCATTGCTTGTTGTCCGTAAACCCACGCCTACGGTGGCTGGTAGTCGAGAGTCGGAGTGTCGGCGGTTGGGATGTAGTAAAATAAATAATGTCACGAGTTTTAGAAAAATGTTGCACTTTTTCTACCAATAGAATAAAGAATCGAAACTTTCCCAGTGTATACACCCTTGCTGCCTAGGTTCATGGACAGTAATAACTGATGGCATAACAATATTTTTGAAAGACATGGCATGCATCGCCTGACGCACCTTCAAACGAAGTGAGACAATTTTTTTCAGTACCTCTATCCAGACTGTTTCCGACTTAAAAACTGATGAACTAACGTTGTTTAAGGGCGGAATTCACCAATAAAACTAATCGCGTTTTAACGTTTGGCTCGCGTAATCGCGTTTAGCCGCTGTCACTAGTGTCACTTGTCTGTATTTTTCTTTTGTTGTATTTTTACAAGTGACAGCGGCTAAACGCTATTATGCGAGCCAAACGCTAAAACGCGATTAGTTTTATTGGTGAATTCCGCCCTAAGATAGAAATAAATTGTCCTAAAATCAATTTTAATATGTTTCATACATTGTTTAGTTCATATTCATATTCCTAACTACATGAACAGTTATTTATAAGTCTTCATTACGTCATATCGGTATTATCTTCAAGGTATTTTAATTATTAATGCTATTTTTTTTAAACCGAATGCGTGTTGAGTTTGTATTTATTTGATGGCAATTATGCACGATTGTTTTCTGTAGTATACATTAAAATGTATTTGTAAGTATAAGAATGACAGAAAAACATTTCGTGACTAAGTCGATTATATTAACGACTTAAACTTTAATATTTTTTGCCAAAGTACTCAATTGATTTCCCAATTGTCTTTTGAAACGTATTGATACCTTTATCGTATCGCAGTCATTGTGTGGTCACATCGTCAATATCGAGTTACAAAAAATCGCCGAGGAAGAATCATATGAATCATAACGATTACCTATTTCACGAGAACCTATTTGCGGACGGAAACGAACAGTAAGAAATAAATCACGAAAAAAATTTAATAAATTTTTTATCTTATTAAATTCTAAATATGAAAAATATGAATCACGGATATTATAATCCGTCGTTGAATTATTGTGTGGATATCACAACATCATTAGGCAGCTGATACTCTTACTCTCTAATCCTTGGTACGTGATATGATCCATGAGCGATTTATTGCGATCTTGTCAAGTTACACAGAATAACAAAGTTGATAGAGTGCCGTAAATTTGACACCAACTATCGCCACGTTAATTGGCATCACGTTTACGCCCCGTAGGCGCAACGTACGAATTTACGAAGACATGCTTCATGATTGTATAAATGACGTCGGTATTGTACAACATAAACGTTAAACCAATGCCTAGGCATACAACGCGTAGTGTAAAAACACTTTTATTTATATTTTCCGACATTTTTTTAGTATTTGAAATCAGCAACGCAGATAAAAAAAAACCGACACAGTCGTTATGTTGTTTTTTTTTTTAACGTCACCCCACTAAAAACACTTGGGTTATCAAGACGAATCTAACGATATCTTAATTATGAAAATCCATTCAGAAGTTTGGAAGATATGAGGTTGAAGTAATAAAGAATATTACATACATACATACAAGATACGCGCGAAAAACAGTCGGGTAAAAACGCAAAACAAACCAAAAGTAGTTACGGATATCTCGTTTGTATATAATTCTTTTGTAACACAAAATGAAGCATTATCTGGTTGCCATTTTTAAACGGTGTTCTGGGAGAGGAAACCACTTAGAAAGCCTTGTACGCTTACACGAGTACAGAATGACTGAATTCAACTAGTTCAAGCAAAACTTCAAACGCATTTAAAAGTTTTAGACAGTGAAACGAGCCAGCTAACTTCATGTTTCCGAGTCAACGGTGCGTATTCAATTGTGCATAACTAAACTTGGAAAGCCTTGTCTTTGCATCAGGCGTTAGTTAATAACACATTGACGCTATGTACACGCGGCGTCAGCGTCGCGTTTCCGCAGTGTTTACGATCAACGACGATGTTGATGCGAGCAGTGCACTTTAGTGTATTTATATACTCTACCATTAGACAGAGAAGGTCACACTTTAAAGTTGTCAAACTTCATAACGTGATAAACTTCAGCATGACCTTTATACATTAATGAAAGTTTCTGTTCAACCTAGTTTACCAGCACTTCATTGTTTCCATCTCTTTCTACTCTAACTTTAAATGAGAGACGGCAGAAGTTTAGGATAGCGGAATCACAGTTAAATTTAATGCGTTCTACCCTTGACATTCCCAACTTTCAAGGATGGGACTTGGAAAGAGAACACAGTTGAAAAAAAAATTACTGACTTTCAAATTTTGGTCTTGAAGTAATGTGTGACAAAATCCTAACTTTAAACTCTCAAAGCAGAAACGAGTTGTTGAAATCACGTTGTTGGTGTTAGGTAAACCAGCAAAGCTTCATTGATCAAACCATGAATAGGATCATACAATATTTGTTTAATTTAATAGGAACGGGTCTCATAAATTGTTGGATCTAACACTTTGCATCATCAACATCGAATTTGCCTACTAACACCTCTAATGTACATCTAATGCAATATATATTTATCAGTAGTGCATTCAATGATAAATTGCGACGCGCGTGAGTCATGCATTTGTTAAGAGAAATGCAAGCGAGGAGTAGAACTGAAAATATAATTGACTTGACGGTGAACCATTATTGCAACTATTTACAATTACTGCACAGAAATATTTGAGGAATGAGGAACAAAGCTAGAAATTGAACTCAACCAATAACAAACTTAAATTAAATATTTTGGGAATTGTAGACACGAATCTTTTTTTATTATTAAAATAAGACTGTTATTTTATGAAGCCTATTATGGACAAGACGACAAAGATAATCAAGAAGATCTTGACCCCTACTGAATGGACGGGACCACAACAATAAAGACAGAAGTTTCTTTAAGAGGTGAAGGAAGCTGGGAGCATTTGGCCAGCAATTGGACAATTTTCGATCAAAATATCGATTAATCCTCCATATTTTATAAGACATCATATTCATGGTTCGATTCGTGTTTAGTGACGTGATTGTTCGAAGTTACTGTCTACTAACCAATCACAATAGCTAGTTGACAATAGATTTACTAATATTGACTGGGGATCATTTTGAAATCTTTTTTATTATTGATAGGCTCGTGTTTGACCACTATCTCACCTGATGGTAAGCGATGATGTGGCCGACGATGGAGCACGCTTGCCTAGAAGTAACCTATCCACTCTTGACTTAAAGACCCCTAGGTTGTAGCTATCAAATCTGGGACAGTTGCTAAATGGAACCTGCATAAATGATTATTTCTCCATAATTTTCGCTTTAATACTCGTAATTCAATTTCGCTTACCACTGAGTTCTGTGGTTTTGGCAGCAGACTGATATTCAATTTTTACACAACAAAATCCGTACGTTACAAAAAAATTGTGACGTATTTCATACGTCTAGATAAAAAATCGTTGCTATCCGAAAAAAACTACCAATAGATGTGGATACCTATTTGTTTATTTACGTTCATTGCTGGTGCGTTGCGCACGCGGCGCTAACAGTGTGACGTCATTGCAAACCTCAAGTGGACTGGATTCGTGAAGTCATGCTTGAAACTAAATTTGATTTCTATCGGAACTGAAATTGAGTTATTAACCGACTTCAAAAATAAGGAGGTTCTATGTTCGGCTGAATGTATTTTTTTTAATTTTTTTTTTTCACCGTTTTCTCGGTCAATTGTGGACCGATTTTGAAAATTATTTTTTTGATTGATAGGTTCACATCCGACTTGGTCCCATAGAAATATTGTTATGATCTAATGATGAACTTCGACAATATGGAACGGAACTCTTCATAGGATCACAGCAGAACTGTCCTAACAAGTAAAATTGCTTTTGTACTTTAACCTCCTTCTTTTTGAAATTGAGTTTTAAGTTTAGTAATTGCAATTTACCCTGGCTGAGTTTATAACCGAAATAGTTCAGATAATCATTCGAGTTTAAGTTGTTTTCAACTCAGAGAACTTTAACTTCCTAATGGACTTGACATCCGAGTATGAAATAGTTTACCTGTCAAAGAAAACATCTATAAAGTGCAATGCTGAGACATTGAAAAAGTTTCAGCATTCAACTTTTTTTACATGAAAGTGGATAATCCTCAAAGTCAATGCACTGCCTGAAGACACCGGAGTATAACAACTCAATCATCACTGTCGGGCACAATGAAAACAAAACGCAAACATCAACAGGTAGAGAGTTGCGCAAGAGCGCTAGCGTGGGTGACATAAACAAGCCGGCACCTTTGAGGAGCCAGTCAGCTAGGAACGCCTTCCAAGCGCGGCCGACGGCCTCGAACTCCTTGATGAGGTCGATGGAGTAGACGGTCTCTTCGTCGTCGTCGACGGCGAGCGCGGGGTGGTCCGAGAAGTAATGTAAGCGCAGCATGCGCAGGGCCCGGGCGGCGCATCGCCCGCCGCCACTCGGTGCGGCCGCGCGCGCCTCCCACGGCTCACTGCTAATAATACGCGCGCGCCCGCCGCGCCGTCCGCGCCGGGAGACGCGACGAACTTGACACCACTAGCACTGCTGGACGGCTGCTACGTCGCCGCCGCTTGGATGCCTGCCCACGCCCGCGGTTTCCGACGAGATGCGACTATAATGCATCACACACCCCTCCCAGAGACAAATTATACGTATTCGATGACGCATTTGTATTCTGTTGTATCTTTAGCTTGTTTTAGTCTGTGAACACTTATGTCGCTAATTAGAGGATCCTCTTATGCTGCCTCGATCGGAATAGTTGCAAATTAAATTGAGATAGTGAAAGTGGCACCGCAGACAGAAGGGTATCCACGACCGGCAACAAAAAACGTTACGAAGGGTTTCGCTAATGGTACACTAATAATCGTTAAAACACAAAAACAAAAACGCAAACACAGTGACAGTTTCAGATATTTTTTAAAGTGAAACAGTTACACAGCGCACTCACGGAAACCTACCAGCTTATTTTTCACGGTAATCTGCAATAATTCTATCTGTTTCAGTTTGCATTTTAATACGCTCATGTAGTTTGTCGGTATTTAGTCGTTTCTCGGTAGTCAATACGCTCTATGTTTAGAAAACTAAAAATGAGCATGCCAGTCATCACACGGAAGACTGGATCGTCCGTTGATCTCTATTTCTATATGCTGCGGAATTACCTATTTGCTCTTAATAAACTAGTGCGCCTCACCATCAACGATTGCATCACTGCTTACCATCAGGTGGGATCGCAGTCAAGCACTAGTTTATATGAATAAAAAAAATGGAAATATAGAAGAAAGTTCGCTTCGGTTATTATTTTGTTTTTTTATTCTGTCATTTTTAGCATACCTGTAAACACAGTTTATTTTCGGTTTAATAAACTAATTCACTTCTTCAACATGTATTTTAGTCTTTTTTTCCGGATAGCTCTTCTGTAAGTGACATAATCGCATTGTCCAAAAAAAAAAAAAAAAAAAACTGTGTTCATCCGCTTGTGTATGATTTAAGAAGCAAGCCGTTGAAGTGCCGTATTAATAATAAAAAAAAAGCAATAACAATTCTCTTCATAATTATTAAGCATATATGGTAGTGCATTCAAGGCACCTACCTCAACAATTTTATCGATAGGTCTCCCTTTACCGAAACTAATTCAACACGATAAAGTAAATTGATTGAAAACAACATCTGTCCTCTTCTCACTGCTCCACCACATTGTATAGCATGAAGGTTTTAGGAGTCGCGGGAATGCGAGACGCACAGGATCGGTCGTTGTGGAGACGCTTGGGGGAGGCCTATGTCCAACAGTGGACGTCTTTCGGCTGAAATGATGATGATGATGATGAAGGTTTAATATAATCCGATTGTTACCTTTCTCAAGGGAAACTTGTTCATATTGTGTTGCTGTTATAAGTCATTATTAACTGCTATGACTTTGAATCTAATGCATAAAGGTGCTGTATGACTGGCATGTTGGTCTAGTGGTCAGTGGCCCTGACTGCTATGCCAGAGGTCGTGGGTTCGATTCCCACCCAGGACAAATGTTTGTGTGATGAGCACGATCATTTGTTCTGTGTCTGGGTGTAATTTATCTATAATATGAATGAATTTAGAAATATATTAAGTATGTTTGTCAGTTGTCTAGTAGTCATAGTATAAGCTCTGCTTAGTTTGGGACTAGATGGCGTTGTGTGATAGTTGTGGAATATTATTATTATTGTATTGGAGCGACATATATTACGTCACATACATATGAACTAGGTCGCGGTGAACTAGGTAGGTCGCGGGTTCAAACCCAGCTAGGCGCATTACTTTGTGTAATTTATTTCATCACCACTGCTCTCAAAACGGTGAAGGAAAACATCATGAGGAAACCGGCATGTCCTAGAACCAAAAATTCGAAGACATGTGACATCCACCAACCCGCACTGGGCCCGCGTGGTGGATTACGGCCCATTCCCTCTCGTAGAGAGGAGGCCTGAGTCCCAGCAGTGGGAACATTATAAGGCCGACTATGCTATGCTATGCTACATATGAACTAAAATTGAAAATCCTGCATCTTGGTCAGAAATCAATTACCGGGCACTTGTCCGGACCAGACACGACACCAGTTTGGTCGGAGGATAATCACTTTTCAACGCAGCTACGTAAGTAAGACTTTACACCATTTTCCGCAAGAAATTACCAAATAACATTAAAAATGCTAAGTCCACGACAATATTACAAAATAACCTTTAATAACATTACATTTAACCCATATTAAAGCATGCTCACTTTAATACATGCCACATCCAACTATTCGCACTCCGTGTATGTTTACATTTTACCTTACCTTACACTTTTCAATTATTTCTTTAATATTGTAATTTTAATTAAAACTGTTACTGTACGTTATCAATTCATGACATATCAATGCACAAACGAAACTACTGGGACTAGAAACGTGCAAGGCTCCCTTTTATGACGTAGGCGAGCACTGAGAAGGGGTTTTTGCAAATTCAACCTACCTTTCGAATACCGTAATTAAAGACACAATAGAAAGACAATGAGAGAGCGAACGCCGGCGTTCGCTTGGGTTTTAATGAATTGGGAGTGAGAGGGGGAATTTCGTTTATATGCGAAATGTCATTCCGTGTGCCTCTACTTGAATGTTAGGAAATAAAGATTCAATCCTCAGATATTGTTATAGGTACTAAACGAAACAGTACTGTGACATTGGATAGATGTCATTGAGCGATGAATAGCAATATTAATATAATTGTTAGAATTATGATTAGCTTAAATAACTCTAACATACTTACCTCGACAAAACACTATGAGTAAACTTTATTACAACAATACTTATTCAATATGAGATACCTTTATGCCAGGTAAGTTTCCTTTGACGCAAATAAATAAGCATATCTAATTTCTTCAGTTTGCAAATTTCACTACATGTGCATCAAATCATAGACTCGATAATAGAGCATCATCGTTTTCACTGTACACAGTCCACGTGAAGAAATAATATTAAACGGAAACGTAAATCGTAAACGTAGTCTGAACACAATCAAAATGGCGAGAGGCCGCGAGAGTAACTGCTGTGTCGACGATAAAAAAATTATCGCTATCATAAGAATCGTTAAATATTATATGGCTAAAACTGTCAATTTATGTGGTTTGGTTGACGAGTTGATATTAAATGCCACACCTGTATTGAAGTAAACGAGTTCTGATGTATTCGACAAACGAAAGTTGTTAAAAAAGTTTGCAACCGCATGTTGATATGTTGCGAAATATATTGTTTACCATGTCTGAAGCACGTGTACCGTTTCATCGAAACATTCTTTAACCGATACATATTGCTGTAACAGATCCATGAAACTTTTATCTACACCTCTTTGTCATAGAGATTACATGCAGTCCGCTACGGAGAGAATGCAAGGAGTCAATAGTACGTTTACTTCAAATCTGATTAGAGTTAGCAGGATACAGGGCAAAGTAAACTTTGAAATAGTTCAAGTCTACTTTGACCCTGATAGCCTTTATGAGATTGCCAGGACCACAAAGGTTATAGACTGGCTTTTTGGGTTGGGAAACCTAATTTTCAAAATCATTCATCATCAATCAACATTGACACACTGACGCTGATGAAAATTAATTTGAAATGTAAGCTATATGGTAATATTATTGAATGTTCTGATGTTGCATGTGGAAACAAACAGTAGGTACGCCTAGCTGCATAAAGGCTAACTAATTAATTGATACAACAATGAAATGCCTGCTGCAATGAAGGGCAGGTATCGTTACGCCATTAGCTTCTTTGCCTGGCTATTAAAACGATGGAGCCACGGAATGATAAATAAATTAGAGCTATAAACATCGATTTATTTACATGGATATACCTTTGTCATTAGATGTAAAAATACAGTTTATTTCCAATACATTAAGTAGTAATAAAATACTAGAAAAATATACAAGTCCGAAGAGATTTTTTGAAAATCGAAATTAAGCCTGATTTCAATATATATATACCGATTTATTTTCCAGAATCCTTTGAAGTAAGTACTGATGGCAGAAAAAGCAACCGAAGCAGAAACGATTCCATTGGGATGACTCGTATGATAAATCGTTTCCGCGGATTGCTGAGACAGAAACCCTTTATCCAAATGCCCTTTCTAAACATCTATCATGCGAACTGACCTACGCAAACGTATTTCGTTTTTATTAGTGCTGGAGACCGTGCTAAATAATAAATCAATCTTCGGTATTTCACACACATACAAAAGAAAAACGCCTCTGCAATGGAACACAAATACATCATCATAATCCCGATTTGAGAAACCTATAAGGAAACTCCTCGATATTATCCAATGATCGTTTCAAAAGAACGTTTACTCAAATCCGTGACATTATCTAAAGCGACGATCATCGGCAATGATGCTCTCGTCGAATCAAAACTCCAAAGTCTTGAGCATCGACGCCGAGTTGCTAGCCTGTCGGGTTTTCTATCGTTTACATTTCGAGGAGCATTCTTGCATCGGAATTGCACAATTTAATTCCGCCAAGCCCTTTCCATCATCGGACCACTCGACGTAAATTAAAAAAAGCGCTCGGTTACAGTAAGCGAGCTTTTTTTTTGACTGCATACAAAAGAAATGCGACGCCGGTTTATTGTAAAATATTATGAAGCGTTTTATTTAGCTCAAAACTGAGATGACTTATTAAATATCTGAAATTACCCAATTTTTGAAACAAGATTCGTATTATTATTGTTGTTATTACCGAGGTACATTGGGTAGAAATACGAGATTGTTTTTAAAAATAAATACAGATTTTACTTACCTAAGTCGGAAAGGCTGACTTTTTCCAAAAACGGATCCGCCACTGGCAACTGAAATGAGGAGAAAAAAAAGTTATGATACTATGAGTTCTAGTAGATTATATATGAACATAAATAGCTACACAGTAACGGAGATTTGTTTATTTTAAGTTTTGTGCTCTGTTCTACGAAATTTTAGTCTAAGGTAAGAAGGGGGATTTTCTTTTGCAAAACCGATCTACAAAAAGTGCGAACTCTCAAATGTTTTGTGGTTTATTCTTCCACATTACACGACCGTTATTTGTTATTTATTTATAAGCAGCGACACCTATGAACTGCAGAGAGGACCAATTACAAGTTTTGTCAATTTGCCAATATCTAATAGATGGCGCTCCGCTGACGTACTGACATCTGACTGCTAAATCGTGCAAGTAATATTTTGAATACGACTCTAATAAGAAGTTTTCAGGAAAATTCACATCACCAGTTGGCGTCACTTAGGCGAGAGGTTTTCTACTTTTGAAAACGTATACATGACGTTGACATCAATTTAACTAATGTCATTAACATAAGCGTTTTGACAGGTGCCTGAACCTGACGACTCAGTGCTGCCACCTGGAGAACAAAATTTTAGAAAACTATCATTGCACAATATCATACTCCATCACAAATACAGTCAATATGTGTGTGTCAGGTTGGTCGCTACAGATCCAATCTGGCGAGTTGGGATATCTTTGAGGAATCTTAAACAAAATGGGAGTGTAGATGCCCGTCACAATAAATGCCACATCTTCTCTCCTGCCAGGCATGCTCTACTACCTGCCCTTCAGAATTTATACTAGGTACCCTCGGAAATAAATAAGCGACTAAATCAAAGTGAGTTTCGAGAAATCAGAAATTTTGATGAAAAATAAATAACGTTCAAATAAAGTGATACATTTAAAAACAGCTGTCCGTGGCTTTACCTGTGTAAAATGTTCATAAAATCTATTATGTCTTTCTCCAGATCCAAGGCTATACCTTTGGTAAATTGTATTCACCTCAGTTTAGTGTCTAAGGTGTAGATACTTTCGAAACCAATTAACAGTTGCTTTATGTTCCCATTTTATAAAATAAACGTATAGATAGTTTTCCTTAATTTAAAGGGTACTAGCTTTTGCCCGCGGCTTCGCTCCCGTCAACTGACTACTATATCCTACTCTACCCAACTCTATCCTACTCTACCTTACTCTACCCTACTCTACCCTACTCTAAAAAGTATCCTATGTCCGTCTCCTGGTTCTAAGCTACCTCCCCACCAACTTTCAGCCAAATCGGTTCAGCCGTTCTTGAGTTATAAATAGTGTACCTAACTAATACGACTTTCTTTTATATATATAGATTTCGACGAACCTGCCTAGGCGGGAAGTTTCAAGCTTTCCAATGCAAAAACAAAAAAGGTATTTTAGAAAATATTTATAGAACGATTTTTTGGCTTCCGAGGGCAGTAAAAAGACATTCTATCACCGATCACAAATCTAAAGCCTCTACACGTCAGCAGATGCGTCCGCGGGCGTCATCTTCGGATGCGTCCCCGTATTTTGTGCGTCTGTTGTAGATAATTAACGTCCGCCTCGAATCCGATTGTTGGCGGTTTTTGTGGCACGGGTCAAAGGGTTCCGGCGCGGACGTCCGTCTTCGGTCCACACGTCTGACAAAGTAACGACGCATCAGTTTGATTGGAGTTGCGATTGAGAGTGCACGCGTGTTTCTTGCGGTTTTAATATATCTACTCTGCGCAGCATTCGTTAAAACGCTTGAAAAGGCTAACAATATGAGCACCGAGGAAACTTTCAAGTTTTTTGATCTATAATAAAGCTGATAACTATTTGTGGAACCCAAAAAATAAATACCACAAAAATAAAAATATTGTAAGTTAACTATTATAAAATATATAAAATTTATAAAAATACTAAATAAATAAATAGCTGTGGCTGCTACGGTCACAAGATCCATTTTGACCATTTTTGCATTTCGCGTGCGAGTTGCGTCTGTCGAGTATGAGCACAGACTGATCGACCTACAGTCGTGTGGACGGTTCTGTCTGCTGATGCATCTGCCAACGTCCGCGGACGTATCTACTGACGTGTACAGGCAGCTTAAAATGTACTGGTTGGGCATGCACTATCGAAATGTCACGTAATCAATGACAAACATTTTGGCATTTAGACATCTCTACCGCCCATTATACTTTTCAGTCCCAAGTCGCAAAGTACCAGGACGACATAATATGTACTTTCGATAAAAAATGCAAAGGGTCATCCCTTTTCTTAAGAAGTACCTACAGCCCGTTTTGTTCTAGGTACTAGATAAGTAAAAACACCTACCTATTCGCTTATCTTGCTTATCTTCTAAGCTTTCCTTTGAAGACGAATCAAAGAGACTTTCCTGTTTAAAACTTGTGAGAAGTTATAACTACTCGTAGCCTGAGTTTACCATTGGCCTAGTTCTTGGAAAATGCAGATCTAGTAGATCTAGGAAATATGAACTTTACAAAATAAAGCGCCATGCATTTTGCAAACGAAAATACATGTCGCAATAAGCGGTAATAATAAATTCATAGCTGGCAACTAAGTAATTGTGCTAAGTGCAAGTACTGATAATGGTCCTAACTACAATTAACCGGCACTTAGACCGCCATTCAATAACTGAACTGTGGTTTCGTTAGATAAGGCACGTCTGAAATACGAGTGATCTTGTCCCTCTGTCCACTTGAAAATGTTTGACTTATTCATTTACATTTTAAGGGAGATGTTCAAAGGCAGCCCGCGTAATTGAAATGTTCTTAAAGGGCTCCTATTAGCGGATGACCTTGAGCATTTATCTACCCCTCTTCCCCTATATTATTACACTTCAACAATAAATCTAAGTAAATACAGGAGCGTTTTGGCGAGAAAAATGACGTATGTCCACCTGTCCAAAGGGCTAGGCGCCGTATGATTTGACATTGACGTCGTGATTTACAAAATTTGCTAGCGAGAATTAAAAAAATGCTATATTTAAAAAAGAATATAGGTACTGTTAGTAAAAAAAGTATTTGTACTTACAATATTTAAATTCATTATATTTTCTATAGACAGGTATAAATTTCGTGTTGTTCGAGTATGTAATTGCTTAAGTAAAAAAGTTGTAACACAAACAATAAACGCAAATAGACATTAGACGCATTTTTTATTGTTTGTAGAACAATAAATGAAAAAAAATATTTGTACAAAATTGAAGACCATGAATCAAAGTATTGCATATTTATTTTTTTTAGAATTTTAAGGCACTTTATACAAGTTGAAAAACGTATATTTTCAAAGGGAGCCCCTCAATTTTTTTTTAGCATTTTGCAGGGTAGAGATATTGGTTGGGATCATTTGTTATTGGCGCACATAATACGTATTTATTTACGAAATTATAATAATTAAAATCATTATAACCACATGTTTCCTATTGACTATTTCAGAAATAGTCATTCAATAAGGTAATTTTGCGGGCTACCCTGGCGTTTTCACATTAAGGTGAGAAAAGTAACTAATTAAGATACCTAATATAAAATCTAAAAATAAAACATCATTAAGGCCGTGATATGACCTAAAGCACGGTTACTGTGAGACTGCCAAGAATAGAAAAAGATGAGCGACGACACAATGCATGCAATATAATGCAAAATATGAAGCTCTTCCAAAAACTTAAAATAGGTACTGTCTTTACAATGTCTTTGTATCTTTGAAACATGCATGTTTGTAAAAAGAATATATAATTTATTTGACAAAATAAATAGTAAAATAAAACACAAAGACTTTTCCCCAAATAAAATTAGTGTTACATAAAATAAATATTTACTGCATGGCAATTATTATATAATAATCATTTGCCAAATAATATTCAAGATTTGCCATCGTCTTTGTTCAAAAGGGTGTTATTTAGTAGTGTTATTGGAGAAAAATTATTACAGTGTTATAGAATATTTAGAGGATAAGTCGTTAGTAACATAATACATAAAAATTGATTATTCTAACATACCCAATTATTCAATAATAATGACATGACTTAATATTAATTCAATACAATTTCAATTTTTATTACAATAATATTTATATTTTATTAATTGATTCATATTTAATAATTAATAGGTTAATAAATAATGAGCCTTCACTCTTATAGAAATATTTGTACTCCATAGTATGGCAGGATATGCTGGAACTAAAATTGTATTATCTATTGCACCATATTCTGACAAATACAGATTTTTTATTTGATTTGAAGCATTTAATCTATTGATTCAAAAAATGAATTGAGTTATTAAAAATATAAAACTTTTAATTTTACTGATGTATCTACGTTTTCAAGTAATACGGAAAGAAAAGGTTATCGATTTTTTTTTAATATTGTTTTGGAAACGGCCAAGCTTCTATCATTTTCCGCAGCCGAAAACTAAATTGATTCGGCAAAAACATTTATAGAAAACTAGCAGTTTCTAATGACGAAATATGTTGAATCTATGGCACCTCAGGGTAATAACGCGTTTTCAAAGTTGATTTTGCACAGGTACCTACTGGTTTTATCGTGTGCCCGCGAAATAAATCGATATTTTCCGACCTTTACGCCCGTTGGCCTTTACCATTGTTCTAATATTATTGATAAATAGTATCTTCTAATTTTGAACCTTATTACAACGCAATAAAAATTAATACATAACCATCATTGTTAGCCGTATTACTTAGATTTCGGCTAAAGGAAAATGTAGGCTAATTGAATAGTAATGAAGAATCGTATTTTTATATACTTATCTTTCAATGAATGTGTTACCATAGGTATTTATAAAAAAACGACTACAGCTTTTCTTTTTGTTCTGCTCTTGTATCTCCAGTAACCTTGTTTATTTCAGCATCCTGAAAATCTTGTTTCATACTTTTTCAACGTCGTTTTTTGTCGTAGTCGGGTTTTAGTTTTTTTTTACTTTATATTAGGTTTTTAAACTACTTTGGTGTTATTGACATCATTTTTTTTCCGCTAGAGGGCGCCACTTTAAATTTGAGACAATATTTTGGAAATGTAAAAGTAAAGCCTTTTAAAGTATCTTTTTTTTTCTTTTTGTCCGCTAGAGGGCGCCGTATTGAGTTTTGTTACAAGTCACGGAGCCTATGTTTAGCGACGATTAAGACGGTTCGATACCTCATTTGTCGCGTTCCGATAAGTAGTTTAGGAGCTATGAGGGAATTGATGAACATACATAACCTATCAAAATCATAACCCTCCTTTGGCTTTGCCGTAGTCGGGTAAAAAGTAGAACTCGGCTTTATGAGTTGTATAATGAAAGAATTCATATAAACGCTGCTGAGTTTAGTTTACCTATATATTAGAAATTGTTCAAAAAAGTATGTTATAAAATTCGCGTTGTTACATGTCCAAAATTAAAAATAGTAGGTAAGTAATAACATAATTGAAATGGCTTGGAATATTATAAATAATGAAACTGGAAACTCTACGAAACCATGTAGTGACTATAACTTTGTAATTAATGATAATGTGATCAAATATAATTAAAAACTTTAATTCTGTGAATGTAAAAAAGACTACAGATTTATGTGGAAACTCTGTGGATGTTGTAAAGTTTCAACGTTCTAGCCGTATTTTTAATAATTGTATTGACTTATTGAAGTATAGTAAAATAATACCATTATTTAAAACAGGCAGTACGAATAAACCCACGAATTTTAGACCTATTTCAGTGCTACGTGGGTATATATAATATTTGAGAAATTATTTAAGAGCAATTAGATTCAAAGATTTTTTAGTAGACATATAAATTGTTACATACTAAACGGTTCGGTTTTACAAGGGGTCGTTCAACAACCAATGCCGTGTGTTGAACTTAGAAGACATCCTGGATGGTGTATGTGGTGGTTACGGATAGGTAACAAAGTGACGCATTCCATATGAATGCATCTTATTCCATTAAATCTGAATTAAGCTAAGTCAGTTCAAGGTCCAAATCTTACCACCGAAGTGCGATAGACCGCACAGCAATTTTTTTTTGTTCGTTTGTAGGTAATTTCTCTTGTCAGTTAAAAACTAAGAACTATATATATATACGAGGCATTTAAGAAGTACACGTGCGGTTTTAGACTGTCATAAATGCAAAAGGAAGCTGAACTTTTATCGGGACCTATCAACAGCTGGTACTGTCCTACCCACCTTACCTATCAATGATCTTGGTAGTTATTCTTTGACACTTACCCCTCGTGAATCCCGGAACAATATGGCAGCATGATGAGGGTCGAGGAAGGCGTCTGAAGCCCGGTGTCGGATGGTCGGCACGTGTCCTAGCGACGACCGACGCTTCTCCGCATCCTGAGATGTGGCTCTGCGCAAATGAGCTCCTGTGGACAAACACGACATTAGTATCATTTATACATACTTTTATATTATAAATGCGAAACTAACTACTTTTATCTGTTTTGGATATTGATGGAACTTAGCACGGGTAGCTCAAATTCCTGAAATAGGACCAACATTAGATACTTTTTATCTTGGGTAGGATGTTCTGGTAGGATATTATTCTACATTCTCGCGGCTGAAGCTACTGATCCGATAACAACTATTTATAGATATTTTGTTTAGGAATTAAACCATCTTTTTAGAAACTACGATTGCAATAAAATATCAAAGTTACAAAATTACGTTGAACGATGCAAAACGGGAATGAAACTTTTCCCATACATTGCTGGCATGTAATTTTTTTTTTTCGCTAATAGTAAAACCTAGGCCACATCTTAAAGGACTGTATGATAATCAATAGCAAAAAGAATTATGTCTACCAACCGTAACCAAACGAAGTAAGAGACTATTTAGTATATTGTTATAGTTTGTTATCAGGCGTTATTTTTCTTAAATAAAAATATTGTATGTCTGATATTTTATCTGACTAAAACCCACTCCTGTTCATATGTACCATAATCCATGTGAATGTACTGCATTTACATGGACCATTTTCAACTTTCACGTGGGCAAATGCGCTGACTGAAGCTGATAATGGACATAAGTTCCTTCGTAGCTCTGTCCGTTAATTGCTTTGCTTTTACAAAGAGATCGAGGTACATACCCAAGAAGTAGGTACCCAAGTAAACATAGTTGCTAGCAGTTAGTTATATAACTTGACTAAACAATAAGAAAATGTGCGTACACAATCGCGCGAATAAATAATTGTTTTTTTTTTATCTGATATAAACTAGTGCTTGACTGTGATCCCACGTGATGCACGTGAAGCAGTGATGGGTTCGTTTAATAAACACATTGTGATAAAATGGTTTTTAAATATTCCAAATCATTAAAATTATAAATAACTGATGTAAAGAGGATACTTGAAAAAATATTTTGATTATGTCTATCATCATGATCATCATCATTTCAGCCGAAAGACGTTCACTGCTGGACATAGGCCTCCCCCAAGTGTCGCCACAAGGAACGGTCCTGTGCGTCTCACATCCATTGGAGTCCCAAATAGGTGAATAACACATGTAGAGAAAAGCCGAGAATTCAAAGGATTCCTAACAACAAAATTTGGCGTTAAGGCCCTAGCGCCCGAGCAGTGCCATAAAACAGTGACGTTCTGAAGCCAACTCCTTGGTAACGGCTAGGTTAATAGGTTTGAAAAAAAAAAATTTTTTATTATAGATTCTATTGTGCAGTGGTGGTGAGCAGTGGTGGCCGAGTGGTAACGGCCCCGACTTACGAGTTGTAGGTCGTGGGTTCAAACCCAACCAGGCGCATTACTTTGTGTAATTTATTTCATCACCACTACTCTCAAAACGGTGAAGGAAAACATCGTGAGGAAACCGGCATGTCCTAGAACCAAAAATTCGAAGGCACGTGACATTCACCAACCCGCACCGGCCCCGCGTGGTGTATTACGGCCCGTTCCCTCTCCTAGAGAGGAAGCTTGAGTCCCAGCAGTGGGAACATTAAAAGGCTGATTATGCTTATGCTTATAGATTCTATTACTAAAAAATAAAGACTAAAACTTTAACAAAAAGAAACAACAACTTCGTGATATTTTTTCGCTTGTCTTCCCTACTCCTTTCAAATGGCTTTGATCTTTAGAAATATGTTTCAGAATTTACATAGCATATAATTATGTAACTCAATCAATATTTCGCAAAGAAAATGGTTTAAAAGGTCAGCGGAATTCTCTGCGGGCGCAGACAGCAGTACGAGTATGTGTGTATTTAACTCCTCCCAGATGTTCACGGGACTATACGCCTTAAAGTTTTGAGACGAATTTAGAAACCCACCGTAAAGGGCCTATTACACTACGCTATATTCAGCACAGGATATTCAGACTGTCTTATTTTTTGTTCCGAGTAAGACCGGTCTAACCCTTATTACACTACGCGACATCGATTATGACTGTCTGAATATCGAATATTGTAATAGGCCCTTTAACAATCAAAAAATGACTTGAGAATTTTAGTGTCCCAAGTGTAAAACATTGTCAAAAATTCGGAAACAAAGATCGTATAAATTTCAATGAAATACTACGTAACCTGTATTTTAAAAAGGTCAAGATAATGAAGTCAAGTGAATTCATAATGAATTGATTTTCTAATGTACTGATTTTATTTAGAAACTAGATTCTGCCAGCGGCTTCGCCCGCGGATAAGAAGTTTTCTCCATACAAACTTTGGACCCCTGTTTCATCCCCTTTGGGGGTGAATTTTGGAAAATCCTCTCTTAGTGCTCAACTCCACTGCGGGTGACGTAACCTACGACAACTTATTATTTGCGGTTGGTACAGTAATCGGGTCGAACCGCAAAATTAAGGTTGTTTTTTATTGTATATATACTTTTCCGGGATAAAACGTACCCAGTGTGGTGCCCAGGATATTAAAGAATAATTATACCAAGTTTCATCGTAATCGAACCGGTAGTTTTTGCGTGATGCCTGAACAAACAGACAGACAGACAGACAAAAAATTTTTTAATCATATTTTTGGGTTCGTTGTCGGTCTAGTAACACCCCCTGCCTATATTTTTTTGATATTTTCAATGTACAGAATTTTCACTTCTACAGATTTATTATAAGTAAGTATATAATATAGATTCTGCCATATACCATGCCAAAAGTGCGAATAAATATACATACACGTACGTAAATACACATTCAATTACCCATCCACATAATAAATTTATATTAATATGACACGACTGATCCTCATGCGGCTAGCATGCATTTAGCAAAAACATATTTAAAAAAATAGTTTGTAAAACACTCGATTTAATTCGAAACTACACTTGGAAATAATAAATCTTTTGGATAAAAGTAACATTTTTGAATAGATTTTGAACTATACAGCCTTCATTCGAATAGTCAGTTACTTAAGCTCGTTAAAGTCACGGTAATATTATCTATACAGTATTGTAACTCGGCCGTATCTTTGAAATAAATTCCTACAGCCGCGCGGTACGTAAACATGCGATAGGGCTGCCCGCACTATGGCTAACCGCCTCCAGCATTTTAATTATATTTGCCTACTTTGTGTTTCCATTTAGTTTTGTGATTGTAAATATACTTTTTTATATAAACAAATAAAATACTTTGTGAATGGGAAGTGTTCAATATTCGCGACCGAAAAATATTTGCGCCTCGACTGAGACGTACCTACGAAATGCTTTATTATTAATTTTTAAAGTACAAAAATCCGCATTCTAAAGCTTAATTAAAAATTGTTTTGGGAAAAATGGACAAGGTGGAAAATAAGGAATATCTTTTACTTGGTTACCTACAGCTACTTTACAATTTATATGTTTGGTTATAAATGAAGAATTCATGCAACCAAAAACAGCACAATATATCCTACTCGTCATATTAAATATATAAATATGTACTTGAACTTATTTTTATTGCAAAATCGCGCGGCACAGACGCGACTGTCTGCATCCCGAGCGCACCCCGAGATCGAGGCGCGTAGGTATAGCTCGCGTTTCGTCCGTTTGTATGAAGTTGGAATACTGTATAGATAATATTACCGTGTTAAAGTCATTCATTGACATCAGACTGAATTCGCAAGATCCCACAATTTAACACGCCTAATTAGGTCAATTTGCATAATAGGAGCAAAACAATATTGGACTGGCCTGTTGGTCTAGTGGTTAGTGGCCTTGACTGCTATGCCGGAGGTCGTGGGTTCGATTCCCACCCAGGACAAATGTTTGTGTGATGAGCACGATCATTTGTTCTGTATCTGGGTGTAATTTTTCTATAATATGTATGTATTTAGAAATATATAAGTATGTTTATCAGTTGTCTAGTACCCATAACACAAGCTCTGCTTAGCTTGGGACTAGACGGCGTTGTGTGATTGTTGTGGAATATTATTATATAATAATGTCATTGGTAAGATCTAAGTGTATTTTGCGGTGGCGGCTCCCATTTAGTATTTCCTTTAAGATTGGTATGTTTCCTTTATTTTCTTTAGGCTGGTTTCTTAGGTCACTTATCAGTAGGAAACCGGTTATCGGTGACAGTCCTGCATACAACCCAAGCGTTTAAGAAACGCTGATATGATTTTGATATTGCTTGCATTGTTACACCAGTAAGGTAGAAGTATGTATTCCCGTTAATGTCCCAGTACCCGTTAACTAGTCAGTTTTTTATTTTTTGCGTCTTTCTACCAAAATCAAATTAAAGTTTGCAAATGGCAATTTATTCTTGGTACTATTTTATACAATTTTAATGGCAACACTCACCAAAAAGTTTAATGACGTCAAAACTGTGCAAACTTAAAAATACGTTTAAATAAAATTATCTGTAAGTTCAAAGTTCTGTCAGTGAACTAAGAGACCACCCCGTCGCAGAAATCATCGAGCCATACTTCGACGGATAAAATTAAGGTAAGAGTGTTAATATTTATAAAAAATTGTGTGTATTATTTAACGATTTAACCTATAAAATAAGGTAAATCTCATCGAAAAGTAAATGTTTTTGCATGTTACATCTATTGGTACTCACAAACCCCTACTTGACCTAGTACCCGGTAAATTCGTATGTTTTTTACCGGGTACTGGTACACTATTAACCCGGTAACATACGTTGCACCGAAACCCGTTATTGTATCCTTATTGCTTTGAAATAGGTCTCATTTTCCTTTGAAACTGTAGTTTATATTAAATATTTTCTGCCGGATACTGGGACATGCATTAACAGTTGCATTTAAATCCGTCACGGTTATTATTGCCTTGAGTTAGGTATTATTTTCCGTTGACTCAATAAAATGTAGTTACTAGGGATCTTGTTTATTTTGTTACCACGTGCATTTGGTTGCTCTTGCGATTATCTGTATGATTTCCCAATTTCTGTACAGTTTGCGTTACAGCTCTGCTGCTCTATAACCAGTTTTTTTGATTCGGTTACTATGGGGAGCAGTTTTAGTACATTAATATGAATATTGACCACTGGGCAATATTTTGTAGCGTACTTCAGAGCGACAAACTTACATGATGTGAACTGTGTGTTACCTATTTGTTTTACTCGCGTAGATATTTTTACTAAATACACTTGTTCTTGTCACCACGCTGGCCTGTCTGTTTCACTATCATGTAAGCTTTTCTTGAGTTAGTCATTATATAAAATATATATAATAATAATATAATATATAATAATGTATTTAAAAAAACCAAATGCGACTAAAATGTGAAAAATTAGTTTCGGAAGTCAATGGTGATTCAATTATTTAAACATGTTTTTGGGGTTCAACAGAATAGTGGCCGCGTATTTCGTCATGCACCGTTCACCGTGGTATACCGTACTGCTTGATAGTAGCTGAAATTAAAGCAAGGGCGAAAAAGCTCTTGGCTATTTTATTTACGTAAGTAATATAATTATGCTTTGCAGTTCGAGTCTTGACAAATGGTGAGACTTGACCTGGTGTCTTTTGTGTGTCATTTTCAGTACAAGTTTTGTCTTCTTTGACAAAATGTGTTAGATAAATATGCCTCATTAGTTGGAACTCCCGTCGACATTTTCATACGCCTATACTTTCATTATACATTTTCATTCATTAAGTCGCTGAACTCACGTGAGTTCAGATTTGGGTGCAAGATGTCAGTCAGACCTGTGTAGTTATCCAGGTGATAAAAAATCGTTGATTGGTCCTAAAAATTGTCTCAAAGTCGTAATGCCATGATTGAATCTGTCTAAAGGTAAATTATTTTGCGCATTTATCTGCCTCTAAACCTTGAATTATTTTTTGAGGGATCTATACCTTTCCAAGTTGGACTTCTGGTGTCGTAAAAAGCTTCGAGATGCTTGCTTGCTTGAGTTGTGAATAAGTGTGTTCAGAATAAGTTAGAAGCCAAGACAAAAAAAGAGGAGAATAAAGTTAAAGCTAAAGAAAAAAGAAATAAAAAACTTGAGCGAGGATGTGATAACAAGAAACTTAAGAAGAAAGTAAGAGATACTGGGGCATCTGACATCGCAAATGAAGATTGGTTTTGTCGGTTATGCCAAAAAAGCACGAAATTGGATATGATACAATGTGTGACTTGTAAGACCTGGTATCATACAATTTGCGCCGAAGTTTCGCCAAATGAAATAACGTTTACTTGTATTTATTGTAATGTGTCGTTTGATGAATAAGTGATGTAAAGCTATGGGTTTAATTACATGGTCAAATTATCTATGAATGTGGAATATGCTGCTATGAAGCAAGGTAACTATAATAGAATCTATGCGGAAAGAGAACCGCCGTGGTGTAAAATGGAACTAACATTATTATCTAAGAAGCTAGTATTATCTGAATTTACACGAATTTCACACATACATTTATTTATTACATTTTAGCACCTTTTAATATTTGTGAATTAGAAGGCACAAGGCAGAAGCTAGTCTAACATAGTTTCAAAATATCAAGATGTTACAGTCATATATTGACGTAACAGTGTTTTCAACATAACAAAAACGTTATTTATACACAGTGGCGCCCTCAAATCTTATGACGGTTTTCTTTCCGCACAGACTCTAAAAAAAATTATCTAATTTTCTAGCTGTGATCTTGATTTAAACAAATTTCTTGTTAAGACTTTCAATAATTTAATGTTGGTCGTTTTTAAGTTCGTTATGTTGTGCAGATTTTATTAAACATTTTAGTATTTATATGACATAAATGTATCTCATTTACTGATCTCATTGAAATCTTTCAAATGTTAGTTATTAAGTTGTTTTGCTCCTTGTGCAATTTTAACATATTGGAAACATTTGATATGCTATTATTTAAAAAGTGAGCTGATTTGTATTATTGCTTTTAAGACTGTTAATTTTTTATAAATCTTTGCTTGTGCTTACCTGGGCAGGTAAGCCTATTCAAAAGAGTTTATTAAGCATTTAGAGCATCCATTGTAAATCGTGATAATTGAAAACCTTATGTGAACTCTTAGGTTCCTGGCTTTACCTATTATAATGACTGATTGACTAGGTACCTAGGTCTATTTTTAATATTGAGGCTAAAATAAAAACTTGTTTGTTTTTACTATTATAAAGATGTAAAAATTTAAGTTAGTGATATTTTTTTTTACCAAAGGTTACTCAAGATGAAACTAAAATATTACTAGTGTTCACCTTTAATTTGTATAATATACATTAAAAAAAATCATGTGTTTGTTTGTTAAATACAGACCCTAATTATTTTCACTACTCTTTTTATTTGAAAATATTTTATTTCTGTGAACCTTAACGTAAAGCAATAGAGTTCAAATTCGCGTTTAAAATTACCGGATTCCGGGACAATTTAACGTTAACTAGTACAACTCTACCGGGTACTGGTACAATTAGCCCTTTTTGTATTTTTTTTGTTTTATTGTTAATTAACATTTACACTAATTTAATAGAAGTATAATACACTAAAAGTATATTAAATTATCTAACTAGTCATATAAAAATTATTTTTATAAGTCTACTAGATTTAGCCCAGCGCGCATGCAAAGTCAGGGAAGTTCATAACTTCACGGTTACTGGGCCGTTTACCTTAATGGATAAGAAATACTTAAAGTGAACTCTGAGTTGACGTAATAGAAAGTTAGACATGCTAAGCCCGACGAGCCACCGACATGATAAATTCACAAAGGGGCAGAACTACGTTTGTAAACTAGAGACAATTTTTATGCGGTGTTGTCTAGTGTTTATGTAAGATCCCAAACGACTCATAAATAATAAATTCGCATATGGGCAGAATAACGTTTCTCGTCTAGGTTCTAGGGAGATTTGTTACGTGGGATGTGATCTTATTAAAAACTTAAGGTTTCCATTCATTCGAGCGTCCTCAGAATCACATTCTGATCATCTGATTTAGGAACGCATAGAAGACAAACATACAAAATATTGATTTTTATTTATATAGAAGACTAGCGGGGCCCGGCAGACATTTTCCTGTCGGAAAGTTGGCTTCTCGTCAGTAAAAAAAAGAGCACCCGATTGTAGCGCCACTAACCGTTTCATGGTTAGTGAATTCAGATTCAATTGTATTTTTAAAACTATCCAGGAACCCACTCACACGCACAAAAAAAAAACAACCAAAAAGATCAAGCCATGTTCAAGAATTATATATACATATGTATAGAGATACTAGCTCCTGCTAGCGGTTTCGCTCGCGTGAAAGAAGGAATAATAATAATAGTTTATTAGTAAGGCAATTTGAGGGAGAGGGAGACCAAAGAAAAGATGGATGGATTGTGTGAGAAGCGATATGAAAGAAAAGGGAGTTAGTGATAGCGTGACGAGTACAGAATGGAAGAAAAAAACGTGTTGCGCCGACCCTAAATAAAACGGGACAAGGGCAGGAAGATGATGATGATGATGAGTTAAGCAATTTAAGTTTTTATAATATATATGATTGGAGCCTCCTTTTAGGCAGTTAATTAATGCCTGTGTTAGAAGACTCCGCTCTTCCGTAACAATAAGTATCATGAAGGCAAACAAGACGTATTATAATTTTATACTAAATCTATACAAATTAACTTAATCTAGTGTGTGCGTGTGTATGTGTGAGTGTTTGTAAGCAGGAGTGTAGTGTGTATGTGTATTAGTATCTCCATACGTACAAACTTCGAACCCCCGTTTCACCACCCCCATAGCGGCTGAATTTTGGAGAACCCTCTCTTAGTGCTCGCCTACGTCATAAAAGGAAACTGTCCAAAATTTCACATTCTTAGTCCCCGTAGCTTCGGCTGTGCGTTGATGTCAGTCAGTTTCTCCTTTTATATATGGGTAGAGATGGAAGATAAAAGATAGACGTAATACATATAACACCTACCCAATATCTACAAATTGGATTGCCATACTAATCTGTAGGTAGGTGAACGAGAAAACACACTTTTCTTCATTTCTAAATTGGCATAGCTAAAGAAAATAGTCTATTATTATTTAAGTATGGACTTCAAAATTAACCCAGATTAAAGACCTACATAAAGTCGATAAGTATTTTAATAGAACTACACTTTTATCAATACTACATATTATTATATCCAACATTTAATTATGTAATTGGATCATAACATATCCAACCAAAATGGAACCACATACCTATTATAATAAACGATAATAATAAAATCTGGGAAAGACCGCCCGACATTTTGTGAAAAGAAGTAGATACCATAACTACAAACAAATCTATTACATTATCATTTTGGGATTGAAATGGCTTTTTCTATTAATGAAAAATGTTTCCATATTTCCATACCGTCTGTACCTATGTTGAGTAAATAATATGTCAATACGTACTTTACCTAAACGCAAATGCTGCGAAAGAAATTACAAGAAGTCTGTTTATTGTTTTTTTTTTTTTAATTTATATAAACCAGTGCTTGACTGCGATCCCACCTGATGGTAAGCAGTGATGATGTGATATTTTGGGTATTGAGATTTTGCACACCCTTGAAAAATTTCACGATCAGTCTTCAACCAAAGGGTTTTGCGAGGTTACCTTCATCTTTGTCGTGTATGAGATAGTGGTCAAACGCGAAGCCCATAAATAATAATAAAAAAGAAACAACACGTAGGTATTTGACCTTTACACTTTTCAATAATTTCGATTGGTTAAGAAAGATACTGGAATGTGTAAACGAGCATTGAAAAATAAATTAAAAGCTGCCACTAATTTATTTTTTAGATTTATTAGATTGCATGTGAACTAAATAAATTGTAACAAACAAGCTCTAATCCCGCCAACAAACTATTACGCAGTTTAGTGGGTCTACAAAATGTAAAACAATTTTGGTCCAAAATAAATTAGGTATTTATTTATTACTAGCCCTTTGCGCGTTTAGGGGTATTATTATTACGTTTTTTACTAAAGTCGTCAACAAAAAAAAAATTTTTGGGAAGCCTTTAGGAAAAACGAAGACCAAATTTTTCTGCCGAACAAAGTTCATCCGTGTGTACAGTACGACGTTTATTAAGCATTTTTCAAGTTCATCCAAGTTGTAAAAACGTATACAATGTACAAACGGCGCGTGAGGAGCTAGTATACCTACGTGGAGTACTGTTACTAAGCTGAAATTTCACCTTTCTTTTTAGGTACAAATAAACTGCTGTCACAAGTCTTCAACTAAGTGACAATAAACTAGAATAGCCTTTGGTTAATGGATAGTCTTCCAAGAAAAAGGGAACTAAATTAGGTACCTATTTGTCGTATTTACTTGAAACTAGCTTTTTTCAGCGACTTCGCCCGCGTGAAAGTAAAAAACATAGAGCATATGTCAATGTTAAAGTAGCATTATACCGGTGAAATTTTAAAAATTCGTTACATTTTTTTTTTAATATACATAAAACACAAATCTTCCCTCTTTAAAATATTAGTTGTTTATATGTATAATAAAAACTTACATATGATTTTCATGAAATTCTGGCCCTTCAAGTCATAAATCTGTTATCTGTGAGGGCATGCAAACCCCCCCCCCCCCCCTATCGGATTACGTTTCGACCTAGGTAGAAATAGATCACAAAATTGCGACTGTGAAATTGGCAGTACATACGGTAGGTAAATACATTTTTAATTATTAGGTATAGGCTAAGGTTCGTGATCCACAATTTAGAGAAAGAACTAAGTATTTATTCAAAAGTATTGTGTTTGATTTAGTAGGCACAGACAAGTGAGGCTTAATTAGCAACACCTAAAATCTTCCTGCCGTTTAAAAACAAACCGTGCTCGACACTTTTCTTTTATGAAAAAAACGGAACATTAGTTTTTGAACCTCGATCATAATAAGTACTGAGAACCTAGATACGATTGATATTCATAGGTACCTATACTTATAGGAATGTCAAAATTCTTAATTCGTTAAAACTACTTTTAACCGCAAGAATTCGCCGAAGTACTTTTGACCAGTTATGAGAAAGTAATTTAGAATCACTAGCATTTACTCAAAACCGATTGAATAATAAAAACAAATGACAGGTTTTTGTTCTGACCATTAAAAAAGAAACACTTTTTGTAATGATTTTAGGTACTTATTTATAGATAACTAAAATATTACCTATTTAAAAAAAATTATAAAACAAACACGTTTTAACTTAAGGGCCCTTTCCGGTTTGTCTATCTTCAGCGTGAGCATGGTCGAAAAGTTGTTTTAACCAACGCGAACGCTATGTTTGAAACTGTAAAGAGGCAACGCAAAAAATAGAGATAGACCTGAACGCGCGGATGGCATTCGGTAACTTCCTTGGCTCACTCAAAAATTTCACAAAACTTGTTCCAGGAAATAAGTGTTTTTTTTTAAAAACCTTAAGAGTTGCGGAAAAAATTTTCACTATTCAGAATCCCGATTTAATGTGCAAGGTTTCCATAAATATATTTCTCTACTTTTTTAAATTTTTAAGTACATAATGAAGAGCCAAAGTTCACGTAAAATTTATGTAATATTATAAAATTGCAGTTTTTCAGAGGTCTTTACTGGATTAGTTATAAAATTTATGTTTTGTTTTCAATAAAAACCTAGATAAAAACCACACGATATCTTAGGAAGGATGTGTAACGTCATAAACACGTAAGAGCGGTTCTATGGGAAGTCGTCACGGGTTGGGCGCTTTACATAATCGTCGAGCACCTAATCGCTTTCTATCAGAAGAGACAGGTGACGGTCAAGTGCGAGCCTATATAAAAAAGCAATAATAGTTTTGTCTGAACCCAGTCAAAACTAATTTTGACTAAATAATAGTGTTGACTGTAACACAATATTACACATAGGTAAACATTACATAAGAAATTTTCTTTCTGCAGTCGGTCACCTAACAAAACAGATGTAATCGTGTATTTAAACTGAGAAAACAGATAACGTGGTTTAGTTTGCAGAACAAGGTACCTGAAGGTACAGTTAAATTAAATTAATATGCTACTTGAGGCTATTTAATATTCGTTGATCACAGTTCCATTGGATAACATTCGTTTTGTGAGATCGGTTAGATGAAAACTGAACTTAATTATAATACTCATAATGTGTAATATCGAAAGTAATCGCATGAAAAATAGCTGCAATTATACTTTTAAAGATCATGCAAATATAGAATAGGTTTTTGAATTTGATAGAAAAAAGGATAGATTTGTTTTTTTATCTAAGATTTAGGATGGCTTTGAAGCCACTAGGCGGATTGCATGTTTATATTAATTACTATTAAATAACATTGCGTTTTCCGGTGCGCGGTCGCCACTCTAGAACCTTTCGACCCCATCGACCATCCGTTACGTTGGACGTAGATGTTTTAAAATTAATTTGTCTTATCCGTAGATGCTTCAAGATAAAATAAACACCGTCTTTTTTAAATTATATTTTTTTTTGGTCGACAATTGTATAGTTGGCAGAATAGTCCTTCGTAACTGGGAACCTATTTGCTGCACATTGATAAAATGCTTTGTGTAGGTATACTAAATATTCCACGGCAGTAGTAAGTGACACATCCAGTAAAAATAGGCCCATTATTCTATTAAAACTCCGTACGATACTAGGCCAGCCCAACTCATATATAACTATTAGGACGCCTTCAAATTAGCCGCCTGCCGTCGTGCGGCACTTTGTTATTTACTATACATAGAATAACAAAGCAGCCCAACGGCGGTAGCGCTGCAGCCGCTCTGCCGTCGCGCGGCACTTTGCGGCTAATTTGAAGCCGCCCTTACCAGTGACTCGTAGCCCACTATATCTATTTGTGTCTGTCCCCAGCAGCTAACAGAATACTAATGTAGTACATGTTAACCTCATTATTTGGGTACCCGCATGAGGACCAACAAGGTTAAATACTGATACTGTTCATCAATTATTTATCAATTAGGTAGCCAATAACTTGGTTAACGATAATATAATTTTCAATACACTTCGTCGAAAACCGACTCTTAATGCACTATGGTTCAACATAATAAAACAATGCACATGATATCACCGTCGTGTTTTTTTGATTTCGTCACAGGTAACAATAAACAAAACGTGATTTCTTTCTTTTTTTCAAGCAGAGGCGAATATTTCTTTATAAAAATAAATTGTGTTTATGAACAGGATATCGTAAATGCATATGATAATTTATACAATAATTTGCTTCGATCAACAAGTAAGTTCCAAATAAGAATAGGAAAGTCAATAACCTCGTTCTGTCAAATGTTGAGTGAAAAGTGCGATTTGCAAAGAAAGCTTATTTGTGTATCAATAAAGATTTTTTTTTTTTGCCTTGTATTACCTACTAAGTCTTAGTTAAATCTAGGTGAAGTAAAAACGGTATTGTTTAATATAAATTAGCTAAATATATTGTTTTAAGTCATAATTAGTTTTAAAAAAAAACTATTTTCTTTCTTCTTGTGTGTGTGACGCAGAGATGAGCAAAATTGAAGTAGTGGATTCTGATTAAACAATTTTCGTTCATCGATTCGTATATAAATTATTTTTTTTATATTTCTTGTTTCTTTTACCTTATCCAATTTCTTCGATTTGACAGTATGACGTGACGTCACAACATGGCAATCGATCCTATTCTTATTTGGAACGCATAGTAATTGTAAAGCTTTTAGACTTTGCATTAAAATTTTTATAATTGGTAACCCAACCCAGCCATACGTCAAATGCTAGACGTCATTTCGTGTTGACACAGCTTTGTTTATCATGTTATTTTATTGTAATTTATATTCGAAATCATGTAAAATAAGTAACAAAATTTTACAGTTCTACAAGGGAAATATTTAATATTATAAAGTTTTGCCAAAGAGAAAAAGTCGCAAATTAGACCATTATTGATCTAAATAAAGTCACGGAACGTTGCCAACACGTTGGCACTCTGTGGTCGATAAAAACAGTTTTACTTTAATGTTTATAGACTTCCTAGGTAAACTTCGGTCCCTGACATCTCCAAATATTTATATATAAATTAAAAGGAAAATCATTACACATGATAATATTTGTATATTTTATTTCGGTGGATGTTTTGGATATAAAGAGTGTTGATACTTTTAATTTATAATGCGTTTCGACTATTTTTTTTTTTTTTCAGGCTTTAGTAAAGATAAAGTAACTGAAATAAAAAAAACCCTCAACGCGCGAGTCGGAATTTCCGAATTGAGTTGAGATTTTTCCGAATCTCTATTTTTTGACGTACTAACTACAAACTTAGTTTTCAGTTTTTTTTTTCCTATACTTGTGTTAGGAGACCTTGCATAATGCCAAATTTCAGGATTCTAGGTCAACGGGAAGTACCCTATGAATTTTGTTTCCCTTGAGAGTGTCGAAATATACATTTTTAGCGACGTAAAGGGCCGTATCTTTTATTTTTCATTAACTCATAAATCTGATTTTTTGATATTTGATCACAAAATAAGGCGCATGCCGCATGGCCGTATCATTTTTTTTTCTAGCTAGTCTAACATAAATCTTAGAAATGGACGTCTACTCTCTTTTTCCGAAACGAAACTTTCTTAAACGAACGCTATTCAAACGAAGTTTCATTAGTGAGCCTACTCTAATTCATTTTCAGACACACAAGAAGTTCGAATCCACTGACAATATTCGAGATGGAATGAAAGATAGAATAAATATGCATAGAATATAAATGAAATTCAAAAAACCATATTTATTTTTTAAGACGAGGCATTATGGTCTAAGGACCTTAACCTGCCCAAATGAGGCAAAGAAGAAACAATCTGTAACTTCAACTTCAGTGTTGCCAATTTAGCATTATTATGGCTAAATTTAGCATCTTTCAAGTGATTTGGCATGCATAAATTATATATATGTTTTTTAGCATTTTACTCGGAAAGTTTATTTACACTTGAATTTCTAAATGCAAATCAAAAACCCTGAAAAACGCGGTGATGTTTCTGCACGCGACCGCGAGATTCCCCTGACCACTAGTCAGGGGAATCTCGCTTGGATTTAACTACATAATAGTTTATTGCATCAGTCGACGTTGTCATTAAAGGTACTTAACTTGATTTTGTTTGATGCGTATGTGGTTACGTGCGTTGAATAAGAGTTATTAAATTGAAAATGCCATCAACATTTATAACCAATATAACATATTTATAACATCAATTCCCACTCTGCACGATAAATCGTGCAGAGTGGGAATTGATGTCCGATTTAACAGAGTGGCTTCAGCCGGTCGGTCTTCCGCTCCAGACTAGACAACTAGACCCTCCCTCGCCTGTATCCTCTTCCTTAGAGGCACTAAGGAAGAGGATACAGACGAGGGTCTAGTTAGCATTTTTCGGAAATTTTTGCATATTTTTGGCTTTTTTTGAATGTAGATTTAGCAGAAAATATTTTTTGGTGTTGGTAGCACTTGCAAAGTCAGATTTCTTGTCTAAAATTTTTAAAAGATTTTATTTGGAGTCTTTTATTTCTCAAGTTACCAAGTGCTTTTTTACATACTTTGTGATCGCGGAACGCATTCTGTAAGTTTCAAGTTGAACTGTCCATGTCGCAGTCTAAGTAGGTACATTTTCGGCCTCCACAAGTTTTGTTTTGGATGGAACTTTGTAAATAAATATTTTTATACATATACCACATAGTATTTGTTTTTAGTCGTAGGTGGTCATTAGCTTAGTTGTTTTCAACAATAATAATGGATTTTATTACCAAATAGTATTTTTATGGAGGTACCTATAAGAATTTGAAATCCATTTTATAAATCATAAAATAATATTTTATGATTCTATCAGGTATTTAATCTGTTTTATTATCAGATCAATGTAGCAATAATAACCAATGCCATTCATCTCCTCTCAATCAAGCCAACCTCCATCTTTTCACAGTCTGAGGTAACTATGGAGCTAGACTAAGTCAGAAAGATAGGCATAACCAGTGAGTCGACCACCAGTGTCATAAAAATCCCTAAATCCTACAGGGTTCAAGTTAATAAAAAATATAAATGTATATTTTAGTCTTTTATTAAAGTCTCTTTGAACAACAGTAACTTAAGACTGTAGGTACCCTGAACACACCACAGTAGCACTCCACTTTCTAGTGCTTTGTTGGGTAGAAGCTTTTGAAGGTAAAAAGGCACTATTTCCTGGCACAACTTCTCTAATAAGTGCCGACTGAATTTATCATTTGCCACAAACTCTAAGTCAGGAATTTTCGTAAAGCACAAGTGTTGCCGCTTCCTTGTACGCTCTAAACGTTCTTCACGTAGAGCTGCTTCAATTAAAAGCATTCTTGAGGTCATTTTAACCACTTGTTTTATAAAATGCACACAAACGAAAATCAAAGCTAACACTTTTCGTTTCGTCAGTTTGACGTTAAAATTCCTAATAATCTATATGTCAAGATCTAATTTTCGTTCGGAACATTATAAATTAGAGTAGGTTTAGAGAATCTAAACGTCAAACCATTTTCGTTCCTACGAAATTTTGGAAACGAATGGAACCGTGGTAGGAAACGCGAAATTTCGATCGAAACTTCGTTTTTCGGAGAAAGATAGTCCTGACGTCCTGTTTTCTTTCCGCACCGACTCTACCAACAAATTAACATTTATCTGCGTTCTAAATTCAAAAATATTTGAATTTCTAATTTTTCATATTAGGATGTAATAGCGGTTTCATACCTTTGCTTCTACTTCAACCTGCAAAGAAGCGCGGGAAAAAAGCAAAAATATTATTAACTTATTCATTTATGTAAATTGTTAAAAAAAAAATAAACGAATTTATCTTTTGAAGAGAATTTTTTAGATCCTGCGCCGCCAGATATTGTGATTGACGTGGAAAATGCTTGCGATATCCTGTTACCATCTAAATTAAAACTAAAATGTATGGCAACTTTGGAAAATTTTCTTCAGTGGATAATGAACAAAAATGCGTCGTCATTTTCAGAGAAAGTAATTCATCGTAAGACAGTTTCTCTACTTGTGTCAAAATTAAGTTACTATTACGGAATACTTAATATATCTAAAGAAAAAAGAAAGAAAGAAAACATTTATTTGAGACTCGCACAAAACAAACAACAATAGAATAAAAAGTAACTACTTAATCTATAAATACTTAACTTAAAACAAAATAAAACCTTAAAAGATAAACATAAAAGACCTGTGCGAGGTCAAAAAGGCTCCTATCTCAGCTTATGCTGCGATATTTAACAAAAAAGTAAAATAACGCAGCGCTGGTATTCTGATAGAGCCTGGTGATGCCACGGACACACTCACACTCACACATCTATGCAGACTATATAGCAAGTTAAAAGACAGAGTTGTAGAAACACTCGAAAAAATATTAAGATCTGGATCTTAAAATTTTTTCGAGTTTTGAACCGGTTCCAGAATTAAATAATTGCTGAATCAGTTCCGCTATCAAAAATGTATAGATACCTACTGTTTGATAAAAACGGGAAACAATTAAAATTATCAATTATGTTGCCAATAACTTATAAATGTTTTTTATTTTGCAAATAGGTTTTGAAGGGGTTTTATTAATGTATTTTTTACAAAATTTTCAGTGTGTCAAAAATGGAGACTGGCGAGAGCAGAGCGCGTGCGCGAGAGAACGTCGTTTATTTTTCGTTTTCGCTACCATTAGGTTGATGACAACGTGTCGCCAACCTAACAACGACGTTAATGAATGGCCATACTTTAGTTTTAAAAAAACACTTTTACACGTCACTTTTTTTTTCGGTTGTTATAACTAGACGAGGCCGGAACTTAGATATAACATAGCATAGTCAGCCTTACAATGTTCCCACTGCTGGGACTCAGGCCTCAGAGAGAGAAAGACCTGTAATCCACATCGCGGGTCAAGTGCGGGTTGGTGTTGTTGGGTTGCACATGTCTTCGAACTTTTGGCACTAGGACTAGCCGGTTTCTTCACGTTTTCCTTCATCTATACATATGACAAATCTGTAGAAGTTTTTAGTTGTGCGCGCATTACGTAAAATGTACAAAATTGATGTAGATAACTTTTATACATTAAAATTGTTTGTAACTTGATATATTACTTAGGCTTTGTTTCATCGCAATCGGTTGAATATAGTCAACCGATATAGTAATACAGATATACTACATTGATTGACTGTTAAGCGGTACAAAGTTCGCCGGGTCAGCTAGTCGTTAATAAAAACGTGTTTAACGGTAATATTATATTAGTGAGACAGAAGACGGAATTGTAGTGAGACATTCGAAAAAATATATCCAATTCCAGTATCAGAAACTCGTAATTTACTGAATCCTAATGGTCGATAAAAACGGGTATAATTAACATTATCCAAAATAACTTTGCCCCGTTGACTTTGACCGTAAATCCTATTAAGAATTATCACGTACCGAAAATAACCTGTACCCACAAACTGTTTTATATCGAAGCGTAGGATGAGACGACATGTTATTTATAAAAGGATAGGATTTTAGATTGGTAATGCCATTTTAAGGGATAGAGACAAAGCATAAATGGAAGTTATTTTTCTATGGTCAATTTTTCTGTGGTCAGAAATCGTCAAATAACCCCTCCCACCCTGGGTGGGGCGAGAGGGAGAGTCAAACTTTTACTGACTAAAACCCACTTATGTTTCCACAGATGCCCTTTGTGTTCCAGTGCTACGGCAGCTCTTTCGAACAATCCCGTAAAATGGAACGTACGGTATATCGCGATATAACTGAAGTATCTGGATTGAAAATTCGAAATTAAAATCTTGTGAAACTACAATTGCATTATAGAGCATACATATAATAAAAGTACATGTTGACAAGTCTTTCCCTAATCAGAAAACGGGGTATTATCCCCCACACTTTAACTATATGTGAGGACGAGCTTCAGCCAACGGTTTCGCCCGCGTAGGTTTCTCCATACAAATTTTGGACCCCCGTTTCAAAACCTCCTTAGGGGCTGAATTTTAAAAAATCCATATAGAAAACCTTGTGCAAAATTTCATGCTCCTAGACCCTGTAGTTTCGGCTGTGCATTGATATGTCAGGCAGTCAGTTTAATTAATTTAATCTAACCGTGTTTGGTGTTATTAGAATTGTCATGAGATGCACTCTGGCTATAAGGTATTTAAGTATGGCTGAGGAGTACTTTTTAGTGGTGGTACCATAACTAAAAAGTGTAAAATAAAAAACTTTTTACAAAAAAAATACAACTGACTTCAATGTAAAAAAACACTGAAAAGTGCAAAATAACTTTAATTTCGGAAGTCGGTGTTAAATAACGAAGAGACAAAATTATTATAGAAACACCGACTTCCGAAATTAGAGTTATTTTGCACATTTCAGTGTTTTTTTACATTGAAGTCGGTTGTATTTTTTTTTTTTGTAAAAGGTTTTTTTTTCTATATTAGTATAATATTGTATCCAGATGAAACCGCTTTTGCCTTTTAACGATTGTTTACATAAAACATATGAATCTCAAGTATGATAAACGCTAGTGAGATTACCGCCGTGACCTCTGAAAATATTTTTTCGAGCCGAAGCTAACAACAGTTACCTACGCGCTGCATCCCAAGTAGGACGCGCGCTATACCGGGACCTGTTTCGCCCGATAAATTCACTCCGCATAGTAACTCATTTAAAACGAGTAACCGTTTCTGAATTTATATTCCCCAATTTTATCAAACGAAAGAATCAGATGAGGGTACGCTACCGGCTCATCTGATTCTTGATTATAAGAAATTACATTGTTCATTGATCAGCAATTTCATTAATTACCTAATGATAAGGAGTTAAGGTTACTATTTTCCGATAAAACAAAACCATTATAGCACCAATTCATTATGCTCAGTCGATATTACCCGTGCAATGATGAAGTACTCTTCAAATGAATTTAACGGGTAAATGCCAGAGCTAAGGCTAAACAAAACTAACACGAAATAATTAAATAGATAAAGCTTATCCTGAGTATGGTACGGATTATAATCAACCAAGCACAGAAACACGGACAGCTCTGTTTTTAGGGTTCCGTACCTCAAAAGGAAATAACGGAACCCTTATAGGATCACTTTGTTGTCCGTCCGTCTGTCTGTCTGTCTATCAAGAGATCTCGGGAACGTGTGGAGGTATCGAGTTGAAAAACCATATACATATAATTTGGTTGTCTGCGGTCCCTTGCAGCTGTTAAAAAATCAAACTACTGAGTTAACAAAAAAAAGATACGACCATTTGTGTCAAAAAACGTGTATTTCGACACTCTCAAGGGAATCAAAATTCATAGGATACTTCCCGTTGACCTACAATCCTGAAATTTGGCATGAAGCAAGATCTCATAGCATATAGGAAAAAAAAAACTGAAAACTGTAAATTTATAGTTACGTCACAAAAAAACACTTTTGCGATCCGGAAAAACCTTCGTAACTTTTTTAGCTAAGTTTGTATGGAACCCTCAGTGCGCGAGTCCGACTCGCACTTGCCCGGTTTTTTTTATTGTTGATAGGCTCGGTTTGACCACTATCACTTAAAGATCCCAAGTTGTAATATTAGAAAAAACAGACTCCAGCAGGGAATTCCATTCCTTGGCTCGAAGGAGTATGGGTATTTGAATGAGGGATTGTTTAAAAGAGTTACCGGACGTGTTTTAGTCAGTAAAAGTCTGATGCTCCTTCTTGCTCCTCCCACAGCGCGAGAATATATTTCATGATTTCCCTTCAAAAAAATGCACAGAAATACAAGATCGATACTGGCAATTTGCACTGAGATTTGGGTTAGAGTACTTAAATATTTACGGACTAAAACCCACTCTTATTTTCCTATGAAAAGCAATCCATTATATTTTTAAAAGCTTTTATTTACTTGCAATTTTTGTATTTAACTAAATATATGTTTGTTCAGGGCAAATCTTGCAAATGGATTTTGAAACAGTTAATCCTAGCCCCGATTGAGCTAAACTTTAGTATACATATTTATGTAACTTGGATGACAATGCTTTACGGGTACCATGAAGCTCATCTGTTGATGGAGTCAGATAGTGGCCACATGAACCACTGAGCGCAACAAGAAACCCCCGTCGTATTTGAGCCCTTTGGAACGGTCTTGATCAGGTCTGGACCTGTACCATGACGTTTAAAGTAAGATTGTTTCATTCTTATTTCCATTGTGGGTAAGAGATGGCGCTAGACAACCTATATAGCTCTGTCTCTTACCCACACTGAAATAAGAATGAAACAATCTTACTTTGAACGTCATGGTTACCCCGCAGTACTAGGTATACCGAGTGATAAAATCTTGTGATGAAAAAAATATTTTCATTAAAAACTTATTTGAAAGAAAAGAAAGAAAAAAAACATGTTTATTCTGCCCAAATAGACGCACAATAAAATACAGTCATCTGTCGGGCCATGTGTAAACTGGGCATAACTGTGCTGCACCATAGACACTAGACAAAACACAGTTGTCTGATGTCTACAGCTTAGTCTGTGGTTGTCTATTGTCTATTGCACCGACCGACAGAGACTAACATAACATAAATATAAACAATAATATTGAGCGTCGCATCTAGGCAAAAATAGGTTGTTGCTAAGCTTATACCGTGACGCTGGGATTTGCCCAGCAATCTACGATGCTGATTTTGAGCAACCACCGTTCTAGTGACACTTTGGCGTTCCCTCCGAGAGTAACTACTTACAGTATGTATTTCTTATAATAACTTAGGATGTATATAAATGTTAGTGAAGTTAGGCGTCTATTACACGGTCATGCAAGCGTCAATCAAAACCATCAATCATAAATGATGTTTGAATGACGGAATTTTATCGCCATACATTTTTCGTCATGCAAACGTCAGTCATCGCATTACAAGGTAGGTTTATCGTCAGTCAAAATATTTGACTGTGGCAAAACTGACAGCAAAACCTATCGTGTAATGGACGCCTTACAAAACCCAAAGCCAAATTAAAATTAAGTTGCAAATATACGTTTACGTAGAAGGTGCGCTAAGAGAAACGTTTACCTGCCCCAACTCATCAATAGGCGAAATTAACCCAGTTCAAGTAACAAATTAGTGTACTCGTAAACAACAAAAAGTATGCTTGAATAGAATAACAATGTTTCTCTTCATTATTTTCGAGTTAATTTATCTTCAATCAATCATGTTTTAGTAGGTTAAAATTCAATATAACTACAATAACAGCCAATAATATATATATATATTACATAACAAAAAAAAAATCAGCTAATCAGTCCTTCCCCCTAGCCAAGTTACAATCGTTTCGTTCGACCCGAACGCCTCGAGTAGGCCACGCCTCCGATTCCTTTGTTCTGACCACGTGACTGAGCGTTGAGATGACGTCAGAAGGGGGGCTTTTGTCGAGTAGGTAACGAAAACATATAGCAACTGTTAGGAACAGGTATTTTTTTTCATATTTCAGAATTAATCCCATTGTAAAAGTGGTTAACATTCATGATTACTTTTATCTCCAAAAAACACAATGAATAAATCATCGGTTGTATATGGTAAAGAGATGTTGGGTAATAGCGGTTCACTTATTGTTATAAGTGCTGTAGTTTTGTTTATGATTAATCTCTGAGTTTATATCACAATATAAGTATCTAATCTTCGCAGAAAAAAAAACGAGTAAAATTACAAGATAATTATAACAACTTAAAAAAAATGGAAATCGATTCACCGTGACCTGGACGTAGGTCACTTTGGATCAACGCATTATTTCCATATAATGGCTGAATTACTTGTATTATTAGACAGTCTTATTACATAATCAGTCTGTGTAGAACTGTCGCTACAACGAACGGTCCTGCCCGTCGGAATCGGATTCTCGCGACCTTCACCAGATAGGTACATCGAGACAGTATTTACTTTCAATGCTTAATACTGACTGGAGTTTGAAAGCCGATATATCTATTTTAATGGCACAGCGAGGACTAGTACGGGGCAGAGAGGTATGAATGAGCAACAATAACTCGTTTCTTTATTTGCGTACCTAAGCGTAAAATAAACTGAGTTATTAAATAATCATTTGTACTTCGTGATCGTGGTCCACTGTGGATCCAATCTTTCCGTATACAAAAAAAAAATTTCTTTAATTCTTTATTGGACCCAAAATTTAATATTAAAACACAGTATTTTGATAATTTATGTACAAAGGCGAGCTTACTCAACAATGAGTTTTCTCCCAACAAATCTTTGAGTAACAGAGAGTGATCACATAGGTAGAGTAGGACCTATCAAGTGTAGGTACATTATATTGTACACTTTTGACCTACATTCATTAATACGTCATATATACATACGTCGTATAAATGTAATATATACTAATAAATACCAATGTATAGGTACTAATATTTATATAAATTAAATCATAAAACTAATAACATTTATCCACGGAATACATAAATAAACAAACGTCTTTTTCCTGTATAAAAACTTTGACGAGGCTATTGCTAATGTTGTTTGGGAAGAAAATTTTATTTTCAGATTCTCAGAAATTGAACAACAACGTTATTTACTCGTTGCGAAAGAGCTTGCGGCCATGTGATCCTGTATTCACGAAATAACACAAAAACGTGAATAACTTACCTGATTTCTTTGAAAAGTTTGTCTTGCCTTCAGAAGTCGGTTTTTGTGTTTTTGATTGTTATTTAACACTGACTTCCGAGTAAGTAATGTTATTTAGCACTTTTTAGTGTTTTCGTATTGAAATCGGCTGTATATTTTTGTAAATAGATTTTTATTTTACAGTTTTTTATTTGTGGTACAATGTCCAAGTTCTTTTTTTTATTGTTGATAGGTTTGAGCTTGAACGCTATCTCACTTGATGGAAAGCAAGATTGCGGTCGACGATGGAGCGCGCTTAACTAGAAGTAGCCTATTCACTCTTGACTTAAAGATCCCCAGGTTGTAACCATCAGGAAACACAGACTCCGGCAGGGAATTCAACTCCTTAATTGTACGCACAATTAATGTGTTCCCGAAACATTTTGTGCATATAGGTGGGATGTCCACCATGTACCGGTGGCGCATCGCCGTACGCCTGGTGGTCCAATGATGGAACGGGCTAGGCGGAATTAGGCTATGCAATTCCGACCCACACTCCCCGAAACGCAACCGGTAGAAAATGATCGAACGATCGAACTTGCGCTTAAAAAAGTTTGAGCAGCTGTTCCGACGTGAAGTACTGTCTGACCTTCGCGAGGATTTCCAGCTTTTTTGCAGCCAGTTGATCCTTTGCTTCGATGTATGGCCCAAAGTTAAGAGTTGATGTCAAAGTAACACCAAGAAGATCAAGATGGTCGGTTATCGGTACGGTTACAAGGATATATTTGAATAGTTCCTTCGTTTTCTTCTGGATCTCATTAACAAATCCTGACTTCAACACAATTGACTTGAACCAAATTCTTGTTTGAGAAGGTATATCCCCTTCTCAAACAAGATGTTTTCAAAACGATACAAGCAGGTACGAGTAATCGGAAACAGTATAAAAAATAGTTTTGCGACGAATTGAGAACGTCTTCCGTTTTTTTAAATCGGTTAAAAAGAAATAAAATTTTACCCCTATCTTTTAAATTGGGTCTCATTAGAAATGTTGACACATACAAAAAAAAATACGACATGCTGTACACGACACTGCTTATGTCAATTCAGATCATCCTTTTGAGTGCGTAATTAGAGACACAATAGTAAGACAATGGCGCGTGAACGCCGGCGTTAATGCGGGGATCAACAGCTTACTGTATTCTCTTATTTTTTTTTTTAATTTTAACCATCACATTGATATAAAAGCAAATCAGTGACCGAAAATCCATCACGAGTAAATTTATGTAGATTCGACGATCTGAAAATCTCATTACCTTTTGTAAAATTCTGTCATTAGATATTAGTTATCACGGTGCCTACCTAATATTTTTTACAAAGTATTCAACCAACAGTTATTGAAAATACTTATTGAAAGTATTGGGTATTTTCAAGTATCTCTTCAAGTCGAGTATTTTTCCAGTTATGCTCAGCGACTGTCACAACTTATTGCTGAAACTGTTAAAATCCTGGTCTAAACCTTGAACACATGTGTAAAGAAGAATCTCAACTCTGTATGCATGCAGAGCACAACAAAATAATACACATCGTAGCTACTGGCTTAGCGTGGGGAAGTTTGAAGCACAAGCCTTGACTTTTATATTACCCATTTACGAGACACCATGAAACTTGGAACGACACCACTTTCATCATTAACACGTAATTGAAAGACCCGTAGATACTATGGAAAACAAAGATAATAGGGCTATAGTTTTTGGACTCTTAAGTGGACTGGTAACCTGGAACTATGTTAAGACTATGGCCCCAGTCTGAAAAATGTTATTAATATCCATCGATAAAAGATAGGGGTGACATGCACACTCAATAAATGGGCCTCCAAAAACGGTCGCTAGCACGAAGTGACGTAGCACCAAGAGGGCAACATATCCTGAGGAGCTTAAGGAGTGGAGAGGTATTCCACGGATATCAGGACAATCCCGGAAGTACGGTCAAGATCCCTACCAGCACCTTACTGGGTTATACATCCTTCTCCCGAGCACGTTTGCTCTTGCGAATCTCCATTCAAGCCAGCCAATAAAGGTAAGAGAGCGATGGGAGCTCTGTTCCTCGTCAGTGTTTACTACGGCCGGCCAATTAAAGCAAGCCGGAGATGGAGAACAAGAATTCTCCCGGGAGATCGAGTCCGTGGGGTCGCTATAATGCCTAACAGTTCGCCACAAAATTGCCCTGCGGATTGTATCTCTCTTAGCCCTTCACCCTAAGCATGTTACGGCAAAGCAAACGCTACCGATACAGATCTAGGGTTTATTGGAGCGCCCAAGCCCCACCACGACTTTAACGTAGAGATACGGCGATGGGGTTATTATTATTGATTATCTTAGAACCCTGAGGTCCTGAGCCTTTGCCCCCCTTCAGCTTCCTTTTACCAAACCATATTTTATCCCGGAGAGCCACATCATAAAGTTCGAAGAGGATTGGTCTGGGTTTGTGTATTGTGCCGCGCCCCATCATGTGACACCGCTTGATACCAGATGTAGCCAAGTCAAGAGACGTTGTTTGATAACTTGAGTCACCACCTGTGCTGTATCTTCATCTTGTTCCTCAGATATTCCGTGCAACAGCAGGATTTTTCGCCTCCCACGCATCTCTACATTGGACTATGTAAAGATTCGTGGAAGGCGAAAAATCCTTTGTGCTAATATGCCAACTTGCTGTTGGCAAACCTAAAATGGTTATTGTTGCGATGCTGGAAGATTTTTGCAGCTTCTTTTCAAACTCCGACATTCTTAGAGTAAACAGATCGGTCATATCAGTGATTTAGCGGTTGATTGCCTCCATGGTGTTGTGAGCAAACTAACAAAAATATTCTTGTTTTTGAAGCTGAAAACGCTTTACTGGTAGGTAGAGATGTTTAACTTTAAATAAGTTAACACTAATATATAAAACTGATTAGTATTAATATTTTAAATATAAAGTATAAATGAAGAGAAAAAAATATCCCACAGTTTCGGCCGTGTTTTGCCAAAATATTTGTCAAAAGGAACTCGACCTGCTTTCATTAGCACGACCAGTTCCAGTTTTGTGTTCAGTGTCATCGTGGCCTTCACCAGATATCAAGGAAACCTGATTAAGATGACGTAATCAGTACATATGCGGTCGCTAATGCTGCTACTTTGGACTTCCCTATGTCATATCTCGTCTCAAAATCACAAGTATAAAGCAATGTACGAGTAAAATTCACCTGTGTATTTTCTTGAGGTATTTCACGACAGTATCTTGAAGAAGGCTTTAGCATGTATATATACATGCCAACGATTGGCATATTTCACATGTGTTATCTCAGGAATGCATTGCACTCTTGATAAATTTATGGGTTACATCACGGATATCTATGGGTTACATAATAGGATGTTTATATATTACTAGCTTTTGCCCGCGGCTTTACTCCCGTCAACTGACTACTATATCCTACTCTACCCAACTCTATCCTACTCTACCTTACTCTACCCTACTCTACACTACTCAAAAAAAAAAGTCCTATCCTATGTCCGTCTCCTGGTTCTAAGCTACCTCCCCACCAACTTTCAGCCAAATCGGTTCAGCCGTTCTTGAGTTATAAATAGTGTAACTAACACGACTTTCTTTTATATATATATAAGATGTAAATAACACTAATAAGGCCACCAAAACGCCATAACAAAATCATCATTCTGAAAAGGAGTTAAAACCAGTTTTCGACACAAAACGTCTTCACAATGTATCTTATGTTAACCAGATGACATAAAGATAATAATATTGTCTGTAATAACCACAGCGAGCGAGGCAGACGTGAATCTAGACAGGATAGGGCACATAGCACACAAGTTCACATGACGCAAAGGTTATCTTTAATACACGAACAATGATACTCAACGTGTATTCATTAAAGTTATGTACCTAAATGATGCGACCGATAATAATGAGTGACTTGCAGTTATCATTAAAGATATTGCAGGAAAGTTATGTTTTGATTCCAGTATTGCTTAATATCAACAAACCTCACAAAATTAACATATGTGCCCCACGTGAAATAGAGACAACGAATGAACGCTAACATTGTTTTCGGTGAATAATCATCAAATAACTCCTCCGCTCTGGGTGGAGCGAGAGAAGTGTCAGACTTTTACTGAATAAAGCCCACCTGTTCCTTCAATTGTCCTTAGGGTTCCAAAGGCATGGAAAGTAATACATGGAAAATGCAGCAGCATTTACTAATTGTGGTAACAAAATATTGAGGCCAAACAGAGAAAGTTGAAGACTAGATTTATTCGTTTTCCCGTTAAAACTATGCAAAATAAGAGGCTTTTCAAAGGCAGTGAGATTGATAAATAATAGAGCCTGATAGATTATCTTTGGGATAGATTTTCACTTATTCGTCGTCTTAGAAACATTAATTTGAAACGTGTTAAGAGCGCATATTTCTCACGGTCACAAAAAACTGGCAAGTTCTATTTCATTTCGAAAAAGAGAGTGAAAGTGATTATTCGTTTTCTTTAGAATACTTGGAATTGCTCTTACCGTCTCTCTAACTTCTTTTTCTAAAATGTTCATTACTAACTTTTCAGACCCACCTTCTTACTTTTACTAGGAGATACGGTTCTCTACTATTCCATCCATTGCTAGGTTCCAATGGCTGCGCCAGATAATCACTATAGCTGAACGTATAGATACTGCTCTGCAGCAGCAGCTGCTTGAGCAGTATTATTATTTTAGGTTTACATTAAAATATAGGGTGACTGGCAATTAGTGTACGATACTTAAACACGTGATTGTACTCATGATAACAAACAACTTTTACTATGAGAACAAACCTGAAATCGCGAAAAAAAATCAGCTGTTCAGTACATTTGTGTTTGCCTAATGTACTGAACAGCTGATATTTTTTTTCGCGATTTCGGCTTTGCTCCCATAATAAAAATTGTTTGTTATCATGAGCACAATCACGTGTTTAAGTATCGTACACTAATTATCAGTCACCCTATATGCTAGTTATAGTGAAGTGAATCCCGGTGAGCATTCATAATACGTAATGAGAGCTTATCACAATATGTAAAAATATGTCCACATGATCTGAATATGAGATGAGATGCCTCTGTTAATACATTCATACATTTATGAATTGATTCCTAGACTCCTGTCGTTAACGTTCTAACAAGCATCTAATGCAAGCAGCCATTCACAGATGACGGGCATAGCGTATCGTGCTCCAATTATAAAAATAAACTCAACGCCGCATCTGCGCCAACGGCAGATTATTAATTAGTAAAGAGCGTCACTGAATCGGCCACACAACTAATTAGTGTTAAATAAGGTAGCAATATGTCTTATTAAAATATAGATTTAGTGTTCACAGCTGACACGATATTGCTATACATCTCGATAATGTTGATTGAGATGGTACTTTTAGAGTTATCCAACGCCCACTTTCGAGAACTATTTTTAATTAAATGCCGCAACATGAAGATATATCTGGAGACCTCGTGAAGGCCATTAATAATAAAACCGATAGGGAAGAAACGGGTGCTAGTTATTTAACTTTACGCACAATTTTAACCCTTTAGAAATTCTACTAAAGATTTATATACCTATTCTTTTCGGATACGTGATCATCGGAACCAAATGTACGTAGCCAGTGATTCGAAGCTGAATAACTGAGCCACTAATTCGAATGCGTGTAAATATTATGTTACATTCAACGGCATCAAACATAAAACCGCAAGAAAGTGTGCTGTGAAAGTCCTATACGACGCGAATGCATTACACAAAAACTGCTAATAAATCTAAATCAGATAACTGATAAGTATTTAATGACGTTAAGTAAATGCGAATGACCTTAAAATGAAACGAAGGAAACGAAGTGTAAGAATTATTTATTTTATGCACGCTGTCGTATTACTAATGACCCTTTAGTGTCCGCTTGCGGAAAGGTTCTTAATACTGTCTCTGCTTTATAAATAGGTATTTCCATACTTCATTTTATACTGTTGTACAGTATTCAGCCCGAATAATGCATATCTTCAACTATATATGTAAGTATTATAAGTTCTTAACATAACATGTTTTGGATCAGAAATTCCTAATTGAGGATGATCTAAATGTACCGGTGGTAAAGCATAGAAGAGATACAAAGATACAATTACCTTCTCTTAGTATTTCGTCGTAGATCTGGTAGGTCGCGCCGCAATCTTCGAGCACGTGCCGCCTTAGAATTTTATGCGAGTGATCACCATCGAGCGACTTAGATCGTGAGCGAAACTCATCACTGTCCATAGCACGAGCCTCGTCGGTACTGGCAGCCGGAATAGCGCAAGAGCCTCGCCGACCTTCCCCAGTCTCGTGCCGCCACTGCCCCACTTTTTTACCAAACGTTCGAATCAACTCTTGTATCGTGTGGTGCTTGTGCCGAGGTCCGCTGCCGCTTGACCCTGAACCTCGCCGTTCATTTTTTTCTTTCCTGTCATCTTTGCTATCTTTGGATTGCTCTTTGCCGCCAGTAACACTTTCGGCTAACTTTTGAGCAAAACTTTTGTTATCGTGACGACTCCTATGGGTCAATTTTGAACTGGAAATTTCACCATAACGTTCGCATTTGCTATACTCGTTTTCTTGAATATCGTCCATAACATCATTGTAAAGAGGTGATATGAAATTTCTGTAGTCATTTCGAGGCGCATGGTATGTGTTGGCGCCGAGCTGGTGGCGATCCCCTTCACTACGCTGCCGTCTATAGTCAGGCTGATGGGTGTAGTAGTGTTGCTGCGTGGGAGAGCCTCTCTCCATAACATCACGAATATAACTCGCAAAGTTCGGGTAGCGGTCGCGGGGACTAGATGCAAACTCAAAGGGGCTCCCAGAACTAGCTCTCATGCTGCGCTGGGCACTAGAGCCTCTGGGGTTAATAGGAATGGGTCTCGCAGTCGATGATGATGCAACGCCTTCACTTGCCAGGAGATTGCGTGAATCCGTTGAACTTAGAGTAGAATACCAGCTGTCACTGCTGCTGTCATCCTTTTCCAAAGGAGGAGTAGACTCCCGATGGTGTTTATGAAAAAAATGCGTGATACCGTGCATTTTGTATACTGTCTAGCGTCTATTTAAACTTCACTAAATCCAAAATTTGGCACCATCATCTTCAATGAATATTGATCAGATCTCGGGCTAGCAACATCAAAGGATATTATTATAACTGAAATATTTAGCGCGGTAGGTGCGGCATCATCATTGTCTTAATGAATATTGAGTTATGATGTATACATTAGGGTTCATTGGCCCGAAAAACACCAAAATAACAATGAGCTACAACAATATGTAAGTAGAATCTAGCGGCCAAGTATTATTTGTATTACTTGAGCGGGAGAACACATCAGCTGCGTTACTGCGTAATCGAAAGGGGATAAAACAGGTTTAACACTTTCAAGGTCGCGATGCCCTACTTAGAGGGTTCGTGATCATGACTGTGGCGGAGCGGAACTCCGCGAGGCCTTGAGGACGGGACGCAGTGAACACAGGCGTTTGGAACAGGACGCATGCGTAGGGACATGGGGTCACCTTCAATGCGTGCCAAGTTACTTCACCATGGCAGAATCATTGCATTGCGAACGTGACGACTGGCATGTTCGTTCTATTTGAAGTAAGACATACTTATCAGAATGAATAAAGTAGGTAGGGCTAATTATTTTTAATAACACAGGAAAACAAAGCCATGTTTACTTACTTATTGTTGAAGTAATCAAAATTTATTTAATAAAATAACCAAGAATAAAACTGATTTCCGGTGCCAACAATATAGTGTTTTATTTTTAGTTCCAGCAATTAGTTTTTTATTCATATCTAATGGAAGCGATAAAATAGCATGTTGTTTTTTACTAAAACGTTTGTCATGTGCATTTAGGTGAGCACCAAAATATCAGGTGGTCATGACCAAATAGAAAACAAGGAAATATTAATTAATACTAAGTGTTATAACGTTATCAGCTACCACAATAACAATGTTCAAGGTCGAACAATAGATTTGTTTACTTTTTAAATAAAACGTATTAACCAAGTTCAATGATTTATGTCGATATATTTTTAGACAGTATAGTCCGAGAAGTTAATTGTTAAGCAGATTTATACATAGCGCCGCCGGATTGCTTCACACATTAAAATCAAATCCTTAGTAATACTAAGGTATTAAACATTAACCGGTTGTAAGTTGTGACCGAAACTAGCATTATTTTATATTTATAAGAATATTTAGAATATTATATTTATCTATGAGACCATCTAACTCGACTGCTGAGAAAGGTCACATAACTTCCTTGTTTAATCACTTTACAAATCCTTATTTTAATTGCTTGAAAATGACATAAATGTGGATATTATTATATTTTTCAATGTCTATGTAATTGTAAATGGCGGGCTAAGGACACAGCCAAGATTTCAAGAGGTCAACTACTATGGCGGCAAACAGAAAATAAAATAAACGAAACAAGTTGAAAGTATGTTAGTGTTTGTCTCGTGGCTTAGAAAAATTAAATTTTTACTAAAGTGGAATGTAAAGGTTCTACATGCCAGAGACGCTGTGCAGATTGATGCAGAACTTTAATTAAAGCGGCTAATCGTGCGCAGAACCTCTACTTTAAAATTGTTCAGATTTCGAAATACCCGAAAGGCCCATTTCACAAGATAATTAAGAATATAGGTTTGCCTGAACATTTTATGGCGACCGTATAATAGTTTTCGATAAAAAGATACAAGTCAAAAGAGCATACAAAATTATCAAGAATGTCACCATACATTGGTATGATAAGTTACGATTTAGCCACATCGCGATAAGACCTTATCATTGGGTCCTTACTTAATATAAAACGGATTAAAACATAATATTAAAACAACATCCACCAAAAAGAGTTCATTCACAGTATTTGCTCAATAACTACATCGATATATATGTAAATTGAAACGATTGTGTTTATCGATTTAGGATTCAACGACGACAGCCGTATTAACAATATAATCACATAAAATAACAAACAGCTCTAAAAGTAGATAACTCTAATTCAATGTCATTGTCGGTTTTCAGGAATTATACCTGTCTAAGTAAAACAATAGGAATAACATCGTTAGCTATTGTTTCCGCTACCTACTGAATTAAAATGACACCTATGAGACGTAAGCATTTTTTGTGTAACCGAGGTAAAATTGCAAGCTGAACACCAAAAATTGTTTCCGTTACAAATACTTGATTACTCTGCATTGACGATATAGTGATTATTTTTTATGTAAAGTTAGTAAAAAAAAAATACGTATTCGTCGTTTCTAACCTATTTGAAAATTCAGTAAGGTAAACCGAAAGATCTCATTGCAAAATTTTGCGTACGCGAATTAAAAATAAATAATATATCCTCTTCGCTTATAAATGTTTGTATGGTATTTAAACTCAGGTTGTTTAAACGATACTTTGTGTTTGTATTATTGCTTCTGTACGTTTATTTGTCTGTTTGTTCGCTGGTTTAAGCTGATGTGAAGAGGCTAGATAAACAGTGAATATTATTGGCATTTCGGTAGTTTTCCAGCAATACATACTTTTAGCATGTTCGACTCTCGACTTTTCGGCAGTTTTTTTTTTTTTTTTTTCGTTTTTCCGGGCGTCTTTTTATTGATGCACCTTTTTAGAGTCTCACGTGCCTTTTAAATGCACAAACACTTACACAAACACTTCAACGGATCTTTTTTTTTTTAAATAAATTTTAACACATTTAAACAGAAAAAAAGTTTTTGTATTTGCATAAACTAATACATAGTTTTAATATTTTATGTTTGATGTATTAAGTTTAAGAGTTTATTGCTACTTCATCAATAATTGTAAACTTTTGAAATTTATTAAGTAACTTTGTAAACATTGCAGGGACAGATTGCTTGTGTAAACTATTTATCAAACTGTGCCTAAAAGTAATCTAGCTATGTTATTGTTAAAACCCTATAAACATTCACATTTACATGTTTTTTGGTGTTTTAAATATGTTTATCTATCAAAACTCGTTCTTTACTGATAGAGACGTAAGGTGCTGATAAAATGTGTTTACCGTATATCAGGAAAAATATTAAAAAACAATGATGATGGCACCTGACGTGGTTTCGTGCGATGGTTACGGACCTGTTACGTTCTAAGCTAAACAATGTTGTTTACAACATGTGTCGCAATGCGCCAGCAAACACACGACAAGAAGTTGTACGAGAGCTCACACCATGTGCCACAACAGAAAACGTAAACAGCACGCCGTGGCACCGGCTGCGCCAAGATCTAATCAAACAAAGAGAAGTAAACCTAGTAGCCACATCCGCACCGTTCATGGACGATTTAACACAATGTGCCGCTCATGTGCATCGAAAATAAATATTCACAGTTCATTGTATCGTTATTATTATCGTGTGTATGTGTACGTCGCGCGCGACACGTCACTCACTCGCGACAGACGTGGGAACACTAACTTAGTGAATAAGGTAGTAAAGAGAGTGGGAACGAGAGGGCATTAGAGAAGACGCGCGGCGTCGTCGTTGAGCAGCGGGTCGGAGCGCGTGGCGCGCAAGACCTGCCGTCCCGAGCGCCGCGCCGCCTCTCACGTTGCCTCGCCGAGTGCCGCGTCCAACCGGCACTCCGTCCTCCCGCGCTAACCGGCACAACATGCACATTGGCCTTGGTTTGCCCGCCGCTGATGTCACTTGGGCCTAGTGGCCTACCACTTTTATAGTCTTATTATCAATTTAACTATACAATAATTTTGACGGTCAATTCGTGAGGTACCTAGCCTGACCGTATGACCAATACGATAAGTGTATGTCTTGCAATCGTGAACGAAGACGATGGGTCTAAAGTCCTTACGTTGAAAAACTCCACACCTACCTACCTATACTTAGCAACATAATAAAAACTTTAGTTCTATTTGCATAGTGGGTATGTTAACTGAAAAGAAGATGCTATAATTACGAAGAGTGGTTTGAATAGGATCTACAGCTTTAGTAATCAAATAAAAATTTAGACGATAGTAAAGTGTTGGTCACAATCATACGATATCGGAAATAAACGTGAGAATAATGTCTTCCTGACACCGATATCAGATCAGTCAGGAAATACTAATGTCGTGTTGATGGACTGTTCACCTATAACGTCAACAGTGGCAAAGGCCAACGTTGAAGATAGATTGTGTTGCCCTTTTAAAACCTTAACTACCTATAATAAACACATTAGAAAGTGTCTGATTTTTTTTTAATTTCTGTGCCAAATTGGGGTAACAAGGCGTATAGATTATTTCTATTGGGGTAACAAGGCGTTAGTATGAAAACTGCCACAAAATATAGCCAATTACAACTGAACTTGATTTTAAGTTACGATATCTCTAAAGCAACTGAAATGTCCTTGATCTTTCTGATAGGTACGTTTTCCTGTTCAGTGTACTTAAGCTGTTTTATATTTTTATCGAATAGGTACACTATCGCTTAAAAGTATTTGGCCATCTGCATTTTGCTTCATGTTACGAGCAATTGATAAATATACATATTTTTAAACCATTTTATTTGGTTTGTAACCTGCATTAAAAAGGTACACATATTTTTATCTATATATATAAAAGCGAAATACCAATAACTGATTAATCACGAAATCTCAGAAACTATAACACCTACAAACTTAAAATTTGGCAGGTAGGTTACTTATAGGGTGTAGACATCCGCTAAGAACGGATTGTACCAAACTCCACCCCCTAAGAGGGGTTGTACAGGCCATGGTCCGGAGCGAGGAAGAGTGGCAGGCGGTCGCCTCCTTCTGTGAAGCAGTAATGCTAGCAAAGGAGGCGGCCGATCGCGCGAGGCAACGGTCCTCACGCCCTTACCGCCGCCGGGATTCCGATCCCGATTTCCGGCCACCGTAGGCGCGGGCTTGCGGACAGCGAGCAATGGGTGGCTCGCCGTCGGACCGTCCGGTAACCGTCCGGACCGAGCCCAAGTCGTCGACGGCGCGTATTGTTCCACGCGCGCCTCAGGGAGATGTCAGCAAATCGTAGGGGCCCAGCAGGGTCGAAGCCTACAGGGGCCATGGGTAGTGTGAAAACGAAACCCGGGGCCCTGGGACGAAGGCAACGAAGGAACAGGAGTGGGTTTTTAGTCAGTACAAGTCTGACACTATCACTCGCTCCGCCCAAGAGCGGGATTTGTCATTAGATGATTTTCCCACCGAAAAAAAAAACCCCTAAGGGGGTAAAGCGGGGGTTGGAAGTTTGTATGGAGAAACCATTTACGCGGGCGTAGCCGCAGGCAGAAGCTAGTTATATATATATAAAATGAGAAACTGACTGACTGACATATCAAATTAACGCACTTGCGAAACTACTGGACCTAGGAACGTAAAATTTTAACCTAAGTAAGTAATAAAGGTTGTCGTTATTTGTTTCCAGAACTACACCCGATAGAACAATTACGTGGGTTCCAAAGATTGTATGGAGGATTCTTATTTATTGGGTTAATAAACATTTTTTGCGGTGGGAAAATCATCCAATGACATCCCCCGCTCTGGGCGGACCGGGAGATAGTGTCAGACTTTTACTGACTTAAAACCCACTCCTGTTCCTTCGTTGTCTTTTATACCAAGGCCGAGTCTTCCTTTCAGAATCAGACCCTTGGCCCCAATAGGCTTCGACCCTGCTGGGCCCCTACGGTTGCAGACATATCCTAGAGTCGCCGTCGACGATTTGGGCTCGGTCCGGACGGTTACCGGACGGTCAAACGGCGAGCTACCCATAGCTCGCCGTCCGCAAGCCCGCGAGAGTTAATGAACTTGCAACTTGTGACAAATTCTAATCAAAACGAATAATAAAGATGGTCATTCCACTCCCCCTATGAAAACGTTCGTGAGCGAAGTCGGTGGCAAAGTGCTAGTTTGGTTATAAAACCAAACAATGTAAGTACCTGTCATGGCTTTGGTTTGGGTGATGGTTTGGTATGGGGCTGTTTTAGTGGTACCTTGCGCGCAGTCAGCAACTTGATTAAATGAATTTTAAATAATAGACATTACAAACAACAGGGATTCTTCTCCAGGGTTCCTTCAATGTTTTCTTGTCTTTTTTTTTGCATTGCAGGTTATTGTCAAGTTGTATGTTGATTAAAATATAATTGGCGTCCGTAACATGTATGTCATCATCATCTTCCTGCCCTTGTCCCATCTTATTTGGGGTCGGCGCAACATGTTTTTTTCTTCCATTCTATCCTGTCAACGGACATGCTATCACTAACTTCCTTTTCTTTCATATCACTGTTCACACAATCCATCCATCTTTTCTTTGGCCTCCCTCTCCCTCTCCACCCATCCACCTGTATACTCATAACTCTTTTAGTAACATGCGTTTCATCTCTCCTCTTTACATGACCATACCAAGACAAACGATTCCCTTTCAACTTTTCAGTCACTGGCGCCACTTTTAAACTTCCTCTAATGTACTCATTTCTCACTTTATCCATTCTCGTCACACCACACATCCATCTCAACATTCTCATCTCCGCTACATGCAATCTTTTTTCATCCGTCTTTTTCACAGCCCAACATTCTGATCCATACAGTATGACAGGTCTTATCACGGACTTGTAGATTTTACCCTTCTACTTGGGGGGCATCCGTGGGTCACAAATTGTTCCAGTGACCTGTCGCCATTTCCGTAACATGTATGTATTAGCGGAATTACGAGTCTAGTCTATAAGAAATCATCAAAAAAAAAACGTTAAGAAAATGTGGATTTCACGACCTACCCTGGCACTTTCAACATAAAGAAAAGTGCAGTATATTGTCTGGAACCCGTTTAATTGATCCGAATTCATATCTAAACAAGAAAATTATTCAAAACATCAATAAAACTTTTCAAGAGCTAGTGAAAAAGAACAAAAGACAGGTATTGAAAATCTTTACATGGCTTCCGCAATCTCTGGCTTTAACCAATTGAATTATTATAGGATCCACGGAATATAGAGTACACTGGAAATAGTAAGTAGGCGTGACAGTGTCGCCGCTGCTTAGTACCGCATTACGCACTCGCTGTTCAAGCGCTCTCATTCGCAAACCAGACTGCGTCAACGTACAATTTAAGTTAAATAATATTAAAATGCCTTATTGTGCCATTTTGAACTGTAAAAACCATAGTCGGACTAAAAGTCCAACTCATGGAGGTGTATCATACCATCGAGAAGTATTATTTTCGGATTTATTTAATAAAATGAAAAAATAAAATTTCGTCAAACATTGCACAAAATATACAAACAAAAATTGTCCTTAATTTTATGAATACAAAGTTGATTTTCTTTTCCCGGTTATTAGCCTTTCTGGAATATTCGCTTGTCTACCTATACTTTTGACGCTATCCAAATAGTGCGTGACTTTATCGACAAAATCAATCGACATGTATTACGTTGCCTTTTTAAAATAAAAGTATTTAAAAATATATGTATGCAAGTAATTATAACACAGATAATTATTAAATTAATAAAGTTAATAAAATAAAAATTGTAGGATGATATTCGTGATATAATTTTAAATACATCTAGCTAAAGAGTTAGGTACAACACAGCAGTGGACGATGACGATGATTTCAGCTGAGATGATGATAATTGTTAGATTTTATTTTCCTTCCTTAATAATTTCAGTTTTCCTAATGTTCCAATTTGTAAAGAGATATGGATCTACACTACTGGGAGCAAAAAAATACCCTTTTTAATACGTTTAAAAATTGCCCTACGAAATATCAATTTCATTATTTTGATACTATCACATTACCGCATACAATATTTTTTTCGCATTATATGTTTTAAATACGTTTTCGTACTATCGATATTATTTCGATCGAATTAGGTTACATCACTATTTGAGTAGCAACCTGCATTCGTGTCAGTGATACGCCATTCAAATACCACCCTTATTTTTACGTAATTACAGTTCATACTGAACAGTGCCATCTAGCGACGAGTGGCGGTACTTGGTAGTCCAATATGTATTTCTTTCTAGTTTTTGCCAATTTGATTTATGGACTGTTGATATTAAAGTTGCATTTCGTATAATATTTTGTTTGCATTTCGTTTACGCCCTTATTTTTTTTTAGCCAATCGTATCTTCCGGTTTGCAGTAAGAGTAAATCGTAAATGTATGAGTTTGGCGACACCGGTTCTGGTACAAACATTTTCTCAAGCTACTTCCAGTGTACTCTATATTCCGTGATAGGATCAGCTTCTTAGGTAGGTACCTACGAAAATATTGTGCCACATTTCAGGAAGAGTTCGGTGGATCGGTTTTCTAAGATATGCGAAACCGTCATCGTGTCATTTAAAACAAAGATAATAGTGTAATTTATTTACACTTTTACACTTTACACTTTTTTGTTGTAGTGATTATTATCATTACAACAAAAAAGTGTAAATAAATTATATTGGTGGTGGGTAATGTTATTATGTAGTGATTTATATATGGTGATTATTTTATGAGAACTAAAAGTAAGATTACAAAGAAGTGCTAAAATTAAGTCATTTGATTTGACGAGCGTCTTTTCCTGATGAATGAAAGAGAAAATATCGAAAGTTTTACTAAAACTAAAATCTGTTTTAGATATGATAGGTAAGCGTTTAATCAGCGAGACTTAATTGTTTTTCGACGAACAAACAGTCCAGAAATTAATACTGTAGATAGCACGTAGCGGATTTGTTTTCAATAAAATATTATCTGAATTCAGAGATGGAAAAATTCAAAGTTTACAGGGGAAATGGAAAATGAAACGTGAACGCTAACATAGCTGGATTTATTTTTAAATTGTTACTTACCTAAACACTTATTTTTTAAGTGGGAATTCTTCTAATGGAGGTTAGCTAAGACCAGCAAGTCATTTTTAGTAAACAGCATACGCTTTTATAACAAGCTGCCAAAGTCGGTGACTGAACTTAGCGAGGGAAAGTTCAAAACTCATATTAAGCGTGTCCTAACCAAAAAAGCGTATTACAAGGTTAAAGACTATGTCGAAGACACGCTTGTTTGGCAATGACTACTTCTGCACATGTGGCCCCCTGGTAACTCATTATTATTGTGTCTATTAACTTCTCCATCTCTGTTTCAATCTATACATTTTTTAAATATAGTCTTTTTTTATAATGTGAATGTGAGAACACTGCAGACTCCGCAAATTCTTAAGTTACTTCCTATTACGACTCACTTTTTTTTTATGATTATTTTTATTGTGCTTTAGGGTACAATATTGACTGGTCTACACTGTTCTTACATCATCATCTTCCTGCCCTTGTCCCGTGTTATTTGGGGTCGGCGCAACATGTTTTTTCTTCCATTCTGCCCTGTCACTCGTCATACTATCACTAACTTCCTTTTCTTTCATATCACTCTTCACACAATCCATCCATCTTTTCTTTCGTCTCCCTCTCCCTCTCCATCCATCCACATGTAAACTCATAACTCTTTTAGTAACATGCGTTTCATCCCTCCTCTTCACATGACCATACCAAGACAAACGATTCCCTTTCAACTTTTCAGTCACTGGCGCCACTTTCAAACTTCCCCTAATATACTCATTTCTCACTTTATCCATTCTCGTCACACCACACATCCATCTTAACATTCTCATCTCCGCTACGTGCAATCTTTTTTCATCCGTCTTTTTCACAGCCCAACATTCTGATCCATACAGTATGACAGGCCTTATCACGGACTTGTAGATTTTACCCTTCAACTTGAGGGGCATCCGTGGGTCACAAGTTGTTCCCGTGACCTGTCGCCATTTCATCCATCCTGCTTTGATCCGATGTGTTACGTCCCGGTCTACCTCACCATCCCCTTGGACGAGTGACCCGAGATACCGAAACCTACACTGTTCTTACATAATATCTATTAATACTGTAGGTAATATGAAAATATTGTAAACAACCACTTTTTTTATAAGAGTAACCATGGAGTTTCTTGCCGGTTCTTCTCCATAGGAAACGACCAATTTGGAACCGTGCACTAGCTTCTGACGATTTATAAGTGCCCATGTAGGCCTATGTGAAATAAAAACTTTTGACTTTGACTTGACTTTAATGACATCTCCCGCCCTTGGGCTGGGAGGAAGGCCTGTCAGACTTTTAGTGACTAAAATCCACTCCTAGTTCCTTCTTTGCCTTCGTTGCAGAGCCCCGGGGTTCTGTTTCGCATCATCTTTGGCCCCAGTAAGCTTCAAGCCTGCTGGGCCCCTACAGTTGCTGACATCTCCACTCCTTCTCGCTCTGAACCATGGCCTGTACCAAGGTAGTTTTATAAATATTTGTCGTTTATGAGGTTCACAATAAATTAATAATATAATACTAAAATAAATAAATATAAAAAAAACAAAGTAACACTTGAACAAACTGCAGTCTTTGATTTTATATAAGTTAATTCACTTATTCTAAAGAACTCATTTCGTGTCAATATTTTACCAGTATACCAGTAAAGAACATTACGGTCCTACTCACTAACAACATCAAGTCCAGACAGATATCAATATTAAGAATAACACAAAAAATTAAAATTAAAGAAAAACGGAACCTATATTGAAACTAAAAAAAAAAGAAACAGAAATGTATAACAGACTTATTTTAATTGCACCAAAAAATATTAATTATTGGGCAACGGCCAATTATTGAATGAATAATTGGTTATTAATTATTGGAATTGAATTGACATTCCATGGAATGTCAATTATGACACAGGCCGTAGGTTAACAACTTAACTAATTGAGTGCGTTGAATAAAATGACGACCACGAGTGATAGCTAATAGTTATACGGAGTAATCCACATTCAGCCCATTCTACCTAGGATTGCTAAATGTGCCCTACTGCAGAGTTTTGTAGGCACTCTATTTCACGTAGAAGGCATACTGTATCTGTATACATATCTAGGTATTATGAGCCTCTTTTTTATCCGCTGACCCCAATTAAAAACTATGCAACGGATCTTGATGAAAGAGCAAAAAGCAACCTGCGCTAGCAGTAACCTACAAAAAAGCAATAGAGCAACGAATATTAGAGCGATATTTTGCCAACTATTCAAAAACTACGGATCGAAAAGTTAACAAAAACTTTACCTTCTCCTTTTTTATAAGCCGGTAGATATTTACACTCACTGAAACTAGAAATAGTAAACAAAAAGAGTTGGGGCCTGCAACCAGCAAACAAACTAAGAAATCAGTTGATTGTATGAAAATATACCTGCATATACCATGCCTCCTGTGTTTCCATTCGGGATAAAAGTAATGCCTGTCATTCCAATTTGTCTCAGAGTTGATCCGATTTTAACATAGAGATTCGATGTTTAAAGTACGGATCCGTATAGGGTGAGGGTGAGAGTGAGGATATCCGTATACAAACGGAAATGTCAATGCGACGGGTGCAAAGTGAAAACAGCTTTCTGCAATTTTGCGATTTTCTGAAAATGGCAGTAACTTCTTATAAAAGGTATCGCCATATTATTTGCTCTTTTAAAATAATATGATAAAAAAGTGCCTATATTGTAAAATAAAATAAGTTTTTAGTAAGTTAATTGAAGATAACTTTTTTACTTTGCAGCCATCGCATGGTACCCTAGCTGACGAAGCTAAATTAAAGTAAAACGCACAATCACATGCCTTTTAAGATTCATTCATTTTTCTCATCAAGGAAGCAAAAAAATACTCCTGAGCTTAGAAGTCGCTTAATAGCCAATTTGAAAAAAAAGGAGCAATTTCTACATTGTGTATCTTTCCGTGTTTATTTTCGCTAACAACGAAAGATGTTTGTTGTTAGCGAAAATAAACCTACCTCTTCTTTACCCGCTTAACCATTAAGTTAGCGATGACGTCAAATGTCATTGTGCATCCTTTTTCTGTTACTTGACAGTTTTACCCTTACATCAGATTTGAAAGGTACAGAGTAAGGAGAGAGGTACAGGCAAGGATCTTATACACCCTACAGATAAACTGGATTGATTACGAAGCAAAATTACAAACTGTAATTTATTTTCATTGACATTATTTTTATTTTTTCATTAGTTCATATTTTTAATTGACATGCAAAAGGGGAAAATGTACCGAGCAAGACAACAAAATTAAATGGATATTTTGTAATTTTGTTTTTGGAAGCCTTATCAATTTGTTGGAAAGAAGTTATTTTGTTACTATTTCTCGGCTTAGCTTAATAAGCCTAAACTCTAGAAGAGGGAATGCGCCATAATCCATCACGCGAGCCCAGTGCGGGTTGGCTAGTTTCTCGACTTATTACTAATTAATTAGTTCTCCTTGTATAGTTCCTTAAACAATTCCTGATATTTTAACTATGGCGGCTCTCGGGCAATCCGTCTTAATTCTCTGTAGCTTCCTTGCAGCTTTGCAACTACTTCAAAATTAACTAAGAAATCAGGGAAAATTTATTGCTATATTTTCTTCTGAATATTCTTGACGGTCTTTGATTATTAATACGGTATAACATCGTAATCATCTGTAGCGTGGAACATTTCACCACTGATCATGGACTGAATTTTTTATGTGCGTTTCATGTTTGTGAACGCACCCACGACACAGAAGTAATTCTTAGGGCCAAATTCACCAATGATACTAATTGCGATTAGTTCAAACTAAGCTCAATTTATTAGAACTTAATTTTGCTTTTCACCCCTATAAACTGAGTGTATTGAAAGAAAAAAAGAGAAAATTTAAGGAATGGCAGCGTGTAGAGCCTGGAAACGCTAGTTTAAAAGCTGAAAAAAAGAGTGAGTATGACGTTTTAAAGAAGAAAGCCAAGAAAGCCGTGGCAATAGCAAAATCAAAAGCCCAGGACAAACTATATGACGCACTGGACAGTCCTGCAGGCCAAAAAGAGCTATACCGGCTTACTAGAATAAGAGAGAGAAAGGCGAGGGATGTTTGTCATGTAAAATGTATAAGAGATGAAACTGGAATGGTTCTATCGGATGATGAACAAATCAGAAAGAGGTGGAAGGAATATTTTGAAAGATTGATGAATGAAGAAAATAATTGGAGTGGGGTGTTAGAGAATAAACCAGTGAATGTGGGATTAGTGAGAATGGTTAGTATGGATGAAGTCAGAATAGCAGTAAATGGAATGAAGAATGGTAAAGCCATTGGTCCAGATGGAATACCAGTTGAAGTGTGGAAGTTATTGCGAGTGGATGGATGGACGTGGTTAGCTTTGTTCTTCAATAAGTTGTTGCTGGAAGAAGCCATACCTGATGAGTGGTGCAATAGCTCTTTGGTGCCGATTTTTAAAAACAAAGGTGATGTGCTTGAGTGCAACAATTATAGAGGAATAAAGCTAATGTCACATACTATGAAAGCCTGGGAGAAAGTTATTGAAAGGCGACTGAGAGAAGAGAGTGAAATTTCACAGAACCAATTCGGTTTTATGCCGGGTCGGGGTACAGCGGATGCCATTTTTGCTATACGCCAGCTGTGCGAGAAATACAGAGGTGCGCATAAAAACTTGCACATGGTATTCATTGACCTCGAAAAGGCATACGACCGGGTACCTCGTGAGGTTCTGTGGTGGGCCCTTAAGGAGAAAGGTGTGCCTGGGAAGTATGTGCAGTTGATCCGAGCGATGTACAGTCGATGCAGTACCCAAGTCCGGTCTACAGTGGGCACCACTGGCAGCTTCAATGTGGCTGTCGGCTTACATCAAGGGTCGGCTGTCAGCCCTTACCTCTTCCTGATGATAATGGATGCTCTGACGTCGGACATTCAGGAAGAGGCTCCCTGGTGTATGCTGTTTGCCGATGACATTGTGTTGGTTGCCGAGAGTGGCCTAGAGGTCCAGAACAGATTGGAGGTGTGGTGGCACGGACTGGAGAGTGTTGGCCTGAAATTGAGTAGAACCAAAACGGAATACTTGTTCTGCGATTTCGGCGGTCTCTCCAATCCAGTGCCTTTATCTCTCGCTGGAACACCCATACCGATCTGCTCTGACTTTCGGTATCTCGGGTCACTCGTCCAAGGGGATGGTGAGGTAGACCGGGACGTAACACATCGGATCAACGCAGGATGGATGAAATGGCGACAGGTCACGGGAACAACTTGTGACCCACGGATGCCCCTCAAGTTGAAGGGTAAAATCTACAAGTCCGTGATAAGGCCTGTCATACTGTATGGATCAGAATGTTGGGCTGTGAAAAAGACGGATGAAAAAAGATTGCACGTAGCGGAGATGAGAATGTTAAGATGGATGTGTGGTGTGACGAGAATGGATAAAGTGAGAAATGAGTATATTAGGGGAAGTTTGAAAGTGGCGCCAGTGACTGAAAAGTTGAAAGGGAATCGTTTATCTTGGTATGGTCATGTGAAGAGGAGGGATGAAACGCATGTTACTAAAAGAGTTATGAGTTTACATGTGGATGGATGGAGAGGGAGAGGGAGACCAAAGAAAAGATGGATGGATTGTGTGAAGAGTGATATGAAAGAAAAGGAAGTTAGTGATAGTATGACGAGTGACAGGGCAGAATGGAAGAAAAAAACATGTTGCGCCGACCCCAAATAACACGGGACAAGGGCAGGAAGATGATGATGACCACTATAAACTGAATCTATTTAACGCTAAACTCAGTTAAAATTCTGATCGCCCATTTTTCGACGTTTAGCTCGCTTAATCGTGTTTAGCCACAGTCATAATATTTGTTTATTTTTATTACGATTTGTTGATATTTCGTACTAGCTTTTAATGAAAGATATGATGAAAAGGAATATAATTATTATAGTTAGGGAAACGTCTGTCGGGCTGAAGATGTGGCCACTTAAAACCAAGAATCCAGTCCAATAAACCAAGCAATGGTCGTCGTAACAGCGCGTCGCAACACACACAATGATCCAAAAAGGAAAACTGGCTCATGGTAATCTCATAGAAAAAAAGATGAGCAATTGTTAAACACAAAAGTTTATGATTGACTTGTACTTTTTGATATAACATAACTAAAAACAAAATTGCCAATACTGTAAAAAATAACGATCTCAATAATATTAACGACGTTTCTTAATTTATTCAATAAGTACAAGTCAACTATTTTTTTTTAAATAAAGTCTATTAAATTATAAACTAAACTATATAAGGTGTAAAAAAATTAACTTTAAGAATTTCGAGGGGACATTGTACTCCTCATTATGAACAACTTTTACTATGGGACCAAACCTGAAATAGCGAAAAAAAAATCAGCTGCTCCATACGTTTTGACGAGTTATGCGAACATAAACGTAGGGAACAGCTGATTTTTTTTTCGCGATTTCAGGTTTGGTCCCATAGTAAAAGTTGTTCATAATGAGGAGTACAATGTCCCCTCGAAATTCTTAAAGTTAATTTTTTTACACCTTATATATTGTAATAAAATTACCACAAAATTGAACTGTATATATTTTTTTCAAAATATTTTGGTATTACATATTTTCTGAGCTTATAACGCTATGAATGAAGCAAAGCGCGTTTTATTATTACTTCGAAAAATACATTTCAAACAGCAGAAGGTCACTGAATGCGCTGATACATGTTGTAAACACAAAACGCGATTACGACATTTTAGGTGCCCTCCCATTTTAACTACGTTATGGTAAACGCCGCTAAAATGGTGTTGGTGAAATCGGTTTGACGTAATTACAGATCAAAACCGAACTTTAATCGTTAATGTTATCAACAACCTTAAATTCTCCTATTGACAAGATGCCAGTAGTGAATAACTAATAACTATATGATTGGATGATCCCATTTTATAGCACGCCACACTCGTGGTTTTTTTTTATATACGTCGTGGCTCCTTTGGTATACGTGGTAGCCACTGGTGTGAGATAAACTACATATATTTAAAAAATATACATCCGGTTTCTGAATTGAGAATTTGAAGTAAAAAACTTGTCAGACTCTATTTGAACTTCATGCTCATGAGAAACAGGGTGTTAAGAGTACTTATAATAATATTTCTATTGCCTTTTACAGACTCGATAGAATTATCAAGAAATACCAACCTTAATTGCCTCAAGGCTCTAAGAGAAGGCACCCAAGATCAACTTAGTTGCGCAGAAAATTTATGTCTCTGTCTACTCGCCGAGATATATAAGATAAAAACACGGCAAAGATGAGACTTTTTCGTAAAAATTTGCTTTGCGCCGTCTTGCCGCTGAATCCGCGAACAAGTCTCGCAGTCGTCTGGTCGCTATATGCGCACATTTTCATATAGTCTCGTAGACTTGATGTGAGAAACAAATTTATTTGCGGAGACTAAAGTTACTCATGCGCGCTCTTTTTTTTTGGGTGGGAAAATCATCTATTGACATCCCCCGCTCTTGGGCGGAGCGAGAGATAGTGTCAGACTTTTACTGACTCCGAAAAAAACCCACTCTTGTTTCTTCTTTGTCATTTTTCCAGGGCCACGGGGATCTCTTTCGCATCACCCATGGCCCCTGTAAGCTTCGACCCTGCTGGGCCCCTACTGTTGCTGACATCTCCTTAAGGCGCGCGTGCAACACTACGCGCCGTCAACAACTTGGGCTCGGGCCGGACGGTTACCGGACGATCGGACGGCGAGCTACCCATTGTTCGCTGTCCGAGCCCGCGCCTACGGTGGCCGGAAATAGGGATCGGCTGGGGCGCGAGGGCCATTGCCTCGCGCGTGCACGTGCGGTCTCCTCCTCTGCTAGCATTACTGCTTCGCAGAAGGAGGCGACCGCCTACCACTCCTCCTCGCTCCGGACCATGGCCTGTACCAAGGCCCGGCGCGAGAAATCGCTGCCGCCAAACGCCCCCATGAGGACACGGCAGTGCTCTGCCCAGGCGGGGCAGAGCACTGCCGTATGCTCCACCGTATCCCCCGGGCGGTCCCCACAATGGTGGCACTCGGGCGTTTCTTCCGCTTGAATCCGGTGCAGGAATCTTCCGAGCTTACCATGTCCGGTGGGGACCTGCGTCATGTGGAAGGTAAGGACGCTGTGAGGTCTTTCCAGCCACCCCTCAAACTTACCACCATAATTATGGCGTGCCCAGTGCGCGCTATCTCTAAGATAAAAAATTTTTATTTCGTAAATTTTAGTCAGTCAATTAACTATATTTATGCAGTATTTATAAAGACAGACCTTTTATCACGGGATCGCGTGGAGGTTTCGAGTTGAAATTAAAACCATATACTCAGGTCTGCAGTCCCTTGAAGCTGTGAAAAAATCGAGCTTTTAAATTACTGAAAAAAAAAAACAGGATACGGCCGTTTATGTTGCAAAAAAAGTGTATTTCGACCCTCTCAAGGAACCAGAATCGTGAAATTTTGCATAAAGCAAGGTCTTATAGCACAGTAAAATAAATCTGAAAATAGTAAATTGTAAATTGTTGTTCTCAAAAAAAAACTTTTTTGCTATTCCGAAAAATCATTCGGGAATTGCACTATTTACATGTACGGAACGTGCGCGAGTCCGACTCGCACTTGCCCAGTTTTTCTTTTTCCTACGACATCTATAAAATATTAAAAGTGGCCAACCCGAGACATTTCCATACAAATTGATGTTATTACGGAAACCGTGTTCTTAGGTATAACTATCGATTCTAAACTGAAGTGGGGCGCTCATATCAGAACTCTCTCGGGAAGTTAAGCTCCGCTGCAAAGGCAGTAAGAAAAATAAGGCAATTGACAGATGTAGCCACAGCTAGGTTAATTTACTATGCTTATTTCCACAGTATTATGTCTTATGGCATGTTACTGTGGGGATCTGCAGCTGATGTAGACTCAATTTTTGTATTGCAAAAGAGAGCAATCCGGGCTATTTATAAAATGGGTCATCGCGAGTCCCTCAGAAATAAATTCAAAGAAATCGATATACTGACTCTGCCTTATCTTTATATCTTAGAAAGCATTTTGTATATTCGTAAAAACTTAGCGACACTTTAAAATTGGGAGCTATGTTCATAACAAAAATACGTATAGTAAACACGAAATTGTATTACCCAAATGGAGACCAGCAAGTCATTCTTAGTAAACAGCATACACTTTTATAACAACCTGCCAAAGGCAGTAACTGAATTTAGCGAGGGAAAATTCAAAACTCATATTAAGCGTGTCCTAACCAAAAAAGCGTATTGTATTATAAGGTTAAAGACTATGCCGAAGACACGTTTGTTTGGAAATGACTATTTCTGCACATGTGGCCCCCTGGTAGCTCATTAATATTGTGTCTATTAACTGCTCCATCTTTGTTTTAATATATTCTTTTTTTTTTCTATCACTAAGCTTTTGCAATATTTTTTAAATTATTTAGACCAGGTAGCTCATTAATATTGTGTCTATTAACTGCTCCATCTTTGTTTTAATATATTCATTTTTTTTTCTATCACTAAGCTTTTGCAATATTTTTTAAATTATTTAGACCAACTAACTACCTTAAATTCTTCAGTAATTTACTTTGTTAACATCTCATTTATTGATAGTTGTAATTATTTTTTTCTTGCTTTTTTCTATATAGCCTTTTTTTTGTAATGTGAATGTGAGAACACTGCAGACTCCACGAATTCTCAGATTACTTCCTATTTATTACCACTCACTTTTTTTATTATGATTATTTTTATTGTGCTTTTGGGTACAATAATGACGCGTCTACACTGTTCTTACATAATAGGTACTATTAATACTGTAATATGGTAATATTGTAACATCAACCACTTTTTTTAAAAGAGTTACCATGGAGTTTCTTGCCGGTTCTTCTCCATAGGAAACAACCAATTTGAAACCGTGCACTAGCTTCTGACGTTTTATAAGTGATGGGCACTTAGACCCATGTGAAATAAAAATAATAGTTTTTTTTTACCGCTCTTACGTGATGATTATGTATGATGTTAGTAACACGTCTTTATCTAGATATTGTGGAAACAAAGATATCTTGTGGATATAATCTAGGTTTCTATTGAATTCAAAACTTAAATTTGTGTAAAATTAAACCAGTAAAAACTTATGAAAATCTGCTATTTTGCGTGAACAGAAAAAGATGTGTGTACAGAAACCTTGCACATTTCATCGAGATTCTGAATGACGAATATTTAGTTAATGACGGGATTATCGACAGAACGTTCAGGAGATATGTCTCTTTTTTCGTGTTGTGTCTTTAACAAACATTGATTTGGATGAAACAACAAGCTTTTAAACCATGATGACGATAGACGATTCGGGAAGGGTCCTCTTAACAAGCACGACGGGAGATAAGGACAACCTCTGACATATTAGTTACACACTTTTATTTTCCTTTCTCTCCTGGATCCCATTTATTTCGGGAATGTGCTGATTAAATTAATGATCCCCATAACGGCCATAAAGTTTAATTACTGTGGGTTTAATATTGGTCTTTTGACTTAGATTATAAAAGCGAAAGTTTGTGAGTGTGTGCCTTTACCTGTTTGTTACTTCTTCGCAATTGAACGGTTGAACGGATTCAGATGAAATTTGGCACACTGGCAGGTCATGTCCTGGGGCCCAAGTCTGCTATTTTTATAAATTCGTCATTCCAACACGATCCCATTGTCATTTTGCTAAAAGTTCGTAATCTGCTAATTTATAATGATCGATCATTGAGCGGTCAATGGACTCGTAATAAAGTTGTGGTAGAATGACAATATCGAGCTTATTAAAAGCAATGACTGCACAATGACGTTCTAATGGTAGGTCACTGATCAAAGGAACTGTTAAAATTTTATCAGATTACCGCATTCGCCAGACATTCATTTGTCAATATGTACGAGATTACCATTCTATGCCATTTCTTTCAATAGAGTTTCAGAGGTTGACCATTGGAAAGTCATAATGACGCAATTATAAGAGCTACCATTATCGTTCGCAGCAACTTCCACAGAGAACATAACTAGTGATGTGCAGTGACAACTTTATAATACAATCAATAGTGATGTCACTAGATATAGATTACCAAACCTGTCAAAATCAACAATTATTAAGTCAATGATAGACCATTTTGACACTATTGTAAAAGCAGACTTGAGGCCCTGGATTAGCACATAGGATACCTATTATCAGGGAGTTTGTTGCCTTGAGACAGTTTTAGACTTTCACGCAAGCGAAGCCAAGAAGTATCAGTTAGTACCGCATGTGCTTAAAAAATGTTCCAAACAAAATGTGAGCACAGCTTTCAAGTAAGCACTAGCTGCCGACAGCGGCTTCGCCCGCATGATATTAAAAAGTTATCCCAAGGGAACATACTCTCTGGATAAAAGAATCCTATATGCTATTCCAGGACATGGTCTACCCTTGTAACAAGTTTCATCGAAATCCATTCAGCAGTTTTGCGTGAAAGAGTTACAAACATCCGTACGTACAAACTTTCGCTTTTATAATGTTAGTATTCCTAATTTAAATACATAATAACAACGTTTGTTTACGATTCTTATCACAAACTACAATAAGGACGAATTATAATAATTGATAATACAATAAGGATAATTGATGTTTGTACCACAAAGCTATTTGGTAATCACGTTATTCACCAAACAGAATGAACTGTACCAGGCCACTCAGAAAGTTTTGAGAAAAAATGTTTTTATGTAAAAGGCACTGGCCACTTGTAATTATTTTGAAAACTTTGGTTATTTAAAAGTAAAAATACCATTGTTCGAATTTTGAATTTCCCTCCACATTTTTTCGAGAGCCAAATCAAATTATCGTGTCGAGAACATTTTCGTGCGATAATTTTCTACGACTTTAAATGTGGCCTAAAACCTGATGAGTCATTTGATCGACTTCAAATTGCTTTTATGGATGAAGGACCTTCAGCGAGTACAAGCGCGGTCGCCTTACTTTGGGGGATGAATAAAGGAGTAGTCGTCCTACGACGGCTTTCACGGAAGAAAGTGTGCTGGCAGTACAAAAATTAATTCAAGAAAACAGGTGAATTACATATGAAGAGTTCAGCATACAGTGCAGATTGGTTCGGGAAGCGTTCACAAGATTCTATAGGAGCACCTTCGCATGAGGAGGATAGTTTCCCGCTGGATGCAGCACAACCTCACCGAAGCTCAGAAGCAGGCCCGTGTGAAGTGGTACCGTGATATGATTCATAAATTTGAAGCAGGCTCGTCTCGGCGCGTTTACGACATTGTGACAGGTGAAGAATCCTGGATTTATAAATACGATCCAGAAACAAAGCGTCAATCGACAGTTTGGCTGTTTCAAAACGAACCAACGCCTACGAAAGTGAAGCTTTCGAGAAGTGCAGGGAAAATTTTGATCGCTAGTTTCTTCACTTTGCGGGGTATCTGATTTCAATTCCATTATGAGACCAAAGCAGCATCAACGCCGAATGGTATACCACCAAATGCCTGCCAGAAGTTTTGTCGGCAAAAGCAACAAACGACCGAACACCGGGCTCCGCGGGGTACTGCTTCACCATGACAACGCGCCTGTGCACTCAGCGCTCAAAACAAGGGACTTCCTGGACACCACAGCGGTCAGTCTTGGGGCACCCTCCTTACAGTCCTGATCCGGCACCGTGTGACTCCTTTTTATTCCCTAAAATAAAAAATTTGCTGAAAGGGACACAGTTTTCATCGCCGGAAGACGCGCTAGCAGCGTTCGAGAAGGCCGTGGAAGAGGTGTCTGTGGCGGACTGGAAAAAATGTTTCGAAAATTGGTTCAGACGCATGAAACTTTTTATAGAGGCTGGTGGAGAGTTCTTTGAAAAGATTTAATAAAAATATTTTAACCACAGAAGTTAGTTTTTTAGTTTCTCATAACTTTCTGACCTTTCCCACTTATTGTTATTCAATTAGATATGTACCTTATTTACAAAGTCCCATATCAAGGAAAATCGTTCGAAAATATAATAAGTATTGAAACTTTGCATGCCTCGCGAGTCTGTCAACGTGCAGGGTTCGTGTATATTGGCTACGTATCAAATGCTATGCATTATAATGCAACGCACACATAACCAAATATCAGTATTGCAAACAGACATTGATAAATTGCAAGAAACAACAGAATTTGTTTGTTGATACAACAGATGACCTACAATACTATGTTTACTAATACTTTGCACGGCTAGTCATTTTTTAGTAATGTTTGATCGCCAGAAAACGCGTGTTTGTTTATTTCAGTGCATATCAAGTAATGTAACTGTTGTCTAAGCAAATAAACGGTCAATCTTTTGTTAGTTACCGTAATTACACTGACTAGGTTTTCATACCTCATCAACATCAAACGTAGGTGTGGTTTTAGTCAGCAAAAGTCTGATAGCCCTCCCGATTCACCCTAGTGCGAAAGAAATATTGACATCTCCCGCTCCTGTCTCCGGTGATTTTCCACCTCAAGGAAAAAAAAACTATCGACTGTTTACTTTAGACTTTAAATTACTTCTTAAGGGAAATAGAAATATCGTGAATAACTTGTATTAACAGAAGCACAATAAATGGTGGGTTCAATTAGTTATAGATTGTAAACGAGCATGCCAATAATTACAAACGAATGCGATCAATTCAAAATGAATAGGTATAAGATTGATTGACCTTATCGCTTTATTGTTTCGCTTTATTTTACCTGTTTGTCAATGTAATTTCAGTTGAGTCGCATTAAATTGAATTTGTTTCAATAGTAGGTATTAGTTGAGAATGTTGAGATGGATGTGTGGTGTGACGAGAATAGATAAAGTGAGAAATGAGTATATTAGAGGAAGTTTGAAAGTGGCGCCAGTGAATGAAAAGTTGAAGGGGAATCGTTTGTCTTGGTATGGTCATGTAAAGAGGAGGGATGAAACGCATGTTACTAAAAGAGTTATGAGCATATATGTGGACGGATGGAGAGGGAGAGGGACGCCAAAGAAAAGATGGATGGATTGTATGAAGAGTGAAATGAAAGAAAAGAAAGTTAGTGATAGCACGACGAGAGACAGGGCAAAATGGAAGAAAAAAACGTGTTGCGCCGACCCCAAATAACATAGGACAAGGGCAGGAAGATGATAATGATGATGAGTAGTTATTATTGAAAAAAACATTGATATGACGACATACACTAATGGTTTTTTTTTTTTAATTCGAATTAGGGTAAACCAGGCGTATGTGGCCCCATTCGGTATCGTGCCCCACTTGCAAAACTAAGACACGCTTTTAAAATCACATCAACTACACAACGCAAGTTAAACTTGCATTGTATAGTTTACATCGCCGTCATACTTTATAAACTAACCAGCCCCCCTAGCCAAGTTACGACCGTTTCGTTACGATTCTCTAGCGTCGAAAGCCTCGAGTAGGCCACGCCTCCGATTTCTTTGTTCTGACGTCATCTTAACGCTCAGTCACGAGGTCAGAACAAAGGAATCGGAGGCGTGGCCCACTCGAGGCGTTCGACGAAAGAGAAACGAAACGGTAGTAACTTGGCTAGGGGGGCAGATCGGCTCAAATAAGCATCATTTATTAAATGTGTGTCTTAGTTTGGGGTAACATTACCGACTGGGGCATGTGTGGCTGGTTTATGTAGAAATAAAATAGTACCTATAGCGAGATTACAAGCAATGGATAAGGGAACACAAGATTACGTTATGAAAATGTTTTAAAAGAAACAAATAAAGTGAAAAAAGTCGTTTACGCCAGAACAAAATGGCTATTGTAGACAGGGACGTCCTAGAACCAAAAATTCGAAGACATGTGACATCCACCAACCCGCACTGGGCCCGCGAGGTGGATTATGGCCCATTCCCTCTCCTAGAGAGGAGGCCTGAGTCCCAACAGTGGGAACATTATAAGGCCGACTATGCTATGCTATGCTAGACAGGGACGTGACAACATGCTGTTTCCGACAGCCTGTCTGCTCAGCCATGTCAGTGACACTGACATGTGGCTACGCAGGCCAGTGAAGTGGAGGAGACTAATACCAAACGAATCCCGTCACCATGTGGGATTAACAATTGGGAAGAGAGACAGTCACATCATAGGGGCGGGAATCCTCCCGACCTACCAACCGACGCCTACGTGTTTTCATCCAAATACACGTAGGTACTTACTTATTAAAGTAGATACCTATTTACTCGTAATATATAGGGTGACTGGTAATTAGTGTACGATACTTAAACACGTGATTGTCCTCATGATAACCAAAAACTTTTACTATGGGAACAAACCTGAAATCGCGAAAAAAAATTCAGCTGTTCAGTACATTTATGTTTGCCTAATGTACTGAACAGCTGATATTTTTTTCGCGATTTCGGCTTTGGTCCCATAATAAAAATTGTTTGCTATCATGAGCACAATCACGTGTTTAAGTATCGTACACTAATTACCAGTCACCCTATATACGTAATACAGGTAATACTGCCGTTAAGAGGGCAGTTCCCGAGTCCGAAATAAGTTTTCTTTAAAAACTTTTAAAGTTTTTGGAAATGATTTTCGTCGTTTAGAATCTCGATTAAATTGTCCAATTGTTGATTTTGAAGAAATATTTTTTTATATTGTTAATGTATGAGTACGTTCTGAAGGGTCAAAGTTCACGCAAAATAGCAGATTTTCAGTGGAATTTACTGGATTAATTTTACATAAATTTACGTTTTGATTTCAATAGAAACCTAGAACTTTGGCCTTTCATAATGTAACTATTCATTTTTTTTTATTTAGCCTATACTTTTCCACTGCTGGGCAATGGCCTCCCCCAACTTCTTAGGTATTCTTCTCTTGAGCCACCTCGAACCAGCCTACTAATCATAAATTATAAAAATTAAGAAAGTATAACTATAGAAACCCTGCACATTTAATCGACATTCTGGATGATATTTTTTTTTATATACAGGTTGTTTGGTGCATCGTGTGCCAAATTGAAATGGTCGACGGGAGGGATCATCTGCTATCCTTTCAGACCCCACACTTTTGCCCTGTGGTTTTTTTTTCTATTTTTTATTGTTTTATGAAAATAAGGCCCAAATTTTTCATTCAAATACAAATTTAAAAAAACTATATAAGGCGTAGACTCTGAATTTTAATTTTATTTAGATGTGTATTGTATTAGAGTACTTTTAAATTTAAAATTAGTGACTTTAGCTATGTATTCTTTTTTAATGTACTTGCAAAGTTTTGGACTTGAATTAAAGCTCCATGTTACAGCTCGAACATAAAACAACGCATTGAACACAAAAAAGAATTATTAAAATTGGTCCAGACGAACAATTAAGGAGGAAATACGGCTTCGTACAACAACTGTCGAAATACGAAACAGATGTCGGGCCTGCATTTGCAACAGAGGCCAACAATTTGAGCAGGATGAGTAAAAATTATGAAATAAATGTTAAAATGCAATTATTTATTTTTTGTTTCTAGTATAACCCACGAAAAGAGAGATACGAGACAGATTTACAGTTTTCACTGGCTACACTTCTGGGAGGACATGATAAGTATTGGCGAACTATCAGAAGATTTACGCGCTTAAGGGCCTATAATAAACTACGCGATATTAAGCACACGATATTGAGACTGTCTTATTTTTTGTTCCGAGTAAGACCGGTCTAACCCTTATTATACTACACGACATCGACTAAGACTGCCTGAATATCGAATAGTGTAAATCTTTACGTTAAATCGTGACGTTTAGCGTAAGCGCGTAAATATTGCGCGGTGGTGCGCAGAATGAAGAAAAAACAATATAATACATTATTACATTAAACAAAGAAAGTCGCCGCGACACGTTTGTGTACCGCACCCTCACCCCACCCCCTCCACGCCTTTTCCGTTGTGTTGTATTCTTCTGTTAAAGAGTTCTGTTATAAAGTTTGCGGAACCAAAAACGGAAGTGAAAAAGTTTGCGGAACTTCTGCAGAAGCGAAAGCAGAGTTCTGTTGCAACACTATTAATAACCAGTATAACCACGTATTTCCTGGAAAAAGTTTTGTGACAAATTCGAGTAAGTGACGGAATTACTGAAAGTCTTGCGTTGATTGCGTTGGATGAAACAACAAGTTTTTAAACCGTGCTCATGTTGTCGATAGACGGCTTGGGAAGGGCCCTCTCACCTCACCTGTTTTAGTACACATGTCGTGGCCAGATCATAGAAATTGATCACTTCAAGATATGGCCAACTAAAACGGGCCAGATCGTATAATTAACATTTGATGATATGTAAATCCTCGTTTGGTCAAATCATTGATGTAGGATTTCAATGATAAGAAAATGTGTAAAGAAAATAGGCCAAACGAAGATTGAAATATCATCAAACTTTAACGTTTAAAACGATGTGGCCAGTTTTACTTGGCCATTTCATGAAGTGATCGATTTCTATGATCTGGCCACAACACACAAATCACCGTTCGTGTGTACTAAAACAATACAGCGAACAAACAACTATTAGTAACAGTTACGTGTCCGATGGCTGCTACGCGGAAATAAAATTTTATTTGGTTCTATATTATACACTTAATGTTTTATTTGTTTGAGGGTCTTATGTTTGACTAGCGATCCACCCCGACTCCGCTCGAGTGCTATCTCCTGTTACGGCAACATTTTAAAAGGGCGATTACTTAAATAGAATATTGAATAACAAATATGTAACGTTATTCGTTATTACCGACAATAGATACATAGATATATTATTTATTGTACACTATAAAAATTTCGCCAACAATGGTCCGTCTTATCGCTAGAACATGAAGTTGCTCTTTTAGTTTTTTTTTTTATGTTCCAATAGATTATATTCTCGAGAAAAAAAAACAGCGTAAGTATAGTATTTACAATTCTCTTTTATTTTATGGTTATTTCTTAAATACCTAATCATACCATATAAAACTTTATTGTACTGATCGGTGGTCCATATAAAAAAGAACTTCCCATAAATGAATCTTTCGGAAGAAATAAATATCTAGTGAAAATCATAACCGTATAAAAATAATAAAACCAGTTTAACAAACATAAGCAGCGACTTTGTTTTATACAAATTAGTGATTCAAAAGGGCATTAAGACAAAGGTAAATCCAATTTGTTCATGGAATTGCAGACAATTTTCTTCCCTCGTTTAAAGCCATATTTTATGAATATTGTACTCGAGTTATTCTTTTATTACGGATTCATGTTTACTCTTGTAGTGCCCTTGGATTAAATTGTGGGAGTTGGAATTGCATAACTTGATTCCGCAAAAACACATTCATTGAGCATAGGTACAGCGTAACTTGGCTAGGTGAGCCCCTAGCCAAGTTACGCTGTGACGTGATAGACCACGTGACTGTGTGTTGAGATGACGTCAGAACAAAGGAATCGGAGGCGTGGCCTACTCGAGGCGTTCGACACAAGAGAATCGAAACGAAACGGTCGTAACTTGGCTAGGGAGGCAGACATTTGATTAGTTTTCTACTAGCGTTAACGATTGTAGATTATCAACTTGGCTAAGCCTGCAGTGGAGTGGATTTCCCTGCCAAAATCGTGAGTTTTCTGATAGCAACAACCAGGGGTCAAGTCAAGAATGAGTAGGTAAATTGTCGACAACATCATCCCTTACCATCAGGTGAAATAGTGATTAAATGCGTGTCAATAAATATTAATTTTAAAAAAATTGTGACTAAACATAATTTAATACTTTTATTTATACACGCCTTTTTTTCTTGATTCACCGTCATTTCTTTTGATTCGTGAGGTAGAAACTCGATTTAAAAATGAGGAAAACGCAATAAGTACTGTCAGAAAAAAATGTCGGAGATTTTCTTTCCAATTCCGCTCTTTTAGCTAGCGTAATACTTTATGGTAATAGTCCTTTCACCGAATGGCTTCGTGAAGTCCTTATTAATGCTTAATTTAACTTTGAATCACTTTACATAATTATGTTAAGTTAGGATAGAAGTTTCAGGATCTGTTTTCCACATAAATAAACAATTCGTAGCCATTTCATCCATCGTGCGTTGATCCAATGTGTTACATCTCGATCTACTTCATCATCCCCTTGGACGAGCGACCTGAGGTACCGAAAGTCGGAGCAGATCGGTATGGACGTTCCGGTGAGTTTTAAACGCACTGGATTGGAGAGACCGCCGAAATCGCAGAACAAGTACTCCGTTTTGGTTCTACTCAATTTCAGACCAACACTCTCCACACCTCCAATCTGTTCTGGACCTCTAGGCCACCAGCACAATGTCATCGGCAAACAGCATACACCAGGGAGCCTATTCCTGAATGTCCGACGACAGAGCATCCATTATTATCAGGGAGAGGTTACTGACCTAATTAATATTATTTTGAACAGACATACGGCGGAAGTCGAATTCAGATGTCAACCAGCGATTAAACTTTTGATTCCATCAATATATGGAATTTATAACATATTTAGCGTGAATGTTGAAAATTATAGAAACTGTCATGTCATGGTCTACCCGTGTTACAAATTTCATCAGAGCTATACAGGGTGTCTTTGACATTAACGCACTAACGAATACCATGGATCCAGTACATGACTCTGGACCCCTGACTAATTTAAAAAAAAAACTCACTCTTTTAATTTAAACCGTATAAAATCGTTATTTATTTATTTATTAAAACTTTATGCACTAGTAAGAAACACTGTACAAAGGCGGACTTAATGCCTTAGGCATTTTCTACCAGTCGACCTTAGGGTGGTGCAGAAATATAACATGGTAGGTGCAACAATATGATAAACTAGATTAGAAATAAAATAATAAATATATACTTAGATACATACATACAAATTAACAATGTCATTATGAAAAACGAATCCAACAAATCAATGCTTTGATGATTACACCAACTTCCTGCGAATGTATTCACCTTAAAAGTGAATCGAGTGGAAGCCATCCTGATGTTCAGAAGGAGCGCATTCCAAAGGGAGATCGTCTGGACAAAGAAGGAGGACTGGATAAACCCAGAGCGATGTGTGAGACGTTATTCTAACATTGTTAGTGAAAAAAATGAACGAATTACTTTTAAAATCAAAAATGTCATCTGGGTTGATTAGGATAACGATTTTATCACCGCCGATGACTTTTTAATTAACTAATTTTTAATTAAAAAATTATTAATTATTTTTTTTACTAAAAATATCATCGGGGTTGGTTAGAATAACGATTTTATACAGTTTTAATTTTTTTAAAGTAGTTTTTTTTTAATAGGAAAAAGCCGACGAAAAATTCCTCAACTGGGCGGTCCCCACGGGTAAATGTGAAAGTGAAACCCGGGGCCCTGGGACGAAGGCAAAGAAGGAACAGGAGTGTGTTTTTTTAGTCAGCAAAAGTCTGACACTATCTCTCGCTCCGCCCAAGTGCGGGATCGATGTCAAAGATACCCTGTATAGCGCTTGAGGCGTGATTAAATCAAATATTACCGAAAAGTGTGGTTTTTATGGCATGGTGGTGGATGAGGAAATAAAGACATACCTGCAGCATGATGTTGCTGAGCTATCACTCTCTGAAATAAAAGAGAAATAAAACAAATTAGGATATAAATAAAAAATATAATAAAAAAGGATAGCAAGAATCTATACTTCTAAAAAAAAAGCATGATAAATTATCATACCTATTTAAATAGACAAAACAAATATTTAAAAAATATTAAAAATTGAAGCACATAATTTAAAGCATAATAATGGAAAAATACACTAAAACTTAGTCTTTGAATTAGGTTAAGCAGTTTTTCATTTAAACATAACGTTTAATATGTAACTGAATTATCATTTCAGAGCTAAAAACGTGGACCATTCTAACACATGACATGCAACAAAATTTTATTTCTCGTTATCATTTTCAATACGATATTGTACTAAAACTCATTGCTTCACATGAACATGTGAAAAATTATATGCACGACTCGATGGCACTATCAAATTTCATAACGAAACCCACTATGAATGGATATGTTGCTGCCATATTTGTACAGTCACGGACATAAACATGTGATAATTGCGCAAAATCAAAAAGATTTTTTTATCTTACTTTCCCTTGGTTTTGCAACTATACTTATAGTATTTTCAGCCCAACTGTCTTGAAATTAGTAACTATTTCTAAAAGTTACATCAAATATAGTATTTTCGGTGCAAAACTATCTTGACATTGGTATTTCTCCAAGTTATAATTCTTACGTCACAAGAAATGGTAAGGTTTTATGCTGGTGACTGTACTGCATCGTTTTCATAACTTAGGTATTGGAAAAGTCATTTTCAAATATGAGGTAACTATTGTCCCCGTAAACTTTAACATTACGGTAACATTATGGTAATCAGTACGCTTATCACTTATCAATGCAAACGAGATCGCTAAGGTACCGATTAACCTTACAATAGAAAGCTTTGTTTGCTGCCGTTTTCACCCGGTGCACAGCTGGTGACGGTGGTTCTATCGCAAACAAACAAACCGACCAGTTAACGCTAACCCCATGTTCTGTTTAGCGAGGTCAGCGGCATCAACGTTCACGTGCTGGACGTACGGGCGGCACACGAATAAGGGCTATATTTCACCGGGACACCATGGCGGCGCGACCAGTTGCGCCGCCATGGTATCCGTAAACCGTAACCAAACTAAAACCATACAGTCACCAGAGTCGCTACACCACTCTAAGACAGTAACAAAATGGACCTTAAGTGCACGCGTCTTGGTAGCGCCGCCAAATTGGTTGCGCAATCACACGGACACCAGGTGAGTAACTCTCTGTAGAGCTGTATACATTTTGTTGGTAGCGGCGACTGGTCGCGCCGCCATGGTGTCCCGGTGAAATATAGCCCTTACGCTGCCGACTTTTTCTTTTTTTTTGTGGTTTTGTTGTTTGGTTGTTTCTCTCGCTGGACAACCTATGAGCTTGTCATCTGCTTAACTGAACTAGCCTGTGGCGGCTTTAATAAGTGAGTGTCCAGACAGGGTTTACAAAAAAAAAACTTAAAACTAGGCGACTATACGCCAAGTACACCTCTTGTGGGGTCAAGGGACCTCGGCTTAGGGCGTCGCTGGGGAGGACGGGAAGGGACGGGCTGGATCGAACTAAGATTATCATTATTTAGGGATCTTAAAACTACAGGCTCAGCGGCGTGTGTTGGCTCGATCAAGAGACAGGGGTGGGCATAGATGGGAGCCTCTCGGCGAGGACGGAAATACAGTGGTCTGTGTCTGTGTTTTCGAAGAAAATAAACTAATGTGTGCCTGGGACGGCGAATCTTGGAGATGCGGGAGGGTTCAAATCAGGAGGCCGATGTGATAAGTGCGTAAATGACGTGAATGACGCCGACGCCGCACTTGGACATAACATAACTTATCTGAATTCTGTAAAATATCAATTCCGAAGATGCACAAATTGAATGCCCAAGTGATGCGTGTAATAGTTACCTTAACATAATGTAAAAATAAGCAAAGTTCATTTATTTTTTGTGGAGTTTTGACAAAATTTTTGGTCCATGGAAATGTCTGACATTTATGATACTTACTATTTTAGAAAACATATATAAAAATCAGCCATATAAATTTAAGTAACTCTTATTTTTAGTTACCTTTCTCCCCTGGTTTCTGACCAGGGGTCACAAGGAGAGCTCCACCAGCACACAGGTATTCAAAGCACATGAGACGCTACTGAGAACCTAAGGTTTCATCCATGTGAAAATAAGTTATGTCAGATCGCTCTGGCATCTTACTCTATATGAAAGCGAGCTACCATGGTACAATATCAAACACAGAAAAAAAATATATTGATTCTTCGCTTAATTGTTTTAACTACAAAAGTGAGAAATATGGTCCAATGTAAACAAAACAAAAAAAATCGTTTAGATATGTTTCAACAATAATGCAACATAGTAACTAGCATAAAAAGTAAGTAGAGGCGATAATGAATAAAATAATTATTACAATGACCGTAAATAGATTATGAGCGTCAATACATTACAGGTCCTTATTTACCGAGCCTTATTTATTTGATCACATGCTTTAAAGATTGATGTAAGAATGTGTAATATATGAACTTCCCTATAATATTCTTATTGTAACGTTCCAGTTTAATGGTCACAGTCTCGTTTCGAAAATAAAACGATAAACGCGAAGAGGACTACAGGAGGTAACGGCGAGTTTTATAATGCACAAAGGTATATGATCCACTGAAGTAAACAGAACCAGAAAAAATATATGTTATTTTTCGGGATAAATGCTGGATAGACAGGGTGTTAAAAAAATAAAAGGCACAGCTAATTTAGTAAGTACGATACAAAAATCAAGAATAACCCTCTTAAACTAAATTACTTTTATCGATTAAAATTCGGACACATGTAATTATTCTGATTGTTTGTCAGATTATTCTACAAACAACGTTTTGCCGTTATAGTGTTTTAATTTTATAATCAGAAATCTGTAGATTTTTTGTCGAATCGCTAAGATGCTTCAATTTTGCAAGTTTTGTTGCGCATCTCGTTATTTTGTATGCTGTCCGAGAATGGCCGCACTATAGGTCTTGTTGTCTGTTAAATTACTTATATTGTGACCCATTTTTTCCCATCTTTTTCCATCCAGTTAAAAAAACCATAGGAACAAAGAACGTCATTTCAAATTGAACAGCTAAAAGGGGCTTAATTCGTCATACATCACAAATCACTCGTCCATTCCGAGTAGGTTAGCCAAGTGAACATAATCTCGACAGACCCAATAATGGACGTCGTAGATTGAAGGCTACAGATAAATCGATTTATTTCTAGGAATCTTTCAGATGTGCGAATTCTTCACGTGTAAAATTGGTTCAATTTAATTTATTATTGTAGACTGAAGACACAATTTAGGTAGACAGTTACAGGATATGAAACAATTCTGTTTTGTTTTTGTAATTAAGCCCTATAATATTCGCACTGCTGAGACTCAGGCCTGCTCTCTCGGAGAGGGATTGGGCTGTAATCCACCACGAAAACCCAGTGTGTATTAGTAGATCTAATGTGTCTTTGATTATTTTTATTGTAATCATGTTTAGAATAAAAATAATCAAAGACACGATTTTTTTTTAGGTGGGAAAATCATCTAATGACAAATCTCGTTCTTGGGCGGAGCGGGAGATAGTGTCAGACTTTTACTGACTAAAATCCCACTCCTGTTCCTTCTTTGCCTTCGTCCCAGGGCCCCGGGTTTCACTTTCACACTACCAGTGGCCCCAGTAGGCTTTGACCCTGCTGGGCCCCTACGATTTGCTGACATCTCCCTGAGGCGCGCGTGGAACAGTTGAGATCTACCAATCCGCACTGGGTAGTTTCCCCAAGGTGTGTTTTCCTTTACCGTTTTGAAAGCAGTGGTGTTGATATAAATTAAACAAAGTAAACTCATAGACATGTGCATCCTTCCCACCCTCACCCACGGAGCGCAAACGTGATCATTAACGAAACGTCAAAAGTCCGCACTCGATGTCTGCCAGCGAGCAATGGATCGAAGTATTCTCGGGGTCAAAATAACAGGATCGCATAAAGAATAGTATACTTCGTTCCAAAACACAAATCGCAGACGTAGGTGACTCATCCGCCAAACTAAAATGGAACTGGGCAGGTCACATCTGCCGCATGGCGCAACAAAATTGGGCGAAAGCAACTACTGACTGGATTCCGAACAGCAGGAGCCGGCGACGCAGTAGGCCCAGAAGATGGCGTGACGATTTGGACTCATACCTTTTTTCTTTCGGTGGGAAAATTTCTTGGGCGGAGCGGGAGATAGTGTCAGACTTTTACTGACTAAAAACCCACTCCTGTTCCTTCATTGCCTTTCGTACCAGGGCCGAGTCTTCCTTTCAGAATCAGACCTTGGCCCCAGTAGGCTTCAACCCTGCTGGGCGCCTACAGTTGCTGACATCTTGAGGCGCGCGTGGAACAGTACGCGCGTCGACGATTTCGGCTCGTTTCGGATGGTTACCGGACGGTCGGAAGTATTAGTCAGAAGTGGCTAAGGACAGAAAACAGTGGAATACCGGAAGGGAGGCCTTTGCCCTGCAGGCGGTCACAACAGGCTCATAATAATAAAGCACCTGCCTGAGTTTGAACCCACGACGCACTACTCTTAAGTCTGGCCCTGGGGCATTACTTGTTATTATTCCCTAGTTTAGATAACATAATATGATGCAGTGACGTTAATGGCAACGAATATAAGAATAACTTGTGTCGCCTGATTATATTCTTAGGGCGGAATTCACCAATAACAGTAATCGCGTTTTAACGTTTGGCTCGCATAATCGCGTTTAGCCGCTGTCACTAGGGTCACTTGCAAAAATACAAGAAAAATACAGACAAGTGACACTAGTGACAGCGGCTAAACGCGATTATGCGAGCCAAACGTTAAAACGCGATTAGTTTTATTGGTGAATTCCGCCCTTAGACTATCTAGTTAGTGGTTAAGGCTAGATTAAAATAAAGGAACGTCACCTTAAACAAGACAAAGCGGAGTTTCCATTAGTGTCGTAGCACTACCATGCAATCGTATTTCGTACTGCAGCGAGGAGGCAATCCATCTCCCTTGTGAACTTTCTTATTCGCTGCCGACCTATATAATCTTCATGACACATAAGAAATGGAACACGAACATTTTTTTTTTTTCTTTACGACAAAAGAAAATTTTAAAGACCTTTCCTTTTTTGATAAAGTGGTATTGAACCAGCATTTTATCAGCCAAGACAGATTATTTTTATAAACGCCGCAGTTTGTTATTGTATTGACATATCTGATAATATGGTGCAATAATATGTATAGATATTATTTTCCTGACACGTAAAACAAAAACTAACAAGGTATGTACATATTACAATACAATTAACGTAATATATGTATTTAAGCCATTATTCATGTAAATAGTCGTGATTCATACGATGTCTTTCTAGCTGATTGTCTATTGTGGACTGCATATTCAAATACCTAGGAGACATACATAGCTTGCACAAGCTCGAATGCAAAATTCTCAAACGCATACGAAGCAACGTGAAATTGAGAATAAAGAGATCATCCATTTTGGTCCAAATTCCAAAAGTCAAGTCAAGGCCAAGAAAAATACATATGATTATCTAAAAAATAAAAAGACTAAAATCAAATCTACCATGTTGCCTCAATTACATTCCATCCCCAATTTCTTGAGTATCAGTCACTGACACGACGGCAGCGATCGACCTGCTTACGGACCACGTATGATCCGTCCTGAATAATCATTCAAGGAAGATTCCAGTGACTAACTATCGCTGAAAACTGTTGGACGATGTACGGGATCTGAAAACCAAAAAGAACGCAGCCATCCATTTCTGCGACAACAAAAGCTCACATGCTCAAACAGCGCAGTGAGCGACAAAATGGTTAGAGGGCTAGAACCCATTGTGGCAACCTCGCATTGTGGCAATTTCAGAGGAAGTTACGATCCGAAAGCGACAAGCCTAACCGGAAGTCTACAGTTCCAATGTTTCCCCAGCCCTCAACCAATAGACAAAACCCACATCAATATCAGAGATGCTGAAGTTGAACGTAAAGCTCCCCTTGCACCCATCGACGATCCTAATGGTCGTCTACGCTCCGTCACCCCAGAGGAGATGAAGGATATCATCAAAAGGCTCCAGCCCCCGAAAGGCTCTGACGGTATATAAGTTTAAACACCTTGTTGGTACAAGGTGTTCAAACTTTTCTCATCCCAAAATCTCAACTCATAATGTTAATGACCGCCATCTCCAATGGTGCACCAAGGAATAACATGTTCTCCCAAGCGTAGAAACAGGCCACTGATATCGGTATCCCCAAACTATGCAAGCCAAGTCAAGTCTGACCCCTCCAGCTACCTTCCCATCAGTCTACTCAATGTTCACAGTAAAATCTACGAGAGGCTTATTTACATGAGATTATGCCGAAGCTATGTTGTTATGTTGTTATGTCTTATTTCCAACGAGCAGTTTGGTTTCCGAATCGAACACTAGTGCATCCAACAAGTCCACCGCATTGTTGAGCACTAAGCGCTGGTTTCCAGCATACCGCGATGACAGGCATCTTGTTCTTCAACATAGCGTAAGCTTTTGACAAAGTCTGACATAATGATTTATTATAAATTATGCTATATCAACTCGGTGTGCCAGATAGTTTCGTACTCATTTTGCGAGACTTTTTGTTGAATCGTACCTTCCGCTATTGCATAGAGGGAGCGCTTTCATCTCCCCACCAATACGAGCAGGAGTCCTTCAGAGTTCCCCCTCTGATTACATGGATGACAAACCAATCCCTTAAAAACAAGCTAAATACCTCGGAGTGATCCTAGACCAGCATTTGACCTTTGCTGAGTACATAAAGCAGACTTGTTCGCGTGCCGTTGTCGCACAAAGCAGGCTCCACTACATCTGCCAGCCCGTAGCAATGGCCTTGAGTGGATGGTCACAAAAAATGCACAATTGAAAAAAGCCCTTTTTAGGGCTTTTTCAATTGTGCATTTTTGAGCGGTCATCCGTCCGATCATGACATACGCTTACCCTGACTTCACACACGCAAAGCCCGGTCACCTCCATAGAGGGGCCAATGCTTCAAAATTTAGGAAGCAATGCACACAATAGGATATCAAAAATCGGTTTAAAATTAAGTAAGTCAGTAACTTAAAATCTGGTGAAATGGCTAACTGTCAAGTAACAGGAAAAGGATGCACAAACCGAAACGTGACGTCATTGACATTAGGTTACGTGCGTACAAAAGAGACAGCGAGATGTACCCACCTCGCCCCATGTATCTCATTCCAATATTTGAAATGTTAATTCTAAAGATACCGTTTTTTTTTAACTTTTTTGTTTTTTTTTTTTATTGTTTATTATAAAATCTTGTAGAAAAATAAAAAAAGGTTAGGTACTGCTACAAAGAGCTGTGATAGCATTTCTGATACTATGGAACTCCGTAACCATATCCGAAACTATCGGATATCCGAAATAAAAAAATATTCGTAACCTTAACCGAAATAGATATAAAAATTTCGGATAAAAGCGGAGTCTATATGATTGGTTTTTGGTTGTTTTACCCGGCTAAACAAATGATCAATCTAGATCAGAAATAAAAGTTAAATCTTGCTATTTGTATTTAACAATAAAACTATTCGAAATTACCGGATAATCCGAAATAAATTCATATCCTTTAACCGTTTCCAAAATACATCTCATCATCATCATCATCTTCCTGCCCTTGTCCCGTGCGTGTGTGTGTGTTGTTATCCTTTAACCGTTTCCGAAACCGGTATAATATTATTCCTATATCCGTATCTGTATACAGATTCGGAATTTCATACCGATAATATCCCTGAATTTTCTATGAAGTAATAGTTGACAAGATTAGTAAACAAAGTTCATTATATCTCTGACACTATTGTTCTAATTATTAATACCATCTGACTCGGCAAACGTTGTTCTGCCATATGTGTGTAAGAAACATAGATGAATTATTTATCAAAGATAAAAACGGAGGTTAAAAAATACCCTTCGACCTATTCTTAAACCTACAATAAACACAAAAAACTTCCTAAAAATCGGTCAAGCCGACTCCACCGAAAGAGTCCATTAACAAACGCTGTGACACGAGATTTATATATATGAGTTTTTTTTTATTACCACTAACTATCACACAACGCCGTCTAGTCCCAAGCTAAGCAGAGCTTGTGTTATGAGTACTAGACAACTGATAAACATACATATACATACATATTATAGATAAATTACACCCAAACACAGAACAAATGATCGTGTGCTCATCACACAAACATTTGTACTGGGTGGGAATCGAACCCACGACCTCCGGCATAGCAGTCAGGGCCACTAACCACTAGAACAACAGGCCAGACAAATGATACATCATAATTTTAGCCAAAAGACGTCCACTGCTGAACATTGGCCTCCCCCAAGTATTGCCCTAACGACCGTTTCTGTAATGTGTATTATATTAGATACTGATATCGCGTGCAGGAAGGTTTTATCATTAAAACTTTGGACCCCCGTTTCATCCCTTTAGGGTGTGAATTTTGGAAAATCCTCTCTTAGTGCTCGCCTACGTCATAAATGTAAACCTTGTGCTAAATTTCACTCTCCTAAGCCCAGTAATTTCGGCTGTGCGTTGATATGTCAGTTTCTCCTTTTATATATTTATATAGATAATACATACGGTGAAAGAAAACATCGTGAGGAAACCGGCATGTCCTAGAACCAAAAATTCGAAGACATGTGACATCCACCAACCCGCACTGGGCCCGCGCGGTGGATTACGGCCCATTCCCTCTCCTAGAGAGGAGGCCTGAGTCCCAACAGTGGGAACATTATAAGGCCGACTATGCTATGCTATAGATAATACATACATATTTTGTAGCACAGCAGCAAAAGCTACCTCTGTCAGAAGTCATTAATTAGATATGAGAAAGTAATGTACAAACAAATTAAGTACCATAAAGATTAAATTAAACTTACAGTAAATGTTGAATAAAGATAACGAGTTTATCTTTATTGTAAAATAAAAACAGGAATCAATGTACGCAAGTATATAAAATTGTACATGTGTGGTTCATATTTTATTATAGAATCGCAAGTTTCTTGGCGGTTCTTCTCCATACGAAGTAACAATTGAGGCCTACAATAGCTTCTGATATTTTATAAGTGCTTATGGAAGCCTAAGAGAAATACAATACTTTGAATCGAATTGATTAGAAAAGTAACAACGAACGTCATCTATATAAAAAATAGTTCCCTTCGTCACGGCATAACTTGAGAACGACTTCATCGAATTCATTTGCCTTTTTGTTATTTTTCTAGTACTTTGTTCTTACGGAAAGAAAAAATAAGACAAAAGCGCAGAAAATTAGAAAATATCAGAGCACGTCTTAACTACTATTTAGGCGTTTGGCTGTTTCACTAATAGAAAGAGCTAAAAAGGAAGTGCTAGGTATATGATTACAATAAAACAAATTAAAAAAAAACTATGGTAATCATCATCGATAAACCGAAAAACCATTATCAACAGCTAGCACTCGGTAACGCAGAGGCTAGCTAACTAATCCTTTCACCACGATGTCTCAAACTCAAACTCATCAACAAGATGAAAAATCTAAAAAGGCATCATTACGTGTCAAAATATCGACGATAGTATATGACGATAATAGGCATATAAAATAATAGCATAATCAGCCTTTTAATGTTCCCACTGCTGGGACTCAGGCCTCCTCTCTCTAGGAGAGGAAATGGACCGTAATCCACCACGCGGGCCCAGTGCGAATTGGTGAATGTCACATGTCTTCGAATTTTTGGTTCTAGGACATGCCGGTTTCCTCACGATGTTTTCCTTCACCGTTTTGAGAGCAGTGGTGATGAAATAAATTACACAAAGTAATGCGCCTGGCCGGATAGCCGATAGTAGGCATTTGGTCATAATATAACAATTATGACAAGTATGTTATGTTGTTTGTGGGTAAATAACAACTTAGTCACCCAAGAGAAGTGCTAAAACATAAGTAAATGGGCCAATGTCACTTGAACTTTTAACCTTTTGACGTGCGTAATTAGAGACACAATAGTAAGACAATGGCTTGCGGGCGCCGGCTACCGCCTGAGCGTTAATGAATTAAACGAATTAACTCGCCATTGGTATTTTTATTTTTTAATCTAATGATATAATACAATTTGTGAGCAGTGATGCCCGGTGGTAACGGTCCCGGTTTACGAGTTGTAGGTCACGGGTTCAAACCCAGCGAGACGCGTTACTTTGTGTAATTTATTTCATCACCAGTGCTCTCAAAACGGTGAAGGAAAACATCGTGAGGAAACCGACATGTCCTAGAACCGAAAATTCGAAGACATGTGACATCCATCAACCCACACTGGGCCTGCGTGGTGGATTACGGCCCATTCCCTCCCTCTTTTACAGAGGCCTATTTCCCAGCAGTGGGAATATTATAAGGCTGATTATGCCATGCTATGATAATACAAAAATACGTGTATATACCTAAATCCATCTAACCTACATGTTTTATTTATTTCTTTCTTTATACAACAAAAAGTACAAAGGTTGACTTAATGCCACTTTTTGTTTGGTCACCTGCTTGTAAGCGATGATGTGGACAGACTCCGGCAGTGTATTCCATTCCTTATCTGTACGCACAATAAATGTGTTCCCAAAACGTATAGTACGTATGGGTGGGTCCACCATGTAGTGGTGGCAACGCCGCCACCTTACGTCTAGTGGTCCGATGATGAAATATCCGATGCACACTCCCCGAAACGTACCTTTGGGTGATGCAGAAGTAAATAGTGATAGACAAAATATTAAGAGAAAAAAGTAGTATCCGACCGAATGTTCGGTTTCGGTCGAGTTTCGGAAAAAAAAAACGAGTTTTTTTTTAGGTGGGAATTTCATCTAATGACAAATCCCGCTCTTGGGCGGAGCGGGAGATAGTGTCAGACTTTTACTGACTAAAAACCCACTCCTGTTCCTTGTTTGCCTTCATCCCGGGGCCCCGGGCTTCGCTTTCACACTACCCGTGCAAAAAAACGAGTTACGGTTTACTTTCGGTTTCGGCGACCAACCTGCCGAAACTACAACCGAAACCGAAACTGCATTCGTAAGTTCTCGCGCTGTTATCGGTCATTTTAAGCGCGTTATATTTCATCCAAGCGAATAAGCGACGAAGACGTTTTCTGCGACCACGTTCCTAAAATTCATATTAATACTTATTTTTAGTTAGATACTTACCTGCGTCCCCAATTGTTTTTTTTTTAAATAAAATTAACACACATATAATTAAATGAGTAGGTACATAGGTACCTAAGTATCCATATAATAAAAATAAAAGATAATTTATGTTTTTCAATTTTTAAAACCTTATTACCTACCCCCAAACTAAAATCAAGTGCAATAAAGTGATTATAATAATGATTTTTTTCCCTCAAAAAATGATCCTCGTAAGAAAGTTTCGGTTTCGGCCGAAACTGAGACTGTTGCCGAAATTCGGTTTCGGTCGTAAAAACCATTTTCGGTCGGACACTAGAAAAAAGAGAAATAGTTACCTATTTATATACTGAATAATTTATTTTAAACAATTAGTATAAACCGACAGCGCTAATATTCTGCAAGTAATAAGTACTGCTAACTTCTTACGAATGTGCTCGCGAATTTTAACTTTAAACGTTCAAATCGCAGTAGGTATTAACATTACGCCTCGAGTGGGTTTGCTTCTGATATCATGGAGTATAATACCAATCTAAATTTGATTCGAATTGGTGTCAATTTGATTCTTGTTATATTCGATTTGGAACTCGAAGATCGTAAAGGACCAATCCGAGCAGGACTTTCGTAAAATCGAGTTCCAGGAAATTACTTTCCATTTAATGAGCATAAACTTTACTTGGATGAACTTTCTTTGAAACTGTATTTTTAAGTTACACTTGAGCTCATAAAAATCGTCATAGGTACTAATTTCACAACATAAATATTTTCATATCGTGCTCAGTCGTTCTATTTCACCCTGTGCTCTAAAACAGGTCTAAAACAGAATTAACTTTTTAGTCAAATTAATGACTAACTGATGACCTCAATCCGACTATCGATAAATATTGGCCACGTATTTTGTATTTTATGAAACCAATAAATATGTCAAAGATAAAATAAGCGCATATAATAAAATAAATAATAAAATAAGGGCTTGTTACGTCACTTCTAGGTAAAAAGCGGTACACTTTATAAAGTAAGCATGACGTCACACGAAATATCAGTTTAAATGGCAAAAGAAAAAATATGTAATCAATATTTTTTTTATGATAATCTAACGATGACGGATCAAACACTCACAAAAATTTTTTTGGAATATATAGTCGAAGAAGAAAACGAACGTGGCAGCCGGCTGGTCAGTGTTACTACTGTAAAAAAATGGCCGACATTCAAGGTCACGAAGCATGCACTTCATGGACATTTGGCAACGCCTAAGTAATAAACTGCAGTTCTTACGATATAGGTCACGACACTAGACACAGCAATCGACACTCGGCAGTTTCTTATCTGACAAAAGTATTACGAATTCAAGATTGATAACAGAAATTCCCATAGTAATGAAAACAAGAATATATGAAAACGAAAGTAGATTTAATTCAAACCCCGCGTTTTCAAACCAAATGTCATCATATCAAAAGATAGACGTCATCATAGATCTCAGACATAAATCTAGCTACTAAAAAAGACGGCACATAGTCGTAAAGCAAATATATTTGTCTTCTCTTCACATCACGAAAATAGCCTAAGATCTTCCTGGAGATAATCACAAACGTGAACATATATCAATTTATGTGACAATATAAACAGTGTCAACAACCGCTAATCGCTGGCTCAATGCTAGCCTAACATTAGGTGCGACAAGAAAAAACGTGTCAATGTAAAATTGTCACAGATACGAGACTCTTGATTTTGAGTAGTGATAAGAAGTATAATAAACTGTAGATTTTACATGTTTGGACTCAAGGCTAAATTTGAGGGTAAACGATGCTGAAATGATAATGGACGCAATTGTAGAGAGCGAGCAAGAAGTACTTGATATATTTGTTTACGCTTTAAATAAGGACGATGAATTTTTACTTTGTAAAACAGGCGATGCGGCTAATAGAACCGTGCGTCTTCTACTTACTAAAAATATGTAAGTCCTTCAATGAGACAACGCATAGACTGAACTTAGGCAAACTATCGTTTTTAAAATTTGATGTAATGGTAATAGATACTAGGTCACTTCCAACACACAATTCCAAACAAACATATGAATTGCAAGGAAATTCCAATTTTTTTGGGAATCTGGCTGCCTTGGAGAAAGTTATTCATTTCCATGGGAAACATCATCCCCAATAAGGCAGAGAAGGAGGAGGGGGGGCGGGAAGAGTGAATGAAAGTTTGTACAGAAATTCTTAACACAACTTGTGCTTGTTCTTTCTTGTACTTATTTATTTTCTGTTTGTCTATTTATTAAGTTGCACCTGCCATTTTATGTTTCTGTCAACTGGTAGAAAATGCCTAAGGCATTAAGTCCTCCTTTGTACAGTGTTACTTCCTAGTAGGTACATAAACTTTTAATAAATAAACTTGTGATTGACGTACTAAATTTTTAAATTATGATCACTATTGCTGCCAATCTATTTGATTCATCCCATGAATTGAAATGAAACTTGAACTGCATAACGAGATGCTTAAATCGACGAATGCGCAAGTGGCTATCTGAAGAAGAAACACATGCATGCCTCTAAATACTGATTATGGTTATAACCTATCCATATAATAATCTATCTAATTGCTACAAAATGAGCAAGGCTCTTAAATATTCAAGGATATATTACAAGAATATTGTCAAGTTTATTTACACATAAAATAACTGGAGAAACAATATTGACATATCGTCACTAAGTTCTAGCACCACGTAAATATTTTTTTGATTGACAATATACGTTGCGTATGTCACTCGATAGGGAAATGAAATCTGCAAATCATACACGAGGATTTAAAACATGGTGTCGCGTATTTTAGCATTAAAAATAACACGTACATACGAGTTACGTGCTGCTAAACCATTTATCTGTTCTTTCTAAAAGTTCCCGATTTTGACATACGTGGTTTTGAAGTGAAAGGTGTAAAAGCACCAGAGTAACCCGCGAAACATTTTTCAGTGTGACCTGCAAGTCAAGTTGTATGTTGATTAAAATATGATTGGCGGGCGTAACACGTATTTATTTACGGAATTATAATAATTAAAATCATCATTACAACCCTCTCAGTTCGTCATGTTTCGATCCAGCGAGGTACTCGAGCTAGACCGAATAATGTATTAACTTCAACGGATATTTAACAGAACAGGAAAAGTTCAACAACAAAAAATACAAAATAATCGTAATAGTAGGTAGTAGGCGCTACCCAGCAGATAGTAGGCACTACTATCAGGTAGTAGGCGCTATCCAGCAGGTAGTAGGCGCTATCCAGCAGGTAGTAGACGCTACCCAGCAGGTAGTAGGCGCTACTCAGCAAGTAGCAGGCGTAGGTAGGCACTACCCTCATTGTAGGAAAAACTTATTTGTTTTTTTTTGTAGCTAATACAATTGTAGCTAATAGTGAAAAACTCAAAGGTACATTGGTAATACACAACAATGGTGTGCTTCTTTTGCAAATAACAAAGGGCCGTGATGGATAGACAATTTTTTCCAGCTGAATTTCTCCTTGGTTCTGTTAAAAATCGCTTGGAGTTTATTCGTGAATCGAGAGGTACATTGGTACTTACAAGTTACGATCAGTATTATTTTCATGTATTCTGAGCGGAATAGAACGAAGGGTCCAGCGGAATAGATGAGGCGATTAATTGTATTTCTATCGAAACCATTGAGTTACATTAGATCTTGTCAGTAATTTCGTGAGGTACATTGAACAAACAAAGCAATACCACTAGTTTTTTCGGTCTAGCTCGAGTGGCCACGCTGGATCGAAACAAATTAGTTCATCTTACCCTATCGAATGGCCTTTTAATGAAAAAATCATTCAATAGATTAAAATTCACGGGTTACCGTGAGGTTCCCCCTTACGCGACAATATGGTATTTGTGTTTCAATTATCATGTGAGCCTTACCTATGATTAAATTTGCATATTTACTACCATTATGAAAACAAGACACTAGCAATCATGAGATAAGTATAGGAAATGATAACATCGGCTGTAAGCGACCAATATTCCGCCTTCGTTATTCAGAAAATGACGTCATGTTCATGTTTACTTTCCGATAATTATGTTGAGGCGAAAGTGACAACGTATAATAATTATATAGGATGTAACGAAACGCAATAATCAAATTAAAAAAAAAAACACCGGGCAAGTGCGAGTCGGACTCGCGCACTGAAGGTTCCGTACAAATTTACCTATGATAACGGTTCAATTCCCGAACTGAGTCTGAATATTTTTCCGAATCGCAAAGAAAGTTTTGTTTTTTGTGACGTTACTATAAATTTAGAGGTTTCAGATTTTTTCCTATACTTGTGCTATGAGACCTTTCTTCATGCCAAATATCAGGATTCTAGGTCAAAGGGAAATACCCTATGAATTTTGATTCCTTTGAGAGTATCAAAATACACGTTTTTTGTGACATAAACGGCCGTATCCTTTTTTCGTTAACTCAGAAGTTTGACTTTTTTACAGCTTCAAGGGACTGCAGTCCTGAGTTTGAGTTTTAATTTCAAAGGGTATTGAAAGACAAACAGACAGACGGACAACAAAGTGATCCCATAAGGGTTCCGTTTTTTTCCTTTTGAGGTACGGAACCCTAAAAACAGCAATTACCAACTCATGGTAATGAACCACTTTTCCTTAATCACAAAAAAAATAGAACTTTCCAACAATAGTTATCACCAGCTGATCAAAATCAATATGGGCGGTACAAATTGTTACCTGGGAATTTATTGTGTGTGCCTTGAAAATAGTTGCTGATGTTTAGGTTCGCGCTTGACCACTATCTCACCTGATGGAATTAAGCGACGATGCGGTCGGCAATGGAGCGCGCTTACCTAGAAGTAACCTATTCACTCTCGACTTAAAGATTCCCGGGTTGTAGCCATCAGGAAACACAGATTCCGGCAAGGAATTCCACTCCTTAGCTGTACGTGGGTGTGTAGAAGCAGTTTTTAAAATGTGAATACTACTTTCTATTACACCCACTATATTATCAGTTCCCACCAATTCGTATTGAAATAATAGGAAGTCAGATTTTATTGGATAAATCAAAATAACATTATTTGTGCCCGTTTTAAAATGAATGCGATCAAGTATATGGAACAAGCAGTGGCTCAGCTTATTACAAATTGATCGTCAATCATGATAAGACAAAAGGGACAAGAGATAATGTCGGACTATTTTCCGGCCACACAGTCTAATCGAATCTCACATGGAACATTTTATGGCTTGACTTCTGGTACATTAAAAACATATTAGAATCGTAAACAAAGATTGTCACGACACCTTAAGTACATACGTACCCAGGCAACGCCTACTTTATCAACATATCATTTGCATGAGTGTCTAAGTACATACGTACCATTTTTTTTCGGTGGGAAAATCATCTTATGACATCCCCGCTCTTGGGCGGAGCGAGAGATAGTGTCAGACTTTTACTGACAAAAAACCCACTCCTGTTCCTTCGTTGCCTTTCGTACCAGGGCCGAGTCTTCCTTTCAGACCCTTGGCCCCAGTAGGCTTTGACCCTGCTGGGCCCCTACAGTTGCTGACATCTCCTAGAGGCGCGCGTGGAACACAGTACGCGCCGTCGACGAAAGTACATACGTACCTGTGCTCTGACCTAATAAATACAATCATGTTAGGGAAACATTTCAGCCGAAATGGGGAATATGCAAGAAATGTTTTTTATTTACTTAACCATTTTTAGCTCTAGTAAACAAATATGAAAGATTTTTTTTACATTCTTCCTCGATTATCTTATATACTTACTACTTACTAGGATCATGAAAATTTGCACAAGGTTTCCTTTTATGACGTAAGCGGGCACTATGAAGCAGTTTTTGAAAATTCAACCTTTAAAGGGGTGAAACGAGGGTCTAAAGTTTGTATGGAGAAACCTACTTTGACTTTGGCAGAAGCTAGTGTGAAGTTATAAATTTTCAAAGCTGCTAATAAGACGTCTAAGTTTTTAACACCCATACGGCCGCCATAGAAAACGTCGTCTTGGCGAGAGAAGGAGATATATTTGTTTAAAATTGTTATGTCTCGTTTGCTTTTCTACCAATTTTTATAATGTCTTTACAGTAAGTATTTCTATTTTTGTATATATTTTTTTTTATAATTTTCCACAACTATCACACAACGCCATCTAGTTCCAAGCTAAACAGAGCTTGTGTTATGAGTACTAGACAACTGATAAACATACTTACATATTTCTAAATACATACATATTATAAATAAATTACACCCAGACATAGAACAAATGATCGTGCTCATCACACAAACATTTCTCCTGGGTGAGAATCGACCTCCGGTATAGCAGTCAGGGCCACTAACCACTAGACCAACAGGCCAGTCATGTTGATCAATGTTAGATAACAAATATTTTTTTCCTTTGGTCATCGCAACATCGGCCGCTCTTGTGCTTCTCGCATCAGTACACAGGCATCAAAAGAATTACGAGCATAATAAATAAGCATAATAAACCTCCTTATAATGTTCCCACGGCTGGGACTTAAGCCTCCTCTCTATAAGACGAAATCGGCCGTAATCCACTAGTGTCCAAAGTGCGGGTTGGTAGATATGACATTTTTTTTTACCTGGTCCTAGGGTACATCTAAAGGATATACCGTAATTTTATTGAAGTTATACTTCTTTTGGCGCGATAGAGAAAAATGATGAGAGTGAATTTTTACGATGCGCGCGCACACCGACACCTAAATTCTACATCGTGAAGTTAGTTCTAGGTGGCATGCATGAAAATTGATAACTATGTTCAAGTTGTATGTTCTAGTATTTTTATATTTAGAACACGTGTTTCGTAAGAGTACAATTAAACAGTGTGAATAAATAAATATTATTTTGGTGTTTTTATTAAATCAATTTCATATACGACGGTGATACTAATAATTTATATCTTATAAATTATTAGTATCACCGTTTTTTTTATATATAATCTTTTTGATTAATTTTAATATTTATCGTTAATCACTACTGCAGTTTAGTTTTTTTTTTTTCCATACGCCAAAGAAGTATAACTTCTAACGCGTGTACATAAGTACACACACTCTTTTTTTTTACAATCTTGCCGTATATACAGACTAATAAGCAATTTAATTATTTCCTAAACTAACAAATTGTCTTTACTAAGAATGTGTCCAATAGCACTTTTCTTATTGTCTCTATTAAGGCGAATACACTTCGTTCTTGTATTTATTAGGTAGAAATTATGCTACATTACACTATTCACTATCACTAAATACTAACTCGACCGGTTTTGTTCTTTTTAGTCTTCTCACTATATTTGTGTGGTCGAGAAGCTGGATTGCCTCGATGTTCACATGCTGATGAAGTCGCTTTTCGTGAGCTTCTGCAGATTTTTTTATCACTTTTTCGATGAACTCAACTTTTGGGTCCCGATGGAGGTTATTAGATGTGACATGTCTTCGAATTTTTAGCTCTAGTTTCTTCACTATGTTTTCCTTGACCGTTTTGAGAGCAGTGGTGACGAAAGTAAAGAGCTTACCTCGTTGTTAATTAAGTTTAATCAAAGTCAACGTTGCAAAAATGCGAAGATATTTTCTTTAAACCTATTCTGCAGCTGGCGACTAGACTATTAGAATTTTTTTTTCTAGACAAATCGGTAGTACGTAGGCCAGCGTCGTGGTCTGTTATTACTTAAGTTATATCAGTACCAAAGTAGTCAAAACATTATCTTTCAACGATTAATAAGTACGTTTATCGAGTTATGACTCAGTGAGATGTAGGTACTACTAACATCTGTAATCATCAAATCTAATTACTTCAATTAAGAAAATTGTAAATGACTACCAAAACAGGAGTCTTGTATTCAATTTATAATTGAAAACTTTCTGGTGTGAAAATATACCAGTCTAATACATATGTAGTTAAATATGTAAAACGAATCTCCGCTAATATTCTTCACAGATATTACGAGTTTCAGGGGCGTAGCTTCATCTCTTCATTAATCTTCCTTGCAATTTTCACGGCTGTTGACATTTTCCTCAATCGACAATAGAATTTATTTTCAATATCTATTTTGTCCCTCTCCTAGAGAGAGGAGGCCTGAGTCCCAGCAGTGGGAACATTAAAAAGGCTGATTATGCTAGCTATAATATCTATTTTGTGACGAGTGTATGCTAAATCCATCGTTACTAATTCGGGATCGACAGGTTAAACCTCCTGTTTCGTAATCGAGGTCGCAGGAACAATACCGAACAATGGCTCAACATGGTCCCCGAAAATTTCTATACAGTATATTATAATCTTCTATACCTACGAAATAAATTGGCTTTGTCTGTGGGGCCGCGTTATTTTTCTTAACAACGCAACGATTTTGGATGTAGTTTTCATCACAGTCATTTAGATAATTTTCCCGCAAGTCTCAAAAACTAGGGGCGGATTGCTAGTTCATAATGACTAATATTTTAAGTAAAACAGATCAATATAGAATTATCAGTCGTGTATCAATAATATTGTCGATGCGAGCGCTGATTGCATTAAGCTAAAGCAATAAAACAGACGGGGCAATAAATCCACTCCAAATTGAAGCGTCCTGTCGTCGTTTATCGACACATACAATTTGAAATGAGCAGATTGCAGCTCACAATTACGCGGGATATATCTTGCATTATCAATTTTAGCGCATCATTGTGCAGGCAGGCACAGTAAGTGAATGATTTACGACCGGCTGTGGAGGATCACGTTAATATTATATTACTAACGGTAGCACTTATCATAAAACACTGACCTCGTCTACTGCGACGTATTACTAAATTTTTCTAAACAGGAGCGCGTAGGTAGAAGGCAAGGACTCAGACATAAAGCCACAGTTTATCAGGTATTAAAAACATAACATAAAACACTCTGCCATGTATCACAGCAACATTATACAGTGATAAAAGTGACATAATTTATGTTTCAATTACGATAACAAATATGTTTTATCAATCAAACATTTGATTTTTAAATGGTCTACAAGCCAATTGGTAATATATCAAACAAATGAAAATGTTAAAATAAAACGGTATCTGAACAAGCACAAAATTAAATTAACCCATGCACTAGGGATTCAATCAATTGCGAGTACTGGAGATAAATGCAGTTAGCGGTTATTGAACTTTAACTTGTAGTATTTTTCTAGGCTTGTATGAATGATTCATAACTTTGATATCGACTATTACCTGCTGGTGCTCTTGAGCTGCTTGTTTCTGTTGATGGTACTGTGCTACGAGTCTGATACCACTCAATTCCAAGGACCGAGGATCTAAAGATCGACTACGCGGTTTTTCCGAATAAAACACATCTTCGTCCCTTTTGCCTTTTTTCCACCTAAAATAATTAGCCATATCGGCTCCTTCACTGTCACTCCGTCACAAACACTTACACATTTCAATTCATATGTTTGGCACGAGAGACGTTATAGTTTACATATTTTAGTAAAACTGGGGAGGTTAGACCGCGAAGGCATCTCTATAAGTACTGAGAGATAACGTCGCCGTCACGAGACGTTATTGTTATACAACGCGAGCGTGTAAGCGACTAATTTCCGCTGGTGGCAGATCGGTTCCGCAGCGGAACTGGCGACTGATGAGGGAGATGCGCCCGCGCCGCCTTTCTCACCAGTAACCGCGCACGCACCCACCGCCCAAGTGCTCGCTCGCTGACACAATAGTTGACAACTTAACACTTACACATAGCTATATTGGTGAGGGGAATCGTGATATCGTAATTTAGACCATGGTTTATTTCAGCGTCCTGCATAACATGTAATAAAACTGTAATTGTGACATTGTCCGTGTTTGTTTACCCCTGATTTATCACGAACGATAACAAAGAGTCATTGGTTGCGAGATATTGTCATGTTTACTTCACGAGTTCGTTAATAGCTGCGCAGGAGTGTCTGCGACGCGGCTGACCAGGAGTCAGGAATTACGCACTGTGCTCTAGATCCTGTACAAGACGCTCCACTTGTCCATTTAAGACTGGCCGAGTAGTCACGAATGTACTGCCCTAACTAGTAAACAACGTTAGCACGAGTCTGTATACAAAAGAGTAGGTGATGTAATCAAATCAATTTAAGGATAAACGTTTCAAAACAGCAACATAAATACGTGTTGCATGTTTCAATATGCATTCATTATAAACCATTTATAATGAAACGGTCATTTTAACTAATCATGCTGGTATTATGCTAGAACTACACTGCGCACACGCGTGGCACACACGCCGATCTGGGCGCGTCAGTCTCCATACATTTTATATGGAAACTAGACTTGTAGAGCTACACTTGATCCACGCCACGCGACGTCGTTCTACGTATAAATCAGGCGTGTTTCACGTGTGCGTCGGTCTAATGTAGTTCTAGATTTTCTAGCTCTCTCATATTATCACGTCAGTAAAAAATAACGTCGGTTCCTAAGCAAAGAACGGTACTTGTTCATGAATCATTTAATTGTTTTGTAATGTGTCAAACGTTAACATTTTTTTTTCACAATTATCACACAACGCCATATAGTCCCAAACAAAGTAGAGCTTGTCCTAGATAACTGATAAATATACTTACATATTTTTAAATACATACATATTATAGATAAATTACGCCCCGACACAGAACAAACGATCGTACTCATCACACAAATATTTGTCTTGGGTGAGAATCGAACCCACGACCTCCTCCGGCATAGTATTCAGGATCACGTCACTAACCACTAGACTAACAGGCCCGTCAAACAACATCTGTACATTTTAGGAAGTAATAAATAAAAAAACATATTTGGAAAAAGCCGGTCGTGCTTTCTTCCTTTCAATTGAAGAAGTTTCGAATTGCACTGGACGCGGTCAAAAATGGGCGCGATAAAATAGTTGACGGTAATGTGGTAATACGTTATCAACATCATACTCATCTCCGTATTTAGTAGATACTGAGTTGGTGTAATGACGTTTTCTCTAGTCTATAGTGGTTACCCCACACATAATCTTAGTAGGTAATCTAACGACGTACATGAATAAAACATGAGATGGAAACCAAAAAAAGAATTGCCGGTGTCAAAAAATTCAACCGCAGCGTCAAAAACTACTAAAAAGTTTATAATAGTGACACTGAGCAGTCTGTAGCAGTTGGTGAGGTTTATTTCAGTTTAGTCATATATTTGACGCCAAACATATAATTTGACGCCAAACATTATAATTTGGAGCCAAAAATCCTTTATTTCATCACCACTGCTCTCAAAACGGTGAAGGAAAACATCGTGAGGAAACCGGCATGTCCTAGAACCAAAAATTCGAAGACATGTGACATTCACCAACCCGCACTGGGCCCGCGGGGTGGATTACGGCCCATTCCCTCTCCTAGAGAGAGGAGGCCTGAGTCCCAGCAGTGGGAACATTAAAAAGGCTGATTATGCTATGTTATGCTTATGCTAAATTACACCCAGACACAGTACAAATGATTCGTACTCATCTTGCATAATCAATGAATTAACTGTTCCTTAAATCAGGCCCAAGAAATATACCTAGTGTTTCCTTTACATACGTTTTTATTACATTGTAATGACTAACCACATTTAAAAAATGATTTATCTTTTTGACTAATCAAAGTCAAATAATTTCTGTATAATAGACATTTAATAAAAACACTTAGTTGTTCTTTTACAAAGGTAGATTAATAAGGAGAAAAATCTGTTCTTCTACACATGAACTTCATAATTACTCTTTCCAAACAAAAGTTTTAATAAAAAAAAATACAACCGACATCAATGTAAAAAAAAAAACACTAAAGACAAAATAACTAATTTCGGAAGTCGGTGTTTCTATAAAAGTTTTGTCTTTTCGTTATTTAAAACCGGCTTCCAAAATGAAGTTATTTTTCACTTTTTAGTGTTTTTTTTTTACATTGAAGTTTGTTGTATTTTTTTGTAACCAAAATACTTTATAACCATAGTGCATCTCATAACAATTTTAATAATCCCAAACACGGTTAGATAACATTAATTTACCTTCCGGTTTCATCATCAGATGAGTTCGATATATCCCCTCCCCCTTTTCTTTCAGTCAGTAATCGACTACAGGTATAAACAAACCAATTTTACCTGTTACGAAGTTCTGCTGTGACCCTATTAGGAGTTTTGTTCCATATCTTCGAAGTTTCTGATCGGATCATAACAATACTTCTATGGGACCAACTTGGAAGCATTAACCTTTCAATCAAAAAAATAATTTTCAAAATCGGTCCACAATTGACCGAGATATCGGTGAACACACATAAAAAAAAACCATAGAACCTCCTTCTTTTTGAAGTTGGTTAAAAATGAAATGTGAGGTCCTGTAATAAAATTAGTAGCAATATGTAAGAAGTAAAAAGTATTGGAACCAAACGTGAACTAATATATTTGCATTATTATTATTATTATATGGTACTCACAGACTTAAAATTTTGCAATAATAGATTATTTTTAGTTCAACAACTATGAAACAGTAAGTGAGATAATTTAAATAAAATGTAGGTAAACGATAGGCCTACACTACCACAATTAACATTAATAATCTCTGCATATTGTTTACATTTTCTGGAAATTGTACTGAATGCAAGTAAACGAATAATTTTTAGGAGACACCCAACTTCCAAATAGAATTGGCAAGTGTCGTCGGCATAGTGCCAGATCTTATTATGGTGAATTAATATTATTTAATAATATATTCTGTGATTAGCCATATGACTCGATGTATACACGGTGTCTGTGACATCGACGCACAAACGAATTTCACGGATCCAGTACATGATTCTGGATTCCCCAGTGGTAGAATTTTTCGTCGGCTTTTAATTTTAAAAAATCCTACATTTTTTATATTCAAACTGTGTAAAATTGTTATTCTAACCAAGCCCGATGATATTTTTAGAAAAACAATTAATCGGGCGAGCGCGAAGCAAACACTGCCGTACCATCCTTTACTGGAACCATTTCACCGCATTTTCATGCCCCTATTTGAGAACCTCTGGATAAGACCAGAACGCAGAAATTTTCGTCATCCAGCTATAATCACATACTTAAAATCTAAAATTTCAAGTCTGTAGGTCATTTAGTTCCGAAGTTAACCGAAAGCAAAGTTTCGCATTTATGACACTCACTCACTCATGATCATCAGAATAGAACTAGTACTTCCCATAAACTCAGAGAGCTGAAATTTGGTAGAGTTAGGGTTTAATGGCCACATAAAGGGAAAACTATAAAAACTAGGATAATCGAAGATCTGGAGTACCTGGTGACCCTGATTAGAAAACACAAGAGCCCAACCAAACTATTAGAGATCGACATACCGCCTTTACAAAAAATATTCAACTTGGTGGGCCGCTTCATTTGATGTCAAAAATCGAAGGTCTGAAGTATCTGGTGAAGAACCCTCAGCTGGTCTCAGCTGTATTAGAGATATGGTAATGCCCCCTTCTACTATTGTTACATAAAAAAATCGACTGTCATTGCAAAAATCAATATGCCCACGTTTCTACAAAAAGAAGTGAAATCCCACCAAAAACATTTTGTAAAAAACTAGCCAAGTCTCGATGGAGCTGCTTGTTTATCTCTAAAAAGTAATGAAATCTGGACAAAGTCGTGCCAAGTCTAAGGTTTCTTACTGCGATTTCTTTATTATTATAGTTAATGTTGTATGACTTGGTTTTTTACAAAACGTTTTTGGTGGGATTAAAAAGTCGGGGTAGATAAAATCGTAAGTCTAATTAACCCCAATGACATTTTTAATTTTAACAGTAATTCATTCATGTTTTTCACAAAAAATGTTAGAGTAACGATTTTATACGGTTTAAATTAAAAAAGGTAGGTAAAGATTAAAAAAATCAAATAGGAAAAAACCGACAAAAATTCCACCACTGGGAACGAGGTCCAGAATCGTGTACTGGATCCATGGTATTCGTTTGTGCGTCGATGTCAAAGACACCCCTGCCTCCCCTAGCCAAGTTACAATCGTTTCGTTCGCGCCGAACGCCTCGAGTAGGCCAAGCCGATTCCTTTGTTCTGACCACGTGACTGAGCGTTGAGATGACGTCAGAACAAAGGAATTGGAGGCGTGGCCTACTCGAGGCGTTCGGCGCGAACGATACGATTGTAACTTGGCTAGGGGGGCAGTATAGATCAACTATCTGGTATCATATTTGTTTACATTTCTTATCTAGCGAAAGCGTTAGTCGAATGCAAAGACGTACAATTATGCCGTTTCGACACAACTACGGCTTTGCGACGTTTAATGTATATCGCTGTAGTAGAAAAATGATTACACTCGCCATATTTTATTATCTATAGTGCCTGCATGCAAATTCTGAGTTTAATAGTTACATCGGCTATAAAGATTAAACAACCTACGAAATATATCTTAATAGCTTCATCACGCTTGCAACGATGAATGTCTTTGACATGCCATTTCTTTGATATGATAAGTTTTCTGCTAAATTATCTGTTATTTATTTTAATTTTCGATACGTCGTTGAACATACGCATTTTTTATGTGAAGATATTCCTTGCTATTGGTGAGACTAGTGGTTCTACATCGCTGAAATTGGAAAGAAAAGTGTACACCTATCTTCCCAATTTCTGCGACACCCGACTGCGTCAGAAGGAGGGTTAAATGTTTTTCCGAGTGTATGTATATTTCTTTGGCATGCTCTAGAGCCTAAACGGCTTGTTGCAATTCGGCATGACAGATGTCGTCTTAGTTGTGAAAGTGACACTAACGGCCGAATACTGAAACGCCACTCAAATATTTAAGGGCTGCTTAAGCGTTTGAGCAGCTCCTAAACTTTAATTTCGTATACACAAACGTCTTAATATGAGCATCTGTTAAATATAAGTGCTTCTTAAATTAAGTGGTGCTCAAACACCACTCAGTTTAAAAATCGTATACAGGAACGCTACTCAACGTTATTTATCTGTCAAATGAGCTGTCAAACTGATTTGAGCAGCCCTTAAATCTGAGAGTGGTCGCGAGGTCCCTCAAATCAAGTTAAATCTATTGAAACAAAATAAAATTGTGATAAAAATGTCTTTATCGTCCTTGTCTTCACTTTCGGATCATGAAAGGCCAACTGTGAACCGCAGAAATAAAGTAATGTTGAACGCTTTTGAAAAGTACAACGACAGGGAGTTTGTTTCACGGTTCCGCATCTCGAAAGAAACTGTGTTATATTTGGACTCTGTATTTGGTAGCAGTATTAAACCCCTAACAAAAAGAAACCGAGCCATACAGCCAGTGGACCAAATCCTTATAGCTCTCCGGTACTATGCGACAGGCAGCTACCAACGCGTAATAGGCGATATTTTTGCGGTTGAGCAACCCACGGTGCACCGAATAGTGCACAAAGTAACAGCCAAGATAGCCAGCTTAAAACCAACGTACATAAATATGCCAACACCAGAAGAATTTCCAGTTGTGGCAAATGAGTTCTTTGCAATAGCAGGATTTCCAAGAGTTGTGGGAGCTGTGGACTGCACTCATATTAAAATAAATTCTCCAGGTATGTCCTTACCAAGTTCATTGTAATCATGTGTCCTAAAATGTTGATTTTGCTTACACAGTACAACAAACAACAATTGTTCCATTGTTCCCCAACCCTACTTGTAGAATTGTTTCTACAAAAATATGTTAGTAGGTACTTTAGTAAAGTTTGTTGTCCCACAATATAATTAGAATTTATTTTCAGGTGGTGCCCAATCTGAAGTCTATCGGAACAGGAAAGGCTATTTTTCACTAAATGTGCAAATGGTATGTGATGCAAGACTACGCATAAGGAATGTGATTGCAAGATGGCCAGGTTCTGTACATGATAGTACTATATTTAATGACTCACCACTGTGTGCTCAATTAGAGCGTGGGGACTTTGGCACAGGTATTATTCTTGGGGACAGTGGATATCCATGTCGGCCTTATCTGCTTACTCCATTACTAAATACAAGGACGGCTGCTGAAGAAGCTTATAACCGTTCACAAATAAGTACCAGGAACCCGGTGGAAAGGCTTTTCGGGGTCCTTAAAAGAAGATTTCCTTGCCTACAGAACGGGATGGGCCTAAATATAAAAAACATTCCACCAGTCATTGTAGCATGTGCAGTGCTTCATAATATTGCCCTGTCGCGATCTGATGAACTGTCAGAGGAGGATTTTGCTTTACCCTATGTAGAGGAGGACTCAACAGATCAACCCATAGGACTTGGGTCAAATCAAAACTTTATTGTAAGGACTAATTTAATAAATACACATTTTTCCTCTTAAAATTATTTTTATTTCAATGCTTCGATTTCAGTTTCTGTAGTCTCAATTTTAAAATTTGCATTTCTATTTTATATTTATTCATTTCCCTTTTGTTTTTATTGATAAGGTATTTGGCTTCTAATTTGGCATTTCTTAGTTTAGTGCGAAAATATTGCTGTTTAACTGTATTATGTGTAGGTTTCATTTGTCCTGAAAAATAGTATTAGTTTAATATTAAAGAAAATTTCATACCATTGGCACAAATAACAATAATAAGATAATTACCAGCAGAGGATGATCTTAGGGGTTTGTTTTTTTCTTGGGGTTTGATGACCATTGCAGCTGGCTGGTCATCTATTAAGTAAAAGAAATGACTATAGCAAAATACCAAATTAGTTTACCATATAAACTACTACAATAATGAAAATGTTTACCAGCTATATTTATTGATGTTATTGTACAAGGTTTGCTATTGTCTGCTTTACTCATGTAGGCCATAGTTGTATCTTGGTGATCTAAAAAATATTCACATAAATTACACATAATATAAATTATGGAAATAATAAAAAAATAAACTAAATTTACCAATGGTCTGGATTGTGGCCGGTGATGAAGATATAACTTCACAAACTGGTTCTGTATCACCTATAAAATTAAACAAGAACATGATTATAATTATTTTGTGATGTTAAAATATAAAGATATACATTTTAATATTACACAAACCAAAATATATTGCAGCATCATCATAGCAATTAGGCAATGGTTGAATTTGAGGAGCAGCCATGGCTAAAATCTGAGCATCTTGTTCAGAAAGAATGCTTTTATATGTTCCACCACCAGTGCGATTGATTTCTTTCTATGAAAATAAAAATTACAATCACAAGATATTCTGTAAGGTCTATGTCACTTTTCCAGAAATATTATATTAATACACACCTTATCTATTGACGCCTTCTTTTGTACCTCTCTAGTGGTCTCGTAAAACTGAACCCGCTAAAAAAATATTTGAAGACATAAGTAAATAAAGAAATATTATGATAAAATACAAGAAAAATCAAGTCTACATAAGAAAAATCAAGTCTACATTTGCTTTGGCTATGTTCTTTTTAGACCTCTGTTTGAGGTTTTCATAGAGGTGCCGGAGTTGCTGCCATGTCCTGAAGCCGCTCACTGCAACAGCATTGTACTGTTGGCACACTGTATCCCATGCATCTCTCTTCTTCAAAATTATGTTAGCATTAGTTTCTTTATTTTCTATTATATTTTGGTATCTGAAATATTTAGGTAACATATTATTTACAGCATAAAACAGTTAGAAATTAAACTCTGTGAAATGTTCAAGAGAGTATGTTTCTAGTTCATTATCTGGCCGTATCTATACTTGAAGACGTCTCGTCGTGTACGAACTTGTAGTAATAAAAAGTAATTGTACTTAGACATAAATCATGTGTTTATTCTGAGCCTTTCAAATATAAGTGGTCACAAGTTTCAATGGGTAAGTAAGTGCTTGATACAGGCAACAGTTGCCCTGAGCCCCTGACTATGTACGAAAATGTTAAAGGCATGTGTACTAACAAAATATTACATAGACCAGGCTCTTGTGGTTAAATGAGTGTAAAGTACAGTATTTCATTGTTAATTTATGTACTTACTTCTTTACTAACTCCAAAAGCATGTCTTTCTCACCAGGTGTATAATTGCATCCACGTTTCTTCTTCTCCTCCATCGTGAATCAATTTAAAATTTATTTAAACTTGATAATAATCGCGCGTAAATGACAAGTGTAACGTTCCAATCTCGACAATTGTCATATGAAATTTTCTTTTCATATGACGTCTTCTTTTGATATTCAGCTCATTTTTATGTATATAAATACATAATTTCAATCGTAATTCAAACCAAACTTATATATCACGCTGTTTTATTTCAACTAATAATAATTATAGAAAATATTTGTTCAAAGAAGACTGCGTAAAACGAATACAAGACGTAAACTAAATTATTTTGTAACTGAGAACGTGCTGAGATCAACTTTTTAGCAGGATGTTGCCATGATGTAAACATTTGAGGACTGCTTGGCTAATCATGGTTTCAAATTGCATGAGTGGCGTTTGTGTATACCATTTAAATTTGAGGGATGCTTATATTTAAGTAGCTTTTAGGTGACTGTGAGATTTGAGTGGCGTTTCAGTATTCGGCCGTTTGTACATCAAAATTATAAATAAAATAAAGTAATGGATTTTTGGCTCCAAATTATAATGTTTGGCGTCAAATTATATGTTTGGCGTCAAATATATGACTAAACTGAAATAAACCTCACCAACTGCTACAGACTGCTCAGTGTCACTATTATAAACTTTTTAGTAGTTTTTGACGCTGCGGTTGAATTTTTTGACACCGGCAATTCTTTTTTTGGTTTCCATCTCATGTTTTATTCATGTACGTCGTTAGATTACCTACTAAGATTATGTGTGGGGTAACCACTATAGACTAGAGAAAACGTCATTACACCAACTCAGTATCTACTAAATACGGAGATGAGTATGATGTTGATAACGTATTACCACATTACCGTCAACTATTTTATCGCGCCCATTTTTGACCGCGTCCAGTGCAATTCGAAACTTCTTCAATTGAAAGGAAGAAAGCACGACCGGCTTTTTCCAAATATGTTTTTTTATTTATTACTTCCTAAAATGTACAGATGTTGTTTGACGGGCCTGTTAGTCTAGTGGTTAGTGACGTGATCCTGAATACTATGCCGGAGGAGGTCGTGGGTTCGATTCTCACCCAAGACAAATATTTGTGTGATGAGTACGATCGTTTGTTCTGTGTCGGGGCGTAATTTATCTATAATATGTATGTATTTAAAAATATGTAAGTATATTTATCAGTTATCTAGGACAAGCTCTACTTTGTTTGGGACTATATGGCGTTGTGTGATAATTGTGAAAAAAAAATGTTAACGTTTGACACATTACAAAACAATTAAATGATTCATGAACAAGTACCGTTCTTTGCTTAGGAACCGACGTTATTTTTTACTGACGTGATAATATGAGAGAGCTAGAAAATCTAGAACTACATTAGACCGACGCACACGTGAAACACGCCTGATTTATACGTAGAACGACGTCGCGTGGCGTGGATCAAGTGTAGCTCTACAAGTCTAGTTTCCATATAAAATGTATGGAGACTGACGCGCCCAGATCGGCGTGTGTGCCACGCGTGTGCGCAGTGTAGTTCTAGCATAATACCAGCATGATTAGTTAAAATGACCGTTTCATTATAAATGGTTTATAATGAATGCATATTGAAACATTTGCGCACACGCGTGGCACACACGCCGATCTGGGCGCGTCAGTCTCCATACATTTTATATGGAAACTAGACTTGTAGAGCTACACTTGATCCACGCCACGCGACGTCGTTCTACGTATAAATCAGGCGTGTTTCACGTGTGCGTCGGTCTAATGTAGTTCTAGATTTTCTAGCTCTCTCATATTATCACGTCAGTAAAAAATAACGTCGGTTCCTAAGCAAAGAACGGTACTTGTTCATGAATCATTTAATTGTTTTGTAATGTGTCAAACGTTAACATTTTTTTTTCACAATTATCACACAACGCCATATAGTCCCAAACAAAGTAGAGCTTGTCCTAGATAACTGATAAATATACTTACATATTTTTAAATACATACATATTATAGATAAATTACGCCCCGACACAGAACAAACGATCGTACTCATCACACAAATATTTGTCTTGGGTGAGAATCGAACCCACGACCTCCTCCGGCATAGTATTCAGGATCACGTCACTAACCACTAGACTAACAGGCCCGTCAAACAACATCTGTACATTTTAGGAAGTAATAAATAAAAAAACATATTTGGAAAAAGCCGGTCGTGCTTTCTTCCTTTCAATTGAAGAAGTTTCGAATTGCACTGGACGCGGTCAAAAATGGGCGCGATAAAATAGTTGACGGTAATGTGGTAATACGTTATCAACATCATACTCATCTCCGTATTTAGTAGATACTGAGTTGGTGTAATGACGTTTTCTCTAGTCTATAGTGGTTACCCCACACATAATCTTAGTAGGTAATCTAACGACGTACATGAATAAAACATGAGATGGAAACCAAAAAAAGAATTGCCGGTGTCAAAAAATTCAACCGCAGCGTCAAAAACTACTAAAAAGTTTATAATAGTGACACTGAGCAGTCTGTAGCAGTTGGTGAGGTTTATTTCAGTTTAGTCATATATTTGACGCCAAACATATAATTTGACGCCAAACATTATAATTTGGAGCCAAAAATCCATTACTTTATTTTATTTATAATTTTGATGTACTTAGTGTCACTTTCACAACTAAGACGACATCTGTCATGCCGAATTGCAACAAGCCGTTTAGGCTCTAGAGCATGCCAAAGAAATATACATACACTCGGAAAAACATTTAACCCTCCTTCTGACGCAGTCGGGTGTCGCAGAAATTGGGAAGATAGGTGTACACTTTTCTTTCCAATTTCAGCGATGTAGAACCACTAGTCTCACCAATAGCAAGGAATATCTTCACATAAAAAATGCGTATGTTCAACGACGTATCGAAAATTAAAATAAATAACAGATAATTTAGCAGAAAACTTATCATATCAAAGAAATGGCATGTCAAAGACATTCATCGTTGCAAGCGTGATGAAGCTATTAAGATATATTTCGTAGGTTGTTTAATCTTTATAGCCGATGTAACTATTAAACTCAGAATTTGCATGCAGGCACTATAGATAATAAAATATGGCGAGTGTAATCATTTTTCTACTACAGCGATATACATTAAACGTCGCAAAGCCGTAGTTGTGTCGAAACGGCATAATTGTACGTCTTTGCATTCGACTAACGCTTTCGCTAGATAAGAAATGTAAACAAATATGATACCAGATAGTTGATCTATACTGCCCCCCTAGCCAAGTTACAATCGTATCGTTCGCGCCGAACGCCTCGAGTAGGCCACGCCTCCAATTCCTTTGTTCTGACGTCATCTCAACGCTCAGTCACGTGGTCAGAACAAAGGAATCGGAGGCGTGGCCTACTCGAGGCGTTCGGCGCGAACGAAACGATTGTAACTTGGCTAGGGGGGCAGGGGTGTCTTTGACATCGACGCACAAACGAATACCATGGATCCAGTACACGATTCTGGACCCCCCAGTGGTGGAATTTTTTGTCGGTTTTTTCCTATTTTTTTTTTAATCTTTTTTTATTTATTTAAACCGTATAAAATCGTTATTCTAACATTTTTTGTGAAAAAATATGAATGAATTACTTTTAAAATTAAAAATGTCATTGGGGTTGATTAGAATAACGATTTTATCTACCCCGACTTTTTAATCAATTTTTTTTTTTTATATTATCGGGGTTGGTTAGAATAACGATTTTACACAGTTTGAATCTACATTTTTGTAATTTAATTAAAAGCCGACGAAAAATTCTACCACTGGTGGGTCCAGAATCATATACTGGATCCGTGGTATGCGTGTGTGCGTCCGATGTCACAGACACCGTGTATACATCGAGTCATATGTCTAATCACAGTAAATATATTATTAAATAACACTAATTCACCATAGTAAGATCTGGCACTATGCCGACGACACTTGCCAATTCTATTTGGAAGTTGGGTGTTTCCTAAAAATTATTCGTTTACTTGCATTCAGTACAATTTCCAGAAAATGTAAACAATATGCAGAGATTATTAATGTTAATTGTGGTAGTGTAGGCCTATCGTTTACCTACATTTTATTTAAATTATCTCACTTACTGTTTCATAGTTGTTGAACTAAAATAATCTATTATTGCAAAATTTTAAGTCTATGAGTACCATATAATAATAATAATAATAATGCAAATATATTAGTTCACGTTTGGTTCCAATACTTTTTACTTCTTACATATTGCTACTAATTTTATTACAGGACCTCACATTTCATTTTTAACCAACTTCAAAAAGAAGGAGGTTCTATGGTTTTTTTTATGTGTGTTTACCGATATCTCGGTCAATTGTGGACCGATTTTGAAAATTATTTTTTTGATTGAAAGGTTAATGCTTCCAAGTTGGTCCCATAGAAGTATTGTTATGATCCGATCAGAAACTTCGAAGATATGGAACAAAACTCCTAATAGGGTCACAGCAGAACTTCGTAACAGGTAAAATTGGTTTGTTTATACGTGTAGTCGATTACTGACTGAAAGAAAAGGGGGAGGGGATATATCGAACTCATCTGATGATGAAACCGGAAGATAAATTAATGTTATCTAACCGTGTTTGGGATTATTAAAATTGTTATGAGATGCACTATAGTTATAAAGTATTTTGGTTACAAAAAAAAATACAACAAACTTCAATGTAAAAAAAAAAACACTAAAAAGTGAAAAATAATTTCATTTTGGAAGCCGGTTTTAAATAACGAAAAGACAAAACTTTTATAGAAACACCGACTTCCGAAATTAGTTATTTTGCCTTTAGTGTTTTTTTTTTTACATTGATGTCGGTTGTATTTTTTTTTTTGTAATTTTTTTTTATTAAAATTTTTGTTTGGAAAGAGTAATTATGAACAATAGAATAGAATAGAATAGAATAAAACTTTATTGTACACCAAAATAGTAACAAAAACTCTTTAAAAACAAAACAAAACAAAACTTCTTGTGTAGAAGAACAGATTTTTCTCCTTATTAATCTACCTTTGTAAAAGAACAACTAAGTGTTTTTTATTAAATGTCTATTATACAGAAATTATTTAACTTTGATTAGTCAAAAAGATAAATCATTTTTTAAATGTGGTTAGTCATTACAATATAATAAAAACGTATGTAAAGGAAACACTAGGTATATTTCTTGGGCCTGCTTTAAGGAACAGTTAATTCATTGATTACGCAAGATGAGTACGAATCATTTGTACTGTGTCTGGGTGTAATTTATCTACATATATTTCTAAAAGGAGAAACTAACTGATTAACATATTAACACAGTCGAGACTACTGGGACTAGGAACGTGAAATTTTGCACAAGGCATCCCCTCTATGATGTAGTCGAGCACTAAGAGAGAATTTTCCAAAATTCACACCCTAAGGGGATGAAACAGGGGTCCAAAGTTTGTGTGGAGAAACCTACGCGGGCTGTAGTTAGTCTATAATCATCATCTTCCTGTCCTTGTCCCGTTTTATTTGGGGTCGGCGCAACACGAAGTTAGTCTATAATATTTTATTTTATTTGGAAAACTTTCAGCTAATAAATACATGTATATACTTATTCTAATAAAGCTTAAGGCCAATTACAAGTTTTCACTTACAACAAATGAATAACTGTGTTACGATCGGTACATCTATATATATAAAAGGGGAAACTGACTGACTGACATATCAACGCACAGTCGAAACTACTGGGATTAGGAGCGTGAAATTTTGCACAAGGTTTCCTTTCATGACGTAGGCGAGCACTAAGGAAATTCCAAAATTCACTCACTAAGGGGATGAAGCGGGGGTCCAAAGTTTGTATGGAGAAAACTACTTTCACGCGAGCGAAGCCGCGGGCAGAAGCTAGTTAAACAATATAAATACAATACATGAAAAGCAAAAATTACAAATCTAAATTAATGTTTTCAAGAAATCGATACTATTACTACAATCTTTCTTAAAGACAGATAAATAAGATCAGCAGTAAAATTTATAATTTTTTCAATATTACGAAATGTTTGCGAGAAAATCATTGCAGAGGGTTCTTTTTAGTTTACGAATTCCAGAATTCCAGTGCTAAAAAGATCGATGTCAACTTCCCGGCAGGTCACATTAAAAGCACGACTCGCTCTAATTAAGTACGAGTTCTGCCTGTAGCAAGTTCTCACCACTGGTATGGCCAATAGGTGAGGTCTGCGTAGTTAAGCACAAGGCAAACGTAGTCCTATCTTATTTACCAAATCAGGTACGTCTACCGAACCGTTCATGATTCCTAACAAAAATCTGCGCCAAATCTGCGATTTTTCTGCGCTCATAGAGAGGAAAAATATGAAATTTCTTGCAGCGAGTTACATAATTGGGTAAATATACTTTTGAACGGAATTGAATGTTTTCCATTGCTTTCCAAGCGATTGATGTAATTGTTATATTAGTTCGGGTTCCAAACTTGAGAACCATACTCTAAGTAACTGCGAACGAAAGAACAGTACCTATAATACAGTGTTTTAATAGTTTTGATGCTTCTGAACCGTGACGAGATTCTAAGGATAAAACCAAGTGCCTTAGTAGCCTTTTTGACTATATTATCGCCGTGCACGTCGAAGACAAGCTAAGAGTCAAAGTTCACTCCCAGGTCCCTAATAAAGCTCACCCGGGTTATTGGGGTATCTAATATTTTGTAAGCAAATTAGATCGGGTTCGGTTTACGATTAAAGGAACACACATGGCATTTTGAGACATTCAAATCCAATTTATTGGTTTATACAGTAATTTTGAAACCTATTCGAGTCGTCTTGTAGTAGAATGGCGTCTTCGTAGGTAGAGACCATAGATATAAGAAAGGAGGAGATATGTTATGTAGTAAAAAATGTACCGGAACACGATGTCTCCAGTTTCCCCTACTACCGCCGACACTACTACACATGCAGCAATAGTTATGCAGTCGCGCACACATCCGCAATTAATAAATCAGTCCATACTACACAGTCAATTATAAACCTTACGTTCCTAAAAACAGCGTGTATTTTCCATGCACCTACAACTTACGCACACATTAAATGTCGATGTGCTATGCAAAAGCAATTTATTTTACATTTACGCTAGTGATTGACTAAATAGAAAAGTTATCGATTTGTTCATTTTTTGTTGTGCTATTTCTTTTGGGTCCCAAAAACAAAATCAATATGTCCAGAAAATAATATATTAATAATAGAATAATAAAATTTGCTTTCATAAAACCCAAAAACTCTAACCATTTACCCGCATTAGGCCATTATATACGGCATTTTAGAACGTCAATATCAAATACTAAAAACCGGCCAAGTGCGTGTCCTGGTTCTTTAAAATCCTGAAAAGTTTAATAACTTATATTATGAATTATTACATGAAAAAGCTTTCAGTTACTAAAAAAATTGTAACTCACTTCTACAAAAATAAGGTCTAGTCTTAATTTAAGGATTGCCCATTCAAAAAGACTGCGTTTTTTTTAGAGACTAAAGCATTTCTAGTTGAAAGTGAATTGAGCATATGGTACTATATTTTTTTATGGAACCAATTAGGTGGCCTTCCAGTGGCATCAATCCATTGCTTTATTAAAATTGCGTCTTTCGGGAAACTGAAAACAAAAAATAACATTTTAATTATCATTTAACCTAAGTTTCTGCTAAACCTCACCATGTAAGACTTTTATTAGAAAAAAACAGTACAGAGCTTGTTAAATAAAGAGAACAAATAAAGAGCTAGAACATGTTGCCTTATTTTAAGCAAAAGTCGTTATTAAAATCTGAATCATGCCCGTTATTGTAGCGAATTCGAAGACTTTTGAAGACTTTAAGAAGGAAGTTAAAATATCAAAATCAGAAATATGTAAGGAAATAACACGAAGATAAGGCATAAGATACGATATCTGAAACCAGAAAATAGTCCTTCGACTATTAACTTACAATTTAACTAACTTACTTTACGACAGTTGCTTGCGTATTTCTTTACTACTCTATAAAATAAACAAAATAAATAAAAATATTTACATTATTTCACTTCGGATATCCAACCAATCGATATTATGGTCGATAGTCTACAATAGTAGATCATACAGGCACATCATTAACTCGCCGCAACTAACAGCGGCCGTATTATGAAATACACCGCATTGATAAAGTATCGTTATGTTATTTTTACATTGCTTGTTCAATTGCTGAGCGTTAAAATTTGGTAGTGGTTAAAGAGCAATGTATTTACTGTAAGAGTAATGCCTTGATATTTGAAAACAAAAATAACGTAGTAGCAACAAGGGATATTAGAAGATTTGTTGTTTTTACTGATTTTAAAGATAAATATAGTATTAAACTTGTACTTACATACGGTAAGAGATTCTGTGATGACCCAGGCTTCTCTTATCGCTTCGGTTCTTGCATGAAACCGCTGCACAACACGGCATTTTAAATTTGTTTACGATCACGTATCGCGAATCTCCCAAGTTTATAACTGACGGCCATTTACCCGTGTATGCCGTTTTTGCGCAAGTCGCGCGGACATGCACACGCCCCCTTGCCACTTCTCCTGTTTTTTATATTTCTATGGTAGAGACCTATTTCATGATTTTCATGTCATCTGCATAAAGTAACACTCTTGAGTGTCGGTAAGAGAACATGACGTCATTGATAAATAAATTAAATAAAAGGGGCCCTAACAAAGAACCTTGGGGCACCCCAGAAGGAATATTCATTGCCCTGGCGGAGTAACCATTGAGAACAATTGTCTAACATCTATTCTCAATGTAGGATGTAACGTAACCAACGATAAAGATTACCCCTTATACTCTTATACCCATCGAGAGGAGTTTCTGTGTTAATAATACTTATCATGATCTATATGGTCAAAACATTTGCTGTAGTCGGTATATTATAACATCGACTTGAGATCTCTGTGACATGGACTCCGAAAGGAAGTCGCTGCAGAGAATTAAATTAGACGTTGTTGACCGACCCGTCAAGAACCCATGCTGTTGATCACTAAAGTTCTGCTTAAGGGCACAATAAACCTATCTATAAACGATTTAGAGATGTAATTGGATGTTGTTCCCACCTAAAAAAAATATCAAGGAAGGTATTTTGCCCAGGGATTGATAGTTTTTGTTGGTCTATGGGTGTCATGTAACTTAATAATAACCGCATAAAAATATACTACAGCATCTTCTATCGACCCACAATTTAAATCGACCCACAATTTAATTCATGCTGCCAGTTTACTCGGTCTAAATCTTTTCTTATTAAGTCTTACTCAGCCAGATGATATAGCGACTTCATGTAGGGGCGAATAGGAAGATTATGTAGTAATTGCACAAAGTCCGCAGTAATGCACAGAGCTTTGTGATGGGGATCTTCACAGCAGGCAAAGGTGATTTCGTTGTTAGACAACACTAGATCTAGGATCCTGTCATTAATATTTGAGTGACAATTGTACTGTAAAAAATTACAAATATTAAAGTTGTCGAATAGGTTAGACTTGACAGTTCCTTGTATGTTAGTGGGGCATAAGGAGTTGCCATCGTCAGCAGGAAGCCATGCCACATTATGTTTGGTTGATTTAAGTCGAGAATAACATACTCGTCGGAAAAACTTTTGAGAACTACATTCACAATTTTATTCGAGAAACCAATGAATTTCCCAGATTCTGACAGCTGATATAAGCTACACATATGTGCATTTTATATGCTATTCTGGGCTTCTTTTGATGCAAAGCACAACTCACTGCAAGTGTGGCTAGTGGCACTAGCCACGTTTAATAGCGATGAGAACATCTCCCCCCATAGACTGACCCGTTTTGGAATAATCTCAGTCCCGTCTCCAAACGAGATACCTGTCATCGAATAATTCTGAATCAAAAACTCCGTCCATCAACCACGTCTCAGTTAAACAGACAACATCCATACAGTTCTGTAGAAAATACTTGTCTTTGTACGCAATCTCCGAACATTCTGGTAATATATATTATCAGGCGTTTTCGTGAATAAAAAAGGCGTTCAAAGTCAAATAGGTGGTTTTTTTTAAGGGCGGAAATCATCCACTGACTTCTACCTTTCTGGTTGAAGCGGGAGGGCGTGTCAGACTTTTACTGACTAAAACCACACCTGTGTTCTTCAGTTGCCCTTTGCTTTCTAGGACTACGGGTTTCCTTTTCAGATATTCCCCGCGGTCCTAGCTAGCGGACATCGACCCTACTGGGCCCCTACGGTTTGCTGACATCTCTTTGAGAAACGCGTGGATCACTACGCGCTGTTGACGACTGCGCTCGGTCCGGTCAATTACTGGACGGTCAGATGGCAAGCTACCCATTGCTCAACGTCCACAAGCTCGCTTCGCTAGCATTACTGCTTCGCAGAATGCACAGTATGATATGTACGTATGTATTCTCATAGCACAAGCTCTGCTTAATTTAGGACTAGATGGTGTTGTGACTCGAAGTTGTGAACGACTACGTTTACCTGGGTCAGACGGTCCAGTTGGATAGGTCTAACTTCGAGAAAGAGGTCAATCGTCGAATCCGACTCGGCTGGGCAGCGTTCGGGAAGCTGCGCGGTGTCTTCTCGTCCAATATACCACAGTATCTCAAGACAAAGTCTATGACCAGTGCGTGTTGCCAGTGATGACATATGGCTCCGAAACGTGGTCGCTTACAATGGGCCTCATCAGAAGGCTTAAAGTCACTCAAAGGGAAATGGAAAGGGCTATGCTCGGAATTTCATATTTCTCCTAGTCCAAATTGACCATTCTTCTTTTATTTATTAAGGCATATGGCACCAGTGGGAATTAAACTAGTACGCTCCATAAGTGTGTAGGTTCGCAGGATTGTATGATTGAAATAAACCAGTGAAGTGGAAGCGCTAGGGTAGCCCGCAGAATATATAATTTGTAATACAGGCATTTTATGCCTAACTTAAACACCAGCTCCTCACGTTGTTAATAATAATAACAGAACTTATGTAAAACCTAGAATAAGTTTATCATTGGGTAAAGAAATAGAGAATTGTATTATTATTACTGTGTTCGTGATTGACTTCTGTACCTACCTATTTTGTGTAGATTATTACTACTACGGGTACAGTAGCCGCGCACGAGCAAAGCGCGAGCTGAGCTCAAATTCGTGCAGTGTGGACCGACTTTAGAGGAGCCGATCTAAGCCCGGCTTGTGCTCGGCTTCTCTAACGTAGACTTATTTTTATAATAATTATTACTTAAGATTATTTTTTATTAGTGCGTTGGAATGATTTTTTTCTGCGGATCTGGAGCGTGTAGTACGGACTTGTAAAAAAAAACTTACCAGCCGTGGGATTTCTTGCTGGTTCTTTTCCATAGAGAAAAGATTACAGAATGCGATGAGACCTCCAGTTTTGTGTTTAGTTTAAGGTTTCTTTTATGTAGTTTATTTATATAATGTACACTAACGTTACGTCCTAAATAGACGTTTCAAAGCGAACGCGATTATGAAGCGGTGACACGCGAATTCAATGCGACGCGGTGGCTATGTCCTACGTGCACGCGAATCGTCTCGCACAGCCGCCACCGACGCCGCCGTTCAGTGCGCACTGTGCATTTGTCATGGACGGACGGAAACTAATATTTTTGGAAAATTCATTTCTTAAATATCAAATACTCAAGAAGTATGTACGGCGAAGAAGTGGGACTAATATTGTATACTTAGAAAGGCATATTTATGGGGAATTTCACAATTTGTATGAGGAATTACGGACTCCACCCTTGTTATTCAAGGAATATTGTCGAATGTTGCCTACAACGTTTGACTATATTGTGCAAGCCATAAAACCTGTTTTGCAATTCACTAGTACCAATTTCCAGCGACTTATTTCTGTAGAAGAACGATTGATGGTGGTTTGATGTGTACTTAGGATGATGCCTAAAAGGTATATAAATAGATAAATATAGTAATAAGTACGTACAGCTTTTCTCTTTTCAGCGCCGTCTACCGACCCGCTCTGGACCGGTACGGAGGCACGACCGCGAAACATCTCCTTCACTTTGTCCATGGCACTGGGACGACGGCTCGACGATGCTGTTATTGTGTGATAGTACTGTTGAGGAGAAATAAGATGTATATAAATTTTGAACAAATTGTAAATATACCTAATATAAATAGGAATTAGATTGTAGTATGGAATTTATGTCGATTTACTTTATTCGCGTCCGGTGAGAACATCGAGCGCGGTATTTGACTGTATAAACTGTACGGACTGTATAAACTGTACTAACTGCATTATTTTTACTATTGACATTTAGAAAACGTTGAAAGAATCATGCCCATTTGTTACTCAGCAGAAGTATGCAGAAAAAGTATAATATCAAACTATCCTAAAGTATTATGATTAGAATTATGATATTAATTTGAAATATTATAAAGAAAAATGAGACTTTTTGTTGAATATATTTTTCTGTTTAAGTTGCATTTATTGTTTTGAATTATGCTTGTTGCTCGGATACTGAGTCTTTTGAGCTATATCTTCATAGTTTAATTATTCTTACTTATTATTATTCCTTTGCAATGTAGATGTTTTACAATACATTGCAATGGTTAATAACAGTGTTTTCTCGACAGAAGCTTTTTTTTTTTCATTGTAAAAGAATTTTTTATTTTACGTTTCCGAAGCGCATATTACTGCTGCTGTTTATTGATTAAAAAAAATAACAACAAATTAAACAGCAAAATCTACGATGAACCTTTTTTAGAAAAAAAAAATACAAATCACACCAGCCATGTCACAAATCCAAATCGCAACACCATTGCAATGGATGAAAATAGGAGTTTCATCCATTGCAATGGTGTTGTGATTATTTTTAGATAAGTGTTGATATATAAATCGATCGGATTTGTAATATTTAGACCGATTATTTTTCTTCTCCATAGAGGAAGGAACTTTAGTATTCTCAAAGAAAAAGCCTAAAATATACAGATAACGCATGTATGCATCTATAATCTGCAAATATTTTATATTATTTTTACACGGCAACATGGCCATAATTATACGGCGCGTACTAACTATTTCCATGCTTTAGTTCCATGGCCGAGTCTTTCCTTTTGACAGTCATGTTGACGGTTCGAGAACATAACCGTATTTGAATATTTACCTATTTTTCTTGTCATCAATTGCAATTGACTCAACGGATTCACAACTCAAGTTGGGAAGGCACTTTCTCAAAAATGACAACAAAGCCTAGTGAATAACTAATAGTAAACTTACTTGAAAACTTTACGATGTATGAAAAATATCAGTAGGAAGCTAACATGTATTAAGTCATATAACTTTTGAACCCTTGCTTATATGACTTTAAATCTAGTTAAGTATTTTAAAAATGCAGTTAAAAGCTATCATATGACATAGATCTGCATTCTGGCAATTGCTACGGCAGAGCTCTGTACTAATTTGATGAGATGATTTAAGATTTAGATTATTATTATATAATTATATTAATTAGATTATTCCTATTGCAATCAAGTGGTGGTTTGAATCGATGGAATAATCTAAACTGGGCTTACACAATACTAAATTCTCTGTAAAAATGCAGATCCAAATGAGTAAATAGTTTTCTACCATCATAGCGGGAACATTTTATCTTGCCTTATACCACGGGTAGTGTGAAAGTGAAACCCGGGGCCCTGGGACGAAGACAAAGAAAGAACAGGAGTGGGTTTTTAGTCAGCAAAAGTCTGACACTATTTCCCGCTCCGCACAAGGATTTGTCATAAGATGAATATCCCGCCTTAAAAAAAAAAAGAAAAGATGGATGGATTGTGTGAACAGTGATATGAAAGAAAAGCAAGTTAGTGATAGCATGACGGTTGACAGGATAGAATTGAAGAAAAAAACGTGTTGCGCCGACCTCAAATAAGATGGGACAAGGGCAGGAAGATGATGATGATGATGATGATGATGATGATGATGATGATGATGATGATGATGATGATGATGATGATGAAAAAAATGTGAACATAACGCGCAACGCTGTCAAAATAGCTGTAAAATGTTGGGGACAAATTGCGGGACAGTGTGCAACGTTGCAGCGTCGTAGATAGGGCGTTGCGTGTCATATTGGGGTACATTTTATCCCATAGTATATCCTGAGCCTTTACTTACTTCACCTGTACTTGAGACACGCTGTGGTTAGAAAATTCGCTACGACCTTACTGCCCTACGACTCACATTTTTACCACAACATCAGTTTTTCTCAAATACTTCGTGGCGATGATTCAAGAGTTTTTTTTAGGTGGTTAATCATCCAATGACTTCTCGCATTCTAGGGCGGAGCGAGAGGGCGTGTCAGACTTTACTGACTAAAACCACAATTACGTTCCTTCTTTGCCGTGCGTTTCAGGACCCCGGGGTTCCCTTTCGTGAGAGTACAATAGGCAATATAATAATAATATAATATTCCACAACTATCACACAACGCCGTCTAGTCCCAAGCTAAGCAGAGCTTGTGTTATGGGTACTAGACAACTGATAAACATACTTATATATACATACATATATAGATAAATTACACCCAGACACAGAACAAATGATCGTGCTCATCACACAAACATTTGTCCTGGGTGAGAATTGAACCCACAACCTCCGGCATAGCAGACAGGGCCACTAACCACTAGACCAACAGGCCAGTCAATGCTTACAGCGTAACAAAATCAAGTGTTAGGATTAGGAAAGGAAAGTAATTAATTCATTAAATCCCAAGCGCGTCTCTAATTACGGTATTCGAAAGGATATACTAAAACGCTCACCAACTTTTTTTTTTAACAGACAACTCTTGTTACTTTAAATTTGGACTCAGCACTTCAGAAATAAATAACACGAGCTAACAAATTGGCCATAGCGACCTCAGCCATTACAATAAAAAATAGATTTGACAGGCATCGTGTTAACCTATTTCTTTCAATTGACACCCATAACTAACGGGAAAAGATCACCAATTGGTACGTCACAATTTATTTAGTGTCTGTGAAGGTGACTTGGCACAATATTTATTACTAGCCTTTGCTTATGGCTACGATCGCGTTAGAGTAGATTTCTCGGGGACAGTATTATTTGTTCTGGATGAATTTCTTTTCTGTACCCCTGACATGGTATATAAGAAATTCCACGATGATTAGTCATATCGATTGTAGTTAAAGCGTGAAAATCATCATCATCATCATCATCATTTCAGCAGAAAGACGTCCACTGTTGAACATAGGCCTCCCCTAAGTGTCGCCACAATGAACGGTCCTGTGCGTCTCGCATCCATCGGACTCCCGCAACCCTCACCAGGTCATCGGTCCACCTTGTTGGAGGCCTTCCAACGCTACGTCTTCCGGTACGTGGTCATTATTCATTCAGAGCCATTCCAGAACCTTTCGGCCACAACAGCCAGCCGTTCTGCGAGCAATGTGCCCTGCCCATTGCCACTTAAGTCTGGAGATTCTTCGTACTATGTCGGTAACCTGGGTTCTCCTGCGGATATCCTCATTCCTGATTCGATCACGCAAGGAAACTCCGAGCATAGCCCTTTCCATTGTCCTTTGGGTGACTTTAAGTCTTCTGTTGAGGCTCATTGTAAGGGACCATGTTTTGGAGCCATATGTCATCACTGGCAACACGACTTTCGTCTTGAGCGTGAAAATGTAACAAACATTCTCAAATTAGCATTGATATATTAGTTAGATCGCAGAAATTTTTTTACCGACTGAAAATTAAGGTATCGCTGAGTGTCATGGGATCCCAGAAAATGCACGGATTTTATGAAATAAATCACGGAAGCGGAACCGCGGTAATAAAAACTAGCAATTTTCCTTTGAATACAGGGAGTAAAAAGACGGAGCTAGACTTGATTCTAGCTTGTGGACATCCATTGGTGAATAAAGGTTATTAACACAACCAATCTTATACTGATAAAATAAATCAGTTTTATAAAACTGCCAGTCGGATTGAAGAGAATCTTTTTGTATAAGATAGTCTGATTTATGATGAATAGACTATGTAACATCACCAATCGAAGACGCGGGGGACAGCTAGTAATTTGACACGCGCTTTTAATTAGCACAACAAAGCACTTCGAACATATATTACAAGTTGCTACGCAATAGAAACGCACAAGAGTCTACAAACGTTCTTCTAATTTATAAGACAAGTAAGGTATAATGTTTTGCTGGGGAGTTTCTTGCGCCATTTCTTCTAACTTAAACATTAGGAACCAGTGACATCTTTTTTGTGTATTTCGATGTTCAAAAAATGCTAAATGCGTAGAGTAAGAGTATAACCAGCCTTATTTAGACATGTCCTAAAGTTTATAATTAGGATGAGTCCTACAGCTGCCGCCGTTCGTGTAAAAAACAGCCTTATTTATACAAGTCCTAAGGTCGATAATCAAGTGGACATACCCTCGTGTCACTACCAGGATGTGGATGTGCCGACCCATCCCTGGCCTTCAGCACTGGCCCGGCTGCCGCCGGTTCCACCTTTGACGTCTCCAGTTTGGCAGGTTCTTTGTTAGGCGTGCTTGACCTGGTCATGTTCTGAAATCATAGAGATCAGTGTTATAGACTGTGTAAAAGCAGAGTAGTTTTTTGGTCCCTAAAGAAGACTGGTCTAACTGTTTTGTACAGTGGTTTCAGCGTATGCAGGCATGTATTAATTCCGAGGGAATATACTTTGAAAAACAATAAATGTATTGTAAGTCTTATATCTAGTCTTATTAATCAGAATCCAGAAACTTTCAGTATGCCCTAAGTATTACTGTCATAGTAGGAAAAAGACATTTTGATATTTGAGTATTTTTTGTATTTACGACAATTGTACAATAGTTGTTTACGAACTATATTCCTAATTTAAGGAACACAACGTCTTTAGAAATTTAAAATATACAACCAATACGCCTTTCTAACAAATAGAATCCACCTTTATACAGTTACTGCAAAACATATACATCCATAGCACAGGATTAGGTCCTATGTTTGAAATTCATAAGGGAGTTAAATAGGGCGATCAGTTGTCCCCAAAGTTGTTCTCCAGTACCCTGAAAGAAGTCTTTCAGACATTAGCAGTCAAATGGGAACAGAAGAGCATTGTCATTGGCGAAGCGAGGTTAACTAATTTACGTTTCGCTGATGATATTGTCCTTTTCTCTCCTAGAGCCACAGGACTAAAGCAAGTGCTACAAGATCTTAGAGATACGAGCGAGGTTGGCCTAAGATGAACATGTAGAAGACCTGAATCATAACCAACAGCTCCAAAAAGAACATACAAGTAGGCGAAGAGAATATACAATACGTCCAATAACATAAATCTACTTGGGCCAAGGAGTTTCGCAGCAACTATGTGTTAATCTATTTAATTTTTTAAATTGACTGACCACGTTCAAAACACTATACTGCTCTCCAAAACACAAATTATTGATGTGGCTCAAAAAGCTACCCAACTTAAATGGGACTGGGCAGGACTTGTCTGCCGCATGTCTAACAAGCTGTGGGCCCGTAAAACACAAGATTGGGGCCCGGAGATAGCGACACGGGACCGCGGCAGACCACGAAGGAGATGGCGGGATAACCTGGATGTCTTCCTTAAGAATTGGAATGTGAAAGCAAAGAACTGTGATCGTTGGAATGAGTGGACGGAGGCCTTTGTCCAGCAGTGGGACATTACGAGCTAGCTATAATAACCAATACAATACAAAAACGAGTAAAGATTTATTTATTGGTATATTACATTATACTACTCTGTCCAAAAAAGTACCGGGAAAAGGTTAATGATGCACAAAATGTTAGTTATTCTTCCAAATTTATTTTATCGCCTTCAATATTGAAGGCGGCTCTTTCGGAAATGATACACACACACCAATGAATAATCCAATCATCTAAACGTTTTTTAATGAATGAATGTGTCCTCGACGGCTCTTAAGCGAATGAGTTTATACAGAAAATTCAGGTCTTTTGGGACGGCAACATGTTTCATATGCAAGTGATTGTTTCAAATGGTACGGATCGACTAGTGAGACACAGAAAATTCAGCAGCTATCTCTCTCAAACTTGAAAAAGGGTTTTCAGTCACTGTTTCCTTCACTTTTGCGATGTTAACTGTAGTTGAAGACGTTAATGGCCTACCAGCTAACCAGCCAGGCCAAGGCAAATCTTTCATCACATCAGCTCGACCGCTTTTGAAGTATTGTACCACCCTTAAGCTCGGTAGTGAACCTTCCTTAGTTCTCACCTTCTAGGGGACTCTTGAGCAAAACTTTATGTTTCTAGAAGTTGCGATTCAGGCTGGGTATTGTCTGTCACTGACTGAATTTCATCAGGTAAATTATAACAATAAACTTTTATTTCGGATGATACAAATCATAAAACAAAGGGAACAAAGAGATTTTTAGTAAAATTATTAGTGACAAAAAAACTAAAAACAAAAAGCCTCTACAGTTGTACCTTTTACACCACCGTCTGGAGGACAGCGTTCGTGCTACCACGGACCCTACTCATCATAGATGCACTTCTTTTCCTAATGACGGTAAAGAAGTCATCAATAGCGACCTTCGCAAACATTTGTTTATTAAAAGTGACAACTGGCACATGGCCAGCATTCCAAGATTGTTATTATAGCACACATTTGTAAACAACACGTTGTAATTTCGCAGGGCAGGGCAGACTACAGTAAAGGGCGCAAAAAAAAAAAGCAGTCTATACCTTTGCACCGCTACATGGTGGACATCCTGCCCATACGTACAAAACGTTTTAAGAACACATTAATTGTGCGTATAGCTAAGGAGTTGAACTCCCTGCCGAAATCTGTGTTTCCTGATAGCAACAACCTAGGGGTCTTCTAGTCAAGAGAGATTAGGTTACTTGGCAAGCTTCCTCCATTCGTCGACCACATCATCGCTTAACATCTGGTAAGTTAGATGTCAAAAGCGAGCCTATCAATAATAAAAACAAAACAAAAATATAATACTGATTAACTTACCTACACATAACGCTAATGAGAACTACACTATATCAGTCATTGTAATAATACAATTCAATACAAAGTTGTGTCATTCACTATTGTATTGATAACCGTGTTTTAATTGAGTACCGTGCAATCAGTAAGTACTTATGTACTTCAAATGTATTTTATTAAGGTGACATCATTATTACGTCGTTGACCAGTAGCGAGAAAATCAATTAATAAGGGTGGTTCGTCGTGATTTTTGTGCCATTACGAATATTAAGAATTTGTTGATGCAGAAACATATCAAGTCTATAAAGAAAATTGAAGTCTTTTCTATCCACATCAAAACAGTTTTTTTGCTCATTACATAAACATCAGGATGTCTGATCTTTTCACTCTTAGATCTTTCGTTAAACGTACATTCCAGAAAATGCAAACGAAATATTAGATAAAAAATTCAGAACTAGGAAAGAATAGAAAATCAAGAACAAAGGCTTAAAATGTTGGAGAACCATGCAAGACAGAGAGATAGTTTTCTTATTCTAATCTGAATATGAATATAATTTCTATTATAAATAAATACTTTTCACTAAAATTAAATGGCAGTGACATGCGAGAAGCCAGACGAATTGGCAGACAACCTGGACAACCCTAGTCAATAGCAATAACACCACGCTGGGAGTAAAATCACTATTATGAAGCAGAAAGGGGCTTTAACAGTTACTACTCACAGATCTAAGAAAAGTTCGTATTGTAACCACTTTTTTTGCTTTTAATGACATCCTTATCGGAATATAAGTCAAAAACGGTTGAACGGATAGTGAAAAATAGTTGTTTTATAAATATCTAATGTATCTCTCATAATATCACTCTTCACACAATCCATCCATCTTTTCTTTCGTCTCCCTCTCCCTCTCCATCCATCCACACGTCAACTCATAACTCTTTTAGTAACATGCGTTTCATCCCTCCTCTTCACATGACCATACCAAGACAAACGATTCCCTTTCAACTTTTCAGTCACTGGCGCCACTTTCAAACTTCCCCTAATATACTCATTTCTCACTTTATCCATTCTCGTCACACCACACATCCATCTTACAGCTACGTGCAATCTTTTTTCACCCGTCTTTTTCACAGCCCTACATTCTAATCCATGCAGTATGACAGGCCTTATCACGGGCTTGTAGATTTTACCCTTCAACTTGAGGGGCATCCGGGGGTCACAAGTTGTAACCTGTCGCCATTTTATCTCTAATTGTTTTAGTAACGTTCGAAATATCTTCTCAGTCGTCTAAATCCGATTTTACTTTGATCAACAAAGAAGGTGATCCCAAAAATATAGGGCACTACAAACCCATAAACCTACCGTCATCTAAACCAGAGAATAGGCACAATATTAGAACAAATACAACCTATAGAATAAGCTGATTTTAGGAACTGTAGACCACATACATACCTTACGAGTTGATAATCGAATTAGGAATATCAAAGGCAGTTATGTATCGCTTTCATTGTTTATCAAAAAGCTTTTGATATGGTTTCACACGAAAGCATAATTATAGGTAACTTAGAAAGTTCAAAATGTAGAAGAAGAATACCATCAAGACATATTTACAGCGGATGTACTTATTGAAGTCAATAGTACGAAAGCTTGAGAACGAATGAACGAGCTTGGTGAAAAGTGACACATGTCACTTTGACAGAATTCGGGCTGACGTTTGCACGAACCGAGCAGATAAAGGTGCCGACCGTACGGGTGCTGTTCTCTTTCCTCTGTCGGCAGCCGTGCGAAAGACGTCTAGTCTCGGCAACTGTCTCACTGCTCGTTGTATGAAGTGAATACCTAAAGCTTGCATCATAATAAATTAGTTGTGTGATCTGGAATAGTTTATTGCTCGTTACCCAGTCATCGCCCACAAAACAGAGTCCCTGGACAGAACTTCGATGGTGATCGGCATCCTGCACCGACATACAAAAGTACAGAGGCGGACTTAATGCCTTAGGCACTTCCTACTAGTCCACAACCACCAACCAACCAACTCCTGTCAACTATTGGGCCAAGCTGTCCTGTCAAAAAAGGTGTACAGCAAGGGGATCCCCTTAACCCCAAAATCTTTGTTGAGATACCAGAATCAATAATGCTAAAATACATAAACTAAACAAAGGGAAATACCTAAGTCATCTCAGATTTGCAATCCTGGTTGTGTTATCCGAGCTCTCAACTACAACATATGATTGAAACTCTTCATAAAGCTAGCTAAAAGTGGAACTTAACAATAATAATAATTTATTGATAAATTTAAAACTAGCTCAGGTACATTCTTGGGTTACGCAGCCACATATTATTTGGACTAGTTAGTGGGTGCAGTACTGTTCTTCTAGATAGGTTACGAGGTAACCTGAGTTAAGAAGAGACAGTTGCGATCCCCAGTTGTTGGTTGACCTGTTTCTAGCAACTTGAAATGAACATCACTAAAACACGTCGAACACATTAAAACGTGAAACATTAGAATAAGTTGAACAATATACTGACTAAGGAAAACAAATTCGTTGCAACAAGGATAGTAAAGAGCTGGAAGTAGAGTCAAAAATACATGGTCAAAATACTGGAGCTTCAAAGAAATATTTAAAAGCTATAGCCCATATACCTAAAAAATAGAGTTATGGACACGTGTTTTATCCCACGCTTAACATACGCGTACCAAACCTAGCAGCTCACTAACAGCACAAAAAACGAAGTAGTCACAGAGTAAGTGACTACTTCACTGAAGTGAATGAGTGAGTGGGGAAGTGAGAGTGAGTGAGTAGAGTAGAGTAGAGTAGAGGTATGGAGTGTAGTACACACTCCATACCTCTTGGACAGGTGAGTAAAAAGTATTTCTTCATGTTAATGTTTTTGGCTTGGATACTAAGTCCTTTAAGCCATGTCTTCCTATGAATAGTTAATTTTTTCACCGTTAAATTATTGATGCATATTCATTTTTTTTTTTTGTAGTATTTGGCAGAAACAGTATCAATTCAACCTTCTCGGCAAACTTCGCTGAGGTAGTCAAGACTACAATAAAATTCTCAGCTCATTTAACATATTGTCTAGTTGTGCAGACACTTGAGATACCAAACTACACCAATTTTACATCACAATATCCACTAGGGATCAATTTGCAAATAGTTCAAACCGTCACTGAACTTCAATCGAAGAAATCCCGCCAAAAACTATAAAAAGTGTCTTAACACACTATGCCAAAGGTACGCGACCGAAGTTCGGCATGATTACGCCTGCAATGCTATTTGAATTACTGACGACACATTATGGCGAAATTACGTTGCGTTATAGCATACAGCCAAACTTCGGTCCGGCGTAAGTTCAGCGGCAATTCGGCGGCAACGTAGTGTAGAGCACACATTATACGCGACGGAAATTCGGTTCAATTGCCGATGAAGATCCGGGACGGGGAGCAGCGGGAGCAGACATGGCGCGCCCAGCGTTTCCGCCCGTTGTGTTTATTAAAATAATAACGGAACCCTAACAGAATCACTTTGTTCTGCGTCTGTCTGTCCAGCTGTTAATTTAACACGACACGACGCCACGACAGCGGCCGAGACACTGAATATACACAAAGCTGCGCAACTGAATTTCTGCCACGTAAGTTCACTTATGGTGTGTCTTGTCAGCTGAACACGTCGGAACGTAAAATCAGCCGCCAAACTTCGGTCGCGTACCTTGTAATGGCATAGTGTGTTTAGACACAAAGAGTACAAAAAGTAAGGCACACAGATATAACAGTAAAAACAATAGACGCTCATAACTAAACACAAAAATTAAATGCTGAACATGTAGCGCGACTTAAAGACGACGGCGATGGACGAAAACAGCATGGCATGGATCATTAGACAAACGCCATAAAGGTAGACGCTACGCGCGCTGGGAGGATGATATCAGGAAAATAGCTGGATCGCAATGAAAACAGAATCAGAATATTTGGAATAGGCCTTCACCTGGAAGGGGTTTCAAACTAAACCTATAAGTATAATTTATTGCTGAGTGGCTAACATTCAAATTAAACTTCTAGCTATAAGTGAGCTACTTTGTAAATTTATCATATTTTTACTTGTCTTATTTTAACAAAAAAAAAAAAACATTATTATTAATGTTTTTTTTTTGTTAATGATAGGCTCGCGTTTGACCACCATCTCACCTGTTGGTAAGCGATGATGTGGTCGACGATGGAGCACGCTTGCCTAAAACATACATTTATTAAGAAATAAAAGGCTTTTTATATTTATTTTATCGTACCATTCCAGTAAAATGGATTTGCTCTTGCCTGCTCAATCAGGCACTAGTTTAAATAAAATAAATCTAAACCAACTAAATTACAGACAGGTAAAATTGTATGTGTCTGCAAGTTCATTTGACGTTATCCGATTAGGGAACTTCTTTCACTGAAGACACCTATCGCTGAGTGTCTTAAACTACTATCCCGGAAAAATATACGGTTCCTATGGGTTAGTAGACGGGGGCATACCCGCGGGAAATAAACTAGTTTTAAATTAAAATACTGACCATCACAGCAGTCATGACTTGTTGCATGATAGACGGCTGTTTATTGGCGTCACCGCCGGTTGGCTTCGACTTTCGGATGTCAAACACGGCGGGCCTTCGACTCACCCCGGAGGTTCCTAGAAAATACAATGTAGAAGATGAAAACAGGTTCTTTTGAATAGGTTCTAATAGCAGCCCAGAACCTGGTAGGTTTGCGGTTGATAGGGTCAGCTGCTATAACATGGTACTTTAACGGCAGACGCAGCTTGGTGCCGAACAACATTGCTTAAGTCTTCCTCCGACATTTCGTATATTTTGTAGGTACTAGCAGCGGCTTCGCCCGCCTGATAATAGAAAATTATCCAAGGGTTATAGGATATTCCCAGGATATAAAAGTATCCTTTGCTATTCCAAGACATGATTTACCCGTGTGTCAAATTTCATCCAAATCCGTCCAGGCGTTCGGGCGTAAAGAAGTAACAAACATACACACACAATCACGAACTTTCGCCTTTATAATCATGAGTGTCATACAGTGGCATCTTATGGGCTTTCTAGAGACAGCTTAAACCTCTGACGAAAGGATTTGTATTAAAACCAACTACCAGTTTACCGGTCACTCTGTTCGACGGCAGAAGTTTCCTTGACGAGATCTATTATAAAGATTTAGAAAGAAAAATGAAAGAAAGAAAAAGAGTTTATTTACGTCAAACATGGCGCCCTATACTGCTTTTGACTTACCTTTACTCTACTTTTCTTAACCATACCATCATAAAATAATCGCTAAGGCCAGGTCCGAGTGCATTACGATTTATCCGAACATCGGTAGGCAAACGACTCTACACCTTATCAGTCCAGCAGGCCTTTGTGTCGGCCGTTTTGAATGTGATTACGATGATTCTGTTAGCCTTTTGAGCATTTTTTCCATTGTCAACATGGCAGGCAAATATTTTGATGGTCAATGTGTATTCCTCCTTTATAATACCTGCATATATCTGTTCCATCTATATATATATAAAAATAAATTTCTGTTCGTTAGTCTCTATAAAACTCGAGAACGGCTGGACCGATTTGGCCTTGAAATATTCGTGATACTCCAGGGAAAGTTTAAACGCTGAGAAAATATGGAAAAGTTCACGAAAAAAAAAATCCGAATACAACGCCATCTCTAATGAAAATGTAATTTTAAAATGAATTATGCTGGTTCTGGTAATGCCAGTAGATGGCGTTATCCTTTGACAGTTTGGCTAAAAGGTATCACAACATGACTATTCGCCGGGAAAGCTAGTCTATATATATAAAAGAAAGTCGTGTTAGTTACACTATTTATAACTCAAGAATGGCTGAACCGATTTGGCTGAAAGTTGGTGGGGAGGTAGCTTGGAACCAGGAGATTGACATAGGATACTTTTTTTTTTGAGTAGGGTAGAGTAGGGTAGAGTAGGGTAGAGTAGGGTAGAGTAGGGTAGAGTAGGGTAGGTAGAGTAGGGTAGAGTAGGGTACAGTAAGGTAGAGTAGGATAGAGTTGGGTAGAGTAGGATAGGCGGTACGAAGTTCGCCGGGTCAGCTAGTATTGAATAAAACTGAAAGTCATGAAAGTTGACTTACCGTGTATAGTCTGTTGGTACATAGGATGTGCTTGGCCGTCATCGTTGGAGGTCCGGCGTCTGCGCTCACCCACGGATTGTGTACTACGGGTGATCGCTGCATCCAGACGTTGTTCTGAAACGTACACAATTCACTTTAGAAAGAAAACAAAGAAAAAAACCGAACAAGTGCGAGTCGGACTCGCGCACTGAGAGTTCCGTACAACGTACCTATGAAAACAGTTCATTTCCCGAATTGAGTTACGAAGATTTTCCCGAACCGCAAAAAAAGTTATTTTTTTGTGACGTAACTACAAATTTAGTTTTCAGATTTTTCCCTATACGTGTGCTATGAGACCTTTCTTCATGCCAAATTTCAGGATTCTAGGTCAACGGGAAGTACCCTATGAATTTTAATTCCCTTAAGAGTATCGAAATAGACGATTTTTGTGACATAAACGGCCGTATCTTTTAATTTCAACTCCATACCTCGCGTTCCCGAGATAAAGAGTCTTGACAGACAGACAGACGGAAAACAAAGTGATCCTATAAGGGATCCTTTTTTTCCTTATGAGGAACGGAACCCTAAAAACACACAACATCATCAAAATTTATTTGGCGATTTTATTACAAGTTTTTGCGTGTGACAGTTGACAGGAGAGAATAAAAGGAAAATGTGTTGCATCGACGCCAAGTAACATGGAATAAGAGCAGGAAGATGATGTTGGTAACCTAGTGACCGAAACTAGACAGTACTTTATTTAAAAAAGAATAAATTCCTATTATACACTCCACTATTCGAATTATTAAAGGGGTGATTAGACGGTTGCAAACTAACGTTCCAACCAAGGCGACATTGGTTTATGTGTTTGGTTTGTGTTGCGGCTACATGGATGTAAACCACGCGCCAACCCGTTCGGTGGTTGGGAAAACGTGCCCCCAACCAAGGGCGTTGAAGGTCATGGATTACAACTGCTGTCTACACGGATTGAAACCAGCAAGGTCACCTTGGTTGGGACTTTAGTTTGCAACCGTTTGATCACCCCTTAACCAAGCCAATTCACACACTTATCCGAGCGCAATGTGCAACGTTTGAAAAAAAAAGCTAAGTTTTCTCTTTACGCATTAGACTGTATTGCGCAAAAGTGCAATGTTATTATGTACAATTATTATGTAAGGAACCTACGGTCAAGGTAATTTACCAGGAAAACGCAATATCAGCATGACTCAGCACAATCGATCATTAGCCTTTTCTTAGAATCCAGCGTTTATTCTGTAATTTTCAAAACTTTACCGATAATGTAGTCGATAAATGGAACGATTGAGATAATTTTGTACCTCCTTATTTTATAACAGGAATAGAGTAAGAATAATATAGCATAATCAAAAGTCTATGATATCCCCACTGTAGGGACACAAGCATCCTCCTCGTGGGGGGAATTGTCCTATATTCCTTCACGCGGGCCCAGTGCGATGTGCGGTGGATGTCACGTCTTCGTTCTCAGAAATTACGGCCTCCACACGATGTTTTTCTTCATCGTTTTGAGAGAAACTCGGAAAAACCTAATAACAGACATAATGAAGTCATCTTGTACGAGTAACTTTATGGATTTTATTATTGGAGACGAAGATTACGATGATGTAAAAACTAACTGTAAACTACCAAGTTATGTGACCTTTGCGGTCTATAGGGGTATATAGGATTGCGGTATATAGGATCTTTTATTATTGTTCCTTGGTCTAACACTACGACATAAAATGCACAGATGGAGTTGCAGACGCAGTGCTGTTAAGAGGCTCCTTTTCCACTCGCCTATCGTCAACATCGAGCATGGTTTAAAGCTTGTTACTTCATCTAACGCAATCCAACGCGATGTTTAACGAAAAGGCAACGCAAAAAAAGTAAGATAACGCCAGAAAACTCTGTTAGCATTCGGTAATTCCGTGATTTACTCCAATATTTTATAAAACTTGTTCCAGGAAATACGTGTTTATTTTAAACCCCAAAGTTTTTGAAAAAAATTTCGTCATTCAGAATCTTGATTAAATTTGCAAGGCTTCTATTGTTATACTTTTACCGACTTCAAAAACAGGAGTAGGTTATTGAGTAAATTAAGAAGTGTCAAAGTTCATGCAAAATAGCAGATTTTCAGAGGTCTTTACTGGATTATTTTTACACAAATTTATGAATTGATTTCAATAGAACTCTAGGCAATATCCACAAAATGGTGTTTCCAAAATATCTAATGCAAAATGTGTAATAACGTCATAACCGCGTAAGAGCGGTTGTATGAAAAATAGTGAGAATGTAGGTCGAGTTGCATCCCCTTAAGACTATTATAAATGCAGTTATAATATATATGTATAATAAATCATAACCAGCCGAAGAAGGGTAGGCGACAAACATTCACGAAGTGTGTGCGTATCTGTGTCAGAATCTACATACCGACAGCAGTCACGCATTTATGTTACAAAAGGTTTCCATTGCTGGACGTCAATCGTCATAATTATCGACTGTCATCATCAACTCTAGCATATTATCATTAACAAGTGCGTTGGGGTTCAATAAAAGCGCTTCCTTGAATTGCAGAACCACAGGATAAAATTGAGAGACGAAATTTTGCGCAGACCATCCGTCAAATGATCCGTGTGCCAGATTATCAGTCAAAATCTTACAAGTCTAAGTAGTGTATATAGACTTGGTAACTACCAGTCTTATTTTTTTTTTTTGGGGTGTTAATCCTCATGGATGTCCTCTGCCCAAGGGTGAGTGGAGGGGTTTGTCAGACTTACTAATTAAACCTACCCCGTTGTCCCCTTGTACACTTGTATCGGGGTCTGCGGGTGCAGTGTGATTTTCGCTCTACCTACCATCGTCTTGCGCCAACCTGTCTGCTTTTCATCATCCAACTAATGGTGACTACAACCACCTGGCGCTATCTAAATTTATATTATAATAATACAACGTGGCGCCGACAATACGACAATAAATTTAAACTCTTGTAGTAATAGTCCGTAGGAATATTATTAAACAACCAAATAATCCTAAAATCGAAATATAAATGATGTTTTTTTTTTTTCAAAAAAGTAAATAGAATAAAATCGTAAACAAAACAGAACATCATTTATAAATATCGCTACATTAAACTGTGGCAACAGCGCCGTGTCATGTAATGACGTAATCTTTTGGCCCCATTATTATGAATGCTCAATAAAAACAATTAAACCAAATCAAAGAAATTTTTTATTAATAAAATTATTAATCTTAATCCCTATTCCATTACTTAACACTTACATCACATACCTATTGTCGATATTAAATAATGTCGACCTGCCCTACGCAGACTAGACGTAGGGTTGCGTTCAAAGTAATTTAAAATTCTATCGTCTAGTGTTACTCACGTATAGGAACACTATACAATTGTGGGTTGAATTTTCCGCATCCTCTGGACAGCTTGAACAATAATGCGCCCATTGGTCGGACCAGGTCGGACAATCTCGGGTGTCCCACACCTCTCTCGGTATGTCCGTACAGACAAAGCGGCGTCTTTGTGGCACTCCCCTTAAATTATTAAAATTATGTCAGAGTACTCCGAAGCTAATTGTATTGATGTATGGTAATTCTAAAATAACACGTAAATACATTACAGTACTTTTCAAATAAAAATAGAACGTCATTAACCTTGATATGGCAACTGTCACTTTAACTTGATTAATCATTAACTGTTTTAAGGGTTTTAAGGTTTACACTTAGGTTTTAAGGTTATATGTTTTTGGCACTGAATATGATTTTTTCTTAGTTGCCAAAGAAGTTTTTTTTTTCTTTTTGGAATCGTGAACTCCATATACATCATGTAGAAAATGCTGAAAATGAAAAAAAAATGTCCTGTGACCAAACTACTGGATTTATTCGAATAATTTTTGGTATGCAGACTGGGAACATCATGAGGTATACGCAGTTTAATTTACTGTCGTATTGTCGGCGCTACGTTGTATAATGCATAGTGCATGTGGATGTACTACCGATGCTACCTTAGAAAAGCTAGCCTCGCCACTATCTTTTGGATTGGCAAAAATCTCAGAGAAGACCGTTACCATAGTGTTGACTAGGAGAAAATATGCAGAAATCTACATAATGCTTGTCACTGCCAGCATGTTTTGACACATCCTTTTGATTCTTTGGGGTGGATTTATTCTGATCAAAAACCCTATTTGTGTCAAAGAATTCGCTTAATAAGTACCTTATTTTGATTAGGTTTTTTTTTTTGGTACCTTTATCTGTACTGTATTGCAAATACCCGATATATCCTTGACATATCCGGGATATATATGTTACTTATTTCAATGATCGCTTTTCACTTTATTAAACATAGTTTATATTTATGATCGCCGTATTCTTTTATCAAATCTGGGATTTCTTTCCGTTGTTGAAGTAGAGATCGATGTTGCATGCTTAGTTGGGGAGTATTAAGTACGCATAGTAACGCCTAATTGAATATGTACCGTACCTTCACTAGGCTTAACCTAGTCAAGGTCACGAGCAACCGGCTTGTGTTGTTGTTCTTATAGAATTTACGCACTTCTTGCGGAGCTACAATCGTTGCAAGTTGCAAATGCAGCATGACTTTGAAGAAATATGCAAATAACTACTCTATATTTTTACTAAAGTGAGAGTAACAGATTATAAAAAAAAAATGAAAAGTATTGCACGTTACATTAAGTGTTACAAAACATCTCAATTCTAATGTCGGCCAAACAAATAACTAGCGTATCACTGAATGAAGATGGTATTGAAACTATCATACGACTCTTCGCAACGCAGACATAGTAAACAAGATTACAGCAATGACTCTTGAACAGACGGCGTCATTATTGTTTACCGACATTTATTTTATTAGAATTGTGTGTGAATCTGTATTCTAAAGTCAGCTGATGTTACAAACACAGCACAAAATCACGCCTTTATTCCCGGAAGAATTGAATTATTTTAGTTAACACCAGTTATGTTCGAGAATAAGTCCCATATAGATAGCCTATTTAGCCATATTTGTTTAAAATACGAACTCGTTAAACAATATAACGTTAAAAGATTTTTATCAGGTTTGTATAGCAAAACAAAACAATTTAATGACAGTGCCATAATGGAGCCAAAGTATTTAAGTGAGCATAGAAACGTTATGCATTATGTATTTTGCGCGCTGTGGTGTGGCATATTCCGTGAGACTTACACATTCATAACGCACACCAGATTAATTAAATTCTAGCACTGTTTAACACCTGGAACAGTTCTAGCAGTTAATTATATCAGCACCGGGACTGCCGTTCATTTAGCTTTCATCTATAACGTATTACAGCGATATTAAATCATGTCTAAAATTAAGTTGAATTGTTTTTATCGTACGAAGACAAACATCGGCATGATAAATGTTCGCTACTTATGCTATAACCACAGCTAATTCAAGGCCGGCCGCATGCTATTTTGCATGTAAGTGTAACAGATTTATATTGTTAAATCTGCGTAGTGCAATTTAATTTTACCTTAATTTTTCTAACACAGCCATTGTTTTTTTTTCTCGAACGGTATGCAACAATTTATATAACGCCAAGAAATTCCTAAATTGTGTTGTTTTAATGAAGAATGTGTAGTTTATAAATCGTGTGTCGCGCAGTTTGTGTTCTAATATTAGACTAATATACCTGTACAGTTAATGCAGACAAATTCTTGTTTTGTGGCTAAAATTATATACGTTTTCAACAATCGTGTACATATTAAAGACTACAGATGTATTATTTGCCTGTATCTGCACTCACCGGGCACCTTTGAGTTCGGACAAAAATAATTATGGCTCAGTGTATTGTACATATACAATAGTATATCTGCCACTCAATGCGTCTAGCAGACAATCAAACTTATTTTTATGATCTATCTTCATGAACAGACATTGCCTCCTTTCAGTAAAATGTGTCAAGAAACTTGTAAACAGCTTGGGCATACATCGGTCATGTATAATAGATAGCTCAGCTGTTCAGTAGAATTTGTGTGAAGTGTAATTCCCAGTATTCAATAAGTTATGACATCATCGATTACCATCAGGCAGATAGTGGTCAAACGGGAGCCTATCAAAAATAAAAAAAAGTTATGATAATGAATAACCACAAACAAAATAACTCTAATCTCGGTAAGTCTCGCGTTAACATCGACCCTTACGACTAGCTAGACGCTTGGCGAGGAGCCAGCGCGGGTGCGGGGCGTGCGGCTCAAATATGTAGGCGCACTCTGGCAAACATTGTGGGATCTACTACACTTTCCGTCGATAATAAATCTATATTTACAAACGAATTACATAACTTACCGTTTATTTGTCAACACAGTGAGTTTTTACACTTTGTAATATTTCGACTACTAAAATGAGGCTAAGATAATGAAAATAATAACAATAAAAAAAAAACCGGGCAAGTGCGATTAGGACTCGCGCACTGAGCGTTCCGTTTGAAAACAGTTCAATTCCCGAATTGAGTTACGAAGATTATTCCGAATCGCAAAAAATGTTTGTTTTTTTGTGATGTAACTACATATTTACAGTTTTCAGATTTTTTTCCTATACTTATGCTATGAGACCTTGCTTCATGCCAAATTTCAGGATTCTAGGTCAACGGGAAGTACGGGTTATGATTTTTGATTCCCTTGAGAGTGTCGAAATACACGTTTTTTGCAACATTATACGGCCGTTCTTTTAACTCAGAAATTTGATTTTTTCACAGCTTCTAGAGACCGCAGACTTGATTATATGATTTTAATTTCAACTCGTTATTTCCACGCGTTCCCGAGATAAAGGATCTTGACAGACAAACAAAGTGATCTTATAAGGGTTCCGGTTTTCCTTTAATCGTACCAAACACTGGCACGTCAGTTTTAATGATGTCATGACAGTCCTAAGCCGGACCTAAGCCGATTCCGATACCGCGCTAGCAATTCAGCAAAATCAAAACAGAAAGGTCATAAAGAAAGCTACGTGTTCTACGCTTGACACTAATATTTTCACGTCACTTAATTCATCCACTCACCTCGTTTTTGTCTCCGTTCGTCACTGGCTCGTCGTACTTCTTTTTCTTTCTTAACTGGGATCTTTTTAACAGGTTCCTTTTGTTTGGTCCCAGTCGCTGCACTCCAAGTTCCAGAGCGCGCTCTGACTTCCTCCACTTCCTTTACAGTCGCCTTAGCGCCTTTCTTGACAGGTACCACCGCTACATTTTCATTAATCTTGAATAATTCAGCTTTGGCAGAAGGCTCTTCTTTGAGGGCCTGTAATTTATTAAAATATTTCAAGCTATGTTGCTATAGTTTGTGTATTTTAAATCGCTTTGAAATTTACAATCTTAAAATACTTACTTTGTCTTCGCTCCTTTTAACCCAAATGTCCTCAGAACTAGCGGCTACTCCATCAACATTATCTAGTTCAGTAGATCTAATTTCGATTAAACTACTATCAAAATAATCTTTATCAAAGTGGAGATTCTGTCTTGCAAATATAGAACGAACATTTGGCCGCTGTTCTTCAGCGCCTTTGGTCCCAAAGTGAACGGTATGCGCGTTATGCACATGCGAGCGCAGAGCTTTCTTCACGGCGGGGGACGCAGGCGGTGGCGGTGCAGCCGGAGCAACAGGAGGAGTCGTTGTTACCAGGAACTTATGGCGAGCTCCCATCACTGTCCTCTTCGGAGGATCATGTCGATCAGCTGCGACATTACTGTCAGTAGGTGCCAGATCGCTAACAACATTTGCATTCTGGTCTTCTGTTTCAGGAGTGCTAAAATTTTTAGAAGCCTTTTTGCCTCTAGAATTTTTTTTTTCCCAACTATCTCCTAACAAGGATAGTAGATCGCTATCTTTTCTCTCATCGTCTTCATCTTCTTCGCGGCATTGTGATAATCGTCGACGCTCCGGAAATGGGAAAGGTGAATTAGAGTTTCTACTTGAAAGACTGTTGCAGTGATTCATAAAATAGTGCTGAAAGAAACTATCCGTTTCTGGAGTATCATTATTGTCGCCTTGGATTATATCCTTTAGAGCGGCTAGTGAAGTGATGGTGTTGTAGTTTATAGCATTAACTAAGTCTTCGCTGTCGGTGGAGCTGGCCGAGACGCTGCCACCGCCGTCCTCGTCAGCCAATTTGCTCATTTGCTGACATACTTCTTCTAAAGAGATGTCAGTATCTTGAGTCTCAGCTTTTTTCTTCTTCTCATTTTTACGTCCGCTCTTCTTTACTTTTACATTTGAGGTTGCTTTTTTTTCGGTATCCATTGAACAGCATGTGCCTTTATGGTTTAGCCAAATCTAAGATATTTAGAAAAGTGATAAATTACTTAAGGCACTTACTAACTTTACACAGTTTTTATTCACAAAAAGTCACATGATAGTACAATATAATGTCACAAGTTAAGTAATATCGTAACAAGTTTCGTGGCTTCCGTCACCGAACATAGGGCATGGTGCTGTTGTATGATTCCAAACTATGTCCAGGGAACATTTTACGAATCTGGAATTAAAATTGTTTGCACGATCACGTCACTGCTTTATTTTCACTGATTTATTTTGCTAGGTACTTGCCGCGTAGTCTTGGAAATGGCAACAAATTTTGAAACGAATAAGACAAAATTTAAATGCTGAATAATCTACTCTGAGAAACATTGTGTGCTAAAGTGATTTTTTCTAGTGATAAATCGCCTTGGATGCCTCTTCCTCTGAAATATCATTATAATACGAATACAAAATGTTGATATGTGTGCGTAAACATACAAGGATATTATCGGTTATAGAAGTTAATAAGAGCGTGAAAAGATTTTGTTTTGTAACTTGTAATGTTAAAAAAAAGTATTATTCATAAAATAATTCGAAAAAAAAAACATTGAAAATCCTAAATAACATTACATTACGCTGTTATAAGTTATTTAGTTTTTCCATTTTTTTTTTCTGAAAGGTCAGTTAGAGAGTGTACGTGTAAGGTACACCCATATTTTGCCAGTTATGCTCTGTCCAGTCACATCAAACAGAAGCCAGCCCAGCCAGAGTTCATATTACAACTTCATGTACCTATTCTCAATGACAATCCAATCCCTTTTTTTTTCGGGGGGAAACCTTCGAAAGGCGCCCGGACTTTGGGGATAAGTCCGGGGAGTGTGGGATTTTTACCTCACTAAAATCACCCCGGTGATCACCATCAGCACATAATTATAGAAGACAATCTAATCCCTGCCAGGGTTACGGATTTTTGAAAGAGCTACCATTGCCCTCGTAACTGAAGGAACACTCGGTGTTAGTCAGTAAAAATCTGGCACTCCCTCTCACTCCATCCAGAGCGGAAAGTATCATTTGATGACCACCGAAGTAAAAACAATTTAAATTAAATTATTTTTAATTGTTATTATTGTAGGATTTATTACTAGGAAATCTTATAGCACACTTGGTTAATTTATTCGCGCAGCCACTTCACTGTTATCTAATCAAAATTTGTTTTAACAACACGTGAAGTTTACGACGTTAACGATGAGCAAAGACCATGATTTGTTAAATCTCTTTTCAAGTGTCCATCCAAAGCGAAATTACGTGTCTACTAGTCATCGATATATTATTTCCATTGTAGACGATAATTCTCGTGATAATTTAAAATAATATTTCTGAATATTAATATCCATTATCTGTTAATTTTTAATAAAATATACATAGTAACCACCACGGATATCTATGGTAACCACTGATTTAGTCAGGGGTAAATATTTCGAGTAATTAATTTTAAGGTTTAAGAAAAAAACGGTCAAGTGCTAGTGGGACTTGCATTATCATTGTCCCCCAATGATAATGCAAGTCCCACGTCTTGTCTTGCGAAATCTTAAGATTCTAAGCCTATCTGCAAACGTCTTGCGAGTGTCGACAATTGAGGCATAGAGAACCCTTTGTGCTCAAGTCCGATTCAGCCTTGACCGGTTTTATTATTTGTTGTTAAACTTTAGTATTTACCTAGCACTTTACGTATATGGAATGGAGTTTTGCGGTAGGTTAGTAAAGATAAGTTCTGGAGCTACGAGAAAACGCTCTTTGCTAACTGCATTAACCTAACCAAATATAATATATGTAGGTAGCAAAAGTCCGGCACACCCTCTTGCTCCATTCAGAGCGGGAGAAGATATTTGAATTTTATCTACAGGCAGAAAGAAAATGAACTACACAAAAACTTTTTTCATAACATTCGAACCTGTTTCTAATAAGGACCAAAAATGTCCTTTGGACCAACTTAAGTTTGAGCACTAGAAAATACAGAAATCGCAAGTAACTTTTCCCATCACTGATTTACACGGGGCCACTTTGGGTTTCCTACAATAAAATAATCTTCAAAAAAGAAAAAAAATATAACCCAAGTAAAAGATTTCGATCAATAAGAAACTCCTCCCACTTGAAAGTCGGTTAAAAAGAACTATTTTAGAAAGAAGAAAATTCCTAATTACGCACTAGCAATTCTCAGACTTAAACGCTCTCTGTATAAAAGAGAGCAATACCACAACAGTCAAAGATTGTATCGATATTTACGGAAGCAGTTTTATAAATGCTTAAAATGGTTGGTCGGCTTACATCTCGCCCGTTCACAACACCGTAATAATGTCAATCAAAGAATAAAGTACACAAACACTCCACCACAGCATACAATAGAACCGAACAGCATCCATAAAGTAATTAGACGAGATCAAGGAGTCATCAGTCCATCACATGACATCTCAACGCTGTCTTAATAGAGGCACGATGAATGGCCGTGTACCGAATAATAATAGCCCCAGAAGTACCTCACGCACTGTGTCACAATCCTATTGTCTTTGATAATATTGTATATTGACGGCGCAGTTGACGTAGTGGTTGAACCGTTGAGCGATTGACTGCTCGCTGCGTGTCGTGGCTTCGATTCCCGCATGAAACAAAGACTTATACGGCCTACAGATAGTTTTCCGGGTCTGGGATGTCTTTTGCATGTGACTTTACAAGTTTAAAAATGCACCCACAATTCAGAAGAAAAAAATAGAAGCATCTTTATCGTTAATAGATTAGCAGCAGATGTGTGTAACTCATTATAAAATCAAGCAACAGTTTTCGCAGTAATTGTTGTTTGAATGACAAGTTAGAATGGAGCTACCTACGCATAGTCCCAAAAATACTGCTATTATACGCTGTAGATTACGTATGGCACAATATTGAGATCCTATCGACCTTGAGTTATGCTATAAATGGATTGTATTGCTAATTAATAGACGAACCACTGTGCATGGAAAACAATGTGTGCAAAGTGGCAGTAGTATACTTCCAGTTGTGCGATTAATAGTAGCAATGGGTACTGTAATGGGATACATCCAAATCTTGATGTGTATATTGTCACGATGTGGCATAGATAATATCAAAAAAGCACAAGCTAGACAGAAAGCTGCATAAAAAAGGAAAGAATTTTCATTGAAATATTTTTGATAGGGATCACCATAAATAATAAATTCAAACTAGCGACAATATGTTTCTAGCTGACCCGACAGCCGTTGTCCTGTCTTAGGTATAAACTGCCAAACACGCGAAGGTAGACGTCGTAGTTTTCCGAAATATTTCAGTTTTTCGCGCCCTTTTCTTATTTTTTTCTTATGAACCTTTTCCTGACAATAACAAATACTACGAACAAAGAATTAGCGAAATTGGTCCAGCCGTACACGCGTGATGACGTGACCAAGAGAAATAGTGATTCATTTATATACATATATTATATGTATAGAATAGATACTATACTGTTTGTAGTAAACACTATAATAGTTTTGACTGGTTTCATCAAAATTAACTGTGTTAATAATTGTTTTATTATTTTAATTTAAAAAAAAAATTTAGCTTTTAAAATGTTCACAAAAAAAAAACTAACAACCTGACAGGTTTTTGAGTAAGTAATTTAAAGAAATTATAACTGTACAAAAGTACTTCTGACTAATTCTTGAAGTAAAAAATGGTTTTAACCATTTAACATAGTTTTGACAGAGTTATACACGAGTACATGTAAATGAGCATCTAGTAAGACCTTATTGAGATATCAAAATCTGTAAATGTGGTCAAGGATTTGACCAATATCCAATAGCTATCAGACATAAATAATTGTGAGTCGTGTTAGTATATTGAAACTGTATTCTAGCCGATTATTTAATTTTCCTAGTCAAGCCATGTTGAGATTAATGAACGATCGATGCTAATGCGGGTGCACAAGGACGCCGTCACAACGTGCATAACAACTACTAAGCTAGGGCTACTCTGATGTAAATATACAGGTTTTAGAAGGCCAATGTTCAATTCTAGACTTGTAGTGATCATTCAATACAGGGTGGTTGCTGAAACTTTCAGATTAATCACAAAATAATTGTTAATTTTTATGAACAGCTTTAAACCATTTTATTAACTGTAATGATTTATGGCGTAGAATTGTTGCATCGGTTATGAAACCCAATTTGCCTGCTGCGGTCTTCCCGTCCGATTATTATTAAGGTGTCTTCAAAGCTAGAGTGAATAGGCTCTTTACCAATAACGATTGCATCACTGCTTACCATCAGTTGGGATTGCAGTCAAAAACTGTGTCATTTAAAAAGGAACATCCCATACCAACGCTAAGAAGTTTTAGCATTAGTTACAAGAAAATTTATAGAAAATTTCTTTTGACGAATTTTCCTTTGTTAAAAAATCATATCGCAGTAGAAACTAGAATTGTAGTATCAACAGGAAATGAACTATTCCGAACGAATGAATGAACCGGCTTCAAGGAAAACCAGGAAAACAACGAGACGAGAACAACAGGCTCATTACACTAGTATGTGTTTGGGTGATTCTTTGAAACCGAGAGACTGTCTCATTAATCTGGCCAAGTTTTTTCTTTACAATTTGATAATTTTATTTGTATATTATTTTCCCCAATTACTAAATGTATCAAAGGCACTCATTTGAGCCCAGTGGCTTACGACACAAAATAGATAGGTAGGAAAACTGGGCCAGATGAATGAGACATTTTCTCGGTTTCAAAGAATCACCCGTTTCAACATTCGTTCTGGAAATAATGAACTTATAGCCTCGAGAATCGGTTAAGAAACACATTTTCTACATAGAAATAGTCTACCACTCAAGTCAAATATTCAGACAATAGATTTTAAACTAACAAACTTAAAGTACCTATACGAAGAGGATAGAAATTACGTCATTTTACTATCATCCATCATTACTTTACTAAAGTCCATTAACCGAATACGCCATACATTATAATCACACAGTTTATGTTGAATGTGTATTTCTCGTGGGAAAACAATAACACTTATTTTCTTCGTTGCTCAGCATTTAAAGAAAATATTTTGTATTGTCGGCATTATTTCAGAGAAACGCTAAACGTTACAAAATTATAATTCCACGATTTATTCGCACTTTACTAAAAAAACATTTGAGGTGCATTAAATATTTTAATTGAGCAAACAATTGGTACTTATATTAAATCAAAATTGGTTGATTATTACCGACAGAAATGCCAAGAAACAATTGTCACCATCTGAAGAATGTGACGACATTTTGTAGGTACATATACAACATAATTTACGTCAATTATTCATCTTACAATCAATTTGAACAGGGACATGCGTGACTTGTATGTAACGATGGTAACGACTTGATTTCTCATTTTCCAGTTTCATTACACAAAACGTGTATTAAATAAAATTAACGTTCTAAATTAACTTAAGTTTTTGCGCGAACACAAGTAAGTAATATAGTTTGAACAATTTTCATGCGTGTATATTGACACGCAAATTGCTAGTATTTCAATCATCCTGTACTAATGAATGATGATTAAAACGGTTGCATTTACAAGACTGGAAAAAAATATTTCATGATTTCTCTGTACCTTTTGTATGGAACAACAGTAACGATATCAAATCTAAATAGTCTATTTACATGCAAGACAAGACCATTGTCTAGTCTTGAACTTCATTTTATAAGTTGCTTAGTACATTGGTGAATTAAAGAAATAAAGACATCTCTTCCGCTTTTAGTGAAAACTAAAGAAAAACACTACTATAAAAGAACGCAGTCGAGTTATGTCAACAAGCTATGGGAACGCGCAGTAATCTAGTTAATCTTCATTGATAGGAAAGTTGATCTGCGTTCAAAACCCAACTTGCTAATATAGGTCTCACAGCTGCCAAGCTGGGGATATATCAGTGACTATTTTGTCAGGTACTGCACTGAATACCAACGGACAATGGGCAGAACCTGATGCCCAGCGACCGTGAACCAAAAGGGTTTATTGTTGCTAACAGCCAGTTTGAACAAAAGGGCAACCGAGTTATATAATCTGTAATATCATATAGGTATAAAACTCAGGTGTGCGCAAAGGGTTACTGAAAGAAAACTGACACACTCTACCTTACACTGTCTCTACCATAAAACTCTGGAATGTGCTTCCCCTTGACATCATTCCTTCAAGCGTAAAATTCGGAACTACTACTTGAAGTCCTCTCAGCCTTAGTTCGGTCTTCGTCATAATTGTAATATTTTAAGTTCTCTTAATTACAATGATTTAATATTTATCATAGTATTTATTAGTTTATTATATTAGCATTTATACGTATTTTATTATTATAAGCCACTTAATTTAACGATACTACATTCTATTTCAAAAATCCGTTATTTATTTATTGTGCACACCTACCACAGTGTTGTCTTTTTAACCGACTTCAAAAAGGAGGAGGTTATATGTTCGGTTGAATGTGTTTTTTTTTTATGTATGTTCACCGATTTCTCGGTCAATTGTGGACCGATTTTGAAAAATTTTTTTTTGATTGGAAGGTTATACTTCCGAGTTGGTCCCATAGAAATATTGTTATGATCTGATCATGAACTTCGAAGATATGGAACAGAACTCCTCATAGGATCACAGCAAAACCGTCGTAACAAGTAAAATTGCTTTGTTTATACGTGTAGTCGATGACTGACTGAAAGTAGAGGGGGAATATATCGAACTGATCTGATGATGAAGCCTGAAGTTAGGCACCGGAACTCTGTAATAAATTAATGTAATCTATCCGTGTTTGGGATTAGAATTGTCATGAGATGCACTCTGGCTGGTATTTAAGTTTGACTGAGGGGTACTTTTTAGTGGTGGTACCATAACTAAAAAGTGTAAAATAAAAAACTTTTTACAAAAAAATACAACCGACTTCAAAGTAAAAAAAACACTGAAAAGTGCAAAATAACATTAATTTCGGTGTTAAATAACGAATAGACAAAACTATTATAGAAACACCGACTTCCGAAATTAATGTTATTTTGCACTTTTCAGTGTTTTTTTTACTTTGAAGTCGGTTGTATTTTTTTTGTAAAAAGTTTTTTATTTAACCCAATGGTTGACTGGTAGAGAATGCCTTGTGGCATCACGTCCGCCTATGTACATGAACTTTAAATAAATTAATAAAACAGGTGGATTTTAGTCACTAAAAGTTTGACACGCTTCACCCATAGCGAGAAAAGTTATATTTGGTGATTTCCCAACTCAAAAAAAAGGGTGCCTAACTATCCAATAATCTAAAAAAAATTTGAAAACTGTCATTCAGATTTCAGCCAATTTCAACTCTAATATAGTCAAGACCGAAGTATTATTGATAATGTTATTAAAACGCATTGCAAGTAGAATTTATAAGCATAGTAGATTGTTACATATCAAGGTACCTACGCTTTAATTAATTCATACAGTGCCAACTGCTAATATTAAGTCCACAGTATGCATCGGCCGCTTTTAAAATTAAAGGGGACATGCAATTTTGTAAATAAGTCGTTTCCTATGGGATCGCGTGGAACAGTGGAAGCGACGACGGAAGCAGGTAATGTCTGCCATGAAGACTACTTACAGCTATTAGACCTAATGCCTGTGTTTGAAACGTCTCATTTATACCTACAAAGACGTCGGACAACGGAAGATTGTAAGCAAAAAAAAATTCTCTAAGCCTTGCTTTCGCGCTGCTAGCAATCTACTGCTTCATATGAAACTCGTATTGGTTTTTATTAGGATCGGTTAGTTGCTTCTATAGCCGTCTCTCGATCAGATGCAGCGACACACTTGCTCATAAAACGATTAAGAAGTCATCATTAAAACGTCATCTTCTGCCGTTATTATTGTGCACTAAGTAGTGTGTTTATTGAAGACCAGTCGAAAGTAACTTATGAGATCTAATAACATTGATCACAGTACCTAGCTTAATCGATTTTTTAATGGATTCGTTCTTTCAAGGTCAGTGAAAAAGTCAGAGAAAGAAAAACAATCTTATTGAAGGAGTATTTCGTAAAATCATAACATTAGAGCCCAGTTTTAAGAAATACCTATTGATGATTTTAATATAGGTATCCTTCGGTGCAACCTAATAATAGGGGAGGCCAGGATGCTAAATTTGCTGAACTTACTAAAGCGTCATGGAGACCTATTGGTTTGTTAAGATTAGGTTCTAACGAAAAAGGTCTATGAAAAGTTTCCATTTTACCATTTTAGTGGGGGGAAGAGAGCGTGAAAGAATTTTCAAAAATGTAAAAAATAACAGTCACATGGAAATACTCGAGCTGTATACGCGCTTTGTGTTTCTGATTACCGATAGGTATTAATATGACGATTAACTAGTAGGGGGTGGCCGTAAAAAGGGGTAAAAAAAACAAAAAAGTGTTCGAACGTATCAGATATTTAGAGTGAATGTTTAGTGAACTCAAAAAAGAGTCATATTTAAATGACTGACGATTTAGACGTAACCAAAAGTAATGACCGATTTTTTTAAATGTAAAAAAATAATGTGAGATACTCGAGCGCGTCAGATTTTTATACAGAGGATTCAACTTGATGTCTTTGTCGTAATAATCTGACAATCTGACAATTATATGGAAGGTATTGTCAATCTGACAATTTGAAAAAAAAATTAAAGCATAAAATTATACGTTTTAATTTGAATTTCAAAAAGACTGCAGGTGACTTAAAGAGTGTTTCAGTGTTGCAATTGTTCCAAATGATGCATTTAAAACATTACTTCTGTTTCAATCGGTTCAGTAAAAAGTTGCACAACACACGCCTATCGCTACGGCTACGGGATTGTTTGAAAGAATCACCGTGGTACTGGAACCCAAAGGGCAAATGAAGGAACACAGGTGGGTTTTAGTCAGTTAAATTCTGACACTCCATCTCGCTCCACCTAGACAACGGGAGGACTTATAATATTTGAGGATTCACCTCAAAAAAAAGAAGTGTGTAGCGCTTACTGCTACGGAGTATAAATAGCTAAGCTTATTTATAAATAGTTTAAGGGCAATTTTATAAAAGTTTGTCAGGTGTTGAAAAAGTAGTGAAAAAAAAGGTCTTTAAATTAGGTTTTATTTCGTTTAAATCAATTTAGATAGAATATCTAAATTTAGTTGAAATAACAAATAACAAGTGAAAAATGGGACAAATACTCAGAAAATTACTTTTAAATGTCTAGTTACGTACAATCTTTTTCCACTGCGTTACAAATTACTTTACAATTAAAAGATAGAAAATCTGAAAATTTGCTTTTTATTATAAAAAATCGTTTTTTTTTTCCAAAAACCCTCTAAAAATGTATGTTAGAATTAATTAACGAAACAAAATCAACACTTTATATCCTCTTAGTTAAAATAAGATAAATTGAACACAATAATATTCCGTATATTTGGCAAATAAGATATCCAAATGAAAACTTATACTACTTACGTAATAATAGCATCATTTATTTTTAATCTAAACAAAATATTGTGATCTTCCATATTTAACATCAAAAATAATATTTCCTCAGCATGTGAACCGTCACTCAGTGGATCGGTATGGAAAATGTAAAGCTTAGTTTACATCAACAACTTTAAACAATAAAAAAGAAATGATCTCTTCACTTCTTAGTATTTCTGTGGATTTTGTTTCAACTTCTCTCTATATTTTTTCATGCGTTCTGCAGCGGTATCTAAGGCCGAACGCTGCGTTATGCGGGCGCCCGCGCGTTCCTATACAAACAGCCGTGCCCCGCGCCCGTTTTGCTACGTAATAACACAATAAAGTTCTCCATCGACACGACTACATGCACACCGTTAAAGTTGAACTAGTTATACTGCGCAGGTCTCCGGTTTTCGCAACGGGGACCGCAGCACACGATACACACGCAACGTCACGGGATGTGTCCACGCGCGGGCTCCCGCTTAACGCAGCGTTGGTCCTAAGGGCCATTTTGACATCAAATAATAACATGAAATATAGAAAAAAGGTAATAGATACCTAATACACACTTAAGATAACTCGCTCACTGACTTATCAATGCCCAGTTCAAACCCTTGGACCTAGAACTGTGAAATTTTACGCAGAGGTGCCTAATATGATGCAGGTATTCAAAGAATAAGAAAGGATTTTCTAAAATTCACTTTTAAACGAAAGAAACAAGGTTCCAAAGTTTGTATGGAGAAACTACTTTCACGCGGGCGAAGCCGCTGACAGAAGCTAGTTAAACATATATTCGTGCAATTCACAATATTTCAAGACAGCTACTTACATACTTCCAAAACAAAGAAAAAGCCAATCAATCAATCGAAAACTTCTAAGATTTGAGATTAAATAATTTTACAAGTGAAAGTTTATTAAAAGATACAGAGCAAAATTACGTTATAATAAAATAAATACACACCGAATTACGAACCTCCTGCTTTTTGAAGTCGGTTAAAAATAACCATTAATGTACACAAGGCTTTATGTTCCACTGAGTTACAAAAACCTATCCACTGAGAGAATGTTTCTCAGCTGACGTAACAATTTTGAGGTTGGGCCAATTTTTACCCGACTGCAAGAAGGGTTATTTATAAAATTGACGTAAAATAATAGGTCCAATTCAATGAAATGTTTGTTTTATTAACAAGTAATAGATTATTCATTTAATAAAAACTCCTTAAAATAGTAAAACAAGCTACATAACGTTATCTCCGTAAATCAGTGGAATTTTCAAACAGCACCATCTCAGGTACTTCTGGTGATGATACAAGTCAAACTGAACAAAAAAATTACATAGCGGAGTTTTTGAAAGATATCGTAGAGTTGCCATAATATAAAAAAGATTAGGTACCTAATTTTATTTCTCCCTGGATATATTTGCGTAACTCAGTGGAAGATTCCACCAAGACTTTTTTAAATAATTTACTAAAATATTATTTAATTTGTTTATGAATGTTGGGATTCAGATTTCAATAACGGGGCGAAACATATGTCATAAACAGGATGGGATAAAAAAACAGCATTGCCTTTAAATGATTAATTTTTGTTTAAATTATTGATAAAAGTCTAAAAATAGGGTTTTAATACTTTGCCCAACATTCAATTTGCTTTTACAATAAAGTTTAATCAGCTAAAAAGTTATAATCAAACGTGAAAAAAAAAATCCAATATGGACATCGCCAAATCGCCAAATACAAACTTTAATAAAAATGCCCATATGTCATACTACATCTCAGGTAACTGGGGCCCTGGTCCTTTGAAAGGCATGCCAGGGGCCGAAGATTTCTTATTCTGTGGCCGAAGTAACTTGCAGAGGCCCAGCCCCCCTAGCCAAGTTACAATAGTATCGTTCGCGCCGAACGCCTCGAGTAGGCCACGCCTCCGATCCCGACGTCGATGTTCTGACGTCATCTCAACGCTCAGTCACGTGGTCAGAACAAAGTAATCGGGGGCTTGGCCTACTCGAGGCGTTCGGCGCGAACGAAACGATTGTAACTTGGCTAGGGGGGCTGTTAGACATATTGAAATAAAGTGACACCACCATGCGATGTGTGCACGCGCTATGCCAGTATAAAGTAATACCCAACCCAAGGACGACACCCGCTTGGTAGGACTTATTTAAAAATGCAATATTATTATTATAGTATTTATAAATACACCTAGCTATGTAGTAACAAACAATAAGAAATGACCGGCGCCTAAAACATTTAGCTACTGCCAAATCTTAACATCATCTTCTATAAATAGAAAAATCCTACCGTTCGAATAATACAACATTACATGTCCCACGACAACAAAAATAATACTTGTCTAATAATAGGTAAAGATACAAGCGCAATATTATTATAATTTGTGTTTGTTTAGACGAAATTCGCCATTTTTAAGGCGAAGATATCAAAAAAGATCAGTAATATCTATTCAGGGGACGGGGTTGGAACAGGAGCGGGACGATTGACTTATGTGGACATCTCAGTATTGGACAGGGTTAAAGTACGGTGAGACGATTGAATCCATAAGAGAAGAGGCCAATAAGTACTTACCCAGCAGTTGGAAAGTCGTGCTGATTATAATGAATTTCAGGCCCGACAGTAAAAAAGCGTATCTGGGTGATCTGGGTCTGTTAATTTGACCAGAACATCTCATCAACGTAGCAAAAACTTTTGGTAGTTTAGGAAAAAAAAACGGAAAAACTTCCTTAAGTTTTTCCGTCAACAACCTTTTGTTTGATTCAAATTATTGCAAGTATGTTTAACTTAAACGACTATAATTCAGATAATAGACGAATAATTTGTACAAGAACCCTCCTGAACTCACTCCTGCACTGATTTGAGGAATGAATGGGACCAGGTTTTCTTAGCCGAAGCAACTACACCGCCGGGTGAAGGGCCCCAGTGATTCATGACCTTCATCAATGATAAGGTACTTCACCAACCACCTACCTAACCTGTACGTGATAAAAAAGTAACTACATAGTTATTATTAGCGAAGATTTTTTTGAGGTATGAGCAAGCATAACATCCATATAATCGTAAAGTAATAAAACTATGTAATTATGCACGGCACTATTATTATATAAATAATTCGACGCGACAAGTGGAGCCGACATAGACATAGTTATACTAGTCAATATATAGATATTTAAGTTTTCCTGTGTGACACTGTTATCAGTCGTTGTGTAGCAAACATAGTCTATGGTTCTATCTAGCCTCTTCATAAATCTGATTAATACATGTTTATCTAATCAATACTCATTACTAAGTCCTTGTCTTGTTTTTAGATCACTCTAACCAGTTCTTTATATCTTCATTTCTTTAAGAGGTTCACAAAAAAAGTCATATATGTATAAATAGGACAAAGTTTATCTTATCGCCCAAATATTATATTTTTAAAATATGTACCTCAAGCAGAAGCAGTAAACGTTTACTTAGTGTTGGTATTTCAACTCGACTGACATTGATTACATGTCCTACATCCAGTAGCGAGAACGTTGCGAATGGCTAATAATCTAGGTCCTAGATTCTAGGACCTACGCGTACCGTCACCGGGCTAAACCGCTATGATATCAAATTTATTCGTAACTTGTGACTCGCCCCTGCTTCGCATGGTTGAAAATTATACACCCAAACGTTCCTCATTTATTGGTCTTTCTGTTAGTGAAAACTGCATCAAAATCCGTTCCATGGTGGACGAGTTAGCGGGTAAACAGACGTGAAAAGCGACTTTGTTTCATTAATAATATGCAGAGATAAATAACCATACTAACATGGTCTTTTCGCGGGTTTTGTGAATTCTTGGCAGCCTCGCCTTCTAACCCACAGTTATCGTAACAAAGCCAGGCGAGGCAAATTAAAAAAGTCGATGCTTCACGCAAACGATAACAGACGCTACGCGAGGTCGCGTGCTGTAGATCCGGCTAATCGCAAGTGATGCCCACACAGTGACGTCATATGGGTCTTCACAACGATGATTACGTTACTTGCTTGTAGCTTTATACATGTTTACAACCATGAATTTACTTGCTACACGCATTGTTATTGGCGTAATAAACGGTAATGCTCAGACACAATCACGCGGTGTGTAAAGTGTGAAGTGTTTTGCTTTGTGAAAAGAACAAAAGAGGTTTTGTTAAAACTCTTTATGCGACTATTTCACTTACAAAACCATATCATGGTACCTATCTATTGTACACAATAACAGTAATGTAAACTGAGCAGTTTTAGTTACTGGGCTAGAGATGGGTTTAGATCTGAATGATTGCCCAACTAAGGATCTGACCAGCCCCCCTAGCCAAGTTACAAGCGTTTCGCTTCGATTCTCTTTTCGTTGATGGCCTCGAGTCGGCCACACCTCCTATTCCTTTGTTCTGACGTCATCTCAACGCTCATTCACGACAGTCAGAACAAAGGAATAGGAGGCGTGGCCGACTCGAGGCGATCAATGAAAAGAGAATCAAAACGAAACAGTTGTAACTTGGCTAAGGGGGCAGGGCATTTCACTATTTGTATCACATACCTAAATCAAACTATAATTTGTTTACCACAAGGTGATATTTGCCTAACAGTGTGTATAAATTATACGAGTATTTACAGGTTTTAGACAAAAATACTAACAGTACCATGCGTAATTCGACTATAAAGAAAATTAAGGTGACTCTGAAATGGAGGAATTTAAAAAAGGCTGAGGGCCTAAAAATGTGATTCATTGAGAAACTGGAAAACCAAGTTTTATTATTTCTGTGGTTATAAACAGAGTATTTCACATCAATTATTAACATACGTAAATATTACTGGTCTTTAACTTTTTTAGTATATTACAATGTAATAACTTATAGAACCGATACTGTGTATGTAAAATGTACAGCCAGCAAGAATAATAAGCAATTTACATAAAAACTTCTTTCAAACCAATAGATTCTGTTTCTAATGAGGAATAGCTAGGCTACAGAGGCGCACGCGCGTCGGTTCCTGTGTCGGATTCGGCAGAAAAAACGCTCGGGTGTCACCATTGTGCGGATCGCCCGGACGAGACGATGGAGGCCGGCCCCACTTGGGCGGAGCACCTCCGTGTCCTTGTGAAGGTGATCGGCGGCGGCGACCTTTGGCGTCCGGCCCTGGTTTAGGCCATGGTATGGAGCGAGAGGGAAAGGGAGGCGGACACCTCCTGCGAAGCAGTAATGCGAGTAAACGCGGTTGAAACCGTGAGGTGGTGACAAGAGTCACGCTCCAGCGACCACCGAAGACGCTCCAGATAAAATTCTAAGACATACAACATCTACCAACCCGCCGGGAGTCGCAGGACGTTTTTACGGCGTAGGCGCGGGTTTTCAGACGGCGAGCAATGGGTAGCTCGCCAACCTTCCGTCCAGTGAAGACCAAGCCCGGGTTGACGGCACGTTATGTTCCACATGCGCCTCAAAGAGATGTTAGCAAGATAGATGGGGCCAGTTAGGGTCTATAACTGGCTGGATGAAGGCTACAGATTGTTCGGCGGAGTTACCTCATAAAGTGCAACTTAAAAAAACACTGTGGGCTTTAATCAAAAAAGTCTGACACTTCTAACTCTACCCTAGAATGGGAAAAGTCATTTTGATAATTTCTTACATAAAAAAAAAGGTAGGTAATACAATTTTGATCATATTTGTGAGATTTAAAATGCGGGGGTAGGTTTAAATGAAAAATGTATGGTTGGTTTAAGCACTAATAGCAAAGGTTCAAACCCTGAAAATAAATTATTACTGTCATTTTTAGGGTTCAGTATCTTAATGGTAACAAACAGAACTAATACTAAACCTCTGCTGCCTACTAAATCCATTTGTCTGTCAGCCGGCTGTATCTCATGAACCATTATAGGTAGAAAGTCCAAATTTTCAGTGTTTTTGTCAAAATAAAAAAATAAAGTAAACATTTATTTATTAACAAGAAACATGATTTTTGGGTTATGGTATGGAACCCTTTCAACTCACATTTTGCTGATGTTTTTTATAATTTTTTTAAATAACATGTTCCTGAGATAATGTTTTTGAAAAGCTATTCATTACTTGCTATTCTAATTAATAAAGCTCATAAAATTAACCTATTTCATCATATATTATTGAAACATATTTCAGGAACCCATTAAGCGCCAAACATAAAATGATTGTTGTTTCTTTAGAAATCAGAAATTAGAAACATTTATTTCAAATAGACCAATTACAGGCACTTTTGAATTGTCAAAATGTTGGTCAGTCAAAAAAAAGTGAAACTAAATTGCACGTTCCAAAGCGTACATCTCTATGGAGAAGAACATGCAAGAAACTCCATGGACACTCTTTTAAATCATATTATGAGTTACATTAATCTTGGTTACATAAATCTTGGTTAGTGTTTAGAACCCATTCATCGAGCAAGGCTATAGGCTATTTAACATCACAAAACAACCAATAGGAGCAAAGCAGTAATCAAACATTAGTGAAACTGTGAAGGACAGTTAATTTAGTATATAAATTTTGAAGTTTCCTTTAAACACTGAGAATAAAAAGTATTAGTAAAATTTATATTTTCAAAAAATATTGACTTAACCTTTTGAGTGCGTAATTAGAGACACAATAGTAAGACAATGGCGCATGAACGCCGGCATTAATGCGGGGATCAACAGCTTAATTTAGATAAGTATCTCACATGTGCTGGATATCACAACTATGGTATATATTTTACTGTTTTTGTCAAGGACATTGAAAGGAACTTTAAATTTAATCACCCATTTATCACACAATTTTCCTCAAACATGGGTAGGTACATATTGAATAAGTTATTTATATGAAGAAGTCAAATTTTTACCTACTAGCATTTCATATTAACTTTTCGAATACCATAATTAGAGACACAATAGAAAGACAATGAGAATGAATGCCAGCGTTCGCTTAGGGTTTAATGAATTAATAGAAATTAAGAGTAAGCAATAATGCAAAATGGAGGTAGTCGAAAACAACTGGGTATAAGAAAATTCTTAAACCCTATGAGACTATAGCAGTTTCCTCAGTAGATTTATTATTAACACTTACGCCACATCTAACAGTACTATACAGTTAGTTGTCTAATGAGAACTTTAGTTTTTTTTTTCTTTATAAACCATACTACCTTTTGAAAATATTTAAACAAATTCTCTCTTAGATTTTACTTTTATTGTAACTTTCCTAAGGCATGAGATTCCAACAAATGATGCTAGGTCTTTTACTTGTAACCAAAATAAATCTAATAAGACATATTTAAATAAGTCAGTACTTATGAACTTTGTGTGTGAGAAAAGTGTGTTGGGGCTCACCTTCTTTATTTTATGGAACTCTTGTTCAAAATTGTATACTTTTAGTCAAAGTGGTGTGCATCAATGAGATTTTTATTAGTAGAAATGATTTAATTGGCAACAATATACAAAATTATAAAACTGCATGAACTATATAGTTAAAAAGTAACTGATTTTACAGCTAATCAAAAGAATCGTTATACCTCGATACGTAATAACTATGTGTAGGTACCCTACTTCTTCTAAAAACTAAAATTGGTACTTTTTGATTAGTTTGAAAGTTCAAGTGTAAGGTAATACTTGCTTTAATTAAAATAAGTATAAATAGATAATAATCCAGCTTTACTAAAGTTTAAATAAATAATATCGTCACAATTTAAACTGTTTCATTATTTTTTTCCAAGACTACGCGGAGCACCCAAAGAGATACTCCAAGGAGACGTGACAAAATAATTGCGAAACAAACCGTAAACACATCAATAACACTCACTGCACTTGTTCATAAAACAAAATGTCCCATCACAAAAAAAAACTATTGAGTTTTTCTAAATTATTACGATACTTTAACAATTTTTACGAGTAATTATTGAGTTTTGCAATAATCCCCTGCTCGAAACCCTTCATTTTCATCTGACAACTAAAAACCACAGACAAGTAAATATTATCACAGAGTATGTACTATGTACCTTTTTATGTATAGGTAGGTACTAGGTAGTAATATTATCATGGTCGACATCATCCCCGCGTTCCGAATTGCGATGTTAGCGCGCTAAAGTCGTTCCGAATTACCGTAAAAAACGCATACATCAGGCGATTTGTTGACGGGCTCACAGAGCGCTGATATGGTAAGTGGGAACTTGGTCGGAACGCGGCTTTTTAGCTAAAGTGTGTCAGTGTCAGAAATTTTCACAAAAAATGTTTACTATTTGTTATTTACCTATACCGATATTTCGTAATTAACTAAATTTAAATAATCTTTGTTTATCTTTTAAACGATTTTTTTTTAAATAAAAAGACAACAAGATTGTTTACGTTTAGTTAACAACCTAAACAAATGGAGTGTAGGTGATAACATTCATCGGTACAAATAATATTTCACGAACTATAATACCAATAATTGCTTTCGAAAACAAAGTGGCAGAGTCTCATGTTGGTTTGTTCCGCATAACGGTTTGCTTGTGACGAGATGGTGGCACATACTTCAATAGACGTATACGCAGGAGGCAGCTGCCGCCCGCCTTCTAATTTATCTAAAAGCGTTCTTTACATTTTAATCAAATAGTTATTTGTGCCTACGTTTCCCTTATTTTTTAAATAACTAACTTTTTAATTAAAATGTTAAAAATTAATCAAAAATAAATAGCAGCATCTCACCTTAAAATAAAACGACAACATGCGTTTTTTTTTAAGTCTCATTCGGAGTCATAATATATAAACAATATTTGAGTCTAGGATCTTCCGTTTTCGTGTCACATCTCTAAGGGTATATGCAAATGTTTCTACACGACCCATGAATACCTTAGTTATAAGAATAGAAAATTACTGTAACACCTCGCTATGTTCCTATTAGTGTAATAATAGCCAGTTATGTTAATATTATGTAATTTCATGTAATTAAATGTTAAGAGTATGTATAGGTACCTAGGTACCTAACCATTCCTTTTAATTATTATTTTAAGTTTCGCATACCAGAAATGGTGAATATGAGGATCTTTACTGTTATATTGTATAATGTAACATTCATGTACCATATATATCTACCAATATTATGCGAATAAATGATTTGATTTGATTTGAACAACTTCCCACAGTCCCACCATCATGACGTATTTCCGCTTTCGTTCACCAGGTGGCCGCAGCGTGCCAACTCGTTTATTGTGGCCTCAAAATCCTAAAACTTAAGAAGTATTCAAACCAGCCAGTCTTTAAAATATGACCCCGGATGAGTCTCCTGAATGAGTCCTTGAAAGTAAAACGCTGCTATTGTGGTCTTCGGCCTCATTCGGGGTCATATAAACAATATGTGAGGCTTTGTTTGTTGTCGCCCGGTGAACGGGACAACCGATATGTTGCAAAGGATACAAGTTAAATTAGATCAGTAAACCGTTATGGAATAAGTAAACAAAACACCAATATAGATTATAACATTTATATTTTAAGGCAAAATTGTAACTACAAGATAATTATAACCCTTGATTAAAAAATAAACAAAAACATTCATACATACCATATAATACATCCTTAATAATTGTATGTAGTGTAATTGTATTTGAATTAACTTACAATAATCATCATGTTTTATATTTATTTTAATTAATCTTAAGTAATTAATTAATTGATTGAAAAAGATGAATCAAGGAGCTTCCTTGTGGTGGGATCACTTCTCTCCTGTAATGTTTTTTTAAAGCATTACAATATTTCCAATTAGCCCGTGCCATTATCTCATCAAGCTACATGAAGCTACTGCAGAATGGAAACTAGCTGGAGTAGCTTAAATTCCTGCTTCCGTCAAAATAGATTAAACCCAACCTGTCAAAATAGTTCTAGTAGCTGGTTTAGCTTTTCCACATGCAGTAATAAATAATCTATCACTAGAACAAAGTACCCGAAGCTGTTTCCCAGTGTCTATAAGTTTTTTAAGCCAAAGCACTGGATCAAGAGCCGCTGTTTCAATATTACCTAACAACTTCCAACCTGACTACATGTGTTTCGGAATCTGTCTTCGAACCAAAATGTGACCAAAACATAATGCTATTGCTATGCACTGGGGACACGCTAATAAATATTAATTCGTGTATCCTTCGCCCTGAACACAACAACAGTAGCACTTCACAAACCCTTGAAATTTCGAATAGACCTTGACTTTGAAGAGTCCTACTGTCCAACCAACTAATACATCAAAGATTTGATATATTAGAATATCGAAGATTGGGGGTCCCAGACAGGGGTGGATACTTTTTAGGCTGCTGAAATGCTATAGCTTTAATCATTTGTTTTACCAAAATATTTGAACTTAAACGGACCTCGCTTGTAATATTGCACAAAGTAGACACTACAGATTTATGAAGAAGAATAGTACGATGAGACAATTTTTCTTTTAAATGTAAATCTGCCAAATGTCGAGCCAATTGACTACTTGATGGATCTGAAAAAATTATACTAAACCTGGAACAACAATTTAACCATCTCTACCATATCTACTGGTCTATAAGTATTCAAAGTAGACTACCTCCAACCTTTTTTGAGTAAACACTTTTGTTCTTCAGACCAGTCACCTAAGGATTCAGACCAACCCAAATTTCCATACTTCTAGATACAGCTCCCTCGCTCGGGGTGGTGGCTGCCCGGTCGTCGTGTCTACGAGTACCTTCAATAACCTGTGGATCGTGAATGGGGGCGCTATCGCTCTTGTCTTCAAATCTGTTCTCCAGAATGCTCGAGACTACCTCGGTGCGACTATCAGAAATACACAATACACAAGGTATTAAACTCGGAAGAAGAAAAACCCAACCTAGGCGAAAATCCCATTTGAATGAGAACGCGTTGTTCCTCCATGCTCGCTGATCCCTTTGATCTAGAGTTACATAACAAGGTACTACGTGAGCTGTGCTGGAAGCAAACAGATCTACCTAAAGAACACCTCACTTTGCAAAGACAATGCTGTTAAACCCGGGGAGCAGATGTCATTCCTGAAACCTTGGGTGACGTGACAGACCGTCTGCCACATTGTACTACCTACCTGGAATGTGATGGGAACTAGATGAATATAGTAGGTACTCTTGAAGAATTTGAAAACTCTGTTAAATTAACTTCATCAAGGTCTGCGACTTGTTTCCCCCCCTCCTTCCTTAAGTACGCTATTACCACCTTGTTGTCGCACTGCAAAAGAAGAGAGGTGAGACTCAGAGACGGAACGAATTCTAACAAACATTTCAGAATAGTTAACATCTCTTTGTGATTCGACTGAAGCCGCTCGTTTTCTTCTGTCCAGCTGCCCGATATGTATACCGTTCAACTCCAACCCCTAACATGTATCTGCTGCGTCTGTGATTAAAAAGTTTGTTGCTTGTAGAGGATGAAGCCTGGATTTTTCCACACAGTGAACGTTCCACCCTCTGTGTTCTGTTAGCACCTCCGCAGGCCTTAAGTCGACTGATATGGCATTTTCAGGACTAGGTTGCAATAAGCCAGGAGATGACAAAAATTTAAGCGACCCATTGGAACTACCGGTCGAGCAAAATTCAGAATGCATTTCTCGAAGAGACACCTATCGTCGAAGCAACTTCGCCAACACTACGAATCTTGTTTTCTGGTAAACCTTTTTGATTTGTCCAGGCCTCCAGGGACTTCATTTCAAACCCAAATACTTTATTATTTTTTGAGGGACTAGAATCGACTTCTCCCTTTTTACCTGCCAACGGCTAAGAATTACCAGAACGATTTTGAGAAGATAATCGTTCAAAAAACCACTACACGAGTACCTCGATTCCTGAAAATCCCGACTGTCCAGTTGGTCAGCGATGCAAATACTTTGGGCGCTGTCGCCAGGCCAAATGGCAAACAAGTCATTAGCAGTAATAGGTTTCGATATATTAGACGAAGAAAACAACGGTGAGCAGGTGCTACACTTACATGGTTTTAAGCTACATTTCTTTATTCCGTGGTTATAAGCTTGCCGAAGGTCTATTTTGACCATCTAATCCCTTTCCTGAATGAAATCTGGAATCTGATTTATGGAAATCAAACGGTTGTTTTCATAAGAAAAGGCAGTTAAAACCATTATCATTATCACCCTCCTACCCTTATCGCAATTAGAGTTTGGCTGCATGTCTACCCTGCATCTCATACCTATGCTATACCTACCCAACGATAAAAATCGCAGTGTTTCTTTTTAGGCTTTACATAGGCGCTTATTTCTAATTTTATAACTAATTATGGGGTAAAATTTTCCTGACACGGTAACCCTTAATGTAGTGAAGAATTAGTACTTTGTCTCTTTCAGCGATATGTTTTGCTGTCTATAATATACTCCATCTGTTTAAGTAGTAACTAAACGTAAACAATTTTGATATGTCTTTTTTTGGAAAAAAATCTTATAAATGACATACAAAGATTATTTTTTAGTTAATTACCAAACATCGGTATAGGTAAATAAAAAATTGTAAACATTTTTAGTTAAAAATTTTAGACAACTTTTAGTTAAAAGACATGTCAAGATTGTTTACATTTAGTTAATTACAACAGATGGAGTAATTGTGTACTGTGGTCTACACCACAGAAATAGTATCCCTTGGCACAAAAGCCAAAAAGCCAAGTCAGAAAAAATAAATAAAAAAAAAGTATTCCTCTCTAGTCTGTGCCACACACTGACATAGAATGGTGCCACAGAACACAATTGCCCTATATTGCCTGTCACTACTGACAGTCCCCGTCATAAAAAGGTACTCTGTGGTCCCCGTGTTCCGAATTGCGTCAAAATCAGTCAAATTGTTAAAATCGATTACATCGCGAATCCGACCAAATATCGAGTAGAGATGAGAATATACCTGCCATTCTCCATACCCGGCCTTTAAGGTATGGGTATCACTAAATAACTGGTACAAATACCAGGTATCAAAATACTTCTAAGTATTTGGGTGTGGTAGGATTTCGATAAGTAAACGTATGCGATAAGTATGGTATGCCTCCAATATAATGTAGGTACGACGTTTCAAGTACCTATACGTAATTATGCATTATGAGATATGAAATCTTTCCTTCCTACTTTACCAGGCTTAGGACTGTCGGCTAAGAGTATGACGATGGTTATTAATGAATTCTAGTTATTTCTATATAAATTAATGCAAAATAACATTAATTATATTTAAACTGACTAACTAGCTGGCGTTTGAAGCACGAATGACGTTTCGGGTCCCTTCGTAAGCTGTCGGGTAGCTTCGGGTTGCTTCGGCGTACCGAACTACCGATAAAACTGGGCGCTACCTTGTGGTAGCGGTTCGTATCGTACTATGCGTCTGACGTCATACCTTCAAGGTATTTACCCAGTATTTCGGTCCGTACCCGGTCTATGTACTGGGAAGCACATACTTGGTATATATACCTCTACCAGTATATACGTCTCATCTCTAATATCGAGTCACAAAATAAAAGCGCTATTAAGTAATAATATTGTGACGTTGCGCGTTGGTTGGTTTCGCAATATTATCGCTTTTAACGCAATTCGGAACGCAGGGAGTGACATCCGTGACGTTTTTAAGTAGTCTGTGGTGTTAATATCCTCCTCCATAGAGGAAAATAAAATAATATAATATCCCCCCTCATAATGAAGCGTTGAAGTTGAACTCCTCATAAATATTTTATACTCTACGCGCTCGGATATCAATTTTATTTTGATTTCAATTTGCAAATATTCCATTATTTTAAATTTTATAGCAAAGTTTACGATGGTACATTAAATTAGTATTCAATACAGTGCTTTTAATGCAGTTTTTACCAGACTAAAGTGGCTTTTTAATCAACCAAATGATTCCTCTTTTAATATTCGTGTTATTTACGGCTACATGCGCTGATGAAAGCGTAAAATTTGCCGCAATCATATTCAGACATGGTGATAGGACGCCTGTGGAGACCTACCCTACTGACCCATGGCGAAATGAATCTCTGTGGCCTGTAAGATTCGGAGAACTCACCAATGTTGGCAAAAATCAGCATTATGGACTGGGGAAATGGTTCAGACAAAGATATTCAGTAAGTTGATGCCTTTATTGTTGATGTCGTGTCATCATAATATTGCTATCATATGCATGTAATCTGAGTAGATCAGTCATAATTTAATCAATTTCCTTTGCCTATCTAAGCATATTTGTTAAACAGTTATTATAAAATAAGTTCATAGATAGGTTACTACTTGAACTACTTACTGATAAGTAAGCCTACAATGTAATTCTAGTTCTAATCGAACTGGATTAGATTTCAAAATTTATTTATTCTGCGCAACAGTATTTGAAGTTGTTATTACATACATTATTCAATTCACAATAGCTTTTGTGAATTGAATAATGTATGTAATAAAAACATGTAATATTATTTTACTTAGTAAAGTGATAGGCAACATTGATATTCATAATTTTTAGTAAGTAATTAGGTAATTTAAAATATGAATATGAAAGTTTTAATGACCATTGCTCCATCACACATAAACAGTGGAATGATGTTATTGATGATTGTCTTCACATCATTCTAAAAGATGAATGGTTGCAAATGTCTTTTGCGTTAAAATTATAATTATCTGCGATAGCAATAGTGAAACAGTAAATAATTGTAAGGGATTGCAAGCACTATTGAAATATCTTTTGATCAAATTTGATGCATTGATATACTCTTGATTTCAGAAGAAAACATTTTAAATTGAGTTTTTTATTTGATTATGATTATGAGCCCGTTGTGTCCCACTGCAGGGCAAAGGCCTCCCTTCCGTTATTCCATTCCTTTCTGTCCTTAGCTACTTCTGGTATTTATAATCTGTCAAAATTTGACCTTCAGTTTAACACATTCTTAACTCAATATAGTCAGTTCAGGCCTGTGCGCAGATGGCCTGTGTTCAAATCTGAGGTTAGAGTTAACTCTAATGATGTCATCAGTAGATACTCTACACTCGCATTTTTTAACGTTTTTGAATGTAGAGTTCAACTGTCAAAGCCAAGCAAGTGTCTTTTATGGCCGCTTACCCCAACCTACCCTGTTCGGAGTTAGAGTTAGTTGGGTTAACTCTAGGGTAGCTACTCGAGTTATAAAAGAATGACCCTTGGTTGCAACTTGAAGCATTTTTGAATGTTTGGAGTAGCGACTCTACCCTACTCTGGTTATTTTTGAATGCAGGGCAGAAAGTGTCCCATAGTGATTAAAGGCATTATCTAAACAACAATTTAGTCAAAAAGTAAGAACTATATGGAATCGGATTGCAAGTGTTACTAAAGTGTCATGAGAACAATCACATATACTTTGTTATGATAACAATCGCTTTCAGTGATAATATGATGTGATTGACTAGAGCTCACAGGCCACATTATGGCTCGTTAACAATGAACTATTAAAGAAATATTCTGATGAACCAATTCTCATTTTTTTTAATTTTATTGAATAACCAGACCTATTTTAAGAATTTGTTACTGAATGTACTTTCTAGACAACCAAAGTAGCAGTCTACAAAATAGACTAGTTGTTGGCAACCAACAATCCATAATCAGCTATTGTAAATTCAATCTTATGAAAAAAAAATCTGATGAACTGTACCTACCAAAAGAATTCTTTGCTGCATAGCTGTTAAATCTTGCTTTGCGAATTGGGCCCTGCATAAATATTTTTGATATCTATTTCATTTGTGAAAAACTAATACCATGCTTTGCTTGCTGCAAAATATATTTTCAATTTGTTGACAAAATTGGATTTTTTGGCAGATGCCAGATAAAATAGTAATAATAAAAGAAAAACGTCAAAGTTCAAGTCTACTGAAGAAAACTCGCCTACCCACTACTTAGTCAATCTTAGTATAGCAATAAGATTGACTAAGTACCCACATTATGTATACAACAGTTCATAATATTTCAACAATTCATATCTACTATTATTGTAAAGTAAACCTTATTAAGAGCATTCATCCGTTAAAACCACGCAGAAGCCAAAATAAATGATTTCCGACGGAAAATATAACAATAATGTGCACTACAATACAATTAATTATTTAGTATCACTGTAGAATAGAAAGACTAAAAATCTGAAAGACCTCGGCCGGTACAAAGCGCTGACGCGATTTCGCGTCTATTATATAGTGATACTAGCTGACCCGGCGAACTTCGTACCGCCTACCCAACTCTACCCAACTCTACCCTACTCTACCCTACTCTACCCTACTCTACCCTACTCTACCCTACCCTACCCTACCCTACCCTACCCTACTCTACCCTACCCTACCCTACCCTACCCTACCCTACCCTACCCTACCCTACCCTACCCTACCCTACCCTACTCTACCCTACTCTACCCTACGCTATAAACCTCACGGAGCCCGAGACCTTTCCAACGAATGCAAAACCGTGGAAATCGGTTCGTGCGTTCTGGAGTTATAGCGTCAGGAAGGAAAACCCGACTTATTTTTATATAGTAGATTAAATAATTAATTGTAGTGTAAACAAATAAGTTATTAAAAAAAATATTGTACCAAGTCATAGATCGTAAATGCGTTCAATTAATAAGTCTAAAAAAAAACAAAAATGCCTCATATATTATCCTAAACTAACACGTTTAATCTCCATCTCCAAAAACGGCTAAAAATGCCAGTTTTGAGATTACTTTTCTTGAATGAAAACTTACAGCAATCGTATTTTTTTTTGGGCCATGAACTAGTCAATGTTATCATTTTTTTTTTTTAAGTAAAATGTAGTAAGTTTACCATACACGGTTTAACTACTATCTCGCATCTGCGTAGACCGTCGACCGCTAGTTTTAAAAACGGCTTGGATAAGAACTGTTCTAATGGGAAAACTATACGATCATTTGAAAATGTTTTTGGACCATACACTAGATTATGAAATTCCCAATAATATGACGTCAATATCTTATCTAGAAATTAAACACATTATTGTTATATTGTCCGTCGGAAATCATTGATTTTGGCTTCTGCGTAGTTTTAACGGATGAATGCTCTTAAAACAGAGTAACTATGGATTATTGTGTCCATTTTTCTCATGAATCTACTTTTGCGAATGGACAACTAGATTCACTTAGGCAAAAATTTTACTTTGGCTTTGAACCACTAGATTGACAAAAATGATGCTTTGTTTCTGTGAAGTAATTTTTTTTAGTATATGAAATACTTTGCATGTGTGCTCTGTAATGAGGCGTCCTAAGTGCGTGCGAAGTCGCCGCTTCAATTGTGATTTATACAAAATAAGTCACCGCATCGCAAGAGTTCGCGCGAAAATATTAAACCAACTAATCGCGATCTCTTCACTTCGTTCGTCACCGCACCGCACCCACGTGCTGTTGGTCACGTAGGCCATTGCAAAAGAGTATCAACTGTTTGTTCCTATCGCGCCGCATCGCTTTGCATTCGCGTTGAATCGCGTACGTAGATCACGTCGCAATGCAACTCTACAAAGCTAAGAAAATATTATGCGTTTTTATTTTCCTTATGATGAAAGAATACAATAAATGTAGAATTACATTGGGCACACGTGGGCCACGTACGCCGATCTGTGCGCGTCGGTCTCCATACATTTTATATGACAACTAGACTTGTAGAGCTACATTAGATCCACGCCAAGCGACGTGACACTGTACAAATTAGGCGTGGCCCACGTGTGCGTCGGTCTAATGTAGTTCCTGCCTAAATCATTCGTAACTATAGTGCAGTAGTGAAACACTACAGCTATACTACTTGAACAATTAGAATTAGACGGATTTTAAGGCAATAATTTGAAAAGTTCAATAAAGTGGAATATCGTATCATTTCCTTGACTTAATAGTGCTCCCATACACTAAAAATAAAATAAACTCAAAATGTTGAGTTCAGCACCATCTAGTAACATGGCCACGCTCGGGCCCGTAGCTTTCACGTAAACGTTATTTATATTAATATTATGCTACTGCTCCATCTGCGTCTTAACGCGCAAATTAACACGTTAATTTAGGCGTTACGTAGATGTGGCCAACGTTTTAATGGCATTTTATACAAATGGCATTATTAATGGCATTAAACGTTAAGCGATAACTCGAGTGTCGGTTTTTTGGACACATTAAAGGGTTTTAGTGCGTAGTTTAGCGCGCTAAGTGATGTTGGCTACATTAATGCCATCTCATTCCACGAAACGCACGCGCACAGGACGCATGCAAGGACGAGTGTAGGTACTTTGTTTAGGCGGTAACTGCATTTTAACCTAAAAATCTAAGTTTAACCTCTATAATCTAAGTTTAATCTCTATAATGTGTGTTAACGCGTGACTACATGAGGGAATAACTCTTTACGGCATTGTAACCTAAGTGTAGCCAACGCGCATTTTTAATGCCCTAATTAACGTGTAGTTGGCCATTGACATTAACTTTAACGCTAACGCAGATGGAGCAGTAGCATTATAAAGAGGAAAGATTAGATTTTTGTATATTTTCTATTTTCACGCAGGCGAAGCTAGCTGGCGAAAAGCTAGTTAAGTTGTTAATATTTGTAGTTTTGTAGGTACAAATATTTTGTCTTCTTTAGTATCCAACATGAATTGTTCTAAGCTCTCTTAACTAATCTACTAATCATTTTAAGTAATTTAATTTGGTGTCTCTTTGCGGTTTGCGCTATTTGCGAAAATGTGTTATTATTGAATACACTAAGGACTAACTACATTTATTCAGCTTTTGTCCATAGAAAATATCAGTTTTGTATGGAGATGCGCAGGTATACGTTCAGCTTTCCACGTGAATTCACTTTTCTCGGTAAACGGACAAGAAATGAGAACATATGTGTTTTTATCTTGCCTATGCTAACTACTGTTCAGCGCTATGATGGCCTTTCACAATCTTACGATGCTGTACGCGGCTGATAGAAGCAGAACTGTATAAGTGTAACCAAAGTTGTCAAGAGAAACGCGAAAATAGCTGAGTAAATGTAGTTACTCCCTAAGTTTGAGATCAAAAAAGTAGAAAAGATAAGAATTGTTTTGCATAAAATATAATTTGACTGAACGGTCTAGTCGTTAGTCGCCCTGACTGCTATGCTGGAGGTCGTGGGTTCGATTCCCACCCAGGACAAATGTTTGTGTGATGAGCACGATCATTTGTTCTGTGCCTGGGTGTAATTTCTCTATAATATGTATGTATTTAAAAATATATAAGTATGTTTATCAGTTGTCTAGTACTCATAACACAAGCTCTGCTTAGCTTGGGACTAGACGGCGTTGTGTGATAGTTGTGGAATATTACTATTATTAGTACCTAAACAATGAGATATAACTGTTTCTTAAACTTTTTCCCCTAAGACGATCCACTGACCCTTAATTACGATTTTAGTTTTTATTAAATACCAATATTAAATTTCAGCATATACTGTCAGATGACTTTGATCCTATTGAAATCTACATTCAGTCAACAGATGTAGACCGCACTCTTATGTCTGCTCAGGCTAATTTAGCAGGTATTTTTTTTCAATATTTTCTAAATTTCATTACACTTACATGTTATGTCTTGTCGATAAAAAATTCTGTATCTTTTCATTTTCTGTAATGTAATTAATAATGTGGGAATTTCTAGTAACAATGCACATATTTCACATTCAGGAATGTACCCTCCAACCAACAAAACTACATGGAATACTCAATTACACTGGACGCCAGTACCAATACATACTGTGCCAGAAAAAGAAGATGAAGTACTTGCTATGAAGAAGCCCTGCCCTGCTTACGATAAGGAATTGGAGAGGTTAACACACTCTAAACCGTATAAGGAAAGATTGAGTAAATACCAGCGTTTGATGGAGTAAGTTTTTGAGGCATTGACATGTAACAATATTTATGTACACATATGAACCTCACTATGCTTTAAAATGTTGAAGGGCAAATAACAAAATTTAGATTATAACAAGCCACGTCTTTCTGGTTATTATCCTTCTCTGCTATTTGACGAGGGGAGACAAACTAGAAATCTTCATTTTTAGTAAAGTTACCGGGCTCCTTTGAAAAAGACAAGCCTTTATTAGGGATACTGAGGAGAAGGGTAGTTATATTAGGTTTGCTTAGCAGTGTGAATAAAAAAATATCTGACGAATTGAAAAACTCCTTCTTATTGATGTTGATTAAAAAATTTAGGCTTTATACCCGACTGCCAAGAAGGGTTATTAATCAATCTACTTAGACGAACCGATGCCCAGCCTAATCGGAGATCAGTCTTATACATGGAGTGACCACCTATCTGATCTCCACAACCCAATAACTGGGAATATAATAATAATACACTTTTGCAAAACTAGTTGTCAGATTTAGGGGGCTTCTAGATACCTGTAACAACTGTCAAAAATATACCAATAAATAGCAACCGGAAATAGAATGTTGAGATGGATGTGTGACGAGAATGGATAAGTGCGAAATAAGTATACTAGAGGAAGTTTGAAAGTGGCGTCAGTGACTGAAAAGTTGAAAGGAAATCGTTTGTCTTGGTATGGTCATGTGAAGAGGAGAGATGAAACGAAACGCATGTTACTAAAACAGTTCTGAGTATACATGTAGATGGATAGAGAGGAAGAGGGAGGCCAATGTGAGGAGTAATATGAAAGAAAAGGGAGTTCGTGATAGTGTGAAAGGTAAAAGGCCAGAATGGAAGAAAAAAAACGGGTTGCGCCGACCTCAAGTAATATGAGATAAGGACAGGAAGCAGAAGAAGAAGCAACCGGAAATCCCGGCTGGTATAGGATGGGTCACACATTCATGAACCGGCGTCTTCTGCGTTGCTTCACTCTGAAGATATAGCTATAAGCACCTCCCAAAGTAAAAGCTATAGAAGTAAAAGCTTTTGATGTGTTAATGTAATTGACTTATTACAAGATATAATAATAATTTGACTGGCCTGTTGGTCTAGTGGCCCTGACTGCTACGCCAGAGGTCGTCCAATTCCCGCCCAGGACAAATGTTTGTGTGATGAGCGCCTAGTACTCGAAACACAAGCTCTGCTTAGTGGTGGAATATTATTATATTAACAATGGACACAGTTGAACTGTGACATTAGTTTTATGTAATGTACTTACCTACTTACATCATCATCTTCCTGCCCTTGTCCCGTGTTATTTGGGGTCGGCGCAACACGTTTTTTTCTTCCATTCTGCCCTGTCACTCGTCATACTATCACTAACTTCTTTTTCTTTCATATCACTCTTCACACAATCCATCCATCTTTTCTTTGGTCTCCCTCTCCCTCTCCATCCATCCACATGTAAATTCATAACTCTTTTAGTAACATGCGTTTCATCTCTCCTCTTCACATGACCATACCAAGACAAACGATTCCCTTTCACACTAAAATTTACATTAAATTAAATTTATATTAACATTACACTAAAATTTAATAAAATATTTTTATTTTCAGCTATCTTTCGGCATATACTGGTATGAAAGTGAAGGACTACTATGATATTGTAGATATCTATAGTACTTTGTACATTGAAACACTGTATAACTTTACATTACCAAATTGGACACAGTCTGTATTCCCAGATAAAATGCGGGAACCGGCATGCTACAGGCTAGTATTGAAGAACGTTTTTGAATTTTAACTATTCTTATTTTAGAACGTTTTTACCATATTATTGATTGATAAGATCTTTTTTTAATTTTTGTTTTACTAACTGAGAAGTATTTTTTTTAGTTTGAAAGTTAAATAAGTGATAGCTTACAAAATTTATGCAATTTGAAAGAAAGAAAGAAAAAGAAGAGTTTATTTACGACAGACATGGCACATAATTAAAAAAAAATAGCATTATAACAAATCTATACAATAGAGTGAGTTATGCGACACATCCGAGCAAAACGGCCAGCGCTTAGCAAAATGCTGGGGCTCATGAATTAAATTTTTTAATACTATACCTACTCTAGCGCTATATTGTAATATTTTTTTTTTTGCAGCTTTGTGACACAAACTGGCTCACCCCTCCTTGCGAGACTGAAAGTGGGTCCCCTGCTCAAAAAAATTATGGGACATATGAAGGACGCCATATCAGCTCCGACTAAAAGCAAGCGTAAGGTGGTAATGTACAGTGGACATGACCTGACAGTGGGAAGCGTGCTCAACGCTTTGGGCTTATATGATGGAAACTGTCCGTCATATACGTCAACCATACTCTTTGAACTGGTGGAAAGTAAGTATGATCCTGGAATTGGATTGTTTTAAGATATTTTACTAAATTTTGTAAGCTTGTGCAGTCTTATGCAAAAAGGTCGTGTATGTTTTTTTATTCTGATTCACGTACTAAATACTTATAATATAATACTTTAAATTTTATTCCTTATTTTCTATGGCTAAAAAAAATAAAACTATTGTATGTATTGCAGGCAACAAAAGTAAAGGTGGAAATTATGTGAGAATCTCATACAGGAATACAGTAGAGATTGTCGAGCCGAAAGTTCTGAAGATACCGTATTGTGGAGAGGTCTGCCCTGTAGAACGGTTCAGGAAGCTATACGACAATCTGCTCTCCGTTAACTGGGAAGATGAATGCAAAAAAGAGGTGATAAACATACCACCAATACCTACTCTTACATGCCATTTTCTGAATTAAGAATTCCGAATTAAAAACATGTCAAACCCTACTTTAACGCCAAAGTTTGTCGTTTTTAGGGTTCCATACCTCAAAAGGAAAAAACGGAACCCTTATAGGATCACTTTGTTGTCCGTCCGTCTGTCTGTCTGTCTGTCAAGACCCTTTATCTCGGGAACGCGTGGAGGTATCGAGTTGAAATTAAAACCATATACTCACTTACTCAGGTCTGCGGACACTTGAAGCTGGCAAAAAATCACTGAGTTAAAGAAAAAAAAGATACGGCCGTTTATGTCGCAAAAAACGTATATTTTGACACTCTCAAGGAAATCAAAATTCGTAGGGTACTTCCCGTTGACCTAGAATTCTGAAATTTGGCAGGAAGCAGCACAAGTATAGTAATAAATCTGAAAACTGTAAATTTGTAGTAACGTCACAAAAAAAAACTTTTTTGCGATTCGGAAATATCTTCGTATGTCAATTCGGGAATTTTTCCATAGGTAAGTTTGTACGGAATCCTCAGTGCGCGAGTCCGATTCGCACTTGTCCGGTTTTTATTTATTTATGGAACCAAAGCTAAGCATAAAATGTGCTACAGGATATGTATACTACCGTTTTTTTATAGCTAGCTTTTATTGCTTTGAAATTCTATTTACACTGACACCATCAGTAATCCATTGTAACATCACTATTGTTGTCAAAGTGGAAGAGCAAGACGTGTGAATGTATAGACGAAGAAACTTTTATTTAATATTGTTTTAACAAGAAACTATCCGTCTAAATGGGGCTTAATTATAGATTTTTCCTTTGAAACTGGGATAAATATACAATATACAGTGTGGAAAAATAAGTCGGGCCCTGGAAGGAAATTACCTTATATCCTTAAGTTGGCTCATTTTACTTAAAAACATTCCATTATTTTTAAAAAGAAACAAAACTGCATACAAAGACTTTTCTGAAACTCGCTTGCCTCGTCCGGGACTCAAACCAACTCAAATTAAAAAAACAAACACTCGCTATGTTATTATAATCGATAGGATTATTGATGTTGTTCAGGATAAATTTTCTCTAACAAACATTTGGTCTTAGGCCCGTGCCTCACTAGGACGCCATGGCGGCGCTGCCAGTTCGCGCGACCAAGAAAATGCATGCAATTCTATGGTGTGTACCTCACCCGGCAATTGTTGGCCACGCAGCTAATCCATACATTTTATGACGTCATGACCTGGCTACGCCGCCATGGTGTCTCAGTGAGGCACGGCCCTTACTCTCGTCTGTCGTACAAGATATCCATGAAGAATACCTATTTAGTACACAAGTTCTTTAATGAACATTAGTACTTACTGTTCACTTTCAACAAGTAAAAGACATGTAACAGTTCTCTTATCTCTCCAACATTCAAAGACTTCATATAAGTACACGCTTGCTAATTTATCTCTAAGCCCCTCTATACAAATCAGAAAAACATTATAAAAATGAGTTATCCAGTTTGCCCTTGTTGAAATCTTCGATAAGAAAATCGAAATAATTTATAGCATATTAGCATAGCATAGCATATTCAGCCATATAATGTTCCCACTGCTGGGACTCAGGCCTCCTCTCTCGGAGAGGGAATGGGCCGTAATCCACCACGCGGGCCCAGTGCGGGTTGGTGGATGTCACATGTCTTCGAATTTTTGGTTTTAGGACAAGCTGGTTTCCTCACGATGTTTTGTGACTGCTCTCAAAATAAAATATAAATATAATAAAGTTAATGTTAGATTTTACGATCATTTTTTTTTTAAGATCAAATGTTTGTTAGAAAATTTTTATCCTGAACAACATGCGAACAGACTAACAAGGAAAATTCAAATGAATAAATTAAATGGTACAATAAAATATTAAAGTTAAGTTAAGAATATAATAATGCGTGGCCCGTATTGTGCCATCTTTACCCAATACTTACCTTATATTATTGTAACACATAATAATATAGTTTACATTTTGTAAAACAGACACTATTATGTGGGTGGGTGGGGTTACTAAGACTTACATATACCTTGTAGTTGAAAGATTATATGTTACAGTTAAAACCAATTTTTAGATAGAATGCATTTTTCCTAGTTAGAACTAGTTTTTACTATATACCTTTGTTAATACTAAAATTAACTAATGCTCAAAATTGAATATCAGTTAAAATTAGTTTTTACTAACATTGGAGTGGGTTTTAGTCAGTAAAAGTCGTAAACCCTCCGCCCTGGAGTTGGAGAAGTCATTAGATGATTTCCCACCTAAAAAAAACCTTATTCTGATTGGTCACGAGACGTCACCTGATCATCGTACTTTATTCTGATTGGTCGCGAGACGTGACCTGATTCGACAAGTGCGGGGGAGTTTGTTTTTTAATAAATATTTTAAAAACTATATCTAGTTTACAATCCCAACTTAGTTTCTCTACTGCTAGTTTTAACTAAAGCTCGATATGACAACTAGTTTTATCTGAAAATCAAATATATCAATGGTAAATTCTAGTTTTAACAAAGGTATTAAGTAAAAACTAGTTCTAACTAGGGAACACGAGTTTTAACGAAAAACGAGTTTAACTGTTAATTAAAAGTCAATTCATTATAAATTAATAGCATAACAAAGACATGTTTTAATGTTCGTAAAGGCGTTATCAGCCTATTTAGTATGAGTCGGACTCGCGCACAAAGGTTCCGTATCATCCGCAGCAAAAAAACACGTAACAAACGTGTTTTTTTGCTGCGGTATGGGAGCCCCACTTAAATATTTATTTTATTCTGTTTTTAGTATTTGTTGTTATAGCGGCAACAGAAATACATTAACTGTGTAGCTATCACGATTCATGAGATACAGCTTGGTGACAGATAGACGGACAGCGGTGTCATAGCAATAGGATCCCGTATATAAATGAAAATTTTGAAATGAATTTCGTAAATTGTAAAATGAACATTTACCGACTGCTTATGGCCTAAGCTATCTCAATTGTATACATTTAGATATTTTCTTATACACAGTACCCTATTATCAAGATCGCGCGTATTGTTAAAGTTGAAATACTTAATTTCTGTTTCATAATTCGTAAATTAGCTTCTGCTTGTGGTTTTGCCCTCGTGAAAGAAGAGAATATATGCCTATAGTGCTCAGTGAAAATGTTACATTCTACTGGTGAAATAATTTTCTTTATTAGGTAAAAATCGGTCTAATAGTTTTAAAGTTGATTCATTACAAACAAAAATACAAATATATCCTCTTAATTCTTAATTCTTTATTGTACACAAAAACATAACATAATATATTGACATACAGACAGTTCATGTACAAAGGCGAGCTTAACTCAGCAATGAGTTTTCTCCCAGCAAACCTTTGAATTATTGAGAGAGAACATATTCGAGGGTAGGATCCAGTGCACAATATAAACCTACATACTATTGTATATACTAATATTATGTCAATAATGAAAGGAAGGGCTCTTTAAGTTTCCTCTTTATATATTACTAGCTTTGCCCGCTGCCTCGCCCGCATACATATGATATAGCCTATGTCACTCAGGAATAAAGCAGCTTTCTATCGGTGAAAAAAATTTCGCAATCGGATCAGCAATGTCAGAGATTACCACCTACAAGCAAAAAAAACATAAAAACATAAAAACAAATTTTACCTCTATAATATTAGTGTAAATTATTTATTTTTTAATTAATTAGTATAGATAAGATAAAAAATATACAAAGACACATTGTGTCGTATCAGTAACTAAGCTGCGGCGCATTATTACATATTTGTAGATCTGCGACCAGAAATGGCAAGAAAATTATTGTGTTAAAAACATATAAGTAATTGAAGTCTTGATTGAGCAGTGGTGGCCGAGTGGTAATAGCCCAGACTTGCGAGTTGTAGGTCGCGGGTTCAAACCTAGCCAGGTGCATTACTTTGTGTAATTTATTTCATCACCACTGCTCTCAAAACGGTGAAGGAAAACATCGTGAGGAAACCGGCATGTACTAGAACCAAAAATTCGAAGACATGTGACATTCACCAACCCGCACTGGGCCCGCGTGGTGGATTACGGCCCATTCCTGCCTAGAGAAGGAGGCTTGAGTCCCAGCAGTGGGAACATTAAAAGGCCGATTATGCTATGCTAATTGAAGTCTTAATATTTTTCAGTTAACGTTGAACGTTCCTCAAGTGGCCGTATAGGTATAACTATTTACAATCCTGTTAGCTTATGTTTGTTCAGTAATATACATGTAGATATATTTTAGTCAAGTTTAGCTATGTAGATGACATGTATTTAGGGCATACCATTGACATAATAAACTCAAGGTATACATTTCCTTCAAATTTGATGTCCAAAGTTAGTATTAGTCTAAACTAGTTGTGTTTCTAGATTTCAGAGTTAAGAGCGTTCACTCGAAATTACGCGCTATTTGGCCAAAAAACCATGATTTTCAAACCTGTTTATATCCATTAAAGATTTATTGTACAAACATGTGACTTACCAATAACATTAGGAAATATTCTTGTCTAAATAGTTAAGTAGGATTTTATTTAAATTAATAGCACGCTTGTGAACTATATTCACATATGTATAGAGTTTTTTTAATTTTACTTTCAGAGTCAATTTCGAAGCTTGCAAACTTCTACATTTCTAATAGAATTAATAAACAAAAAATACAAAACAGTAACTAGAATCCTTAACAAAATAGTTATAGAAAAATATTTATTGATTTAGTTTACTAATACGGTAGGCATCTAGGTCGTCTCGCCACCTCTTCCCAGGTCGACCTCGGCGGCGTCGGCCATCTTGAGGTACCCACTTTGTGGAGACTTTTGCCCACCGGTCAGAGTGCATGCGGCTGATGTGACCCGCCCAATCCCATTTTAGCCTGGCAGCCTTTTTTCCGACGTCCATAATTCTCGTCTTTTGACGCAGCGTGGTGTTCCTCACTCTGTCGGCCCTCTTGACACCCTTGGCCCAAGAAAAGAATACCTGGAAGAAGTTGGGGGAGGCCTTTGCCCAGCAGTGGGACAGTATAGGCTATTAAAATAAAAAATTAGTAATCTAAATCAATGATTTTTTTCTATAACAATTTTGTTAAGGATTCTAGTTATTGGTTTGTATTGTTTGTTTATAAATTCTATCAGAACTGTAGAAGTTGTCAAGCTTCGAAATTGGCTCTGAAAGTAAAATTAAAAAATCTCTATTTACATATGTGATTATAGTTCACAAGCATGCTATTAATTTAAATAAAATCCTACTTAACTATTTAGATAAGAATATTTCCTAATGTTATTGATAAATCACATGTTTGTACAATAAATCATTAATGGATATAAACAGGTTTGAAAATCATGGTTTTTGGCCAAATAGCGCGTAATTTCGAGTGAACGCTCTTAATTTGAAGATTTCAAATTCGAAATAGAAATGTGGTCATTTTCTCTCGAAAATTACTCCATTTGCTGCTATTGAATGTGTATCTAGTGTTTGTACATAATCAATTATGACAAATAATGTAGAAACTGTCTCATAATATTACAATACTTTGTTATTCTTGAATTTGTAATTCGAGATAATTTGAATCCATCATCACCAACTCAAATATCGATTTTAGCGTTGTGTATTTTAGGTTGAATTTTAAGTGACCACATGTAATAAAAGGGCCCTAAAATTATTATATGTCATTTTTTTCATAGTTTTATAATAATCTCAATTTATATTTACAATAATTTAATTTTGTATATGTTTCAGTTCCCGGCGCTACTTGGGGGTTCATTAATTGTCGGTCTCTGTCTGTTCATAACCATATATTTCACCCATAAAATACATTTTGCGCGGGTTTATAATCAACAAAGGTCAGTATTTACTAAGTTTTCCTTCCAATAATTTTATTGTCGATCTCAACGACACTTGATGATCTACCACTTTGCCCGCGTTGTGGATTATGGCTCATTCCCTATCCTAGAGAGGAGGCCAGAGTCCCTGCAGTGAGAATATTATAAGGTTAATTATACTATGTTTATACTGTGCATCACTACTTTAAGAAAACCTCGTAGTCATTTGAAAAGTCAATTAAGGCTTAATAGTCAATAGTGTTTGAAAATTTGGCTCTAAGTGTCTAAACACTATGCCGAAGGTACGCGACCGAAGTTCCGCGGCTGATTTTACGTTCCGACGTATTCAGCTGACATGACAGACCATAAGTGCCGAACTGTGTACTCTACAGAATACGTTGCCGCCGAATTGCCGCTGAACTTACGCCGGACCGAAGTTCGGCTGTATGCTATAACGCAACGTAATTGCGGCATAATGTGTCGTCAGTTATTCAAATAGCATTGCAGGCGTAATCATGCCGAACTTCGGTCGCGTAAATTCGGCATAGTGTGTTTTGACACTAAGATAATCTCTACTATCTACATACTTGTCATACAGAGCTTGTTGTTTTATGACGCAAAACTGCCACATCAACCTTTGGATGATAAAGGAATCACAAGGTCCATTATATTTGCGGGATTCTTCGAAAGAGTTACCGTGACCCTAGAATGCTAAGGGCAACTGAAGGGTCACTGTGGGTTTTAGTCAGTAGAAGTCTGACATGCCTTTAGAAAATAATAGGTCGACTATTAAGACATCAAATTCATGGTAACAGTTTGATTTTGTCGGAGCCGAAGAATTATTTTACTTGACTACGGCAAAAGCTGAATGGGTTATGATTTCTTTTGTACATGTAGTAGGAGTAAAGCCTGTTTTTTTACTCCAACTGTCGTGATTGAGCGTACTCTATATATATAATTTTATTTATTTATTTATTTTTCCGGTGCGCGGTTTTTGGTGAGGGTCGCGGGAGTGCGGTGGATGCGAGAAGCACAGGATCGGTCGTTGTGGCGACGCTTGGGGGAGGCCTATGTCCAGCAGTGGACGTCTTTCGGCTGAAATGATGATGATGATGATTTATTTTTATTACCAACAATATCCTTACAGACTAGTCCAAATCGATATTGAGGTTTCTTATTTCTAACTTACAAACTAGATTCTATAACAAATTTATATTATATATAACTTTTATGACTTGGTATATTACTTTCAAGGCTTTGTTTCATCGCAATCGGTTGACTATATCGAAAGATATACTACATTAATTGACTGTTAGGCGGTACGAAGTTCGCCGTGTCAGCTAGTTATTAAATAAATGTCCAAATTAATATATTATTTTTATTAATTTTCAGGCAAAGTACGACATATTCAGGCGTCGAAACTGGTTTCCAAGCACGTAGCAAGACATTTGTAGCTTAATTAGTCCTTTTTTTTGTAGATTTAACAATTTAAGACATTTGAAACATGATGAGACTTTAAATTTTTAACTAAAAAAATATCAGTAGTTATCTAGTACCAATGTCATAGATCAATTTGTATTTATTATAATATTTTTATTCAAAATTAGTCAAAGTATTAATTGGAACGTTTTTTAAATAGGTAGGTATAGATCAGGGATGGGCAAACTATAGCCTGCAAAGAGTTTTCTCTTGCACGCTATTCTTAACTCTATTTAAGTTCTATTTTGTAAATTTTTCATGAAAAACTGCCGAAGCCTTTTGCGGTTTTCTGCAATTTCAGTCAAACATGTCGCACAAAAATATGTTTTTCCACCCTTAGTATTAATTGATTTTAAATTATGATGTTCCAATCCCTAGATATTCTATTTTCAAATTATGTGAACCTCCGCAGCTTGTAATATCTAATTATTTACTACAAAATGAATATCTTAGAAGATCTAGTGGAAATATGAACTAGTGTGATATATTGTTGCTTATGAAGTTCCAAAAGCCAATGCAAACTTTTGGCATGATTTACTTTTTTTCTTTTCGCCAGAAATGAAACCTATTAAACCTATAGGTTATATGTCAGAGAACAATACGAGGAATCAATAGCAAAAATAACCAGGTCTTTAAACCGTAACCGAACTAAGATACCTATAGAAATATAATACGTAATATTTTGAGGTGTCCATTGATAAAATAGATTAAGTTGTTTATTACTGTTTTTCACTTGAATAACTCATTAGAGTTAGCATGAAATATTTTAACAATGGAAAACTTAAAATATCAGACATGGAGTATTTTTATTTAAGAAAAATAACGCCTGATAAAAAAAACAATAGTAGCCTAATAAATAGTCTCCAACTTCGTTTGGTTACGGTTGGTAGACATAATTCTTTTTGCTATTGATTTCTCATACAGTGCTTTAAGATATGGCCTAGGTTTAACTATTGGCAGAAAGAAAAAAAAAATACATGCCAACTATGTATGGCAAAAGTTTAATTCCCTGTAATCTTAGAAAAAAAAAAACGAAAATGTATTATAATTTATTATACTGTTACTGCCAGAAGCGAGTCTTAATAAATGCATTTATAAATTAATATTGTTATATAGCACAAAATGAAAATTTGCTAAATGAAATGATTTTTGATATCAAAAGTTTTATCAGACTCTAAATTGGGTTGACAGCGTATTGCAATTAAAAGGACTCAACCATTGTTGATTGCTCAGGCTTATCGAGATATATTATAGCTCTACATAATTACAATCCACTGCTGCAAATTCTAATAACGACTTAAGTTTTGTGTATTTTAAGTTGATTTTTAAGTGACTGTTTGTATTAAAAATAGGTTGCAACGAAATTGAAGCTTTGTCAAGTAAGTCATGATCATTGTTGTTCTACTTGCGAAGTATCTCAAATTCATTCAAAAAACTATTGAGCTTGTTGGAGAAACATGTCTATCTGGTGAGGTAGTTGCATGATACGGGAGTGTGATCTATGGTGTCCCAGCCCTACCTTCCCGCACTTCGCAGCTACCTCAGGCAAGCGGTAGGCCTGCAATAATCGTATTTTAATTATTTGAATAAACGTTTAATATAAATTAGTTTGTAGCTTGTGTCTTTGTGTTAATGGGGGAACATAGCTAATATTAAACTAGTATGAGGATGGTTAATCAACACTAAGCTGTGCCGAATTCTAAGCTTTGAAAAAATAAACAAAATGCGGTATAAATAATAAGAATTTATTCAAAAACAACTCTTTTTTTGTGTTGTGCAAGGATTCCAAGGTTATAGATTAACTCGTGGCTGACTTACAGCTTAATTTTTGTTGAAATATGCAGATAATTCAGCGTAGGCATCGAGCGGTGCCGAACTTGCATTACCGCTTCGGGGCACGAAAGACGCGAAGGGCCCAAACTCGGAATTACGATATTACGTCATCACAAAAAATTCCTTTGTGAGATCCTAGACTGTTCAACCGTTTCTTCGGGACTCGTCTAGCTTCATTGACTCTGCGTTTTGCTTGTGGTCGCTATTTTTGATTCTGACTTCAAAATTTGCAATGATCGGTGATAGTATGGCAAATAGTCTGAAAAGAAGAAATTTTTTATAACGACGCGTTTTTTAAAATAGTTGAGACTATTGTCGTCGAGCTACTAATACTAATTACCTACTATCGATTCTTAGTCGCATATCATACCTTGCATTATAACTTAATGTTTCATTCAGTTTAAGAAACTTAACACCAGAAAGTTGAGTTAATTACAAGACAGACCAGTATTGGTATATATTTATGTTGATTAGTCATCCAGAAACCACTTTTTTGTTAGAGTTGGAACGGGGTAAATTTTTCAAGAGGCCGAATCCGAGTGTAAAAGAAATCTCGAACAGTACTCGAGAGAACTTGCGAGCCGATTTTGATAAAATTAAAACAATTTGAATTTAAAAACAATAAAAAAAGACTGGTAAACGTCAGTGTTTTTTTTTACAAATTTGTTTTTTTCCAATCAGTAATAAAAAAGAACTTTTTTTTTGAAATCTAATGGCCATCCTTTGATAATAATTTACCCTGTATATGATCATGGTTAGCGCTCAGGTTGCTTCACCTTGGTGCTTTAAATAAACTACATTATCTGTGTAGAAAATCAGTATACCAATTATGAGGCTTTTTTTGGGGTATTCTTTAAGTAAGTACTATGAATTTTAATAAGGATGTATGATGTGAAATATTTTTTTGTTAAAATTATAATAAAAATTTCGTAGAAAATATTTCACATCATACGTATCCATTTTCAGTGATTCATTCTATACTGCATTTGTTGGTAGATATCTAAACTTAATTTTGATATGTCTTTTTATTAAAAAAAATCGTGTAACAGACGTACAAAGATTATTTAAATTTAGTTAATTACCAAACATCGGTATAGGTAAATAACAAATTGTAAACATTTTTAAATATTTTTTTTGTCAACTTTTAGATAATAGACATGACAAAGACATTGTTTACATTTAGTTAATTACCTAAACAGATGGAGTATGGTAGCACGTACATTATAATTATTATAACGTACCTGTAATTAGGATAAAGCACTTGAAAATGGAATAGCGGATCACTTAATTTTTTATTTTACTCTCATACGCCAAATTACAACTATGTACAGAAAATTATAAAAATAGGCCATTTCAGAGACAGCAAAATTTGCTCCAGCAAAATTCTGATTGTTTTAGAAACTATAAAAAGTAGTAATACTTAAAAAAAAGTCGAAATATTTACCTCACATTTATTTCAATAAATCTGTTGAAAGATATTCTGTTGTGATCACGTGAGTGCAGCAGAAACAGTTTTGAGTTTTTATCATAACTAAAAAACTAATTAAAAAAAATCTCGTCAACAATAGCAGAAGCTGGAGAACTAATTATCTTTTACAGTCAGGTGACGATATTCGACTTAATTTTGCTGGAGTAATGCACTCTTGTTTTTCTGTAAGTTAAGAGAAATGTAAGAAAAAATCCAGTCATATTGGTACTCTATTCTTATACTTCATTTTATTGATCCGTGCCAAAATAGAGCGGAGTAGCGGAAAATTAGTTAAACTATCAAAATGGCTATTTTGTATGTATTTTTCTGAATGTATTCTTGTAGATCAATTTTATTTGTTTAATAATAAATGAATTTTCAAAGATATAAATATTTTACTGTAAAACCTTAAGTTTTTGAAACACCTGAATGCCAATTCTCGTACTTGATTAATCGGTTAAGTGCGCGTTGGCCTCGCATAGAAAGGGCCTGGCTGGGGCGTGAGGGCCGTTTCCTCGCGCGTGTGGCCGCCTGCTTTGCTAGCATTACTGCTTGGCAGGAGGCGGCCGCCTGCCATTCCTCCTCGCTCCGGACCATGACCTATACCAGGGCCCGGCGCGAGAGCTCGTTGCCGACGATCGCCCCCACATGGACACGGCGGTACTCTGCCCAAGCGGGGCAAACCTCTACCCTAGACTCCACCTTGTCCTCCGGGCGGTCCACAGAATGGTGACACCCGGACGTTTCTTCCGCACGAATCCGGTGCAAGAACCTTCCGAACTTACCATGTCCGGTTAGAACCTGCGTCATGCAGAAGATGAGGACGCCGTTTTGTCTTTTCAGCCACTCAGGACTTGCCGCCATAATCATGGCGTGCCCAGCATTGGGTTGCGAAAGTCGCTGTCGCCATTCCACCAAGAGATGCCGCCGGTACCCCTTCACCATGCCACGACTTGTCGCGGCAGCGGAGTTTCGCCCCGGCGTTGCATCTCCACTCGCAAATCGTGCATGCGTGCAAGGACTGTTACCTTCAGATCCCATGGTGGCAGGCCAATAAGGAGGCCGCTTCGTGGGAAACCGTGCGGTATCCCCGCACCATCCAGATGGCCATGACCTTCTGGCATGCGTTCAGCTTGGCCGCCGGTCGAATCTGCAGCGACGGCGCCCATATAAATACCGACGCTATATAATTATATGGGATTACAAAGTTTTTTATGCAGTTGGTGTATCTAGAAAACTGTACCGAATTTCCAAAATGTTTTAGTTTTTCATTGATTTATACAGTATCACTAATTGTATTCCAAATTTGAAGCTCTTATGTCTGCTAGAAGTGCCTTAGAGTTTTGATGATCGGTCAGTCAGTGAGTGACAAACTTAAGAAAATTTGACCAGTTATAATTCTTAAAACTACTGGTTCAAATTAAATGAAATTTTAAAGTTGCCGTGTTCATACAATGCCTGCGTGGTTACTGAAAATTCAGGATTCTAGTTTTATACACAACGAAATTATAGGGGATCGAAAATTACCTGAACTGTTACGAGAAAAGGATGGTACTGCCGTGCCACTTTTTTTTCGCCTTGGTGGGGGCACTGCTGTGGCCCCTAATTGAAAGAGACGTATAGAAAACAGTAGGTATCTGGAGAGCATCTGGACGAAGTGAAGTTTTTTCAGCGATAAGAATGCTGAATATTATCATGTTACCGAAGAATTAGAACCCTTTACTGAAGAGCTACGGAATCGGGAACGTCTATCAGCACCCAGAACGCATTGATGTATTGCACGAGCGAGGCGTTGAACGAGTTCTGCGGGATTGTTCGCAAAGACCTACTGAAAGAACACAGATGAGTTATAGTCAGTAAAAGTCTGATACTCTCTTGCTCCACCTAGAACAGGAGGAGTTATTTGATGATTTTTCACCTAGAGAAAACAGGCGATGGACGAATGGTGATTTATAGGACTATTCTTACTTTTCCAGGATCATTGTCTATATTCATGTGAAACATAATCAGAGCATTCTCACAACTTAGCACCTGCTAAGTAAATGATGCGAGACGGTGGCGTACCCGACACGCAAGCGTTGCGACGCCTTGTATTGTAGTAGGTACTAACGTCGTTAACGAAGCGAATCAGTTGCGTATGCGACGGAGATGCACTACGATGTCTCGTAGCACTTGCTACGCAAACGATGCAAGTTAATTGCGTAGGTGACGCAGATGCTTCTAGGGTGATAGCTGTAACTGCTACGCACACAATGCGAGTCAGCGGCGTAGGCGCTACGATGTCTCGTAGCATTTGCTATGTAAACGATGCGAGTAATTGACCTAACCGACATGTAACCGCCACACCTAACTTGCCACTTACCAGCCAAACGGTGCGAGTCAGTAGCGTAGGCCCCGCGGATGCGTCTACGACGTCACCTAGCAACTGCTAACTCCTACGCAAACGATGCGATCATAAACGGAGCATAAATGGCCTTATCTTTAGATTGCGTTGACTTAAAAGTTCGATTTCACTGCTCCAAGGGGTAACAGACCTAAGCATTTGATATTAATAATAGCTTGATCCTTTATGCGTTCCTGGGAAGAAGGGTGTTGACAAATAGACAACAAAGTGATCTTAAGGGGATGCAACTCGACATATATTTTCACTGTTTTTCATACAACCGCTCTTACGCGATTATGACGTTATTACACATTTTTCGTTAGATTTTTTTGGAAACAGTATCTTGTGGATATTATCTAGGCTTCTATTGAAATCAATAAAGAATAAAAAATCTAATCCAGTAAAGACCTCTGAAAATCTGCTATTTTGCATGAAATTTGACACTTCATAATTTACTTATAAATTTAAAAAAGTCAAAAAAGTATAACAATAGAAGCCTTGCAAATTTAATCAAGATTCTGAATGCTGACAATTTGTTTCAAAAACTTTTATTGGTTTAAAAAAAACACGTATTTCCTGGAACAAGTTTTGTAGAATATTCGAGTAAATCACGGAATTACCGAATGCTAACAGAGTTTTCAGGGGTTATCTCTCTTTTTTTTTGCTTTGCCTTTCGTCAAACTTCGCATTGGATTGCGTTAGATTAAGTAAAAAGCTTTTAAACCATGCTCGATGTTGACGATAGGCGAGTGAAAATGGACCCTCTTAAAAGGGTTATTTTCTGCTGATCGAGGTAGATAAGTATTGCAAATCAAAACGTTTATGTTTAATAAACGTTTTGATTTGCAATACTTATCTAACAAATGAAAAAAAAACTACAGAAACTTTGTAGCTTTAATAATTATAATAATAATTTAAATTTAAATTTAGATCTTATTTCAAACGAACGTCCATATAGTATTAGAAGTCACAATTCTCTTCATATCTAATTTTAGTATAAGGTACATAATTATAAATAAAATTATAAAATTAAAATTGAATTCCATGGAATTAAATTGTAGGGTATGGACTGTATAGTTGAATAAAACACACTTGTCTTGATTTAGTCTAATATAAATTACAGGTCTTTACACGATTTAATCACTTACAGTTAGTACAATCAGATTTGGCACAAAGTCTTGCTCACTAACAAGTCTTATTTATTTACTTTACACAACGAGAATTAACACTAATCGATCACAGTTCAATAAGAATTAACAATAATTAGGTCACAGTTTATAGAGTCACAATTTACACATTAACCAAAGAAATAGTCCACATATATACACGTACAGTTCACATAGGCAGAGAAATAGAGTCACATAGAGAGAATTACTTACGGCTTGCACTTACTACTTATTCTTGAGGGTCCGACGAACTGTGTCAATATAGCGCGGTATAAATATAGGCCGAAATCATACGTTCGGCCTATATTTATACCGCGTTCTCGTAGGTGCAAGTCGTGCTCGGGTTAATCCTGTCATTTCCCGATTTTCCTCGGTTCGTCCAGTGGTTGATGAGCAGCTCGGTGGAGATCCAAGACCCGTAGGAACCTGTCGCGACCTGTAGCGACCTGTCTGATTCCACATGTTAGTTCCATGTGAGCGGCGCCACTTTACGTACAACGAGTTTTGGAGTGTTAGGCATGTTTCTTAACGATCTCTATGTACTCATATGAGTATATTTCTAATTAGGCCTCGAAGTTAACATAAATTGAAATATATATTGATTAATAAATATTGCTTAGTTTTTATTTATTTATTTACTAGCTGACCCGGCAACTTCGTAGGTACCGCCTAACAGTCAATGAATACAGCCTATCTTTCGATATAGTCAACCGTTTGCAATGAAACAAAGCCCAAGTTACACTCAATTTTAATGTATAAAAGTTAAAGATAACTTTATTTTGCAAATATGGGTAACAGTAAAAGATGACAGAAAAATATAGGTAACAAGTTCAGCCATATTTTACCATGTAGGCATGCAAAAGACATATAAAATTTAACATACTAAAACTATACGTACAATTTTAAAATAATACACAATGCATTATAAACAAGTAAATACAAAGAAAATATTTAAACTAACTTAAAATATATAAACTAACTTAAAAAAATCTTTCTCATTCAGGTACTCACTGATGTGCGCACAACTAAAATCTTATATAGATTTATTATATGTATATAGATAGATAATTCAAAATTGATTGCTACACGTACAGTATGCACCGAAGCGCATAGCAAGCCAATAATCTACAAACTAAAAAAAATATCCATCATTTTATGAGGCCTTGAATTGGATTCCCATTTCTCAGGTCCGGAAAATTGGTATGATTTTTTTATTGTTATTGGTAGGCTGGCGTTGGACCACTATCTCACCTGATAGTATAGCGATGATGTGGCCGACGATGGATCAAGCTTGCCTAGAAGTAACCTATTCACTCTTTACTTAAAGATTTTTTAATTGGGGTTTTCCATGATTCCCATCTGCAATAGGTACCTACTTACTTTATGCCTGCTTAATGACCATGGGTTCACCCCTACGTGGAACTTTAAAACACACAATTGAGTCCATCAAAAGGGCCTCTCTGTTCCCGGTTGGGCCCGCTTGGACTGGGCCACTCGAGGTCTGGGCGGAGACGTCAATCCAGATGTATCTGAGATCCGACAGCGCCTCCACCTTCTTTAGACTCGCCAGTTCAAACATCACTGCATAATCCTACGAGGATCTCCACAAATCAGTAGGATGATATGGGAAGACTGTTGTCAGTATATTTTTCTTCTGACTATCATTACAACAGTCAGAGATCTACAAATGACAGTCGGAGCTAACCAACGCACGGTGACACGGCACGGAGGGGGGTCTTGTTATCCAATGTGTAGTCGCCCATCCATGATCTGACGTCGTTAATCGTCACCTTGACCAACGACCGTACCTACAACTTTTATTAAGTATATTAAATTTTAGAATTTAAACACCCACTTGTGTAAGTTTTACCTCAAGCTTTCAATTGAGACATGCATGGAATATTAATAGTGGAAAAATATAAGGTTGTACATTTAATAATATTTAATGTCTTTGTTGCAAAATTATTATTTTTTCAATTCATTGCAAATTTCGACTGGCCTGCTGGTGTAGTGGTTAGTGGCCCTGAATGCTATGCCGGAGGTCGTGGGTTCGATTCCCATCCAGAAAAAATATTTGTGTGATGAGCACGATCATTTGTTCTGTGTTTGGGTGTAATTTATCTATAATATGTATGTATTTAGAAATATATAAGTATGTTTATCAGTTGTCTAGTACTCATAACACAAGCTCTGCTTAGTTTGAGACTAGACGGCGTTGTGTGATAGTTGTGGAATATATTATTTAATATATTAATTTGATTCAATTAATGCAAATTCTTCAGATTTTGAACATCCAAATTTTTTTTCAAGTGGAAGGAATCAAAATAATACAGATGGTACTAATTGGCTATCTCTGTTTTGTCGAAACTTGTTCAATATAACCCCAATTTTCATTTTGCAGTAAGCCATCATCATCAATTCAGCCGGAAGACGTCCACTGGTGGACATAGGCCTCCCCCAAGTGTCGCCACAACGAACGGTCCCAGGCGTCTCGCATCCATCGGATTTCCGCGTCCCTCACCAGGTCAGTTGCAGTAAGTATTCCGCGAAAATACACATGTCATAATTTTACCTAACTAGTCCGTGCCGGGGTACTCCAAGGTCCCTTTGCTTGCTTCACTCGCTCTCATAGTCACACGCTCCTCTGTCATGTTACTGTCAAATCACTGATCATTCACGTCAAATTTAGTTCCGTAGAAGTCATGATAGCGTGACGGGTGATAGGACCGGATAGGACCCTATACGGACCGGATCCCTTCATAGGACTTCATCAAGGGTCATCAACCAAGCATTGAAAAGGGCTGCGTTAGAGATACACAGCACACACTGGCGCAACACAACAGGCCAGAAGCATGCAAAGCTATTTCTCAATGACATGAGATAAGGAACACAATGAGATAAGGCCTGGACCCAAAAACTATGGAGGTACAGCAGATCACACCTCCGAACAATCCCAGGAGTCTTCACGGGGCACTATGCCACCAACAAACAGCTCCAGAACATGGGACTAGCAAGCGACCCGACTTGCAGGATCTGTGGAGATGCAGAGGAAACTATGCTACACTTGCTATGCGACTGTGCAGCACTAGGCTCCAAAAGACTAGAGTATCTTGGCCAACCATTTCCAAGAGCAGAGGAGTACAGGCTCAGCCCCATCAAGGCCATACTGGGACTCATGAAGAAGGTGCACGGAGGGTTAGGGGTTGAGTAGACAGGAGGGGCATAGCACAAAAGATCCAGAAGAGTCGAAGTGCTCTGGCCTAGGGCCAGCCCCACAACAAGATAAGATAAGACGAGTGACATAATGCAAGAAAAAATGTGTTGCATCGACCCCAAATAACACGAGACAAGGTCAGGACGATGGTGAGAAGTCATGAAGTTCTGACATCTGCCCCACATGGCCCACGTCAGTGACGTCACGACCGGCGGGACCTTCAGTAAAGGTCTGATCGGGGACTTGAAGGTGTCGAGTCTGTGTACCTACCTATGTTGGAGTTTTTAGACTACCTAGTTAAGATGGCTGGGCCTGGGCAATCAGAATAATCATGTTTTTTTTTTTTTCATAATTTTGTTGATACGGTAATTTTCATTAGGGGTTAATCGTAATCGTTATTTTACAAATTGCTAAGTATATCTCGTGGCCAGATCTTAGAATTGATCACTTCATGAAATGGCCAACTAAAACTGAAACCAGATCGTTTACGTTAACATTTGATGATATGTCAATCCTCGTTAGGCCACATCATTGATGTAGGATTTCTATGATAATAAAAGGTCTAACGAAAGTAGGCCAAACGAGGATTGAAATATCATCAAACTTTAACGTTTAAAACGATCTTGCCAGTATTAGTTGGCCATATCATGGAGTGATCAATTCTAAGATCTGGCCACGACATATCGAAACTTTTGGTTTTTTTCCAAATTTTGAATATGTATATGTCGTGGCCAGACCACACCACAATCACAACCACCACACCACAACCACCACAATCCACCACAATCGAAATCCACGGGTGGTGTGAAAGCGAAACCCGGGGCATGAAGGCAAAGAAGGAACAGGAGCGGGTTTTTAGTCAGTAAAGGTCTGACAATATCTCGCGCTCCGCCCAAGAGCGGGATTTGTCATTAGATGATTTTCCTACCTTAAAAAAAAACCACAATCGGAATATGAACTCGGATGTATAACCAACTAGCTGCTTCCGGCGGCTTCGCCCGAGTGATAGCAGAAAATTGTCACAAGGGAACATACTTCCGGGATGAAAAGTATCTCATGTGCTCTTCCAGAAAATGGTCTGCCCGTATACCAAGTTTCATCGAAATCCGTCCAGCCATTCGACCGTGAAGAAGTTACATAGCTACATACATACTAACTTTCGCCTTTATAATATTAATATGACAAAAATTGTGGCAAATACAACTTTGATGGAACATTCCGCCGGCTTGTAAGTTGCGATCCAATATTATCATGAGACTTATTTACTGAGTTAAAAATTCTGCGTGTTATGTGAAACAAAAATCAATGACCTAGTTTCCTGTAACATGACAGATAACCAAGTTAATAGGTATGTACATAATTTTGATTTCACACATAATAGTAAATACAGGTACCTAAGTATAATTTACGATGTATTGCCTATTCGTTTTCTTCGTTTATTTACTTTCATTACAACTAGAATAGTAGCTATGTACAGTTCATATAATAAGAAGTATCGAGAAGTGAAAGAAAAACATAGTGTTCTGAAAAAAGAAGGTGAGGTAGGCAGTTATGAAGGTGGAAAGACGAGATAAAGAAAATAGCGGGGAAAACACTGATCAGAACAGAGTGGAAGGGAATGCGGATGCCTTTGCCAAAGTTGGGCAAACAGAAGCATCGACTCCGCACAGTCTAACGTTTTCGCATTTTCAGGCAACATTATTATTTATTGCATAACTAAGAATAAAAACTTTTTAGAAAAAAAAAATAACCGACTTCACTAAAAAAAACACTAAAAGGATCAAAATAACTTTAATTTCGGATGTCGGTGTTTCTCGGTATTGTTTGTTTCTTATTTAACACCGACTTCCGAAATTAAAGTTATTTTGATCCTTTTAGTGTTTTTTTTAGTGAAGTCGGTTATTTTTTTTTTCTAAAAAGTTTTTATTTCACACTTTTTAGTTGCGATACACTTATAAACAGAGTGCCTATTTCTAATGACAATTCCAATTAACCCAAATACTGCTAGGTTACATTGTTTTATTATAAAGTTGCTGTGCCTACCTTCCTCCTTCCGGCTCCATCATCAGATCAGTTCGATAGTACCTTATAGCCAAAGAGCATCTCACGACAATTCTAATAAGCCCAAACACGGCTAGGATACATTGATTAATTACGGAGTTCCTGTGCCTACCTTCCGGCTCCATCATCAGATCAGTTCGATAGTACCTTATAGCCAAAGTGCATCTCATGACAATTCTAATGAGTCCAAACACGGCTAGGTTACATTGATTAATTACGGAGTTCCAGTGCCTACCTTCCGGCTCCATCATCATCATCAGATCACTTCGATGATACCATTTTCAACGTAACTATTCAGAATCATTCATTTATTTGTATTGTCATAGTCGCTTAACTATATCTTCAATGTGATATCTATTTGAGTATGAAGTTCCGTTGACCATTTCTGGTCTTCTTCATCAGTTCCACTTCATCAAATGTTACTTTTTGACTGTAAATGCTTAAGTTCTTGATGAAAATACTAAAATTACCATAGGGTTGCCTATAATTTTTGAGGAGTTCCCTCGATTCCTCATGGATTCCATCATCAGAACTGGATTTTGAAAAAAATGGGACCAATCTGGAAGCATATCCTATAAAGGGAAAAAAAAATTTTGCAAATCGGTCCATAAACGACGGAGTTCTGAGGTAACACACATAAAAAAAAAAAAAAAATACAACCGAATTGATAACCTCCTCCTTTTTTTTGAAGTCGGTTAAAAAAGGGGTGTAAGCGTAGGAAGGTAAAAGATAGTTTACGACCTGTTCTCAGATCTACCAAATGTACACAAAAAAATTCTTAAAAATCAGTCAAGGCGAAGAGCCTGAAATTTACGGAGGAGTACGAGATAACAAACACGAGATTATTATTTCATTTCGCTACAAGTACCAATTACATTAGTTAAATGTGATGTTAATACTGTGTAAGATTCGTAGTTAGAATCACTTTTAGAGCCTGCTCGGTCTCTGCAGACTAAAGTTAATGCAACACCTACATGTAAAAGGTCAAATTGTCTCACATTTAAAACCAACAAATGCATAGTAGATATACTACTCGTATATTATGTAAAATTAACGATACAACTCATTACTATTCAATACTATGCTAAATTATAATGTTGCAATTTTATCAACATATTAAAAAATCTTTAGTATCGCTATAAAATTTATTATTGACTTATACATATTTTTCAAGGATATTTTCGTCTGTTTTAAATGAAATAATTATTTATTTTTTTGATATGTGGTATCTATTTGTATGTAAATTTAATCAGTATTTACACAAAGAAAAGTTTAGTCTTTGACACACATATAGAAATGAATAGTGATACAATAACTGTTGTTATTACCTAATAAACAAATAAAGGTATAGTTAGCTAGGTAGGTATAGAAAAATAGTATTTCCAAAGCGCTAGTGGCAGGTAAACTTAGTTTTTATGGCAGCACTGACCTTGAAATTCCTGTATTTAAAGTAATCGACTTCACTAAAAAAAAACACTAAAAGGATCAAAATAACTTTAATTTCGGAAGTCGGTGTTCGGTATTATTTGCTTCTTATTTGTGTGTTCCTCTGTGGCCGGACCACAGTTTAGTACTCAGATGCTATAGTTCGAAATAATACCTACCTAAAGTCTACTTTCATCGGAATATATATATATTTTTAGTACCTCAAGAGATATCTTTTTAATTAACAATTTATGTGGTCCGACCGCCAGGCAGTGCTCTCTGGCCGCGCCACCTCAAATTAAATAGAGTATAATGAACTATTAATAAATCAATATCCCGAAAAAAACTACCTAAAGAGTACCTTGCATACGACAAATATGGTCCAATAAACCCCTTTAGTTAAGGAGTTATTGGTCGTAGGGTGTGATCCGGCTGGAAGATATACTCTGCAGCAAGTCAATTTTGCAATATTTAATATTAACTATACATAAATCAATTTATATAATAGTACCTTTTCTCTACTCTTCGTTTCAATACTTTTTTCTCTCAAGAAACTATTCATTTTGATTAATTAATCTTTAAAGTATGTGGCGCGGCTAGGGAGGATTACTTTCAGCGAATATAACGAAATATGCTTTATTTCTTTACGCCAACGAAAACTGCATAATAAGTACTTTATAAAAAGACCTGGACTTCATCTATAAACTTTTATTTTTATTACCAACAATGATTTTGAAAAAGGTGCACTTTTTGGTTTTTGTTTACCTATCTACCTAAGAATAGGTAGTTAATTTGACGAAGTAAGTGAATATTTTGGTTTAAAATAAACAATAACTATACGAATAACAAATATATTTTCATAATTAAATATTAACAATTCTTAATACAAGGAATTGTAAATGACGGAAAAGTGTTTTAAGTAACAAACTAAAGTCAATAGATTGAATTTAAGCATTTAACCCTTTAAACAAGAAATAACAATCTCTAAATCAGCTCTTTAGGCAGACCGATTTGGTCCATAAACGACGGAATTTTAAGACACATAAAAAAAATACAACCGAATTTATAACCTCCTCCTGTTTTTGAAGTCGGTTAAAAATACAAATGGACCAAGTCTTGTCTAGACGCTACATAGTGCGTTCATAAAAACCTATCAAGGGCGATCAAACTCGCATATGAAGGGTTCCATATCATTGGGGGACGTTACTTCTTGTGTTTCAAGTGTGTACAACGGCAATAATGCTGTACGTTTATGTCTTGTCGCGAGACCGAATCTCACTTGAACAGTGTTTAGTATTTGATTTTATAGGGCTTTTGATTTTGATTACTTTTTGTGACACTTTTCGAAAATTCCAATATTCTTCCTATTATGGTTCTTGAGCCATGACAGCCTTTTACTGATAGACAGACTTTTTCTCGTATCATGCCGTACCGTGTTACGTAGGTTTCCCTTCGGGTAAGTAGGTACGGAACCCTAAAAACAAACTACACTACTTGTACTATTTCTTATTCTGTGACTACACGTATTATATCTATATATATAAAAGGAGAAACTGACTGACTGACATATCAACGCACAGCCGAAACTATTGGGACTAGCAGCGTGAAATTTTGCACAAGGTTTCCTTTTATGAGTTAGATGAGCACTAAGAGAGGAATTTCCAAAATTCACCCCCTAAGGGGATGAACGGGGGTCCAAAGTTTGTATTTTTTTTTTAAATTCATATAAACCAGTGCTTGACTGCGATCCCACCTGATGGTAAGCAGCGATGCAATCATTGATGGTGAGGCGCCCTAGTTTAATAAGAGCCTATTCACTCTAGCCTTTTGTATGGAGAAACCTAATTTTATAAGCGGGCGAAGCCGCTGGCAGAAGCTAGTCGCATATATACACAAGGGCATTGGCCATTGCTATTGGACCAACAATTAAAAAACGCGGAAGAGTCATTATCAAAATAACTGTCCAATCAATCCTTTTGGACGTAGGTACGTACAACATAATTAAAAAGTAGGTAATTTGGTGTTCACGGGCGACTATATCGAGTATATCGGAAGACGGCCGCGGCCACTGCACGCAATATTTTCCGGCATGACAAAGTCATAAGCGATGAAGGGCGATTGATTAATATGTAATTTGGTAATATTGCACCTACCACAATTTGTCTCTGCATCACCCAAAGGTTGACTGGTAGAAAATGCCTTAAGGCATTAAGTCTGCCTTTGTACTCCTTTGTGCATAAAGTATAAATAAAATAAAATTAAATTTATGTCCTATTCACTGAAATATTGAAAGTAGGTTACCCGCAAAATCATTATTTTTTTTACCCGACTTCAAGAAGGGTTATGTCTTTCACGCGTATCTTGTATGTATGTATGGATGTAATTTTCTTTATTAGGTACTCCGTATCTTCTAAACCGCTGAACGGATTTACATAATTAAAATATTGTTAGATTTGTCTTGATAACCCGAGTGTTTTCAGATAGGTGACGTTAAAAAAAAATAACATGTCGATTGTGAGACGTTATACTTTAGAACAAAAAAATATTTTTTTTGGATACTGCAATATGGGACCGCCCATTGTGACACACATTGTGTGTGATTTTTAAGTTCCTAATGTCATTTTTATTTTTGGTGTACAATAAAGAATATATCTATCTATCTATCTATGGGTATCAAATTAAAGGGCTCATCATGAGGATTCCAAATAGGTATATCATATCATGACCATATTAAAAAAGATATATTATTATTTTATATATTTTATTTTTTATTTATTATCTACTAGCTAGCTAGTTACTCGCGACTTCGTTACTCCCCTTTTTTGGGGCAATCGTATAAAAAAATGTTATCAATTTCAGAAATATATTCCCCCTGGGTATCAAGTCCCGTTCCCGCGGGAAAATTAAAAGTAGCCTAAGTTACTCCGTGTAACATCATTATACGTCATTTGGCCACGCTATAATCATGACGGTAAGTCCTCTCTTTGAGGAGTAGCTGGAGAGGCATCACGGCGTCCTCACCTTCCGCATGACGCAGGTCCTCATCGGACATGGTAACTTCGGAAGGTTCCTGCACCAGATTCACGCGGAAGAAACACTCGGGGGTGTCACCATTATGCGGACCGCCTGGAGGACGCGGTAGAGCTTACGGTGGAGGTGAGACCTGCACGGTCGGAACACCGCCGTATCCTCGTGGGTGCAACAGGCGGCGGTGAGTGACCTCTCGCACCGGGCCCTGGTCCATGCCATGATCCGGAGCGAGGGGGAATGGGTCGCGGTCGCCTCCTTCTGCGAAGCAGTAACGCTATAGAGACAGCCGCACGCGTGAGGAAATAAACATCCTCACACCCCTGCCGCTGAGACTCCAACCTCAATGACCAGTCAACGTAGGCGCGGGCTTTCGGACGACATGCAATGTGTACCTCGCAGTCCGGCCGTCCGGCTATTGTCTGGACCGAGCCCAAATCGTCGAGATGTCATGGCCCAGCAGGGCCGATGCCTACTAGAGTCACGGGAGGACTTCTGAAAAAGTTAACCCAGCAACTGAAGGAACCTAGGTGTGATTTTACTCAGTAAAAGTCTGGCACGCTCTCCCTCTCCACCCTAGAGCGGGAGAAGTCATTAGATGATTACCGATATAAAAAAAGCTTTCCGTCAGTGAAAGTCCCGTGAAAATCGGTCCAGCTGTTTCCAAGATGTCCTCTCGCCGGGAATCAGGATGTATTAAGTCCCGTTCCCGCAAGAATATAAAAAGTACCTTACGGTACTCATTATAATATTAGCTATATCCCAATGAAAGTCCCGTCAAATTTTGTTTAACCGTTTCGCAGACGTATCCCGTATTTTGGAATCCCATCCCCGCGGAAAAAAATAATAGAATCCTTGAAACATCAGCTATCTGTCTGTGAAAGTCCTACATCGTCGATCCAGCCGTTTCGGAGAGGTATCGGGGAGGGAGTTCATCTTATCCCCTGTCCCCGGGAATAAGATGAACTCCCTCCCCGAGAATTAACATGCCTCCGCCCTCGAGAATTAAGTCCCGCCCCACGGAAATATAAAAAGTAGATTAAGTTACTCATTATATATATTCCAATGAAAGTCCCGTCAAAGTTCAACCGTTTCGAAGACATATCCCGTATTATGAAACCCCGTTCCCGCGGAAAATTCCAAAATGAAAAGTAGCCCAAATTACTCCTTGTTATATTAGATATCCGTCAGTGAAAGTTCCGTCAAAATAGGTCCAACCGTTTCGGAGATGTACACTCTCGATGTCACGTCTTTACATCTCATGTAATGTAAAATGTGAATTAAGGTCATTTAAGGTACTCGTTAACATTAGCATACATGCCACATTAAAAGTTCCGTCAAATTTTGTTTAACAGTTTTGAAGACATCCCATATTAAGAAATCCCGTTCCCGCTGGAAAATGAAAAGTAGCCTAAGTAATTGCTTGTAACATTAAAACACACATATTCGCTCAAACTTTCGCCTATATAATATTATAAGTGTAGGTTACCTAATTCACATTTTTGATGAAACCAAATCGACCATCGCCAATTTTGATGAGACATAAAAAACTGTTTTTAACGCAATCTCTATACTTAGCGCTCAGCAAACAGATGGCGGTAAAAACAGTTTTTTTTTTAATTTCGTTTAGTGACGTTAATGGAATAAAGGTGCGAAATGGTTATTAAGTATGTTGGAATGCAGGTAAAAGTTAAACACTGTAAAACGCACACAATTATAACCATGTGCCTTCCTTAGGTAGGTACTACAATCCCACATTTCATGTTCTTACTCAGATTTTTTAAATTAAGCAATTGTTGTATCGACCTGTGTAATCCTTGAAATCGATCCAAATAAAAGGGTAGCAAAAGTATTAATGTGTTTAAATACAATATATTCGAATAGTTGTACCGAAAAACATAGAAAGTGTGTACATAATTTTAAATTTATACCGTCAGCATCCAATCAGATCTCGTCTATCTGTTACCTAATAAAATTCCTGAGAATCATCTCACCTATGACCTCCATGAAAGTAGCCAGCGCAGTGACGTTCGCACTTATTTATTACCTATCACGCCGACCCATCATTCGCAACAGCGCTATGTATTCCAATAAGTCCATCTATTATCTGACTTACACAATCGACGATAATTTTATCATCCTTCAGTTTTCCCAAAAGCGACATCATTTAACATTTAAATTGTCAAATGCAGGTGAAATATCTAAAATGTTAACTTTTACGATGCGCTGAGCAGGAAGTGCTGTAAAAAGGTCAATAGCGACATTTGAATATTCATAAGATTTATGTAGTACCTTCTTGAAGCACCGTTAGAATGGTTTCCAAAACTAATTTTTGTAAACATGTCACGATATGGTGCAGTGTCGCGTTGTCGGCGATGCGACGTCACAACAGGATTTACTTAGCTTAAAGAGCCAACAATTGAGTTTAAGTTGCTATTTAGACAATGTTCGGCATGTGGTTGCGCGTGTGCCTCACGAATATAAATCAGGCTAGTGGTGGTGCACGGCGGCGGCGGTGGCGGCGGAGCGGCGCGGCGCGGGCGGGCCGCTGCAGCGACATCCACTTGGAGTGTACCGGAGGTGTTCGAGTTTGAACGGCAGATCAAGCGTGGCCTCCGTCGATTGTAGACCTGCACAAAGCCGTGTCGCGGAGAAAGGACCGACTCTAGTGCCTCTTGCGACATCCCCAGCTGCACCACACAAACATGAAGATTCTACCCCTGTGAGTAACCTTAATTTTTTTATTTCAAATATTGTCGTGCTGCCCCACAATTACAATTTACTGTATTCTTATAGTTTCACCTCCCTTTTGTTATGGAGTGCTTATCCATTAAGCTCCGGTTGCAGCTGTGCGCTTGCTTTTGCGATGTTCTTTATCTGTATAACTTAGCACTTAGTAACTTACCCAATGCCGTTCTTAAGTGATTTGTAGGATAAAGTTTATTAGAAACCCTTTTCAATAAAACAATCATTAACATTTACTAGGGGTCTTAGCACGGCGATATTATTTGAAAGGTAGGCTAAGTGAACGATTGTGTTAGTTACCCATTTATTGTTATATGGTTATTAACCAAGTGCCGAGTATTGCTTTATAACCTATGACGAAACATAAAAACGTAATCATAAATACAATATAAGCTTAGGAATGTTTACGGCGTGTGTTGCCTTTCTAATATCATTCTCAATGGTCAAACGTAATACCAATACCAACGCACCCTTGTACTTAGTGCAACTGACAGCTTGCGGACATTATAATAAATACCGCCTACGAGTCGGTCACCGTTGTAACGCGGTACTTTATTATTATAATATTGTATAGCATCAGAGTCCTATCCGCACATTAGAATATGGTGTTGTAATTAATATTTCATAATTATTGACTTATAAACCTCATTATAGAGACCGCGGACTGACCCGTAACAAAGTAATTAATTTTCAAATTAATTGAGCGAAACAAAAAACCGGTTGTTTGAATGAGTCGGTCCCATGTTGAAAGTTGGTCCCGCGACCTACGATTAGGCAATGTAACGTTATGTAGGATGTGGCAGATGCTGCCGAGCCTAGGCTCCCGGCGCGAGGCGGCGGCATCATTGTTATGTAAAACGTCTCTGCATCTTCTTATATGCTTGTGAGTAGGTGGCAGGTGCACCTATACTTGCGTCTAGACACATCTGCCTTTTGGTTGAGTGCAATACGTCAAAACACTAACCAAAATTCTCAGAGAGTGGATTCGTTGTCGAGCCGCAGGATCTCTGTACAGTCAAATGGGGTAAATAGAAACTCAGGGGTGAATAGAAACAAAACTTCAAAGGGTATTTTCACGATATTTTAATATATTTTGCAGCATTTGACTATATCAATTTATTAATGAATTGATATTTTAAATAGTCAATGCTTTGTTAGAAGCCGATTAAATATGGTATCAAAGTGAAAAACCAAACCAAAGTTTTGTTTCTGTTCACCCCTGCATTTCTATTCACCCCGTTTTACGGTACCTCCTGTTCGGTGGTCCACTATCTGATGTTAGTTCTTCGTGATATGTCCAATATTCAAGTCATCAGTCTCCTGGCCTTAACCTGATTTATTAGGGGTCAGCACAGCGTGTCATCATTACAGGTACATTCTTGTGCAACTATAACCCGTCATCTCAAATCCACTTTTGTTTCATGCCACATCATTTTATAATCGACTTGCAAGTGCATCACTTATTTGTAGAATGCTGGATAGTTTATCTTCAACAAGAGTATAAAAATTTACCAAGATTCATGCCTCTCGGTGTTTCATACAAACTGGCAAGTCCTTATTCGTGGCAATAAATGAAGCGATTTAAATTAAACTTGGTGTGTAGACGGAAGCAACCTAAATCTAAATAGTTACGAACATATTCGAAAAAATATCGAGTGAGACAGTGAGAGCAAAGTTAAGTTTTTTAATGAAAGTGAAAAATCACCCTGTCTTTTACTCTGGACTTTTTTTTTTCGAAAATGTTGTAGACCCAGGTACCTTACGTATAAGTACCAAATTTAATTTAAATCGGTTCATTTATTGCCAAGAATAAGGACTTGCCAGTTTTTATGAAATACCGTGAGGCATGAAGATTCTTAACCCTTCAGTTTTTTTTTATAACCGAACAGTTTAAAGAAGTCAATTATAGTTTAATTTCAACAAACTCTCAAATGGGTGAATACACATTTTTCAAATTTTTCAATTTTGTCGGCGAAACTTTTTCTTCGGTTTTCGTGAAAATTAGGGACCCAGGACCCTAATTCTCGCGAAATCCGAGGAGAAGAAACTGAAGAGAAGAAACTTTTTCCTCAGTTTTCGTGAAAATTAGGGACGCAGGACCCTAATTCTCGCGACTAACGGTTTCGCCACCAAAATTGAAAAAAATTATATTGACTCAAATTAGATTCAGAGAAACCACGAACGCACTTACTAAATATGCATGTAGAAGTCCTTGATCGTATTTTGTCGGCCTTTGGAATGTTTAGAGTTCAAAATACATATTCACTTATTTATTCAGAAAATATCTTGCTCTGCATTAAATGGTCGTAAAAAGGTTTACAAATCACTCTGTGTGCACGTGTGTTGCTTTTATAAACTAAATATTCAACAACACTTACTCAACTTAGAATATATATATTTTTTTACATATTCTATAATATATCGACATATTTTTTAACCAATTCAAATTTTTTATTGTGAACGAACATCCTTTTTGGTAACAGTGAGTTTATCAACATGAAGATTTACATACACTGTCGTAACATCAGTATGATATTTCGAAAATCACGATTACGAATTGCAACAAGTGCCTTACTTTTTAGAATTCATTGTATCACAAACTTTCACACGTCTGCATTTGAAATTAACATTTCGCAACACGAAGCTAGTATTTAAAAATCCTCCAAAACGCAAAACGGAAAATATTAAGTCTGGATAATTGAAACAAGGTTTAAGAATTGGTGTTTCTACATTTTGCAATGTCGGTAGGTAACTATTGATAATGAATGCAACCACTTCCACTTGCTGGCCTCAATTAATATAGATTATAATGTATTAAAATTCTGCATCAGTTTTAACGCAGTTTTCTACCCTGTTGATCAATTTTGGAGTGTTACAGTGTTTATTTAGCAATCGATGTGTGCTTAGACAATGTAACGCGTGGGTCGATGCCTCGATGGTGCGCAACAATCATTGTAAGCTTCATTGCACATCCCACATCGAGTAGATTCACTGTTTTGACTAGAAGCGCGCGCTGGAGCGTAGGTCACACATACAGGCATGCGCTTAGCATCTGTAAAACAAAGGCGTGACTGGATGTGGATGCACTCAACAACACCGGCACTTACTCAACGTCGACATTACCTACTTGTACATAAGACATTTGGTAATAAAACAAAATTGCCCAACCAGACGATTGACATTTGCCTATTAAATCGAGGGACTCGTAAGCATTTCGTGTTTCACAGTAGCTTTTTCCCACCCGTGTCTATTCTTATACACAGTTCACTAAACCCCAAGCGAACGCCGGCATTCACTCTTTCATTGTCTTTCTATTGTGTTTCTAATTATGGTATTCGAAAGGTTCAATAAAAAAATCACGGAGGTTTACTGAAACTGATGACAGCGAAAGTTTTCGCAGCTATTCGTATATCACGAGCACATTGCTCAACAGTTATGAAGCTACATCTAATTGTGAGAAGATTCGTGCGCTGCAGCTCTCATTGTTTCTCAATATATTGGACTAATGTTAGATCTGCATCAAAGTGTAATCATTAAGTTTTATCCAATTATCATTTTTGAGCGTTATTTTTGTTGGGATTGTCGACATTCGTGGGAACGGTGGTGCAATTGGATTTTTGGGTCGCAAGAAGAGAAGGTCACCATAGAAAAGGAATTCCTGTCAAAAGTGCGTAACTCCGTCATGGCTGGAGAGCGCGTGCGGGCGCGCTCGAGGGGCAGAGCGCTGCCTGCCGCATTGCACGGCGAGGTCAGCCTACTTTTTACCACTTCTGGTTTCTGGCCGACTGACCTTGACGTGATTTGAGGTTAAATTTACACATTCGGTGGCGCCCATACACGTGCGACATAGTAAATTACATTGCCTAGTATAGAAAGCTGCACTTTTTCCGACGTGACTTGAACTGCAATCACTTACATGATTTCTACTCACAACACAAATGACAAATAAAAGGTGTGGAGTCGCGGACTTCCTTTCACAAAATGCAACGGCACGATTATTGAGGCGCAATAAAATGTTTGTAAAATAACAATAGTGATGATCGCTGATCGTACTCGTAGCGCTCGTGATGGCGCATAACATTAGTCGGACAATGCGTGCGGGTGGCAAGTAGGCGTTGTTCGATCGTGAATTACATAAAACAGAGAAAGCAAAGGGAAGCTGTTGTCGGAAGCGGATACGGAATTGAAGCGCGGTCCAGCTGAGGCGACCCTGTGCGAGGACCCGTTATACAACAATCTATGAGTGGAGCGACGTGTTGACCTCAGTGCGATGCGGCGCGGCGGCTCAAGCGCCTCAGGAGGCATAGGCTTCGACCGATCTGATCGACCCGGAGGTGCTCCATGCTGCTCCGCGTAACGCGACATTCACCCAGCCTCGGCATGCCATGCCTCGTATTTGACATTTAATGCCTTGAACTATGTAGGTATGAATTAAGCACGCGTAAAGTACTTATAAAACTCATTCTTCAACCTGTTAATCTAACTTGACATTAGCAGGTTATTGATATAGTTTATGCGTTGATGATGTCTGTCTATGTATCATGGTGCTAAAAACTTTGCCCTCAAAACAACAGAGTAGATAGATAGTAAGCACTTACCTACAAAGTGACAACTGTGGTAACAATTATATGTTGTAGAATGGATAGATAGTTGCCCCCTTGAACTTAAATTTAACTGACCTTTTTGTATGACCACTTCTAGCATGTTGAAATGTTATTTTCTATTACGTGATTGGTATATACATACGTAACTTTATATTAGACATATTCTATTAGGGGTTATGTAAAAAATATGTTTGCGACAATTATAGCAACAGTTAATTTCAATCAAGAAGTATGTTTTCTGATGTCTAGATAATTATTTATATAATGTTGTACGTCTTATGAACGTCGTGATCTTAATTGTTTTTACAAGGACAACGCGAATTCCCAATGCATGACACTCACGAGCCACGACACTTGACATTATGATTTCGAGGAATCATTCGTCTTTCTATTATTATTATAAATTAGTAGGTATTATAAATGGCGAATATCAAACAAGTACCTACATGAATAAGTGGCAGGTATGCAAGCGTCTATAACAGATATCCCTGACATTTTACATGTAAATAACTTATAAGAAAAGTCTCGACGCTGACATGACCAGCTTTATTATTAACGGCTTTATAATTCACAATCGATTAAGCAATACGACTTTTTTTAAATTGCGAAAATTTACCTATTTATCGCTAATTAGAATATATACGATGAATATTAAGTGAGCATAAATAGCATATGCTTATATGATATACATATATGCATTGCAGAAACCGATGGTTCATTATAATCAGAACAGCGTCAAGACTGGTTATTTATTTCTCACTAATACTTCTAGTGATTGTATCGTAAATGTCTGACGGAATATTGGTTAATACAGACCTACTGCGATAGGTCTGGTTTGAATTTTAGTAAATGATCACTTTGCGAACTAGATAACAACAAAGTCAGGGTTGTATTAATTTAGTCTGACAAGGCTGTAACTTGGAAGGGATATGAGTAGCGTTGGAAGAATAAAATAAGATATACTTAGAACCATATGCAACGAATGCCTTCAAAACTTCTAGGTAGGTTAATGATAAAATAGAATGGATGTATCGAGAGTTAGAATCCTAATAGTGAAATACATGTTCCTCTTGGCAGTCGAGCTAACTCTAACTGGTCTTCCTGGTGCGATTGCCTCATGATCCACATTAATGTGTGGCCCGGCACCGGCACAAGCCAGGTCGTCATCATACGTCCCGTCCCGATATTGTTGAGTCGATACGATTGCGCTCGCAGACGCTCCGGTGCATAAAGTCTCAGATATTTCAACACGAAATGATACTCAAGAGTAATATTGATTTACATTAGCCATGCAAGCATCGTCATAACTACATTTTTTGCGGCGCATAACTGGATGCAACACGGTTGGTGGCCCGGTTATTATAATTACTGTTGAAATATAACAATATAGACTGCAGTCAAGTTTTGATAGGTTATTTCTACAGTTACCGGTGATATTGTTATGACTTGAATGTCTTTATTACTGGCAAATTGTGGTTGATTGATATTACTGCCGTTATTTGCCTACGTAGGGGAAAGGTGTACGAGTTGATCCCCTTAAGGGAATATTCTTGTAGTTCAACCAATATTTAACTTAGTGTATATGTAAAAGCATATATATCTTGTAAATTTATCAGTCTACATATTGTCATACTCAAATTGTTGTTATTTTAGCTCATTTATTATTATGTGCCACTTTTGTAAAACTCTACCTAAGGATCTTCTTGTACACCCCGGTATCCAAGAAGATCCCTACGTAAGGGGCAAGATGACTTTGGATCAACTTGCTCTTATTTTTTGAACGACAGGTAAATTTTGATAAAATTAAATAAAAAACTAGAATTGCGGTTAATATGCCAACGATAAAACATCTTCTCCGTACATCCTCGTCTCCATATCTATATGCTTCACGAGCTCAAGTTCCTGTTCTGCCGTAAAAACTGTTATTTCCCTCCTAACTATTTGATTGTCCCAATAGCCACCTTATTTGTGCCCTTAGCTCGTCTTTTTATTGTAATATAGTCTTCTGACCACTCGCCACGATCAGTTTTTCTTTTATAATTACAAGGCATAGTCTATCTAAAACAAAATAATATGCTTATGTGATTAAACCCCAAAGTTAGTTTCGAGATATACACATGAAATCTGATTAAGATACCTATGAATAATACTTAAATAGTTACAAACATGAATCTATAATCTGTTAAAATATAAATGGTTAAAGATGATCCGCACGGATCAACTTGTACACTATGTACGTGATCATCTTACCCCAACACTAGCTTTTTTATTTCGTGTTTGATAACATTGCCTATAACGAAATCAACAGTAACCGCGTGCCATTAAAAATCAAATTATAACATTTAACAAAGGTCCTAATACAATGGGTTTAGCATTAGACCACCTAGAACACATTTGACATAAATTCAAAGTCAACCTTACCCTAGATCACCGTCACTGATTTTTTGTTTTTGAACACAAGAAATTTGTAGTCACTCACGCCGCCATTACGATTGACTGTAGGAAGAAGTCAGCGGGGAAAACGTAGTACAGTCGAAAAAAAACAGATGGCTTTAGTAGTTTTCTTGCAATTAAAAAGGATCATCTCACCTCCACTGATCATCTCGTACACCTTTCCCCTACATGATGTCACATGAAAAAGAAAGTGCCTATCTAGTAACTAATAAATATATAGGTATGTAAGAAACAGGTTTGTTACACAAATGTATAGTTGTTACGGTCCTGATTCAGTGTTACCATAACACCCCATTGTGAAAAAAATTTAGTCTATCAACATGAATGTTGAAATATGAATAAGTATTAAGCTGTTGATCCCCGCACGAACGCCGGCTTTCGGGCGCCATTGTCTTACTATTGTGTCTCTAATTACACTACTCAACGAGTTAAATGTATGGGTTGTCAGCATTAGTTATACAGTGACATAGAATTCTCACTGCCAGTTGATTGGCGGTCTGTTGGTCGTTAACGCGACTGTAGCACTAATAACTGGGTTCAAGTATAATGAAATTATTGTGGAACACGAGTTCTCACTACCTTACAACGTGGGTTTTTAAGTAGTCTTTGTTAAGACATCTCCTGTAGCTTCATCTTCTGTGAATTAGTATTTTAGTAACAAAAGGTTATGTTAAAATATTTCATGTGCGTCGTGTCTGTGTTTCAGGTTTATCCTGGTGGCGTGCGTTGCGTGCTGTGCGTGGGCGCAGGACGAGGAGCGGCCGGCGCCAGCGCGGGGTCTGCTCAAGCGCGGCGGCTTGGTTAAGGGGAAGCCCACTACCACAACCACTCCTGCGCCGCAGGTACATCCACAAACCTTATTAATCAGTGCTCTCCATATCATCTCCTCGTCTTTACCTCAATTTATTTCTGGCTGGTCAACAATGTCTTCTTCTTTACCCGTACATCTAAATAAACTTGCTGTCACCTCAATAGTCATCTATATATATAAAAGGACAAACTGACTGACTGACATATCAACGCATACTTAGCTGAAAGTAGGTACTGGGACTGGGAACATGAAATTTTGCACCAGGTTTCCTTAAGACGTAGGTGAGCAATAAGAGAGGATTTTCCAAAATTGATCCTCTAAAGGGATGAAACGGGGGCCCAACAAATTGTATGGGGAAATGCTACTTTCACGCGGGCGAAGCCGCTGGCAGAAGCTAGTCATCAAAATAATCTCTCGTTTCAAGAAAATCAAATCTAGTGCTTTTGTCTTTTGTTTCTTGGTCAATATTCTTTCTAAACTCGGTAAAAATGTATTATGTTCTAGTTCCAGTCTGTCTGTGACCTACTAAAGGCGGAAGCACTATTTTCCTTAACTAGCAACATGAGCTGCATAACGCATGGCTAAATCTTATGAATTTTGATTGAATTTGTAGTTAAAAATCACATGATTTTCAATTACAAGATTGTCTATTTTGGGTAAAATGTTATTTGATTACCTCTGCGTGGTTACAGCACATTGGAGGCTGTGGTTACACAACCGACAGCTCGCATGTACACGTACTCTACGGACGTACAGATAAACATGTAAAACAACAATATTGCATACGTCTCCGAGTCTATTGAAAGAAATTGTCATATTACACCGCAACAATTTAAGCTCTTAGAAAGTCCACTTAGTGTTGTTTCGCAACGAATCTCAGTCGATGCAGATTGTTTGGCTAAGAGTGAGCGTTAATTGTGTAAATATGTTATTCAGTGTTACATCTTGTGTCGCGACGACACAAGATGACGCGATGACACCTGTCGCTGTCAAAAGGTGGAAGTTCATGCATTTCATGCTCAATTATGTCTAACAATCCCAAATTAAGTAATGGAAAGCGTTTCTTATTGTTATGTCGAGACATGGCAGTAACTGCGAGTGTAATGAATTAGTCTGGCTGTTGGGTGACCAAGTGTTTAATATTACATTTCTTGTAATAGCGATCCATTCCCTGCTACATCTTTCCTGATATAATATACGTTGAAAATATTTACCACGAATAAGTTCGAGGCTACGAACTATTTCCATTTCATCAAACAAAGGATATAGTGCTTAGCGCGTGTTGCAATCTGACATTTGTCGCCCTCCAAGTCCTGTTTTCGTTCACCCGTTCGCCTTGACCCTTCTTTGAGTCATCAAAAACGAGGAAAACATTTTACTTTATTGCGTAAAATAAAGAATCCGTTGAAGTTGGTATCCTAAAAAAATTGTTTTTGTTGATTGCTATAAAAAGCAATGATCTTTACGAGAGAAGCTAATCTTTTGTCAAAAATCTGTTTACGAAATCAATAAACTTGACTATCTTGTCACTGTGTGATGAAGTAGCCTTTTGTAATGGCAGCACACCAACGAAGTTGTTGTTTAAAAATACTTGCTATTTGGCTGTGACGTCACGATGCACCAGCGTTTCGCAAAGGATGTCGCTGTCTCTGCAGGTCCATCTAGTTCAAGGCGAGTGTACGAGCGACCGATGCTCGGGTCACCTTCTCGAATGACCTTTGCGAGACCTCCCTTTCCTTTGAGGAATTTCTACCTGTGAGTTTCGGCCACCACCCGAATTCGACATCGTTCAGAACAGGTTTACCAAGGAAATTTATGACGTCCAATGCAAACTGCGATCTTTGCTCGCATGCGGAAAATGCATGCCTTAATTTATATTTTTTACTTAATAAACTTGAATGCTTTGTTGAGTCCGGTTCTGTAGCTGCCTAATTGTAAAGATTATATAAAGCTAGTTTATAACAGGACTTGTGATGCAAAGGTCAAGGTTTTTGCGCGTGATGTACTCGTAGCTGTATTCACCAGAAAGATGACCTTGATAATTCTGATGCGTACTGTTTTAGTGTCTCCAATTCTGAAATCCTTGAAATCTGCGCAAAATGTCGTATTGCCTCTTCTTCTTTTTTCGATAGACTCATTTTTTTTTTCTAACCGATATTTGGCAACCTGTTACACAGCTCTGTTATTGGCCTCGTAAAAATGCTGAAAGGTGCAGGTAGTTGTGCAGGACGGAAAGCATAGCAGGTGATGCATGGCCTGTGAAACGGTTCTATACTGGCGCTGTGCTTGATATGGGTCGAGGAAGCCCCATTTAGCAAGATTGTTTTTGCAGCAGTCAATCTAGGTCCGAGTTCCAGTTTGGCGACTGTAGTTATTGAACTCATTATTGCTGTCCCAATGTCAGTCCCTAAACTTGAACTACATCGTTTGTTTGCTCTTTTTCACCCAATTTGTGTCTTTGGAGAATAAATTCGTGTTAATCCAGTTTAAATATAAGCGACACAATATACAACAACAACATTGAGGGTAGAACTACACTGCGCACACGTGTGTCACGTACGCCGATCTGGGCGCGTCGGTCTAGATACATTTCATGGAAACTAGACTTGTAGAGCTACACTAAATCCACGCCACGCGACGTCGTTCTACGTACAAATCAGGCGTGGTCCACGTGTGCTTCTAGCTTGATTGGAATGGGTGCTAACGATTCGGACTATATCCAACGACCTTTGGTGTGTCTGTCCCTGTAGGTTATACAATTATTATAATGTTTCGACCTTTGAAAATTGCCCTCAGGCAGACGTTTATTGGACCTGTTTTGTTGGGTCAATGGCTGGTTATTTGTTTGGAAATTCAGCAACAGTGTTGTGTTTCGTAGATCACATATAATGTACAGAGTTTAAAATATTCGACCAGAATCAAATTGTGATATAAATCAAATTGGTTTCTTTTTAAAAAGAAGGTCTATTTCCAATATTACAAACTAAATTTAAATTTAGTTGATAGTTTGCTGATGAGCGTTTTCAATGTTTTGTTTGTATAAACCATATAAAAGAACAACCAGATACAAAAAAAAAATTCTCTAATGTTAATACAATGTTGTTTTTTACCATTATTGATAGGCTCGCGTTTGACCACTATCGCTACTGATGGTAAGCGATGATGTGGCCGACGATGGAGCACGTTGCCTAGAAATAACCTATTCATTCTTGACTTAAAGATCCCTAGGTTGTAGCTATCAGGAAATGCAGTCCGGTAGGGAATTTCTGTATGCACAATGAATGTATTTCTAAAACGCTTTGTACGTATGGGTGCAATGTCCACCATGCACCTACCAGCGGTGCAACGCCATACGTCTAATAGACCGAGTTGTACCTATGTAAAAAAAATAATAAATCTTGGTCATATTTCGATCACTGTGCAATTACCTACTTTAATACAACGATCACTAAAGCATATTTATATTTTTTTCAGGATGAGGTTGAATACGAGGACGAAGGTGACTACCCAGCAGAGGGCGAGCAGCAGGAAGCCTCCACCGAGGCCCCCTCCTCGACTACAGAAGGCAAGAAGCTGGTGGGCAATGGCGTCAGGCCCTTCAGGAGTAACACAGATCTGCTTGAGATCCTCAAGAGAAAGAGGGCTCAGGCTGCTGAAGGTCAGTTGAGTAGTATTGAAGCGGTTAATTTCATGCCAGTTGAAAATGTCTTTGGAAATCCCCTTTTTAACGTGACGGTATTCTGAATCCACAACTCCAAAGATATTGAAAAAATTAAAACACTTTCAGTGTAAAGAGATTAGCGATAAGAATGTATGACCTAAGGATTTCTCATATCATTTACAAAAAAACGGGCAAGTGCGAGTCGGACTCACGCACTGAGGGTTCCGTACAAACTTACCTATGAAAACAGTTCAATTCCCGAATTGAGTTACAAATATTTTTTCGAATCGCAAAAAGTTATTTTTTTGTGACGTAACTACAAATTTACAGTTTTCAGATTTTTTCCTATACTTGTGTTATGAGAGCTTGCTTCATGCCAAATTTCAGGATTTCTAGGTTAACGGGAAGTACCCTATGAATTTTGATTTCCTTGAGTGTGACATAAACAGCCGTATCATTTTTTTTCGTAAACTCAGAAGTTTGATTTTTCACGGCTTCAAGGGGCCGAAGACCTCGAGTACATGGTTTTAATTTCAACACGATACCTCTACGCGTTCCTGAGATAAAGGGTCTTGACAGACGGACGAACAACAAAGTGATCAACGTAAGGGTTACGTTTTTTCCTTTTGAGGTATGGAACCCTAAAGAGTAGTTAAAAAGTACAAATAAAATGTGAAGAGGCAAGTAATAGGAAAAGCAAACAAACTTGTAATTATTGCAGCGGTCAATCTGCCGTGAACAGCGCGTTTAGTAAACCTTTAAATAAAATGTCAGGAAAGATTGGTTCAAAATAAAGAGGGTCCTTTTTCACTCGCATGATTTAAAAGCTTGTTACTTCATCTAACGCAATCCAACGCGATGTTTGACGAAAAGGCAACGCGAAAAAAGAGTGATAACGCCTGAAAACTCTGTTAGCATTCGGTAATTCCATGATTTACTCGAATATTTTACAAAACTTCTTCCAGGAAATACGTGATATTTTTTTAACACATAAAAGTTTTTGAAAAAAAATATCGTCATTTAGAATCTTGATTAAATTTGCAAGGCTTCTATTGTTATACTTTTTTGACTTTTTTAATTTTTGAGCAAATTATGAAGTGTCAAAGTTCAAGCAAAATCGCAGATTTTCAGAGGTCTTTACTGGATTAGTTTTACACAAATTTATACATTGATTTCAATAGAAGCCTAGATAATATCCACAAGATACTGTGTTTCCAAAATATCTAATGAAAAATGTGTAATAACGTCATAAACACGTAAGAGCGGTTGTATGAAAAACAGTGAAAAAGTATGTCGAGTTGCATCCCCTTAACAACACTTTGTATTTACAGCTAAATTGAACGCCCCATCGACTAGCACCTCTTCGCCAGCACAGGATTCTCTTGACCCCACCAAAATTTCCTACAGTTAGTAGTATTACTTAATACAGATCGATCGAAACATTACAAATCACAAACCATTTCATCATGCACACTTTTGATATTAGCCAATTCATTTGGGTGACAGGTTTTTCATAAATATTATTACATTATCATCATAAATATTAAAAGTATATAGACAGAATGTTAAGAATATTTTATCTGCTACAGACAACAAGAGCAAAAAGCGTTTCAACAATGCTCCAGTGACCAGGGAGGTGGCCAGTGATGATGCTCCACCGGCGCCTAAACCAAGCAGAGGACGATTTGGCAGACGTAAGTGTAAAAGTTAAATTGAATTTCAATAGCAATTACGTCGCGGGTTTGCGGACGGCGAGCAATGGGTTGTCGGTCCGGTAACCGTCCGGACCGAGCCCAAGTCGTCGAAGGCACGTAGTGTTCCACGCGCGCTTCAAGGAGATGTCAGCAACCGTAGAGGCCCAGCTGGGTCGAAGCCTACTGGGGCCAAGGGTCTGATTCTGATAGGAAGACTCGGCCCTGGTATGAAAGGCAACGAAGGAACAGGAGTGGGTTTGTAGTCAGTAAAAGTCTGACACGCCCCACCGAAGAGTGGGGGATGTCATTAGATGATTTTCCGAACCAAAAAAAAAAATAACAATTACGTGTATATAATAACACGTAGTTAATTGTTATTTTTTTTTTTGGCTGTGTTATAATAGTAACTAACTTGTCTACCTTTTCCAATACTATCTATATACAACACCCAAATATATCCATCACTAAAGTTACTCGGTAAACAAATAGATTTACACGCACTATTTGAGTCGAATGTTCAGCCTTGTAATTATGCTCGCCCTTCATTCGCTTTCTGGTGAACGTAAAACAGCAAATTGATATTTCCTAAGTTTCATTAAAAACATTGAGATCTAAAAATGGGCGTTTATTACAAAAACTGCGATCATTTGCCGATTTAAATAATAACAGCGGCTTGACATGCATTACATAATATGGCAGCGTGATATTTCTTATAAAATTCGATCGTTAGTTATTTATAAAGTTATCAAGATTATAATTTAATTTTTGCCCACAGCAGCCACAAGGTCAGTTCAAGACACAGAGGAGGAAGCCCAGAGCGAGGCCGCGGCTCCCTCCGCGAGGTCTCGTAGGACGTTCGGACGAGGAGGCAACTAACTCCCTTTCCTCACAATACTCCCCCACCCACCATCCCGCTCCCTTTATCTCGTCCTATCAAAAATACTATCTGGGAACAAGTTTTACTCGTCACGTGCGGACTATAACCCAGAATATATATTCGTAACACGGTGCGGCAACTCACCCTGTTTGTTTATACTCATTTTAGATGCAATGACTTCAATATTATGATTAAATTGCTGAGCCAATTGGCTAAGCAATTTAATCATAATATTGAAGTCCATCCGTAGTTACATAAATAATCTAGGTTATAGTCTGGAAGTTGATATATTCTACAAAGAACCCCTTTTAGATTCCAAGTTCATCACATTAGATGGATTAGAATACATTTTTTTATACTTGTGTAAATTATAAGTGTACCTAAGTAATTTTTAAATAAAATAATTTTAAATTTATTTTATGTCTTTTATTTATTTTACATATCTATTGAAAGATCAACGATCTATATAATGCTGTTGAACTTTCAAATACTTAGATAATACAAAAAGCTTTGATTATATACTTGTCTAGATGCCACATTGACCGTACTAAACGGCCCAAATAAAGTCTACTAAAATTGGTAGACTCGCTTCTCCCTTACGTCAGTGTCATTTGAAACAACTAAGGATAATGTGCTCACGAAAAATAATTAATTATGCCGGTTTGTGCTGTCAGACTGTGCCGTAATTATGTGGGTAAACAATATAATAACTCTAAGATCACTTTTCATCGGTAAGTTTTGTTATTTATCCACTATTATTATAGAAAACACGATTTTTTAATTCGTTTTTTTGTATGTCATTCCGATTAGCCAGTGTTGTCAGTTAATTACTAGGGAGATTTGGCGAAACTATGGGAGACAAAATACAAATAGACAGAACATTATTATTTAAAAAATTACATTACTTATTTGATCAGTAAATGATAATTTATCTATAACTACAAAAAAAAATGAAACTCATGACGTCATACACTAAATAATATTTTTTTAGTTTTTTCTAATATTTTGGGTTTCAGATTTTTGCTGAATTGGGCCTGTTTGGTGCAGCCTCGAGGCACACATTCCTACTATATCCTTACATCGGGCTTTATACTTTTTATTTGTTGGTTTTATGTAATTACATGTAACTGGAGTATTGTGTGTCTTTAAGTCTGTGCTAAATAAATGTATTTTCTTTCTTTCTTTAATCTACAAAATAATTATTTCGTTCAACCTATTTTGTTAAACTTTCGTCACAATAAATAATGGAGAAAAGGAAAATTGATAATTTGGAGCAGGCATCCCTAAACACGCACACCTTGACAGTTTGACGACAATAAGTACACGTGCGGTACTCACACATGTCCCGAAATTAGAGACAGTTTTAGCGCGTCGTATGTTTGCATTGCTCTATCTAGACATGTATATAATCAAAGACAAAAAGTAACGTAATATAAAAAATTATAACAATGTCAAAAAAATACAAAATATTGACCGCTGCGCTGAGCTGATCATCAAAATAACGTGTCAATCATATGGCACTTGACAGTGGATTGCAACCTACACTAACAAAAAGATTTCGAGTACTTATTTTAATAGAATTTTATAATAACTTAATTTTATTAAGTAACTTCGAGACGATAGTTAGTAGGTTCCTGTATGATGATGACTGCATATTTAGTTTTTTTATGTACATTTAAGACTTATTATGTTCAAAGCGAACATGAATACAAACATAAATATTTTTAACTGAATCTATTTTGTTTGTTATTTTTAAGTAATGACGATTTGAAAACTGATACCTAGTTAACAACAATCGTTATTTAAAAAATAAAAAAAAATAAACAAAATTTTTCAAAATACGATAACCATTAAAAACTATACATTTCATGTAAATGTTTATGCTGGCCACGTTGCCCCTATGGCCGTTTTAGGCAGGCTCTCGGGCAAAGCGGTTTTTAGACAACTTTTCGTAATAAACAGACTTTAAAGTAATTTTAACATTTGGGAAAATTTGATTTACACATAATAGCAGTTTAATAAATTATCTACCTAGTAGTATATTATTTTCTTGAAAAATCTGTAATCAACGAGATTTTTTTGAACTCAAAGTTAAGGTGGCAAAGTTAAGGTGCTTTCTTGAGAACGCGGGTGACTTCTGCAAGAGGAGTTTTATATGTGCCAGGCTTGACCAGGTTTACGAGCTGCTCAGCAATCTCTGCACCAACGCGGATTTGTGCCTCCTTGGTAGATGCACCTGTGTGATAAACACATAGATACAGTTTCCATAATATATAATATTATCAACACAATCTATAATATTCTGCCATATAAAATATCTAAGAAAAAAAGTGGGGGTAGGTTGGTAAAAAATAGGTTACGACCTGTTCTCAGGTAGGTCTGAGAATAGGTCGTAACCTATTTTTTCATATATACATATATATAAAGGGCAAGTGCGAGTCGGACTCACTCACTGAGGGTTCCGTACAAACTTGCCTACATACGAGTATGTGAATAGTTCAATTCCCGAATGGAGTCTTAGAATCACTCACAAAGGCTGTCAATTAAAATGCGTGGAGAACTTAGACTTTACTGTAACCAATCAGAAGATTTTAAAACTACCTAGTTCGATAAAGCCGAACGACTTGTGTGATACAAGTCATTAGGACACCTTTAAAAGATAATTTCTACTAGTAAGTATGTCTAGTTTTATTTTCCATTTCTCTATTTTTAAATTTACTTGTGCTTCGCCCGCGTGAAAAAAGAAAATGGTCCCAAGGGGATATAAGTACTCCTGGGATAAAATGTATCCTATATGCTATTCCAAGAGAGGATCTAATTGTGTGCCACCAGCAGGGTCGAAGCCTACTGGGGTCAAGTGTCTGCTTCTGGAAAGAAGACTCGACCCTGGTATGAAAGGCAACGAAGGAGCAGGACAGTGAATTTTTAGTCAGTAAAAGTCTGACAGACCCTTCCGCTCCGCCCAAGAGCAAGGGATGTCATTGGATAAGTTTCCCACCGAAAAAAAAACCGTTTGCCAAATTTCATCCAAATCTGTTCAGCCGTTCGAGTGTGAAGAAGTAACAAATATACACACACACACTCACAAAATTTCACTTTTAAAATATTAGTGTGAAATGTGATTGTCAAAGTTCTGAAATCGATCGTAGAGTAGGGCATGCAATAACGGAATACCGGATCAATTTCACTGATTTTTCAGTTCCGGAATTGACTGGAGTAATTCCGGAATTCCGATGTTCCATATTTTTTTAATATTCTGTTAATCATTTTCTTCTGAACGCTACATGCGTTCTATCTAAAGTCTGTGGAATATTCCACAAACCGCATAACTCTGTTCCAAACTCTTAACGAGCCCATCGACCCCTCTACAACTGCTCAGCCCTCTACGGAGGATAAGTATGTACCGTCACTATCACAAAAATCTAACGTACTAAATTCTTATGATAGTGACGGCACAAATAATCAATAAACTCTACAAAATCATCTTGATAAGGAAATAGATAAATGTAATAAAACTTGTAATAATACCTCGATCAATTTCGACCTCGCAGGCTTTGTTAAATTAGAAAAAGCTGTGTATGATAGCGGAGATGACCGATGGTTGTATTTGACAGAAGCTTACACGTATATTTTATCCGTCCTACCCACGAGTGTGGATCAATCGCGCTTTATTGTTCTTGAGAACACGCTATCATGAACAACAGTTCCTATTAAAACTATTATTTAAAGTAATTTAATTGATCTCGGATAATTTCGAATCAGTCCCCCCTAGCCAAGTTGCAAACGATAAACGTGAACGCTTAGTAATCTCCAATAGATTTTCAACTTTATGTTATTGGATAAAAATTTGAAAATCTATTGAAGATTACATAGTGTTTTCGTTCGTTCCGGTCGCTAACGCTCAGTAGTCTTTAATAGATTTTCAACTTTATGCTCTTAGGTATAAAGTTGAAAATCTATTGGAGATTACTAAGCGTTCACGTTTATCGTTTGCAACTTGGCTAGGGGGCAGCTCACCAGTATTGAATGTCAGTTCCGGAATTGAGAACCTTCCGATATTGCACGCCAGAGTTATGTAGAAAATACAGAATGGTAATGTGTATGTGTATGTATGGTGCTTGATAACATACTAACCCATTTCCCCCTGTAATTATAGCATTATTCACAGATTATAGTAATTTGATACAAGCGATTTCTGTTCGAATCTTATCTAGCTACAAGTAAGTAGCAATTTGATGTTGTGTGTGTTGTAGATTGTTGTTCATTAATTTTGCACGAAGCCACCTTCGTATATTAATTTACTTAACAATCAAACATCATTATCATATTTCTCATTCCATTCTGTTAACCGACACGATATCTCTGAATCCGTTTTCATTAAAATCATCTTTTATTAAACCTAAGTCATTGTGTCCATCTAGGAAATCAATCCACAAATTTTGTTAGGCCTCCGTCTTTGTGTCCATCTAGGCAATCAATCCACAAATTTTGTTAGGCCTCCGTCTCTGTGTCCATCTAGGCAACCAATCCACAAATTTGGTTAGGCCTCCGTCTCTGTGTCCATCTAGGCAACCAATCCACAAATTTTGTTAGGCCTCCGTCTCTGTGTCCATCTAGGCAACCAATCCACAAATTTTGTTAGGCCTCCGTTTCTGTGTCCATCAAGGCAACCAATCCACAAATTTTGTTAGGCCTCCGTCTCTGTGTCCATCTAGGCAACCAATCCACATTTTGCCATCAGACATCATCATCATCATCATCTTCCTACCCTTATCCCATATTACGTGAGGTCGGCGCAACACGATTTTTCTTCCATTTTATGCTGTCACCAGTCATGCTATCACTGACTTCCTTTTCTTTCATCTCGCTCCTCATACAATTTATCCATGTTTCCTTTGGCCTCCTTCTCCCTCTCCATCCATATACATCTATATTCATAACTCTTTTAGTAACAATGCGTTTCATTCCTACTGTTCACATTTGCCATCAGACATAGCTACCTACTTAATTTAAATTGCTATGTAGGCATGAACGTGTTCTGACTGACATCATCCAAGGTTCAATCATCTTATCCTCAGTCAGAACATAAGATGATTGAACGTGACGAGAATCGAATACAAGGATGTCAAAAAGGATATAATTAGAAAGTTACCTAAGTGAGGAGTAGCTATGACGGCTTTGTGCTGAATGATCTCCAAGGTCAGGGGATCTGTCGGCGGCTCCTGCTCGAATACATCCAGGGCTGCTCCTCCAACCTAGAATATAACAGTTTTTTTAAAAGCAGAAGCTAAGTAGATACAAAAAGCAGAGACTTAAAAAAAAACTATGCAAATTACACTGTTTGTTACGTAGGATGGAGGATAATTCTTGTACTTAATTAGCAACGATTAAAATGCGTATTTTTTAGCCTTGAATTAGGTCTTTAAGATGTTACATATGTTCGAAATAAGATTATACCTTCTCGCTGGAGTCTGTACTTCCCAATAGTTATAACCTCAGGATATTTTAGTCAAGAGTGAAAGATACGAGTGAAAAGACAAGCGTACGCCGTCTTCGACCACATCATCGTTTATCTTCGGGTGTGGTACAGGTCAAACTCTTGATTTAAAGACCCCCAGGTTGTAGCTATCAGGAAACCAAGACTCCGGAAAGGAATTTTGCTCCTTAGCTGTACGCACCACTAATGTGTTCCAAAAACGTTTGGTGCATTTGGATGGGATGTCCACCATGTACCAAAAGCGCATTGGCATACATCTAGTGGTCCGATGATGGAAAGTGTTAAGTGGGATCAAACTATGCCATTTCGACGCACATATACTTGAAATGTAATCTTTTTTTTTAAATGTTATAAACTAGTGCTTGACTGCGATCACACTTGATGGTAAGTAGTGATACAATCGTTGATGGTGAGGCGCACTAGTTTATTAAGAGCCTATTCACTGTAGCCTTGAAGACACCTAAATTATAATCGAACGGGAAGATCGCAGCAGGCAAGTGGTTCCAGTCCCTCGATGTTCGCGGTATAAACGACGAGGCGAAACGCTTAGTCCGGACCGTAGAGGTTTCAACAACGTAAGGGTAATCCATAGAAAATAGACAAGCAACTCATCATCGATGCTCAAGACTTTGCATCTTCGTTTCGACAAGTGCATTAGTTGAGAGTATTACTCTCTCAAAAACCATCAGACGTTGTATTGATGAACAATCTTACCTGTCCGGAGTTGAGAGCATCGAGCAAGTCGCGTTCCTGGATAAGACCACCGCGACCTACATTCACGATCTTGATTCCCTTTTTGCATTTACCAAGTACACTTGCGTTGATGAAATCTGGAAATCAGAATTAAGTACATTATGAAAACACGCAAAATATAAATTAAAACATAAATCACGTCGAGTTGGCGACGCTTGGGGGAGGCCTATATCCAACAGTAGATTACTTTAGGCTAAACCAAAGAGATAGTCAGGCTCGACTGATGATCATTTCAAATAATTGGTCAAAGTACATGAGTGGATACAATATATGTATATAACATGTTTTTCGCATTAAGGCCCTTGCTCCCATTTAGTGCCATAAAACTGTGACTTTCTGAAGTCTACTCCTTAGTAACGGCTGGGATAATAGTTTTGAAAAAAATATAGTATATTCATTTATAACATTATCAACATATGATTTTTTCGTATAAAAAATATTTTTAACGACGTGATATTTTTTCGCTGGTTTTCCCTACTCCTTTCAAACGGCTTTTAGAAATATGTTTACACGAAAAAATTGCAAATGTTCTTCGGAATCTACATGGCATATATATGTAAATAAAAAAAAAATACAAAAAATCTATCAATATTTCGCAAAGAAAATGGTTTTAGAGGTCAGCGAGGTATGGAATAGACAACGGCTACCGAGTTACACACACCGCTTTGATTTAATTGCAAAATATATTAATATTCAATGAATACAATAAACTAAATGAAAACAATTGTTTTGAACACTACTAGATAAGAGTATTAATTCGTTCATTACTCTGAAGTACTAATTATGACTTTATGAACACAACAAAGAGTATTTAGTGATACTCGTATATAGGCATAATCAACATAAAAATCAATATTAAAAATAGGGTCAGTAACCAAAAATATCCTAATAGTAAACTAAGATTACTTATCCCTTTGTCTGAGAAAATAACTTTATTGATATGATGTTACTCACGTTGAGTTATTCCCTGAGTACCCCGGTCCCCGAGGCCCCGTCCCGGAGTACTCCGATTTATTTTTATCTTGATATACTCAATTAAAAATCTGATTAGGTTAAAAGTACCGTCAGCAGATTTTTTTTATGGTGAGAAATTCATCCAATGACTTCTCCCGGTGGAGTGTGAGGGTGTGTCAGACTTTTACTGACTAAAACCACACCTGTATCACCTTCAGTTGCTCTTTGCGTTCTAGGACTACGGGTTTCCTTTTCAGAAAATCACCGCGGTCCTAGCAGGCATCGGCCCTGCTGGACCCCTACGGTTTGCTGACATCTCTTTGAGGAGCGCGTGGAACACTACGCGCTGTTGACGACTGGGGCTCGGTCCCGGTCGATTACCGGACTGCCGGACGGCGTCCGCAAGCCTTCCGTGGCTGGTAGTCGGGCTCGGGGTCGCAGCAACTGGGGCGTAAGGATGTTTATTCCCCCACGCGTACGACCTTCTCCTTCGCTAGCATTACTGCTTTTCAGAAGGAGGCGACCGCCTGTCATTCCTCTTCGCACCAGATCATAGCCTGAAACCAGAGCCCGGCGCGGGAGGTCGGTGCCAGGGTGTGTGATGCAGGAACTTCCCGAATTTACCATGTTCGATGGGGACCTACGTCATGTGGAAGGTGAGGACGCCGTGACACCTCTCCAGCCAAAATTATAATATTTACCTTTACAGATCAGGAAAAAATGATAAAGTCATGCGTGGTTAAGGTAAATATTATCCTCTGACACCAGTCACAGCTTTTAATTATTATCACCATATTTTCTTCATTTAATAAAGAAAAACAAAATCTATGGAACATTATAACATAATTTAAAAATACGAAAAAACAGTCTCACTTTCAGGTTTTTTTTAATAATATGCTACAATATAAAAAACAAATCCTGAAATAATTAGTTAAAAAACTTTTTACAAAATAAACCGACGTCACTAAAAAAACAATAAAAGGATAATAATTTTTTTTTTTACAAAAAAAAATTCTCAAGTCGGTTTTTTTTTGTAAAACGTTTTTTATTTCACTCTATTTAGTTGCGATACACTTTAACCAGAGCTAGGATACATTGGTTTTATTATGAAGTCTCCGTGTCTACCTTTTACCTTCCGGCTTCATCATCTGATCATTTCGATAGTACCTTATAGCCAAAGTGCATCTTATGAAAATTCTAATAAGCCCAAACATGGCTAGGATACCTACATTGATTAATTACATAATTGCAGAGTTCCGGTGCCTATCTTTCGGCTCCATCATCATCATCAGGTCACTTCGATGATACCATTTTCAACATAACTATTCAGAACCATTTATTTATTTGTGTTGTCATAGTCGCTTAACTATCTTCATTGTGATATCTTAGTGAGTATGAAGTTCCGTTGGAAAATTTTGGTCTTAATTATCACTTCTACTTTAACAAATGTTACTTTTTGACTGTAAATGCTTAAATTCTCGATGAAAATACCAAAATCACTATAAGGTTGCCTATAATATTTGAGGAGTTCCCTCGATTCCTCATGGATCCTAACATGAAAACTGGATTTTGAAAAAAAAATAAACCAATCTGGAAGCATATCTTTTAAGGAAAAAAAAATTTTGTAAATCGGTCCATAAACGACGGAGTTCTGAGGTAACAAACAAAAAAAATACAACCGAATTGATAACCTCCTCCTTTTTTGAAGTAGGTTAAAAGTAATCGTTGGACGTGCCAAATTAATGTAATTTCAAAGCATTCTTCTCACAGTCATTTGATAATTGTAGCTATATTTAATTAATCAAAATTCTAATAATTGTTTTGTCTTCTAAAAAGTCAGTTTCTGCAATATGTCTTTATCCTTAGTCCTCTGTCAGTTTTGCGATAGTTGAAAATACTACATTTATGTACTTTATTTGTCGACAGTACAAGTTGAAAACGATGGAAAAAAGAAATGTAATCATATTTATCGTATTCGGGGTTCTCCGGGACGGGGGCGTCGGAGATCGGGGTACTCAGGGATTAACCTATGGGTTACTCGACTATACTCAAATAAAACATTTGGACCATTTTCTGTAAGCTAGGTGCCAAAAACAAAGAATAGTAGGTACCATTACATGACGAGTAGACTCTGGAGATATTGCGAAAGATTCTCTACATCCTTAATTTTACAAAATTAGTTTTAGGATATGCGAAACCCGAAACACGTGTCTAGTATTTTTATGTAAAGAATCTGTATACAAAATTTCATAACTGTACGATGAAAAATCACGAAGTTATAAGCCTGTTATGTTACCCGCACAAATACATGATCACCGGGCCACCCGGGCGACTGAGGGGTTGTTTTACTCCCGCATCCAGCTGTGTGCTAGTGTCTAATGTCCGCTATTACCTGCCGTGACCTGTGTTTTACTTAGTGTCGGTGGTGTCCAACTTATGACCTTTTTTAAATATTTTTGGAAAAAAATATAACATGGTGTAAAAATTACTGGAATCGATTCACTTACTGATTCTGAACAAACTATATTCAGGTTTCGCATATATTTAAAATAATGTTGTATAAATAAACAAAGAAACTGCGATAACCATCCTACCAAGCGTGACACATGACGTACTAATCAATGAAATTTAAAGGAAGGCCACGTCCAGCGCAAGACGTCCACCTTCCGCTTAGCTACTAATGTTAAATTGTTATTTACACCAAATGGTCGTGTACTTACTCTTGGTAGACTCGATAAGTGGCGTGTGCAGCGTGATGTAGTCGGCAAGTGGCCAGATTTGCTCCAGCTCCATCTTCGTGGCGTGGAAGGATGCGCAGTCCTCCGCTGTGACGAACGGGTCGAAGCCAATGATCTGTGCAGGCAGGTCGCTCATAAGATTGAAGACAATTTAAAGACATTCGCTGTTACTAGTGATAATAGGCAACATGATAAATATTCGGTCGTAATAGCAAGCAAGCAAATCATACAAGTCAATCATCAAGTTTTTGTTACTATTTTGGTGTACAATAAAGTTTTATTCTATTCTATTCTATCATAATCATGGATGTCGCGTACAAATAGTTTAAAGGTACAAATAACAAAATAAATGGAAACTGAAATATTATCAATAGGTTAAAAGCTAAAATTTGCATCACTACGTTATTTCATCAGAAAAATCCCAGTAACATAGCCATTAGTATCGCTTTCTTATCTTATCGGTTATTTTACTCTCATGTTCTTAGTGCCAGTGGAATGTTGGTAAACTGTTTTTTGTTTCATCAGGTCCCATCAGATGTTAACAATCAAGTCATATTCGTATATCCTAATAATCATTTGGGCTTTATTTATCCTTCCCATACTAATCGCGTAACCAATATCGCTATAGAAATTATAATATTGGACATGATGTAATTTTCTTCGGCACCTCTAAAGTAGGTAGCAGTCCACAACGATGTATCTTTTCTATGTTGTGGTTTGCTGTCAAAGTGACATTATTTTCAATAAAAATGTCGCTTTGACGGCTAAACACGCCATAGAAATTTGCTTGAAGGTAGATCTTATTCGCTGATGATTTCGCACAGACCTAGAATAAAAAACATATATACCTTCATTCCGAAGGCGTGCATGCGGACGGCGACCTCCCTGCCGACTCTGCCGAGCCCGAGTATAGCAAGCGTCTTGCCGTTGAGCTCCGTGCCGGTGTAGAGCGCGCGGTCCCACCTGCCAGCACGCAGGGCAGTGGCCGCGGGCACCACATGTCTCGACAGATTCAGTATTAGGCTGCAAGTTAGCTCACACGCGCTGAGAGCATTGGCTCCTGGGGCACTAAAGTATAAAAAAAAAACTTTATCAGACATAAAGAGCCAATAAACAACGAAGGATGCTATAAATGTATGATGCAAAATAATAAACAAACGAGAGATAAACGAAATCATTGACATTGAAAAACAATTATGTTTGAATTGATCCATTTGAGCTCGACTCGTGTCTGAAATTCCAAATTTCATAATTCGCAAGAACCATTTACATTATCTTTAAGTCTAGTCTCATAATGATCAGTGTGTTAATTCCCACTTACTTGATAACTCCTACTCCTCGTTCGCCAGCGGTATTGACGTCAATATTGTCAACTCCGGCGCCGGCGCGACCCACCACTTTCAAATTTTTGCCGGCTTCCAAAACCTCCTTGGTCACTTGGGAGGCTGATCTTACGACCAAAGCATCATATTTCTGTGCAAAAAAATTGTATTTTATTAAAAGGTTTCCAAAAATGTTCTCATTTCACCTTAGGTAGATAATGAGTACTTACAGCTACAATGCGTTCCAAATAATAATAGGATCGATTGCCATGTTGTGACGTCACGTCATACTGTCAAATCGGAAGAAATTGTGCAAAATTTAAGAACTTAGAGATGAGCAAAATTGAAAAACAGGATTCTGATTAAACTATTTTCGTTCAAAGTTCGTAAATAAATTAAATTTTAAAAATTTCTTGTTTTGCTCACCATAATAATTCTTCGATTTGACAGTATGACGTGACGTCACTACCTGGCAATCGATCCTATTCTTATTTGGAACGCATTGTACATATTTGGAAGACATAATAGTAGGTTGCATTCGAATTCATTTTCAAATAGGGGCCAATTTTCATTAGTTAATTTGTAACCATAATATTTATTATTGTGATTCAAAGCATTCTATTTGAAATAAACCATTTACAGGCATTTTTGAAATATCAAGGAGTCGGTCAGTAAGAAAAACGATGCTAATTGCACATTCCAAAGGGTCAAGATCTCTATTTCTTGTCGCTACTAATAGGTGAGAACAATGTGAGTAAAAAAAATCTTTTTATTGATTAAAATAAGTCACTGGCAGCTAAGAGATGACCAGTCTCAACTGACAGCACCCGTTCACAGACATGACGCGTATAGCACCACTCAGCGAAACGATTTTGAAGGAAACTGAATGATCCAACACACGCGCCACCTTCAGTGAGACATTTGAGTGAGCATGACAAACTGCCAACTGCCATGTCAAACAAGTCCAATACTAACCTAAAAACCATCCAAAAATGGTTGAGGATTTACATATTTTCTTTAAATTTCTGAATGCCTAAGTAATGTTAAAGAAAAGATTACTGGCAGGCAGTGCCATGCCAGTATTAAAAAAAACTCGAGTGCCTTCAGCTGCTTAGAGGAAAACATACAATAGATATATAATAAAGAAGTTTACCTACCTGGTGCACTAGCATACGATTAGTGTAAGACGTAGGGTTGCCAACGTTTTTGAGAGAAATGTAGTTTTCATAAATCATTGCATGTCAAAAAATCAACTAATACTTTGAAGTACTCGTCGAGTATACGACTGGCGAACATGACACGTGGAGTAATTAATTTTGGTTTTACAGCTCTGAGAAAGCTCTGAGAAATTCTAAAGCGAGGGAAAAGTGCACGAAAATTTCAACTCCTCTCCTCGATTCATTTACAATTTTTGACCGTTCAAACAGAAATAAAAGTAAACTTGTGAACTCATGCAGAACATTCTGAGAAAAAATCAGCGTGCAAGTTACCACAGCGAACGCAGTGGGTTCAACATTATTAGGGAATTCCTCCAAAATGAGTTTTACTGATGTAATTAGGCCTTTTACGGGATTTTATTAAAAGAGACTGAAAAAGTATAACTAATTAGCGATGAAAATATAGTATTTTGCGTACTAGGTATATTATTTTTCTAAAATCTAAAGTTCAGCCCCCCTAGCCAAGTTACAACTGTTTCGTTTCAATTCTCTTTTCGTTGATCGCCTCGAGTCGGCCACTCCTCCTATTCCTTTGTTCTGACCACGTCGAGCGAGCGTTGAATAAAGGAATTGGAGGCGTGGCTGACTCGAGGCGATCGACGAAAAGAGAATCGAAAAGAAACGGTTGTAACTTGGCTAGGAGGGCAGTTGTCTAAAATATAGTACTATAATATGACATAGTACGGGTGAAAACCCTATTACACGGAAAAAGTTAGATAAAGGAAAATGTAGCGTTAAAATAACAGGATAGCTTTGTTACTCTTATTAAAATTACTGCAATTATATACAATGCAGCAGGAAAATATTTTAAGCCACTTATTGAGTACTTCATATTGAAAAAAAATGTAAGATAAAATGTCCTAATCGTCCGCAAAGTGCAACAACCTCGTGTGATCAGGAACAAAGATAAAGAGTATTGTGTTAAAAGAGTCTTACCGGTATTTCATTTAGGAGTTCTTGTTTGGTGATCTTGGCCTGGTTGACGACACTGATTCCGTGTGCGTTGAGGATCTCCGTGCAGTTAGCACCCACACCATCCACGACCAAAACTGACTTGATGTCCATTCTGTTTTCTGTTTCAACCATTAAATTAAGACAATAACATAAGAAAAATCATACATATAGACAAAATGCGCTTGAATATGGACTTTATCTGTTGAAGTTTTCTGCAATTCTGCGCACGCTACACCAAACCTTTCGAATACCATAATTAAAGACACAATAGAAAGACAATGCGTGAGCAAACGCCGGCGTTCGCTTGGGGTTTAATTAATGTCAATAAGGTGTTATTTGAAAAAGCAAACCGGTTGTAAAATACCAACTAAAACGTCGTAGATTTGACATCAATAACATATTAAATTTATGGTGCAAAAGATACAAAAGATAACTTCACATTTGCTTGACAAAAACAAAAAAATAACTGTACGATACGTATGCATTATAAGGTTATAGGTACTATTGCATAGCGAAATTCGCGAGGAAGTGAATAATTTTTATCAAAGTAATAAAGTTGGTTTCAGTCTAGTTAAAACTCGAAGTGTTGAAAACATTGATTTATCATTTATACTAAAACATACTTTTAAAGGATGTTAAGTTTTAATAGATAAAGTTATGTGTGATACTCACGTTTAAGATACTGAGGTTCCTGTATGTATAGCTGAGCGGCTGGACAACGACTGTGGCGCTGGCGCAAGGGACAGTGAGGAGCGCGGTGCGAACAGTTCGGCGTGCGCGGTTGCCACTTATCTTTGTTAGCGGCCAATGAGCGAACGTCACAGTCGGCGTCTGCCCCGCCGTTTTGTACGGCTGAGTTTGCACTCGCTTCCAATCAGCTTTGCACCGTGTCCCCCGGGCCACGCGCTTGAGCACACGCGGGTGCGCCCGGCCGCAGTCACCGTGTGCATCGTTGAGATCACAGAACTAGTTTGTGAACCGTGTGAGCACCCAGATAAAACGTAATTATCAAGTATTTACTTTAATTTGTTGCTAGTTAGTCTAATGATAACCACATCCCAAACAGAAGTTATCGTCAGATCATAATTTTTTATTTTATACCACATTGTGGGTCTAGATAGACTCTATTAACAGTACATCACAGTAGTATTCATTTGATCACGAGTTATACGACATGTTCAGTTGTTTGTCTTGTAATAAAAACAACATTGTTCTTATTTGTGATGTCAAAGAAGGGCGATATTGCGTCTCGTTCTCTTTGTTTGCGTAAACATGTTTATCGCATTCAAACCGCTTTCGATTACTCATTAGGTATTTCGTAATACGATAATTTATCAGAAATCGAAAGGCGGCGTGTAAAATGAACTACTTACTGTTTGTTAATATTAAAATGACCGGGTTTTTTGTGTTATTTTGTTTTCTTCATCCTTCCAATAATCAAAGACAGGTTTGGAGAAAAGCAGAAGATAGGGCTAGCCGCCCTCGCCGGGCTAGCCGATCTAGATAACATGGCAACCGTGTAGGTACCTACATTATTATGGACTCATGAGTTATGTTGATTGTGATTATTTGCTTCATTATTATTTACTTGGCTGAAAAACCAACGGCTTATGTTTAACTAAACACCAGATCTAGTAAAATGTAACAGCAAAAAAAAAATAGTAAATGATCACTAAAATTAAATCCCCATTTTAGCGTGAAATTAGAACTAAAACTTTTACAAGTTATGATCCTATATAAAGCAACCAACTCCAAATTATGATTATATAATCCAAAAAAAAATGAACAGAAGTTTTTATATAATATTACATTTAATTATGTAACATCTTTTTATCCTATAAAAGTAAATTATTACCAGATAATTACATCATTATATAACTAAAAATAGTAAATAAACCTCAATATTGCGGGGGTCCGGTAAACGGAGCCCCGCGTCGTGGGGCTCCTACTTCTGGGTGGTTAAAAAAAAATAACCACGAAGGAGATGGAGGGGTTTGTGTTCGCTCGCTTCGCTCGCTCACTAGACCTCGCAATCCCCTTCTAACCTAACCTAACCTGTACGAGTTAAGGTACCCCTAGTCATGAAGTGAGTAATTGTAGGGATGTGCTTTCAGTGGAATTATGCTTCGACAACTAATGGCAATCAAACGGTGTGTTTAGATAGAAATAGCGCAATTATTTACTCATCAAAGTTTGATGATCATTTGGTTGGTATAACTGAAAACCAATTTATTACAGTTACAACCTATGAAACTGCACCTATTAATTGTTATAGTATCTATACTAATTATAACAATCAATAGGTATGGTTTACTGCACATAATGTTCTAAATACATCCTATCGGCAGTGAGTTATTTTTGTTTTATATTTTAATTTTATTGTATTTTTAATTTACTATTTTAATTATCATTTTTTTTATAACTTAATTTAATTGTTACTTTAATTTATTTTTGTAGCTGTTTTTGTTTTTCTTGCTTAAAATATAAGAACCGTATGTTTAATATTTAGGAAGAAGAAACTGACTCCTGAAAAATTGGTATTATACAGTGTGGAAAAATAAGTCGGGCCCTGGAGGGAAACTACCTTAAATCCTTAAATTGGATCATTTTACTTATAAAAAAGGAGATAATCCTTTATTTTTAAAAAGAAACAAAACTGCATTCAAAGATTTTCCAAAACTCGCTTGTCTCGCCCGGGACTCAAACCAACTAAAATAAAAAAAATAAACACTCGCTATTTTATTATACTTAATACTTAGCCCCAGGAGTCTTCGACCCTGCTGGGCCCCTACGTTTTTGCTGACATCTCCTTGAGGCGCGCGTGGAACACTACGCGCCATCGGGAACTCGAGCTCAGTCCGAATGGTTACTGGACGGTCGGACGGTGAGTTACTCATTGCTCCCCGTCTGCAAGCTCACGCCTACGGTGGCTGGAAATCGGGTCGGGATCCCGGCGGGTGGGGTGTGAGAAAGTCCGTTCCCTCACGCGTACGGGCTCTTCCTTCGCTAACATAATGCTTGAGGCAACCGCCTGCCATTCCTCCTCGCTCCGGATCATGGGCTGTAACAGGGCTAGCCCGAGAGGTCGTTGTACTCCGTAGGTAAGGGTGGGAAGTAGGGCTTTCATCCCGTGAGTCTCGGTCCCGAAAATAGCGAGAGTACTACGTAGAAAACAAGTGTGGCGAATTTACAATACTCCAAAATATTTTAATAGGAAAAAATAAATGTGTGGCGAGTTTACACATAACTTTTTCTGTGGCAAATCGATAATGTGGAGAGTTTACAATAACCCTTTTTAAGGACATGCCTCTATATCGATTCCACTTTGAATTAGTGATGCAACGGAAGCAGAAACGGAAACAGATGTCAAAAGTAAATCTTAGCGGAAGGGGAATCGGAAGCGGAAGTGAACAATACTATGAAGATAAAACACAATTTGATTTTTTAGATTTGTTTAATTAAATTTTTATTTTGTAGTTTACTTACTGCAGTACTCAGAATTAAACAGGCAAATTATATTTAATAAAAAGTAATTTGGCCGCTTTTACAACTTCGGTGTTCTTCATATATTAAATTAGCTCCGCTAAATAATTGCTCACTGGCTACACTTCTGGGGGGAGCTGATAAGTATTCATAATTCATAATCATTTATTTGTTAATATGGGTAATTACATAAAGTTATTGAAAGTATAGCCACAGTATAGATATATGGAACAGTACGGAAATTACCTATAAATATTCGAAACGGCACACTCACACAAACATACGCATCGACGAGACTCTTAAGCGTTTCTCGCGGGCTTGTCAGTAGCGAATGCCGCTTAGGAGTCTCGACGATGCGTATGTTTGTGTGAGTGAGCCGTTTCGAACATTTGTAGGTAGTTTCCGTACTGTTCCATATATACTGTGGTATAGCACAGTCAAATCATATTATACCTTGAGGCATATTAGCATGCCTGTGTACACATTTTACAAAAAAAAAATTGTGTGTTTGAATGATATGTTTAAATTAATTATAATGTCAATTAGTATGCAATTATACAGTCAAAAAGAAAAGGAAAACCGTCATAATACGCAAAGTAATCAAGGCAACATAATATTAATTACCACTACATTACAATTAATTAATTAAACCTGTTAAACCATTATAACAATTAAATTATTATAATTGAGCATTATTACTGCATTATTGGAATATTAAATAAATTTCAGTCAAAACATTTGTCATTTAGAAATTCATTGATTGTGTAATATACTTTTTGTATCAGTAATTCTTTGTTTTTGTATTTAAAAGTAGTTAATGTTTCAATAGTTTTAATAGAATCTGGCAATTTATTATAAATTTTCACACCCATACCAAATATGCTTGATTTAAACTGTTCTACTTTTAGCTGCCTTAAGTTCGTTTTTATGTCTCATTGTCTCATAATTACTGATATTGCTATTTGTGATTGAGGCTGCTTCCAATATATACATTGACGCTAGAGTTAAGATTTTAATCTTCTGAATTCCGCTCTACATGAATCGGTCTGTTTAAGCCCACATATACTTCGGATACATTTTTTTTGGGCTTTGAATGCAAATTCTCTGTTAGTAGAGTTACCCCAACACAATATACCATATTTTAGTGTATTGGCGAACTATTGGCAACAGAAGACCAAACAAACAACAAACATAAGAAAAAAACAACAGAAGATTTACGCGCTTACGCTAAACGTCACGAGGCGCGGAGATGCGCTGAATGAACCAAAAAAGTGTCCAGTCGTCTACGGGCCCCCCACCCCCACGCTCCACGTTTTATTCATCTTTTATAAAATTTGTGGAACCAGAAACCGAAACGGAAGTGAAAAAGCTTGCGGAACTTCTGCAGAAGCGGAAGCGTAAGCAGAGTTCTGTTGCAACACTACTTTGAATCATGACATTGACAGTTAATAAATGGTATTTTTTTTAACCAATTTTTATTTTATTAAAACATACAAAAAACACAAGCCCACCGATACCAGGAACTGGGTTCTAGTATCGGTGGCAAGCTACCTGCGGGTAGGGTTGCAAAGACAGGCCCCTTCTCTCATTATGAGCCATGTCCTACCACTTTGTGTAAAATTTCATTGGTCCAGCCGGCTCATAAAAACCTCCTGAGTCGTTAGTCGAAGTGACGCCATTGGCTAACACGACTATTGGTGCAATAATTGAAGAGTCCACATCCCAGCCCATCCACCTCATGCCCAACATCGAACCTTGATAGCAAACCATATTTTTCTCGGCTTTCACGAGGTTCTCGTCATGTAGGAAGTTATGTCAACAATCATTGTGCGCTTCTCGATTAGGTCCGCCACCGTGTCAGACTTTTTAACTAAAATAGTCCTGTCGGTGATGATAGACTGATCCCAGAACAATGTGATATGACCGGTTTTGAAAACCGGGTCCAGGCACGTACTTATAGTACGACACCTCCACAAGTATTATTATGAGTTATTATTGACTTTTAGATAGCAGTGTCGTAATTAGCCTTTTATATGCACTGTGCGAGGTTCTTTCTATAACTGCGCCTCTAGAAAAAAGTACAATACAAACAAAAAGTAGAAAACTAGGTATACATTTTTTTGCGCCCCTCCAGGGACTGCGCCCTGCATCTAGGCATCGACGGCATCGCCCTAGTTATAGCACTGGTAGCAATACAATAGGAATACACGGCTAATTTGTAATATAGTATTTACATCCATTTTATTATAGATCAAGATCCCAGAGCTGTCTGACATAACTTATTTTCACATGGATGAAACCTTAGGTTCTCAGTAGCGTCTCATGTGCTTTGAATACTTGTGTGCTTGTGGAACTCCTCCTTGGAGCCCTTGGGCAGGTACCAGGTGAGAAAGGGAACTAAAAATAAGAGTAACTTAACTTAAATTTCTATGGCTGATTTTTATAGAATATTATTTTAAAGTAGTATCATAAGTGTCAGACACTTTCCATGGACCAAAACTTCTGTCAGACACTTTATAGCTCAAAAAATATAAATGAACTTTACTTATTTTTACATGTCTGATTTTTAAATACCTATGTAGTTAGTTTAAATACCTATTAGTAGATTAATTGTAGTGACCAAACATCCCCTAAACACAAAAATTATTCAGCCGAGAATATGAGCGCGAGAGCAACAATCCGATTCAGAGACAAATTCATGCACTGACTGGATGTTTGGTCACCACAATTTGTCTGACTAATGAAATATAACTTTGTAATAGTAACCATAATAACGTATATTTAAAATTAGACATGTACAGCTCCACAGGCACACAGGTATTCAAAGCACATGAGACGCTACTGAGAACCTAAGGTTTCATCCATGTGAAAATAAGTTATGTCAGACAGCTCTGGGATCTTAGTACCTATTAGATTTATTGTAATAATTCACCGAATGTTTGGGAGAAGGCACTGATTCCTGTAACACAGGTATTTATCATTATGTTATCTTTATTTTATCTTAAGTGATACCTAATGTTTCCCTATCATTATTATTAATTGTCTCGCTTTGACCACTATCTGATCTCTGGGTAAGCGATGATGTGGTCGACGTTGCAGCACGCTTGCCTACAAGTAGCCTATACAAAGTGTCTTTCACATCGACGCACAAACGTGCTCCATCGTCGACCACATCATCGCTTACCATCACGTGAGATGGTGGTCAAACGCGAGCCTATAATTAATAATAATAAAAAAAACGAATACAATGGATCCAGTACATGATTCTGGACCCCCCCAGTGATGGAATTTTTCGTCGGATTTTTCCTATTTTTAAAAAATTTTATGTACTATTTTAAATTTCCTTTATGCTAAAACGAAAAACATATGGTCATATCTGTTGCATTTAAAAAAAATAAAATAAAATTGTGTAATGTATGTAAACTAAGTTTGGCTGGTTTGACTGGTCTGTTGGTCTAGTGGTTAGTGGCCCTGACTGATATGCCGGAGGTCATGGGTTCGATTCCCACTCAGGACAAATGTTTGTGTGATGAACACGATCATTTGTTCTGTGTGTGGGTGTAATTTATCTATAATATGTATTAAGAAATATATAAGTATTTTTATTAGTGGTCTAGTACTCATAACACAAGCTCTGCTTAGCTTGGGACTAGACAACGTTGTGTGATAGTTGTGGAATATTATTATTATATTAGGTAGGCTGTACCTACCTAAGGTCAAATTCTAAAATTAAATAGCGTACCTAAATCGATGGGATAGAGACACTAACCAGTAGAGGACAAAATGCGGACAGACTAGCATTAAATATTAGCCAGCCATACATTCTTGACAACCTTGAGCCAACCAGAGTCGCTAGGCTGTGATTGGGTAAAACTTGTTGTGCTGTCTGTGGTGTTGGTACACAGGGGCGCCAGCTTTTAGAAAACCTCATGGGTGCTCATGTCCATTTGATGACTCGAAAAAGTGGCGAAGTGTGAGAAGAGTACCTAATGCACACTGATCGATATTTTGAAAACGGATACCGGCATCAGTAACTGGCATCCGTTGCCGCCTCGTTAATAAATAATAAAGTGAGACAACATCACATACATTGTGCTGGTCTCGAACTAAGGTTTTCTTTGTACTATGGAAACGAGGAACAACGAAGACACCCAGACCCAATACAAATATCTGTTTCATCAACAAACATTTGTGTTGGTGCGGGAATCGAACCCGCGACCCTTGCGTCTCAACCGGAGTTTTGAACCACTGCGCTAAACGGGTCGTCGAGACCAAAACGCCCATCCCTAAAAGGCGATTACTGATCTGTTTCTTGGTGGGTTAACATGACGTTCAAAGTAAGATTGTTTCATTCTTATTTCAGTGTGGGTAAGAGACAGAGCTATACAGGTTGTCTATATTGTATAAGAATAAAACAATCTTACTTTAAACGTCATGGTAACCCACTTGATGTCTATTCTCAGGGGTGCTCGGTACCCACTGTTTATTTCTCATGGGTGCTCGAGCCCCCGAGCACCCACGGCGTCGGCGCCCCTGTTGGTACATACTTTATGATCCCATGACATTATCTAATTAGGTGTATTTGTTACAAGTCAACAGTTTTGTTCCTAGCCTTTAGGTTAATGTGTAGGTTGAGAGACAAATGCGGGAATGTTCAAAACATTTACCGTGGCCGTTTTTTTTTTTTGAGGTGGGTTATCATCAAAATGACTTCTCGCGCTCTGGGTGGAGCGGGAGGGCGTGTCAGACTTTTACTGACTAAAACCACACCTGTATCCTTCAATTACCCTTTGCAATCTAGGACTACGGGTTTCCCTTTCAGAAATTCTCCGCGGTCCTAGCTAGTGGGCATCGGCCTTGCTGGGCCCCTACGGTTTGCTGACATCTCTTTGAGGAGCGCGAGGATCACTACGCGCTGATGACGACTGGGCTCGGTCCAGTTCATTACCGAACAGCCGGACGGCGAGCTACCCAGTGTTCGACGTCCGCAAGCCCGCGTCTATCGTGGCTGGTAGTCGGGATCGGAATTACGGCGCCTAGGGCGTGAGGATCTTCGTTCCCTCACACGTGCAGCCTCCTCCTTCGCTAGCATTACTGCTTCGCAGAAGGAAGCGACCGCCTGCCATTCCTCCTCGCTCCGGACCATAGCCTGAACCAGGGCCCGACGCGAAAGGTCGCTGCCGCCAATTGCCTCCACGAGGACACGGCGGTGCTCCGCCCAAGCGGGGCACACCTCCACCGTATGCTCTACCATGTCCTCTGGGTGGTCCGCACAATGATGACACCCGGGCGTTGCTTCCGCCTGAATCCGATGCAGGAACCTCCCGAACTTGCCATGTCCGGTGAGGACCTGCGTCATGCGGTAGATGAGGACGCCATGTTGCCGCTACAGCCACTCCTCAAAGAGGGGACTTACCGATACCGTTGGCCCTGTTGTTCGCAAAGGACACCTGAAGAATCACATGTGGGTTTTAGTCAGTAAAAGTTTGACATTCCCTTTCGCCCCACCCAGAGCGGAAGAAGTCATTCGATGATTTTCCACGTAAGAAAAAGGTACAGAAAAAATGTGATTTTATCAGTGATAAGATAAAAGTACCTAACTATAACCATTTTGAAATAAGTATCTAAAATATATGGCATTGACTTGGGTTATGGAAGCGTCACGTAGACCATGCCTAACATTTTACCATTCGACAATTCACAGTCTTTACATTAACCTTAAAACCTAATGAATTTTGGCATTAAAGTATGGTTGCATCACTGCTTACCATCAGGTGGGATCGCAGTCAAGCACTGGTTTATATCTATTAAAAAAAAAATGGTTAGACACAACAGGTTTTTGGCAGGATTCTGTCGAGTGAAGTTCTGATATCGCATCGATCAGTCATAAAGAACTGACTAATCGATGGAATATCGTGATATAAAATTGTACACGATTGGACAACATATGGAATCATAAAAACAAGCGCGAACTCGGTAAAAAGGAGCTGAGAATTTTATTGAAATATTGACAACCTCAGCGAAGCTTGCCGAGAAGGTTGCATTTGCAGCTAAATACCGCAAAAAACAACGACCTTACAGCCCCTAGATGCCTCATGCTTGAACTAGCGCACCAAAACAATTCTGACAACTAGGTGAGGTACGGGGGAGCGGGGTACTGCTTTCTGATTGGTCCGACCAAGGTTAGTACGGCACACTAGGGATGAGATGTTGTTAACATTGTTTTATTTATTTTCTAATATTTTTATTAAATATCGCGGACGTGTTTACGGCTCAGAGAAGTGGTCGAGACTATTTGGAAATTATTCTGTGGTGACCTACATCAGATATATAAGTCATATGTGTTAACAGACATGCGTCGCCTGTTATTAGACGTCTAGGGGCTATATGGTCGTTGGCAAAAATATTAGAATGTGTTACATACGCCTTGTAATGGAAAGCAAAGTGAGTCTAATTAACTAAAGACTACTGATCTTGATACTGTAGCCAATGCATAAAACGAGCGAAAAATAAATAAACGTTCTCTACTCAAGATACTTAAATCAGAAACAGGTCCTAGAGGTCCATATCTAATTTTTATTTTTTCTCAAACGCGACGTGAGGAAACCGGCATGTCCTAGAACCAAAAATTCGAAGACGTGTAACATTCACCAACCCGCACTGGGCCCGCGTGGTGGATTACGGCCCATTCCCTCTCCTAGAGAGAGGAGGCCTGAGTCCTAGCAGTGGGAACATTAAAAAAAAAGGCTGATTATGCTATGCTTATGCAAACGCGACGCATATCAAACAAACCTGAAAATCAAAGTCGAACAAGCAATCATTTACCTCCTAAATCTCTCTTCACTGCCGCTCATTTTGGGTCATTCCTTCACCCTTCATTTATTTTAGTGTCATCATCACATTCATCACTCTGAAATGTCACAGTAATTGGTAGGTGCTTGCCTGACTAAACGCGACCTTGTAACCGATACATTTCCATAGCTAAGACGTTAAATTAGTTTTTGTTTATTTTCCTTCATTTTTATTTCTGAAATTCTCTTACTATTTATATTGGGCAAGCTATCTGAACAACTTGATGATGACTTTTGTATTGATCCAAAAACTTTTATTGAACGATGAGTTCCTACGCCAATTGCTACCTTGACCTGAGTCAATGAACAATCATCTATAGCGCTTTGTGAAATTTAAACGGATATAAATAAAACATTAAAATCCAAACGTTATAATCTTAATTATTAATTTTATTATCACACTTACGAAAGATACAAAAACATATCACGATGGCACTAGCAGTCAGTGCTTCAGCAGACGTGTAGATACAGTATATCGAGTTGATTGTGACGTCACCTCATAGTACATAATTATAGTACAACTTTATCACCAATCAATTATAATAAATACACACGAAAATAAGTGTATCGAACAAAATTTTCAATTCAAAAATCTTCAAATTTGTATTGTAATATGGACAAAAACATGATATAATTAATACAATATTTAGACAAAATATGAATAGTTATATCTAAAGTTGCATGGAGATAAAATACACAACTTGGTGTCGTGTTGAACTAAGGCTTGACGGTAATCTTGTTATAGTTCTGTTTTTATTATGTACCTACATAATAACCGTTTTACATAATACTAATTTAACTTTTTAATTTGAAATCTACATTACACATCTCGAAAGAAATAATTTTCTAGATAGACACACTGCAAAATGTGTAAGAAGTTATGACCTTTAATATCGGAAAACACTATATTTAAAAAAATGGTGTGATATTGATTTGGTTTATATTGAATTTTCTGGCGATTTCCTTATACATGGAATCCCGGACTTAGTCGTAACAATATCTACTACTAATATGTACATAACACTTGTAAAATATAAAAAGGATAGGTATTACTAAGTGGAGAGTAGCCACAGGCACGATTCTAGGCATGAAAAAATATTAGAAACTTAAACTATTTATAGACACATTAAAACTATAGTAGAAAAAACATTGATATTAGGCAGATGGTACGGAGACGAAAGACACTAACATCTAAGTAGTTTCTGGAGTGAATTGACTAAGATTAATGACATATCATAAATGCTGAACTTAGCTGAGTATTTCTAATTTAACCTTAAAACCTTAAAACGAACTTTTTTTAAATAAAAGTGTAAAAAATAAAATTTAGTCGAGTGACGGAATCACTGGAACAGGAGAATCTAGATAGAAAGATGCGTAAGTGTCAGCATTATGTCATTGTGTGTGTAACCAGAGTTAATTAGGATTTTTATGGTGGTTATTTGGGATGGTAAATGCCCCGTGCGGGTCTTGCGGGCCTGCCGCCGATGCCGCCGGCCGCGCGTCGCTTGGCGATGAGCGCGTCTAGCCCGCGCAGCGGTGCCACTGTCGTCTCCACTGGCGTCGGCTCTGTATCTGTTTCACTCTTCTGCTCTGCACTGGTGCTCTCGTCCATCTCCTCAGTTGACTTCTTAGGCACTTCTGTGGTTGCCTGTGGTATGTAAAAACACATATAATTAAAAATACCTATGAACATGTTATCGCAAAACTCAATTAATCACACTTCACACTATAATATTATAAAGGCGAAAGTTTGTGTGTATGTATGTTTGCTACTCATTCACGTTCAAAGAGGTACGTACAGTATGAACAGATTTGTTTGGACTTTTGACCATGACCAGGAGTAACCTAGGAGTTCTTCTAGTCGTTACACTCTTGCCAGAGTGGTCGTGGTCATCATTGTGAATCACGATGAGTGATGGTCTTAGTAATACGGCTCCATTCATCGCGGACTGCAGATTTCCGGGTACATTCGCAAACCGAGCACTTAGTTGTGGCCGTGATCTGGTCTGTTCATCTTATTAGTGATCTACCACGTGGTCTGGCGCCTTCGACTTAGATTTCCTTCAACCTAGGTGTAGGATACTTCTTACCCTGGGAATATATTTCTTTGGGTCAATTTTCTACTTTCATACAGGCGAAACCGAACTAGAACTCAACCTTGAGTTCTAGTTATGATACCCTTGCTAGTCCTAAATTACCTCAGTAGAAGCCACCGTCTTTCTCTTCAGGAGAGGATTGACACGACGAGCAGGAGGGGTGGCAGCAGTGCGGGGCTTGGGGGAGGGGGAGAGCTGCAGCCTGTTGCGGACCCTCAGGCCGCTGCGAGGAGCCTCCGGAGCGGGCGTGGCCGATGAAGCCTGTGATAATGGAAGTCATTAGTTACAAAATATTAGCTTGGGAACGTTAAATGTAGAATAATCATGGCATTGTTACTAGATACAAGTCTTAGGCCTACTGTCCTCGGACGCGTAGCTTCATAGACGCGTATATCGTCATTATATGCTTGGTGTACGCCTGCGTGACATTGGACCTTACTCATATTGTATTAATTACGACTGAACATGTAACTATCACATAATTTAGTGTTTTTATTTACCTCTGCATCCGCATCAGTGGCAGGTGAGTCTGGGGCCGAGGTTTCGGCGGGGGCTTCCGAGGCAGCTTCAGGGGCTGTGCTGACGCCTCTCAGACGAGGGTTGGGGCGCAGGTTCAGCCTGGGTCCGGGCCGGAGCGACGCTGGTCGGAGGCCTGGTCTGCCACGGCTAGGTGAAACATACAGAATATTAGTTGAAGGTTCTACGAGGTTCTAGACAAGAATAGCAATACTGATTGTCGCTAGACCAAAATTTATGGGATTAATCACGTGATGTCTCGATAGCGTTTGTGCTTGCTCTCACATAAAACCACGATGCAATGCGATACGATAGCGCATCGCAGTAACCTACGATGCAAATTACAGCGATGCGAATTCGTTTGGCAAAGCATCGGTTCAGGTGCCCACACAATGTGCGATGCGAATCAATTCGCAAGTTCTTGCGATGCGTCGTGTGAGCTCGTAGATTTTTACGATGTGACGTCGCGTCGCAGTTTTGTGTTTGAGCCCAATTATTTTTGACTATTATTGCTGCAGATAGAATACCAACTTATCTTGACCCTAAGATCCGCATTCAAGCAACTCTGGGATGGTCAATCAACTCAGTCTATCGCAGTCCACCGCTGAACATAGGACTGTATGGAGCAGAGTAATATACAGGAAGTAGCTCATAATGGAAACGTAACTGATCTACTAATATTAATCTGGTAATTATCTACTTTAACGAACTGATGTCATTCAGCGTGTAAACCGTGCTTCTCTCATAGCAACATATTAAATTTTAAATGGATTCACAACCATTTTGTTATTTCGACTATTTGACATAACACCGATTACTTTTATTTGTGTCCTCGAAATGTTCTCGAAATTTCTGTTGTAATTTTATTTTATTTTTTAAATTGGTAATGATCACATTTAAAATAAATTCAACTAAGTTAAATTTTAATTTGGTTGAATTTATTGAAATGCTCTTTTTTTGGGTGGCGGAGCGAGAGGCGTGTCAGACTTTTACTGACTAAACTTTTACTAAACTTTTACAGACTTTTACTGACTAAACTTTTACTAAACTTTTACAGACTTTTACTGACTAAACTTTTACTAAACTTTTACAGACTTTTACTGACTAAACTTTTACTAAACTTTTACAGACTTTTACTGACTAAACTTTTACTAAACTTTTACAGACTTTTACTGACTAAACTTTTACTAAACTTTTACAGACTTTTACTGACTAAAACTCACTCCTATGTTCCTTCTTTGCCTTGCGTTCCAGGGTCCCGGGTTTTCCATTCAGAAACGAACCCGTGGCCCCAGTAGGCTTCGGCCCTGCTGGACCGAAATGCTCTGTAGCAGTGAAACTCCCAATTAAAGTATATTAAACTGAGTTAGGGTAAATTTTGGCTTGACTTCTGACAATTAAAAACGTCACTTTTGAAACGGGAGAGAAGAATCTTGTACAACTAACCCAATGGTCCTCGAAGGAATGGGGGTAGTCTCAGCTACTTCTCCGGATCCCGCGCTGGGTGACGTGCTGTCCTCAGCGGCGGAGCTGGCGGCTGCAGCCGTAGTGCTGGTTGTGGCCGGACCTCTCCTCAGGCCAGGACGAAGTCTAGGTCTGAAATAATTACACAAGATCTTAATTTTCATATTCAGATATGAATTTATCGGAGTCTTGTTGAACAATCTACATGCGCTCAATCAGTCAATATGCCCAGCGTTATCAAATTTTGTTAGGGTCTGTTTCCAGTCTAATCCGACCTTCACTACCCAGTTACTGCCCCCCTAGCCAAGTCACAAACGATAAAAGTAAACTCTCAGTAGTCTTTAATAGATTTTCAACTTTATGTTATTGGATATAAAGTTGAAAATCTATTGAAGATTACATAGTGTTTTCGTTCGTTCCGGTCGCTAACGCTCAGTAGTCTTTAATAGATTTTCAACTTTATGTTCTTAGATATAAAGTTGAAAATCTATTGGAGATTACTAAGAGTTCACGTTTATCGTTTGCAAATTGGCTAGGGGGGCTGATACGATATCCCTCGGCAAGAACGATGTCAGTATAGAAATACTCACTTATAAATAGTCGACTGTCGAAGATCTTCAATAATCAAGAAGAATCAAAGCTTTTATTTCAAACTAGCTTGTGCCAGCGGCTTCGCCCGCGTGAAATTTGGATTCTCCTTACAAACTTTGAACCCCCGTTTCATCCTTTTAGGGGATGAATTTTGGAAAATCCTCTCTTAGTGTTCGCTTACATCATAAAAGGAAACCTTGTACAAAATTCCATGCTTCTATGCCCTGTAGTTTAGGCTGTGCGTTGATATGTCAGTCAGTTTCTCCTTTTATATATATAGATAAACCATTTACAGGCACTTTTGAATTGTCAAGAAAAAAAGTAAGTTAAAAAAAATTATGTTTATTACACATTCCAAAGCGTCTATGGAGAAGAATGTGCAAGAAACTTCATGGACACAGTTCTCTCTTCAAATGACAGCCTAAATCAACAGTTTAACATGCACGAACCAGCTTCAACAAACTTTTAGTTAAGATTCTATGTCTGAACCTAATCGCCTTACAGCATGACGTTTCAAGCAAAGTGTACGAAAAGGATTGTTATTCACCTGGGTGCGGGTGCTGCTGCTGTTGCCGCTGCAGCAGGGGCTTCACTGGACGCAGCTGTGCTGGCGGCATCGTCCGCCGACACGGGTGCAGACGTAGTGGGGACGGGCCTGGTGCGACCCGCGAACAGACCACGACGGCCAAACGCCTGGAACAAGGAACACCTTTGTCAAATATATGAAATCTCATAGATACAGCGCCTCGAAAATACCTTAACTTAAAATATTTGCGAACAAATCGTCTCTTATTTTCTAATAAGGAAAAAATGGTTTGACGGCACTCAAATCGTCTGCGGCAAAATTCAAGGGTGATGCTGGTGGGTATAGCATTTATCATAGTCGCCTTAGTCGTTCAGCAATGCTACTTGCTGCATCTCAATAACATCTGGAATTATTTTGCTTTCACCTGACAGATCACCTGGGCTGCTTAATCATTTAAACGTTTTTCTTAAGCCTCAGATATATTAGGGGACAAAATTTCCCCTAACATGATGCGCAACGCTGTCAAATTGTGTACAATTTCAATTTTTTCATGTTGTTGGAACAATGGGACATGTTGTTCCAACAACAACAGCAGCGTCAGGCGTTGTAAAATATTTGGGGGTAAGTTGCGGGATACTGGGCAACGTTGCAGCGTCACGTTGGAGAACATTTTGTCCCCTAATATATCTGAGGCTTTACCCACTTGGTGCAACCCAAGGATGCTTTTGCTAACGATGACCGGTATTTAGTCAACGAATATTTACACCGTTTGAAAGTACAAACCATTATATATAAAGCCACTCGTACCTAGTAATTAACATTTACATCTTATCGAAATATTTAAATATTTCGTAACACGGATTTAACCACTGTATTTAGCTGGCACAAAATTCGCAATGCAAAACTGTACAGTCGCTCTTATAGCTAGATTATTAGTTAAGTAGACATAGTTAATCGGTCAATGAATATGAATGCCGACCTTGGGTTGTGTGATTGGTTTCTCTGCTGGTGCTGCCGTCGTTGAGTCCGCGGCGGTGGAACTGCTTCCAGCCGTAGTCTTGCGACCGCCTACACTGGGCTTTCCGAAGCGACCTGGCAAACAAACACACGTTCAATGCATACCTACGATATACTGAAAGAGGGCCGTTGTACACTTATTTTGATGCTGCTAACATTTTATTAATGGATGTGGTAAAGACGACATGTGTCCCCAAAGTAGGTTTAGCGGAAATTGTCGGTCGATATATATGTATTTTTATTCCTATAATATTCTTTCCCAGCTTGTCAACAAAGTTTTTGTACCAAAACTTGTGCTATTTGAACTAAACTATTCCGACAAAAGCATACACTATGTAGATCTACTTGCTATGATATCGCAATGTCGGTCTGTTTGGTATATAGGTAATATTAGCTGTCGATACATACCGACTGCGCCGCCATGGCCAACAAGCTCTACTTGTTAGAATTCCTAATGAAATTACGTCAATGACTTGTAAGTTAAGTACCTGTGTTAGGATTACGTTTCATATTTGACTGGCCTGTTGTTCTAGTGGTTAGTGGCCCTGACTGTTATGCCGGAGGTCGTGGCTTCGATTTCCACCCAGGACAAATGTTTGTGTGATGAGCACAATCATTTGTTCTGAGTCTAATATTTAAGTATGTTTATCAGTTGTCTAGTACTCATAACACAAGCTCTGCTTAGCTTGGGACTAGACGTCGTTGTGTGATAGTTATATTATATATTATATGCGCAACGTGGGTTGCGTTAGAGCATTACCTTATATCTATTGTACAAAAACTTATCAGAAGTCATCATCTCTCTAGCCGTTTCCCAACTAGTCTGAGGTCGGCTTCCAGTGTAACCGGTTGCTATTGAATAGGTACCTATGTTTTACATGGACCGACTACCTAACAGATCCCCACGACCCAGTCTGTTACTGGAAAACACGTTACTCTGTGGATAGACTGATGGTAGACTTTCTAGCGTCAGACTACCTGTAACGACTGTTAAAAGTCTACTTTTCGTGCTTACCAAGGAAGAGAAAAAAGGGAAAGTTTGTAGGTTTATCTTTATTACTCTTTCACGTTCAAACGGCTGAATCAGCTCAGCCGTTCTTCGTTAGTTCGTTCGGTCTATTTTTGGCAGCTCACATACAAGGACAGCACATAATATGATACATTTTTATCTCGGGGATTTATTCATTTTCCAAGCATAACCGCTGACAGAAACGAATGAAATAAATTATGAAGAACAGTCCATTTTATAAAAAATCGTTACATAAAAGAATGGGTTTAAGATAGATAGAGACTGAGACTAACCCTTGGTTTCTGAATTAGGTGATTTTGCAGATGAGAACAGCCTTTTTATGTTCCCAGCAGTGGGAACATTAAAAGGCTGATTATACTAGGCTTCTTCTTCTTTTCGTGTCGATGTACTCTAACTAAATTTTTTCTGATCAGTATTTGGCAACCTCTACGGCTCTGTTATTGGCCTCGTATAGATCCTAAAAACTGCAGGTGGTTGTGCAGGATGGACAGCATATCAAATACTATGTGCTATGCAGATGAGAACATAGCAAACCCTAATTTAACATAAAATCTGTCAAACTTTTGCAATAAGGAGTTTGACAGTTCTTAACTTCACTCTCAATTCAGTAACGGTATTGTTTAGCGAATTAAGGGTATCTGAAATGAGTATTTTGAAGATCGTGTCAAACCCTAACTTAATGTCAAATTAAGTTCGAAAAAAGAAACTCTACTTCAAATGCTTATTTATTTATAAATTAGGGGATAATCCACCGACTATCCTCACTATGGACTATTAAGAAGACATTGACTATTTTAAGCGTATTCATTGACTATTTTCATTGCCTTTGGAAACAACAAACAATGCGTCAGATAATGATTTGCTCATTAACTACAATATCATTATAATTTATTAAGTATGTTATCATTATTAAAGAGCTAAAGAAAAAGATGGCCTTATATATATAAAGTATAATTTTTCCAAGTTACTGTGACCTTTGTTTATCGTCTTAATGCTGATAACTCTGATAGATGTCAAATATCTTGTACCTGACTCTCTTGTGTCTTGAGAGCAGTGATGGCAGAGTGGTAACGGCCCCGACTTACGAGTTGTAGGTCGCGGGTTCAAAACCAGCCAGGCGCATTACTTTGTGTAATTTATTTCATCACAACTACTCTCAAAACGGTGAAGGAAAACATCGTGAGGAAACCGGCTTGTCCTAGAACCAAAAATTCGAAGACATTTGACATTCAACAAACCGCACCGGGCCCGCGAAGTGGACTACGGCCTATTCCCTCTCCTAGAGAGAGGAGGCCTGAGTCCCAGCAGTGGGAACATTAAAAAAGGCTGATTATGCTTATGCTTATCTTGTACCAGAGATAGGAACTGTATACTCTATTTAATTAAGCAATGAAGCTCTCCTAACAGCTTATTTACACTTGGTTTGTATAATAATATTATAGTTACTGACTTTAGTAGCAAGGGCTCTAGATGAAATGACAGTCAGTCAAAAGTATTATTTTGATGTTTGGGATTCACTATGTGACACTTTCTTTCTTTTAATTATTTATAGGCTCACGTTTCACTACTATCTCACAAGACGGTAAGCGATGATATGGTCGACGATGGAGCACGCTTGCCTAAAAGTAACCTATGCACTCTTGACATTAAGACCCCTAGGTTGTAGCTATCAGGAAACACAGACTCCAGCAGGGAATACCCACTACTTACCTGACACACACATGTAACTCCGTTAGCGTCAATACCATATATTTTTGCCTGGTTAATTTAATTCGGCAAAAGTTATTTATTAAAACGATTACCCATTTTGTTATGTACACATACATAACACGCCGTTATAGAAAAAGTCATTTTAGCCATCTGTCAGTCATAAAAGCATTGAAACGATATTTCCATAGTAACAAGTAGTGGAAAAATAATTTTTGTTTTTGATATTTAATTGATAAAGAGTTGGTTCTTATCAGAGCGGTAGATATGATAACAAAAACCTCACGGTGAAGTTCAAGGTGGTGTGTGTGAATGTGATAAGATGTTAACAAATGTTTCGAATGATTTTTGGGAGCTAAGTACTTAATTTACAGATTTGTAGGTATTAAGCTAGGTCGCAGGGTGTACAGATTTTGATCCTATGTATAAATAGGGCTGTATGAACTTATCTATCTAGTTACCCGACTGCGCCAGAAGGAGGGTTATGTTTTTCAAGAGTATATGTATGTATATTTCTTTGGCACGCCATAGGGCCTAAACGGCTAATTGCATTTTAGCTTGTAAGGTATCGTTAAATTCGCCATAGTTGTGAGAGTGACACTGGGTATATGAAAATGATAAAAAAAAAAACTAAAATAGCTGATTTATGGTGCCAAATTGTGTTTATAAAAAAACTTACAACATTTTTATTGAGTGGTGTATCGAAATAAAGAATAATATATAATATCGAATAAGAAAAAAGAAAAATAAATATAAGAATAAATAAATAATATCGAATAAGAAGATAATTTTAAACGGTGATTAGGAATATAAATATAGATTACATGTTTGAATGTAATTTGGAACAACAAATGCTAAAAGGCAAACTAAATTATTCAAATTTTAAACTTGTTTCTACCATTCCAGTTCCTTTAAATAATTTTAAGTTTTTCACGCAGTCGGGTTTTTGTTTTTTTTTAATAATAACCTGTATTATTAGACTACCACGAAAATACTTAAGCAACCTCAATGTACCTAATTGTGTCTCTCATATCTTTAATTTCTATGACGTACATTAACGAAGAATATATTAAAATCAATTTGTTGTTTCACAAAATCTATAAATTTAAAAATATCTAAAAATAAAACCGTGTCTACGTTATCAATGAAACAAAACTAGCTTATCAGATATCGACCGACAAACAACATCGCGGTGAACTCTGTGATGTAAGACTAGAAGTGTCACCTACATTGAGACACACAATTCTTCTTCAACCGCCTTTCCCACTCCATTGTTACCAGCAGATTTATGAATACATTTATCAAGCATAAAACAACACTTTACACCTTCCACGCACAAAACACACGTGAGAAAAACTATTCACATAATGTGTTGAGCGTGTGGATAAGGCCATACGGATATTCTCCATAGCGTGACAATCGCTTAAATGCATATTCGCAACAAAAAAAATCGCAGAGCAACAAATGAATAATTTAACAAAACTTTCGCAGGTGTATGTAACTGAGCATATATCATTTGGGAGTGCAAGCAGCGTGCTAGGAAGTGGAGACGAGTTATTACTGGTTTCTAGTCCACTGCGGCTTAACTGAAGTAAATATTTGTGAAGTGTTTGGAGTATGTCATTGTATTGTATTCATGAAGGTTACATCAATAATGTTTGTGTCAAATATTGGTAAATGTATCTTTTCAACTTCATCAGATAATTTATAATGTACGAGATAATCTTTGTTGTGCAAAGCAAAAAGCATCTAAATATTTAGATGAAACTATAAAGCTATAGGTACATTTAAATATCGAAAATCAGTAGATAACTATTGTACTACAAGAAGAATATATTTTTTCGATATTTTTTTTTTATGTAACCAATGTGTAAGGTAACGTATATGGGATTTAAAAATAACTGACTAATAACTATACATCCAGATTCAAATAAAAAATGAGTGTGTGTAGAAAACACGCGTCTAATAGAATCAATAATTATCTTCAATTAAACCAAATTAAGTAGTGGACTTTCGCCGATCGCGTCGAGAATTTCGAACTGGATTAGTCAATTTAGTTCATGATGAAGCAGTTAGTGTTGTTGCACAAGTGTTCGAGAGCTGTGTTTACCTCGCACGCGGGTGGAGGTCTCCTGCGGTGCCTCAGTGGCGGCGCTAGTGGCGCTGGACACTCGAGTGCGCGCGCCGGCGCGACCCTTGAACCGCGAGGGTCTGGTGGGCGCTGCAGATGTGGTAGTCGGCGCTGGCGTGGTTGTGGTCGTCGTGGTCGTAGTTGTGGTCGTAGTGGTTGGCGTCGTGGTCGCCTCCTCCGTAGTACTCATGAACTCCGTTGTCGTCCACGTGTCGTCTTCCACAGTCGTCGTTCCATCGAAATTAATTTCATTCGTCGGGTTGATGTCGTTGTTCAAGTTCTCTCCAGCTAAGTATGCGTACAGGTCAAGAGCCACCTTCTCCATCGCAGTCATTGTGGTGTACTCAGTGGTCTCCTGATCGTAAGGTGTGGTCTGCTTGTAGTCGGCTGGCAGCTTGGAGTCATCTAAGATCTCCTGGAATCTGATGATTGACGATAAACTATGACCCTCCCTGGCAGACTCTTTGGCATAAGTAGGTTCTTTGGCAATTGGTGTCGTTTCAGGCACATCAGCTTCAGTAGTGGTGCGGCTTTCTGAGGAATATCTACTTGGCAACTCTTTGTATTGAGACGGGGACGGAATGTCGCCCGAATGAGTCTTGAAACTGTCCAAGTCAACGAGTTCCGAGCTTGGGCGTCTGTAAATGTAAAAAATCGTTATAAATTAAACATTTTTGAGCTTTGTTGTGCATTCAGAGTGAATGATCGGTGTGTACGTTACCTGATGTGCGCACGGGTCCTGCTTCTGGTCTGACCGATCGACTCATCGGCTACATTGTCGCTTTGTGACCGTCCGCGTTGTCTAACAGTTTCAGAAGACACTTCGGGTACGTAAGTTGTAGATGTAGCTGATGCAAAGTTACGACCTCGAGGCGGGAACCGTGTGCTTGATGGCAGCCTAACGCTTTGAATATTAGGAAGTGATATTAATATAAATAAATTTAAGAAAAAGTATAAAGTGTATCCTATAATTTTGTGTGAAATGTTTGGATATATAGGTAATAGAACATGACATACCTGATGTCTTCCTCCTCTTCCTCGGAGACGGGAGCAGGAGCGACGGTGCGGCTGCGGCCTCGTCCTCTGGTCGCCGCTGGAACAACTTCGTTTTGTATTTCTGGAGTAGCTACAGTGGTAGGGGTTCTGTCAATAGAACTATACTTGTTCTTTGTTTTACTTTCGTTAGCGATGTGGTTCTCACTTTCGACTTTCTCCGGGCCATCATGAGAGTTGTGAACAGGGGCAGCAGTAGTAGATGAAGCTTTGTCTTTTCCTTTTCCATCTTTTTTGTTACCTTCTTCATCCTCATCATAATAGTAATAGATGTACTCATATTCGTAGTCTTGTCCATTGGGACCTTTTTTAATTTGAATCCTCGATTGAGGTTTCTGTTCTGAGCCAGCTGTTTCCAAATTGACATTGGACGATAACAGTCCAGTGTTGATATCGTCGATTGTATCAAAGTTAATAGGAATGTAGTCGAACTGCTGGTTAGCAGAAGCAGTTGGTGGAGCAGTAGTAAGGACAGGCTTCTGGGTTGTTGTGCCTGATGTTTTACTTAATTTTCCAGACTCTGACATTGCTTCCAATGCGACTGCCATTCTAGGATTAGTTTCCACATCCTTTAAATTCTCCCGTATTTTAATGTCTTCTAACTTTGACACGGGAATATCAATTTCAATTGATTCTGTAGCTTTGCTTTTCAATCCCTTTTTGAATAAGGCTTTCTTGTCCTCTTCGATGGCAACAATGCCCTCAGTAGCGTGTTTGACCTTTCCGCTATGCAGCTTCTTCACAATCTTCTCACTGTCATCTTGCTTGAAATTTCTGTGATTAGGGTGTTTGTCAGGAATTTTGTGTGAAGTTTCAAAGTTTCTTAATGGAGTTTGTTGTCCTGAACTGACCAGCACGTACTCTTCACCGGGCCGAGGCTCCGTGATGATATCTACGTCGGCGTACGCCGAGTAGAACGTGCACACTAACAAGCATCTGTAACAAAGAAACGGAATTTGTGAGATCTCCATCAAAGTGGTGAGTTACGAAAGTTTGTTACATTACAGAATAGGAGTCAGTGCTCCGTGACTCAGCAAGATGACATCTGGCAGCTGCGCCTACGAGTCAAAAGCTTGCGACCCTGCACAAGGAACTCTGAGTCACTAACTCATTTCATCACCGCATTCTCAAACTGGGTATTGTTTGTCTACCAACACAACTTCGATATTACATGAGCAGTTCTAATGTGTATGTTTAAAGTGACGTATAATCACGTGTATATACGGGTTATATTAGCACACTTTTTTATACTTTGATTGGTTTCATAACTGCTAACGATTTGCATAGCTATCGATATTTCTGACACAGTTGCACGATGGGGGGCAAAGAAGTTGTGTGAAAATTCATCTAGACGACTACAAAACAAGCATTGTCGAACATTGCAATGTTGCAAGAGTGATGTGGTCGTGAGAAATGGCGAAAACCAGAGCGTGGGTGTATTACGCATTTCGATTCCGCGCAAGTGCAAGTCGATCGATGAGGCAACTCTGCATGACGTTGACGATCACTTTCGCCTCTGGATTGACTCTCACACGAGCCGAGCACAATCTGCGCGCGCGAGCCCGTCTGGCCACTACAATGCATTACAGTATTTATGGCACTTTATAATTGATCAGCCTGTCAATAAAATTATCAATACGTAAGAGCTGTTACGAGTATTGCAGCGTCCTACAGAGTGTTTTATGCTAGTTTGACGAGACAAGAATTTTGCAACTTTTCACGATCGAAGATGATTTTACGGTTGCCCAACCGACGGGTTGCAGGAGACATTAATAACCTGGGCTGTTAAGATCAGACTCGGAGAAAACATTTTGCTTTAATAATAATGACATGCACATTAGTCTTTCAGAGTCCTATCGCTGGAGGAATGTGTATAAAAAGTGCAATACATCATATCACTGCTATTTTATCGACTCGCAAATCCAATTATCGGTGTCGGAAGTGTGTGAGCTTCCGTACAAGTTCTTGTAAGCCTCGACGGCACACGGAAGGTGATCGAGGGATAGCAAGCGAATGGCGCTATTGGAATTAAGTCCATCCGATCGCATTAGGCCACCTTCATGTAAGTGAGTGCGAGGAAGTGGTGACAACGCACGCCAGTGAATGCGCTGCACCGACCGTGACTGGTTCCGATGCAGCGCCACTTTACTCGTGAAGGTTACTGCGAATACCGACTGGACAATAAAACTCACGTTAACGATACTTATTGTTCTTCAAACGACCGGGCTTTGGTAACCTTTAATTAGTAATTTGGTACAAAACATATTAAAATAAACATTGCAAATGATACTCAATGCAAATCTATTATTATTAGTTTATTTTGGCCTTTCGAACACAACAGGATACAGTCGACTAAAGCAGAGTTCAACAGAGTGATAAAGAGGTACATGATGTTTAGCAGTTTCCAGCAAAACTTGTACTTGAATATCCGCTTTCCATAATAACAATACGTAATTTCCTGTATCTCCATTTGACGTCACACAGAATCGTTGAGCTAAATTAATCTTACATAAATATATTGAGATAATGAATGCAGCCTCAATTCCGCACTGGAGTGTAACGAGACCAGTACCTACGTTTGTACCGGTTCAATTTCACTAGATGTAAGGTCGCGAGCGCAAGGCTAGGTGAGCGTGGTCCGATACACAAAGACACGATACCTACTGATACCAAGTCAGTAGTCCATACTGCAGCAAACTGTTTTGTTAACACTACGAATTTTTGATACTTAATTCTAAGATAACAGCTAGATCTGCGACTCTACAAAAAAAAGGTAAAGGGTATATACCTATAGGGTGACTGGCAATTAGTGTACGATACTTAAACACGTGATACACTTTTACTATGGGAACAAACCTGAAATCGCGAAAAAAAAATCAGCTGTTCAGTACATTTACGTTTGCCTAATGTACTGAACAGCTGATATTTTTTTCGCGATTTCGGCTTTGCTCCCATAATAAAAATTGTTTGTTATCATGAGCACAATCACGTGTTTAAGTATCGTACACTAATTACCAGTCACCCTATATATATGGAAATCTAGTGTCACAGTGTTTGTTATCGGAAACCTCCGCAGTTTGACCAATTTTTAGTCTATATTTGGCAGGTCTAAGGTCATATGCTATTTTTTCGCTCCTACCCCATCCCCCTTTTTTTCTCTCAAAGTAAGCTGTACCTAAATGATAAACGTAATAAATTATGTGTTCTAACGAAGGTACACTAATGCTCTTTAAACTTTACATGATGATGTTGCCACATGCTCCTGACGGTTCAGAAAGTTCAAGGCGTAGATATCAGGCTTACCGTTTATTGCTACCATTTAGATTTGAGACACGTGAATCAAGTTATTTTAGAATGTATTCGGACTACGTGCGACTCTACCATTTTCAGTATTGTTTTTTTTTATAGAGCGTACAAGAATTGCATAAAGTTGTATGGGATTGAATTTATCCTGTTATTTCCAAAAAGACATTTGTTGAATGTTCTAGAACCACCACAATCTAACATTCACCAATCCACACTGGGCCCGCGTGGTGGATTACGGCCCATTCCCTCTCCTAGATAGAGGAGGCCTGAATCCCAGCAGTGGGAAAATTAAAAGGCTGATTATGCTATGCTATGCTATTTGTTGAATCTCTAAAGTTTATCTCTCTTGTCGTTGTCATCTTCCTGCCTTCTCCCATGTTCCTTAGGTTCGGAATTTGTTTTCTTGTTTTTTTTTCTATTCTATTCTTTATTAATTTATTTTAAACATAGATAGAACAAGAAAAATAAAAACACTTAGCTAATTATAATTACATATACACAATAACTCCTACCTAAAATATGGCGTCAAAAAATTCCTCCGCATCGCTGTCGACTGGAAGTGTGCTCAAAAGACTGGCGACATTGCCACGTTGTATGGCAATGCTTAATCTCTGACCGAGGTTAAAGAAAAAATGTTAAATTCTGAAATCTTTGTAGATTATTCAGACAACGTGCTATAAATAAGCTAATGCGTGAGATAAGCCCAAAGGCTGTTCTAAAATAGATCAATCGGCCTTTCGCTAAGTGGCGTGAAAAATGGCGATCTAGCTGAAAACTTTACACAATATTACTTTTTGTCGCGTGCACCTTTAGTGGTTTGTTATTTACTAGATAGAAAATACTCTTTCGTAACAACGGCTGACTATATGTCAAACTAGCATACTGCTGTCCAGTTCCAAAGAATTTTAATTGTACGATGATGGAGTATGCGCGTAGGCAGGAATTTATTGTAAGACAAAGCGCCACTATTAAAAAATGTTTCTATGTAACGTTTGAATGCGTCTGCGCCGGTGCATTTATCATTTGTGTGGATGCTAAGTCAGTGCTCGTGACTTGATTACATCTGGGTTCGGCAACCCCGCGCTTCCTCCCCGGGAGGTGCATCGCTCCATCGCCAGCGCGGAGGAAGCCGCTGCATTATCTCCCGGGAAACTAAGAGATCTGAACGTGACAAGAAAGTATTGCCAACTAACTGTTTCACCAGTCGCAGCATGCGCAATATTACCATCTCTTGATTAAACAGCACCGCAGTGGTAAAGGTTAAACTCTCTCCGTGGTAAAAACGAGTTTCGTGATATCTATGCTCCTCTGCTTGTTGCAAGTTGTTCGTCTACATTGTTTCGCTTTTTATTATAGATATAAATAAAATTATAGATAAAATTCTTGTTAAGCATTTCACTTCCTTTAGCAATTCTTGCTCTACTATTAAATTACTTCAACAATAGAATACTAAAGTATCTGGCATCGGAAGCATCTTAAATGTTTCATAACGTCTCAAGAATCTCAAGATCAGTGAAACAAATAGCCGTGTAATACGAATCTTGGCCACAGTTACGCAAAATATCTAACGAATCGTATATGCAATGTCACTTTATAATTACTAACGGACATACCAGAAGGTTTTTAATAATCGTGTGAACTTTATCATTAAGATAACAAATATCTAACATAACTCAAGTTATTGTATACAAACTTACACCACATAGTCATTGGCCAACCGCGATGGATGGCAGAAACAAGGTTGAGCTCATATATTTTAATTATTTTTCTTGTAATATCTATAGTATATACAGTATATATACAGTAAAGTGCTTCCAAATGGCAACTTGCCCATTGTTATATTGGCCATGGAACCGTCGAAAACCGTTTATACAAACAAAATTGAATATATATTTTTTATTGTATTGTTACCGTGACTATATCATGCATATTGTAAAACACGCCGAACGCTTGTTCACAACCATCAATTTCAAAATTTAAATGGCTAGTAGACTATGTTTATTGCAGTATCGTGTTTGTTATTTATCAACGACTTGCAACTGTTGTACTTGTGACTGTAGATGGCACTATTAAGCCAAGGATTCGGTACCCGAAACACAGGTTTTATAAACATAGCTCGGGCAAGTCGCATACATAATTCTAGGTTAATAAAGTAAATTTTCCTTTAGTTCTTAAAAACTGATAAGTTAATTATAGTTATTCCTTGGGCGCTAGCATAATTATTTGTTTAAGATTTACTTGTGGCTGTTACATGTAACTATTTTGTGTAAAAGATGAAATAAAGATTATTATTATTATTGTTCGAAAGTGGTTTTTCGCTCCAGGGCTACTGCAGCCCAAGAAAAAGGCAACTGAACGGACACAGGTGGCTTTTAGTCAGTAAAAATCAAACACCTCTCGCTCCAATCAGAGCGTGTACAAAGGGATGCAGACCAGGGTGTAAATTCCCACAAAACTCCATTAAAAAGGGAAGAACTATCAGCCATTCGGGCTGTTATAAATGTTCTAATCATTCGGAAAACTGTAATGTCACAATGCAGGATTTTGGATTCTTTATCTGGCGCCGGTGATTTCCCAACTCAAAAAAATATGGCACTATCAAAACAACACACTGAAAACAAAAGCTGTTTACGATAAGATTTATAATGTTGAGTACATCCGGATTTAAAATACATTCCGCCACAAACATGTGTCGTTACATAACCACATCATAATATAAACGAGCAATCGTTACACATTTCTGAAATAAAAGTGGTCCCATTAATATGTAGTGGGGCAGTTTATGTTCTTCAATGAGGTGACAGAAAACCGGAGGAAAACTGGTTCTAGGAAAACCTGCGGAGCTACTGCAGGTACTTAGGTACATTTGGACAGAAGTGGTGATTGTTATCCGTGGGACCAGCACCTAAACGGGAGGGGGTCAAGGACTGACTATATTTCCCACACATTCATAATATTCACTTACGTTTGCCATACAAAAAACGACCTACGGATTTATTAAAACCTTTACCTATAAAAGCAACTTGAATGAATTTAGAGGAAATAATAAACTTTTAAGCTAAATTTAATAAAGTGTCTACAGGTTTATCCATCGAAGGAATGTCGGTTATGAAAACCGCGTTTACAAAACTTGATTTGCATAAATAATTTCATCAGAACTCATTTCCTACCTGCATTAATTGAAGATCGTTTAATTACAGTCACTGGAACCGTAATTAATTCTTCGAGTGAGCCTCGCTAGCTTGTCTTAAAGCACACATTCAATTTTGGTAGAGCTTTGTGGATACGGATCAGGGACCTTAACCGTTATAAGGCCCTGGACCTGTACCATGACGCTTAAAGTATGATTGTTTCATTCTTATTTCCAGTGTGGGTAAGAGATGGCGCTAGACAACCTGTATAGCTCTGTCTCTTACCCACACTGAAATGAGAATGAAACAATCTTACTTTAAACGTCATGGTAACCCCGCTGGGCGGTGGCAGATCTTTGCGAGGACCCCGTCTTGCTAAGTATGTGAATCAAAACTGCGTATTTCTAATGACAGGTGAGAAATGCAAAATTCATAAATTGGTACTTGAATTTTGACTTTAAAATAATATTTTAGAAGATTTGTGAACAATTATAAATACAACAACGTTGATAAAAGAGATAATAAATGAATCGAAGAAATCGTTTGAAGAATAGCAAAAGCTGAAAACCGATCCTGAAATTAGATGCTTATCCTACTAAGTATAAACTTTACTATGAAAGGTAAAGGTAGGATAAAAAATAAAGTTACAAATATTAGCTTTTTTCTAATCGAGTTGTTGCGCGAGGACTCTACAAGAGCGAGGCCCCTGGCGGTAGCCCTGCTCACCATCCCCTAAGGCCACTGATGAAGATAATTTAAATATAAGTTGCGATTGAGTATTTATTCACTAATTATCAGTGTAATTCAACAAAAACACTTAACTTATTAAAACTATATATACACTAAAAGCAAAAACTACTAGCTAAAATATAGCGTCATAAAATTCCTCCGCATCGCTGTCGACTGGAAGTGTGCCCAAAAGGCTGGCGGCATTGCCACGTTGTATGGCAATGCTTAATCTCTGACAGAGGTAACCCTTGGGTCAAGCGAAGTGTCTAATTGATTTTTTTAAACCGCGATTGAGTTGGCTTCAATCTCTGAGCTTTTCTCTCCTCTTTAGTAAAAGTATTAATAGGGATTTTGAATGACAGAATTTAATTCTAGGCAAGGATATTGTAGGTAACAATAATAAAGGATAGTATAATAATAATACGAATCTATCAAAAAAAAAGTTCATTAAGAGGAATTCTGGTTCTGGTTTGAGACGGCGTGGTAGGAAATTGTCTGGAAGGACTTGGGGACTTTGCCTAGCCGCAGAATAGTAATGCCTAGAAAAAGCAAATTCTAAGTTTTTCTCTTCGCACAATTTGGTTTATATAACATCTAAGCCAACATGTAGTTATAATATTATAAAATGCGTCACTTTGACATTAGCGTGTGCAGTTAGCTCACAAGTCACATATTACGAGATGTTTGCATAGGTGCGCAAGAGTGGAACATCTCCTAGCTGCAATTTCGATTGCAAGCTGTTATGTAAGAGTAGTTGTAACGTTAGGTCGTGCCAAATTGTATTATAATCGCTCTTTACTTGAATCATTATTTTTTGTTTCAATATAAGTTGTACGTCTGTTGTTTGGCTCACCTTGACTTGACTAAAGTTGTTCTAATTTTATGTAACAGTTTAGCATTTATAATTTTTAACATTCAAGATATAGCTGCGTCATTTAGTTCTAAGTAGGCCAGAAAGTTTTGATAGAGCCGCCTATTTACATACTGGTGTATAAGAAGATAACATTTACCAACTGCCATATTAAATAGATATTAAATCTACTGAAATAAAAAATGGTGACTGGTATTTAATGATTCATACAATCCAATGTTTTAATATTTAATTCTAAGCACGTGTTGGGTCCTGAGAACGTTGTCAAGTAGCGGCGTGACGGCGTCACGTGGCTAAGTGCCGGCGCGGGCACATCGAATACCAAGCGAGCACCATCGCTGACATTCTGTGTAGGAGACACATAGATATGCGCATGCGCACCCATCGTAGATGATGACGATAAACTATGATAGGGTATGGTATAAACTAAGGTTTTCTGTCGCGATACATTTTCGAGTCTCAGGACTAAAAAATCGAGACTCGGACAGGTCTCGGGATTCCCGGAAAAAACTAGACTTTCGAGACTGTTTAAAAAGAAAAAGATTTATATTCAAATATTTGGCATTTAGGTAATCAATCAACTAGATTATAATAAAGAACTTTATTAAAAATTTCGTTTTTCTTCTGCCGTGATTAAATCGAGTAATATGACAATGCCGAGTTACTTTTTTAAAGTGAGCACGTAAAAATCAAGAAGCATCTTATGTGATTTCAGAACCTTAGGATCTGTTACTTTGTTACGAAACTAAGCTGCGTCAGAGAAAGCCCACTCTGCTTCCACGCTGGTAACTGTAGCAGCGTGGAAGGCTTTAAAATTTGAAATCTATTTCAAATTCTGGAAAACGTTATACGAGTACATGGTTTGTAAGTCATACATAGAGTCGTAGAGGTTTTATTATCTTTTATTATGTCATATTGAGGTTTTAGTAAACGTTTAAGCTTATATTCTAGGTCTTATGTTGCAGTTAAAGCTAGCTACAACATAGGGGTTTTAAAGTCAAGAGAGGAATAGGTTACTTCTAGGCCAGCGTGCTGCATCGTCGACCACATTATCGATTACCATTAAGTGAGATAGTGGTCAAACCTATCAATGATAAAAATCAGTGAGTTACGCCATTGTTACATTATGTTTTGGAGTACTTATATTTGCTGGACAGCTATCACATGGCTTTTCAATCAGTGATTTATTTAATCTTTCGTATAATACTTTTGAAAGATGGTGTAATTTCGTTATTATTGAGAGTTTGAAAGGACCCAACTTCAACTCAACTAAAATTGAGCAGGATTGTGCATCATCATCATCATTTCAGCCGAAAGACGTCCACTGCTGGACATAGGCCTCCCCCAAGGAAGATTGTGCAAATGTAGCAAAATACTTGCCTTAATGAACCTATTTTCTTTAATACGGTTAAAGAGCTTTTCTGGAAATCTAATTTTTGAAGACCAAAATTCAAAATGGTATCTACTGTTAAGTGTTGTGTCGTACCGTGCAGTATCTGGTTTAGTAGATTTTTAAATAATCTACGCAAATCTCGAAAGTCTCGTTATTCCTGAGACTGGAGGTATCAGTCTCGAAAATACTAAAAAATCGTCAAGACTCTCGATATTTTCGAGATCGTGACTCCTGGGATGAAAGCCCAAGTATAAACAGTCTATCTATTTTGTACCAGTCTCCGAAAGCTGACATGCTTTGTTCACGGTTTTTAAATCCTCATGAGTCTACAAGCGAGAGGAAAGCTTGAAAAAGGTTTTCATTGCAAATCGATTATTATTTCTATACGATAAAATATAGTTTCACGAATCCGCGTGAGAAGTGTGGGATTATAGCGTCGGTCGGTTCTAAGTTGAGACTTCAAGTTTTATTTCGTCAAACCCTACTGGAATGCTACAGTTTGACAGGTTCCCCGGGCTAGGTACACTTTGGAAAATATATAGTCAACTTGAGTTTGCGTTCTTCAATATTTATTAAATAGGTACCAATACCCCTAAAAGTCCTGCGCGACGTGTGACTTGTCTGTTTTAATTTTTGTTTTATATTTTATTGTTTTGTCTTTTTGTATTGTCTGTTTACATTGTGTAATTGGCTTCGGCCGTTCTTTTTAAATTAAATAAATAAATAAATTTATTTAGAAATCAAGGGATAAGATAATCGGTAATTATTTTTTTGGAGATGGGAAAATCAAAAAACCTACTCCTGTTCCTTCGTTGCCTTTCTTACCAGGGCCGAGTCTTCCTTTCAGAATCAGACCCTTGGCCCCAGTAGGCTTCGACTCTGCTGGGCCCCTACGGCTTGCTGACATCTCCTTGAGGCGCGTGTGGAAACATTCGGTTTAAATTTTTTGATTTAGAAAACTTGAGTGTTGCTATCAAGGCGACTTTGGTGTTATTCATGAGCATCATATGATGTTGCCACACAGTTATACAACCTACCCGATGGCATTAGGTATAGGTTAAAGATCCAAACAAAAGCTACGTAATAACTGACACACGTGTATGTCAATTGATGATTATTTCTCCAGATTTCACCACGCATTCCTACGGTTTTTACGACAACTTATAAGAATTGTGATAGTAAATTACTATTTTATTGAAAAATACTTCGCAAAAGTACTGTTTTCTTCAGTTACATCAGCTCTTTATTTAGAATAGAAAATTCCTTTGATGTTTTTGCTTCTTTTTGATATTGAGAGATATGTTCTTGTCGCCTTGTTTGAAGAGTGATATGAAAGAAAAGGAAGTTAGTGATAGCATGACGAGTGACAGGGCATAATGGAAGAAAAAACGTTTTGCGCCGACCCCAAATAACACGGGACAAGGGCAGGAAGATGATGATGATGTTCTTGTTGCCTTCTTTGATGTGAGGAATCATCAAACTACTTCTCTCGCTCTAATGTGGAGCGAGAGGGACTGTCAAACTTATACTGACCTAAAACCGACATGGGTTCCTTCAGTTAACCTTTGCGCTTCAGAGTTACGGTAACTCTTTCGGATTAGTCCGACGAGTGTTTTCGTGTCCTATTCGCCAGGGTCGTGTATTTGCGACTGGGTACAGAGGGTACTCCATCTCGTTTAGCTTTTCAATCTGCATAGATGACAGAAGAGCTGACGAGATGGACATCATGTCAGACTTTTACTCATTAAAATCCGCCTGTGTTCCTTTAGTTGCCCTTTGCATTCCTGGACAGCGGTAACGCTTGCGAACAATCAAGCAACCGCTAATGTATCCATAAGATTAATAATAATAATAATAAGTTTATTTTCAGACTAAATTTGTCCATAGTTTTGTTGGTATTAAGGTTTATGTCAAAGAGTTGTATTACTATTTTGGTTTACAATAAAGCATATCCTGTCTATTTATTCCTTTAGTTTTCCAGAAGAATAAATCACACCTCGCATATCCTGTTTATTTATCCCTTTGGTTTATCAGAAGAAAAAATCACGCCTCGCTTATCAGACAAAAACATAATGTTTAAAAACTTACCAACGAAACTAATGCAAACAATTACTTCATTCGGCGCTTTCCTAAAAAATGTCAGAAGAAATGACTGATTTGATTTTCTCTTTTCATAACTGTTATAATGAGCAAGCCTACAAATAAAATCATTTCGTCAGTGCGTTGTGCCAGAGTAATAAATACCGACCAATGAAACCGATACCTTGTGCAAAAGGATACCAACAATACTCGCTGCCGAAATCAATGCGAGCATTCCACACGACTCGGGAAAGGTACCAACCGGCCATTTTAGAAAATAAACCAATTCTGAATTCTTTATTGTACACAAAAACTTCAAATAGTATACGGTGATTTGATTATCAAATCAATTGACTAATCTGTGGGGCTCTTCAAAAAATAAATATTTGAAATTTTATCAACCAATTTAAACATTTTCACACTACAATTTGTCTACTAAGTCCGCTACGAGTCTTTATTGCACTTGTTTTTTAAGAAAAGTTTTGTAATGTTTCATTGATAGTCAAGTCCGAGAGTGTTTTATTTATCCAAATTAATTAATTTCCACAGAGTACAGTTCTTTTACGTTTATTTTGAGAATACACGGGCTGGTGAACATTATAGTCTACTAAAATTAACACTTTTATAGTACGCCATTAACATTTAAAATACAAAGTATTTGGAACATGCATATTTTACCGTTGTTCGTTGTTTAAGTATGTTGTAATATTATAATCATGTGTGAGTTTTTAATAATGCAAATTATAATATTATCTAAAAAAAACTGATTAATATTCAGATCAGATCACAAATGGCCACATGGTGCGGCACATACGATATTAGCCCTAAAGAATTTGTAAAATGACACATTTACAAGTAAAATATAAAATGAAAAGTGAGTCATAGAAACCCGGATTTTACCGATAATATTTTCTCGATACGGACCTGCTTTATGTAACCAACAGGTTCTCATTAAACACTAGTTAGTAATATTTGTCATTTAACACGCAATAGATTTTCATTGTATTTGTAGTAGTGGTACCTGAGATATTGTTAAGTTTATTGTTGGCAGTCACGGAATGTGTCGGTACCGTGTACTGTGCACACCGCTCACCAGCCTAGTAACTGCTGCCTAGCACTAGCATGCGTATAATTTCAAAGTTGCGAATAATTTCTGTAACGCTTATTAGAAAGTATTGTATGAGCAGTTAGTCGTTAATACCGGCTGATCGCGGGCTCAGGGTTACAAAAACGCAAATATTATTGAGAAAGGCTTGCCCAAAATATTTAGTAGATTTCGCAAGTCCTTGGCGTTCGACATTTAACTTACTAAAGCACGGTTACGCATTGTGCGTTGTTCCATAATGCAACTCAAATTTCGAGTAATTGTTCGAATTTCGAAATTACAATATTGAAATAGAGTTTATGGAGGCAAAAATTGAATCTCATTCAGTTATTTGAAGAGCCGTTCATATTTTCTATCAAACATTTCACGGGGGAAACTAGTGTTCTTACAAAGTCAGGTTGTGTGTTGTCCTTTCAGTGTGCATTAACGAACTACTAATTAATGTCTAGCAAGTAGAAGAAAAAGTGCCTGAAAGGTTTCAAGGAAAAGGAAACAAATTATAGGTACATTATTATTATTGGAACACGGAAAACGAAACTTTCAAACAGAAAATTGGAGGGGACGGATCGAATTATTGAGTGCATTCATATTTCAAGAGCATTCCGAACTTCCTAAATGCGGCACGTGAACGGACGACGTCGCGACACTCGCAGTGCACCCGCCTGCGTGTCCTGGCACAAGGTCTGGTCTCCGCTCGGCGGTACCTCGAGGTCGCCGGTGAACGTAGCCACGGGGGCAAATATGTGCGCGTAATCAATTGCCTATTATTATACTCATGCTCACTCCTTCACTCCTCGCATAAACAAAAGAGACGCAAAACATTTATCAAGAAAACTAATTCAACACGCTTGTACAACGTTTGATGAATCACTACTCGAGGTCTGTCTTCGACGTTTACTCCACTAGAATTAAAATCATTAACATTAGCTAGACGTGTGCACCACATCACTGACGGACGTGACGGATCATACCCGAATGTGAAACGAAATCGAAAGGGTAACACAAGCTTACTCAGCATACTTTCAAATCGGACAATCACGAAATAACACTAGTGTTTATATGCCAATGAATAAGCCTCAACTTGACAACGTAATAATGATAAAAATCAAGAAGAGAAAATAACAGACATCGTCCAAATGTAACGTGAGAATTATCGTAATAGACTATTACTGATTTGTTCTATGAGGTGAATTGCAGAATGAACAGTCCAGTTGAACTTTGCTTCTTGAATTAAGGTAAAATAGGTTCCATGATAATTATACACTCTACTGATCCATCAAATCAAATGATATGTAAAGGTTAACTGGATATTTGTAATAGGTTATCTATATCGACATTTCGGGATGTTTAATTCAGCTAAAAAATTCCTAGATGGTTTGATTCACGGCTAGTAATATTCCGCGTCTGTCACGGATTGATGCGAGTGTAATGACAATTAAGCGGCACGTAGCTGATGTATGGAACGGTACTGTGGTTCGTCAACCCTAGGCAACGTCGGATTGCGATCACGTAGAAATTAACACGTTGACCGTGCGCAGAACGATAAAGTTAACGAAGATGTGAGCGGGGTGCGGTGGCGGCGTGGCGTGGCATGGTGTGACTTGTCCAGAGATCATCCACCGCGTAAACAATCGATCGAGACAATGAACGTAGATACGTGACTACAATTACTAGACAATAGAACAAACAAAAGGTAATTCGAACGTAATTTCTGAACTGATAGACTAATCAAAAGGGAAGTGCGGATCTCGATGTAGATCGACGATACAATAGCGTAACGAAGAAACAATGTTCTTATGATAACGTCGAAGATCATAACATGACGCGTAACGTTTACATTAAATATCATAATTTGTTACTAGACATTTTTTATAACAGTTATGCTACCTACTTCTTAATATTTCATATTTTACAGTAAGGTAGTTATTGTAGTATATTTAAGTAGAAGACGTAATTAGAGTTCTTATCTAATAATATAACATATTATCCACAATGTAGGCAATTTCATTATACAATTAGCTTTAGGTCACTGTGTTAATTTATGTTGAAGAGCGTTTTTGTTTCGACTCATAAATCGTAGCGATGCAAGTTGCAACTAATTGCCAAGCAAAAGTCTAACATTTGTGAAATTCTAGCGATTTTATGTGTGTACATATAATTATCTATCATACTTAAATGTCACATAATGTAAGACTTTTGGCAACTGAAATGTTAGTAGGTCATTAGAGTCAAGACTTGTACCCCTAGTTTAGTTCTATATGAGTCGACACGACTTTCAAGGCGACGAACGATCGCAGACCGCAGTTTTATAGCATTTCTGTTTTTAGACAAGTATTTAATTAATTTACAAACGCGCCTTTATTGAAAACTAGTCGGAGCGCATTGTTAATGCATGGAGTCAATAATGTAAATTAAGAAGTGGAATTTTGCATAAAAATGAAGTAGGTACGCCTGGAGATTTATTTATAAAGCTTAAGTGTGGAGTGAGGTGGCTGCAGTAGCGAGCACTTGAGTATCAGCATCACGCGCGCGCGCCATCAGCAAGTCTGGCACGCACCGCGCGTCGACACCGAAATATTGCCATCACACTGCACGAGAATATGTAACCAACACACATCTGATTCACACACCACTCTCTCGTAACCAAACCATACAACTAAAACAAAAAACCTCTCCATATATAGGTACCTACAAAGGTCTCAGCAACGCTCATATTGTTAGGTCAATGACTATCCCTCCGACACTGGGGGCTCGAAAACCGCATATCAAGGTCCACGTATTTCTTGCTAAATACCTACGCTTCCCAAGCAGAAAATCAACTTTTACCACAATGCTGGCACATAAAACATGTTTTGTAAACAGGAACCGCTCATGCGTAGGTACCGTGACTGACGGCGTAGGTACCCTTTTAAAACGTCACAAAAAGTATCGAATATTTTTAATGTAAATCATCTTCAAATAGCAGTTCGCAGTCTTACACGGTTCATTTAGCTTCCTGATTACTTTCGAGTAGTACCTACTTATTGAAACTGTCAATCAAAACGCGAGCAAACGTGGTGGCTAATGAACGTTCCCGCTCGCCGCCAGGTCAACAGCTGACCGCAATCATAGCTTTGTTTCAAACGTGTTCAGAATACATTATAATGGTCAAGTAAAACGACCATATTCATGTCGGGCGCTCATAACTCATACTCGTGGCGTTACAGTGGCCAGTTCATCGAGCGCTCCGCGCCGCTCGTGGTCATGTTTCGTAACAGCCGCGGATCATGGGCATAGGAAAGAACCAAGGTCAAAAAACTGCGTTCCAATCGTGCAGTGGAGCCGACAGCGTCACTGTCCGTAGCAGCCACATTCTCACTCATTACTGGGAATCTCCCATCGACTTTAAATCATCTTGCGAAACGAGACTAAGCAACAGATAAAGGTTAAATCCCTCGAGTTACTACAGCGATTTGCCTAGAAAGTGGATGTTGCATCCGCTTCGACCAACAATAGTGCGTGCACTCTGCATGCATACAGCCTCACCTACTGAGTAGATGCAATATTACGGGATGCCAATAAGTAACTTTACCTAATCGAATATTCATCCGTTATCTCAGTTCGCATTCCTCGAAAGGTCATCAGCAGAAAAGTGAAACTGGTTGAAGCCGAAAGTGATGCTTACAAAATTCGAAGACGCACATAAATATCCGATTTATGTTCGCGTCAACGCGTTGTCCGGCGCGGGGCTCGAACCCGGACCCCACACTTAATGTCACTGATGCAATCATGTTAATCCAATGTCACTTTATTATGACATGCTTTTAGCGTTTTCTCCGCACAAGATGCGCAAACCAATCTGACGAAACCAATGATATAAGATTATGTAGTATTTGCGCAAATGGGTAGTTAAAAATGAAAAAACTTTATATATATGGGCTCTGTATTAAGAAGATAGTCTTATTTTGACAACAACATTAAGAGAAACCCTCTTATTGTGTAACTTCAAATAATTTTATTTTGTACCTACTTAGACAGGAATTATTTGAAAAATGTCAATTGTCCCAGTAAGAGATAAAGCTAATCTATAAAAAAAAAATACATGCCGTTTTGTTAGTTTGTTACAGAAATATACCCAAATACATCGAAAATGTTGTCCCTGAAGAACTACCCAAATAATATTAGCTAATTTTGCCTACCAAATATTATAAGGCTTGAACATACACCCTGTGTAACTGCCTGTTCAAAATATTGAGTCAGATGCTTCCCAGCTCATCGCCAGTAATAATTATACATAATTTATTTTATTACGACGTAATATCACACAGTTATTTACATGTTTGCCACATAAAAATCATCTAGGAACATGAGATGTGTTCATAAAATATTGAGTAACTTGTAAAACCAACTACATATATAAACAAGATCTACAATATCAAAATGTCACAAAATGAATGACATTAATATTTATATTAATGTCATTCATTTCAATCCGGTATATGCTGAGCAACGGCCTATTCTTGCTAAGATGCGACGCACAACTTTGATTCATAGTTTTATTGTTTAAAATTATGATATTTTCTTTTATTTTTTGGTTTATTTTTTGTTTATGTTTGTCTCTGTTGAGGCCGGCGTCAAAATGCAACAGATAACCTAGACAGCTGTGTTGTCTATGGTCCTAGTGGTACAACACAGTTATGCCCGATACACACATGGCCTGTCAGGGAACTTGGTTTATGTATTTTTGAAACGAATTGTGCGTCTATTCAGGCAGAATAAACATGTTTTCTTTCTTTCTTTCTTATTAGCTCGTGGTTTCAAGGAGACAGCATACCATCAGGCATGTTGACTGTGCCTCAGTAATGGCTTATTTGTTTAGGCAAAGCTGCGCCGTCGTGACTAAGTCCGCGGAAACGAGTGTCTGGTCCTACTTAAATGGTAACTTCATGACTCAAAAGTTGATTCGTATCAGTCCTTAAAACTATTATGAAACACGAACAGACAATTAAGTATTATTTCCCTCAGCAATTAACCGCTTCCCTTTCGCTGTATCCGGCGCTAAAGTCCAATGTGCTGTCGATATTAAAACATTCGTTTTCTAATAATTCCTAGTCACGAAGCACGAATAAACGGCAGAGAGTTGCTGACGATGATGTAGAGAACATTTGAATTGAAGATAATTTCAATAACTAACTACGAAGTGATATTTTAAAGTGAACTATCAAACAAGTTTTTTCTGAAGTGTGTAATATCGTTAGTCGTTATAAGCTTTTATGTAACGGCAAAGCTTGGCGTGGAGCGCTTCAGGCGGGGCTAGTTATTTTCGGCACGACATCGACATGGAGTCGGCCGCATTCTTGACGCATCGAAGCCTGCGTGCGGTTGCCACACACCATTGATTCTATAATTTTAGCCGCAACAACGATTGTTAGGAGCACGTGCCGAGAAAAATGCTACTGCAATTTATCGCTACAAGCCTCAGCGCGTTGAAACTATTAAAATTAAGCGTTGCGTCAAATGGGCTCGCGTACTAATGCTGATACTGAGCCGGTTCCCAGCCAACACTGGGTTAGTATAAGGCTCTTGTGTTTAAAGCACGTGGTCGAATTGTGATTGAAACGTATTAATCAATCAATAAAACAACTAAGGCCCTTCGAATTGAGTAGGGAAAGTTACCTTGCAGCTGGTCGAATTTATTTTTGACAATTTCGCGAGTTATTAAACTAATCTTCAAAGTAACAAAGTGAATTCGATGCACACACCTATCAGACATAATTTACGTCTGCAGCAACTTATTACCAACTGCATTACAACACACATTGCCAAGTTTATACACATTCCGATTGAAATCAATCTCTAGCCGTAACCAATAAATTGGACGCTGAAAGAAAGAGTTATTTGTTGCGACAGGACCCGCATTCTGTGGATATGTAGTCATCACCAGAAAATGTTGAAGTTCACGTACTCAAGTTTGTGACTAAATTCAAATTGGAATATGGAATACTTGGAATAAACCCAAACAAACTGTAGTTATACTTAAATTCATAATTGTGGATCATTTTACATACACCGCCACCGAATCAAGTATCGCCTTTAACCTTGTGTTTGTTGCTTTTAAGCGACCTGTTTTAAAAGGCCCTAAAAAGTACGAATTGCAAAGAAATTTTAACTTTATCGTTTATGGCATAGAGTTGGTGGTTCCATTTGACAATTATATGGAATTCTGCATTCAAATGTACAATAGTAGAGGAACCCGGGATGCAAAATTTGCAGTTACTAAAGCGTCACGGGGACCTATTGAATTGTGAAGATTAGGTTCTAAAACGAAAAGGACATTAAAAATTAATTTGAATTGAAGTTTTTGAATAAATCCAACAGTTTACTATCAAAATTCAACTAAACGCGAGCATGCTATTTTAAGATCTTTGTCCAACTTCAATCAAGATCGCATATTTTTTTATGGTAATTATGGTAATAGTATTGGTTTTATATTTATTTATTTTCTTATTAAATCTCATAAACCGTGATGACAGTTTTGAATTATTTTGGTCGGCAGAGTCTTAAACGACCCATATTTTCCACGGTAGGACGGTGCGAAAGAGTGAGAGATAAAGAAAGAGTTAGTAGGAAAGACAGGCGTGGAGTGGGGAATACACAGTTTTTTTTCAATTGGTTTAAACCAGTGCTTGATTGCGATCGATTTAGGTAGTTAACTAAACAAAAATCGTGTAATAGACATACAAAGATTATTTAAATTTAGTTAATTACCAAACATCGGTATAGGTAAATAACAAATTGTAAACATTTTTGAAAAAAAATTTAGACAGCTTTTAGATAAAAGACATGTCAAGATTGTTTACATTTAGTTAATTACCTAAATAGATGGAGTATAGTTGCTTTCAAGTAAAATTTCAGTGTTAAATTATAATTGTAACTTAGTTTTTTTAAATGGGGTGTATAAAGGTCTGCATTATTTCGATTACATGTTTACAATCGGATGGTAATCGAGTGTGAATCCTTAGTCTCCCTTCGCGCGGATCAACACGGCTGCTAGGTCGTGACCAGATCCGCCAGCCAGCTGCCCTTGACATATCGACTCATAGAAAGTATAAGCATCAGCCACGACTGTTCGGACACGAGATATTGTTTGCAAACTAGTTGATATGTCGAGTGTAATGACAGGAATGTTGGCTAACACTATTAGGTCAAGTTGAGAACTTCTGATGTAGTTGGATAAGCTTTGTTTCTCGATCAGATAATGATAAACTTTTTTTTAGTCAGCAACTTCATTGATCAAGGATATTTCTTACTAGAAATGAAAGACGACTAAAATACTGCTAGATTGAGATTAGTTAATTTTAGATTAAACTATATAATGTGATGTTGAAAACTAGCGAAGCCAAAGTTTGAAACTGTGACGCAGAACCATAAAGTTACGAAGACCAACACAAAACAGTAACTCCATACTTGCAGTTTCCCGCTGTTTATGGTCAATCGGGTTTAAAATAAGACACAGGATCTAAAAAAGTCTAAAGAAATTATAAATATTTTTTTCTCGGTTTTCTCCTTCTCTATTAGTGAAAATAACAATATTTTATCGCGAACAGACAGACAGACAAACGGACACCCGCGGTTTGGGAATTTGTTTTATAATATGTAAGGATATTACCGGTCACGGCTTTGCTGTGTTACTGTAATACCTTACCAACAAGAAAATGTTATTACGTTTGTCAATGTCACGTCCCACGCGGCCACCATTTACATCGTTATGTGGTATTCATTAGAGCTGCTTTATCTCGTAACGACCGCCAAAGAAGGAACATTAGCCTAACGTACTTAGAAAGACTGACCACGAGACGAGCTTAGCCTTCAAAACTTTAGCTTTATGTATTAATTAGTCTACCGGCACATTTTATACTTCACTCAAAAACAAAAATCGTTTTTTTTTTTCGCAAATTCGTATCTATGATTCTCGATGTCGTTCGAATTTCAATGTATTTTAAATTAAGAACTACTCGAACCCCACTTTAATACCGAATTTGACAGCTTTTCAGGAGAAAGTAGAGTTTGACAGATACTCAACTTCAAATGGTTAAATCAGGAATCGGGGTTTACTGATCTCCGATTCCCTACTCATTTTCTTGGGTCAGCAGTTGGTTGTACCTAAATATTGTTACCATTACCTCTTGAAGCTAAAGATATTGAGATTATGTTCCTGCAATATCTAACTATAATTTTTGGAAATCAATCGTTGATCAAAACTTAATCTGTAAAATTCGCTGTGTAAACCGAAGCTGAAGAATCATCAATCAATGAAACATCTCATGCAGTGTATATTTTAGCATATTACGTAACGAACTATTTGTTTTGCCATAGAGAAAGTCAATAACAAATGAAGATACTAAACCAAATGCTAATTGCGTGTGTAATCATATTATTTGACTTTTTAAGAATGTAACCATCCCACTGTTCGCCCAATGTGATATTTTAATGTGTTTTTATTATCTTAACAAGCTTCATTGAACTGTGATTGAAACTGATCTAGTGAGCTTGTGAACGAACGAACGGAGATTTTGTTTTCATTTGGTCGCGAAGGCGAAAGTTGCTGGAGTCGGATGTGAGATGCGCGAGTGCAGCACGGCAACGTCACACCTACAAGTTACGTCTGCTGGTGACAAGTTGATCGGAAACTCGTTCCTCGTTCTAATACTACTTTGCGAAAAAAAAAGATTATAAATCCTTAATATTAAATAAGCATTTTTTTAACTGGTTTATCTTTTCGCAAAACTTTAATATATTGAACTTATTTTTGCATAATTTGCAATTTAAATGTCATATTTTTATTTCGAGTTTTTTTCTTCCTAATAATAATAACTATAACACGTGCGCAACCAGCCTGATCGATAGAAGTTATAGCCGACTAATTTAATTTGCTAATTTCTAACCGGTTCTCAACGGTACTGCTTGCGGCAATTAATTGTAGCGAACGTTGTTCGATAATTTAAAAACTCCAAAATTAAATATTAGTTGGCTATCGTGGTTATTATTCAGTTTCGTGCAGAATTTTACTTAATTAAGTAACAGTGTATGCAACAACAAACAATCAATTTTTATCCCGACCATACAAAAGGACATCTGTGAAACAATCGCGATTGTCGCTAGTTACGTAAGCGAGATGTGTGATGGGCTTTAGCGAGATTCACACATAAAAAGCGAAAGTGAAGGTCGGCGCGGCGAGACGCGGCGCAAGGCGCGGAGTGCCGCGGAGCCTGCGGCCGCGCATGCCACCAACTGTCACCAACGTTTTGAAACACCCACATTAATATTAAACAGATTTTGCCCAATTCTTCCTTCACAAATACCATCTAAGTCAACAACAAACCATCTTAAAATAACTATAAAAAATAAATTATAATGACTATCAAAAGATGACGTAAACGTAACTAATGAATTTTCAACGCAATGTCGTCCGAATCTGATGCTCCTTGAACCTCGATTCAATTATTTCGCGAAGACGCTATCTGACATTCCAGCACACTAATCGTGATTTAAAACGGTTCAGGCGGTCATTTGTTGTCGTACGACAAGTGTCTGGCGGATGTTACGTTTAGCTTCGTCCGGGGAAACTTGCCCAGACGCAAACGCCCGGACATCCGCCCTCATAAACAGACACCTTACAATAATTGCATATGTATGTGCATATAGAGCGTGTGGCGAAATAGGGGAGCCAGTGGAATAAAGTATAATGTATGCCAGATCGAGCCAAGTGTGAGTCGCGTCTGAATCGGCTCTAAGGGCTAAGTTTCTGATGGACTGATCACGCTAGAGATTCTGTTCGAATAAAAATGATTCCAAAGGTCTCTCCCAAAACTCACTGTGTATGACTATTGATCTGATGTGGGGGCTTATAGCATGAGCATGTTCTTGCAGCATGTTAGTTCTGTGGCTCGTCGGAACCCCGGACATGATACCTAAGGCCCGGACACGGCTCGCTCTAACATAAATCATCCTCCAGTAAAGCTTGTTAAATAAACCAGCCTCGGTATATATTTATTAATTAATCAGCATCTACGTATCAAATGCTAGAAAAACCGGTTGGAGTACGTAATAAATTGATTTCTTACTCTTCGTAACTGAAAGTACCTAATGTGCTAGTTTTAAGTAAATGGGTTCCTGAAAGTGAAGTTGTCTGATGTTGTTACTAAATGGACCTACATAATCATATGCACCAGTTAAAAATATCATTGATAATAAAAAATGAGCAAAAGAATTCCAACACACGTATAAATAAATAAAATTGTGAAACGTGGAAGTCAATAAAAAAATATAATACTTGTACATAAAAATAATTAGACAAATTGTCATAACGGTAGTAAATCGCAAGGTAATGTCTCATTGAACGTGACAATTAAAACTATTATTTAATTAGCATAATAAAGAGGTTAGTCTACTTTCATCAGGAAATATTAAAACAACAGTAACATTTTTATTCATTTAGGGAAGTGTATTTTTCCCACCATTCCGAATGTGCTACTAGTGTAAATTTTTTTTAATGAAGTTTCATTAAATAAATAAAGATAAATTTCTAATAACCCATGATTTAGTCTGACAAAACTATTCAGTGCGTTAGGTTATATGAGGATCATAATGTTTTAAGGGAATGTAAAAGTCGTAAAACTTAGTCTAAAGAATCTAAATTCTTAGCAACACCTTTGTTCATCTACAAAGAGTTGTTTTAAAATACATAGGAACAACACACATTTAGCTAATTTGACGTAGCAAAATCTAGACAATTCTGTGACCATAAGAAACTCAGAACAAATCTGCGGAGGTAATATAGCTCCTAGCTCCCAGAATCATAGACTACAGACAAATTACGAGTTGGGTAACACGCCGGACAATGAGAGCATGCTCGGAGACAATAGAACCGAACTTTGTTGCCTTACGAACAAAGTTTTGACAGCAAACTATGATGAAAGGGTTAGTTGCGTGTATATGGGTATTTATTCTATACATAGGATATGTTTGTTATAGTTGGCTGGCCACATGGCGAGTGCTTTTCATAACTGCTAACAGTGATTGCATGTTATCAGATAGAATTATCTATAATTATATTACATGGAGATGTGATAAGTAGCTGTGCCAATGTTAGCGGTTTACAGCGGTTTTGATGTAAAAATGCAACATATTAATAGGAATTTTGTTACAGTGTATGAAAAAGGAGTGACGTAAGCAACTTGACCTTCGATTTGTCGCTAAAAGCAATATTCCCATTCTCGTATTAGGTCGAGACTCAAAGGAATATAAATAAACACAAAACATGCGACGTTACTGTTTACTATTTAAACAAGAGCAACCTAAAAAAGAGGAAAACGAAATACCGACTTAACTGCTTGAGTAGCGTAATTAGAGACACAATAGTAAGACAATAGCGCACGACCGCCGGCGTTCGTGCGGGGATCAACAGCTTACGACGGAAATCTTGAATAAGTTTTTATCGAAAAAAAAAGAATCTTCCGAAGTGACTGCGAGGTTTTGTAATGTTCTTTCTTCATTTGAATTTGAAAGACTTCGGCTGCCTTTATAACCATGAACTATCCACATTTAAATTTCGATTTCAAATCTTTTTAGAACGTATCTAATTAAAACAACAATATCTAATTAATTTCATAATTAGGTCTAGGTTGTCTGTGGGCACCACCTGGGTGTCGATGAGTCAATCGAAACAAAAGCTTCTTCGAGCTATCTTCACTAAATCCATACTAATGTAAAGGTCAACAAAATACATAATTAATGAGCTACCACGCAATCTTTGTTTACTCTCTCAACACTGAACTTTATGGAGAAATTTCATTTTCAAATAAACTGCGTAGATTTAAAATGACAATCAAGTATAAGGTTAGGAAGAAGCGTGGCTTGGACTAAATAAACAGCTCATTTATGAGACATGCCTGCGCCCGCGCCGCGCCGCCTCACTCACTACTCAGACCATCGAACCGATGATTACCTATTGAAATGTAACAGACATAACTCGAACGCGACGTAAACACCGACCGTCACGTTTTATGGACTTTCTTTTAACACATCGTATACATATCGAAAATCTCTTAGTAAGGAGAAATTCCCATTCTAATTTGTATTCAGCAAGAAAACGCCTAAACGAATTTTGCATTGGACACGATATATTACGTTAGTTTTTTAATAGAGAAAGCAATCTAGGAATGTCTTATATTACCTAATTAGGAAGTGGTGGCATATAATAATGCGATTGTTTTACTCCGCACGTAACATGGGACACGCAGATAAATTTAAAGTTTCAAACCGCTTTCCTTGAAACAATGACTTATCTGTTGAACAATTAAACGTAAACACTATTATATAAAATCATTAAATGCACGTTAGATGCAATTTTTTCATTGTTGCGTAAATTCTACATGACGTTTGTTGTGTAGTTTTTGATTTCGTAAAATGTAAGTAGGAATGTTGATGTTGGCAAATGTGTGAGAACTTTTGTACAAGTCCATTTAAATGTCTAAATACACGGAATCGTGTTTATCTATGTGTCCAAGAATATATAATTAATCCGGTCTTTTACTCTTGTACGTTTTTTTTTTCCGCATTCGCATAATAATGTGCGTTATTATATCGCCCACCTGTGAGTTTATTTTTTTCACTAAGCAAATTAACAATATTTTTAACTACTCATAACCATTTCATATTTGTCACACTTTCGATATTTACGCTATAAAAATGTTTCGTGATCACTTAAACGCAATTCATATCTTTATGACTTGAGTGACCTTGCTTTTAGTTGGGGAAATTATGTTAAAAGTTAAAAGCATTTATCAATAAATCCATTTATGGTGAAAATATTGATTTATTTTATTCGATTGTGATTTGTAAAATAATGTTCTATGCATTTTATAGGTATATGATACAAATAGAACTCAAAAGTATTTCTGTTCATTTCATTTTAAATTGTATTTCTGTATGAGCAGGTAGCAAATGAAATGCATGGAAAAAGGGTCAACGGTCGACCCTTTGCGGTTAAACCCCATGTCTTTGGATCCACTCAATCTTCTTTGACACATGCCTCTGAAAGTTTGAGACGGAGTTTATTGATTTAGTTTTTTGATCCTAAGCAATACATATTTTTTCGTATTTATCGCGTTCCTTATTTAAAATTTACTTCGTTTATTTAGTTAATATTAAAACGAGACATTTTTACACTATTCGAATAAGCATCATAGCAATATAGAAACATCAAAATGTTTTTGTATATTTTGTTTTTTTATCGTTTGGTAGGTATATATGTAAGAACTAGCACCCGCCTGCGACTTCGCCCGCGTGATAGCAGGTCTCTCCATACAAACTTTGGAACCCCGTATCAACCCCTTAGGGGGCGAATTTTGGAAAATCTTCTCTTAGTGCTCGCCTACGTCATAAAACGAAGCCTTGTGCAAAATTTCACGTTCCTAGTCCCAGTAGTATCGGCTGTGCGTTGATATGTCAGTCAGTCAGTTTCTCCTTTTATATATATAGATAAAACAACTCTGATCAAAGTCGTTAAAAACCCAAACTAAACATAATCAAATTCTATTCACGTAATTGTACTTATTGCCATTTACGACGCGGACAATGATAGAGCGATCAACTCATAAGTATTCCTAGAATCTAGAGCTGTCTTGAGGATAACAATAAAAAACGATCGTTTAATAAAATTGTATTCACAACTAAGGTCACAAAGAACCGCAGACAAAATTCGTCGATATTGTTACAATTAATGGCGGAACCTTGATAAAATTCGCGATAATTTTGAACTGTAAAAACCCTTACTACCCGACGTTTGTGATTGGTCATCGTTAAGAGGATGTAGCTATTGCATGTGTGTGTAAGTAACTTGAGAATGCTAGTTTATAATTGTGTTGATTCAAGTTCAAATCGATAAAAATGCAAAATATACCAAAGAAAATACGCAATTCAAAGTTTGACCACGCTAAGAAATATCATGAGGAATTAATTAGTGACGCTTTCATATATCACACGCACTTTGTTAGTACAATAAAATATGATAGTGCTGACCGTTGACTCAGTGACAGGTGGGCAGGAATCGAGGTGTGTAAGTGCCGCATCCGCGACGCCATTTAACATCGTGTTGCAACTAGAGAGAGCTTTGACAATGGCCCGCGTTAGATCACACTCGCACTCATCACACGTCATCTTACTTAGCTAAAAGTATTACGGAACGTTTATCGTCACTTAGCGCTGTTTACAACACTATGACCAGTTAATTCAACGATACTCCTCAATAATGACGTCCGGTGAAAGAGTGAGTGTAATAAGTCACACCGTTCAAACTTTATTAATTTCTAAGCTAATTAAAGCTATTGTGGTTAAACTTATTCCTGTAATGAACTTTGACACTCTCCCCTCGCCTCGACTATGTCTATGGACACGCCTCGTGCGTATATACCTTACTATGTAAATGTGTATACTTAGAGAAAATCATGAAATGGTGAAAACGCCGCATAACGTGACGATGCTCCGCGGCAAAACGCTCCTCACCGAGCATAAAGTTGCAGCCGCAAGCCCGCAACTACCTACCGGTGTATTGTTTTAGCAGCAGAAACAACAAAACACAATAGACATTCAGCATTTGTGGTTTGTTTGCAACACGCCTAGTATCAGGACGTGAAATAGGGAGTTCATTACGTTATTTATAGATTATGAAATTAAATACGCCGATATGAAAATAAGACTATAATAACGAGGTACGACCGCGAGCGTGGAGCGGGCGCGGTCGCGGACGCTGCTGGGAGACAATATGCGCACAAAGTCGTGCATATTTTAAAAGCAATGTTTCGCAGCCTTCATTGAGAAATACGCGCCCTCATTCGTGATGTCAGTTGGCTGCCGTTGAGCAATGAAAACCTGATTTCCACACGAGAAATCAGATCGAATATTTGTCATATCGATCGATGAGTTAGCGATATCATAATTTCAAACTTGACTATAACTAAAAGTCATCCTAGCAAGCATAAACCAGATGAAAGTCACTCGGTTGCAGACGGAGACGAGCCGGCTGCGGCCATTTATAGTTTTATAAACACGTCTACACAACAATTATCGGCTTCGATGTTAGAAAGTGGTCGTGTGGGAACATTCAGAGATATAAAAGCAACAATAATTATCACATTAACGATAACAACCATCGGATAGTGTTAGAGGTACTTACAGCGCTATCCTGGCGGTCATGGTGGTGCGTGGTGCGTGGGCGAGGGGAACGCCCGGCTGCTGGGCGGCTGCTGCAACAGAGACGTCACGTCAACACACGCGCCTTTCCCAAGCGACACAAGTTGCGACAGTGAAGCTCAACGAGGAAGCTGCATCGCACATTTAAATGCAACGCTAATGTCAGAGAGCGCTTAAATGCCAATAGCGGCGACCTTTCGGTTTCGACTGGTGTTGCGCAAGTGAGAATCGCCGGAGATCGTGTGAGAAAGGCGAGTGCGTGTAGGGTGGGGGGTAGGGGTGGGGGTGGAACGCACCGGAGGGGGGAGCGGGTAACACCGCTGGCGACGCGCTGCCGTTCGGCGACTAACTTCGCCGGCGCGCGCGCAGGTCTTACTTATAGCCGCGCGCCCACCAACCGCCCGGCGCCCGGCGCCCAGCGCCTCACCCTCACGCCGCTCCTGTAACCCTGGCGCCGCACTACCCTGCACTCGCACTCATTCACATCTACTTTTAAACTAACCACCCAGCTTCTTAAACACTCACGAAATTTTCAGGAAACAGACTTAACACTTCACGTCTTGGTTCTTGAAATACGATACTTTGACATTTGATGAACAATTTAGTTGTATAACATCGTCATAACATAAATCAAACATTGTTAAGTACAATTTTCAATGATCAAAATAAATTTCGTGTAGCTCTGCTACGCGGTACTACGAAAGACTTCAACGCGCTCGATTCAATATTTTGGAAAGTGCACCTTTTTTCATTATTTGCCTTTTTATTTTTTTATATGTAGAAAATGTTTGGAGAAGATGTAAGGTTGTCTTTGTTTTACGCTCGTGATTAGATAACCTTTAAACGTCAATCTAAAAAAGATGTCATTGTGTTGTATATTATGCAATATTCCGGAAATGCGACAACAGCATAGCTATAAACTAACTGTAGATATAAATATAATATACATACAAGAAATAATAGGCCTTTACCAAAACGCAATGTATATTTGTGTATTGAATGCGTAATATAATGTTTTAGCATTGTAAACTTGCATAGAACTTTATATATCCTTGACTCCTTACATAATGTATCAGGATAAGTACATAAAAATGACCTAACACCTTTAAGCTGTCCAAATAGTAGGTATAAAGCATCTAATAGTGTTTAGCACTTAGAAGGTGTTACTCAACTATAATATAATTCGCTGTTAATCTTGTGATAGCTAGCTAGGTTATACAATTTTGTATTGTAAAAAAACCTACAAAATTTTGGTAGGTATCTAAATATTTAATCGCATTTGAGGGCGATTTTTCAATAGACGATTTTTCGTTACTAATTTGTCAAACCCAATTTAAAGTCCATTTTTTTTCAAATTTTTATGATATTTAAAATCAAATTCTAGAAATCTAGGATTAATCCCAGCGCTAATTTTTACACTCTTCCTAATAACCCTCTAATCTTTATTACACCATTAATTAATTCATTAATCATTTATTAATTAAACACTTACTGGTTTATCACTTAATGCACCGTTAAAAATATTACTGAAATAAATTTTATTTACCATAATCACTAACCTGCAAAGTCCACTAATGAATGTTATGTATTTCCTATTCTAGATTTAATAAAATTTAATAGTGCATAGTGGGTTCAATTCCCGGTTCAGAGAAATGTGTTATTCGGTTTGTCCAATTGTTCGAAAGAGTTAACATTACCCTAAAAAAGAGCAAGTGAAGAAACACTCGTGGGTTTTAATCAGTAAAAGACTGACAGTCTGAAAAGACTGACTGACTGTCTTGCTCCACAATAAAAAAGTCTGCTATATAAGTATCCAGATGATAATTCTTTATTTTACTTGAGAAATCATTAACTGGCTTCTCCCGCTCTATGGTGGATCGAGAGGGAGGAAAACCCACATGTGTCCTTCAGTTGCCCTTTTCGTTTCAGGACCATGATAACTCTTATAAACAACGTTTCCATGGCCCTGCGAGCATCAGTCCTGTTGGGCTTCTACCTCTTAGCTGACATCTCTTAGAGCCGCGCATGGAATACTATGCCCCGTCGACGAGTCAGGCTCGATCCAGATGGCCTAACGGCGAGCTACCCATTTTTCGTCGTCCGCAAGCCCGTTAAGCTACCTGATTTATTTATTTATTTATTACAGCTTGGAGGACTTACAGCATAAACAAACTAAAAATAAAAACAAACGTAGACGACTGCAAGCCAATCACAAGTTCTCACGTCTAATGTAAGACTTAAAATTGAGAAGTGAGCATAACACACAATGATTTAAGCTTATTAAAATGTTTATTTCTGGATTTCAGTTGATGATGGCATGATAAGGCTTGCTCCATATTATTATACAAGGGAAATTACTGGATAAACGTGGTTGTAGATACTATATGTACCTCTATATCATCTTAAGGAAATCTGCCCCCCTAGCCAAGTTACAACCGTATCGTTTCGATTCTCTTTTCGTCGATCGCCTCGAATAGGCCACGCCTCCGATTCCTTTGTTCTGAAGTCGCAACGCTCAGTCACGTGGTCAGAACAAAGGCATAGGAGGCGTGACCGACTCGAGGCGATCAACAAAAAGAGAATCGAAACGAAACGGTTGTAACTTGGCTAGGGGGGCAAATATGATAATTCAATTAACCTGTCGAACCTTTTCCTAACTCTGTTGGTGTCGGCTTCATATCAGCATTATAATCGTATGACGGCACGGTTGAGCGATTGGCTGACTGCGCTGCAGATCGCGGGTTCGATTCCCGCACGGAACTAATATTTGTATGGTCTACAGATAGATATTTGTATGGTCTACAGATAGATATTTGTATGGTCTACAGATAGATATTTGTATGGTCTACAGATAGATATTTGTATGGTCTACAGATAGATATTTGTATGGCATACAAATAGATATTTGTATGGTCTACAGATAGATATTTGTATGGTCTACAGATAGATATTTGTATGGTCTACAGATAGATATTTGTATGGTCTACAGATAGATATTTGTATGGTCTACAGATAGATATTTGTATGGCATACAAATAGACATTTGTATGGTCTACAGATAGATATTTGTATGGTGTACAGATAGATATTTGTATGGTCTACAGATAGATATTTGTATGGTCTACAGATAGATATTTGTATGGCCTACAGATAGATATTTGTATGGTCTACAGATAGATATTTGTATGGCCTACAGATAGATATTTGTATGGTCTACAGATAGATATTTGTATGGTCTACAGATAGATATTTGTATGGCATACAAATAGATATTTGTATGGTCTACAGATAGATATTTGTATGGCATACAAATAGATATTTGTATGGTCTACAGATAGATATTTGTATGGTCTACAGATAGATATTTGTATGGTCTACAGATAGATATTTGTATGGTCTACAGATAGATATTTGTATGGTCTACAGATAGATATTTGTATGGTCTACAGATAGATATTTGTATGGTCTACAGATAGATATTTGTATGGTCTACAGATAGATATTTGTATGGTCTACAGATAGATATTTGTATGGTCTACAGATAGATATTTGTATGGTCTACAGATAGATATTTGTATGGCCTACAGATAGATATTTGTATGGTCTACAGATAGATATTTGTATGGTCTACAGATAGATATTTGTATGGTCTACAGATAGATATTTGTATGCCCTACAAATAGATATTTGTATGGTCTACAGATAGATATTTGTATGGTCTACAGATAGATATTTGTATGGTCTACAGATAGATATTTGTAAGGCATACAAATAGATATTTTTATGGCCCACAAATAGATATGTAAAGCCTACAAATAGATATGTAAAGCCTACAGATAGATATGTAAGGTCTACAGATAGATATTCGTATGGCCTTCAGATAGATATGTAAGGCCTACAGATATATATTTATATGGCCTACAAATAGATATGTAAGGCCTACAGATAGATATTTGTATGGCCTACAAATAGATATGTAAAGCCTACAGATAGATATTTGTATGGCCTACAGATAGATATTTGTATGGCCTACAGATAGATATTTGTATGGCCTACAGATAGATATGTAAGGCCTACAGATAGATATTTGTATGGCCTACAAATAGATATGTAAAGCCTACAGATAGATATTTGTATGGCCTACAAATAGATATGTAAAGCCTACAGATAGATATGTAAGGCCTACAGATAGATATTTGTATGGCCTACAGATATCTATTTGTATGGCCTACAAATAGATATGTAAGGCCTACAGATAGATATTTGTATGGCCTACAAATAGATATGTAAAGCCTACAGATAGATATGTAAGGCCTACAGATAGATATTCGTATGACCTTCAGATAGATATGTAAGGCCTACAGATAGATATTTGTATGGCCTACAAATAGATATGTAAAGCCTACAGATAGATATGTAAGGCCTACAGATAGATATTCGTATGGCCTTCAGATAGATATGTAAGGCCTACAGATATATATTTATATGGCCTACAAATAGATATATAAGGCCTACAGATAGATATTTGTATGGCCTACAGATAGATATGTAAGGCCTACAGATAGATATTTGAACGGCCTACAGATAGATATTTGTGTGGTCTACAAATAGATATTTGTATGGCCTACAAATAGATATTTGTATGGCCTACAGATAGATATTTGTATGGCCTACAAATAGATATGTAAGGCCTACAGATAGATATTTGTATGGCCTACAAATAGATATGTAAGGCCTACAGATAGATATTTGAATGGCCTACAGATAGATATTTGAATGGCCTACAGATAGATATTTGTATGGCCTACAAATAGATATGTAAAGCCTACAGATATATATGTAAGGCCTACAGATAGATATTCGTATGGCCTTCAGATAGATATTTCAGGCCTGGGTTTCTTGTATATGTTAATTTACATGTTTGTGAACGCATCCAAGATACAGGAATAATTCATAATGGGGGGGCAAGGTTTGTTTTAAATATATATTTATATATATCGACGGTTGAAAGGCTAATTGATCTAAGCGACATTTAAAAAAAAAATTGAAACCTGACTTTGAGTCAGGTGCTGTTTGAAATTTGCTGATTCCGAATATGTATATAACTCAATATTGGAAAAAATGTCGTTTAGTTAGATCAATTAGCCTTTCAACCGTCGATATACACTTGGATATCAGTATTTTACATCGACCGACTCTATCTGACCCTTAGATCCCTGTAAATGGGTAACACGATACCCTTTAATAAGACTGGTGTCAGATTTCCTACTTTCTGATTATCGATGAGACGGTTAACACCTGTCAATGATCTACAAATGACAGCAGGGACCAACGGGTTAACATGCTTTCCAAACACAAATATAGTAGTGATAATGTAATGCAATTGACCAAGGTAAGTAGGTTCAAAGCTGCTACCTGCTAAACGACTCGTAGGATCCATCCGTAAGATGCTTCCAACTACATATCGGCCTTGGTAGTTAGTTGTAGGATTGTTTCACTGCATAGCAATCGCATTTTCTCATCTACATTCTTATGTAGATAATTGTTCATACAAACGTCGATGAATGGGCACATTTTAGGATTTGAACCCGATGCATCATACGATATTTGCCAGCATGAGATTGTTTATTCTTCTCTCTTCTTCATCTTGCCCGGCACAGTCACATAGGCCATTATTTTGTATGATAACAATGCGGCTTTAACCATATTACTGGTTGATTAGATCATCAAGCCAAAGAAAACTATCAGTTTTTTATCTATGAAATTGCCGTTTTTAGGGTTCCGTCCCTCAAAAGGAAAAAACGGAACCCTTATAAGATCACTTTGTTGTCCGTCCGTCTGTCTGTCTGTCTGTGTTGGTCTGTCTGTCTGCAGATAAAGGGTCTTCCTTTATTTCAGCCCCCCTAGCCAAGTTACAATCGTATCGCTTGCGCCGAACGCCTCCAGTAGGCCACGCCTCCGATTCCTTTGTTCTGACGTCATCTCAACGCTCAGTCACGTGGTCAGAACAAAGGAATCGAAGGCGTGGCCTACTTGAGGCGTTCGGCGCGAACGAAACGATTGTAACTTGTCTAGGGGGGCTGGAACACATGGACGTATCGAGTTGAAGTTAAAACCATATACTTAAGTCTGCGGTCCCTTGAAGCTGTGAAAAAATAAAACTTCTAAGTTAACGAAAAAAAAGATATGGCCGTTTAAGTCGTAAAAAACGTATATTTCGAAACTCAAGGAAAACAAAATTCTAGAGTACTTTCCTTTGACTTAGAATCTTGAAATTTTGCATAAAGCAAGGTCTTATAACACAAGTATAGGAATAAATATGAAAACAGAAAATTTGTTGTTACGTAACAAAAAAAATTTGGAAAAGACTTCGAAACTCCAATCAGGAATTGAACTCTTTACATAGGTAAGTTTGTACAAAACCCTCAGGGCGCGAGTCCGACTCGCACTTGCCCAGTTTTTTTGAAACGTATCATTTTGAGCTATAAATTTCAGATTAACAATAAAAATATTAAAACAAAATGTATTTATTAAAACCAGAAAAAAATCAACGACGTTCAAATAAATGGCACTAAATTCAGATTAAAACTAATTTTTCAATACACTCACTCGAAAACCCGCTCTTATCCCACCGCTTTTAGGCACGCAATATACAGTTTTCCGCACTAGTGCAGAAAAGTGCGCGTGCTCTCCCCCGCCGCAATTTTATTACATTTATCGTATCAGGCTGGGCGCGCGTCGACCCCTACGAGTCGCCGGTCAACCCCCGTTTATTCATTTCTTCGTAAGTGTATTGAAAAAAGTAGTTTGATACACGTGCAAATTTATCACTGCAGCCCTTGGCTCTATAACACATTTGCCTACGGCTCGTGCGAATTCCGCCTCGGTCGCAATGACTAACTTTCTGCACTTGTATCAAAATGTAGTGTTCTGAACAACAGCGTTCTTGTCATGTCTCCAAAATAATATTATAATAACAAGTTTTGAAATTCTTGGCTATATTCTCCACTATATTATGAATGTACTCGTATTATACATCTAAACCCTCCGAATGAATTATTCTGTTTATTGATGAAATTCCGTTCTATAGGGTGACTGGTATTTAGTGTATTTAATGTAAAATCAGCTGTTCAGTACATTTATGTTTGCCTAATGTACTGAACAGCTGATATTTTTTTCGCGATTTCGGCTTTGCTCCCATAATAAAAATTGTTTGTTATCATGAGCACAATCACGTGTTTAAGTATCGTACACTAATTGCCAGTCACCCTATATAGTTTTTGAGATTTTCGCGTTCATACAGACAGAGCGTGGTGGAGGACATTGTTAATAATATTTAAAGATAGGTTAACTGAGCAGAGAACTGTTGTACTCGGCAGTAACATAAATGAATTCAAAAGAAATACTTTGAAGTTATTTAATGAATTCTTAAATGAACAATTTTAATAATTACACGACTGCCCCAAAAAAGGAGTATTATAATAGATTTATTTAATTTGATTGATCATTTTGTTTTTTGACTGAATTATTACTATATATTCAAATATGACATTCAATTAGTTATTGATTCATTTTTGACTAGTTTTAAACTTTATTTAAATTTTAATTGTTTTTTTATTGACAATTTATTTTATAGAATGATTAAGAATTGTATTTAAATTATCATTTATAGTGGTGGCCGAGTGGTAACGGCCCCCGACTTACGAATTGTAGGTCGCGGGTTCAAACCTAGCCAGGCGCATTACTTTGTGTAATTTATTTCATCACCACTGCTCTCAAAACGGTGAAGGAAAACATCGTGAGGAAACCGGCATGTCCTAGAAGCAAAAATTCGAAGACATGTGACATCCACCAACCCGCACTGGGCCAGCGTGGTGGATTACGGCCCATTCCCTCTCCTAGAGAGAAGGCCTGAGTCCCAGCAGTGGGAACATTATAAGGCCGACTATGCTATGCTATGCTATCATTTTGCACTTTATTAATAGTACAAATTTGAACCAATAAAATTTTGTTAATTTTGTAAAGTATGCCTTCTGGCGGGATTTTTATTTTCGTTTTGTACAGCTTCTTTAACCAGACCCTGTGTTCAGAAATAATTAACTTTTAAAATACAATACTGCAATAATAAGATGCAGTTTAAAAGTTGTTTACAAAGCTAGTACAACAATGCATGCTTGGAATAACAATACAATTTCAGATGTTTACTGTAAACGAAATCGAGAAGATTCTCCTCGCACGGCAGCAAAGTTTATGTAGTTTGGCAACAAGGAACTCGAACATATACATGCATGCTACGTATGTTTGGTATGCGCTGACTTTTATTTTTATTTATACATTTAATCTTCACGCATGTTTTCCCTTATGAGGCTTACGAACATTCCTTTCATAGGCGCCACAGAACAAGCAGCCGGACTTATCAATTGTTTTGTTGTGCAAATTTAGCTACGTTTTTTTCTGTGGTCTACAGAATACTTTAAGTCGTTGCTGAAGTTAGTTCAGTATTAATTTAAATCATGTTTGGTTCTTTTCCATAGGAAGCGACCAATTTGGAACCGTGCACTAGCTTCTGACGTTTTATAAGTGCTCATGTAGGCCTATGTGAAATAAAAACTTTTGACTTTGGCGTTAGTCGAATAAAAAAGTTTGTTAATATACCTAAACTAAATTATTTACTCTGTTTCTTAACTTTATGGGAAATTTAAGCATTATTAAGTTCACATTCAGTGTAAAAAAATGATAAAGTAATAACATTCGTTATGCATTAGGACATGTAAGAAGGCAAATTTATTTTACCGGTTGGCAAACATGTAACGTGGTTACGTGGCGAGCCCTTAAAGGGGTTGTTCACCTATGTTTCCAAGTATTAGGGTTTATTTATAACTTGGACCTCTTTTTGGCGATCTCGTTTGTCACACTTATCTCTTGAGGTGCTAAGAGAAAAAGAAGAATACGTTTTAGAGAGAGGTTTACAGAGTTCTCACCAGCACCGCCTGTTTGTAATCTAAGTTGGAGCATCCATTTCATTGGTTGACCTTCAAATAAATGGAAGGAAATGGAAGCTGAATGGTTATAGGATTTCCTCAGTACGTTCGTTCCTGTGTTCATCACTTTCTATATAGATACAGATATAGTTATTAACGGGTAAAGTAACTAATGAGTAAATTAGTCCAAAAACTTATGCGTAATTCTCGAAATTGCGTTTTATGTAAATCTGGTATCTAAATACATATGACTAAGCTCTCCAGCTTTTATAGGTACATATACTTAGATGGTAGGTATAACACATGGAAAATTGGAAATAACAACCACTGCCTTTACGGCGCCAGAAATACTTCAACTTTAGGTACTCAGTTTGATTTTAAATTGCTGTGCAAGAAAAGATGATGTCATTATGATTTCGCTGGAAACATTGTGGTAAAAATTTATAGGCGGTTAAACCGGTAGTGTGCATAACCTACCTACACCCAAAATTATTCAATTTGTGTCATCTGTCTATACCTATATATAAAAGGAGAAACTGATCGACTGATATCAAGGCAAGCTACTGGGAATAAGCATAATTTGAAATTTTACTCAAGGCTTCCTTTTAAGCAATAACTCTTATTTTGGGTTTTTGGAAATTCGACCTCTAGGGGGGTGTAAAAACGAAGTCACCCTTCGTTTGTAATCAAAATCTTATTCATTGAGTTAATATATTTGAAACTAGTTTTTTCCAGCGGCTTCGCTTGCGTGAAAATAGAAAATATAGGCCTATGTTACTCAGTGATAAAGTAGCTTTCTATTGATGAAAGTATTTTGAAAATCGGTCTAGTAGTTTTTGAGTTAAATCGAAACATACAAACAAAAAAAAAACATCTTTCGTCTTTATGATATTAGTATAGATAATAAAGGTTTACAATAATTGTCGGTTCATTTTTCAAAACTACCCGTACAAGACGATTTAGAGGGTGTTAAACATTATGTAGATGAGTCTAATTTCTTGGATCACTTGAAACTAAAACCAGAATAATAATAATAACCCCATCGCCGTATCTCTACGTTGACGTCGTGGTGGGGCTTGCTTGCTCCAGAAAACCCTAGGTCTGTATCGGTAGAGTTTGCTATGCCGTAACACCTAGGGTGAGGGGCCAGACTAAGAGAGATACATTCCGCAGGGCAGTTTTGTGGCGAACTGTTGGGCATTAGCGACCCCACGGACCCGATCTCCCGGGAGAATTCTTGTTCTTCATCTCCGGCTTGCCTTTATTGGCCAGCCGTTGTGAATACTGACGAGGAACAAAACTCCCACCTCTCTCTTGTCTTTATTGGCTGGCTTGAGTGGAGACTCGCAAGAGCAAACGTGCTCGGGAGAAGGATGTATAATCCAGTAAGGTGCTGGTAGGGATCTTGACCGTACTTCCGGGATTGTCCTGATAGCCGTGGTATACCTCTCCACTCCTCAAGCACCTCAGGATATGTTGCCTCCTTGTTGCTACGTCACTTCGTGCTAGCGGCCGTTTTTGGGGGCCCATTTATTGAGTGTGCAAGTCACCCCCGGCCTTTTTATCGATGGATATTAATAACATTGTTCAGGCAGGGGCCATAGTCTTAACATAGTTCCTGGTAACCAGCCCACTTAACATTCCAAAAACCATAGCCTTATAGTCTTTGTTTTCCATATATCGCAATAGTTTTTCACCAACCGGGGGTTATCCTTGGGTGCACTAGCATAGCGCGTACAGGGATAATCGTCGGTTGGTATCACATTCCATTAAAAGTGACTAAAGGGCCTCTGCGAGTTGGTTTCAGCTCCTCGTACGCCTTCCAAAGGTCTGGGATCTCAGTGTTCCGAGATATACTGAGACATAATAATAATAATATTTATTATCAAGTACATATTTGACATCAAATGTGAAGTACAAAAAATACAAGCAATACAACAGTCAATTTAATTTGAATACCCTGACTCTTAAACTAGGAAGATCCTGTATCTTAGGAGGCAGTGTCTTCGCATAAATACTGGACGACCAAATTATGAGCGTACAGCGTAGATATTATTGCCAAAATGTGGACTAATGAGAAAAGAAATATATAAGTAGATATATAAATATATAGAATGAAAATAATATGTATAAATGGAAATTAATTATTAGTTTTTCGAAACTACCCTCATATGATTTATTTTTAGGGGGCGTTAAAGTTTTTCTGAAATAATCTTATTCCATGGGTTTGTAAGTTTGTTAAAATTGAAACTTGACATTAAGAGGCTTCTTTTCCACTCGCCTATCGTCAACATCGAGCCTGGTTTAAAAGCTTGTTGCTTCATCTAACGCAATCCAACACGATGTTTGATGAAGAGGCAATGCAAAAAAAAAGAGATAACGCCTGAAAACTCTGTTGGCGTTGGTGATTCTGTGATTTACTCGAATATTTCACAAAACTTTTAACTTTTAAGGGTTCAAAAAAGAAACACGTAAATACGTGTTTCTTTTTTGAACCCTTAAAAGTTTTTGAAAAAAATTGTCGTCATTCAGAATTTTGATTAAATTTTCAAGGCTTCTATTGTTATACATTTTTGACTTTTTAAATTTTTGAGTAAATTATGAAATGTCAAAGTTCATACAAAATAGCAGATTTTCAGAAATCTTTAATGGATTAGTTTTACACAAATTCATAAATTGATTTCAATAGAAGCCTTGATATAAAATACTGTGTTTTCAAAATATCTAATTAATATGTGTAATAACGTCATAAGTTTATATGAAAAATAGTGAAAATGTATGTCGAGTTGCAAAAGAGCTATACCGGCTTACTAGAATAAGAGAGAGAAAGGCGAGGGATGTTTGTCATGTAAGATGTATAAGAGATGAAACTGGAATGGTTCTATCGGATGATGAAAAAATCAGAAAGAGGTGGAAGGAATATTTTGAAAGATTGATGAATGAGGAAAATAATTGGAGTGGGGTGTTAGAGAATAAACCCGTGAATGTGGGATTAGTGAGAATGGTTAGTATGGATGAAGTCAGAATAGCAGTAAATGGAATGAAGAATGGTAAAGCCATTGGTCCAGATGGAATACCAGTTGAAGTGTGGAAGTTATTGCGAGTGGATGGATGGACGTGGTTAGCTTTGTTCTTCAATAAGTTGTTGCTGGAAGAAGCCATACCTGATGAGTGGTGCAATAGCTCTTTGGTGCCGATTTTTAAAAATAAAGGTGATGTGCTTGAGTGCAACAATTATAGAGGAATAAAGCTAATGTCACATACTATGAAAGCCTGGGAGAAAGTTATTGAAAGGCGACTGAGAGAAGAGAGTGAAATTTCACAGAACCAATTCGGTTTTATACAGCGGATGCCATTTTTGCTATACGCCAGCTGTGCGAGAAATACAGAGGTGCGCATAAAAACTTGCACATGGTATTCATTGACCTCGAAAAGGCATATGACCGGGTACCTCGTGAGGTTCTGTGGTGGGCCCTTAAGGAGAAAGGTGTGCCTGGGAAGTATGTGCAGTTGATCCGAGCGATGTACAGTCGATGCAGTACCCAAGTCCGGTCTACAGTGGGCACCACTGGCAGCTTCAATGTGGCTGTCGGCTTACATCAAGGGTCGGCTCTCAGCCCTTACCTCTTCCTGATGATAATGGATGCTCTGACGTCGGACATTCAGGAAGAGGCTCCCTGGTGTATGCTGTTTGCCGATGACATTGTGTTGGTTGCCGAGAGTGGCCTAGAGGTCCAGAACAGATTGGAGGTGTGGTGGCACAGACTGGAGAGTGTTGGCCTGAAATTGAGTAGAACCAAAACGGAATACTTGTTCTGCGATTTCGGCGGTCTCTCCAATCCAGTGCCTTTATCTCTCGCTGGAACACCCATACCGATCTGCTCCGACTTTCGGTACCTCGGGTCACTCGTCCAAGGGGATGGTGAGGTAGACCGGGACGTAACACATCGGATCAACGCAGGATGGATTAAATGGCGACAGGTCACGGGAACAACTTGTGACCCACGGATGCCCCTCAAGTTGAAGGGTAAAATCTACAAGTCCGTGATAAGGCCTGTCATACTGTATGGATCAGAATGTTGGGCTGTGAAAAAGACGGATGAAAAAAGATTGCACGTAGCGGAGATGAGAATGTTAAGATGGATGTGTGGTGTGACGAGAATGGATAAAGTGAGAAATGAGTATATTAGGGGAAGTTTGAAAGTGGCGCCAGTGACTGAAAAGTTGAAAGGGGTTTGTCTTGGTATGGTCATGTGAAGAGGAGAGATGAAACGCATGTTACTAAAAGAGTTATGAATTTACATGTGGATGGATGGAGAGGGAGAGGGAGACCAAAGAAAAGATGGATGGATTGTGTGAAGAGTGATATGAAAGAAAAGGAAGTTAGTGATAGTATGACGAGTGACAGGGCAGAATGGAAGAAAAAAACGTGTTGCGCCGACCCCAAATAACACGGGACAAGGGCAGGAAGATGATGTATGTCGAGTTGCATCCCCTTAACTTACCTAGATAACCTAAGTATAAAAAGTTGTTTTTTTTTAATAATAATATTTATTTTCCTCCAAAAGTTGGATAAGTGCATTCAAGTTTTTTAAAGGAATCTTGACGCGTGACTTTCACGGTCCAATGCAAACAAAATTAAATTGGACCACCGTGGAGGCATGCTTAACCCGACGCAAAATAATCATAAAAATCGGTTCACAAACAAAGAAGTTATGCCCGAATACATAACCCCAATAAAATGGTTCTTAACTATAAATGGTGACATGTAGGTAGGTATATGCGTACGAGCACACAGGTGTGATGCCATGTTATGTAATTACATTAATAATTATATAGGGATAGTATAAAAATCGTGGGATTTTTGTTGAGTCTGTAGTCTGTCACTGTACTAATTAAAGTAAAGTAAATTATATTCCACCAAAAACATTTTGTAAAAAACTAGCCAAGTCTCGATGGAGCTGCTTGTTTATCTCTAAAAAGTAATGAAATCTGGACAAAGTCGTGCCAAGTCTAAGGTTCCTTACTGCGATTTCTTTATTATTATAGTTAATGTTGTGTGACACGACCGGCATAGCAGTCAGGGCTACTAACCACTAGACCAACAGGCCAGTCAACAGTGGCCCGCAAAGGGAAACTGAAAGAACACAGTTGGGTTTTAGTCAGTTTATAGTCTGGAAATCTCTCTCGCTTCACCCAGAGTGTGAGGTTTTTAATTGATATAAACGTGCGCCTCAAGGAGATGTCAGCAACTGTAGGGGCCCAGCAGGGTTGAAGCCTACTGGGACCATGGGTAGTGTGAAAGTGAAACCCGGGGCCCTGGGACGAAGGCAAAGAAGGAACAGGAGTGGGTTTTTAGTCAGTAAAAGTCTGACACTATCTCCCGCTCCGCCCAAGAGCGAGATTTATCATAAGATGACTTTCCCACCTAAAAAAAAAATGGCCGATGGGGACGAAAGGTTCTGAAGTGGCGACGCGTCGGGAGGCCTCCCACAAGGTGACAAGGTGTCCCTCGGCTCCATAACACACTCGCCTAAGGCTAGTGCAAATTTCGCCTCGGTCACAATAACAAACTTTCTGCACTTGTATCAAAATGTACCTACTATTTCAGAACCAATCCCATGGCCCTAAGACCTAAGTACCTACAATGAGATAGCGATTGTAAATGATTAGAAATCATGAGACCACACCAATTATTTATTACCACAGAAACAGTCCAATAATCAGAGTCACAAGGTCGTGTATCAAAGTCAAAATCGCGATGAAACTCAGTTCAGCGTGTCCGAATTTATATTTAACGATAAAATTGATATTTTGATCGTCCGCTGTCGACCTGTGAATGCATCAAAAGTCAAGGACTTAGCGCTCCGAACTAGTTTGTGATCCTTTTTGATTGGTTTTGCATACTGACATAAAATGGTTTTATATGACTAAATTGAAACTATAGGTACCTACCGTTTCGTGAGTGCATATACAACTAGGTGCTGTCGGCGGCTTCGCTTGTGTGCTAGTAGAAAACTATGCCAAGGAAACATACTGCTATTCCAGGTCTTGGCCTACCCGTGTACCAAGTCACATCAAAATCCGTTCAGCCGCTCGAGAGCGAAGAAGTAACACGCACTCAAAAACTTTAATTTCGCCTTTATTGGTATAACAATTACCTATTATTATTTTTCACAGACAAGAAATGTTCCATAATGTTAGTAAATAGTTACCTTAAACCTAGTGTTAGTCTTATATTATAACTAGCTGACCCGGCGAACTTCGTACCGCCTAATAGTAGGGATAACGCCATCTACTGGCATTACCAGAAAAAAAAAATAACAACTAAAAAGTGTAAAATAAAAACTTTTTCAGTCCTGTGCGTCTCGCATCCATCGGATTCCCGTGACTCTCACTAGGTCATCGGTCCACCTTGTGGAAGGCCTTCCGACGTGTCGCCACTCCAGAACCTTTCGTCCCCATCGACCATTTGTTTTAGGAGCAATGTGCCATACCCAATGCCTTGGCGAGATAGGTATGCAACGACAATATTTCGATTGATGTGAACACCCTGTGTTGTGCAAACAAAAAAACAAATGTTTTGTAGAGAAGTGAGATTTGGTATGTAACATACCGGCTGTCAATGATTGTATAGAAATGTTCCAATAAATGATTGTTTAGATTCCAAGACATTAAATAGGTTTAATCTCTTTGTTTAGATGGTATTAATAGGATGCCAACAATAGCAGGTTCTTTTGTTGTGCCGATGTTATTAGATTTCTTAAGAATATAGAATATTTGAATTCATGGCGTGCTTCATGGTGGACGCATTGAACTAGATTTTGATCTTCCTTGATTGACAGTCACGAGAACAAAAGTGCAGTTGCGCTCTAAAAATGCTAATGTCTAAAATTTCTTTGTAGAAGAGGGTTAATGGTTCATGACTAATTTAATTTGTGGCATAGAAAAAGTAATAATAAAATAAATGATTGAATAAACTAGTGAACCATTAAAATTCTACTACAAATAAATTTAAGACTTTAACATTGGTAAAGTGCAACTGCAATTTTGATTCCTGACTGTTATAGCAGTCTACCTTCGAACGTTTTTCTTTAAAAGTACAACTCCGAGATGGACTGCAGACCGCAAACTGCAAGCGACACCACTAGTTTCTATTGAATCTCATGAAATTGATTCCGAGCGCGGCAATAGCAACCTACAGCCCCGGCATGCAGCCTGCAGCCACGAAACGAAGCGACCGCAGACTGCAACACCAGTGTAAGTGGTGTCACGAACCGCAGAGTTCACACGTACAAAAATCGAAGATGATGAAGAGGAATTAATTAACTTTGTTGCTGGTCATCCACACAAGTCGTCATCATCTTCCTCTTCTAACAAAAGACACATTAGTATCTAAAGTATCGGTAGCGTTGTCCAACATTCTATCTCGCACGCAGGTACTGTAGTGACTGAAGCATAATATGGTTCTATGCATTGGTAGCCTTGGAATAGAAGCAAATGCGACTGCAAGCAGCACCGCGGTAAACCGCAGCCGCTAGCTGCAGAGTCGCCTGCGGTTGCAGTCTGCAGCCCATCTCGGAATTGTACCTTTAGACGAACTAGAAAATATTACCTACCATCGTAGGATGGCGTAGGTATTAGGGTAACTTAGGTATACCTTCCTACATAATGGCAACCGAGAGATAAAATATCCTGAAGGTACAGCGTAGATGTAGTTTTCCCATGCAAACAGATTTTGTTTTACACCTATAAATAAAAAATGAGGAACTGACTGACTGACATATAAACGCACAGCCGAAACAACTGGGACTAAGAATGTAACATTTTGCAAAAAGGTTTTTGAAAATTATAGATACTTTTAAGAGGGTGAAAAGGAGTAAATTCATTTATAAGCAAAATTTTATTCCTAGGGCTCATAGACTTGAAATTCAGTATAAATAGTAACCTAAGTACCTACATAATAAAAAAGGTTGTAATTATTCGTTTTTCAAAACTACCCCCATAAAACGAATTGGGGGTTGATTTAACAACCCCCAATTCGTTATATATATTCGTTATAATATTCTACCATATATATAGATAGATAGATAGATAGACACAACCTTTAGGTTGTGTCTATCTATGGTAGAATATTATTCCTTGGGCTTATAACGAGAAACTTGGCACAAATTCTAATAAATATGAATAATACTGTCATAATTAGATTTTCAATAATACCCACAAAATAGGGTTTAAGGGGTGTTAAAGTTTTTATAAAAAGAACATACGAACGAAGTCACGAGAAAGGTGGTAGTTACGTAATAAAGATAAAGATGTACGTACCTATAGGTAGACATTTTATGCTTAAATTTACAAAGATGAGCAAACTTTTGGAGAAGCAAGTCATCAACGTTTTCGTAAGATTAAGATATTTAGGTTCCTACCTACTATAAGGTGTCCCAAAATTAACGCAAGATTTGAATTAAATAGAAAACACAGTTTTTAGTCTTCTGATTGTGATTTTTATTGAATCATAAACTATAAAAGAATGTCCCAAAATTAACGCAAGATTTGAATTTGCCGCCATTTGTGCAGTAAAGTGTAGGTAACACCAAAAAAAAAACTGTGTTTGCTATTTAATTCAAATCTCTTTAATTCAAAATATCTTGCGTTAATTTTGGGACATCCTTTATAAGATAAATCTACATTCAAACACGCAAAGCAGCTCATCTTGCTTTTGTTTTGGTGCTAAAGCAATCAGTTTAACTGTTTTGAAACAACTATGTGCACACAACTGATACATGACCTCTAGTGATCATTACCATGTGACGGCATTTCGCCAACTTTTCTATTTCAATGTTTGTCACAAGTTTGTGTGATAAATGAACCTTGAAAACTTGCACTGTTTTATATTCAAAATTACAAAATAATGCATTCATCTCTGTCTATAGGATTTAGTAATATCTCATTTTAGATATTTATGTAACTACCTAGCGCTTTTTAAAAAATGTCAAAACTCGAGAATTTTAAATGTGGTGTTGGAGACAGTAATCAACTTGCAGGTAGAAACGTATTTCACGGGGAATTTCTGAAAGGGAGACCGTGGTCCTAGTTTTTTTTTTAATTTATTGCCAAGTTATACTTACAATTCACATCACACATATAAATTATAGGCACACATTAATAGCGAAAATACAACCAAAATGTAAAAATATAAACATAATAATAGTGAAAATAATCGCCGTATCTCTACGTTGACGTCGTTGTGGGGCTTGCGCGCTCCAATAAACCCTAGGTCTGTACCGGTAGTTTGCTTTGCCGTAACATACCTAGGGTCAGGGGCCAGACTAAGAGAGATACAATCCGCAGGGCAGTTTTGTGGCGAACTGATGGGCATTAGCGACCCCACGGACTCAATTTCCCGGGAGAAATCTTGTTCCTTATCTCCGGCTTGCCTTTGTTGGGGAACGGAGCTCCCACCTCTCTCTTACGTTTATTGGCTGGCTTGAGTAGAGATTCGCAAGAGCAAATGTGCTCAGGAGAAGGATGTATAATCCAGTAAGATGCTGGTAGGGATCTTGACCGTACTTCCGGGAATGTCCTGATAGCCGTGGTATACCTCTCTGCTCCTCAAGCACCTCACGATATGTTGCCTTCTTGTTGCTACGTCACTTCGTGCTAGCGACCGTTTTTGGGGGCCCATTTATTGAGTGTGCAAGTCATCACCTGTCTTTTTAGCGATGTAAATTAATAACATTGTTCAGGCAGGGGCCATAGACTTAACATAGTTCCTGGTAACCAGTCCCCTTAAGACTACAAAAACCATAGCCCTATATCTTAGTTTTCCTTATGTCGCAATAGTTTCTCATTAACCGGGGGTTGTCCTTGGATGCACTAGCATAGCATACAGGGATAATCGCCGGTTGGTACCACGTTCCATTAAAAGCGTTTATGGGGCCTCTGCGAGTTGGTTTCGACTCCTCGTACGCCTTCCAAAGGTCCAGGACCCCAGGGTTCTGAGATATAATAACTCATGAAAATAATGTTAGAAAAGTACCTAACCATTAAAGATCCCCTTCTATTGTTAGTGAATCATTTGTGTTAGGATATCCTGGAGTTAGGTTAAGTTAAAAATCGCGCCTGGATTCGGTCAGATTAGAATAGTGACCACCAGTAGCGACTGGCGTAGTTAGGCGTGGGCGAAGTGGGCCCTTGCCCACGACCTCGCACGCAAAGGGGTCTCGCGTGTGCCAGGGCTCTTTAGGAACGAGTTTTTTTTATAATTTATAGGCTCGCGTTTGACCACTATTTCACCTACTGGTAAGCAACGATGTGGTCGTATACTACGTTATGAACTTGTAACCGTAGCAGTCACGTTTTTAAAGAAAGAAAGAAGAAAAGAAAAAATAAAGAAAAAAGCCTCTGATGCGCCTTCGCCCACGTCTAAATTAGTACACGCTACGCCTATGGTGACCATTAAACGCGATGGCGAGCGATCGAAGGGACATGATCCCTTTAGGGTTAGGCTAGGTTAGAATAGATCTCCTTCTGTGAAGCCGTAATTTCGCAGAAGGAGGCTGCGGAGAGGGAGAGGGAGGCTGTGGCCACTCTCCCGTGCCGCAGCAGGCGAACCGGGCGTCGGCGGAGCGGAGGGCAGACAACGCCCTCTTCCAGCCCCCATAAAGAAGTCCGGAGGGACGGCGGACTCGGGGTCGTCCGCCGTCCCCCATCCAGCAAGACCCGAGGCGGCAGCGCGTAGTGTTCCATGCGCGTCCCTGTTGGACGTCGCGGGGGGAGGACACATCACACTCCCCCCGGCTTGAGGTGGCCCGCGTAGGCGGGCCGGCACTAGCCGGGGATCATGGATGGCGTATCAGCTCCCACGATCCCCGGTCCAAGTGAGGGAACACCGAGGTGGTTTTTAGTCAGTAAGAGTCTGACAGACCCCTTCGCCTGCCCCAGGCGAAGGACATCCATGAGGATTTTCCACACCGGCAACAAAAAAAAAAAAGGTTAGAATAGATCTGAGGTGGCCCGCGTAGGCGGGCCGACAGTAGCCGGGGATCATGGACGGCGTATCAGCTCTCACGATCCCCGGTACAAGTGTGGGAGGGAACACCGGGGTGGTTTTTAGTCAGTAAGAGTCTGACATACCCCTTCGTCTGCCCCAGGTGAAGGACATCCATGAGGATTTTCCACCCCGGCAACAAAAAATAAAAAGTTAGAATAGATCCCCTTCTAATGTTAGTGAATCATTTAATTGGGTTAGGTTAAATTGAAAATCGCGCCTGGTTGGTTAGGTCAGGTTAGAATTAAATAGTGACCATTAGAATGCGATGGCGAGCGAACGAAGCGATCATGTGAGTAAGGTTAGGGTAGAACAGTGACTATTATGATCCCCTTCTAATGGTAGGTACCTATATCTAGATTTTATAATCAGTGCTTATAAATATGAGTTATTTGAAAATAATATCAATATTAACTGATCGTTATATCAAATAAAATTATAGATTTAGTTGCTATATCCTGTAAATATTATAGATTTTGTAATTATATCATATATTACTTAGGTACTTACCCATATTATATAATTGAAAAGCAGATAAGGTTGACTAATTAAAACACTTGAATAATTTTACATTCTTTATTTACAATGCGCATAATGAAAATAGCAAACATTGTTACTGAAATATTCATGCTCAATCGTCCATCCCGGTTACAAATCATGATTAATAACGCAGAGTTTATTTCAAATAACTAACTAAACATGTTACGAGACGAGTCGACAAAAATATATAATTATTTATCACAATATTCTTATGTTAATAAATTGAACTAAATATTTACAAATTTGGTTAATAAAGCCCTGTTTTATGTGGCTTCACATACAAAATGACACAACACGTTGAATATAAAAACATTATTAGTTCCGTACACTTTGAATAGTTGAGGCCAGACGCCAACAAATACTGAAAGACTATAGGATCTACGTTTTTAGTGTGCCTGCATCATATAGGCTGGACTATTCAGAAAGGCAAGATCAACAGGGAAACACCAAAGGGCTCGCGAATGACTATCTCAACATCATGTTTCACCGTTAATCTTCCCCGAGGGACCGCCATAGACACCATGGCACGATAGACTAAATTGAACACATCACAAGACTAACGACTAAGAAATTTTATTAATTAACAAGATAAACAGTAAGTAGGATCCTATCACGATTAGTTGGAAGGTAAATAAAACTTGATTCACTTCTTAAAATGAACGAATAGTATGTGTCGTCTGATATGTTCTATTGTAGAAATAATAGTAGGTATTTAAACAGGAATAAAGTAAACAGTAAACTTTAAAAATTCAGTGAACCAAGTTTTTGATTGAATTTGATATCTAAGTAAATCTGTAACAGCTACTACAGAATAAATTCTGTCATGCGAGTATACGTCCTGATCCGAAATACACATTTAGTTTTATTATTTTTAATTCATAGATTCTGTGTTGATACAAACAGCTCTATTATTCATAAGTTTTATACAGAATGGTGTCAAATTCTTGCCTTCATATGGACAAGGACAACTAACTTTTATTTCTTGAGCTCGTTATTCATAATACTTGCCATTTAGAGAACCAAGTGGCAAGTTTTATGAACAACGAGTTAAAATTTAAAAGAAAGTTTAAGATCTAAAAAGCCACAGTGAATAAATAGACATGGAAAATATTTTATGCCTGCATGTGGTATTTTCCTATTATTATTGCGTTTTCTAAAACCATTCAGGGTGATATATACTGTAGGGAGTATGCCAGTCATAGTATGGGCTGCGGGATCTTTCGAAACAGTTACCGCGGCCCTAGAACACGTTGGGTCACAGGTGGACCTTAGTCAGTATAAGTCTGACACTCCCTCTTACTACACAAAGAGCGAGAAAAGTTATTTGATTATTTTCCACCTCAAAAAAAATTGTAACCCTAATAAAGCTGTCAAGAATAATTTTAAAAATCTTAAGAGGTGCAATTGTTATAGTTTACAACAGTTTCACATACATTCATTCGTTGTATTCTGTTACAACTTAGAATTAGATTATGAAACGTAGTTGTTATTAATAGTCGTATTAATTTCACAAACCATTTCTTGTTTCACACACATCATTTTATGTAAATAAACAACATTATTCAAACCTACACATTGAGCGGCTGAGTATTTTGTGATCAGCTTCGTGGCGTTGATGATTTTACTCGTATTTATTCGTTTAAGTATCTTTAACTGTGGCACTTTTTCGCACAAATACTTATTGTTATTATGAGATGGTATGTGAATGGGCATCCTTGTTTGTGGAGTCATTCTTCTGCATAAAAGATTATTGTTTATGACTAATCGCCAGAAAATGAATGTCGCAGGATCATTTTGTTCAATTGTCTACACAATGAAGATTAGGAAAGTCCACGAATGTATGTGTGAACAGACCGCTAATTTTTGGCATTTAGTACAAGTGAAGCTATAACTTACATAATCATATATATATCACAGTAGTGTGCGCTGACCAATTGATTCGAGGGCTGTTGCCGCAAACATCACTAGGCGCACGCCATGCCAAACACTGCTATCATTACTTGATATCAGGGCCCTACTATGATGTCTTAAAACCATCAGGAATCCGATGTTTGTGTGAGAGAAGGAAAGAGACGAAGCTATACAGGACGTATAGTGCTAAACCTTTTTCACAACGAATTTTGTATGGTACTTAATAGTACGGCCCTACAAAAGTATTTCTGCAGACTATACGCGACTTTAGGTGCCGCTATCTACCCCTTTTTATGAAGATACTGATTTTTTTCCGAGTGCGCCTAGAAACTTGTCAATTATTTATACTGGCTATAGTTTAGACTTCGAATTGTATTCAGTAACTTGACTATTATCGGAGAATAATAATACTTTAACAGAGTTTCTTTAAGGTGTTCCTCCTTTACCTTGCGTTCCAGCACTCCGGGTTCCCCTCTCGCCAATGGCCCCATTAGGCTTTACAGGATGTATTTAGGTACTTTAACCCTCGAAACTATAAGAAAACGTTCTTAGAAGACTGTCCTTGCGACGAATGTTCAAAAGACTTACGGTGGCTTTGGAACGCAAGAGTTACGATGGCCCTGAAGCACAAAAGAGTTACGGGGCCCTGGAGCGCAAGATTTACGGGGGTCCTGGAGCGCAAAAAAGTTACGGGGGCCCTGGAGCGCAAAAGAGTTACGGTGGCTTTGGAACCCAAGAGTTACGGTGGCCCTGAAGCGCAGAGTTACGGGGGCCCTGGAGCGCGAGAGTTACGGGGGCACTGGAGCGCAAAAGAGTTACGGTGGCCCTGAAGCGCAAGAGTTACGGTGGCCCTGGAGCGCAAAAGAGTTACGGTGGCCCTGGAGCGCAAAAAAGTTACGGTGGCCCTGAAGCGCAAAAGAGTTACGGTGGCCCTGGAGCGCAAAAGAGTTACGGTGGTCCTGGAGCGCAAAAAAGTTACGGTGGCCCTGAAGCGCAAGAGTTACGGTGGCCCTGGAGCGCAGAGTTACGGGGGCCCTGGAGCGCAAGAGTTACGGGGGCCCTGGAGCGCAAAAGAGTTACGGTGGCCCTGAAGCGCAAGAGTTACGGTGGCCCTGGAGCGCAAAAGAGTTACGGTGGCCCTGGAGCGCAAAAAAGTTACGGTGGCCCTGAAGCGCAAAAGAGTTACGGTGGCCCTGAAACGCAAAAGAGTTACGGGGGCCCTGGAGCGCAAAAGAGTTACGGTGGCCATGAAGTGCATAAGAGTTACGGTGGCCCTGAAGCGCAAAAGAGTTACGGTGGCCCTGAAGCGCAAAAGTTACGGTGGCCTTGGAACGCCAAAGAGTTACGGTGGCCCTGGAGCGCAAAAGAGTTACGGTGGCCCTGGAGCGCAAGAGTTACGGTGGCCCTGGAGCGCAAAAGAGTTACGGGGGCCCTGGAGCGCAAGAGTTACGGTGGCCCTGGAGCGCAAATTAACGAACACAGGTAGCTAGTAAAAGTCTGCTCCACCGAGAGTGGGAGAAGTTATTGAATGATTTCCCATCAAAAAAAGGAGACTGTCCTTACATCTTTCAAGTAATTGCTAAATGCACTAGCAGATTTTGAAAACAAAAGTTACTCATCAATCCTTTCTGAATTATGCTATAAACGACTCTATTGATTTCAAATGTAAATATATTACATTTAATATGAATAACTATATCTTCCGTTTACTGTTTTATCTGAAAAATTAATCATGAAACAGTCGAGTTAATACAAATAAAAGCCCAAACTATAATAAACTTTCAGAGAGATATATTTTAACTCACTTGTATCGCGCTATTTTCTCTGAATGCTATTAAACTGCAAAATAAAATATGTTTGTATTTCTCACTGACGAACGTCTGCTTTAGGCGGACTAAGAGCGTGTACAATTGATATTTTTAAAGTTTATAATACTAATAATTTTAAACTGCTTTTACGAAAATAAGCCATTTTTTATTAAAATATTACATATTTCTTACACAGTAATGCTATTTCTAAGTCACAATATCAATAAACTAAGATTCTTATAAAAATCCAATCCAATCAAAAAATTTAGAACAAGGCCTAAAAAATTTAGAACAAATATCATCTTTCATTGGAGAATGATTTGGTTTCAATCAAGTAAGTTCTTGTGGAGCACAAATTCTCGATGGAAACGTAATTTTATGCGATATTGATTTCAATAAATCACTAAATTGTAACAGCTAATTTAGAATAAATCCTAACCTTTAGATTTAGATATTGGGCACTTTATTTTGGATTAATGGCGATTGCCCTGTTGAAATCAATATCATTTTGGTAGAAGGCCACCTTGGCCTTTTTCGGACGTTTAAAATTTAATGAAACCAATCGCCGAAATCTATTGTGTACATTTATTGCCTAGGAATTTGTTTCGCGACACGTCGACTATACATCACATTATCCAGTATCTCGACTGAACCTACATACACAGTTACAGTTTAAAACACTACATTTTAAACGTAAAAGGATCAGACGTGGCACTGCGACCGACACAACGACACATACACTTTACACACAAACATTATTACCATAACTAAAATTATCACGACCGACTACACGCTGGATACTGATTAATTTATAAGATTATTACTTTAAGGGTAACAATTTAATAGATAATAATCATATGAAAATTATTATAAATAAGCTTTAAATCAGCAAAAACTGCTATAGATATATAAACCTACATCTAAATTACTCTCCCAGTAATATTAAGCGTACAAAATTCATTAAAATGGAAGGTTCAAAATTGTATCGAATATAGTATTGCCATACGTAATAGTGAAATGGAAAGCGTTGGAGATCAAACATTTAGTGGGGCAACTTGAAAAACCTGCCATTTCAATTATTAAGAAAGACAATTTTTATTACTATAATCTTTACACCAAGTTTATGTAATAATAATAACACACATAGTTTACTAATCACTAAAATGTATACAGAGGATTAATATAAAGTGCACATTAATACAGTTAGTAAATACACAATAATTATATAACCGAACATGAAACATTGAAAACAATATTGTTTTTTATATGTAACTTATCTACAAATACAACTAACTACACTAGTGGAAAACGTTTATGAAACACCTCGTCCAGGGATTTGTGTAAAGCGACAAATTTATTACAAAGCTATAAGTCTGTCGCGTTACACAAGAGCTTTAAGTATATAACAACGAGATCGTTCTAGCTAAGACATTATTGTAGTACCTGTTGTTTTTATTGCATAATATATAAAAAATAATGAGCAATACATTTTTGCTTCCATAACTCAATAAAATATAGGGAACAACTGATTTCTTTTGGTATTGTTTATTTTGGATACATCGTCTTTGATTGATACCTTGCAAGGAATAATAATATATTGTACGATAACAAGAAGGTCGCATAGCCCTTGTGATAAGGATATCTGGCCTGTTCCTTGGAAGCTCTGTCATGGACGTGGTGTACCTATATTATTATGAAGAATTATAGTTCAGATAACTATTACAGAAATTGTATTCATGATCGCTAACAATATGTGTAAATATATAGCTTTTTTATTATGTTTTTGGGAAAACAGTTAGTTTTCCTTCTATAACTTATTTAGTACTGAAGAGCATCAATTATATATTGCTGCTTATTCAAATAACTGACATTATTATTACTATATATTGCAAAGCGAAGCGTGGAAGACTTAAAAATGGCTGACGTTCATCGTACAGCTGCCGAGTGACCTGTCAACATTCTCGTCAGGTTCTATAACCTACATACAAAAATTAAATCACTCCAACACTACCTAATGGTATTATTATTTTTTACTTGTTAATTCAGGAACTACAATTAATCAATTGTTCTTTCGATAAATCGTTTTAACGCAAGATGTCACAGTCAATTTACGTGTAGGTACACAGAGGGAAACCGCCATCACAGCCACAATGGGATCGACGAATATCATGTTGGAATTCACGTCTCTCACGTATGAAGGACTTATTCACATGGCACCCTTAGTAATATAAAGGCTTAAAACAAAAAAGTAGTTTTTTTCGCGTCGCGGGGGGAACTCGTTAGGTTCGGCAATCGCTTAGTCGTTGTCGGCTTTGTAAATACGTGTATTATTTGAATAGCTTTGTCAAAGCCACAACTTGTGTTTTTGCTAGAAAATTCTTAACGGTACGAACTATTTTTGAAAAGGAGATTATGTTGGATTCATGAAATATAAAGACCTGCTTCAATTTCCAGAAACATTCTTTGAATAGTACAAGAACGCATTTGTACTTCGGACACAAACAACTCAACGTCTATTATAGACAAAAATGTTCTTTCAATGAGCGATCAAAACAAACTGATTTGAACGCGTCGCCGCGACGTGAGCGATCGCTATCTTTAGCGTGAATATGTATAATGTACTAGACAACGAACCCTCTAAAATTGTTATTTTAAACATACACAAAAAAATCGCTACTTGATTTAAATTCGCTCAAGTACTCAGCGATCAATGTCTGTCGCCGTTGACGATACGAGTAATGTAGCCACAGACATATTAAGTAGCACTGTTGAACTTGTCGCGTAAGTGAGAAATTATCTAATAAATTCGCTTCAATTTCGCTTTCGCTTCTACTTTGATGTAGCCGATACTATGATTACAGTACCGTTATTCCAATCGCTTACAAAAATCAAATATCGCTAGTAATATTTGGCGCACAGTGTAGCCATAAACGTGAATTTCAATTATTTGTTTTAATCGCTCATGTATCGCCGGTCGCATCGCGCGGTCTAGTGTACCCTCCTCAGCCTAAGAACGGGAGACGAGCGGGGGGAGGCTGAGAGAGACACAAATATAGTTACCGAGTCGTTAATGTTCTTTTTCTCTCTCTGTCAGCGGTTGCCGGTAGATAATTTCGTTTTATGGCCTTAGCATTCAAACTCAAAGTTTACAAAAATTTTGACTTGAGCCCTTATATTATTAAGAGTGCATGTAGTAAAATTTATAATTTTACTTTCCATGCATCTTCAAGATGAACGCCATATGAAATTGTATTCGTTTCCTCAGGGATCATTTTTATTTCGTCCGGAAAAAGAACTGTTTCTTTGTTGTAAGATTTCTTACGATACGACATATTATTTATGACGTATATGAATCTTACGGCATGTTCACACATCACCCAATAGTAATTAAATACGATTATTTTTATTTTTTTCAGTGGCAGTTAAAAAAGATATGGTCGTATTCATTTTTTTTTATTATTATTCATTATATATAGGGTGACTGGTAATTAGTGTACGATACTTAAACACTTGATTGTGCTCATGATAACCAACAACTTTTACTATGGGAACAAACCTGAAATCGCGAAAAAAAATCAGGTGTTCAGTACATTTATGTTTGCCTAATGTACTGAACAGCTGATATTTTTTTCGCGATTTCGGCTTTGCTCCCATAATAAAAATTGTCTGTTATCATGAGCAGAATCACGTGTTTAAGTATCGTACAAAACGGCTTTATTACCAGAACAAAATTAGACACTTATTAACGAACATTTGTTTATTAGTAAATCCATGACTGGGTGAAAATCATGATTGGGTTCTAATGTCGTGACTCGTTGACGAATTGTATTATATCACGATTCGGTTTACAAATTTAAACGTCTATTCGAATCGTAATTAATTTCGAATCGTCACTGACGGGCGCATGTGTGAACAAGTCGTCATTCAAACGAATCGTAATGACGATTCTTTTTTTGAACAGAACGTAATGCCCAAGACCTACGTAATGCCCAAGACCTTTATAATTATGGCAGTCTCCTATGTGTTTATTTTCAATCACAGTAAACTTCATCACTACATTTACTAAGATAATAATATTATTATAAAAACAGACAAGTAATAATTGTAGAACGCAATACGAACAAACTGTACGATCGTGAACCAACTGGCCAACTATTCTAATTGATAATTGTACTATTCAATGAAGGCAACATCTACAACAGATACAAACAGCCAGCAAAGGCATCACCTACTCGTCATTATGATAATGTTGTAAACATATAATATAACTACACTTTAACATGAATTCATATAATATTATTGTTCATCTATAAAAATATTACGGTGTATTGAAAATTTTAAATATTTTTTAAATTTTACATAAGGCAACTATTGTTTTAGTAAATTTTTATATTAAATTGGAACCTCAAAGCGGAGACGACGTATGAAATGTATACGTGTGTATAATACTTTATTTTTTCTGCTAGTAAACCACATCTTAGGTATATGCAGTTAGATTTCGTCAAGTCAACTTATGTATAAAGACAAAGTATTTTAGCCCAAGTAGATATATTCTGTGTAAGTAAATTTTATTAAATTATTCACATTAAAATACAATACGTAATGTTATTTGACAATAAGATTTCGATTTCAGATAGCAACTTTCGTTGTGTTAAAAAACAACACGAAAACGAATGTCAGTTACAGACAACTCAGAATAATGTATGATATCGCAGGACAATTATTGGTCAGATTTTTTGCGACAGTCCTTACAATTTATGTACGATTACCATTTAATCAGTTTAAATATGTAATCATACGAAAATCTTTTCTACTTTCTAATAGTCCTCCGGCTATTTGAAAAATATTAGGTATATCACAAAAAAATCCTTAAACAGCGACTGCACTGTTTGCTGTCAGCACTAGCTGTCAAGTTTAGTGAGGTATACCGACTTGGGCTTAGATACAACTGTCAATGTTTTTGAAAAGGAGTGTAGAGAACCTAGAACCATTTATGTAGTTAATATATACTATATTTAAAACAAGAAAGCTAAAAATTTATATGAAAAACAGTGACTAACCTGAAATAAAACATTTGATTAAAGGGGAGACGAATGGATTATTTAAGATTGTGTAAGATTTCTGCTTTAGATAAGGTTCACGCGATTGAATGACAAAGGCGGTGACTGCGGAACGCAATTCACATAAAAAAGAGACTCGAATATTATTGCTATCGTTAAGTTGATCTACGGTTTAATATTCAAATATATTGAATATTTATAAAGGCCCATACACTCTCACATTTTGCATAAAATACATAAGTTCTATTTTAATCCCTTGTAAGCTTTGTATTTAATAATATGTTATTTAAGTAGGTTTTTAAAATTGCTGAACATTTTAAATCTTTTAGGGAGATCCAAAGGCTTTGTACGTTTTTAGTTCTTTGCCATATTTCTTATTAGAATGTAAGCACAGTCCTCTGAAATATAAACCAGCGTTTTTGTAGTATGTATATGAAAACAAATATTTATTAGTTAGCGTATCTTTTATCTTCAGTGGACCATGACAGACATTGAGCACTGAATCTCCCTACATCAAAGCCGTATCCTCTATATTTGAATTTAATATAGTATATGTTATATACCTACTATATGAATAATGTATCATAATATTAATTTAATGTTGCTATATTCGTGTAAAGGTTACTTACAATCTATCATATAATAATGAAAAATATTTTAACGATTTTTAAGTGTAATGACTTATTTAATCCGATTGACTAATAGGCGTATGGTATGTCTATACAATCGTTTTTCCAGCGTGATAGAATATGTTAGGGCCATAGCAGATATGAAAATTTTAACATTTGCGGTTGGCATTTCAGCCGCTTTCTGAAGCTTAATACAGAGTCTAAGCATTAAAAAAACCTACAAGGCCTAAGCAATTGGATATTTGACTCGTGTTTTAGTCATTTGTTTCAAAAATAAACTTTATTTATAATCGCAAATAATTTTTAAAAAGAGGGGGAACCTGTCAAGTAACAGAAAAAGAATGCACACATTAAAACGTGACGTCGTCGCCGCCATAAAGTTACTTGCGTACAAAAGAGACAGCGAGATGTTCCCACCTAGCTCCACTCTTCTTCATTTCAAAATTTAAAATGCTAATTGCTGCTTGATTTATTTAGTAACAATTTTTGATTCTGTTTTCAGAAAAATATTTATTGTTATTTCTTGTTTAATATAAAATAAAAACACAGTGAAATACCCAATTTAGTTGCACGTCCAATCGTACTGCTTTGTAACCAATTACAAAAAGCAGCAACTGATACATACCCAGGAAAAACCATTTATCAGGCTTCGACTTCTGTGAGGCACGGAACTTCATGCGTCAAAGTTGCATGTCTGCTAAGGCCCTGTTCACAAGAACGATAGTCTATTTACTGTTTTCTTAACGACAACTATTCCTTCATTTAATTCATGGTGAACCAAATTTCATACAAACGCATTCCACTTGTAAGGTATATAAAATTATGTAATCACGAGTTACATTCACGTGTATAATATTAGTAATTTAATATGGATGAGCAACTAAAGTCACAAACAGTCCTAAAATAAATAAACCAACCGATGTTGTTTGTGAATTTACTTCAAATTTTAATAAAAATGTCATTAGAAAAACAACTTTTGTTATTGTCATGCTTAGATCAAGAACAACCAATCAAGGAAGAACAGAGTACCTTGGATCATTTGGCTAAAACAGATTTAAATCCTAATGCTTGCTTTTAATGTTTCGGTTATATTATTCTGTATTACCGATCAATATATTGCTTAATTAATTACGTAGCTAATCTCAGTCAATACGTTGTAGCAGTGTTACAACAACAACGGATACAGAATTGCATCTCAGTAAGCTGCTTGGTTGATTTACATCGTAAATTTCAATCCATAGTAATAACTTAAGGTGGGTCACGAACGGAGCACGAGTCGAGTTTAGATTCGTGTAGTGTGAACCGACTGTAGAAGTTCCGAGCACGAACGACACTACACGTATTTGAGCTCGGCTCGTGGTCCGCTCCTCTAGCATAGATCCACCTTTAGTCATGAACAGTCAGAATAAAGTGGATACTAAGTTCAATAAAATGGAATGTTCAATTTTAGCAAATACCATTTTCTTGACTTAGTAATGCGCCAATACATTAAAAACAAAAATAAACTAAACATATCGAGTTCAGCGCTATCTAGCGCGATCATGGCCACGTTAGGGCCCGTAGCTTTCACGTCTAACCTATGATACTTTTTCATTTTTTTCCATACAACCGCTCCTACGTCATTTGACGTTATTACACATCATTCTCCAGATATCTTGCGGATATTATCTAGGTTTCTGGATGGAAATCAGGTCATAAATTTGTGTAAAACTAATGCAGTAAAGACCTCTGAACTTTGGCTCTTCCTAATGTACTCATATTTTTTTTTTAAATACAATTACAGAAACCTTGCACATTTAATCGAAATTTTGAATTAAAAATTTATTTTTCCAAAATCTTTTAAGATATTTTAAATAAACACGAATTTCCTGGATCAATTTTTATGAAATATTCGAGTAAATGTCGTAATTACCGGACCCCCACCGAGCGTTTAAGTGTCACGTCTCTTTTTCGCGTTCCCTGTTTATCAAACATTGCGTTGGATGAAGAAACAAGCTATTAAACCTTGCACAGGTTAACCATATACGGGTCGGAAATGGCACTCTTAAGAGCAAATATTATTATAATATGACGTTACCGCTCGAACGTGACGCAAAATAAGCATCACTGACCTTATTCATTACGACTATTTCAAAGGAGAACGGAACGAATTTCACTCACTGACAAGTATTTTATTCGTATCACTATCTAAATAAGTAATAAATAGTTAGTCAAAGCAGTATGGGCAGCAAAATACTGCTTTGGCTATTTATCTATTACGGAAAACACAGTTATTGTGCAAACCGGTGATAAAAATCTCATTAATCGACCTGGGTTACATAATAACTAGATAAATACAAATCTTTATAAAAATATTCTCTCATTTGTTATTGATTACAACTATAATATGTTTATAAGATAATTATTACTGAGCACATCGAGGTGGTGTTCAGATGTTAAGGCTCCGGAAAACTTTTGAACTATTTGTTATGAGTTAACCAGTCACTATACTTATTCTGTTCTAATATAATTGAGCACGTGAACTTAGACCAGTCAATAAAAGAGTCCAGTTAGGTACCAGTCAACAATTAACTTTATTCCAACACGGATGTATGTATTTTAAGTATAACACAAGAGGGCTATGCTTTGAATTTCCACGCGTGATCGCATCTGAAATGAAGATATCCGCAGGAGTACCAAGGTTACCGACCAAGCCTGAAGAATCGCCAAACTTAAGTGGCAGTGGGCAGGGCACATTGCTCACAGAATAGATAGTCGATGGGGCTGAATGGTTCTGGAGTGGTGATTACGTACCGCAAGACGCAGCGTTGAAAGGCCTAGGACCCACAAGGTCCGATGACCTGGTGAGGGTCGCGGGAATGCAATGGATGCGAGATGCACAGGACCGGTCGTTATGGCGACACTTGGGGGAGTCTCATGTCCAACATAAATATGCATAATGCCTTTCGACTGAAATGACGATGATGACGACACGAGCTTTGAATTTCTAGATTTCTGTCTGATTGCTACTCTCTATTGTTGACCGTTCATTGTTCACTGCTACCCTCAAAAACGGCAAAACTTTATTCAAAATACTTTGTCATTTTTCTGTATTTACTTTTTAACTTCTAAATCATTGACCTCTTAGTTCCTGACAGAAACCCACTATGCGCTTAAAACTTTATATAATTTTTTAAAACACTATCGTTTCTTGTATTTAACGCGAAATACGATTGCATAGACATCAGGCACTGTGAATTGATGAACATGAAATAAAAAAATAATGAATATATATGTAAAGGCTTTTTTTTAGGATTTTTTGATTCGATGTGCGTATTATAAAAATATATTCTTTTGTATTTATGTATTATGCTACTATAACAATGGTAATGAATATATTGCTTAGTTAAAACTATAAAGAAATAACTTTAATGATTTTTTATTTTTTATTTTTGTATCGTGTTTTTTCTCCCATGTGTTGGGCACGCGTAGTGTTCGTGCCTTTATTAATGATTATTTTAGTTCGGGCGACAGATTGCAGGAAAACTACATCAAGTTTCTATAACACACTAATTCTGCGACACTTTATTGAAAAAGCGAGTAAATACAACTTGATGAGCCCATATCAAAACGATGTTAAAATATAAATTCAATAACATCTGAGCCCTTCAATCTGCAAACGCAGATATTTTGTATAAACTATGCTCATAACACACAGGAACAAAGAAATTCACTAACTTTTTATTTATCATAAGCTTGACTTGTTTGTCGGTCAACTTTTAAAACTGGACACTTGCGTCGGTAAAATTAGATTAGTAAGGTCGATCATATCCTTTTGTACAATAATAACAGTATACATACTCATAAAAAACATTAAAAAAGAAAACATGTGCGTTCTAATATTCTAGTAATTATTTATAATTAGTGTGTTCTGATATCAAATCACATTGTATAATAATATGTTCAATCGATGGTACCTCATTTGCTGACACTTAAGTTTGAGTAAAGTGGTCAACCATAAAAGACATATGGTTTTTATTGCTTTGGAAACGCTTGCTATCGTATAGATTGTGGACCACTTTACTTAAAATTAAAACAAAGTGTATAAATTTGTCAGTGAAATGAGCAGTCTGAGTATGACACGCGGTTAGAAAAGGTCGCTGCAAACAAACAATAAAATAACAGCATTTACGATGAACACAAAGTATAAGGAGACAAAAAGAACACTGTTTTTAGGGGTTAAAAAAAAAAACAAGATTCTGAACTAAAATGTACGTTAAATCGTAGACATATACGAGGAACTCCAAATACTGGCATACACAAACGAGAAATTGTTTGTTACGCACTGTCTAAGCGTGTGCTATACCCAGACGGGGTACTTGGCGCCACGCGGCGACAGCAGGCACCGGTGTTATGGCCGGTGGAGCAGTGGCGTGTCCTCGCCCTCGGTGCTGCCCCAGCGCCCGCCGCGCTCGCGCCGCGAACTGCACTTATTCGTACAGCAGGAAACATTCTGGCCCGCCTGAAAAATAAATACACACATAGTTGCACCTTGCCTTGTTCTCTGCACCATCCTAAAAGAAGCCGTCCACGGCAGCGCATTGTAGCGATTCAGTAGCAACACAATCGCGGTAGTCGTGATGCTGTCGCAGGTCTTACACCTTCACCCACGCAACCACAATATTGTCGTTAAGAGAGTCCTTTTCGAAATACATTTTTATACAACCGCTCTTACATGATAATGATGATATTACACAAATAGATATTTTAGATACACAGCTATCTTGTGGATATTATCTAGGCTTCTATAGAAATCAAAACATAAATTTGTGTAAAACTAATCTAGTAAAGACCTCTGAAAATCTGCTATTTTACATGAACTTTGACCCTCCATAATGTACTCATATCTTAAAAATATAAAAAAGTACATCAATAAAAGCCTTGCACATAGTCAAGATTCTGAATGACAAAAATTTTTTTGGAAACTTTTAAGGATTTAAAAAAAACACGTTTTTCCTGGAACAAGTTTTACAAATAATTCAAGTAAATCACAAAATTACCAAATGCCTACAAAGTTTTCAGGCGTTATCTTTCTTTTTTTGCATCGCCTCTTCATCAATCATCGCGTTGAATTGCGTTAGATGAAGCAACAAACTTTTAAATATTAACGATAGCTTATGCAGCCTTTTAATGTTCCCACTGCTGGGACTCAGGCCTCCTCTCTCTAGGAGAGGAAATGGGCCGTAATCCACCACGCGGGCCCAGTGCGGATTGGCGAATGTAACATGTCTTCAAATTTTTCGTTCTAGGACATGCCGGTTTCCTTACGATGTTTTCCTTCATCGTTTTGAGAGCAGTGGTGATGAAATAAATTACAGAAAGTAATGCGCCTGGCTGGGTTTGAACCCGTGACCTACAACTCGTAAGTCGGGGCCGTTACCACTCGGCCACCACTGTTCTCATACGACACTATTAACGATAGGCAAGGACCCTCTTAACTGTAGCATCTCTGTCACGATCATCAAATGAGCCCATAATAAATAAAGATAGCAGTAGATACCTGTGTGAGATGCAGGTCATAGAGATGCAGCGTGCTGACAGACATGTCCTGGTTGTCGTCGCCGGGCTGCCGGGGCGGCGCGTCCCCACTCAGGGCACTCGCCCCAAGCACCGAGCTCACACCCGCCAGCCCCATGGGAATGCTCGCCGCACCTTCTGGGTGCGCCGGGCCTGCCGCCGGAGCTTCATCCTCGTCGCTTGTTTCATCCATATCCTATAAAATAACAATAACCTTTACTGTGTCAAGGCTAACAAAGTGAACTCTGCTGTGTCACAAATGGTGAGGGAGCAACCTTTGGGGCAACAAGATGAAGTAGTACAAAATTAAAACTAAAATCCGACTGCAGAAACCACGATAGTTTTTATAAAAACGCAATAAAACATTGTAAAATTGTTTTTATTGTACAATGTTCACATATTTTTAAACTCGGAACTCTCCTCTTCAAATATCCCAATCGATACTACTGCAAACAATAAAATGGAGACCCCTCTTTTTAACCGACTTCAAAAAGGAGGAGGTTCTATGCTCGACTGAATGTATGTTTTTTTTTGTCGGCTATATTGATTTTTTTTACAACCGCAACATACAAACTTATTGACCTCATTCTTGAAAATCGGTTGAGCCTCCCTTAGGCTTTCCCATATTCGGATAAAAATAAAAAATAAAGCACTGTCGTACCAGAGACGCAAAGAGAAAGACGTCACATAATACTACCAAACGTGGAGGCATTATATTGTCTTAAATTCAAAGCATTATTAAAGTTTCACCCATATAAATGCTAAACAACGAACAACATAATATCACAATAATGACAGCAAAATAGTACTAACTTGTGTTAAAACAATACTTACTGGTAATCTGTATTGTTGCTTCTGTTGTGGGTAGTATGACAAAACTGCTGGAAGCGGTGTGATCGCACCAAATAAACTTTGTTGAATGTATGAACCCAGCATTGTTTTGTTCTGTAAAAAATGCACAAATCAATTTGTAAGGATCGATGGATCACAGGCTCAACTAATTTATTGTTATTAAGTATCTTTGTGTAATTTGTTTCATCTTCACTGCTCTCAAAACGGTGAAGGACAACATTGTGAGGACGGGCATCTCCTAGAACCTAAAAATTCATGTAGATTACGGCCCATTTTCTCTCATAGAGAGGAGGCCTGAGTCCCAGCAGTGGGAACGTTATAAAGGCTGATTATGCTAAGTATCCTTTCCCTCACTTTATATGTGTGTCTGTACTTCGGAGAGCATTTTCTCGAATGTGACTCGGTCAATCATAAGATGTCCTTATTGTGAAATGAGGGATTATTGGTTTATCCAATAAGCCGTGCGAATGTGGTATCCCTGATCAGACTATGTTCCATTTACTGGAGTATCTAAAATGCCCATTTACCTGCACTTCTGATGATACGAACAACGTCTCCGAAGCCACAACAATTGTGGCCACCTGCAGGGCCCAAACAGTAAGGCTTGATTTCTTTCTACGCTGACATCGGTCACCGACATCGGTCGAGCGTACCGGTTCACGTATGACAAAGAAAATTAGCGATAAATCTGTCGCGAACGTCAGCGTTCCTGTACGGTGGCCCTTAGAACATTCTGTTTATTCATACGCGCTACCGACATCAGCGACCGATGTCAACGTAGACAGAAATCAAGCCTTAAGGGGATGCAACTCGACATACATTTTCACTGTTTTTCATACAACTGCTCTTACGCGATTATGACGTTATTACACATTTTGCATTAGATATTTTGGAAACACAGCATCTTGTGGATATTATCTAGGGTTCTATTGAAATCAATTTATAAATCTGTGTAAAACTAATCCAGTAAAGACCTCTGAAAATCTGCTATTTTGCATGAACTTTGACACTACATAATTTACTCAGTCAAAAAATATAACAATAGAAGCCTTGCAAATTTAATCAAGATTCTAACGACATTTTTTTCAAATTTTTTTAAGGATAGAAAAAAACACGTTTTTCCTGGAACAAGTTTTGTAAAATATTCGAGTAAATCATGGAATTACCGAATGCTAACCGAGTTTTCAGGCGTTATCTCTTTTTTTGCTTTGCCTTTTCGTCAAACATCGCGTTAGATTGCGTTAGTATGAAGTAACAAGTATTTAAACCATGCTCGATGTTGACGATAGGCGAATGAAAAAGGACCCTCTTAAATAATGAATAAAGATTCTTGATTACTTACCGCTGTACGTAATGGCGGTTATAAATGACTATCGTCAAAATCAAAATCAAAATAAAAAATATTTTTATTTCACATAGGCCTACATGGGCACTTATAAAACGTCAGAAGCTAGTGCACGGTTCCAAATTGGTCGTTTCCTATGGAGAAGAACCGGCAAGAAACTCCATGGTTACAGTTTTAAAAAAGTGGTTGTTTACAAAATTTTCATATTCTAGTATTAATAGATATTATGTAAGAACAGTGTAGACCAGTCAATATTGTACCCAAAAGCACAATAAAAATAATCATATTAAAAAAAGTGAGTCGCAATAGGATGTAATATAAGAATTCGTGGAGTCTACAGTGTCCTCACATTCACATTATAAAAAGAGGTCTTTTATCACTAAATGGAGTTAGTTTTGGTATATTTATGATCGAGCCATTTATTTTGTCAATAAAGTGGTTATGTACCGCCGATACAAAAAAAGTGCGTATACTTACGAGATGATTATTGGTCGGGACGGCGTGGTGCATGCTCTGGCGCAGAGAGCGAAGGAACTGTCTCTGCGAGGGCTCAGTAGGCTGCCAGCCGGGGTGGCGGCAGGAGAACGCCACCAGAGACAGCTCCGTCTTCCCGCCCTCACCCTGGTCGTACTGAGTGTTACCATTTCCTCCTGAAATGTTTAATAAAATTAATAAGAGATCTAGCAACATAATAAGCCACAGAGTACCCAGACGATTCGGCAGCAACTGCTAGAAATAGCAGATGAAACTTTTCCCATACATTGCTGGCATGTAATTTTTTTTTTCGCCTAAAGTAAAACCTAGGCCATATCTTAAAGGACTGTATGATAAATCAATAGCAAAAAGAATTATGCCTACCAACCGTAACCAAACGAAGTAAGAGATTAGTATATTGTTGTAGTTTGTTATCAGGCATTATTTTTCTTAAATAAAAATACTGTACATCTGATATTTTAAGTTTCCCATTGTTTAATATAGTTTTAGTTTCGGTTTTTATGATGAATATGCATTAAATAGTGTCAATCACTATCACAACACTAAAGTTTATCTTTTCGATTCGTTTACTTATCACTTTTTTTTACTAGTTTTAGTGATGAAAAACTGCGAGTGTGTAAAAATTATAACAGTAATAACCAATTTAATCTATTTTATCAATGGAAACCTCAAATATTACGTATTATATTTCCATTTCATTATAATATAACAAAAATAGGTAACGCCTGACAAAAATATATTAGCAATGCTTCATACGTATCTTCGTTCGGTTACGGTTTAAAAACCTGGTTCTTTTTGCTATTGATTCTTCGTAATGGCCACTAACATTTAACCTTCTGGCGAAAAAAAGTAAGTCATGCCAATAGTTTGCATTGGCCTTTTCCAAACAAATCCAACGTGTTTTAGTTTTAGCAAGAGAGAGAGACGACTAGAACTATCCAGGTTTCATCATAGAATCATGATGGCCCCTGATTATGGCTTCGTGTCAACTAAACTAAACAAATCCATTAACTCAGAAATTTGATTTTTTCCCATCTTTATGGGACCGCAGACCTGAGTATATGGTTTTAATTTCAACTCGATACCTCCACGCGTTCCCGAGATAAAGGGTCTTGACAGACAGACAGAGACGGACGTACAACAAAGTGACCCTACAAGAGTTCCGTTTTTTCCTTTTGAGGTACGGAACCCTAAAAAGAAGTATTATAGTGACAGTACATTCAAGTTGAGAGTTTCGAGAATTTTTTTATGTTAGTTAATTTCTCCCGCTTTAACGAATATCAGTACGTACCTTTTAATTTCCCGGGTGTATGCCAGTCAGGATGGCCATGTCGACGGATGTCCAGCTGAAAACATTAAGTGTCAACCAATGATTAAAAAAAAAAATGTGTAATAATTATTTTGATATATACATAAAAGGAGAAACTGACTGACTGACATATCAACGTACAGTCGAAACTACTGGGACTAGGAGCGTGAAATTTTGCACAAGGTTTCCTTTTATGTATTCCCGAGCACTAAGAGAGGGTTTTCTAAAATTCACTCCCTAAAGGGATGAAGTGGGGGTTCAAAGTTTGTATGCAGAAACCTACTCTCACGCGGGCGAAGCCGCTGGCAGAAGCTAGTTTCATCACATACTTGCGGCATGTCAACTGTAAATATAAGACTCCACAAACACGCGCAACGTCTTTCAATTTTACAACATTTTAGAGCACTGGCAATTGTTCTTGTCAGTCTATAATGTGTCGCATCGCTGAGTAAAGGGTTCTTTTTCTCCATCTAGACATACCTTAGCTGACTTATAGACTTATACGTCATACCTGTGCGAAAGAGCAAACATCACCAATGCCGAGCACGCTGACAGTAAAGTTGCGGTAGAAGTCAACGATGTCGAGAGCACGCGAACGAAGCGAGAACAAGATCAGTGGACACAACAGGGGGCTCAGCAGCTCGAAGATTATGTACACCTGCGAGCAAATTCACAAATGTATGCATTGTAATATCAGAGTAAATTATGTACACCTGTGAGCAAATTCACAAATGTATGCATTGTAATATCAGTAAATTATGTACACCTGTGAGCAAATTCACAAATGTATGCATTGTAATATCAGTAAATTATGTACACCTGTGAGCAAATTCACAAATGTATGCATTGTAATATCAGTAAATTATGTACACCTGTGAGCAAATTCACAAATGTATTCATTGTAATATCAGTAAATTATGTACACCTGTGAGCAAATTCACAAATGTATGCATTGTAATATCAGTAAATTATGTACACCTGTGAGCAAATTCACAAATGTATTCATTGTAATATCAGTAAATTATGTACACCTGTGAGCAAATTCACAAATGTATTCATTGTAATATCAGAGTAAATTATGTACACCTGTGAGCAAATTCACAAATGTATGCATTGTAATATCAGTAAATTATGTACACCTGTGAGCAAATTCACAAATGTATTCATTGTAATATCAGTAAATTATGTACACCTGTGAGCAAATTCACAAATGTATGCATTGTAATATCGGTAAATTATGTACACCTGTGAGCAAATTCACAAATGTATTCATTGTAATATCAGCAAATTATGTACACCTGTGAGCAAATTCACAAATGTATTCATTGTAATATCAGTAAATTATGTACACCTGTGGCAAATTCACAAATTTTAACCAAATTTATGCATTGTAATATCAGAGTAAATTCGTTTTTTAACTAGGTTATGATAGCTCATTTCCAGCTCACTTCACATTGGTTTTCACGAATCAACACCACAATCAATCTATCAAAGGCATCTCTATCTAAGGCATCTATATCTAAATTCCATACATTTTGACAGACACACGTACAAATTCAGTTGCAATGTTGTCATTTCGGCATAAATACGCATACTCTCCGAAATAATACCGATAGAAAACCAACAGACAACACACACAGAGATACATACGGCTCTAAACTGGAAGAGCTGTTGGAAGTGCGCAGCCACATCCTTGGTGTGCGCGCGGCCTCTCCAGGCGGCCGGCAGGTAGTGCACGTGCCCCAGTACTTGCACGAACAACTCCTCGCCTCGCGAGGGGCCCGTGCAGCCCCCGCCTAAACGCTCTTCCTCTCCTATGAGAGCCCTGAAATCGAAACATATTTTAAAGCAAAGCAAATCAAATCAACACCCATATTATAAGTAATTTCTCCACTTAAGGCCTAATTTACACGAACGCGAATTCGTCATTATTTTTTCAGTTTTGTATGTAAGCTTCACGCAGGCGTACACCAAGCGTATAATAACGAATACGTGTCTACGAAGCTACGCGTCTGCGGACAGTAGGCCATACTCAATCTCAACTCATCCTCCCTTGACAATCAATGACTGCATGTTATTTATCGAATGGAGTTTTTTTTTCCATTTCATAGGACTGAGTCAATATACCACAGTGTCTCAAGACGAAAGTCTATGACCAGTGCGTGTTGCCAGTGATGACATATGGCTCCGAAACGTGGTCGCTTACAATGGGCCTCATTAGAAGGCTTAAAGTCACCCAAAGGGCAGTGGAGAGGGCTATGCTCGGAGTTTCCTTGCGTGATCGAATCAGGAATGAGGATATCCGCAGGAGAACCAAGGTTGCCGACATAGCACGAAGAATCGCCAAACTAAAGTGGCAATGGGCAGGGCACATTGCTCGCAGAACAGATGGCCGTTGGGGCCGAAAGGTTCTGGAATGGCGACCACGTACCGGAAGACGTAGCGTTGGAAGGCCTCCTACAAGGTGGACCGATGACTTGGTAACGGTTGCGGGAGTTCGATGGATGCGAGACGCACAGGACCGTTCGCTGTGGCGACGCTTGGGGGAGGCCTATGTCCAGCAGTGGACGTCTTTCGGCTGAAATGATGATGATGATGATGAGGACTGAGTCGAGCAGAGAGGTTTCCTTCAAAAGGACTTAGAGTTAGGGTGTAAAGGCCTCTTCTCACACACGCATTTTCGTATTAAATACGTCTACGCTTGATTGGCCCTGTGTAAGTATGGTACGCATGGACATGCCATGATAATATAACAGTAGACTTTGACGGCAAAAACAAGTGTGTGGACATGAGACCTATGGATAAAATAACATGTCTGGACTTTTAACTTAAACTTTGAAAAAAAATAAAAACTTTTAAGCTATTGATAAGGACAAAAAAAAATACAGTTGTACTTTACATTCGACTCCGGTTCGCATATTACATACAATAATAACCACGAATCGATGCTACTAGTACCAGTTGTTATTTCACTCCAATATTTATTTATTACATATTATTATAAATGATTTATTTGATTTAGACGAACAATGTTAGTAGGTATATAAATACCTACTCCAAAATTTTGGATTTTTTAAATATATACAATGTCAAAACACCTAGACCCTAGAGTCGAAGAGGGAACGCATTTTCGACGTAGCTTTTCAGAAACATGGCCACTTTACGAAGAAATTCATAGTCATAGTCATAGTCGGCCTTATAATGTTCCCACTGTTGGGACTCAGGCCTCCTCTCTAGGAGAGGGAATGGGCCGTAATCCACCACGCGGGCCCAGTGCGGGTTGGTGGATGTCACATATCTTCGAATTTTTGGTTCTAGGACGTGCCGGTTTCCTCACGATGTTTTCCTTCACCGTTTTGAGAGCAGTGGTGATGAAATAAATTACACAAAGTAATGCGCCTGGCTGGGTTTGAACCCGCAACCTACAACTCGTAAGTCGGTGCCGTTACTACTCGGCCACCACTGCTCTCGAAGAAATTAATTTTCTTAACTCAATAAGTTCAAGAAACTGTGATAAAAATGAGATTTAAATTATGAGGTAATTAAACTATCATCACGTTTGCATATTAGGAATCTGAAAACAAGCGAGGTGATACGATATAATGGATGATTGATATGATTGGAACTAGAATGGTGGTAGAAGAGTTGAGTGATAACATAATATCAATATAATTATGATTCCGTCTATATAAGGTACAGTTGACGAACTAGCACGATAACAAAGATCGGTAAACCTACATTGGCCTCGTTATGGATCGATAATTCTACATAACAAACCTAGTTTCGGGGATTATTTACAAATCGTAAAATTTACCCAATAATTATGATAAGGACTAATTCTGACACTAAAGAACAGAAATCATGACTATGACTTATAATAAAGCAGAGATGGTAAAAAAAAAATACAAAATTGATAAGCATAGTCCACTACTATGCCTCGTTTAAAGTTTGAAAAACTGGAAAAACAAAACTCTAAAACGATTCAAATGGAATATTACGCAGCTTACAAAAACAGATTTTTACAAATTGCCGCTCATTACAGCAAAAACTTCAAGAACGAATAAAGCAATAGTTATTGATGAAGTCAAAGTGGCTCCTGACACAAGGTGCAGTGTTGGGTGAACGGAGCGAAAGCAAAGTTAGGTTTGTGCAACCGCCATAGGTGTGTGATGGAAACCTGCACATATTCAAGCGCCCACATGGCAGAACCGTAAGACATATAAAACCAACACATTACAGCCTAAATATTAAAAACCAACAGTTTTGATAAATTGAGATCCGGTTTTAAAAGATTCACAATAAGCCATTGCTGATTTCCGTCATTTAAACTAAAAAATAAATCTTACATAATGTCTTCCGACGGAGTCCCGCGCCGATAAACAATGGTCAACGGGATCATTTAACTTGCTTCGTTGTTGGGACCTTTTGAAATAATTTATTGGCATTTGTTTAACAATTGTGAACGTTCTAAAGCAAGTGGACATCGACCATAAGCCACAAAAGGTTTGGGACAAAAAAATAAGCTTAGTACGACACTGATGTTCCAAAACAAAAAAGTAACACAAAAGCATAACAATAAATTAACATGAGACGGTTTAAAAAAAACGTAGGTAAGAACGACTGATCACAAAACATCCATTATGTCAACACGTTGTATTTAATTGTACGCATTGCATCCCCAAAGTGAATATCAGTCAACCGATTACAGCAAACGCCGCCGCGCCGTAAGTTTACAATAAATCTCGCGAGATTATAAACACTCGTAAAATTGGGAACTTGGGATTTTTTAGCTGTACAGACGGAGATGATACCCACTATGAGAAGTAAACATCTACTATAAAGTGAATACCTACTTAAAATGCGGAATACTACTGATTCTGTTTTCGCAGTTAAGAATAACAACAAACCTGCTGAAATTTGTTCGACAGAAAATTGGCGTGCTTAAAACTTTGCGACAAACTTTGTCTCAAATAACAAAAACATTTTAGATGCAAACACGTCGAATTGCAATCACGTAGGTATCGGCAGGTGTGTTGCAACGCCACAACACCAATTTCAAAGTCTATTTGTACTCTAGAACGTTGCACAAGCTGTTTAGTTGGATGATGAAGGGGCGAGAGTATTATTTATTTTATTTACATGAATTAAAAACCATGAGCATCGATCTAAAATACAATCCGTACAAAATGAGTACAGCATAACACACGTCATTAGTAAACAAACCAATCGTGTAATTGCAAATTACTGCAAGAAATAAAGTTATTAATGTGACAACCTACTGGACCCAAATTACATAAACAGTTAACAACGGACTCGAAAAGAAAGAGGGCAAACTGTTTTTATTGACGTATGTTTAACAACTCGCGTAAGCAGGAACATGACATGAGGCTGACAAGAGATACTCACCTGGCCCCGGCCAGAACACAGCCGAGAATAGTAATGATGCTGAGTACGTGTTCAACTGTGAGCACATCTTCGTCGTACACCGACAACACGACGAGTACGCCCAAAACACTTGCAGATAGGAATACCACGTTCCTGAAACATGACATCAAAATAATAAGAAATCATATACTAGCTTCTAACTACGTCATAGAAAGAAACCTTGTGCAAAATTTCACGTTCCTAGTCCCAGTAGTTTCAGTTGTGCGTTGATAAATGTCAGTCAGTCAGTTTCTCCTTTTATATATAGAGATATAAAAGCGAAATACCAATCACAGATTAATCACAAAATCTCAGAAACTTCTAACACCTACAAACTTAAAATTTGGCAGGTAGGTTCCTTATAGGGTGTAGACATCCGCTAAGAACGGATTTTATGAAACTCCACCCCTAAGGGGGTAAAACGGGGGTTGGAAACTTGTATCGAGAAACCGACTTTCACGCGGGCGAAGTCTCTGGCAGAAGCTAGTTATATAGTATGGGCTATTTCATCAGACTTTCAATAGTAAGACGCTCTGAGAGTATTGACGAATTTAATTATTATAATTCCGTAATTATAATATAATATAATATTCCACAACTATCACACAATGTCGTCTAGTCCCAAGCTAAGCAGAGCTTGTGTTATGAGTACTAGACAACTGATAAACATACTTATATATCTCTAAATACATACATATTATAGATAAATTACGCCCAGACACAGTACAAATGATCGTGCTCATCACACAAACAATTGTCCTGGGTGGGAATCGAACCCACGACCTCCAGCATAGCTGTCAGGGCCACTAACCACTAGACCAACAGGCCATTCAAAATTAAATATGTATTACGCCCACCAATCATATTTTAATCTGATTAACTCTGTAATAGTTAATTCTAGCTGTGGAAGGGGCCTGGTGACCTGTAACACAAGGTTTTTCCGAAAACAGGCACCAGTCTCTCAGAAAGGTGGAATACAGCTGAGACATTGTCTTGTCAAAATTAACTTTGTGAAGAGAGAATAAATGGCAATTATTATTATTATTATTATTATTATATACATACACTACATACAACTTGAGTCTGACTTGCAAAATGCCAAAAATATTAGATTTGTATTTTCTAACTTTCAGCACTCAGGCATCCTTAATAGAAATTTATAATAATAAAATAATATAAAATACTAGCTTCTGCCAGCGGCTTCACCCGCTTGAAAATAGGTTTCTCTATTCAAAATTTGGACCCCCGTTTCATCCCTATAGGAGGTGAATTTTACAAAATCCTCTCTTAGTGCTCGCCTACGTCATAAAAGGAAACCTTGTGCAAAATTTCACCCAATCATAGTAGTTTCGGCTGTGGGTTGATATGTCAGTCAGTCAGTTTCTCCTTTTATAATATAGATGACAAATTTGAGTATAGGGCCCATTTCCACGCACGACGTCGTTAACCGCGCGATATGTCTAAAGTGGAGTTTGGTAGGACTAGAAATGGCGAAATGTTGACGGAATAGCGGTCAAGGCCGGGTCATACAAATCAAGGACGTCCAAAAGTGCATTAGGTCGGCGATATTGGCAAAGTTGTAAGAAACACCTGGATGGGAGACAGACAAAACTGGAAAAGGAATGGAGGTGTATAGGCCAGTGGGGGGTGATTCCGAGCTGATATGACGATGATGGCGATATGTTATGGGAATATATTCTTTGGCAGACTGAACGCAATATTACTTATATTAAATTATATAAATCTAGAGTTATTTAGCACAAAGACCTTCTGGAAATTAGACCAAATAACCATTCATTCAAGCCTTTTTGCCGTGCTATTACTCTTAATTCGTCAAAATATTTTGGTATTTGTACAAACAAGTGTTTTAATTTATTTAGTACAAATACCTTTTACCAGGAAAAAGATAATGATAGAGTAGGTCATATTGGTCGGACTAAATTTAATTCAAACTGATACAAAAATGAACGAAAAAGAACGGGAAAAACACAAGTCTGTTTTTCAGCAATAATAAGCTGTTGCATATAAAACAATGCGCACGCCAAAGTCATCGATAGAGATAAAGCTAGATGCGCAATACACATTACGACAGTCAGTCTGTATTGTTATAAATCAGCAATGGAATAAGTGCCAAATCGCATGAGTTTTATTTTTGTCAAAACTAAATTTGCGACGTAAAATTAGCAGGGCATTGTTTACGCAATATCTTTTGCTAAATAAATACTTCAGCATAGTTACTGTAATGACATGATTAGAATACTTGCTACTTTAATACGTAGTAATTACGTAGTTAGTGCACATTCCAATATAATGTGCTAAGTACTGATTTTTTGCGGTCAGCTGCATGACTGCATTAAAACCTAAAACATTTGCTTTGAAATTTTAATATAAGTATCGTAATACTGTGACCTACGAGCCACCTTAGCTCTATTCCAGTTCATATTTGCACACTGCAATAAACTAAATCTAAATTGCTACTATGTGTTATTTTAAGATAACACTAATGACCCGCCTCGACTTCGCACGGGCGCAAATTATACAAATAAACCATCCTCGCTTATTGATCTTTGTACTAGTGAAAAATGTATCAAAATCTGTTGCGTAGGTTAGGTGTGTGGATGAACAGACACAGAAACCTACTTTGATTTATACTGAGTAGACGATAAAGATTTCTAAATATTGTTTACAGTCTATGTCGCTAGAATACATTAGAGTCGGTATCAATAATATGAATCACAACTGCGTATGATGATAAACAATCTAGACAGCTTCTTTGAATAAGTTAATCTTTAATTATTTATTTTGTTTGTTGCGAAACCACAAGCGAGTTGTGTAATTCGCTTTTGGTGACAAAGCGAAGTGCCCGGAAGTTTTGGAGCAACCATGGTTCCATTCATCAGCCTATAATGGTCCCACAGCTGGGATTTATGATTTATCCCTCTTCTCTGTAACAGGGTACTCGGGTTATAAAATTTTTCAGGCTTGTTACTTACCACTATTAAAGTTTGGTTATTTAATCAGAAAATTCTTACTTGGCAATAACAGTTGTGATGGGTGATGAGAAGCTTCCGAGGTATTTGGTAGCTGGTTTGTGAGCTCTGTTGAGTCTGTCCCTTAGCTCATGTTCCAATTCGTTGAAATGACGTAGCGTGATGCGGGCGTACAACGACCATGTTCGTAGGCCAAGGGACGCGGGCGAACGTTTTATCAGCTGGAATATCACACACATTATTGAACAAGGAGAACTTTAGGTTACATTAGCTTTTAGAATGAAATCAATATTACACATAATAAACCGTTTTCAAAATCTAGTAATTTAATAAAAGACTGGAGAGTATTGAGCAGAAATAAAATTGGATGCTTGTTCTGCGGTCTCAGCAAAAAGGCAGTCAGTGATAGCGTGACGGTAAACAGGATAGAACGGAAGAAAAAACGTGTTGCGCTGCACCCTAGTAACAACGGACAAGGGCAGGAAGATGATCTAATAATTTAACAAAATTGTGACATTGTAAAGAAACGAACACCGTATCTAGTTGTAAAATAGATATTACTCTACATGTGAACAGGGTTCCTAACAACATATTAATGGTATCCACGTGAAATTACGGAATTTGACATTGCATTTTTTCTGCCTGTTGTGTTGCTATGATTTTCTGACGCGGCGCGGTCTTATAAAAAATAGCAAATAATCATGTATCTTTGTAAATTTACATATTTTATGTAAATTTACATAGATAGAAATTTATTGAGCTCGTGGTTTGCGCAGATAGCATTAATAGACAAATGCTTTGCAAAACACACATCAAAGCCAGTATGAATGAATAAATAAATTTGGTAGTTTTTGTATATACTACAAAACAAGAAGAAATGAGCTTTGTTTAAGAATTTGTTGATGTTTATTAATATTTAAAAATTAAAACGTTAATTTTAAAGGTCAGGGTAATCATTAGTTTCTCTCTGTCCCAATATGAAAAAGGTGATCAGTCATGTTTATATAGTTCATATTTTAAGTATATGAACTATATAAACATAGACTAATCAGTCTATGTTTCAACCATATTACATGTTTATAGCTCACTAACGAGGTCTTCTTCTCCTTTCGATTCGATAGTAAACGCGTTAAACTGCTTGGGCCCTGTGGTACCCATACACCTGCACTTTAGAGGATTTGATGAGTGCCACCGATGCTGCTATTAACGTAGCCACCTACTATCTAGCTTGTGTTTACTTTGCTATAAATCAATTAGGCAGCGTAGGGTAGGTAGGAAGGCAGCGTAGGGTAGGTAGGCAGGGTAGGGTCGGTAGGGTAGGTAGTCAGTTGACGGGAGCAACGCCGCGGATTTTTAGCTTTTGCTAGTTAATTATAAAGATATGAATTATAAAAACCAAAAGACAACATTGAACAATACAATAGTTAATTATATAAAATAATTTCTAAAGGGGTACCTATACTACGTTTAAATGGAATCGTACCTCAGCATAATTGAAGAAGAAGTAGAGTATCTGCCATGCCTGTATAAGAGGCGAGAGCAGTAAGTTCACGACGGCCAGCCATAGTATCTGTCTCTCAAGCTGGCGAGCGAGCAACATTCGTTTTGAATGATCCTTGTAACACGCACGCAACTGCCAGCAATTCTCCCAAGGACTCCATGGACTGTCTGTTTATGGAACACACACATGTTTTATAATCCTTGTTATTAGGGCTCGTACACAAAACTGCGATGCGACGTCGCATCGCAAAAATGTGCGAGCTCCCTCTACGCTACGCTACGCTAATTTTCTGCGTTGCGAATTCGCATCGCATCGCATCGCAGTTTTGTGTACGAGCCCTTATAACATTGGCACATAAGGTACTCTGGCAAATGCTGACATAATTATGAGTACATATTTTTTATTATTGTTTTTTTTTAAACATTGCCCGACACCAACAATTATTCATACATAAGGTACTCTGGCAAATGCTGACATATGAGTAAGTATTTTATTATTACTGCTTTTTTTTAAAAAAAAAAACTTTGCCCGGCACTAAGAATTATTCGCGTAGCGTGGGTTCGTTCACAAACATGTTAATTCACATACACAAGACACCCAGTCCCGGAAAAGGGGGGTTACCATGACGTTCAAAGTAAGATTGTTTCATTCTTATTTCAGTGTGGGTAAGAGACAGAGCTATATAGGTTATCTAGCGCCATCTCTTACCCACACTGGAAATAAGAATGAAACAATCTTACTTTAAACGTCATGGTACAGGTCCAGCTGTCTGTAAGCCATAAAAAAAACTTTTTACAAAAAAAATACAACCGACTTCAAAGTAAAAAAAAACACTGAAAAGTGCAAAATAACTTTAATTTCGGAAGTCGGTGTTTCTATAATAGTTTTGTCTCTTCGTTATTTAACACCGACTTCCGAAATTAAAGTTATTTTGCACTTTTCAGTGTTTTTTTTTTACTTTAAAGTCGGTTGTATTTTTTTTGTAAAAAGTTTTTTATTTTACACTTTTTAGTTACGGTACCACCACTAAAAAGTACCCCTCAGCAAAACTTAAATACCTTATAGCCAGAGTGCATCTCATGACAATTCTAATAATCTCAAACACGGTTAGATTACATTAATTTATTACAGAGTTCCGGTGCCTAACTTCAGGCTTCATCATCAGATCAGTTCGATATATTCCCCCTCTACTTTCAGTCAGTCATCGACTACACGTATAAACAAAGCAATTTTGCTTGTTACGACGGTTCTACTGTGATCCTATGAGGAGTTCTGTTCCATATCTTCGAATTTCATGATCAGATCATAACAATATTTCTATGGGACCAACTCGGAAGCATAATCATTCAAACAAAAAAAAAAATTTTCAAAATCGGTCCACCATTGACCGAGAAATCGGTGAACATACATAAAAAAAAAACATACATTCAACCGAACATATAACCTCCTCCTTTTTGAAGTCGGTTAAAAATGTTTATTCCGTGCGGGAATCGAACCCACGACACGTATTACAGGAGCCAATCGCTAAACCACTGCGTCAACCGTGCCATCTAATTTGTTGTGTATTTTATTTCAAATGGAACATTACAAAACTACAAAAATATAACACAAGCTAATAAAGGTAATCTATAAAATATAAATGTACTCAGCACAGGAAAATGTATTCCAAATAAAGGAATGCAATGGTTTTATACACAATCATAAAAGTAACGCCAGCAAATAAACATTATTTAAAAAAATGCTGTAGTTAAAAAGATCCTTTTCCACTCGCCTATTGTCAACATCGAGCATGGTTTAAAAGCTTGTTACTTCATCTAACGCAATCCAACGCGATGTATGATGAAGAGACAATGCAAAAAAAAAGAGAGATAACGCCTGAAAACTTTGTGGGCATTCGGTAATTCCGTGATTTACTCGAATATTTCACAAAACTTGTTCCAGGAAATAAGTGTTTTTTTTTTTAACCCTTAAAAGTTTTTTAGGAAAATTGTCATCATTCAGAATCTCGATTAAATGGGCAAGGCTTCTATTGATGTACTTTTTATATTTTTAATATATATAAGTACATTATGGAGGGCCAAAGTTCACGTAAAACAGCAGATTTTCAGAGGTCTTTACTAGATTAGTTTTATACAAATTTATGTTTTGATTTCTATAAAGCCTAGAAAATATCCACAAGATCACTGTGTATCCAAAATATCTAGAGAAATATGTGTAATAACATCACAATCACGTGATCAGAGATTCGAGAAGTTGTATGAAAATGTACCTCGAAAAAGTCGCTCTTAATATAGAAAAACAGAGGCGCATTTGTTTTGCTTTGCTATGACATTAAAAATAAAATTAAAGTCTTTTGACTAAGCATAAGCTAACGCAAGGCAGCCAGTACTAAAGAAAACGTCATACTTACAAAATAACAAAAATTCTAAGTTCCATTTCAAGCCCCGAGATAAATAGTGAAAATCACCAATACAAGGCACACGTATTTGCAGAGGCAGTAAGTTTTTGTTGACCATTGCCACCATATAATTTGTAAATCTGTAAGAATATAAAAATTGTTTACATCATTACACTTTTATTGTACCATATAAGGGCCGCAGCTCCACGTCCAAGTGCATATTTTGTGTAACTCTGATAGATTTTTTTCTTTTTGCCAAGCTGTCTGTTTCCTCATCTATATATATAAAAGAAAGTCGTGTTAGTTACACTATTTATAACTCAAGAACGGCTGAACCGATTTGGCTGAAAGTTGGTGGGGAGGTAGCTTAGAACCAGGAGACGGACATAGGATACTTTTTTTTGAGTAGTGTAGAGTAGGGTAGAGTAAGTAGGGTAGAGTAGGGTAGAGTAAGGTAGAGTAGGATAGAGTTGGGTAGAGTAGGATATAGTAGTCAGTTGACGGGAGCGAAGCCGCGGGCAAAAGCTAGTCTATATATATAAAAGAAAGTCGTGTTAGTTACACTATTTATAACTCAAGAACGGCTGAACCGATTTGACTGAAAGTTGGTGGGGAGGTAGCTTAGAACCAGGAGACGGACATAGGATACTTTTTTTCTTTTTTTTTTTAGTATGTTAGAGTAGGGTAGAGTAGGGTAGAGTAGGATAGAGTACGGTAGAGTAGGGTAGAGTAGGGTAGAGTAAGGTAGAGTAGGATAGAGTTGGGTAGAGTAGGATATAGTAGTCAGTTGACGGGAGCGAAGCCTCGGGCAAAAGCTAGTACATGATATTAATAGTATGCTGTGTCCATTGTCCAAACTTAGAAAAAAAGATATCACATAAATGTTCTCATTTAAAATTAAATTAATTACTCACAAGTCATAATTTACATTTTAACTTGAGAAGAAAGAAGTATGTGTACAGCTGTGGACTCAGATATGTCATGCTTTTTGGTTGAATCGTTTTTTTTTTTGAGGTGGAAAATCATCAAATGACTTCTCCTGCTCTATGGTTGAGAGAGAGGGAGTGTCAGACTTTTACTGACTAAAATCCACCCATGTTTCTTCATTTGCCTTTTACGTTCTAGGGCCACAGTAACTCTTTCATATGTTCTCACTTTAATTTAGAGTGTGAATATGCATGCAGAAGTCTATTTATCAAACTGATATACATTATAAATGTTCTTCAACAATATAGAATGTAGTAAACAAACTCTTGAAATGTTAAACAGAGATAAAAGCAGAACAAGTTGGTTGGATATTGCACCCAAACATAAATAACTGTACATACTAAATGCATTATAAGTAGTATGTTGATCTGTAGAGATGTATTGTTGATCTCAAAACAGAACAGTGAACACAATCTGGGTCATGACTCTACAGGGTTACTGGTAACTCAATGTACATCATTATGAGACAGTGTGAAAAATTAAGCACATAAGGATTTCTTTTTCTCAAGAATTCCTTACCAAATATAATTTTTCTTTAAAACAACTAATTAAAATCTTAGTTTTTCTCGAAATCTATGAGTTTCCCAGTCCCATTTAAACTGGGCAGCCTTCTGAGTCACATCTATGATCTATAATATGTATTTAGAAATTGTTTATCAGTTGTCTAGTACTCATAGCACAAGCTCTGCTTAATTTGGGACTAGATGGCACTGTGTGAAAGTTGTAGAATATTATTATTTATGGATGTATGTGTTATTTTAAAACATTTATTTTGCCAGCTCCATGTAACATGAGATATGGGCAGAGAAATTAAATTGGTTTTCTTTGCAATTAACCATTTTTAACAACAGCCACTGGTGAATTTCTCACCTGTTGCATGCCTAAATTGTGTGATTGCCTAATTTATACAAACATAATGTGCTCCATAAATTATTTGTAGCTATCGCAGATTTTTTCAGTTATAAGGTATGTAATATAATAAAGTACCTGAGTATTCGATGGTATATGTCTAATTCGTTGATCTCTTGTTTATGGACACACATGTGGTGTTCTGGCTGTGCTTCTCTTACTCTATCCTGTATCGTAGACCAGTTAATCCAAACCAAGTCACTCTGAAATACACAGTCGGCTAATTATAAAGTAATTGCATAGTTCAATATGTACTATTGTTTTATTTCTTAGTGAGTGCAGAAAAAAATACAGGAACACAATTTATTTACTCACCTCTTTGATTTTTAATGCATTATTATAAAATAATTTAGTGTCATAGGCATAATATAAATGGTATATTGATATCACTAGCCTCATCAACCAAATAACTGCACACAATGTGATGAGACACCACCTAAAATAAGTACATTAGTTTTACAATTACATGACATGTGCATAGGTAGGATATGCAATGAATTCACAAGAGAATTCAGATTATTTATTAAAAATATATATTTTATATATTTATAGAACAGAAATTTATATGCAGATTGTCAACACCTGAGTCACACAATAATTAAATAATTGAAATTAAAAAAACAGTATACTTAGACTAGCAAGTCTAAGTCTAATATATACTTAGACTTAGACTAGCAAGTCTAAGTATACTGTACACCTAGCAAGGTGGGTAGGTACTATCCATGAACACAAGTCAACAATAGCTAAGTATAACTAAAACCCAGGAGGCGGGTTGTGAGCACATATCTTTTCACAACATTTTAAATACTAGTGCAACAACTTAGTTAACCTGGACCGGCATAAACCTGATAAACCAGCATATTATATGCTGCACATATAGGTTGCCCAGGTTTATCCGCTCTGCTACATTATACAGATAAAAACAGATTTTTTGTTTTAGTCATTTGGTTAGCAAATAAAAAGATCTGATAAATCTGAACAGATAATACAGGAGCACAGAAGTTATAAATAGGGCTGGGCTACCCCACTCCTGGGTAAAAGCTTTGGGAATGTCATGAAAAATTGTCATTCTCAAAGAATCTCTGATATTTAGCTACTCACCATTTCCAAGCAACACTCTGCACACACACTGCAGGAGCCAATATAACATCATTTAAGCTAAGTTTTTCACTTCTGTTGGCATTAGGATCAGTCCTAAATAATCTTGGATAATTTACACAATACACCAAAAATGTGGAAAACCACACTATGAAAATAAATTGCAACAAATAAAATAAGTCAGATATTATCATTGGGCAAAATCCACCACGAACATAGTATCTGTACATTCTTGTAAAAAATGAGTCTAGATCCTCTATATGAGTCCATCCTCCTGAAAAAAAAAATACCATGCTTTAATGTAAGAAAGTTTTTATTTTTCTTTTGGCACTAGACTTAGTTAGAGGAAAACATTGTAATATTTAAGGCATCTGAATTGATGATACAGCAAATTATTAATGTCCTTGCACACAAAAATAACACGCCTAAATTTTTTTTCTAACATAAATTGAACACGAGACAATGAACAAAGACTCATAAAGGAAACAACATGTCTTTTGCTTGCTTACCTTTGTTTTTGGGCACTTTATGGATGATAACATTGTTGGCATCCTCATGCTCGTGGTCCAGGGTAACAAAAGTTGGAGCTGCATTCGTGGTCTCCGCCAGTGCCGCCAGTGGCGGAGTTAATTCGTTGTCAAGTGCGCTGTAGGTAACATCGCGTTTCCCAAAATGTGCCATATTAAATTCTGAGAAAAACAATAAAAGTGCACGTTTCTACGCCTTAACACAATACATAGAGGCCATTTACTATCCAGACATTCTTGACTTTGTCCCAGAAACGTAAAAAATAACTGAACAACACAATCAACTTTGAAATTCATGCAAATGATTTTTGTTAATGCAATTTTGTAACAGTTACTAATTATTTTTAGTTTGTTTCATTGCTTTTTTATACAATTAATATAATAAGTTCAAGGATACAAAGAATTTTGTAAGTCCCTAACAATAAAGAAATTAAACACTTCAGAAATGACGAAAATAAACCACGAATGACAGCCTATTGAACTAAATTTTCTCAAACAAACTATTGGTTCGATTTCACGCAGAATTATAAGAACCACAGATTGCATATAAAATGTCTGTCATGTAGTAGTCAAAGAGTACGTAATTAAAGCAGTATGCTCTAAAAGAACCTTTCTTACAGTCGGGCAAAAAAAGAACTGCATTTTAAAATTACCTACACAAAATAATCTTTTTCTGGTCAACTTATGCATCGGCCACTAGTAAAAAGTGGTTTAAAGATGTGAATTTTGACTGTAATCGAATATCGCTGGATCGCTACTAAAATATCAACAGACAGCTATTACAAATTTAAAACATTATTCTAAATGTATAAACGTTTACTTTAATGCTATCGTAAAACTCGTATTTATACTTACATACCTATAATACGGCCGCGGCCGACGTATCTTGGCGAGCCCGAACTTTGCGCAGAAGGCTGCGCACACGAACGTTTTTTAGGAACCAAATGGTGGCATCAGGCATGAGACGACGTGCACGGGGCGGAGGTCTAGGCTAGAGGTTGACTCTATGTAAACACAATCGACCCTTTATTCAATCAAATATTGCAATCGATTTTTATTGATTTGGAATTTATTAATTTTTGTTTATATGAGATATTGAACGAAATAGATTTACAAACATAGTGAATGTTATTGTTAGTAAACGAGATTTCGACTTTAATGAAAAAAAAAAACTAATATAATTTTATTTTCTTGGTTGAAAGACATGATTCAGTTAAATATCATTTATAAACGATTACTAGATTAACGACTGTTTGAGAATATTTTAAACCTCCATAGAAAACTGAATATAAATATTTTTTTATAACTTAACTTAAATCGATTTGAAAAAAAATCGATTAAACCACCGACCCCGACACGCGTATTGGACCTCTCTCTTCGGTAACTTCGTAAAGCTTCGTACTTATTCGGCAATGTTCGGTACGCAGTAATATGTCTCACTGACACGTCAGCATTGGTGTTATTTTCGTATCGCTGTCTCTGTCTTGAGCACAGGCGCGGGCGGTGACAAATAATTTCGTTGGTTTTTAATTTTTATTATTATTATATTGTTAAGTTTTTTGTGTAGTGTTAGATTTGTTTCTTTAATTGATAACTTATTTTTGTAGCTTTCTGTCTCAAAGTGTTTTAATATTTATTTTATTTTTACTTGGTCCCTGTATAGTAAATTTTTATTCATATTTTGGTTAAATAAAAAAAATGTTAATAACAGTTTTTTTTACGATTGTACATGCGCTAAAGTTCGCAGAGCCTATGTTAAGGCTCGCCAAGTTACGTCGACCGTACTGTACCCCCTGTAATGTCTTTTTGCGCAACTACTTGTTGTCTGAAAGGGTGCGACCGGCCGAATTCGCGGGATTTTTCCACGTTCACTAAAACTACGATGTCTCAGAAATTGCGCAACGTAGCTCTAAAAAGCTTATGTTATTGAAATTATTGTAAAACTAGCTTCAGCCAGTAGGTTTCTCCATACAAAGTTTGGACCCCCACCTAATTATTAAAAATCCTCTCTTAGCGCTCGCCAATGTCATAAAAGGAAGCCTTGTGCAAAATTTCACGCTCCTATTCCCAACAGTTTCGGCTGTGCGTTGATATGTCAGTCAATCAGTTTCCCCTTTTATGTATGTTTTATGGCTCCTCAATCTATACGGACATTATATACTAGCTTCTGCCAGCGACTTTAGCCGCGTGAAAGTAGGTTTTTCTTTACAAACTTTGGTCCCCTATTTCATCCTTTAGGAGGTGAATTTTGGAAAATCTCTTAGTGCTCGCCTAAGTCATAAAAGTAAACCTTGTGCAAAATTTCATATTCCTAATCCCAATAGTTTCGACTGTGCGTTGATATACGACAGTCAATCTGTTTCTGCTTTTAATAATTATATATAGATATATAGATTAACCGACTTCAAAAAGAAGGAGGTTCTATGTTTTGCTATATTATGTATGTTCACTGATTTCTCGGTCAATGTTGTGGACCGATTTTGAATTTTTTAAACATTTATTGTTAATTCGAAGTTGTGATAACACATTCGCGCTCGCCATTCGCCTCGCTATTCGCCTCGCTATTGGCTTCGCCGTTCGCTTTCCCATTTGCCTCACCATTTGCCTTGCCCTTCGCCTCGTTGTTCGATGAAACAATCATGTATCCGATACCATCGCGAATTTCGAGTATCGTATTGTTAACACATTCGCCCTCGTGATCCGCCCCGTCGCCGCGTCGCACGTTGGGCTCAAGATTGGCTTTCATAGACTTAAGGGCCATCTCCACGAGCGAGAGACTTGCGACGGGTCCGTGAATCTATCGTCGAGTAGTCTCCACGAACGCGAATAATCACTATTCCGCCAGAGTATTGTCGCGACTCGTAACGGTATTGTCGCGTGTCCGCGATGACTCGCTACGGAATCACCCCGTTTCCGCGACGAGGCGTTGTGCAATACTTTTTTTTATTCCGGTACTCTGGCAATGATGTGCACATCGTAAAGTGCAGGTCTCTCCCTCACTTCAAGTATAAAATTTTCAACGACAAACATTGTTTATTGTTTAAAAAAAACTTGTCAATACGTAACGTCCTTGTTTGACAGACAAGCACCGCAGAAATGCGTTTTGACAGCGTTTTCGTCGCTCTAGCTGGGAGAGCACCACGTTACCTGGCGAGCGCGCGGCGGGCCCGCAGCCAGTAGCGACAGGCGCGCAGTGATACGATGATGATTCGCTCGCACTTAGAAAGAAAGAAAGAAAAACTGTTTATTCGCGCGAAATGACGCAATCCTTAAACTAGCTAACAAACTTAGCCACTCGTCGCATCGCCGCGATAACATCGCTGTGTGTAGAACTTCTAGGAGAGTGTATAGAAATACGTGCCACGACGATAATATCGCACGATTCTCTCGCTCGTGGAGTTGGCCCATTAGGGATTTCAAATTGCAAGTTCCGGTTTTTGGGGTTTCTTGCCCGTGTTACTACCAACGCTACTACCAGTAGTAATACTGTTAATTTTATTTAATTTCTTACTACTACCTCTTTCACCATTTATACTTCCTCCAACTTGCAAGTAAAACTTCTTTGTTAAATGGTGCCCTTGATAATTGATACGTGAGGTGGTCGAAATGTGGGATATAGACTCTGCGATCATATCATATATCAGCGATTATATCATATCATCAGGCTAAATAACCACGAGCCTAGACTAACATCTTAGGAAGCTCTCAGCGGCTAGCGGCTGGATAGAAGTAGAAGAGGTTCTTATCCTCTTTCGTTCCCGATACAGGTGAGGTAGGAGCTCATCATCATTTCAGCCGAAAAACGTCCACTGTTAGACATAGGCCTCCCTTAAGTGTCGCCACAATGGGGTGGGATACTATTTTATTTATTTAAATATTCAAAAATATAATTAGAAGAATTCTTGTCTCTTGGCCGGCTGTAGTAAACACTGACAAGAAACAGAACAACCTCTCTCTTGCCTTTTGGCTGGCTTGAGTGGAGATTCGCAAGAGCAAATGTACTGAGGAGAAGGATGTATTATCCAGTAAGGTGCTGGTTGAAATATAACAAGTGATCGAATTGCTTGGAATCAAGTCTCAAGTTCCTAAACATGCACTAGTTCCATATTAAAACTTTTTTTTAAACTAGGTAGAAATATCGTTTTTATTTTAACTCCATTGTTCTTACCGTTACGGCTAGTGCAAGCCCAATCTTATGTAGTTTTTTGATAAATACGGCGCCATCGATCGAAAATTCGAAACGTGCATCCCAGTATGGTTACGGTCCTTCTCCACGAATGCGTCGTCTGTACGATTCAGAATTCAATTTAGTGTAGTGTGATCATCTAGCTAACAACTTTGCTTCCTAACTGTTCCTAAATCGGTTTCCTAAAAATTGAATAGTTTAATAAGCTTATAAGAGCTACTGAATTTGATATCTAGATTTAAATTGTGTTATGGGTACTAGGATTATCACGCTATATAAACATTATACGAAAGTTAAATCAGCCGGCAGAATAGTCAAAACCCAAAATATCAAAAATAAGTACCGCTCTTTTTGTGCGAGTGTGGTGCATGTAGAGTGGTGACTTTGTGAGGTTTTGTAATAATTGTTTGTGCACAGAGGAGTATTTATGTTTATGATTTCGTTCAGTTTCGTCATGGATCTCTGACCAAGAATCTTTTATACTATCTGGATTGATGTAATGTATCGATGAGTACGATTGAAAAGGGTATGTTATCTCTTTCTACTAGTGTGTCCATAGACTTGTTCGTAAAATGGACAATTCTGTTGTAAAGAGGTCGAAGATATTATTAATTCACTTATATGTTTAAAAACGATTACTTAATATGTATCGATTGTTCCCAATATGCTAACCAAGAGAACAACAGGAGTTTTCTTAGTTATGCAGATGGTTAGAAAATATCAAATTTCTATATACAAGGTGGTGCAAAATTAATCATCCATGTTTGGTTTTGTATAACTTTTTTACTAATAAAAAAAATATTTTTGAGTGATGGAAATCTATGTCAGGACCTGTAAATTTTTTTTGTTAAGTGAAAAAGATGATATCCGTCCAGTCACCAGAGTCGATACACATTTGTGCCCATTTTATCGCATTTTCCATAACTTTCCGCAAGATTTCCGGTGATAACTGTTCGCATTCCTGTCCAATATTCTCTATAAAGGCTGCGATTGTTTGAGGCTTCTTGGCATAAACCTGCGACTTTAAGTAGCCTCAGAGAAAGAAGTCTGGGACGGTTATTTAGGACGATCTTATTGGCCCTGCAAAATTGCCAAAAAGGGAGATTACGCGACCAGGAAATGCATCCTTCACAATATCTATTCTGGCTCGTGCTGTGTGTGAGGTTGCACAGTGTTGTTAAAACCACGTGTTCACCAAGCCCCTCTCCTCCAATTTCAACAGTAAGAAGTCGAAGTCTGTCCCTAAAATTCGCTGTAGGGCGGACCCTACAGCGAATCTGGAATGAATGAATCCGGATCTGGTGATGCCCAATTACGTGATCTGTGTTGGTTGATGTTTTTTCGTTCTCAACGACATCGGCTGCCACAGCGTCGATATTATTGGAAGAGCAACCTGTCCGGTGGCAGCCACGCCTTAGGAGACTACGCAGCTAAGAGGCGGAATGTTTGCCCAGTTGGCGCGACAGGATAACGAAAAAATGCACGCTGCGCTAACGCTACCGATTTATTTATTTATTTATTTATTTAATCTTCATGCAACAAAAAGGTACAAAGGCGGACTTAATGCCTTAGGCATTCTCTACCAGTCAACCTAGGGTAGTGGAGAGACAATATGGCAGGTGCATAAAAAAAAAGAAAATATTGTTTAGACAACAAGTATTACAAAATTATATATAAAACTAAAACTAAACATACATACATATTTAATAAAATATATACCTATACATACATACATATAATTATATATATACACAGTAAAGGAGTTTTGAGATGATTCTGCTATTTGTGTAGAAAGTAATTCCACAATTTTCGCTTAAATGCATACTTACTCGTGGCCGTCCTGATATCAAGAGGTAGCGAATTCCACAGAAGAATGGACTGTATATAGAAAGAGGAATGAACAAAATCAGAGGTATGAGAAGGACAAAGCAGTAGGAGATTGTTAGAAGAACGCAGATTCTTAGCGTGTGAAGAACAGAGATATTGAAAGTGAGATATAAGATAAGAAGGAGGGGTAGGAGAGTTGAGCAAAGAGAAAAGAATTGTCAAAGCTCGCAGACTTCTTCTCTGGCGAATAGGCAACCATTTTAGCTCCGATCTGAAGCTTGATACATGGTCATATTTCCTCAAGTTAAATATAAATCTGATGCAGTTGTTGAGGAGCCTATCAAGCTTATCTAGCAAGACTGCGTTTAGGTCATAGTAGCACACATCACCATAGTCGATAATAGGGAAAATTAAACTCTGCACAAGCATCGTCTTCGTCTTTGCCGATCAATTATTATTAGTCAAAAGAATCGACACAGCTATTCCACGCTCTTGCGGAGTATAGCATTCCATTGCTTGTCTGTTTGTATTCTACAGCTGTCCAGTTCACAAATACCATATATGATTGACGTTCGATGCCATTTGCAATAATTATAACATTTTCCGATAGTGATTATTTTTGCGCCACCTTGTATAAAGGTCTATCGACGGTGAAGTACCATTACCTTCTAAATATAATTTACCGCTGTGAATTTAAAAGCGTTTTTCCGCAAGTTTTGGTAAAATATCCAAAGTAAAATTAAAATGTGGAATACCTCATACTAACTAATAAAACTATTAATGTGTCTATTTCATGGTCACTTCCTAAATTTCATAGGCTGCTAAATCACTATAAAAATTGAACCAGAAGTTATTATTATTCTCAATAAATTAATTAATTTAAAATGTTTGACTTCTCAATAAATTAAACTAATTTTTCAGGTTTTACAGACAGTTAGGAGTTACTGGTACTTCGCCATCGATATTTATAGAAACGTGCAGCATAAATTAATATAAAATTCTGCATTGACAAAAATGTTTGACTTCTCAATAAATTAAACCAATATTTCAGGTTTTACAGACAGTTAGGAGTTACTGGTACTTCGCCATCAATATTTATAGAAACGTGCAGCATCAATTAATATAAAATCATGTATAAAATGCTGCATTGACAAAAATAATAACTATTAATTTGCTTAATTATATGGTTACACTAGTTAGAGATAGAGATAAGAAAGGGACACACTACCTCTTTCTCGTTGTCTTGCTCGGTACATTTTTCCCCTTTTGCTTGTCATTAAAATGAATTTGTAACTTGTGGATGGATGGAGAGGGAGAGGGAGGCCAAAGAAAAGATGGATGGATTGTGTGAGAAGTGATATGGAATATAAAAGGGAGTTAGTGATAGCGTGACGAGTGACAGGACAGAATGGAAGAAAAAAACGTGTTGTGCCGACCCCAAATAAAACGGGACACCGGACAGGAAGATGATGATGGTTGTCAATAAAATATTATGAACTTACAAGTTAATGAAAATAAAGTATACTTTAGAGTTATTAATACTGCTTCGTAATCAATCCAGTTGGTCCGTAGAGTATACACGGTCCTTGCCTCTGACCTAATTGCTTCAGGGGGGCTATTGGCTAACTTTTTCAATAACAGTTAACAACTAGCATTCGTTGCACACTAAACTTAGTTGTAGACTGACAATTTCATAAAATTGGTATTACGTATCACACAAGTGACTAACAAACTACGGTGGAAATGTGGTGAATTGTAAAAATTTACGTTGCCTATTGTGACCACTCTAAAATTTTATCGACTATTATACAGCTTCAAAGGCTTACACAATCGCAATTCTAAAAGTATCGTTACAATAACATCTGTCAAAACGTGTTACGGTGGCTATCAAAGGCACCAGTGGCTAATGACGTCACTGCAGTTGGTCACTGAAGATAGGCAATACGAAACTAGCTGTTTGACAGTTCAATGATGCACATTGTTAACAAGTGATCATCACTTGAACTGTCAATAGAGTTACGCAATAGCCCTGCTGGTGTTAGAATAACATCAGAGTTTTGTATTCTGTGGTTGTCATTCCATATTTCAAGCTAGCAACTCTAGTTTTGACATTTTGACGTTTTTCAAAGTTGCGTTGTGTTGTCAAAAAAGACAAGCTGTTGTTGGTGCATGTTGGTGATTGAAGCTGCAGCTTCATGAAGTGTCGTTGAATTTAATTAACTTTCTGTATATAATAACACGTCGCAATTTATTATATATAAGATAACGATTGAGTATCGAATTTTACTCCCGCTTTACCAATATATTAATTACGTACCTTGTGTAAAGTTGATAACAGTTTAGGTATTAAATTTGAATCAAACAAAATGTTCATAGTAGGTCTAACTGGTGGACTTGCGACCGGAAAAAGTACAGTACTTTCAATATTTCGAGGACATGGCATAGCAGTAATTGATGCAGATGAAGTAGCAAGAAAAGGTAACTAAAAGCTTTTATTGTTTGATTATCTTGGACATAACTGGCATCGTGAAGGAATAGTTAATTTATAGTTTAGTCGAAAACGCCAACTCTTCTCTGTTTACGAAGCGGGGTCAGCGGGTCATCTTTCATGGTCTTTGCCCTGCAATGAGGAAATTGTTATTTTTGATGTGTGAATGAATTTTTAAGTGAAATTTAATTTGATGCCCCAATCCTATAATTTGCCTAGCACAAGCACAACTATTAAAAGCAACTTCTTACACTACTCTATGCACTTCACATTGTATGAAAAATAATAATTTATTGTTCTCTAACAATAAGATGTCATTGAAGAAATTTTTTCTCTAACATGATTAAATTATAAAGTAACTTTAAATGCTTTAATATTATTATATCGTACTCGTGACCTCACTAACCACCAAATACAAGAACAATGCTAATGTCATAAGCGAAGTTTATTGATTGCCACTGTAACACAAAAATTGACTTCCATTTAAAAATTTGCTCAGCTGCATGTGGTCCTCAACACCAGGATGCAGGCAGGCCAAGGAGGCCATGCCACACCTCAACAAAGCCCTCATCATAAAACTCTTGAGACTAGACAGAGGCAGCCTGCGCCTGGTGGCAGAGACCATCACCGGACAATGCACACTGAATAAGCACCTCCACACAATAGACATCACAGACAGTCTCCTGTGCAGAGCCTGCTTGGAGGCGGAGGAGACAATTGCGCATGTGCTCCTAGACTGCACAGGTATCACTGAAATATGCACACGAAGCTTAGGATCCCCAAATTCCTTTATTGATGCCCTGAAAAACCTGAGAGGCCTAATCTGTTTTTGGAGAGAGGTGGGATGGTTGAAATAAGCCCACCTAAGGTTATGGCCACCATGGCCCACATACAATCACACTCAGACATAGACATACTCAAATAAACATCAACATTTTTTAGTTTTCCGCTTCACATGAAATGTTATTCTAATGAGTGTAGCTTGGTGTGGAATCCTAATTAACCGACTTCATTTTGCAAGCCTTATTCACACTTAGCCGTTTTTTTTTTTATCACATTAAAAGTTAAAAAAATGTTCATTTACTCTTAATTAATATTGGTTCATGTTTAAAATATGATTGCTATTAATGTTCCTGTTCTCACTTACTAAATATACTTTTGCGAAACCCATTGTGTATCATATCAACATTCAAATGCTTACACTCAGTGTCAATGCCAAATGCCATGTAAACTGTTTCACTGCTTAATTTTAGCAAGCATTTATTTTTTTGCAAATAAATGCATGCTATGCGCAAGCTAATGTATTTCTTATCTGTAAATGCCTATTAGCTGCAGCTGCTTTCGAACTGATAATGCACCTATTTCATTAGCTGTGTTTTTTTAGAACTCATATTGCTATGACTAAGTTGATATTATTATTTTTAGTGATGATAAAAATCTTTAATTAAATGTCACCTCTTGTACAGGCATCGGCACGGATCTTGAGCGCTCGGCGAAAGAGTGGGGATCGCTTTGCGTACGCGTTTTTTAAAAAAATATAAGTACACCTATTTTATTTTATTTTTTCTTTTACCTACTAGGTACTAGGTAAAAGAAAAAATAAAATAAAATAGGTACATTTTTTTTGCCATATGTGTACGATGCGCAAAGCGATCCCCACTCTTTCGCCGAGCGCTCAAGATCCGTGCCGATACCTGTACCACTTTTGTAAATGCTTGCGTACAAGGTATTTCCATCCCATCAAATTGGTTGATCTATGAAAAAAAAATCCCTAATTGTTTGATTTTAAAATATCCAACATAAATGGAACACCTGTAGTGTTCTATCGCGCCTTTCTAATGGCATTTACAGAAGAACCAACAAAAATATGATATTAGTTGATTGATTTTGTGGATCTGATCATTTTGGAAGAATTATCTATATATTCTTATAATAAATCTGTAGAGGTGAAAATTCTGTACATTGAAACTATAAAAAAAAAAAAATGGCAGGGGGTGTTACTAGACCGACACCGAACCCAAAAATGTAATTTAAAAAAAAGTTGTCTGTCTGTCTGTTTGTTCAGGCATCACGCAAAAACTACCGGTTCGATTACGATGAAACTTGGTATAATTATTCTTTAATATCCTGGGCACCACACTGGGTACTTTTTATCCCGGAAAAGTATATACAATAAAAAACAAACTTAATTTTGCGGTTCGATCCCTAGACCCGATTACTGTACCAACCGCAAATAATAAGTTTGTCGTAGCCTAACTGCGTAGAAATCGGATTTCAATACAGATAAAGTTAAATATTAAAGGTGGTTCTTATACAAGAAAAGTTATTTTGTCGGCATTTTTATTTATATAAAAACCACTCGCTGATTAATCAATCGAAATCTCAGAAACTATAACACCTACAAGCTTAAAATTTGGCAGGTAGGTTCCTTATAGGGTGTAGACATCCACTAAGAACGGATTTTACGAAACTCTACCCCTAAAGGGGTAAAACGGGGGTTGGAAGTTTGTATGGAGAAACGATTTTCACGCGGGCGAAGCCGCTGGCAGAAGCTAGTTTATTAATAAGACTGTACAATGCGTTCCAAATAAGAATAGGATCGATTGCCATGTTGTGACGTCACGTCATACTGTCAAATCGAAGAATTATTATGGTGAGCAAAACAAGAAATTTTTAAAATTTAATTTATTTACAAACTGTGAACGAAAAAAGTTTAATCAGAATCCAGTTCTTCAATTTTGCCCATCTCTGAGTTTTTCAATTTTGCCCAATTTCTTGCGATTTGACAGTATGACATGACGTCACAACATGGCAATCGATCCTATTCTTATTTGGTAATTAGTGTACGATACTTAAACACGTGATTGTGCTCATAATAACCAACAACTTTTACTGTGGGAATAAACCTAAAAACGCGAAAAAAAATCAGCTGTTCAGTACATTTATGTTTGCCTGATGATGTACTGAACAGCTGATATTTTTTTTGCGATTTCGGCTTTGCTCCCATAATAAAAATTGTTTGTTATCATGAGCACAATCACGTGTTTAAGTATCGTACACTAATTGCCAGTCACCCTATATATAACATTATGTTACACACAACAAATTCACAGATGAACGCGAGTTATTCCTATTATAGGTTTTAAATACATTTTAGTAAGTAAAGGAGAACTTGCTTAGCTTAAAAACAAGTGCCAGTCAATAGTCACGAATGCAATCGCGTGCAGAACCAGCATTAAGGCCTTCTCCTAACCCCGAAGTGCATTAACGAATCGTATGAATACGTAAAAAGGTAGGAACTAAAAGATGGACATTTCAATTAGTCGTGGCTTGCCTTGTCGAAACAAATGGCTTAATTTGCTTGGCAGCTAGACCGATTATGGCTGGCACCAACGAATCGATCGGTCTATTTGTGACTGCACCCGAGCCTTTCTTTTTAAGTGAATTATGTTTTTTTTTTTTAAGTCTTGTAGCAGCTAGGCCGGATCGGTATCTGTCTTCCGCTCTTGAACCTAATTGTGATGCCCCTGATGATCTGCTTACTTAATAGGGAATTCGCAAATTGGAATAAAAATAATTAAATTTTAAAAGAATAGGTTTGGTTTTATTCACCAAAAGTTAAACGAAAGTTCTGTTTTAAGTTTTGTACTCATAGGGTCTAAATCGCTCTCACTCATCCCTACTTACATCCCTCTCCCACTAGGTCTACTGTGTTTATACTTGCATCATATTAAATTATTTTCATATTTAGTTGCCATTTCATAAAATGGGTAACTTTGAGCTGTGATAACTTCGGATTGACTCGGAATTATAACTAGGTACTAAAGAACTTTAAGAAGACATTTTATTCCTTATTTCAAATTTTCTGCAATATTGCTATAATCTGGAACTTTATAATATTTTAGAAAATTTGAAATATGTCAATTTTGTAATTTTTCTTTTACCATCAATCTTAATTTTGCCTATGGGTGAATGGCGTTTGTAACTTACTACTACTATTTAGTACGGAACCCTGAATGCTCGAGGTCCGACTCTGACGCCCAAACTTGTAAAAACAAATCAACTGTACTTAGTAACTTATTTCAATTTCAGTATTGGAGCCAGGGACGAAGGCGTGGAAAGAGTTGCGAGAATATTTCGGAGACGAAGTTCTTTTACCAGATGGTAAAGTGAACAGGGCGCGGCTGGGCGAAATCGTTTTCGATGATATAGAGAAGAGACGAAAATTGAACGCCATAACACATCCTAGGATACAAAGTGCGATGATGAAGATGGCCATATCCTACTTCTTCTCTGGTCATAGCTACATAGTCATGGAAGTGCCATTGTTGTTTGAAACTGGGAAGATGTTGACTTTTATGCATAAAATTATTACTGTTGTTTGGTGAGTCTCACTTTTGATATTCCTTTCTGATTATTTGGCGGGTCTTTTTTTTAGTATCCAAGGCATTGTACAAAGTAAACATAGAAACTAAAAATGTACGTTTAATAAAACAATAATAACCCAAAACCCTTACATACCCATACAGTTTTTTTTTTTTAAATTATGTGTAGGTTCGCTTTTGACCACTATCTCACTTGATGGTAAACGATGCTGAGACCGACGATGAAGCACGCTTGCCCAGAAGTAACCTATTCACTCTTGACTTTAAGTCAAAATTTTATTTCTTCAATGTAACCCAGGGGAGGTTACAATGAAGAAATAAAATTTACAAATTAAAAAAAAAATTGCATCAGGCGCATCGGTATATGTATGTGTATTTTTCTACTTCAGTTTAGCGATTCTTATAGCTTAAAATGAGGAAGCATTTGTACCCACTGGTGAAATAAGGGTGCAGGAGTGCGGTTCACTCTGGATCTCCGGTTCACTAGCTTATTTACCCTTAGGTCAACATGGGTATGTTGACCTAGGGGTTGTACTTTCATAAGATTAGTACTACTTCACTCTTTGAGGACGAAGAGTGTAAAATGACCCTTTTCCACTCGCCTATCGTCAACATCGAGCATGGTTCAAAAGCTTGTTGCTTCATCTAACGCAATCCAACGAGATGTTTGACGAAAAGGCAACGCAAAAAAAGAGAGATAACGCCTGAAAACTCTGTTAGCATTCGGTAATTCCGTGATTTACTCGAATATTTTACCAAACTTGTTTTAGGAAATACGTGTTTTTTTTAAAAGTTTTTGAAAAAAATTGTCGTCATTCAGAATCTTGATTAAATATGCAAGGCTTCTATTGTTATACTTATTTTGACTTTTTTTTTATTCTTGAGTAAATTATGAAGTGTCAAATTTCATGGATTAGTTTTACACAAATTTATAAATTGATTTCAATAGAAGCCTAGAAAATATTCACAAGATACCTACTGTGTTTCTAGAATATCTAATGAAAAAACGTCATAATCGCGTAAGAGCGGTTGTATGAAAAACAGTGAAAATGTATGTCGAGTGGCAACCCCTTAAATTACAATCCCGTAACTTCTTGTCGTCATAAAAAACCTACCCGTGGCGGGGTGCTACTCATTCACTGTTTCTTTTTTAGTTCTAAAAACATTGCCCACACTAGAAAATACTCCTGTGTCATGGGTGCGTTCAGAAACACGTAAACTCACATTACACACAAGACACCCAGCCAAACCCCTATCTCCAAAACTTGCCTGAATTTTAAAAAATATAGAATACTTTACTTTTCGATAATAGGAAGTCTCATATTTTTATTAAAATTTTCGATTTTCATTTGACTTTGCTCGAATTCTTGATACCACTCATGCACAGTGTTCATATACCAAAAATCACCATAATCAGTTAATAAAAAAATATTTGTGACGTAACTACAAATTTACATTTTTCCGATTTTTCCCTAAACTTGTGCTATAAGACCTTACTTCATGCCAAATTTCAGGATTCTAGGTCAACGGGAAGTACCCTATGAATTTTGATTCTCTTGAGAGTGTCGAAATAAACGGCTGTATCTTTTTTTTTTTGTTAACTCAGATGTTTGACTTTTTCACAACTTCAAGGGACCACAGACCTGAGTATATGGTTTTAATTTCAACTCGATACCTCCACGCGTTCCCTAGATAAAGGGTCTTGACAGACAGGCAGACAGACAGACGAACAATAAAGTGATCCTATAAGGGTTTCGTTTTTTCCTTTTGAGGTACGGAACCATAAAAACTTTCGCATTTATGATATTAGTTAGGATTAAATACAATTTTAAATATTTGCATAGAAATAGATTAAAAATAGTGGCCCAGCAGTATCGGAAATAGGGTACAGGGCTCCTGAGACAGGAATATCCTAATAATACGCGAAGTATCCAGGAGTATTGTCCAGCCCTTATTCCAACTGCCTAACGAGAACCTCCTTAGGTGTTGATAGTTAGCTCTTGACTATCGGCACAATTACTGCTTGTATTCACGTCCCACATTTCGACAACCTCACGAGCCCGGTTAAGATACTTAATTTGTTTATCTTTCTCATGAAGGCTGAGAAATATAAGCAAACTGAGTATCTTTTTGTTTTCGAAGTTCTTGTCATGAAAGCAATCCCTTTCCCAACAATCATTGCGCGACGCTCTAGTCAATCTATTATCACTGAGTTATGCTTCTTTTTTATCATCCTATACTTTCCCACTCTGGGCCTTTCCTAAGTCCGTCTAGGAATTCTTTTGCCTGTTTCATCTCGTACCTACCAGTCCTCACGGTTCACGTCCTAGCTGTCACGCCACCTCTTTCTGGGCCGATCTCGGAGACGCAATTCGTCTTCTGGCAACCATTGTATGGAGACTTGCCCAACGGTCTCAGTGCATGCAGCTGACGGGCTGACGTGCCCTGTCCAATCCCATTGAAACATATTATATTGTTATAAATTAAACAAACTATGCACAAGATTCTTAATAATTTTATTACTATTTCCAGTGAAGATCACCAGCAACTAGAAAGACTGTGCAAACGCAACGATTTCTCGGAAGCTGTTGCCAGGAAACGCATCAAATGTCAAATGCCTCTTGAAGATAAAGTAGCCAAGTCTCATTTTGTGGTGGACAATTCGGGAAGCTTGACCAACACTAGACAACAAACGGAATGCATAATAAGATTGCTCAGAAGATCCAAGTTTACTTGGTAAGTGTAAAATTATAAGGAAACTTTAGGCGTCAATGCTACTACTGCGGGAAAGTTCGAAACAATTACGGTGGCCCTGGAACGCAAGGACAACTGAATGAACATGGAACAATGCTCAAACGCGACCCTATCTTAAATATATAAAACTCAAAGGTGACTGACTGACATAGTGATCTATCAACGCACAGCCCGAACCACTGGAGGGATCGGGCTGAAATTTGGCATGCAGGTAGATGTTATGACGTAGGCATCCGCTAAGAAAGGATTTTGATAAATTCTACCCCCAAGGGGATAAAATAGGGGATGAAAGTTTGTATGAAACTTTGTCAATTTTAAACCGATCGCGCTGATACTTTCCATGCATATAGCTACTATGACGTACGCATCCCCTAAGAAAGGATTTTGATCAATTCTACCCCCAAGGGGATAAAATAGGGGATGAAAGTTTGTGCCGCAAAAAATATACCTAATTAATAATAATACTTAACGAGAGCGAAGCCGCGGGCAAAAGCTAGTCAATAATAAAAAAACAGTTTTTTTTTCGGTGGGATAATCATCCAATGACTTCCCCCGCGGCGGAGCGGGAGATAGTGTCAGACTTTTACTGACTAAAAACCCACTCCTGTTACTTTGTTGCCTTTCATACCAGGGCCGAGTCTTCCTTTCATAATCAGACCAATAGGCTTCGACCATGCTGGGCCCCTACGGTTGCTAACATCTCCTTGAGGCGCGCGTGGAACACTACGCGCCGTCGACGACTTGGGCTCGGTCCGGGTGGTTACCGGACGGTCGCGAGCCCGCGCCTACGGTGGCCGGTAATCAGGATCGGAATCGGCTGGGGCGCGAGAGCCATTATTAACCCCTAATACTTAATTTCTAAAAAAGAATAACTTACCTTGAATATAAAGTTTATTTGAACTTATATTTCCAATCCAAAGATATAACACTTCAAAGCAACCTGTTTTAATTTCATAGGTAAGACCTATTATCTTGTGTGGAGAATATTTCTTCATGTTAACGTTTTATGTAACCACATATTTTATCGCTGCATCAAAAAAGAAGCAAACCAGTCTCGTGCTGACGATGATACAGTTCAACGTTTATGGAGTCAAATGCCCTGGAAAAAATCTACAAAACCAAAATGGTATGGCTACATAGGGCAGTGCCGTATTAGTATCATGTCCCCTGTGAAAACCCGATTGGACACTGGCTAATATACTATTACTTTCCAGATAAGATGTTAACTGCGCACATACTGCTCTTTCCATCAGAATAAAATAGCCTTATAATATTCTCAATGCTGGGACTCAGACCTCTCCAGAGGAGCGGATTGGTGGATATCACAGGTCTTCGAATTTTTGGTTCTAGGACATGCCGATTTCCTCACGATGTTTTCCTTCACCGTTGTGAGAGCAGTGGCTCTTTCTACAAGTTTCGATGTAACTAGGAAAATGCTGATCGGGCGAAAATCTTTATAGCTTTCAATTGTGCTGCCAAGCATAACTAGCTCCCACCCCTTTACACAACGTGTCCAACACACACATGGACGGTTTTTTTAAACTACATACATATACTTCTTTGTTTCAGGTACTTTCGAGCAATTGTTGGCATTGCGTTTTTGTCCCTCATTTTTGGAATCGGACACATAGCCAGTAATATTGTCTATAAGAAATGAAGCAATAGTTTGTATTATAAATTCAATGTGTATATTTGAACTCAAGGAAGCTTAGCTCTAAAACCACAAATTATATTTGTAGTCACACACTAAGCAATTTAGAATTCACAAGTTTTAGAAGAAGTAGTGATTGAAATGTCATGATAGCGATTTTTTAAGGTCTTTGCGAGGAGGTCATTGTATAATCATGTCTATTTCTGACAGTCATCAACAATCAGTTGATTGATGTGTTTTAGTTTGAAGGTCGCCGCTGTTGTTACAGGCATGAGTAACATTCCCATGTCAGAGGCAACAATACAACGCATCTGCGATGTTTTTGATATTGCTAAAGTCACCCGTTAGTTACCAGTAATGATCACTATGTTACATTAAAACCATGTATTCACTGAGCAACAGTGTTCCGGATACACAGTTTCTGAAACATCACGTAGATGTTTCCAAGAACAATGTTTCGGAAACTCTGCCGTCCACACAGTTCAGTTGCTTAGGTTATGTCGCCCGAGGAAGTAGTGTTATTGTGTGGTGCCTACATTTTGGTCTCAACATCGGTTTTTGGAATTGCCACAGCGTTCGAAATTTCTTCCTAGGCGTCATTCTTTTTGTTTTTATTTTTGTAATCCTTTGCCGAGCAATCCCATAATATTCGATTTTTCTCAAACAGTTCTATTAATTTAAAAACAGTTTCGTCGTCCCACCGACATATCCGATAACACGTAGTATTTACAAAAATAAAATGATATGTTGCTGAAACAAAATGATTTGTTTCAGAAACACGTAGATTTTCTTTCTGAAACAGAGTTTATAAATAATTGTTTCTCAGTGAATACATGGCTAAAGCAAATATCTTGCATACCAGTGTGCATAAAAAGTTCTGCCCCCCTAGCCAAGTTGCAAACGATAAACGTGAACGCTTAGTAATCTCCAATAGATTTTCAACTTTATGTTATTGGATATAAAGTTGAAAATCTATTGAAGATTACATAGTGTTTTCGTTCGTTCCGGTCGCTAACGCTCAGTAGTCTTTAATAGATTTTCAACTTTATGCTCTTAGGTATAAAGTTGAAAATCTATTGGAGATTACTAAGCGTTCACGTTTATCGTTTGCAACTTGGCTAGGGGGGCAGATTGGTAAATGACGTCAGGCAACTGTATCGCTACCTTAAAAATGGAAAAATAAAATTTAACAATGGGTTACTTCAAACATTACTACTTCTATTATTTTTGCTTTTAAATTTGTTCTTATAAGTCATGCGTGTAGCGTGCTGCGTACCTAAATATTTTAATAGTGCTGACAATGTTTAGTTGTTTTTGAACGTTAGTGTGTTTGTTAGATGTTTTCGAGCACCAGAACATTCCTAAAATCTTTTAATGCATGCTATGTATACAGTTTCACACTATCAGCAGAATTAATATATATTCCTTGTGATCAAAAATACAATACTATGAATAGGATAAATTATGCTATGCATTTGTTCATAAGTAGGTAGTTTTAAGATAATTATTTTATAATATAAGCTAGAGGCCGGAATATATGCAAATCATGAAATGCAAGTTGACATTTTATGTTGAACTCACGTGTAACATAGAGACATACACGTAGCTATTTCAAATATTTTGAAAGCGTGTCTATGGTTCTTTTGTTTATCTACGGCAATAGCGGTCATTGCATTTTCCCTTAATTTTTTCATAAGAACGCCAATAATAAATTTTGTATAATTCTGTGTAATATTGAGGATCACAATAGATATCCATTCAAGACGGCATGTAATTGGTAGAAGACACTGGCTCCTCTAACACAGACTCTATGCCTAGCGCAGGAGTCAGGGCCTCACTATTTTTGTAAAACGTTAATTTATGTCAATAAAGAATTTATTATTATTAATATTGAGGATCACAATAGATATCCATTCTAGACGGTTGAGACGGATGGTTGTTTGAGAGGAGGCCTGAGTCCCAACAGTGGGAACATTATAAGGCCGACTATGCTATGCTATGCTATGCAAGACGGTTGTAATATTGAGGATCACAATAGATATCCATTCAAGACGTTTGTAAATCTATGCTTTTGCCAGCGGCTTCGCTCTCGTGAATGTAGAAAATTGTCTCAAGGGAACTTACTGCCGGGATAAATAAGTAATCTAAGTGCTATTCGAAGACATGCCCTCGCCCCTACCCCTCCCTGTTGCCTCTACCCTTGTGCCAAACATCCAAATCGGTTTAGCCGTATGAGTGTGAAGGCCGGGTTAACGATCGCTATTGCCGTTCTAAACGGCAACAAGTATGGTGAGCGAACGAGTGAATCAGTGCATATGATCCAGTCTCTAATCATCACAACATAGATGGTAAATATGCCAAAGCGATATTTCAATGTTAAGTAATTTATTTTATATTACATTTAATTACTTCAACATTCAAACTTTTATCCAGCAATAAATTATTTTTTAACAATAGGTTTACTTGGTAAAGGGTTATACAAATGTGGCTGATGAAATTCAAAGGGAATGTAATTTTTTATGATACATATTAAGTTCAGGTTATGTTAAGTAATACAGATAGATATGTGTAATAAAAAGGCCGACGCTGCGTTAAGCGGTGCGTAAGTCCGTTTTGCTGCGTAATAATACATTAAAGTTCTCCGTTGACACGACTACATGCACACCGTTAAGGTTGAACTAGCGACACTGCGCAGGTAATAATCTTGTTTTCGCTACGGGGACCGCCACACCCTTACACCCGTACGGGGGCTCCCGCTGAACTCAGCGTTGGCCCTTAAAGTGGATCTACCCTAGAGGAACCGAGCACGAGTGGAGCACGAACCGAGCACAAATTGGTATAGTGTCGCTCGTGCTCGGCTCCTGTAGAGGCGGTCCACACTACACGAATTTGACGTTGGGTCGTGCTCCGCTCATGCGTGGCTGCTCTAGCGTACCCACCTTAGGCTTGCATTGTGCTCATTTAGAAATATTTTTGAGTGTAACTGTGTATTGTTAAAAACAAATTTTATTAAATGATAAGTTTATTAGTAATTTATTGCAGTAATCACTAGTACCTTTTAAACATAGAAACAGCAATAACTTTAATATTAATTTATTGAATCATCAATTTAGAAAGATCAAGTTCAGTAAAGCAAGTAGGTATCGTGTATAGTAATGAAATTACGTAGCCAATTGGATACTAGACTCGTAGTTTTTAAACTGTATCAAAAAACGCAAATAGTTAGAATTTTTCAAATTACTTCAAAATTAAGTAAGTTAGAAACCTATCAAAACTGATAGAAGGGGAAACTGTCAGGTAAAAGAAAAAGGATGTACAAACTGAAATGTGACGTCACTGCCATTAGGTTAATTGTATGTAAAAAGATAGCGAGATATAGAATTCCTAGCACACATCCACCCTTCCTCATACAATTATTTGAAATACTGATTGCTGCTTTATTTATCAACTAATTTTGATTCTGTTTCTTTTTTGTGTTATTTGTTGTTTACTATAAAATATTGTACAAAAATAAACACGTTAAGTACCCAATTAAGGAGTGATGATTAAAATTTGTTATGTAGTAAATAATGTAATAATTATACGAATTGTAGAATTATTATTAATCACGCACACATTTATACGAAAATATTGTATAAATTTAAAAATTAGGTTCGGTTTTGATTAAATACATACGAAAAAAAGTGCATGTGCTCTAAGTGAACAAACCAACTTCGTGTGGTGCCTTACTTGATTTCTGGGCTCGTAATGTCCAGATTCCACCAAAGCGGAGATGAGAGATGTTTTTTTTTCAGCGCTTTTTAACAGTGCTTCGAGCATTAGATTTTTAGGAGGCCGAACTCATGCACAGTATACGCATATATCGAGATTGAAAAATCAACGTTAATGTATCGAATTATTTTGCTCGCGCATCGGCTCACATCTCTCTTTTCCGCTCAACCAAATATCAAATTAAGTTTTATCAATTCATAGACACCCCTAGTTTTTAATACGTACAAAAAAAAATGGAGCTCTATCCATACCCGTTACTGACCATATTTTTGTAGTCAAAAGTAAAAAAAAAAAACTAAATTCCAATATTGTCCACAAAAATTGGTCATAGTTGGTAAATTCATAATTGAATCAATCATTCATAACAATTGCTACTAGAAAATACTACGCGCAGTGTTTTTCCATTTTGATCGTCATTCATTCATTCATAATCAATAGCCTGTGCAATATACAATACTTTCGTTAGTTACAGTCAGTGGCGGATTAGCCGTGTAGCAAGAATAGCAAATGCTACAGGCCCCGGGCATTTGGGGGCCCCTTGCGTTCAGAGATCCGCACGCACAATATGAAATCTAAATATACTTAGCTGATTTCTTTGGATATGTTAATCTATTTACTTCAGACTTTCCTACGAGTAAATGTCTACAGAATACAAGATCTTTTAGAATTCCTCCATTATCGTACTTTTCACGCAGCCGATTTTAAAATCAACTGGTTTATTGCTGTCTATTGTAATTTTCACATAGATACACAATATGTAGTTCGATTAGTTATACCCTAAACGCCTCGTTCAAGCTTATCCTTTATTGACAGAGGCTATTCATTTAATATTTTAAGCTGTTGATCCCCGCATTAACGCCGGCGTTCACGCGCCATTGTCTTACTATTGTGTCTCTAATTACGCACTCAAAAGGTCCTCATTAAAATATTAAATTAACTAGTTTCCACCAGCGAGCGGCTTCACCCGCGTAAAAGTTGGAATTTCTCCCTAGAACATGTACGATCTGATGATTTTATGTCCTTCTTCAAAATTTTAGTGTAATGATAGTCTATCATTACACTAAAATTGATTAAATTTGGTTACCGTAAACTTTAGTCGAGTGGATTTCAACGATCCTGAGTCCAAATCAAATGTAAATACAGCTTTAAACCAGGTATATCAAACTTGATTAAACTTTAATGCCTCCATAACTGTGAGAGAAGTTATTAAAACTATCATGGAGCTCATGGACAAAAAAGCACCTGACTTTGACTCCGTCCAACCAGTGTCTCGAAACGAAAGTCCAACACCAATGTGTATTGGCCATTGATGAGATATGAATCTGAAACATAGTGGTTCACAATGCGCTTCATCAGATGGCTTTAAGTCACCCAAATAGCGATCGATTCAGGAGTGAAGATAAGCTTAAATGTCAGTGAGCTGGGTACATTGCTCACAGATCAGATGGTCGATGGGGCCGAAAGGTTCTGGGCTGGCGACCGCATACCTGAAGACGCAGAGTTGGATGGTCTTTCACAAAGTGGACCAATGGTCTGGTGAGGGTTGCGGAAATTCGGTGGATGCGTGACATACAGGACCGGTCGTTGTGGCGACAATTGGAAGAGATCTTTGTCCAGCATTGGACGTCTTTCAGCTGAAATGATAGAGCTGATGAGACATCTCTCGGAAAGATTATTCCAATTAAAAGATGCCTGAATCTAACCTGTACAAGCAAAATGCTAAAAATTTAAATCCTATTCGTAGTAAATATTATCTCTTCAGCTATCCTGTATAAATCCACAAAGACTTTTTCATCATCTAAAAAGAAAAATCTTCTTATTTCTGTATTATTTATCAAAAGAAAACCTAAAATGTCCTAAAATTTCGAAACCGCTTTGGTTTTTTTAGAATTTCACTTTTAAATCTTTGATTACACGGAGTTTGCAAAAAACCACATCATCTAGGTTTTTTTCTACAAGAAAATAGTAAAAAATAAATAATTAAATAGTAAAAAATAAAAAAACATCATATCATAAAATAGTATCGTTTAAAGAAAGTAGTTTTGTGGTAATATGAGGAAAATAACATCTTGTTATTCTTTTTTTGAAATTAGATATTTATTGGTTTCTTTGTGTTTTGTATTTTCTGTAATATCGCTGTATTTAAAACCATTTTTGTATGAAATCTAAGAAAACGCTCATTATTTTGTAATATGAGTTCTACCACGGAAACAATGTGTCTTAAGCGGTATACAATATTGATGATGTATACGGACTTAAAACTGCTAATGAATGGGATGTCTATTTTTGAATCAATCAAAAATTTTATCTCACGAATAACTTTTCTCCTCAGTGCGGCAACAAGACAAAATTTGCAAAACGAAAGCTATTATACCATGAGCACAAAGTTCTGTTGTTAGAAGAAAGTCGTAGGTATACGTAATTGATATTGCTTGCCCTTTGAAATGCATAGTTTCTACGTTGGAACTCTTAATATTAAAAAAAAAAACGTTTTTTTATTAGCTTTCATGGTTATAAGAACTGCGATATTATAGAAAATACAAAACAAAGAATCCAATAAATACCTAATTTCGGAAAAAGAATAACGTACCTTTAATATAGTTTATTTGAACTTATAATTCCAAGTCAGTCCAAACACTTCAAAGCAACTCGTTTTAAAAAAACGGCAATTACATACTTTAACCTCTATTATAAACTAGAAAAAGAAAGGGCCAAGAATTTAACCCTGAGGCACGCCCATCTTTACTAAAGACTCCGAGGACGTCGCCCCATTAATGGATACTTTTTGCGGCCTGTAAGATAAATAGGAAAAAACAAGATCAGCAGCTCGTCCACGAATTCCGTGATGATGTAATTTACAGATCAGAGTATTATGGTCAACACAGTCAAATGCTTTTGTGAGGTCACAGAATATGCCATTAGCATCCTGGGACTTCTCTCTCCAAAATGGAGTGGAGTGGAACTGGAGTGAAACTCATCAGTCACTGATGAGTTTCACTCCAGCATCCGTCGTTGACCTCCCTTCCGTGAAGCCAAACTGATCACTGCAAAATCCGATTTGATTTAAAACGAGACAAAATCTGGTCGAGCATGATTTTTTCATAGACTTTACTCAAAGCTGGAAGTACAGATATAGGTCTATAATTAGAGGGATCACTCTTACTACCTGATTTGACAATTTAATTAATGGGACGACAATATATTTTTTTAATTATTGCATTATCTGAGCGTCTTCAAACACACAGCGGTATTTCGATACATTGGCATAATGAACTAAGTACCATTTATCTTGTAAAAATATTATTTTACTCAACCACTTTATAGGTACGTCACACATGTCATGAAGTTGCATGTATTGAACATTGGGAGAAATTAAAATGTAACCTGAACACTTGATTCTTTATTCTTACAATGAAATCTTTGAACAATCGTGAGAAAATCAATTAAAACAGTAGGCTAGTTGATTCATTTAAAATTCATTAAAATATATTATTGCAAGTAGAATTGGACCTATGGGACCTAATTACAACAATTTCAATATATTTAAGTAGAAAATGGCGATAGAAATCCAATAAAAAAATGGTAATTCATAAAATAAAATGGAAAGTTTTTGTTTACATCGTGCCATCAATAATCATTATCAATCATAATTTTGTTATTATCTAAGTCTCAAACAAATACAATATTTTTTTTACGGTATATTAAGAATATGAATATTAATTGAGGCCTAGGTATATTCAAAAGGGGTTAACTAGCCTATTAATCTATCCAACTTTGTTGAATTGGAAACCTAGTGTTACATTAAATCTAATACGTAACGTAACGTAACGTAGTTTTTGTACGTTTTCCATCACGAGTATTCAGTTTTTTGATGGTTGATATCTTTTCATTTGTTCTTAAAACTGTTACGCTACTGTTTGAAACCTCAGTTTCATTTACAGTGGTGTCCAACGATTCTTTATTTTCACTAAAGGCCGGCTGATTGTGATTTTCGTCAGTTGCAGGTCCATGATCAGTTGTATTGTTGGGTTTGTCATCAGGAGGCGGTGGGATGAACATTTGCTTTACCGGATCGTAGCTATATGAACCGAAGATTGGTCTAAAACAGATTTTTTTTTTCTTATTGGTCTATCTATTACTGTTTAAATGATTAATTCATTGATAAATATACTGAAATTACATACGGTTTGGACCCTTCTTCAACTACAAAACGTTGGAGGGATTCTCTTTTACCAAAAACACAGTAATGACTGAAAAGATAAACTGCACATTAAAATATAGGTATAAGATATGACAGACATTAAAGGTACTTGTTTGCTTGACTTACTGCAATAAAGGCTGAAGGACACAGCACATAAAAAAGGTGAATAAAAACATTTTCTAAACGCTGTTCTTAATAAAGTACAAAACATTTTTCTCTAAATATCTTTTTACACATTAGGTACCACTTTTCTAAGTTTTACTACAAGCAATCATATTTTTATGTTGGACTTAAATTGAGTTTTGTAAGAGAGCAATAAAGATAAATGTTTTTGTTGTAACAGCTTATGCAATAGGTAATATATCTGCGATGGCAGAGGGACACGGCATTGGCAAACAATCTTCCCAAAGAGTATCTATCTATATATATAAAAGAAAGTCGTGTTAGTTACTTCACTTATAACTCAAGAACGGCTGAACCGATTTAGCTGAAAATTGGCAGGGAGGTAGCTTAGAACCAGGAGACGGACATAGGATACTTTACTTTACTTTTTTTTTTTTTTTTTTTTTAGAGTAGGGTTGAGTAGGGTAGAGTAGGGTAGAGTAGGGTAGAGTAGGGTAGTGTAGGGTAGAGTTGGGTAGAGTTGGATATAGTAGTCAGTTGACGGGAGCGAAGCCGCGGGCAAAAGCTAGTCTATATATATAAAAGAAAGTCGTGTTAGTTACTTCACTTATAACTCAAGAACGGCTGAACCGATTTAGCTGAAAATTGGCAGGGAGGTAGCTTAGAACCAGGAGACGGACATAGGATACTTTACTTTACTTTTTTTTTTTTTTTTTTTAGAGTAGGGTAGAGTAGGGTAGAGTAGGGTAGAGTAGGGTAGAGTAGGGTAGAGTAGGGTAGAGTAGGGTAGTGTAGGGTAGAGTTGGGTAGAGTTGGATATAGTAGTCAGTTGACGGGAGCGAAGCCGCGGGCAAAAGCTAGTAATATATAAAAGAAAGTCGTGTTAGTTACACTATTTATAACTCAAGAACGACTGAACCGATTTGGCTGAAAGTTGGTGGGAAGGTAGCTTAGAACCAGGAGACGGACATAGGATACTTTTTTTTTTGTGTAATGTAGAGTAAGGTAGAGTTGGGTAGAGTAGTCAGTTGACGGGAGCGAAGCCGCGGGCAAAAGCTAGTAGTAAATATAGGCGAAATTCTTCCTCTAGTCACGCATAACATAACGTATGGACAACTCATTCCGCTACTATCGACCTCCGATCACCGTCGGGGGATAATGAAGCGGCATTAGTAAGTAGATACCGCCACATACGGACTTCAAAATGACCTGAAGTCACATAAAATCCCTTATTGCACTATCAAAAGTTCTTCTTGCGAATGGAACATCAGCCCTACAATAACCATGGAGCGGTTGCCAGTCTGTCTGCACCCGTCCGGTCGGGATCTCCACTTTTCAGTTGAGGTTTCGGTATTCTACACCCGTGTGCATTACAGCGCTCTATAAGGGGCCATCCATATATTTATAACGAAAGACGATTTTTACTAGTTTTTGACCCCCCTCCAAAATAAGTAAAAATGAGAATGAACCGACCCCTCCCCCTGTGTTTAATACGTAAGAATCTACAGGGAAAAACCGGGCAAGTGCGAGTCGAACTCGCGCACTGACGGTTCCGTACAAACTTATCTATGAAAACAGTTCAATTCTCGAATTGAGTTACCAAGATTTTTCTGGGTCGCTAAAAAAGTTTTATTTTGTGACATAACTACAAATTTACAGTTTTAAAGTTTTTTCCTATACTTGTGTTATGAGACCTTGCTTCATGCCAAATTTCAGGATTCTAGGTCAACGGGAAGTACCCTATGGATTTTGATTCCCTTGAGAGTGTCGAAATACACGTTTTTTTGCGACATAAACCGCCGTATCTTTTTTTTTCGTTAACTCGGATATTTGATTTTTTTACAGCTTCAAGGGACCGAGACCTACGTTTTAATTTCAACTCGATACCTCCACGCGTTCCCAAGATAAAGGGTCTTGACAGACAGACCGACGGATGGACAAGAAAGTGACCCTGTAAGGGTTCCTTTTTCCTTTTGTGTTATGGAACCCTAAAAACGAACTGTCAACACATCTGTTTTTATAGCTTACACGAAAAATTACTAGTAATTTAATGTCGAATCTAAATTAGGGGAAGGTGACATTAGCGGAGCAGCCAGAATTCTCTTCAGTAGAGATGTGCTGGCTCCCTATAGCTGTCTCCAGATACCTTGGTAGCTCTGGAGAACAAACACCCTGCCCCAGCGGATGGCCTTGCTTTTCCTGACCCTCCTGATTCGGACATCCATACCCTCACCTTTACAGGTCGGCGTCGGGTCGACGGCCTAAGTCCTCAACACCTGAAGAACCTCATCTGCTCAGGCTGGCGCCTGAGAAACGCCTGGGAAACTGTTGAGTTGCTCTTGAAGGAGCTTACGTTCTGGTTAACCTAATGCTCTCGGGCAAGGTGAACGAGGCCGTCATCGACACTGTACGGAGCCAATTTATGTGCTCTGCGCAAGAAAGATGGCGGCATCCGACCCATTGCAGTGGGAACTACCTGTCGTCGTATGGCAGCCAAAAGGACATTGCCAATCTTTGTATGGGAGTTGGACCAAGTGCTGCCCAAAAAGCACACATAGTGCATTTTGTTCCTCAGGCCAACACTAATCAGTAAACATGTGCAGAAGCAGTCAATGTCAAACAAGTGTATCTTCAACGTAGTCTTTAATCTTATAATGTTATACAAAGCACAGGTCCGTTCGTGTGTGAAGCACTGCAGCCACATATGGGCTGGTGCTGCAAAATGCCACCTAGCAGCTTTGGACTCGGTGGAAAGGCGTGCAAAGAGGCTAATTGGTGATCCAGATCTGGTTAAGTTCAATCTACAAAGCCTTGGAGCACAAGCGTAGGGTAACCAGCCTTTCGGTGTTTTACAGGATGCATTTAGGAGAGTGTGCACGGGAATTGCATGACTTGATTCCACCATGTCATTTCTACCATCGGACCACCCAACGAATGGCGAGTATCCACTATTAGGTTGTTGTAACCTCTACGGTCCGGACCAAGCGTTTTGCCTCATCGTTTATACCGCGTACATCGAGGGACTGGAACAACTTGCATGCTGCGGTCTTCCCGCCCGATTATGCATATACTTACCATCAGGTGGGATCGCAGTCAAGCACTAGTTTATAACAATAAAAAAAATAGACTTTCGTGTTAATGTCATGCTTGATGTGGGTTTTGAACTTTCCCTCACTAATTTCTGCAACTGACTGGCGGCTTGTTATAAAGGCATTTGGGTATTACAATTTCCAAAGCGTAATTATATTATAAAAATGGCTTTTATTTTAAAAGTCCTAAGTTTTTGCGTACACACAAAATACATTCTAAAATATAAAGTAAAGGCAGAGTCAGTATATTTATTTAATAAATAGGCCGGATTGCTCTCTTTTGCGATATGAAAATTATTTCTACATCAGCTGCAGAACAATACGCTATAAACTATAATGCTGTGAAAATAAGCATAGTAAAGTAACCTAGCTGTGGCTATACCTATCTGTCAATTCCCTTATTTATCTTATTGCAGCTGAGCTGAATCTACCTTAGAGAGTTTTAATATGAGCACCCCACTACTATTTTCATTCGAAAAAGATATACCTACTCGTAAGTATTTAAAATACCAACTGTCTCCGCCAAAACATCAAGTTTTTTGCCGCCAAGGATAAGATTGAGGCCAACTTGAGGAATATTCGGCTACAGTAGACTATACACTATCCTTAAACACTAACTTGAACGAGTTTGATACAAGAAACATGATCTAATGAGAAATATTTATTAGAAACAAAAGTTGTTTTTATTTCATTTTCCTGGGACCAATTTGTTTTTAATATTATTTTTTAGTGTAAATTAATGCTTCAATACCACTGGAACTACTTTCATTCCTAGGCAGCACTTGGTCCAAACCCTCGCAATGTCCTTTGCTGTATATTTTATAGTGAGGCTTTTTTAAAAAAAATTCAGCCCCTGCAGCTAGGTTTCGGCTCCAAAGGGGGCTGTGAGGCTGCCGTACACGCCTTGTCGAAAACAAAGGGCAATTGTGTACCTACCAGTATTTTAGATGAAGTGACTGTCATAGGAACATATTTATACTCGTATATATATATCACATGCAAATCTAGATACGAAATCATAAGAACATAATACAGTTATTAACTTTGACACACCTCTTTAGAAGCCTACATAGACTAATATATAGGTACCTACATGGATATTGGAAAATTCTAACAATACCTAGGTATACTAGACATAGCTCTAGGTACATAATAGCGTAGCTATATGTCAATTCGGACACTGTCCGACTATATTGTGTCCGAATCGTCAGCAACTCTTCAAATCAGGAGAATGTTGAACAATACATTTGAGAGCCTTAACCGAGGGAGAAAAAGCAGCCTGGAACTCTTTCAAGTGTCGTTAAAACTTTTATAGGCAATAAAAAGTGATAATTATATAGAGATTGTTGAAAATCTATTTTAAAATTATTAGCGTATGGGTGTAAATATGTCACTAAAAATTCAATTTTTGCATTCCCATTTAGGTTATTTCCCAGAAAATATTGGTATTATGAGTGATGAACACGGTGAGCGATTTCACCAATACGGTATTTAAAATCATTTGGGATAAATTATCAAGATTTTTGGGACCAAAATATGCTAGATACCTATTGTGAGAGATGTCTGTTGGGGTCTGTTGTGAGAGATGAAAATATTTATAAATAACCCTTCTTAAAGTCGGGTAAAAAGAGCAAAAATTACCCATTTTTATCTATCTATTGTTTATTTAGATGTAGTTTTTTTTTTGTAAACATCTTATTAATAAATATTTAAAAAAACTAACGCGCTGGATTTTTTAAAATATTTTTTCCGAGATGTAGATACCCAAAGTTACGTAACCATATATATTCCATTTCAAGGACAAAACTCATTTAAACTAGTGTTATTTTACACTTGATAGTAATGATAGTTTGAATACGCTTTAGACTACTTTAAAGGGAAATAAAAAACTGCCTGAAAATCAGGGAATGTCGTATTTGAAAAAAATGACAGAATTTAGAAACGGAATGGAAGGTGTTTTTCACGATTTCAGGTTTGATCCCTTATTTAAAATGATTCATATAATGTTAGAAGTTGTGTTGTTATGTATTGTTATTATGAGTTCACTAACGTTTTCTTTCAGGTTTTTATTTATTTCAATTACTTACTTAATTGAAATATGTAGGTACCTACTTATATATCTGTTATAATAGTTTTAATATTAAAAAGTGTGTTCAGTTTTGGTTTATTACCTGAAGTTGACCTATATCCTGATTATGACCCATATTTAGTGCGCACCGCGTCGCGTCTGCCGCGCCGACCACAGTGGGTGTACCAATCAATACCCGAAGTACTGCGCGTTACCTCAGTTCATTTGTGATGTCCAATCGCGCCGCGAGCTATCAAACATGGCGCAAGCAAACATGGAAATAGAAAACATTCAACAAGACAAAATACAACAGGACAATATGGAACAAAAACCTATGGACCAAGAAAACAATGAGCAAGAAAAAGATCCTACCTTAAAATTTATCGAGGCGGTAAAAGAACACAAGTGTATATGGGATATGCAATCTGAGGAATATTATAATAGGAGGATATACAGAGCAGCGTGGCGAGCGCTGCTACCACCTTCGGAAGTGCCTCCGCCCCAACAGCCGCTGAACAGTGAAAAAAAAGCAGAAATAAAAAGAAAAGGTAAGTTACAAGCTGATGCCAAATATTTTACGGCAAATTATGCGTGCCATTCTTTTTCAGCCTGGTCAATAGAAAATTATTGAATGTTACACAATGAAACAGACTCTATTTTTCGCATTTGTCTCTATTTTTGGGCTGCTTTTGGTAAACCATGCAAATATGGGTGTTGAATTTGAAATTGGAAAGAAATGAATAACGCTTTCCAATTTCGGTTATATCACAAGACTAGCTTCTGCCAGCGGTTTCGCCCGCGTGTAAGTAGGTTTCTCCATACAACCGTTCCATCCCATTAGGGGGTGAATTTTGGAAAATCCTCTCTTAGTACTTGCCTACGTCATAAGAGGAAGCCTTGTGCAAAATTTCAGGTTTCTAGTCCCAGTAGTTTTGGATGTGCGTTGATATGTCAGTCAGTCAGTTTCTCCTTTTATATATTTGACAGATGACACGACTCTTTAATGGCGTCATGACGACGCGCGGCCTGTACGTGTGAGAGACCACTCCCCTGAAGTCGTGGCTACCACGATACTGTCGATATAATGCCGAATATATTTCACCGCATTTTGATACCTGTATTATAATGCCGAACATTATTTCACCGCATTTTGCAAAATTCCGCTGTCTTAATGGGCACCGATCTTTGTCTGACGATAAATTAAAAAAAAATCTATTTCAAGTTCAATACCTAATAACATTTGACTACGGGGCTAATGGCCGTACAGTGACAAGAAAATATGTGTTGAATTTAGTTTTTTTTATAGTTTTAATCATTTTCTTTTTCCCTATTGGACCTGTGTCATTGTAGGCACTTACGTACATACATACGCTGTGAAAGGAACACATTTTCGAGTGATTATTAACTGGCTCCCCTCGCATGTACAATAATGGTACTTACTCCTTACCAATAAATAACTATTTACTATTGGTTCTTTCAGTTGCTGAACTTCAGAAAGTTTGGGTGGAACTCAGGGACAGCTATTACAAAAATGAAGACCCGGGCAAAAAATATAAAGACAGTTTGAGATTCCTACACAGCGTTTATCAATCTCGGTAAATATAAATTTTATAAGCATCTTAAATTTTAATGAGTCGGTTAACTTCAATATTAGGTTTCGTATAATGGTTTGTTTAACCGCCTTTTGATTCTGACTTCACCTGTCTACTTACTTGGATTCGTGCGGAAGAAACGCCCGGGTGTCGCCACTGTCTGGACCACCCGGAGGACACGGTGGAGCATACAGTAGAAGTGTGCCCCGCCTGGGCAGAGCACCGCTGTGTCCTCGTGGGGGCAACCGGCGGCAGCGATCTCTCGTGCCGGGCCTTGGTACAGGCCGACCGTCGTGGCCGACGGTCGCCTCCTTCTGCGAAACAGTATGCTAGCAGGAGGCGGCCGATCGCGTGAGGCAAAGGTCCTCATTTTCTTCCTCAATTCGCCGGGATTCCGATCCCGATTTCCGGCCACCTTAGGCGCGGGCTTGCGGACGGCGAGCAATGGGTGGCTCGCCGTACCGGGCCGGGCCCAAGTTGTCGACGGCGCGTACTGTTCCACGCGCGCCTCAAGGAGATGTCAGTAATCCAAACCAAAAGTAGGGGCCCAGCAGGGTTGAAGCCTACTGGGGCCATGGGTGATGCGAAAGAGATCCCCGGAGCCCTGGAATAATGGCAAAAAAGGAACAGGAGTGGGTTTTTAGTCAGTAAAAGTCATACACTATCTCCCGCTCTGCCCAAGAGCGGGGGATGTCATTAGATGATTTTCCCAACCGAAAAAAAAACCTGTCTACTTACTGTAAAAGAATACAAATAGTGTTTGTTGATTGTTTCAGTGAGATGGAAGCTGTACTTGAATTTGATGAGCCATCTTGGGATTTAATGGACCTAAGAACTTGGACTGTCAAAAAGTCGCACATTCCGAGGAGGGAAAGAATCACAGACCCAGCCCCAGAGTATGAACTGAAGAGAGTAAGAAAACGAAAATATATTATTAATGAACCGTTAATTACTAAAAAAGTAAAAGCAACTAATAACGATAGAGCTACTGAAAAGGAAAATGCGACTTGTAAGGAAAATGCGACTGATCTTGAAAAAGCTACTTGTAAAGAAAAAGCGACTGATACACAAAATGCGACTGATAAAAAAAATGCTACTAAAATGGAAATTTCAACTGAAAAGGCGAGTGACAAAGAAAATGCGACTGATAAAAGGTTTGTGACTGATGAAAAAAATATGACTGATATGGAAAATGCGACTGGTAAAAAAAATAGGACTAATAGGAAAAAAACGACTGATAAAGAAAATGCGACTGATAAAGAAAATCCACCTGATGAAGACAATGCACCTGATGAAGTAAATTCAATTGATGAAATTAATGCACCTGATGAAGTAAATGCATATAATAACAAAAACTTAAGTGGTATAGATAATGTACCTACTAAAGAAAATGCACCTGATGAAGTAAATATATCTGATAACAAAAATATAATTGATAAAGAAAATATACCTGAGAAAGAAAACGCACCTGATGAAGTATTTTCACTTGATGAAGTTTATGCACCTGATGAAGTAAATGCTTTTAGTAACAAAAATATAGCTGGTAAAGAAAATGTACCTGATAAAGAAAATGTAACTGATAAGGAAAATTCATCTTATAAAGATAATGCGTCGACTAGTAAAGAAAATGAAACCGAAACAGAAAAAACAATGGAGGTGAAAAAAAATAAGCCTAATGAAAACCAGTTGTCTATTTTAGAAAAGGCGATGAGACTATACGAGTTAGAAAATCCTGGCATATGGAGTTCTGACGAAGATGACCCAGATAAAGCATCAAGGGTATACGTAGACAACACATCACAAACAGATGAAACAGAGGAATTTTCAAATATGCCAGTCAATATGGAGTGGTGGCTGGACATGGACACAAATTAAGTTTAATATATAGGTGAGAGTTCCATTTTAAGCTGCTATGTGTGGGCTGCGGGATTGTCCGAAAGATTTACCTACCGCGGCCCTAGAACGCAAAAAGCAACTGAAGGAACACAGGTAGGTTTCAGTCAGTACAACTCAGATACTTCCTCTCGCTCCACCCAGAGCGAGAGAAATTATTTGATGATTTTCCATCTCAAAAACAAGGAAGCTGTAGGATTAACTTTTTTCGTATAACTTTTATGTCAATAAATATTTGATTTACGTTTGCAGTGCGTTGATTTATTTTTATTAAAAAATACTGTGGCAAAGTAAAATATTTTGGGTGCCCATGACGTGGAAAGTGCTGTATTATTAAATATTAACTGTCAAAGATATAGCGTCATGTATGTGGTAACTGTAAAACAGAACCTCACATATTTTATTAATATTTCCATATTATATAAAATAATATTATTGTTGTATAGGTGTTGTGTTTGGAAAATGTCTGGCATAAAATGTAACTATGTTAGCAAAATAATGTCATATCATATAGTATTATATAAATGTATTAAGATTAAGGTATGTATAAATACCAATAAATGTAATACCTAGATAATAAGTTTTTACCTCAAATAATTTCAAAATATTATTTTGGTTGAATTTTTATTTTTAAATTTCACATTCTTTTTTAGATTAGGTAATTACATAATATTCTGTTAAGCGTCGCATAAGTATAAACTGTAAATGAATGTTAAAATATTTAGATTATATTATAGATGATTATAATAATCGATGTATTTATTTTTGGTGAAATAAATGAATAAAAAAATGTTATAACCAAATAAGTGACAATTTCATTTTTAACTACTTAGTAGACACACTTTGATACAGTTTGTTAAAAACTTAAACTATTATCTATCTTAAATAAAATATGACATAAAAAAATCCTCCGCCTCGTTTGTCGACTGGAAGTGTGCCTAAAAGGCTGGCGCCATCGCCACGTTTTACGGCAATGCTTAATCTCTGACCGAGGCAGGGGCGCCGACTCCGTGGGTGCTCGGGGGTTGAGCACCCATGATAAATAAACAGCGGGTGCCGAGCACCCCTGAGAATAGACATCAAGAAACAGATCAGTAACCGCCTTTTAGGTTACGTATAAATTATAATATTACTTGATATTAAAAACTAGTTTCATTTTTATAAAATGGTTTCATTTTATATTTTTATCAAACATAATTAGTAATTAAGTACGCAGTATGTAAGTAGGACATTTATTTATTTGTCGGTTGATCAGTGTGCATTTCTCTTCTCACACTTCGCCACTTTTTCGAGTCCATCAAATGAGCATGAGCACCCATGAGGTTTTCTAAAAGCCGGTGGGTATGGTGTGCTGGGTATAATCATCTTTGGGTGAAATGATGACGCAGACTTGCAGAATAATGTGGTATATTCCATAAATCCAATTACAATATGAAATAAACCCGACAGCAAAAAATGTCCGTGATGTGGACGCGGGCGAGAGCGAGAAACCCCGACAAGTCTTGAATGTCATAAAAAACTTTTTACAAAAAAATACAACTGACTTCAAAGTAAAAAAAAAAACACTGAAAAGTGCAAAATATCTTTAATTTCGGAAGTCGGTGTTTCTATAATAGTTTTGTCTCTTCGTTATTTAACACCGACTTCCGAAATTAAAGTTATTTTGCACTTTTCAGTGTTTTTTTTTTTACTTTGAAGTCGGTTGTATTTTTTTGTAAAAAGTTTTTTATTTTACACTTTTTAGTTATGGTACCACCACTAAAAAGTACCCCTCAGCCAAACTTAAATACCATATAGCCAGAGTGCATCTCATGACAATTCTAATAATCCCAAACACGGTTAGATTACTTTAATTTATTACAGAGTTCCGGTGCCTAACTTCAGGCTTCATCATCAGATCAGTTCGATATACTTATTCCCCCTCTACTTTCAGTCAGTCATCGACTACACGTATAAACAGAGCAATTTTACTTTTTACGACGGTTCTGCTGTCATCCTATGAGGAGTTCTGTTCCATATCTTCGAAGTTCATGATCAGATCGTAACAATATTTCTATGGGACCAACTCGGAAGCATAACCTTTCAATCAAAAAAAAAATTTTCAAAATCGGTCCACAATTGACCGAGAAATCGGTGAACATACATAAAAAAAATAAATAAACAACATACATTCAACCGAACATATAATCTCCTCCTTTTTGAAGTCGGTTAAAAATAGATGTTGCCATGCGCAAATTGTTTTACCCTATTCGGAATGGTGCTGCCCGACATGAAGACGTCGTAATGCCTGGAACGCACTTGTTAGGCGTTAACAGCCGGCGCGCCTGGACCGAGGTAAAATATAGGTAGAGGTACGTTTGGATACATCTTTATGTATATTTATACCTGTTATATTTTTTTTTTATATTTCTATGAAGTGTACAATAAAGTACATAATAAATAAATAGTATTTGAGCTCTCGGACCCCACGGCTCAAGAGTTTCAACCACAAACGACTTTGAAATGTTACTACTGGTGAGGTTGTTATGAGCCGTAGCGGGTTAGCGGCAGTGCCAGCACAGCACGACGAGCTAGGAAAATGGGGAGACGCAAGAGTGTTGACACAATTAGATACCTAATGTCCTACACTAAAGGCCTACTTATCTTCCACGGATATAAAAACATGGGTATCATTCGGTCTCTTACATTAGTCACGTGCCAGGCAATAGGATTCTAAATCAGCCTGAACACCGACGGTAACAAGAGTTTTTCGGATGATGTCATAAACATTTGCGTAACTTGCTACCCCCATTCCGGCTACATGATAGGCAGCTTCTCCACACTGGCAGTGGTGACGATGAGAACAACAGGGAGCGGCGAGGTAGTGAGCAGTTTCTTTAAATAAGCTGCCTATATTAGACGACAGTAGTGCGTGAAGTCAGAGACCTAAGTCCCACTCTCCCACAGCTGGCAGGCGGGCACTCTTCGCAGGGATGATAGATGGGGATTGAACTTTACAGAGCGGCTCATCCCACCGTCTTTGGTTGCAAGCGAGTCGCCAGACCCTCGGTGAAGCACGTTACTATTAAAATTGATTAAGTTCCTAAACCCAAGTATTTAGATACCTACTTATTTATTGATAATAATTGACAAGTGTCGTTTTTACCAGTATTTTGTTGGGATTATTACTTACTATTATGCGAGCCAAACGTTAGACGCGATTAGTTTTATTGGTGAATTCCGCCCTTAGTAAGTCCAATAACTTTGACATGTAAGATAGATCAGGGAATACTTTTTCCTTTTTTAGAGGACTTCTGTAGTTCTTTCAGAATAAGACTAGTTTGTGGATTTCTAATGGTTTTTCGGAGTATTCCCATTTACCATAAATTTAACGGAACTCGAGGTAATAATTATTTTCAGTTATTTTCACGTGATATTGGTATTTCTGCAAAATCCTAAAATATAAATAAGTTAACTATAATCTTATTTAAACTGATTATGAAACTATTCCCGGGATTAATTTAAAAAAATAATCAATGGTTTTTTTTTTTTTTTTTTCGGGTGGGAAAAAATAATCAATGGTGCTTTTTGACCACTCTTTGTTATATCATCTCGCCAACTTTTAGTGAATTGTTGACTGGCCTGTTGGTCTAGTGGTTAGTGGCCTTAACTGCAATGCCGGAGGTAGTGGGTTCCATTCCCACCCAAGACAAATGTTTGTGTGATGAACACGATAAACTAGACGCACTTAAAAATTCTAATAAAATTAAAAAACTAATTCTAAAATTCTAATTCGACTACCCTCTCAAATGTGTCCGCCATTTTGTTAGACTTTCGTTAGAGTAGTTCCTACTAAAGAAATACATTAATTTGATGTATGGGGATGTAAGTCAAATACCGCACCAAGAAAAATCCTAGCTGAATGAACAGGTAATTTAAAGACCCAAAAAATGATCTATAGTAGTTGCGAATCGCCATGTGACTCATGACGCCTGGGTCGTCTCCGAGTGACTGCGGGAGGGGTTTGAGGATGTACTCTCTCTCACGGTTTCAGCCACCTTGCTTCAACCGTAAGAGGTGAATGCTTTCCAGGGCCAGACGTGAGAGGTCGCCGCCGATCGTCTCTTCGAGGATTTAGATTCTCGATCCACGACAATACGGCGGTGCTCCGCCCTTGCAGGGCAGACTTCCACCGCAAGGTTTACCGTATCCTCCGGGTGATCCACACAATGGTGACACCCGGATATATTATTTTTTACCGCCGAATCCAAAACATGTACCTACGTTCCGTAACACTAATTTCCGATGAGGACCTACGTCAAGTGGAAAGTGAGTGGAAATTTACCAGGTTTTTTTTTAACTGGCCTGTTGGTCTAGTGGTCAGTGGTCCTGACTGCTATGCCGGAGGTCGTGGGTTCGATTCCAACCCAGGACAAATGTTTGTGTGATAAGCTCGATCATTTGTTCTGCCGGGGTATAATTTATCTATAAAAGAAATACGAGTATATAAGTGAGAGTTGTCTAGTACTCATACCACAAGCTCTGCTTAGTTTGGGACTAGATGGCGTTTTGTAAAAGTTGTGGAATATTATTATTATATTATTCCATTTATTTATTTTTTATACATACCGTTTACATTTTTAAATATTTCTTTAAAAAAACATATAAAAAAAAACATTTAAAAATATAAAAAATAGTTGTCCGCCGGTGTCGGGAACAGGGTCCAAGCTACCGGTGGTTAGGGCTCCAGAGACAGGAACCTCCTCACAATGCGAGCCTTATCGAGGAGTACTGCCTTCTGTATCAGGCCCTTGATCCAACCGCGCAACAACAGCTTGACAGAAGTTTTGGTCCATGGAAAGTGTCTGACACTTATGATACTACTTTAGAATAATATTCTACAAAACATTTATATATAAATAAGCCATAAAACATTAAGTTAAATAACTCGTTATTTTTAGTTCCCTTTCTCACCTCGTAGCTGCCAAAGTTCCCCAAGGGGGAGCTCCACAAATACACAGGTATTCAAAGCACATGAGACGCTACTGAGAACCTAAGGTTTCATCCATGTGAAAATAAGTTATGTCTGACAGCTCTGGGATCTTGGTCTATTTGACATATAACTGTTTTATGTGATAGAAAAATAAATGAATTGGATGCTTTCGGTATGAATCCCAAGCACAGAATTATTATTTACTGTTATAACACTGAATATCGTTATTTTAATTGTTATTTTAATTATAAGGATTAATTTAATGATTTTCTATGGTAATATTGTACTCCTGGCAAATATCATAAACTTCGGAATCGTCATTAGAGTCAGTTGTAAACTGTGAAATATATGATTGAACAGTACTCGGGGCTGAGTCTTCATAAGGTTTTGATTAGGAGAAGATGAATTCGACTGTGTGTATGTAGCCTAGTGAAGGTGGTTTTGAGGACTTGATTTTTGGGTTTGATTTGTAAATGAGGACTTGTAGATGGAATAGGTATAACAGAAGAGGATGAATTCGGGTTTGAGTGTTTGTAGCTATTGGTTTTGTGGACTCGACCGAGGTAGAGACACAGAGTACGTGGGTTTGATACGGTAATTTTAAGATGAACTATACATAGGAGAATAATTTCGCTGGGTGTTGTGGGAGTTTTGATTCTGTACGTCTTGAAAAATTTGTAAAATTTTGATCTGTACTTCCAACTTATTTTCCTCCGGGACTGCTTTTAACAACGTCACCAAGAATAGCGCAAAATGTTTTTCCATGTCATCGTCATCACAATTGCTTTTATTCCTCGCAGCCTCAATTAACTTTCTATCGTCATGCCTTTTTTATCTTAAATATCTAGAAGCCTTTCTTCGTAAGACATTGTATTAGTATTTTTCTTTCGGGGATATTGGCTTCGCTGTGGTACATCTTCATCATCATCCCTACTATCTACATCGCAATCAATGTCTTGTGCGTACCAGATTTGGTAGATTTTTGCTCGCGTAGCTCACGTGAAAAACAAGCTCTTAAATTTTTCCACCTTTTTTGTACAAGCTTACCTGAAAATAATTGTTTAAACAGTACAAAACCATAATTTAATTAAGAAATAAAAATTAATTGTATATAATTACGACCCAATTTTTTATGTCAGTATAAGCGTGTATTATTACGTGATATTAATTTACATTTTATTTGTTTCAGATATCTTGCGACAGGCGCCAGTTTCTACAGCATATTATTTGAATATTTATTAGGTGCTACCACAGTACAAGAAATTGTAAAGTCTATATGTACTGCAATATGAAATTTACATCCACTATACATGCCAGAAAAGTCGGAAGAAGATTGGCTGATTATTTCTAATCAGTTTTACCAACGGACAAATTTTCCTAATATAATTGGTGTAATTGTTGGCATACTTATTAGGATTATTAAGCCGGAAAATACCGGTTCGCAGTGTTTTAATTACAAAAAGTACTTTTCCATAGTTCTTATAGCATGGGTAGATGCCGATTATCAATTTGTATACATAGACATTGGTGGCTAATGGGGCCGCAAGCGACTCTAGTGTATTTCAAAATTCTGCCATGGGCAAAAGATTGCAAGATCAAGATCGTACTTTGCCTAATGATGAAAATGGGAAAAAAGATTCAGTCAGTCAGTGGCGGTACCTTCATACAAGCAGAAAAGCCAGGCATGCCTTACTAAAATGCTCGATAGAGAATCAATATCAAACCCGAACTATTTAAAAGTTCGCGCGCTTTAATTCTTATCAAAATAACACAAAGTATCTACCTATGCCACACTACTACACAGCGCGCGCAGAGTTTCGCATTGGCAGCATCTACGCGAGAGCTATATCTATCTCGCTTACACGTACCGGCTTTTACCGGGCTTTCAAATACTATCTCTGTCACTTTCGCACTTATAGCGATGTGCCGTATAACGAGTTAGGACCTTATGCGTCTACAAATCGATCAGTATGGAAGATTTAAGCCGGGCATTCGTATGAAGTTGCTCGCGTATGCGTGACCTTGTCACCTTGCCAACTCTGCAGTGTTGCCGTTTTAGCGACGTTGTGAGATCTTGGAGATTTTTAACGAGTTTGGAAACTTTTTTTAAGATTTAGCAACAATAAAAACTAGCGACTTTTTAAAATAACGAAATTAAATATTCAAAAATAAAGGCAATTTTTTAGAACTGGTCTCGTTAATTTCAAAATACGATGTCGTTTTAGAAAAGCATATGCAGCATTAGAAAAGTGACAAACCGGGGCCGAGTTATTTATCTAACAAAATTCAAAACGATATTATTCATTCCGTAGCCGATGCAAACAAAATTTGTTTCAATTATTATTGACGAAACCCCCGATGTTAGTCATAGAAAACAACTGTGCTTGATTCTCAGATATAATTATAAATGAAATTCATGACTGTTTTTGGGCTTTTAATTTATTGTACCTAATCAGTAGTTTGTGAGAAAATTGCGATGATACATACGTAGGTACCTACATACTCAGTCGAAAACTGAACTTTCTTTTTTTGAAATCGGTTAAAATTTTATTGGGCTTGTCTTATTTTGAAACCCTAGGCACGCCACTGCAGTCAGTCTCGATTTTGCTGATATAATAGTAAAAACGTGCTGCATTTTACATAATTTTGTACGATGCAGAGATGGAATTCAATTTATTGATACTGTTTATGAATGTCCATTACCAAGTATTACAACAAATCCGTCCGATAGAATCATATCAGCAGCAAATATACGCAATTATTATGCGTCTTACTTTACTTCACCGCAAGGGGGGCTGTATCCTGCAATATGACTAAATTTGAATTTGTATCTTAATGTAGTCAAATGCACATAAAATTATACAAATAAATCTTTCTTATTCCACACATTTATTGGTAACTGTATTGATCTTCTAAAAGAAAGTAGTCAGGTGCAAGATGTGCATTTGATTTTATTAACCTACAAGTCTTCTTCTTCTTTTCGAATCGATGGTAAACTTGTGAAACCGTTGGGGTTCCAGTAGGTGGCTACGTTAACTGCAGCATCAGTGGCACTCATTAAATCCTCCGTAGTTTTTTTTTTTAATTTATATAAACCAGCGCTTGACTGCGATCCCACCTGATGGTAAGCAGTGATGCAATCATTGATGGTGAGGCGCACTAGTTTATCAAGAGCCTATTCACTCTAGCCTAGTTCAAGTGTATGGGCACTTGGGGCACTCTAACATGTGGCTCATGTTTTGAACAGGGGCACCGCACTCACATTGAATATCCGACGGGTCTATAAAACCCCATTTCGCCAAGTTGTGTTTGCAGCGGCCTACCTGGGTGCACAACTGATTTAGTGCTTTCCATACAGACCAGTGCAATTCACGACCAGGCGGAAGATGTTCTTGGGAATTTAAGAAATCGGATGGTGGTAGGTGATGTTCTTCCCAAAGCTTTATTCTTTAATTGGGTGGTGGGTCAAGGATGGCCTGTGTGCTACGAAGAAAGCTCTTCCGGCCTTTAAGCCTACTTGGGGCCGTCTTGTGTTCGAAGAGGGGATGTCGGGAATCGGATTGTTGATGCGACATCCCTTCATACAGCTGCTTCGTACAACTTACAAGTTAGATAGTAGGGGTCATTACACCTACCTCAGAAAGATGTCTATTGTATTTAAGTAATACAGGGTAGCATCGAGGTCGTGTAGCAATAAAGTTAGAGTTGCCTATTAATTAGGAATTTAATGCTATAGATTTCAGTGCATTAATTTTCAATACACTTCCTCGAAAACTGACTCTTCTGACGGGCAACGGTGAATTTTTTTTTTTAAGCAAAGAGGCGCACATTTTTAAGGTTTTAATATTTAATAAAAATTTAAATTGTGTCTAAGAACAGAATATCATAAATAAATATATTATAAACACAATCATTTGTTATTATCAGCAAATTAACATTTTATCAGTGTTCTAAATTCAAAAATATTTGAATTTGTTATTTTTAATATTAGGATGTATACGTTTTGATACCTTTGCTTCTCCTTCAACCTGCAAAGGTAAAGCGCGGGAAAAAAAGTATTATTTAAATATAATAAAAGAACAGAGTCGGAAAGATTAGCTAAAAATGAATATGGTATACCATCTTCACCAGGAGCTGAATCCTTAACATGTGAAAGGACTCCTTTCAACTCACTTAGTGTGAAGAGAGAATTCAAGGGACTCAGAAATAGGAACATAAGGAAAATGCATCAAAGATCTCTGTTCAGGGACTGAAGAAGGAGCTAAATGATCCATGAACTCATTGGCTAACGGCAGTTTTGAGGCTGTTGTGTTACTGAATGCTGACCTGAATCGTTTAATATTTCGCCATACTATGGAAACATTAACTTCTTGAGTAGCGTAATTAGAGACACAATAGTAAGACAATAGCGCACGACCGTGCGGGGATCAACAGCTTAACTGCTGGAGAGATAGATTCGCATTTTGGCCAACCTTCGAATTTCTTTTTCTTAAGGAGTGTACGGGTTTCACGAGCAGCTTCTAGGTATAGCTCATAATTGAGTTGAGTCACATAACAGTAGTCTTTTTGTGCCTTTTTTCTTTTTTTAACAGCCTGAGTGCAATCAGCATCCCACCAAGGTGGTGAGGGAATTTTGCCTGTAGCGCCATTTTTTATAGGGAAAGTATTATCTGCTACCTCTATTAAAATCCTTGTAAATTGATCAGCCAATAACTGAGGATCATGTTGTAAGGAATCAAATAAAGTAAGAACTCTCTCTTCTACACCATTTTTATATTTATCCCAGTCTGCATCTTGAAGTCTGTACTTTAATCGTGGTGTGGGACTGCAAACCTCTGGCTTTTTATGTGGAAAAGAAATTATTAATGGGAAATGATCACTGCCATAAGATTAGAGAAACATCCACTGTAGAGGAGACCAGGATAATGCTGATACTAGCTCAGGTGTACATATCGAGAGATCAGGAGCACTTATTCCTTCAACTGGATCTGTTAGGCATGTTGGGAGACATGTGTTTAAAAACTTTTTACAAAAAAAAATACAACCGACTTCAAAGTAAAAAAAACACTGAAATGTGCAAAATAACTTTAATTTCGGAAGTCGGTGTTTCTATAATAGTTTTGTCTCTTCGTTATTTAACACCGACTTCCGAAATTAAAGTTATTTTGCACTTTTCAGTGTTTTTTTTACTTTGAAGTCGGTTGTATTTTTTTTTGTAAAAAGTTTTTTTTTACACTTTTTAGTTTTGGTACCACCACTAAAAAGTACCCCTCAGCCAAACTTAAATACCTTATAGCCAGAGTGCATCTCATGACAATTCTAATAATACCAAACACGGTTAGATTACATTAATTTATTACAGAGTTCCGGTGCCTAACTTCAGGCTTCATCATCAGATCATCAGTCAGTCATCAACTACACGTATAAACAAAGCAATTTGACTTGTTACGACTGTTCTGCTGTGATCCTATGAGGAGTTCTGTTCCATATCTTCGAAGTTCATGATCAGATCATAACAATATTTCTATGGGACCAACTCGGAAACATAACCTTTCAATCAAAAAAAAAAATTTCAAAATCGTTCCACAATTGACCGAGAAATCGGTGAACATACATAAAAAAAAAAAAAAAAAACATACATTCAACCGAACATATAACCTCCTCCTTTTTGAAGTCGGTTAAAAATACACAAATTATTAGAGTCTAAGATTTCTAATAGTTTCTCTCCATAGTAATTGGTATTAGAAGTTCCCCAAGATTGGTGTTGTGTATTAAAATCGCCCATTACCAAATGGTTTAGGTAAGACTGATAAAAGATTATTAATTTCAGAAAGGATATTCACAGTAGGACGAGAATAATATATACATACTAAACAGATTTTATTTACAATGGCAGCAACGGCAGATATATCGTCACTGAGACGGGGAAGGGGGAAAGATTGAAAGGACAAGTTATTTTTTACAAGTATGGCGACGCCGCCATACCCATCGCTTCTGTCTGTTCTTAGACATGCATAGCCAGGAATTCTAAATGAGAACCCTGGTTTAAGCCATGTCTCACAGAGAGCGACTGCAAAGGGATCGTATTTATTCATTATATAGCACAAATCAAATTTTTTATTCACTATGCTGCGACTGTTCCACTGAACAATCTTGGATAGACTTGGATCCATTACGATTAAAATTAGATAAGTTAGACAGCGTATCAATTACGGTGGCAACGATGGACGGTTCAATAATATTATTTTTAGATAAAGTAGGTATTGATTAACATATAATAATATATTAAAAATTTGACTTTCATTATTTGTTTTATTTTGCAATGCAACACCATTACCTGTCAGCGAAACTTCATTATTAATAAGTTTTTGGTGAGCTGCCCGGTCATATTTAGCCGGCCATTAGTGGTTTTTGGGGGATCTCGAGGTTTTGAGAAAACAGTTTTTTTGTGTGATGTGTTAGGTGAATTGGGTGAAGAGTGTAAAATAGGTTTATTATTGGCAAGTGGAGGAGCTGAAGTTACCACGTCTGCATATAGTTTTGACACTGGGGGATGTAGCTGCGATGCTTCGGCATACGATACGCAACTATGGGCCATATAGTGCTTGATTGCTCTCTGTCTCTCAAACTCGGGACACTTTTTATTGATGGCGTAATGAATACCACCGCAATGACAGCATTTACCATCTTCGTCTTGAATGCTACAAGTGTCGGCAGAATGTTTCTCCCCACACTTGAAGCACAGAGGGTTCGACCTACATTGTAGGTACCTTTGTATGACCGAAACGACAACAATTGAAGCATTGTATACTTAGTTGGGAATGTATACAATTCTACTGGCATAGAATTGTTACAACAAAACACACGTTTCGGTAAAATTTGCCCGTCAAAGGTCAACACGACTGTAATTACCAAGTCATTTTCACAATGGCAGTGTGTATCTTTGTTGGTTTCTGCTGTAGATTTACCATGTCTTCTTCTTTTATTACAGTGTTTGCACATTTTGCGTGGAGCCCTAGCCCTTTTCCGCTCCGATCTAGTTATGGACGAGTCTGTGTCCATACTGGACTCGTTAATAATGACATTCGGTCAATGTGGATTCGGATCGGGTGGTTCTTTGTCCATTGGACAAAGAAAAGAGAATAAAGTAAAAAAAAACTTACCCTAAATACGAAGACTAGATAATATACACAAATAATAAAATAGTTATTCTAAGCAATATCTACACAAATTTACACAACTAATCTCGACTTTAATTATTTTTTACAAAACCTGATTGATTGAGCTTTGCAGAATTGTGATTGAGCTTAAAAATACTTGAGATAGCCTGTTACCATCTAAATCAAAGCTAAAATGTATAGCAACTTTGGAAAATATTCTTCAGTACAAAATGCCCCCGATGCCACCTGTACCTACCTAATATTAAATGATATATTTTGAAATGAAAATGTTAATCTAGTTCTAGCTTCAGTTTCTTTTTGTTGCGACAATTTACCCCAAGAATTGGAAAATATTGTTCTACTTATTTCTTCCCACGCTTTAATTTTCACTTTAATATCTGAATATTCTTTCAACCGTTTATCATAAAGAGCTGGTTTCTTTTCGACTCCTTCTATAAGAACATCATTATTACTCGTAATATCGTCTTCACGAATGTTTTCGTTTTGCGTAGATGGTGGTGCCATTTTGCGTACGCCAAAGTCGGTAGTCAGAATGCAAATGGCGAACGATCGACGACGAGAGTGACAATTTTGTCACGGGCGGTTACCTATCATAAGTTCGAAAAATATTTGACCGAATTTCATTTCACCTAAAACTTTTGAACTATATTCGTTTGGTTTATGTTTTTATTTCATCGAAGTAACGTCTGCCACTGTATCAGTTGACCTCATCGTTGACCTATTATTAATTTGATTTTTTTCGTTACCCCGACGTTTCATTTGGTCGAAAAATTTTTTACCGATGTTACACTTAGCCGAAATAACGTTTGTTCGAAGTATTATGTTTCCGAGTATTCATTAAACCACTGTTTTAATAACCATATTTTCATTTCACCAAAAGCCTAGAAATGTAATTATTACACTAGTATGATCGAGGTAACAGGAGCTAATTTCAGATTAATTTAACCTAATATTTTGTTTAATTAATTACTTAAATGTAATGGCACTTAATGATGTAGTTGATTATGACCAAAAGTGGTTTTAATTGGTCTCAGCAAGAAGCATGCAAACAAGGATGCTTGCTTTAAGCATGCAGCTTGCAAGCAGGCATGCAATATGCAAGCAGGCATGCAACATGCAAGCAGGCATGCAGCATGCAGCATGGAAGCAAGCATGCAACCTGCAGCAGGTATTCAGCATGCAAGCAAGCGTACAGCATGGAAGCAGGCATGCAACATGCAGCATGCAAGCAGGTATGCAGCATGCAAGCAGGCATGCAGCATGGAAGCAGGCATACAACATGCATGCAACATGAAGCAGGCATGCAGCATGCAAGCAGGCATGCAGCATGCAAGCAGGTATGCAACATGCAGCAGTCATGCAGCATGGAAGCAGGCATGCAACATACAGCAAGCATTTCTGTCACGGCTCCGGCGCTGCGGGGTTTGGGCGGCCCCACGCGAGCTTATCGTCGCAGATGGTTTTAACGCTCACCACCGCAGCTTCGGCTTACTGGCCGGCGAAACCGGCCAGCCTTAGCCGCGGTGGCGGGCATTCAAACCACCTGCTTCTCAGCTCGTGGGCCGCCTTACCCCTCCGCGCCTACGCGGGCTTGAATTACACTCTAGGGGTAGGGCAGACAAGACTGTGTGAAGTTGGTTTTGCAGCGATCCGTTTCTGTCACTAAATTTTGTAGCACAACATATTGACTTTTTATGACACTATTTTAATGTCATATTGAAAAATGCTACCAATCACCGTCTATATATTTGTGATAAAATTCCGTAAAATCTTGTTTCGTTGTGGTGAAAATATGGCAAATAAATCATTTAGCAAATGAAAAAGTTCAAAAGAGGCTTCCGCCGATAGCAATAAGTTATTTTGTAAATCGGCGAAACATAGTTCGGTAAAATAATATGATCTATGACACATGTAAGCAAAAAAGTCGTCGGTCAATAGTTTTCGGTAAAATGAAGAGAGACGAAACAGTCACGGTGACAAAAGTCACCAGCACGCGCTATGGCTTAAGTCAACAAGAGAGTTGCCAGAGACTTCAATTGGCATTTGGTGATGAAGCACCATGTCGCAGCTCTGTGTATTCGTGGTTTGGAGAATTTAGACGTGGACGTGATGACGAGGTAGGTGAAAGCGACTGCGGTTACAGACTCGAAAATTGACACCATACGACAACTTATTGAAACTGACAAACAAAATTACTTGCCAACAAAGTGCTTTGAAATGTGTCAAGTGCAAAACATTTTACATGTGCATCTGAAGTTTCGGAAGCTTTGCGCTCGATGGATACCACATGACTCAACGAAGGACCAGCCCCCCTAGTCAAGTTACAACCATTTCGTGTCGAATTCCGTTCTCCAATCGGTAACGCCTCGGTGTCAGCAATTGTAGAAAACGATAAGTTGGTAGCCATGTTGACGCGCCTGAGTCGGCAGCTCGTTCTACAATGTCGTTCTACAATAACAAAGGATGTAGCATTGGATATTTTAGAAACGACAACAATTCATTCTATCATTTTGAACGATGTGAACTTGACTACGAATTTTCTATTCGTTTGTCCTGACCACGCGACTTAACGTTGAGATGATGTTATTCCCATAAGTACATTTGATTAGTTTTCGACTAGCGTTAACGATTGCAAATTATCAACTTGGCTACGGGTGCAGAAACGACTGCGTGTCTAGTGGTGCCTTAAAATGATTAAAAAAGGTTAAAGGAGGTCCGTCATTGGCTGTCTATCATGACATGTGATGAAACCTGGGTGTACTGCTTTGAACCCGAAAGAAAAAGCCAGTCGGCAGAGTGGGTCTTTCCTTTTGAAGATTTGCTGACGAAATTTATGAAAAGTCGAAGTTTTGGTAAAAAACGGTTGATTCTTTTTTCGGCAAATCAGGACATTACACTACAGTATTGCTTGAAAATCAAAGGACAGCGATTACAAATTGGTACGTCAACTTGCTTAGCCAGAGACTTAAAAAAGTTCGCGAAAAGTGTCCTCGAAGCAATGTACTCCTCCACTACGATAACGCATCCTAACATTCCGCTAAAGTATCAGAAGCCTGTTTGAAGGCTTCAGATGTGGAATTGGTGACGCATCCGCCTTCCCGGACCTTGCACTCTACGACTTCTATTTGTTTCCAAAAATTAAAGACAAACTTAGAGGCACACGTTTTATGAACTCTGAATCGGCGGTGAATGCGTTCCATAAAACCGTTGAAGAGGTAATTGCAAGGGAATATACTTTGAAAAACAATAAATGTATAGTACCTAAGTCTTATAACTAGTCTTATTTAACAGAATCCAGAAACTTTCAGAATGCCCTAAGTACCACCGACTTGAAATTCAAAATTCAAATCCTTATTTTCGGAAGTTGGTATCAATGATTAACAAAACTAAACCAGAAACACCGACTTCCAAAATTAAGGTTATTTTGTATTTTTTTTAGTATGATTTCGGTTTCAGTTGTATTTATTTATAAAAAGTTTTTAAAGCAAAAACTTTGCCATAAATTTTGTAATGATCAACAATCTTCAAAAGGACGATGCTCAAAATTTTTTAAGGAATAAACTTTAATCGATCAATACGAAACTAGTAACAATTAATTTTTTTTTTTAAATTGATATAAACCAGCGCTTGACTGCGATCCCACCTGATGGTAAGCAGTGATGCAATCATTGATGGTGAGGCGCACTAGTTTAGGAATAAATTATTAATTTCGTATAAATAGCACTGGTTAAATCCATGCCGTTTAAGAAATAAGCAGCTATGGTATATGTTACAGTCAATACTTAACAGTATTAGTCAAGACTAGTTTTGAATGACTTCAGTCAAAACACCTATTAAATTAAAACGCGTTTGTTTTATTATCTTAAAAAATACAAAATGTTTTAGTTATAAAACAAGTAATTAACTACCTAGAATCTATTTAAAATGACGAAAATACGAGTTAACAACATGATTTAAAAATTGTTGCAGGTTTCGTTCCCTCATTATGCAGAGCAATTACAGTAATTAGGTTTTCTTTAATACCCCACTACATTTTATTAGAAAAAACTAGGTACACAGGAATACGTCAAAACTCAGTTAAAACCTTACAAGAAGTATTTGAAAGAATTAGCCTCGATCCAAATTTAAAAAAAAAACTCAGATGCTTTGCGTATGTAGTGAGTGACTTATTTGCATTGTGACAACGAGACCTGCATTCTAGTCTGGAAGCGACATAGTTGGATTTAGTTTGTAATAACATTGTTTTTGGGAATATCCACGAATCAAATAAATTTGAATACTGTGTATCATGTAATAAATTGCTATTTCTGTACATTACTTAATAGTAACAGAGACTTACAATAATTTGTCAGTCCAATTGCCGAAGTATGATTAGTTTACCTCAGTTTTAAATTTTGTTCTCATTTAAGTGAAATGTAATTTTTTTATAAGCAATAAATATCGTTAATCAGAAAATTGGGTAAAAAAGTTTTTTTAAGTGCAAGTAACAAAATTTAATGCCAAACTAGGTATATATAAACCTAGCAGAAGAAACTGTCTAAATTATAGTGAAAACCGCATCGAAATCAGTTGCACGCTGAAGGAGGAACAGCGTGGGTAAACAGTAAACGCAAAAAGCGAATTGTCAAAGTCAAAACATATATTTGGCAAAATATGTGCTTTGACATTTTTTCAAATAGGCTTAATTAACACATCGTCATTGATTAAATAAATTTTCCTAATCACTTGATTTACTTTCATTTATTGGTCGTTCCTAATTGCTTTCCATTTCAATAAAAAAAGGTATCACCATCGACATTATGGTTTTATTAAGTTACACACAGGTTATGACGTCCCCTCATTTCTATAATTAGAAGAAAGAAAAAATCAAACAAAACCTACCTACTGCGTCATACTGTTTGAAAACTTTACCAACGTGTCACGTGGGTCACGTTGGCCAACGTGACACACGTGACAAGTATAAAGCAATGGAAATTTTTGAATGAGAAAGCTATTTTAAAAACAAAAGGCTGTTATAGAACTTTCCAGACTCCGGCACCCTAAAGGGCCTATTACACTACGCGATATTTAGCACACGATATTCAGACTCTTATTTTTTGTTCCGAGTAAGACCGGTCTAACCCTTATTACACTACGCGACATCGACTAAGACTGTCTGAATATCGAGTAGTGTAATAGGCCCTTTAATTTTGCGCAACATTCTTTACTAAACTGGCGAAAGTTTTTTTGAGACTTACGTAAATTGGTACCTTATACTCCGGCTACGATTTTGAAATCACATTTCTCCTCGCACAATTTCGTAATTAGCGGAAAAAAAACTTTAAATTCTGGCTCAATTGTGCGTCAACTCAACTTTATTCCAGAGGTTTCTTCGACTGTAATCAAACAAAACATTTCATCATTTCGGGAATTCATATTTCGAGTTGGTTTTAGAATTTAGTCATTTAGAGTGATTGAGCTGGTTTTCGTCCAATTATCGGAGTTGTCAGCTTTGTGATGTAAAATAAATATCTTGAAGTAATTTTACATAAACGTATCGTATTTGTTTTGATTGCTTATATAGTCTTCTTTAGGTTAACATCACATGACAATATATCACTTTCACGGCTTTTTTTATAAAAAATATTTTTGAAAAAGTAGGGAATTCACTAGCTTTCGTCCAAAAAAATTGGTTTTCGTCCGATTGTGAGCTAGTTTTCGACCACAGTGTAGAAAAAGGAGTGTAGGCTAATTATTAAGTAAAAAACCAATTATATATACTTTTACTTAATCAGCAACATATCTACTATTTAATAGTAGCTTATGTGTATTCTCTCTCTATCTTTTAGGTATTATTTTTTATTAGCTATAGCTAACTGTCCCCGCGGTTTCACTCTTCGGTCTTTGGTTACTGCTCCGCTTCCTTGAGTCGTAGCGTGATGTTATTTAGCTTATAGATAGTATTTGTCATGAACCTGGCTATTGCATACAGAAAGAGTTTTCCAATTCGGCCTGTAGTTCCAGAGATTAGCACGTTTAAACAAACAAAAGACTCTCTCGCTTTATTATATTACTGTATAGAATAAACAAATTAACAAAAAAAAAACTTTTTCTGTCAGAAATATGTGTCTAATGACAGTGTGCTGTTATCTTTAATTATTTCCTTTAAGATTTGAAAAAAAAACCTATTTCTTAATTTTCATCCACTCCAGTATTCGTTTATGGACGAAAATTAAAACCACTTTTTAAGCTATCTTTAGTTTTCGTCCACGTCCTTTAGATATTGTTTTATTTGCGCAACATTCTTTTAGTTTCCATTCATTTATTCCGTCCACTGTTTTGTTAAGTGGACGGAAACTAAAATATCTAATCTAATAGCAACAGACAATATAATAGCCAGACAAGTGCGAGTCGGACTCGCGCAATGAGGGTTCCGTACAAACTTACCCATGAAAACAGTTCAATTCCCGAATTTTTACGAATTACGAATTTTTTTTCAATTACGAAGATTTTTCAGAATCACATGTTTTGTTTTAGTGACGTAACGATTTTTTCCTACACTTGTGCTATGAGACCTTCTTTCATGCCAAATTTCAGAATTCTAGGTGAACGGGAAGTACCCCATGAGTTTTTATTCTCTTGAGAGTGTCGAAATATATGTTTTTTGCATCATAAACGACCGTATCTTTTTTTTCGTTAACTTAGAAGTTTGATTTTTTCACAGCTTCAAGGGACCGCAGACCTGAGTATAGGTTTTAATTTCAACTCGATACCTCCACGGATTCCCGACATAAAGGGTCTTGAAAGACAGACAGACAGACAGACGGACAACAAGGTGATCCTATACGGGTTTCATTTTTTTCTTTTGAGGTACGGAACCCTAAAAACGACAAAAAATGTGCAAAAAAGGCGAAACACTCTCTGTTTGAGCAATAATTGCTTTGACTTACAATATTATTTATCACGTAAATGTCACTGAATAAAACTTAAAAAAATACTAAAAAACCATTATCTGTCACTGTGTCGGTAGATTAACAGGACTGTGTATGAACAGTGAAAATTGTCCATGGATATAGAATGTGAGATTATTTGGCCAACCAGGCTGAAAAAAATAGGGGGCTCATTTAGATGCCAATGTATACACTTCTATAATAAACTTCCTAGTCATATTCAACAACTAAGCCTTAATAAATTCAAATTATTTGTAAAGCGAAAACTTTGCCAAAAGGCTTTTTACACTATAAAGGACTATGTTGAGGACCAAAAGGCTTGGGATTGACCTGCTCCAGTACGCACTGCAACTGTTGTCTTATTATTATTATTTTTTCTTTTGTTTTTATTTTTAATTGTGCTTTTAATTATTTAGTACAATTCGATATTGTAGATTATTTTTATTTTGCAATTTGACTTTTTTTTTTTCTTTTAATTTTTGACAAAAATGTTTACTTTGCTAAAGTATTACATTTTGTAAACTATATTTTTCCTTTTATTATTGTGAACGTGAGGACTATGTTGATTGTTTTTTTTTCCTTTTCAGTAATTTTAATGTATGTCTGGCAATTTGAGTATTTTCTGCGGCCTACCCAAATGTCCTTTCCTTGGTATTGTTCGTCAAGTCGTTGAGCTCCTTAGTAGTCCTGAGTTGAGCTTTACGAATACTGACAAATGCTTGCACTGACTGGACAGGTCCACTCAAATCTGTATGGTTCTTTCTTCAAAAGACCATTTCAGACAAATCTGCATGGTTCTCATGTGATTTGACCATTACATATTTACTGTATGGACTTTAAAAGAGACTTTGACCCCTGAGTTTGTTTCGGTGTTTCTTCTCAGGGTAGTCAGCTAGGAAACACCGGCCTCATCTAGTTTAAAAATGACGAAAAAAAAAATTGACGTGTAAAAGTGTTTTTTAAACCTATTTACAAAATAAATATCATTTATCATTTATCATTTGATTTCGTGGGTGTATTGGTTAAATCATGTTGTTGGGCAAATTCACTATAAATGGCGCAGGTTTTTAAAACCACTTTTTAAAACTTAGGATCGTTTTTGGGTTTGAAATTGATGATTCTTCGTAGATAATGATATTAATTATATGAATTAGCTAAAAGTTCCTTGTTTAAATACGTAATTATTACGTGAATCGTTTTTTTATAAGGAGGGTAAGGAAAATTTGGTCCTGATAGTCACAAAAATTAAAAATAGATAAAAATTTAACTGATAAATTGAAATGAGAAAAATAAAACTTGTATTCAATCAATTAAAATAATTATATTTAAGTGGATACTAAATAATCATATTTTGTTCAAATTCAAAGAATTGATCCGTTTAGAAACAAAAGTACCCAAACGTTTGTTTCTTTTTAAGTTTTAACTATTTAAATGATGAGCTAACGACAAAATTTTAACAAGAAGTTATTTGCAATATGTTTTTATTTATTAAAAACCTAATGGGGTACATAATAATTAAAAATGATTAATTTAACTGTTATAAAGAAATACAAGGATTTTTTTTTTTTGGGCTGTTACTTAAAAGACATTAAGTGTTACGATACGGAATTATTAAGAACAGTCCTCACTATGCCAATATGTAACTACGAAAAATCAAATTTTCTGATAAACATTTCATATTTCTAACAATGTCTCAAATCCTACTTAGTTTAAATAAGTCTTCATTCAATCTTACCTTACCGTTAAATCATTATTATTTTATTGAAATTAGAAGTACATAAAACTAGAAATTGTTTAACAAACAAGAACCAAATAATGTCTAAGTACTTACAATGTGCACTATGCTTTACTTTTCCTTTTCGTAACATTTTAGTTCACCCTATAGTAACTGTTACGAAAAGGACGTTACGCAAGTAGTTCACTTTCAAAACAAATGTGAAATACTCAAAGAATATTACTTTAAAACTTCTAAATCATACATAAATGGCCTCAATACAACTTTGAGTGCTATTGCTCAAACAGAATTAACAACCAGATAAATAGTCTTATGTAAAAACACGTTACTTACTGAGACAAATTTTTGATTCTATTTTTCGTTGCGCATACATATGTCCACCAATTCGCCTTGTTGCGACTAAATATAAAATGGCTGCATTTATATCTTAGATGTCACGCTTGGGCTTAACATTAAAATAAAAAATATTTGCTAAATAAAGAACGTTACTATACGGACTTGCCCTGTAATCTTAATTCTATGAGACAAAGGTTTTATGCAATTATCTTACTATTTTACTATGTTAACTATTGTTAATAATTAATTTAAATGTAAGAATAACTATCTCAAAATTGAATTAAAACATCGCAAGACCTATAATAGAATAAAAATATTTTTAAAAATCTATTAAAACTGATCTTGGGACAGCTTCAAATCAAGGTTTTCTTTAACTTCAAACTAATGTAAAATATATAACACCTTATTCATTGGCATGTAAAATATCTAATTGAATAGAATAATAGTTCTTCTTGTATTTATAATAAACCTTTTTAGATAGGTTTCAAAATATGTTCAACTTTCATGTATTTGTTTTCATGGGACAACACGAAAACTAAAAATGCCCTGTTAGCTTAGCATACATTTATGGTCACGTCTTTACAAAATTTGTAAAAACGTGAAACGAGAACAACTACTGACAAACCGTTTTACAGTTTGGCAGAATTTTTGTAATGCATAATGCAGGCAAATTTTTGATAAAGTAAATAAATAAAAAAATGGAGTCTCGAAGATTTTTCCGACTCGCAAATTTATTTTTCTGTTGTGACGTATCAACAAATTTACAGTTTTCAGATTTATTCCTATACCTGTGCTATAAGACCTTGCTTTACGCAAAATTTCAGAATTCTGGGTCAACGGGAAGTACCCTATGAATTTTCATTTCCTCTAGAGTGTCGAAATACTTATACATTTTTTGAGACATAAACGGCCGTAATTTGTTAACTTAAAAATTTGTTTTTTTCACAGCTTAAAGAGACCGCAGACTTGAGTACATGGTTTTAATTTCAACTCGATACCTCCACACGTTCCTTGACAGACAGACAGACGCGAGACGGGCAACAAGATTCTATAAGGGTTCCGTTTTTCCTTTTGAGGTACGGAACCCTAAAAATGGCAATTGTCTTCACGAAAAGCTCGCAAGTATCATTTGTCATTTTTAAGACAATAACTTGAAATATGAAACTTTAATACATCTGAAAATGTATCCACCTTGCTAACTTAAATAGCCAATTTAAAAAAAAAGCTGTGTATTCGAATTTTACAGGGCGTAGTTTTTCAAGTAGCTTTAAAGTTATCTTTTTCACATTTTCAGGTTTTCACACTAACGTAATGAATTAGCATATGAAAGCGGCTATTTTCAAACAGACACTAGAATTAGAATTAAATACACACTAACATAAATTTTCACGACGTGTCGCTATTTAATGGCTTGAACATCGTCTAGGCTTTAATTATCTGATTAAAGTCTTTAGCCACAACAAGATAAGGCTTGAAAAACCCAAGCATAATTGTTCTAGAACATTATTTAGAAGCCAGTTAAGTAAGGTCTAATCTACCCCTCATTTTTCTACGCACAGCTGAAGAAAGTGTTCGAGGAAAGGAGGGCCTCATTATATTGGTCGCTGGGCGCGTGGGCGGAGAGTTGGTATTAGGGCGGAGTCTCAGGGCGAGTAGCCGTCCCTCTGAACCTCGCGCCGGGTGCCGAGTAGCGACACAATCTCGTTAACTGCCACAGGCAACACTACTCTTCCGGCGTCCTTTCCTGATCGACGTCCTGTAGAATTTCGTTCAGTCTTTCAAGTAATGATAGTGTGATTTAAGTATTTTATTTAAATATTTTATTCACTATTTTTTATGATGGAGGGTCCTAATGGAATCAGGTGTTCATCAATGGACAATCTTACGAGTGTAGTGCCCTTGCCCGTGGGTGGTTCGCCGACCTCGGCTAATAGTTCTGATAACTACATGTTCGACGACTCTTCGCTGTCCGATGGCAGTTTGTACGCCAGTGATCAAGAAAATCTATCTACACCGAGGAGAAGGTACGGGTCTATAGAAAAAATTAAGTACGTGTGTCCTAATTTTTCCTATTTTATTGCTTGGCATTTTTCTTTTGTATTTTTGCGTTATTTTTTGTGCCTGACGATTGTAGTAACGATTTTTTATACTTCTCCAGCGATTTCGGCTAAGCTTTTTCTGCTCATCGACTTTATATTAGTGTTTCTGAATTATGTTAAACCAAGCTCAAAGCTCAAGTTCACCGTTTCATGTCTCAAGATAACTAGGACTGACTAGGTATTAAATTATTTAATCACTAGTCTCTGAAAGCGGCTTCGCCCTTGTGAAAGTCGATTTATCCATAAAAACTTTGGACCCCCGTTTCGTCCCCTTAGGGGGTGAATTTTGGAATATCCTCTCTTAGTGCTCGCCTACGTCATAAAAGGAAGTCTTTTGCAAAATTTCAAGATTCTAGACCCAGTAGTTTTGGCTGTGCGTTGATATGTTAGTCAGTCAGTTTCTCCTTTTATAATAGTAGTAGAGTTCTAAATCTTGGGTAAATAATATACATGGTATTAACTTACGTTAGTAGGTACATTGATAACAGAATTCCTTCAGTTGTATCGAGTTCTTATTGGTAGATTAGCAACTGGATCAATTTTATATTGAACATAATAAAATTATATCCAGATTCGAGGCTGTAGCGCAGGCTTCTGTGCTAAATGTTGTTTTTCTTATTTTGATGTAGGTAATCCGTAGTATAAAATGTAACTATAAAATAATAACATTTAGGTATGTAGGTATTCTTCTGGAATAGGTACCTAGTAACTAAATGAAACAAAAGGATTGGGTGCATATTCTTAATGCTGTTTTAAAATCTCTGACAGATTCGTCATGTTCATCAACAAAATCAATTGAAACTCGATTTCTGGCTTTAGCCTGGCGCTGTCAAATAAATTATTCGAAACAGATATCCCTTATTGTAGTCTAAACATGCAGGTGATGTAGATATCTTGTAAGGCTTCCGGTTTTTCCTTTTGAGATACGGAAGGCTAAAAAATTAAAAATCAGCTGTTCACATTTCACGTTCAACATTTTGATTGGGCACTTTGTATATAACAAGGAAAAGTAGATTTACTGTCATATCTTAGGGTTGATTGATTTCATAGTTAGCAGTACTGAAATAGATAACTTTTTAATTTATTTCTTCAGATTAGTAGATATTTCGCAAAAGCACATTATTTGAATTTTATTATGGCTATTGCTAAATAAGCGACCTATTTATTACTTCAGCTGGTCAAGTGTAGAAGTACCTTACTGATCGTTATATTTTCTTCCAGGTCAGACTTTCGCCGTCTGCACAGGCGCAGGTCTTCGCTGCGCTGCCCCCAGCAACAGATTCAACAGCGTCAGGCTGCAAACTTGCGCGAGCGCCGCCGCATGCAGTCCATCAACGATGCCTTCGAGGGGCTGCGGGCACATATCCCCACACTGCCCTATGAGAAGAGGCTCTCTAAAGTGGATACGCTGAAGCTGGCCATTGGATACATTAGCTTCCTTGGTGAACTGGTTAGTACATCCCTATAACTAGTTTTTTTTTTATAGATATATATACCCCCAGTCAGCTTTTGGATTTATTTGGCAGAGAAGGAGATAAGATACGCAAGTAGTTAGTGGTGTACTACTTTATTAAAAGTATGCGGAATAGGCAATTGGCTCGTTGGTCTAGTGATCACAAGCACTACTGCTCAGCTTAAGCATGAGGTCCTGGGAACGATTTCGGGTTGGGTAAAGTATTATCGGGTAGTTTTCTAGAAGTTTCCAGTAGCAGTCCAGAATGTGTATGTGTGTCCGGTTGACGGCAATATAGGCTTGCCTCCTATCCTATGGGACTTCAACACAACTGGCGCAATGTGGCTGAACAATAGGCGCATCTTTATCTAACCCTTCAGGGAGCTGGCTGCAGTCTAAAGTCTTAAATTATTGCTTACTAACTTCTGTCAGCGAAAGCAGGGAATAGTCTCAAATGTGCAGAATATATTCTAGCCGTGTGATAATTTTCATCCCAATTCATTCAGTCTTATGAGCGTGAAGGAGTACCGAACGAACATACACACATAATATCATACAAACTTTCGCCATTAAAATAGTATGATTGTGACAAAGTGAATTTCCAAAAGATATTTAGCTTTATTTTGTAACGTAAAGTTCACTTCGATGCATTCTGTAATACACAGGTTCGCGTGGACCGCTGCTCAACCGACACAATGCTATCTGGAGTCGCCAACACAAACAACAAGGAGGAAAAGAAAAAAGTTATTGTTCGAGGTATGACTACACTTTCTTGATTTATCACTCATATCTTTGACACAGATTTCATCGTGATTTCATCTTATAAGGGGGGATGCAACTCGACATATATAATTTCACTGTTTTTCATACAAACTCTCTTACACTATTATGACGTCATTACACATTTTTCATTAGATATTTTGGAAACAAACATCTTGTGGATGTTATCTAGGCTTCTATTGAAATCAACTTATAAAGGAGATTGGGCACTTATAGATTCACTTTATGACGCGTATGGCCATTTGAGTTATTGTATAATTCATAACTATTATTTTAATTGTTTTTTTACTTAAATTCATTGAAATCATTTGTGGGGTTTCTATTTTCATTTTAATTAGTATTTAATACAATAAATACGTCATTTGTTCCATTATAGTGAAGCAACTCCTTTCTCAGTTATAATCGATCGATTAAACATTAACGTAAATCGTGGGTAAACAAAAATATCTATCTAATATATATACCTACATTCGCAACTAAAAAACTATTAAGAGTTTTAATTATTATTTTTCTTTAATTATGTTAATATTAAAGAAAAATATAATAAAAAATAAATATATTCTTTCGTTAAAAAGCAATTTCTGGGCAAAACTAAAACAATTAAGATATAATTGATAATGTTATAACGCCGTAGTCAATTGATGTGTCACAACACTATTCGATGAAATGTCAAACAAAATATAGTTTACCGTGTTAACTGTCGGCAAGCCGAGAATATTGTTTTTACCTTTTCTCTGCTAACAAATGTAAATTCGTGTCGAGTTGAGTTTTAGGATTCTTCCACGTTCATTTACTACATCGAGGGATTTGACTCTTTTTGTGTGTGCTGTGAAGTGAATTGTTGGAACGTTTTTACGTCCATGGTGATTTAATCTAGACTTAAAACAATATGTGGCGCTGTGTAATTGTTCTCTTTTATTAGCACACCCACTGCCTTGCCGCCAAATCAGAGAAGCAACTGATTCCATGGCCCGGAGGCTGGGTTTCAAAACGAATTGTTTTGAGATGTAACATAACCTCCATACTCAACTTATTTCTTTTTTCAAAAACCCAAAAATATATCATTTTGAATTTAATCTTGTTTTAAAGCATGACACTACCCCTTTTTTGTGTCTAATTTTCACTACTAAACTGTGTCAAAAGTTGCGCAACCAAGTGTCATAGTAACTTGCCCAATCTCCTTTGTGTAAAACTAATCCAGTAAAGACCTCTGAAAATCTGTTATTTTGCATGAACTTTGACACTTTATAATTTACTCAAAAATTTAAAAAGTCAAAAAAGTATAACAATTTAAGCCTTGCAAATTTAAAAAACAAAATGTTTTAAAATATTCGAGTAAATCACGGAACTACTACTAATAATAAATCTGCAGAAGTTTTTAGTTGTGCGCGCATCACGTGAAATGTACGAAATCGATGTAGATACCTTTTATACATAAAAATTGTGTGTAACTTGATATATTACTTAGGCTTTTTTTCAATCGGTGGACTATATCGAAAGATGTACTACATTCATTGACTGTTAAGCGGTACGAAGTTATTGTAGAATAAATAGATTCAAATCTTTTAAATACAAACTAACAATTTTATCTCAGTATAAACCTAACAGTTTAAATTCGCTGCAAAAACGTTAAAACGAGATTAGTCAGTACAAATTGATGTTCAATACAAATAAAGTCATACAGATGCATGGTGTCCAATGGAGCATGCAGGGTTTGCAGCGATGTCGGGATCGTGTGGTGACGGTGCCCGGGCACGAGTGCACGACCCCTGCAATATGTTTGTGCACCTTTTAATGATCGATCCACCACTAATGTAGGTTCATTATTTACACACGATTACTGCACAGAAACTGGTGCTTTCCGACTTCATTAACCTTTTAAATTAGAAGCGATTTTCATAACATAAATACGCCTAGTAAACACGAAATTGTTTTACCCAAATGGAGATTAGCTAAGACCAGCAAGTCATTTTTAGTAAACAGCATACGCTTTTATAACAAGCTGCCAAAGGCGGTGACTGAACTTAGCGAGGGAAAGTTCAAAACTCATATTATGCGTGTCCTAACCAAAAAAGCGTATTACAAGGTTAAAGACTATGTCGAAGACACGTTTGTTTGGCAATAACTGCTTCTGCACATGTGGCCCCTGGTAACTCATAATATTGTGTAAATGTGTCTATTAACTTCTCCATATTTGTTGTAATATATTATACTTTTTTTTCTAAGTCATTGCTTTTGCAATATTTATAATATTATTAGACCCAACTACCATAAATTCGTTAGCAATTTATTTTGTTAACGTCTCATATAATGATAGCTGTAATTATTTGTTTTTCTTGTTTTTTATTTTATATAGCCTCTTTTTTATAAAGTGAATGTGAGAACACTGACTCCGCGAATTCTTAGATTACTTCCTATTACGACTAATTTTTTATTATGATTATTTTTATTGTACTTTTGAGTACAATATTGACTGGTCTACACTTTCCTTACATAATATATACTAATACTGTAATATGGAACTATTGTAAGAACAACATTTTTTTTTAAAAGAGTGACCATGGAGTTTCTTGCCGGTTCTTCTCCATAGGAAACGACCAATTTTAAACCGTGCACTAGTTTCTGACGTTTTATAAGTGGCCATGTAGGCCTCTGTGAAATGAAAAACTTTTGAATTGAATTGAATTTTAACCGCTCCAACAAACACTCTCGCGTTTATTCCGCTAAAGTCGTACTCCATCTCGTCAGCTCTTCTGTTACCTATGGAGATTGAAGAGTTAAACGAGATAGAGTCAGCGACCCAGTCACTAACACACGACCCTGGCGAATAGGACACGAAAACACTCGTCTGACCAATGTGACGCAAGCGGTTAAAAGTTTAATGTCAATGTCGAGTACATCACTCACCTTCGATTTACTGACGATATGGGCAAAACCACAGTTATAGTAAACAACCATATAGCACCCACTCCTACCAAGATCGGAGACTCTACACGCGAAGTTACGGAAGATTACGTTTAGGTACCTAGAACAGACGGTCCAGTTAGGTAGGGCTAACTTCGAGAAAGAGGTCAATCGTTGAATCCAACTCGGCTCGGCAGCTTTCGGGAAGATGTGCGGTATTTTCTCTTCCAACACACCATAGTGTCTCAAGACGAAAGTCTATGTATGACCAGTGCGTGTTGCCAGTGATGACCCATGGCTCTTGGGCTTCATGGGCTTCTTGGGCTAATGGGCTTCATCAGAAGGTGTAAACTTACCTAAAGGGTAATTAGCTGTGCTCGGAGTTTCCTTGCGTGATCGAATCACGATTGAAGATATCCACACGTTTTAAGCCAGGTTTTGCTAGTCGGCGTTCGACGTCAACCCAAAACCTGCGAAATTAAGAGCGCAGTCTCTAGTATCTGTGACTATATAATCCGCTCATAGGACCCGCCACCGTCCATTTAACTTGCTGACGTTTCACTCTTTCATATTTGCAGGATAAATGAAAATTAAAAATAACTGGCATAATACTTACCTCTGTTAAAGACTAATCGCAAGCTGCGAGATTTTTCAAAGTTTGCATGAGTCATTGATGGTTAGGTATCTACTAAATTTTTAAGTGTGAAATTAGGACGTGCGCCCGTGGTTTTCCCTCTAAAAATGTGATTAAATTAACAAAATTACAAGTTCGAAATTTTAGAGAAATTCACTAATTAATTGCTCGACAGGAGTTAAGTAAACAGTTCAAAGAAAAGACGAGATAAGAAGGTGCTACGGTAAAGACAGGCAAAATAATAAAGATAAATCAAACTTAATTTGCTACTTACGAAAACTTTACAAAGTGAGATACTGTAATCTTTATGTCAATAATTAATAGGTAACGAAGTATATTATAGCTTACCACTAGGATAAATAGTGGTCAACAGCGACCAATCTACACATATAATAAATCTGTAGAAGTTTTTAGTTGTGCGCGCATCACGTAAAATTTAAGAAATCGATGTACATAACTTTTATACATTAAAATTGTATATAACTTGATATATTACTTAGGCTTTGTTTCATCGCAATCGGTTGACTATATCGAAAGATATATACTACATTCATTGACTGTTAGGCGGTACGAAGTTCGCCGGGTCAGTTAGTTATAAAAATAAAAACGACAGGTACTTGTGTAGCTACTTTTTTATAAAACATGATGTTGACATCTCATCTGATCCCTCAAAAAAAACAAAAAAAAAACAAACGTATGAAACAGCTTAAATAGGAAAAACTATCCATATGAATTATATGAAGTAAAAATTGTGTGGATCCATTATTTTGATTAACTACCACATTTTAATTGGGGGTGATTTCTAATAATATTTCAGAAAGAAGTGTGGTCGTTTAAGAGCTTTTTTAGGGAAATATCAAACAGCCATATTTATCGAAGGATACGTACGTTTACGTGAAGACTTAAAAGTTATCTGACGATTGAAAATTCGACCCATAAATAATCAACCTCTGAAATAGCGAAAACATCAGCTGTTCCCAATATTTTTTGAGTAATGTAAATTCTGATCAACTGATTCCTTTTCCATGTTTCCAAGATGATCTTTGAGTAAAAGTTGTGAATAGGGGCATCCTTTCAAAAAATTTAATGTAACCTGTGCTATTTTATGTAAACTCGTAAATTAATTCACTACTTTCAACACTTCAAATGACAGCTCTCACTTATTAATAAGCCGTATGTAGTTGGGTGCCCCAACATATTGTTCTAATAACCATTCATTACGAGACTGTCAAAGGTACTATCGCCTCCTACTTCCTTACTAATTTATTTATGGTTTTACAATAATTCTCCACCACCGTTGCGAGCCACCCTTTTGTGTCTGCAGTTTGCACATGGTGGATAGTAATTATTGTTACGTCACCCATCGCGCATCGGTCCCATCGCGTGTGATAAACGAGTGTAATCGTTAATCGCGGTCCCGATTGGTCCAGTAGCTTTGTTCTCACGGTAACATCACTATTGCGTGATGAGGTGATGGGTCCGCTCACGGCTCCCGTGGGACCCCGCTACCGTGTCGTTTAATTTTTATTATCGATAAAATTGTCTCTCACAATGTGTTTACTGCATCTGACGTTTTTAATTGAATACATGATTCATATTCTGTTTTAGTTTATGTTGAATTCTGCATATGTTTCGTCAATGTTGAGTTCCTATATATTAGTAGGTGTAGGTGAGTCCTCGTCCAAAGTGGATCTTTCCTTTATTAAATAAAGAAGTAAAGAATAAAGTTTGTTCTATACTTCTGCCAGCGACTTTGCTGTGTCGCTCAGAATTTTTAGAATCGGTTTAGTAAATAGTTTTTGAGTTTATTCATTACAAGCAAAAATACGAATCTTTTCTCTGAGTATTGTTGGTAGGTAGCCTGTACCTGTAGCACAAAAACATACAAATACTCGTACAATGAACAGGTTAATCATAAAGGTGAGTTTAATCCAGAATTTGGCATCTTTTTGTATTTGAAAGTAAATTTTCACGGAGTACCTATGTTATTCTTATTTTTGGAAAAAAGATTACTTTGTTGGTAAAAAAAATAAAACAATCTAATCATTTAAAAAGTACACCCAAAGAAGTATTCTAACCTATCCCAATGGAGCAACTACTGGCGAATACAATTATTCAAAACAAAACACCCCTAATTTGGCATACAAAAAGCATTGTAAATGCACTTGTGCCGACACTGAACGCTCTAAAAGTGTAAACAAGGGTGTGGGCACATATTTGCGAATCACGCCGTAGCAAATTGAAAGATCGGCCAGCACCCTCCGATAATAGCGTGTGGCGAGACGCAACAGTGTATTAGAACACTATTAAGCTCTTCATACCATTTTAATGCGTCCCCAGACCCTACTAGATCTGTAGGGGCTCAACAGGGCCGATGCTTGCTAGGAGTATAGTAAGGGTTCAAAAAAGATATTCATTTTCCTGGAACGCAAAAAGCAACTGAAAGAATATAGGTATGGTTTTCGTCAGTAAAATTCTGACACGCCCTCCCGCTCCTCTCTAGAGTAAGAGAAGTGATGATATCTCACCTCAAAAAAAAAGACCCTAATATACTAGATGTATATCGATTGCTTACACAGTAAATTAAGCTTTTTAAAGGAAATTACTGTTCATCGCAAGCTTTATTAGACTAAGTTTCTTTATCTTTCACCTAATCGATGAGTAAAACCGAAATCTGTGACATCAGTACATCACTCGTTAAGAATTAAAAATGTGAATGTTTAAAATAACTGCCCAAGTGCGCGTCGAACCTCATAAATTCAGGGTTCCGTAGGTAGGTACCTAATGAAGAAGTTATAAAGGGAAATAAGCGGGCTTTGACGGCCTGACGGACATTCATTAAAAAATACAGTCTATATCTACGAGTACTTATCGATAAATGTATGACTGTGTATTATATTTATTAAATAGGTACCTCCCCTAAAAGTCCCATGCGAGTTGTGACTTGTCTGATTTTAAGATTTTAATTATTGTTTTATTTTTTATCGTTCTGTCTTCTTTGTACTTCTGTCTGTGTTTAAATGGTGTCATAAATAAACGAGTTCTTGAAAATGATATGTTAAATGCTACCCCAGGGTAAGACAGGTACATTCTTTTTACGCCCACCTACAGAACTCTAAAAATGTAACTGATGTAAACTTATTCCAGTCATACAGTTCCCTTCAACACAAGTCTATTATTTTCACATCGATAACGAAACGAAAGCATAGACTTAGGGAGCCATGAACTCAATAAAACATGAGCTAAGGGCTGATAAAAAATACTCTACTCCGATGTGTAAAAGATAATGACTTCGCTGCAACCCAATACTATGGCCGCTCTATCGTTAATCTCTTTTTCAATTATTAAAAAGCACCTTATCGAAGTGTAATGTAGGATTTACATTCAGATTATAGAGCGCACGTGCGCTTTCACACCCGCGTTGTGTGATGCGCATGCGTGGCGTCAAGTGCTCATACGTTCCCATATTTGTTTTTTTACATAGCTACGGACCAAAAAGTTCAAACCATGTTAGTAATCGGTAACTGGCATACTTACAACAAAGAAATTTAAAATAAGAAAAAACTAAATTTCCGAAAAAAGCTTTGACGTTTTCATTGTTACTTCGGACCTTATTGTAGTAAGTTTTGAAATTTATTTTCTAAGTAATTTTAACTTTGTACTCCTTTTCCTTGTAAAAATTGAAGTAAGTAAACAATGCCGATCAAACTTTTGCTCGCTCGTCAAATATTCGACGCGACTGGCGTGCCTACCGTCGAGGTCGATATGGTCACCGAACTGGGACTATTCCGCATTGGGGTTCCATCAACTGATCAGAAAAAAGTCTCAGAAGCATTACAGCTACGAGATTTAAATCCCGCTGAGTACCACGGAATGGGCGTGTCGAATGCTGTCAAAAATATAAACAATATTATCGCCCCAGAACTCATAAAACAAAATCTCGAGGTGACTATGCAGAAAGAAATAGATCAGTTCATGATCGCCCTCGACGGCACGGAGAACAGGTCGCGGCTGGGTGCCAACGCTATGATGGCCGTGTCGCTGGTTGTGGCCAAGGCCGGCGCCGCCAAGAAGGGCATGCCTCTATATAGACACATCTCAGACATGGGAGGAGTCACCACCATCATATTGCCAGTCCCACATTTCACCATTTTGACTGGCGGCACACTGTCCTCCAACGGATTGCCGTTTCAAGAATATTCAATTATGCCAACTGGAGCGTCATCGTTTACAGAGGCAATGCGTATTGGTACAGAAATATATACGTACGTTAAAAACATGATATTGTCCAAATACAACGTCGAGGTTTCATACGTTGACAATAACGGCGGTTTCTCCATTCCAATCCAGAGTCACAGAGATGCTCTTCTGTTCCTTACCGATGCTATAAAGCAGTGCGGATATCATGGCAAGGCCGAAATAAGCATCAATGCATCTGCATCGGATTTATATAAAGATGGAGCTTATGATTTGGAATTCAAAAACCCAAATTCAAATCCTCAAGAATACATTTCTTCTGACAAGCTTGCTGAAATCTATTTGGACAACGTAAAAGAGTTCCCGGTGTGTTCCATTCAAGACGCTTTCGATTGTGATGACTGGGCGGCATGGTCCCTGCTGACGACTCGCACGTCGGCGCAGCTCTTTGCCAACGACCTGACGCAGACCAACCATAGAAGAGTTGGCCTAGCCATCGAGAAGAAGGCGGCTAATGCAATAGGTTTGCGAATAAATCAAGCGGGTACTTTGACTGAAGTCATCGAAGTTTATAAGATGAGTAAAGCCGCTGGATATGGAATAGTCGTCCTGGATAGATGGGGAGACACTACTGATCTATTCCTGGCAGACCTGGTTGTGGGGCTGTCCGCGGGGCAGATCAAGTGCGGCGCGCCCGTGCGGGGTGAACGCGTGGATAAGTACAACCAGGTGCTCAGGATAGAGGAAGAGTTAGGAGCGCTGTCCAAGTACGCCGGCAAAAACTATCGCGGGAACCTCGAGAAATAGTTGTTTCAAATTGAGGTTTTAAGTTCTAATTAAAACTGTACCAACCCTGTACCCTGTACTTTTCCTTATTTTAACACATACCTGTTAGAAATAGACCACACAGACCTGGATAGAGTGACCAGAGATGTTACAGAGGTCAGATTCCGATTCGGAACTGCTGGAACTTGGGATTGATTTTTTTGGCACTTTGTGTGCATCTGGATTGAGGGCCCATTTTTTAAATCCTTATGAAACGAAACAAGATTAACAGGGAATTTAGTTAAAAAATAGTAAAACTTAAGCAATGGGCCATAAATTTCTAAAACGTAAAACTATTATGATTAAATAACGTGGGCCCTCAATCCAGACGCTTGCATAAAGAGGCATAGTGTAAATCTTGGAAAGTACGATGTCTGTCTGGGTTAACAATGATTATTTAGGAAAAAAAAAAAACTCAAATCTGTAGAATATCGCATCATCATCATGGATAATCTGTAGAATATATATTCATTAATGTCTTATAATATAAAGAATTTGCATAAAATGAATTTAGCTGACGAAATACATACAAACGACTTTAATTTATTTTAATTAGATACCACAATGAATTATTAAAAAAGAAACCAAAAGTTAATAGTTTAAAAGTAAATGAGAGTTGAATTTTACTGAAACGTCTGAACTGAGGGCCCAAGATTTTCGGCTTTATTGACTAGACTAAACCTCATAGATTAACGCAAAGTAGATCAAGATTTCTTACTATTTTTTAACTAAATTTTAACGTACCTATCGTCCGTTCTTCTAGATGAAAAAAATGATTTTCTACTTTGTATAGAAGAAAATGTTGTAGGGTGACCATAATGTTTATCGTACCTATAGGTACATTTTGTGAAGAAGAGACTAAAATTCATATATTTGCAGATAAAAGCATTATATATCTCATTGTATAGGAGACAATATTGTAGGATATGATTTTATTACTTTTTTGGACTGATCGATATGTTGCTTGAATTTTCAGAAGCAATACTGATTTGTATGGTGCAATAATTTAATGGTATAATAAATATCAGTATATCTCGGAACCCTGAGATCCTGGACCTTTGGAAGACGTACGAGGAGCCGAAACCAACTCATCATCATCATCATCATCATTTCAGCCGAAAGACGTCCACTGCTGGTCATAGGCCTCCCCCAAGCGTCGCCACAACGAACGGTCCTGTGCGTCTCGCATCCATCGGACTCCCGCAATCGTTACCAAGTCATCGGTCCACCTTGTAGGAGGCCTTCCAACGCTACGTCTTCCGGTACGTGGTCGCCATTCCAGAACCTTTCGGCCCCAACGGCCATCTGTTCTGCGGGCAATGCCCATTGCCACTTTAGTTTGGCGATTCTTCGTGCTATGTCGGCAACCTTGGTTCTCCTGCGGATATCCTCATTCCTGATTCGATCACGCAAGGAAACTCCGAGCATAGCCCTCTCCATTGCCCTTTGGGTGACTTTAAGCCTTCTAATGAGGCCCATTGTAAGCGACCACGTTTCGGAGCCATATGTCATCACTGGCAACACGCACTGGTCATAGACTTTCGTCTTGAGACACTGTGGTATATTGGACGAGAAGACACCGCGCAGCTTCCCGAACGCTGCCCAGCCGAGTCGGATTCGACGATTGATCTCTTTCTCGAAGTTAGACCTTCCCAACTGGACCGTCTGTCCCAGGTAAGCGTATTCGTCTACAACTTCGAGTGTAAAGTCCCCGACCTTGATAGGAGTGGGTGCTACATGGCTGTTTACCATGACTTTGGTTTTGTCCATGTTCATTTTAAGTCCCACTCTTTCGGAAGCTCTACTGAGGTCACCAAGCATTATACTGAGCTCCTCCGTAGTCTCAGCCATGACTACTATGTCGTCGGCAAACCGAAGGTGAGTGATGTACTCGCCATTGACATTAATGCCTAGCCCTCTCCATTCCAAAACCTTGAAGACATCCTCCATTGCTGCCGTGAACAGTTTCGGAGAAATAACGTCTCCCTGCCTCACACCCCGCTGCAAGAGGATAGGTTTCGAGGTCTGGTCTTGTAGTCGGACTGACATAGTGGCGTTTTTGTACAAACACTTCAGCACTTCGATATACCGATAGTCAATTTGGCACCGTTGGAGAGACTGCAGTACAGCCCAAGTTTCAATCGAATCAAAGGCTTTCTCGTAGTCCACAAACGCTAAGCAGAGAGGCTGATTATACTCCTCAGTCTTCTGTATAACCTGCCGCAGCGTATGTATGTGGTCCACGGTGCTGAAGCCTTTACGAAATCCGGCTTGTTCGGGAGGCTGGAAGTCGTCGAACCTGCGCGCGAGACGATTCGTGATGACTCTGGAAAACAGCTTGTAGACATGGCTCAGAAGCGAGATGGGCCTATAATTCTTAAGCAGGGCATTATCGCCCTTCTTAAAGAAGAGTACCACCACGCCTCTGCTCCACGCCTGTGGCGTTTTTCCCTCGAGTATGACGGAATCAAATAGCTTCTGAAGGGCCTTAAGGACCGGTTTTCCACCCGCCTTCAGGAGTTCGGCCGTAATTCCGTCCTCACCCGACGCCTTGTTGTTTTTCAGCTGCTTCAGAGCCATCCTAATCTCGTACAGGCTGACGTCCGGGATATCTTCGGTATAGTGTCGAGTCAATCTAGCTCTTGGGTCGTTCACTAGATTTACAGCGGGTTTAACGATAGACGTGTATAACTGTCCATAAAAAGCCTCGATCTCTCCCAGAAGCTCCGATTTGGCGGATATGACTCTGCCATCGTCGGTCTTCAGTTTCGTGAGCTGGCTTTGCCCAATAGACAGATCTCGTGCAAATACTTTAGAGCCCTTATTCCGCTCAATCGCATCCTTAATCCTTGCGGTATTAAAGCGGCGAAGGTCACGTTTCAGGGACTTCGAGATTTGTCTATTGAGCTGCCGGTATATGCACGCATCGTCTGAAGACTGCAGAATCATCTCACGCCTCTTCTTCATTAGCTCGAGGGTCGGATCGGAGAGTTTCTTGTTTTTATTAAATTTATGAAAATTTAGAAATTTATGAAACCAACTCGCAGAGGCCCTTTAGTCACTTTTAATGGAATGTGATACCAACCGACGATTATCCCTGTACGCGTTATGCTAGTGCACCCAAGGATAACCCTCGGTTGGTGAAAAGCGATTGCGATATATGGAAAAAAAACTATAAGGCTATGGTTTTTGGTATATTAAGTGGACTGGTTACCAGGAACTATGTTAAGACTATGGCCCCTGCCTGAACAATGTTATTAATATCCATCGATAAAAAGGCAGGGGGTGACTGGCACACTCAATAAATGGACCCCCAAAAACGGCCGCTAGCACGAAGTGACGTAGCAACAACGAGGCAACATATCCTGAGGTGCTTGAGGAGTGGAGAGGTATACCACGGCTATTACGGCCGACAGTTATTTATTGATCTGTGAGTAAATCAGAAAATATAAATTTTAAATAAATAAAAATTTGATAATATTGAAAAAAATAAATAAAGGTATTGGTCTTTTTTAAAACGTAGACCAATTGTGAATTTTAATAAGTAGGTACGAAATTGGTGAGTTTTCTGCGACCAAATGTAAACTATACTTTTTACCTTTGATTATAATAATGTCTAGATGTAGTGTCAAATCCCTAAAAACGTTCTCAAAGCAACCTGTTATAAAAACCGGCAATTTTATAGGTAAAGCAAATAGCCCATATTAAGCGTGTCATAACTAAGGGAGCGTATTACAAGGTTAAAGACTATGTCGAAGACACGCTTGTTTGGCAATGACTGCTTCTGCACATGTGGCCCCCTGGTAACTCATAATATTGTGTAAATGTATCTATTAACTGCTCCACATTTTTTGTAATATATACTTTTTTTTTCTTTTTCTTCTAACACATTGCTTTTGCAGTAAATTATTTTGTTGACATGTCATTTATTGATAATTGTAATTGTTTATTTTTCTTGCTTTTTTTATATAGCCTCTTTTTTTATAATGTGAATGTGAGAACACTGTAGACTCCGCGAATTCTTAGGTTTCTTCCCATTACGGCTTACTTCTTTTTTAATATGATTATTTTTATTGTGCTTTTGGGTACAATATTGACTGGTCTACACTGTCCTTACATAATATATACTAATACTGTAATATGGAACTATTGTAAGAACAACATTTTTTTTTAAAAGAGTGACCATGGAGTTTCTTGCCGGTTCTTCTCCATAGGAAACGACCAATTTTAAACCGTGCACTTGCTTCTGACGTTTTATAAGTGGCCATGTAGGCCTCTGTGAAATGAAAAACTTTTGACTTTGTCTGAATGTCAACAAAATAAATTACTAACGAATTTATGGTGGTTGGCGTCTAATAATATAGAAAAAAGAGTGAGAATTAGTCAGTAAAAGTCTGACACGCCCTCGCGCTCCATATTAGAGCGAGAAAAGTCAATGGATGATTTCCCACAAACAAAATGTTGTGTATATATAGTATAACCGTAATTTAATTTAACCACCATTTTTTACTCAACTGCTATTTCTAAAACATTTTTATTTTAATTAGTCTAGTTTTTTAAATAAATAATTTATATGTAATTTTTTGGGAGATTTCTTAGTACCTGCTCCATCTAGACATGCTTTATCTAGACATTACAATTATAATCAAAGATTTTTGACATTGTATAATTATTTTCAATTTTTATCTACTTCACAGAAAGCAAAGCTATGAAAAAGAGGGGTAGAAAACCACTAGTAGGAAGAAAAACTCAATATAAATTGTTTAAAAAATATGCTGAACAGTTACAAAATTCTCAAATAAAATATAACAACCCCATCTTCACAGTTATGGCCGAAGAACTAGGCACCAAAATGACACCAATGGCTTTATATATGTCATTTAAAACATATTGCCAAATACCAGCAGCTTATACAGTCGAAGAAAATCCTGACAAAACACCGGACGAGGATATATCGCATGCAAGTTGCAGCTCCGTTACTTCGACTCCAACTTTTACTGTTTCTTGTGATAAAAACCTTAAACCATGTGGTGACAGTAAAATGTTTTCATTCGACATAGATGTATATGATTTTAAAAAAATTACATCTTTTATTGGGTACGAGAAAAGAACAGACGATTCATTTCGATCGTATACAACTTTACCAAAGTATAAATGGTCTGACATGATTAAAAAGAAAATTTGGCAAAATACAAAATTGAATTGTACGTGGGTTTTGAAAAAAAGTAAAATTCAGCATGACTTCATTAAATTAAAAGGTCATTGTGCTCAGTGTTTTGCGAAAATCGAAATATCAACATTAAAAAAAACTGATAAAATACAGACATTATTGTGTAACATACAGAACATTCAACAATCGATTAAACATAAAGTAGTAAAAATATCAAAAGTAACACCGTACACAAGTCATAAAATAGCTAAAAACTTGAAATACAAACCAGCTATTTTAGTTCGGCATGAAATGGCTTCAAAACTAATTACTACTGAAAACCGTAAGAATATTGAACCGCCAGTTTTGCCGTCCATGTCTGCTTTACGACAAATTAAATCAGAAGCTAAAATTGGAGAGTTGTTTGATGCAAATCCTTTGACATCGCTAATAATTATGGCAAAAACTGCAGATTATGTAAATACTATCCGTGAAATTTACGTTTATCCACATTTTCATGTTTATTATTGGACAGATAAAGAAGTTGAATACTATAATATGTATTATAATAAATTTGGCAAAGTTACCATTACAATAGATGCAACGGGCTCCTTTTGCGAAACGATACACCTACCTGATGGCACCCGACTTACTAAAACACTGTTTTTGTACGCTGGACTTATAACTGCTAATGAAAAATTAAAATCTGTTCCTATTCTTCAAATGATAACAGATTCTCGCAGTGCAACATCAATCTCAAATTGGTTAAAAAAATGGGTAAATGATGTAACTAGCGTGCCTCACGAAGCAATCACAGATGATTCTTCAGCTTTGCTATCCGCTATCACTCAGGTTTTTACATCGCATAATAGTACAAAAGACTATATTCACCACCTATTTGCAGTTTTGGAGGGAAAAACAGGAATTTTACCGACAACTTTCATAAGGCTTGACACCAGCCACTTCACAAAAACACTACATGATTTACCGTGTTTCAAAGATAGCATAAATATTCGTATAAAATATTTTTATATACGGTGTATATTAATGATTAAGAAATGCGAAGAATATGATATTGCAAAACAGATAATTGAAGATATTGTGACAGTATGTTTAGGACAATACAACGATAGTGATATATCTGCAAAAGCTACGACTGTTGAAGCTAAAACACGCCTTGATTTATTTACTGATGTTATTGACAATACTAATGATGATAATATTAAAAAAGAAATTTTCGGAGAGGGAAATGCGGAAGAAGAATTGAATGTAATGGAAAGCATTGAATTTATGAAATGGTTCGACAACTTAGTCGAATCTAACAAAAAAAGCTTAATCCTAGGGAGAAACAATAATTCATATTATTATCCACTATTTTTATCTACATTAAAGAGACTATTACATAAACTGCCACTATGGTCAAATTTATTGTGTCCCTTTTTCAAATCACAAAATAAAGCTTCATCCTCCTCGGCAGTAGAGAGTCACTTTAAAAATTTAAAGAATCTTATATTTAAAACAAATATTTCGAGATACCGAATTGATCAATTTATAAAAATTCATTTGGAAAATTTAGACGGAGAATTAAAAATTGCTCTAAGCGATATAGATCAAAACATAGCCAACAAAAAAACTCCGCTACCCAAAATTGCTAGAAAGAGAAAAAACAATAAACATTTACAGATGAAAACAGCAAAAATTCTTAAATATAAAAGTTGTCAAAGATTTCCCACAGACTCGATATTTTCGGATAAACCATCGTTTAGCGAGAATTGGAGAGGAAAAAATGTAGAAGTAGCCGACTCAACATCAGAAAAAAAAAATGTAAAATTTGTTAAAAATGGTAATTTATGCAATTCTCTCAGTGACGGTGAAAATGAAATTAAATTAATGAACACATGTGGCCCAGATTCAGTATTCTACCTTTTGTCTTTAGGATACAATACAAATCGAAGTATCAAAAATAGTATTGATATTTTCAAAAATATTTCGATTTCAAAATATATTCAACATTTATCTGATAATAATTCACCATCTCAAGACCTTTGTGAAATAAGGTGTCAAATAGCACTTGAACATTTTAAAAAAACACAGGACAGTAAAATTATAAATGTTGATTGTGCCTGCAATGCCACTTTTATATTTGAAAATATATTATTAAATTCGATTTGCAGTGCAATTTTCAGAAAACAGTGCCTTAAAAAAGTATGTACATTAAACAAAGTTTTCCGAGAGGTTCCTTTTTTGCCGATTAATATAGACATAATAAGAATGTTGGGGTTTTCTAGCCTAGAAGACGCAATTTGTATTGGAAGTACAGAAAGTACCTGTGTGTCATGTAAATGTCTGGGAAATTCAAATTACGAACTCTCAAATATGATCTCATTTGATTTGAACGGGACAGATAAAGTTTGTTTAAAGGAACTACCCGAAACAATTAGTCTAAAAGGAAAATGTTTTAAAATATTAGGCGTTATTGAATTTGTCCCTTCATTGAACCCGGGTGATCTTGGTCACTACAAGGCCCATGGTTTTGTAAACGGCCGCATGATCTGTTATGATGATTTAAAGCTTAAATTTTACAATAGTAGAGAAGAACAACCTATTTATTTACACATTCTGACATACGGTTTGGCTGATCCTAATGACTGAGGATTCCGCACAAACTTACCTATGAAAACAGGTCGATTCCCGAATTGAGTTACGAAGATTTTTCCGAATTGTAAAAAAAGTTTTTTTTGTGACGTAACTACAAATTTAAAGTTTTCAAATTTATTCCTATATCTATACTATAAGACCTTGCTTTATGCCAAATTTCAGGATTCTAGGTCAACGGGAAGTACCCAATGAATTTTGATTCCATTGAGAGTGATGAAATATACGTTTTTTGCGACATAAACGGCCGTATCTTTTTTTTCCGATAACTTAGAAGTTTGACTTTTTCATAGCTTCAAGGGACCGCAGACTTGAGTATACGGCTTTAATTTCAACTCTTAAATAATTATTTGGATAAAGGGTCTTGACAGACAGACAGACAGACGGACGGAAAACAAAGTGATCTTATAATCTGAATATCTGAAATCTGATAAAAAATAAGAAAAAAGTAAGGACTCGCGCACTGAGGGTTTCGTACAAAATTGGACTATTCTATGGAACACTATTTAGTAACTAAGAGGTTCCCTGACTGTAGTTTGTGTTTTTGGCAACACAATCGTGTTTCCAAATATTTTTAATTATTTATTTTTGTTTAATGTTTAATTTTAAAACAATACGCGAGTACTCATCACTGCTTTAAATTAGATGTGTTAGATATTGTAATTATTGCTTGAAAATTGTTTTATCTTTGAAAATGGACCTATTAGCTAGCCGCTATTTTTTTTCCAAAAATTCACAATTAATACTTGTATTCTTAATAATGTATGACGTAATTAAATAATGTTTTTTAATTTTTCACGAATATGTTTGTTTAATGTTATTTTAAACATTAGTCACTTTTATGAAGTTCGAATCAAATGTAGAAGTAGGTACCAAGGTAAATGTTGTTGTGTGTAGAAATATAAAACACTAAACTTATTAAAAAGTATCAGAATCAGAATAATTTATTTGTAAACATAGGTCAAATTACAACAAGTGTGAGGTGTTAAAAATAGGTAGAACGTCTATGTTTTACCCAGAGGCGTACAAATATATACAATTAACATTGTCAATTTTCATTTAACTTCTGAGATTATGTATACTTTCCCATCATTAATAAATTTAAAATTAATATTAATCGGCACATCATTACGAATTATATTGAATTATATCAGTTTCACTAAATGTCACAGAGATTAAGTTATATGTCATATTAATATTAATGTCAAATACAATACAGAACCATCAAAATACTTGGTCAACTTTTATATAAAATCAATAATAATAATAGGCGCATGCATATTATTACAAATTAAGTAAAATTAGTTTCAATAAATATCATTAATGATATTCCTCTAAATTATTAGTAAAATCTTACACTGCTATTTTAATGTAATTACGTTAAGTCCCGTTAAAATACATTCAACCGATTCAAAGATGTATCCCGTATTTTGAAATACAGTTGCCGCGGGAATATGAAAAGTAGCCATAAGTAACATTAGCTATCCGTCAATTAAAGTTCTGCTATAATCGGTCCAGCCGTTTTGGAGATTAGACTTAACAAACAGACAGACAGACCGAAAGACAAAGATGGACAAATATTTAAAAAAATGTAATTTGTTATAGGTATCGAACTTTCATATTCATATAGTAATAAAATGTTATTTTGATATTATAAACAGATACCTACTTCAATTTTACTTAGATGTAATAATGTATAGATTCAAACTGTTTGTTTGAATAGTGTATATTTTTTGCCCAAAAATTCGGACATGCCATTTTTATTATCTTATATCTTAGGATTTGCAATTATAAATGCGAGACGAGAACTCCCGATTGCCTATTTGTCATATAAGACAGAAAATTAGTACTTGAAAAAATTTCTATGGCTTCCAGAAAAGCCATAGAAACAATTGTAGCTCAAAAGTTTGATATCTTTTTAAGACTTTACTGATGGTATTGAATAGTTATTTAAAGACTACGATAGCAAAAAAAAAATCAGGCTTTATTTGTTCAAGATAACAGAGATAAGAGAGACAAGATAAGAGAGTTATGGCTGATTTTGTAAATTTATGATTTCTTTTTTTACCGCCATATTATTACGTATTAGGATTTGTAACTAGGACTGAAATGTTCTTTTCATTTACACTTATGACCAATTAGATTAGGATTCCTTTGTTTGTAACAAAGGATTCCTAATTAAGCAGGATATGGGAATTATTGTAATTCAAACTTTTTTGATTAGGGTTATCACCTCGTAAATTTATTAAACTTAATATTTGAAGTTATTTTTTAATGTTAGTAAGATTATACAAGAAGACATTTTTATCACATTCTAATTGTTTTTTGAGTGTTAGGTGACATTCAAAAATTCTATATTTGAAATAAAAATAGTAGGAAAAATTTACAAAAAAAAATGAATTCCGTAATTTCTGCTCCGACTTTCGGTACCTCGGGTCGCTTATCCAAGGAGATGGCGAGGTAGACCGAGACGTATCAAATCGGATCAATTCAGGATGGATGAAATGGCGACAGGTCACTGGAACAATTTGTGACCCACGGATGCCCCCCAAGTTGAAGGGTAAAATCTACAAGTCCGTGATAAGACCTGTCATACTGTATGGATCAGAATGTTGGGCTGTGAAAAAGACGGATGAAAAAAGATTGCATGTAGCGGAGATGAGAATGTTGAGATGGATGTGTGGTGTGACGAGAATGGATAAAGTGAGAAATGAGTATATTAGAGGAAGTTTGAAAGTGGCGCCAGTGACTGAAAAGTTGAAAGGGAATCGTTTGTCTTGGTATGGTTATGTAAAGAGGAGAGATGAAACGCATGTTACTAAAAGAGTTATGAGTATACATGTGGATGGGTGGAGATGGGAGAGGGAGGCCAAAGAAAAGATGGATGGATTGTGTGAACAGTGATATGAAAGAAAAGGAAGTTAGTGATAGCATGACGGTTGACAGGATAGAATGGAAGAAAAAAACATGTTGTGCCGACCCCAAATAAGATGGGACAAGGGCAGGAAGATGATGAGTCAACGTCACATGTCTGCACGTGACGAGTATGTATTTCCTAGTTCCGTCCCAGGCTCCCGTGAGCCGCGCCACCCGCCGCCGGCCAGCACGCCAATTTATTAAAAACGCGAGTATTGTAAAATGGTGCGAAGTTAAGTTCATAGAGGATTGGAAGTCTTCCCTTGGCCGCTGCAGTCACTCAAACTCAGCACCATTTACGTAAGTTAATTTTATGTAAATGGTTTCAAATAAGTTATTTCCCATTTCTTAAGTACGCCGTAATGAAAGACAGCCAGATAAAATTGAAATAACGGTAATTGAACCCACCTATATTTGTTAACATTCTAGATTAATTTCAAAAAGGGAAATGAAGACATAAAGCTGTCTTAAATCAACATCTATAGAAATCTTTTGCAATTTCTAGTAATGACAAACAGTTAATTGTTTGTTTTTCGGGCATCTACGCAAAGATATTAGGAAAAAGTCAATTTACTTTATTCCCCATTTATATAGCGCCTTGTATAATCACAGTATGATAAACATTTTGCAAATTGACGGAGACTTTGAAAGTACGAAGGGAAAATTTGCAATTTATGTTTGATTGTTATCAATGTTTGGGGGCGGGGCCAGGCGCGTGAGCTCGGCGCGGTGACCTATTTTATCGGTTTTTGTTTGTGCATGTGTGCGTGAGTATGTACGCAGCACGCTGCGCACTGTGTCCATAAGCATTGTCTTTTTTTGGATAAGTTCGTGATGTCTTATCTCAATTGTATTAAGACGTGATACTAAAGAAAAATCAGAAATTTTATTGCTTTTCTTAAAAAAATATAATTTTTAAATTTGGAAGTGATGAAAATGTTTGCCTGTTTTATGAACTGAGTTGAAGAACTAATATGAAAAAATAACTTCAATGTATTTATGCTAATATTCTTTTGTTTTTAAATGTTTAGTTTCAAATCCAATGAAAGGTAATATGTGGTGCAGGGAAGGGGTCCGCCCTCGTTAGGCCACGGCTAAAACCCTGCACCGACACATATTTCCTGGAGGAACGGGGGTGAGGCACCATGGAGCCGTCAAAGACCCATGGCGCCACTTTGCCTCAACAGGACCTGACCCGCCCTGTTGAGGGATGTCTGTCCGGGCTCCGACCGGCTGACTTACTGCAGGGCGCCAAGGGAATGCAAAACCCGTCAAAATTAAAAACCGGTTTTTTTTCGGGTTCCCTAAAAAAACCGGTTACCCGGGTAACCGGTTCTTTTTTGTTTGAAATAAGTTTTTTTTATTGTTTGTGTAAATGATATTTTGAAACTGCTTGTGAAATTCAGGCCGCCTACATCTTGCATCTCTTTAATATTTAAACTGAAACTTATCTATTTAATTTAAAAAAATGTATACTTAGGTAAAAGGTAGGTAAACTTCTGGACACATCTATTGGCCCACCTTGTATTTTCAGTTTCGTTTGGTCCTAGCTAAAATTTTATATTAGGTCGAGCAAAAAGTTTTTATGCAGTTTTGAACCTGGCACATTCACAATTTCATTCAATAGTCTTTTTTTGAATTTCGAACACAGAATTTAAAGAAACAAAAGACAATTTGGAGCCTGTTTGTTGATATCAAACAATCGAATACTAGAAAACTTGGTTTTTTTGGTTTACTTGGATTTAATTCTTGAAAAAGTGATTGATATGTTTGGTTTTGCAACAAACATTACTTATTCTTAACATTAAGGTGAGGTTCTATCAATAATCTATGGATACTTCACCTGAAGTCGCCGCCCAAGCTCTGGCACTTATTCAGGCCGGACACAGCCAAAGAAACGTGAGTGCTCAACTTAATTTAAGTCGATCTGCGGTCCGAAATGTTTATCGGAGGTACCTAGAGACTGGCGGCTTTGTTCGTCGCCAAGGAAGGCCACGATCTCGGGTTACAACTGAAAGGCAGGATCGATTCATCGTGACGACCAGCTTGAGAAATCGTCACCTTACCTCCATTGAGATACAAAACCAAGTTCGCGACTTCCACGGAGTATCTGTGAGCGCTCGAACTGTTCGGAGAAGGTTAAAAGAACGCGATATGGTACCACACAAGCCAGCTAATGGGCCCAAACTAACGCGAGCCCACCGAACAGCGCGCCTTCATTTCGCACGCAGTCATTTAAATTGGACACAGCAAGATTGGAGCCGTGTACTCTTTTCTGATGAGTCTAAAATTGTGTTACATGGCAATGATGGAAGGAAGAAGGTCTACCGAAGTAAGGGAGAGCGTTTCGCACAATGCTGCTTTGAAGAGAGGGTTGTTTATGGCGGTGGCTCATGGACTGTCTGGGGCGGTATATCCGCGAGCGGCAAAACTCAACTTGAGGTTGTTACAGGACCACGGCTGCCAACATTAAATGCTGAAAGGTACATTCGTGAGTGCTTAGAACCTCACGTGATACCATACGCGGACTATGTGGGCCCAAATTTCCTTTTTATGCATGATAATGCAAGAGCCCATGCGGCCGGCATCGTCAGGGAATATCTTCGGGATGTGAACATCACAGTTATGGACTGGCCAGCCAGAAGCCCAGACATGAACCTCATTGAGCACATGTGGGACGAGCTAAAAAGACGTGTTAGGGCTCGTCAGCCAGTTGCCCAGACGATGCAGGAGTTGAAAACGGCCATAGAAGAGGAATGGGAGTTGATCCCTCAAAATTTCATAGAGCGGTTGATAAACTCTATGCCTAATCGTATGAGAGCTGTGGTAGATGCCCATGGAGGCAACACGCGTTATTAAATTAAACCTTTATTTGATAAAACATGTTTTTTATTCAAAAATCAATTGCCTTTAACAAGGCGCATAACCGAATTGTTAGGCGTAGCTCCATGTCGTATGGTATTCTGAATTCAAATTTAAAACAATACGATCGAAAAAGATGGTAAAATGTATCAGGTTTAAAACTGCATCAACAGTTTTTGTTCAATCTAGCAATCATATTTCGGTAGGGGCCATCGAAACCTAAACTCTAAGGTGGGCCAATAGATGTGACCAGAAGTGTATATTTGCGTTTTGTGTTTAAACTCAGTAGGTACAATATAAATCAACATGATCAACAAAATCAACTAAGCGTAATTTAGTCATTTTAAATATCACGCATGAATATAAATTACTATAAAATTTATATTTTTACTACTCAACATAATTGATTACAGATTTAAACTCTTTCATTATAAGCTCTAACTAGGAAATGCAAAACCGGCCAATATTAAACTTCATTAAAAAAAATTACCCGGTTTTTGACGAAACCGTTTTTAAAATTAGTTTATTTTTATTTATTTTTTAAGTGAAAATTTTAAATTGTTTGTGAAATTCAGGGCGCCTACAATTTGCATATTTTTAATAATTATTTAGAAACTTATCTGTTCAAAAGAAAATGCTGTTTCAAATAAAAACATCTTTACTTCATAAAAACGAATGTCTTAGAATGATGTCGTACATAGAGAATGTAAACCAGAAATCAATTCACGCTTCTACTGAAAATATCCACCCACCGTCTATCGGTTTACGCACTGGGACCATTGGAAAGTTGCCCACCGCTGATCGTATATAATTTTTTAAAGATTCTTAGTTATTGTGACTTTTGGAGCAGCCCATGTCCTCTAATACAGACCACATTTGTAGTCCAGGGGTTGAGGTCTGGGCTAGCCGAGGGTCAATCATCAGCCTTAATGAAGTCCGAAACATTCGCTGCAAGGCAAGCCTGGGTAGTGCGTGCCTTGTGACTGGATGCTTAGTCTTGCTGAAAAGACCCTAATATGTTATCAAAAAGAGAGAGGCTTTAAGAGGCTTCGCTATGCCGTCTAGGATAGTATCTTGATACACTTTAGCTGAAGTTTTCACCCATTTTCACGAAATATAACCTTGGTCACTCCGTGATAGAATTAGCCCTTACCAAACCATTAGGTACTGATACCGAATGATGACCATTCAGAACTCTGCTAACCAGTTGAGAGTTTTCTTTGGAGCTACGAGCAAACACCCGATCATTTTACTTGTTGTAATATTCCTTGATTGTGAAAATTGTCTCATTGGTAGCAAGAATATCCATGAGTTTTCCATCAGTGTAACGAACAAGCAAAGATTTTAATCTATTCACTCTTTTCAAGCGACTCTTTTAAGGTGATGATGATGATGAATCACAACACACAGCCGGACTGGATCTTTTATGATCGTGAACAGAAGAAGTGTACAGTTGGTGTAGCTATCTATGGTACGATAAACAAACTTACGACTGATACCAAGCCTCAGCAGCGTTTTAAATTGTTTGCTAAACAAATAATGTCATTAAAAAAACCGGATACTTGAAAATAAAACCCGGGTTTTTTAATCGTTAAAAATATGCCGGTTAAAAGTAAACCGGTTTTTCGGTTTTCGGGTTAACCGGTTTTCGGGTTAACCGGTTTGCATTCCCTAGCGCCAACCCTCATGTTGGTTCACGAGTGCCAGTTGATGAAGCTGTGGATAACGCCACAGCCGGTACTCTTCATTCTCCGGGAGTATTCGCAAGTACGCAAGGAGACGTAATTAGCAGACTCGATGTATATAAAATGTTAATCGCCAAATCAAAAGAAATGGGATCTAAAATTCGACCTACTGACTTTCCTTTAGAAAATAGATCAGAGCTTATCTTGACCATTTTAGGATTTAACAAAACTGAACTCAATGATAAGAAAGCATTGAGTTCAGAATTAAAGAGGCAATAGCTAGATTCACGTATACATATTCAATATCGCCTTTTGCCGTCCGATTCATATTCAATATCGGAAAGAGAGAAAAGATTTAATACTAAATGAACAGAAATTGATAGAAAACCAAATTAGGGATTTGACTACTTTAGAAGCAACTAGATCTAACAAAAAGAAAATAAGGGCAAAACCATAACTTTATTTGACATGCATAGAATGCATGCATGCTAATTTGTTCGTCCACTATTTGTGCGAAGACACTGCCTCCTAAGATGCAGGATCCTCCTAGTTTAGGAGTCAGGGTACTCAAATTAAATTGACTGTTGTATCGCTTATATTTTCTGTACTAACATTTGATGTCAAATATGTATTTTATAATAAATAAATTATTATTATTACTTATTATTATTATTATAGATGGCAAAGTACTAAATATGACAGAAACCTCTACTCAACTTAAATGTCCATTTTGCAAAGCAACCTCAACACAATTCAACAAATTAGACATAATTTATTCTCAGCCAATTGATGTATCGGTTTTCAAATACGGAATAAGTCCCTTGCATGCATGGATTCGCGTGTTAGAGTTCTTACTTCATTTGGGCTACAAGCTTCCTGTAAAGAAATGGAGGGTAGGCAAAAATTCATTGGAACCAAAAACTGTTGAGGAAACAAATAAACGTGTGCAAGAGAGAGTGCGAAAAGATTTGAAAGTACTAGTTGATGTTGGGAGACCCAATGCTGGAACAACAAATGACGGCAACACAGCCCGAACAGTTCTATCGGATAAAAATCATGCAGTATTTGCTGAAATTGGCATTGGTCAGTAGTTGTTGGACGATCTTCACACGATTCTGATTACTTTATCTTGAGGTCTACCTGTAAATGCTAATAAATTTGGAGATTTTTGCAAAAGCGTGGCAGAATATCGTTGGTACCCAATGACAGTAACTATACATAAGATTCTCATTCACGGGCAAGATATTATTAATAACTCAGCTCTTCCAGTGGGCTTAGCAAGTCGGTGAAGCGCGGAATAAGTTCTGGCGTTACGACAGAGAACACCATAGCCGAAAATCCGACCGCGAAAACACCATGTTAGACTTGTTTCACAGAGCACTGGAATCGTCAGATCCAGAAATTTCCTACATAAGGCTACAGAATAGGTTGAAAAAACTAAAATCCTTACCGTTACCACCCAGCGTAGTTAGGTTACTGAAACCGTATGAAATCTCAGCAGAAGACGATTTTGTGGCAACAGAAAATGACGAAAATTTTGAAATTATTGAAGGACGATGTAACAGAAATTCTTTCGTCAGATCAGGCTGAAGAATGTACATCAGAAAAAAATTAAGTAAAATGGCATAATGTTCTACTAGTGAAAGAAATTTCAATATAGGTTCAGTACAGAGATCGCTTCCTACAAACTTTACCTCTTTATAATATTAGATATAATTGTAGATTATGATCAAAAAATTCCAAATTAGTATGGCAGGATTGGCATGTCAAATGAAATTCATAAAATTTTATTATCTAAGCACGTCTAGGAAAACTGTGCTAAACCACAGCTCGATACAAAAATGAAATAAAAAGTAATCTTTTTTTTTGTTTTTCGATTCATTTAAAAATTATTTTTCTGTGTAAATAAAGTGATCCCATGCACACGACCCAACCTCCAGTTAATATATTATTTACGAATAAAAAGTTATTGTAACTTTTTACAATAAATTCTATTTAGAAATATTGACAACCCTAAAATCATAATTACCGTAGAAAACTTTAGAAGCTTCTAAGTTCGATATTCTTCAATATTTGGATCTGATTTTTTTTCATGGATTCATTCACTTTTTTCTAACAATTCTGTAGAAAAATAGAATCCAAATAATTAAAAATACGACCATAAAAAAATAAAAATAAAAACATTAATTGTAAATAAATCTCTGAAAACTCGTTTAAAAAATATATAAATCAATCAGTATTATGTGTCTTAAGATTAATGTTTATCAGGAAAAACAAGAAGATATGGGTTATGGGCATCTAGGCCCATAGTATAAATCAGACAGGTAATGGAGGTCCAATTCCGATTTCGAAAGGTCGGAACTTCTGATTGATTTTGCACTTCCGATTAAGATTTTGGTCCCAATTTTTAATCGGAACTTATATCGAAGGTGCAAACAAGTTTATACTAGTCGCGCGGAGTACCTACCTCTCTCCCCGTGCTTTCTGTCGATTACTCTTTCACATGATATTTTGTTTCGTATTTGACATGTTGTGAGTTCGCGCTTCATTTATGCTTACTTAACCGAGTTTTTGATCAGGTTTAGTAGTGTCTCATTTGACGTTTCTGCCTCCGCCTCCGATTTCGATTCCTGTTTCGATTCTGTTTCCAGTTCTGATTCTGATAATCAAATTTAAAAAAACTGCTTCCGAATTTGTTTCTGATGAGGCCACTTTCGCTTTATCTCTAGTTTAAATACCATAAGGACTAACATATGTCTAAAGTACTTACGTAACATTAATATAAAAACAAACACGATTATTGTAGATATATTATATTTTTTACTGCAAATATATGAATTTTAGTCTCTGCTTCACAAAATGTACCTATAGGTACGATAAACATTATGGTCACCCTACAACATTTTCTTCTATATAAAGTTGAAAATCAATTTTCTCTTAACTTATAGCATCTAGAAGAACGGACGACACGTTAAAATTTAGTTAAAAATAATAAGAAAACTTGATCTACTTTGCATTAATCTATGAGGTTTAGTCTAGTCAATAAAGCCAAAAATCTTGGGCCCTCAGTTCAGACGTTACAGTAAAATTCAACTCTCATTTACTTTTAAACTATTAACTTTTGGGTCATTATTTCTGTTTTAATAATTCGTAGTGGTATCTAATTAAAATAAATTAAAGTCGTTTGTATGTATTTTGTCAGATAAATTCAGTTTTTGCAAATTCTTTATAAAAGACATTAAATGAATTGAGGGCTCAAGGTAAAACGCCATAAATCTGTAATGCGATATTCTACAGATATGAGAATTTCTTAAAATATTTTAGAAATTCTTTACTAAATTCCTCAATAATCATTGTTAACCCAGACGTCGTACTTTCCGAGATTTAAACTATGCCTCTTTATGCAAGCGTCTGGATTGAGGGCCCCCGTTACTTAATCATAACACTTATTTTACGTTTTAGAAATTTATAGCCGATTGCTTTAAGTTTTACTATTTTTTAACTAAATTCCCTGTTAATCTTGATTCGTTTCGTATGGATTTAAAAAATGGGCCCTCAATCCAGATGCACACGGCGCAAACGGGCCACCGACTACAGCCACCGGTGGCCAGGGGCAGCCACTTAACACACCTTCATATATTTTGTATATTAGACGCGCCACACACGTGTAGCCACTGGCCACACAAAACGCCGACACCCGCCACTGTCACATTGCTCCACCTGCGCAGTTAACCGTTAGATGTTCTACGTATCAAGCGCGTCACCATGCCATGCCACCATGCGCGAGTGAAATTTTCCGTGTTGGAGTCCATCGTAAGGGCTGAGTCACACCGGAATGGCAGCGGCCGGCAGCGACTGGCTAGGCTAGAACTACCAAAAAGAAGCGCGTGGCGCGCGGCCGCTCGCGGCACCGCGGGCGGCCTCGCGACCTTTTCAAGCTTTTCAAACGATACTGGTCTTTTAAGTATGTAGATAAAGTTTAAAATTATTTCACGCTGAAAGGGCTCGCCGCGTCGCTGCCGGCCGCTGCCATTCCGGTGTGACTCAGCCCTAAGACTGCACTGCAGAGAGCGGGTTATAAAATGAGGCGGCTTCCGAACTCCTACAGGTGTTACCCATGTTGACACCTAAAGCTGTCGCTCGCTTCTGACACTGTTACAAATGTGGCGGTAGCGCGTGACAGACACCGGTGGCTGTGGTCGGTGGCCCGTGTGCGCTGTGTCGATAACAGTTAATACTAATAATCTTTGTTGGTCACTTTTTCCTGTTTCATTTGGAATGTTGTGAGTTTACTCTTCATTTTTACTTTTCCGAGTTTTTGATTAATTTTAGTAGTGATTCTTTGACGCTTCTGCCTCCGCCTCCACCTCCAAATTCGGTTCCGATTCCGATAAAATAAAACTCCCGTGTATTGTAAACGACACCACTACCAACTAGTGATGTATAAGTAATAAAACAATTTGTTATGTTTTGACCATAATGCTGAAAATGGCCAAGGGAGACGAAAAACATAATGATTATATTGATTACAATAAAATTAATTAAATTATTTTAAAAAACTTGACCTGAAATATACAATAACTATTCATTTTTCAGTAACATCAAAGAGGACATAGTGTCATGGTCGTGATCTTAAACGACAGCACAAGGTCTCGTTTACAATACATGAAAACTCCGGTTCCGAATTCGGTTCCGATGTAACCACTTCCGTCAAATCTCTAAAAGAGACTCTCCATTCGTATGAATATTTTTAATGACATACATAATTACTGTAAATATGGGTCTATAGATGCTAGAGGAGCCGAGCACAAGCGGAGCACGTCCCGAGGTATATTTCCAAACAATCGCTCTCACGTGAATATGTCGTTATTACACATTTTTCTCTAGATATTTTGGAAAAACAGATATCTTGTGGATATTATCTAGGTTTCTGTTGAGATCAAATCATAAAGGGGAATGAAAGTTTTCCCATACATTGGTGGAATTTTTTTTTCTTTTCGTTAAAAGTGAAACTTTGGCCATATCTTAAAGGACTGTATGATAAATTAATTTAGCAAAAAGAATTATGTCTACCAACCGTAACCATACGAAGATAGAGACAATTTAGTATATTGCTATAGTTTGTTATCAGGCGTTATTTTTCTTAAATAAAAATACTGTATGTCTGATATTCTAAGTTTCCCATTGTTAAATATAGTTTTAGTTTCGGTTTTTATGGTGTTTACACATTAAATGGTATCAATTACTATCACAACACTAACGCGTATCTTTTCGATTCGTTTATCACTTATTTATTTTTTTACTAGTTTTATTGATGAAAAACTGCGAGTGTGAAAAAAAATTAACAATAATAACCAATTTAATTTATTTTTTACACCACCTGCTCGATAATGCTCTTTTATATGTCATACAACCATCTCTTAAAGTAAGTCATTTTGTCCCTAGGGAGATAATTTAGTATGAGCGATCCCTAGGGAATAATGAGATTTGAATTTAGAACGTCAAAAATATTGAGAGAATTAAAATGTACGTGCATCTTACCAGTTTATTCAAAAATGCCCAGTTTGATCTTTGAATAAACGGGTTTGATGCACGTACAATTTCACTAACAAAAAAAAAAGATTAAAACGTGGTTACTGACGAGTTTCTAAAAAAAAGTAATGAAAGAGCGGGAGCGTTATAGAAAATTAAAACTATAGAATCTTAGAGTAGTGAATTTTGTTTGTTTCAAATCTCAAAACATGTCGAGTTGTAAATAATACTTATATTTCTCTAATATATAGAAAAGTTACACAGTACTTACTAAAGATCCCTGTGCCTAGAATAGAAATGTACAGACGCAGTTGCGTATATAGGGTGACTGGTAATTTGTGTACGAACACGTGATTGTGCTCATGATAACCAACAACTTTTACTATGGGAACAAACCTGAAATCGCGAAAAAAAATCAGCTGTTTAGTACATTTATGTTTGCCTAATGTACTGAAGAGCTGATATTTTTTTCGCGATTTCGGCTTAATAAAAATTGTTTGTTATCATGAGCACAATCACGTGTTTAAGTATCGTACACTAATTGCCAGTCACCCATGGCGCCACTTATTTTTAACTCGTTACCTAGCTGGATGAATTTTACCTTACAAAAAGTTCTGTGTAGTTTTAAGAAAATGGTTGATATCGCTTTTTACTCAGTAGGCGAATTTCTAAATAAAAAAACTTGTCAATCCTACCACTTTAGGAATGTTTTGTAGTCTATACTAATGCGTTTTATTTTTAAGTATTTCATTTACCTAAATCTCTGGTAATTTGGTTACCTTAAGGTGTGACTAATATTATTTAGTTTAAATAATTTGGGTAAAGATCATTACCGAATGCCAACAGAGTTTTCAGGCGTTATTTCTTTGTTTTTGCGCTGACAATTCATCAAACATTGCGTTGGATGAAATAAAAAGCTTTTAAACCCTGCTGACGTTGACGATATACGAGTAGGAAAGGGCCCTCTTAACGATAATCTCACAAATTGCCGGAATTGCTCTATGTTCAATATGACGTACAAAGCGTTTTGGGAACACATTTATTGTGCGTACAGCCAGAGACGCCTCCTACTCATTTGTTCTGACCACGTGACTGAGCGTTGATATGACGTCAGAATAAAGGAATCGGAGGCGTGGCCTACTCGAGGCGATCGACGAAAAGAGAATCGAAACGTTACGGTTGTAACTTGGCTAAGGGTATTTAAGTCAAGACTGTATGGGTTACTTCTAAGCAACCGTGTTCCATCGTCGGCCACATCATCACTTACCATCAGGTGAAAAAACGGTCAAACGCGAGCGTATCCATAATAATAAAAAAAACATATTGATTTAAACTATGAACTGTAGACAAATAAACCCCTTAGAGGTTTCGCAGCGGTTATAGGCGGGTAATCAAAGTTGGATTTACTGGTTACCGCGATATTTATTTTTGGTTTCCATATTCCTCGTAGCGATGAAATGTTTGTGTAATGAATGACGTCTCAACAAAGTTGGTGCAAACAATAGAAAAAAGAAACACGATTCACGTGGATTTTTCCCCCAAGTTTATGTTAAAAATAAAATCACTTGTACAGCTTCTTTTCCATGGAGCTGGAAAAGAAGCTGTACTACCCATATTGCATAGAATGATTTTAGTCTAGACTAGCACTGTCCCCCGCGGTTTTACCCCCGTCTTTAGATACTGTTCCGCTCTATATTAAAAGTACTAAGGAGTATTGATATCAACTTCGAAGCAAATCACCCCCAAAATAACTTTCTACCCCTTTTTAAACCCGTTAGGGGATGAATTGCAATAAAATACGTAACTCGTCTTTCATTAATTCTTTTTTTTTAGGTGGGAAAATCATCTTATGACAAATCCCGGTCTTGGGCGGAGCGGAAAATAGTGTCAGACTTTTACTGACTAAAAACCCACTCCTGTTCCTTCCTTGCCATCGTCCCAGGGCCCCGGGTTTCACTTTCACACTACCCGTGGCCCCAGTAGGCTTCGACCCTGTTGGGCCCCTACGATTTGCTGACATCTCCCTGAGGCGCGCGTGGAACAATACGCGCCGTCGACGACTTGGGCTCGGTCCGGACGGTTACCGGACGATCGGACGGCGAGCCACCCATTGCTCGCCGTCCGCAAGCCCGCACCTACGGTGGCCGGAAATCGGGATCGGAATCCCGGCGGCGGTTGGGGCGTGAGGACCGTTGCCTCACGCGATCGGCCGGGATCACTTAGGGGTAGAATTTCGAAAAATCCTTTCTGCCTGCGTCATACAAAGAATATACCTTCCAACTTTCAGGTCTTTACAATCAGCGGTTTAGGCTGTGCGTTGATCCGTCAGTCATTCAGGACAAAGCATTTTATAAGTATATAATAATATATATATATATATATATATATATATAGGTAGTTAGAAGAAGATAGATTATTTAATGGGTCCTGACTGTTGCAGTCAATATGTTCCATATTAGAATTTATTATGTGTATATCGATTACGAAATTATTTCGATGCCGTAGTAATAAAATTGCTTTCTACACTACTGGATTGAACTTATTTATTTTCTCTTCAGTTAAATTCTTGAACATAATATTCTAAAACAGCACAATACTTCGAAAAAAAAATGTGATGTGGGCCTTATAGTATATGGGGTACTATGAGGCGAAATTTTTTTTTTTCAAAGTTTGCACAAATTTTTTCTCCCGTAATATTTATGAATAATAGTGCATATGAAGGAGCATAACATATATTATTTTCGCGATAGTAAGATTCAGAGAAATTGAAAAAAAAAATTAAGATTTACCTACTTATTTTTTATTTTTCATATATAAAATTGTACTAAACGTTCAAAAAAAGATATAATCATAACAATAATGTGCGCGCTTTCAACGGTTAGGTCATGATTGATGTATTCTTTCGGCATACTCAAATGGACTCAGGCAGAACTTGATGCCTTGGATAGGACGGTCCGCACACTACTTACCGCAAATCGGATGCATCACCCACGGTCATCGGTGATGAGACTGTATAACCCCCGGAAGTGCGGGGGTCGTGGCTTCTTAAATGCTAAGACATTGCACAACCGCGAGGTATACAGTGTAAGGGAATACTTCCTAAAAACTAACGCCTCACTCAGCTCTCCTTGGCTAACGAGAACTGGCGCAAACCTATAGTAATGGATACTAATGACCGCAGGGAAGTATGGCAGAGCAAGGAGCTTCACGGACGCTTTTATCGCCGGGAAAAAAGGTCTACATTGGGCCCAAGTAAGGCCCGATATTAGCGTCCGTATCTTGAATGCGTATCGATGACCTCTTCGGGGATTCTTTTCTTCTGTCTTTGCGATTATGGACGAAGTTATGATGACGAACAACTACCGGTAATACATTTTGTGAAGGACGGTACGGTTGACACTGTCGAGCATGCCTCCGGCCCGGCGAATCGATCCGACACATTATTTCTGGGTGTTCTCATCTATCTAACGGAGACTATTTGCATAGACACAACCTCGTAGCCAGGATTATCCACCAGCAACTTGCTCTTAAATACAATCTTGTGGAATCAGAATTACCGTACTAAAGGTATGTGCCCGACTCAGTTCTCGACAATGGCAATATCACATTATATTGGGATCGATCTATCATCACTGATAGGACTATTGTTGCCAATAATCCTGATATAGTGGTGATAGAACGACTAGAGCGTCGCACAATGATTGTTGATATAGCGGCCTCTCATGACGAGAACCTCGTGAAAGTTGAGAAAGATAAGCAAACTAAGTATCTTGACTTAGCTCGCGAGGTTCTTCACATGTGGGAAGTGGATAGAGCAATCAATGTGCCGATAGTTGTAACAGCCAAGACTGGCATCTGCACTAGGAAATCCTGTCACACAGATTATCAGGCCCCCGGGGCCACAGACTGTGTTTTTATTTTAAAATAAGAGGCCATTCAATTGTACCACGATTTTTACTAGTTATTGACTCTCCATCCCCTAAATAAGAAACAATAAGAATGGGCCGACCCCTTCCCCCCCCCCCTGTTTAATATTACGTAAGAATCTGAAGAAAAAATGAATCTACGTTTGGTTGGTATTGTTTATTTTAAAAGTAAAATTTTTTAGGAGGGCGGGGAGGCGCATTGACGTTGCCATGGAAATAGTTTACCCATACGCATCCGAGCGCACATCGGCACTTGTGCAGTTGCCCGCGTTTTTTTCAAATCTTAACTTTGCGTATTTTTGTGATCTTACGTAAAAACTATCAAGACCTTCTCTCCCACCCCTTTTTAAGAAAAAATAAGACGTGGTCGACCTCCCTCCCCCCCCCAAAATTTTCTTACGTAACAAATGAATGGCCCCTAAGGTCCTTTGGAAAAAAATTAAAATACTAAAATAAAATAAAAAAGAAAATAATCAAAAAATAAAAAATGGTTCTTGTGTGGTGTGGAGATCGTTGAGGTGTAGTGTGGAGATCGTTGAGGTGTAGTGTGGAGATCGTGGTGTGGAGGTAGTTATGTTTGTGGTAGTTATGGTGTGTGGAGGACGATATGGTTTGTCTCTAAAACTTAACATATCTCAGAACGCTCAGCAAATTTTCGGTGCTGTCATAGTCATGCTTTAGTAAATATGTGACGCACTGTGATCGCAGAAACACGAAGCCATTAGGTATATTTATTTTCAACACACAGAAGTACTACCAACTATTAAGAGAGCTGCTACAAAGACTTCGTTTTTATTCATATTTAATGACACAAATCGGCCGAATGTGTGGTACGTAGCGTACGAACAAATTGCCGGAAAGACTCATTATGTTCAGTATGACGTGATATTAACCATAAGCTGTTATTATAGCGCTTATAATTTATTGAGTGGGGTGGACTGGATGCTAGGTTTCGTAACATGAACTGAATAAAATATACACTAAACTGATTGACAACAAAACTGTATTGTGCAAAGCAATTAAGTGGATAAGCTCCACTATAAAGATGTTTTAGATTTAATCAATAAATGCCTTAAACTTTCAGGATTTGAAATTCCATTTATTTCATTATCCCTTTTTATGTGGGAAATCATTAAATAATATAATATTATTATTCCACAAATATCACACAATCCATTCATCTAGTCCCAAACTAAGCAGAGCTTGTACTATGAATACTAGACAATTCTTAAACATGTGGTCTGAAAAGTTTCCGACCGAAGTTTCTGTATGTGGAGATAGCAGAACTCGTCAATAAAAGCTAGTGAATGCAGTCAAGTTACTCACCAAAGTTTCAGCCATTTTGGACGCGCAGTTGTTATTTGACAGTTTGAGTGAGGCGATATGAGATGCAGAAAAAGAAAATCCTTTTTCACCAAGACAATGCACTGCCTCACACTTCACCCGTTGCCATGACGAAAATCTACGAATTACGGTTTGAACTGCTTGATCATACGCTCACCAGATTTAGCCCCAAGCAACTTCTTTTTGTTCCCTCATCTAATAATTGCGCTCGTAGGATAGAGATGTCATCAAATAAGTTACAAGGAGGCAATGTAAAATAAGAAAAATAAATTGTAAGAAAAAAATGTCTTGTATCTTTGGTAGGTCGTAAACTTTTCAGACCACCTGTGTACTTAATATTTCTAAATACATACACATTAAAGATACATAGGTAACATACAGATACAGAACAAATGATCGTGTTCATCACACAAACAACTATTCATTCTACTTAGGCTGACATCTAAGAAATTTTAATATTATCTTCCCTTTACCCTGTACATTGATGCGGTACGCAACTTATGTGATACAATTCGTTCCAAATAAGAATAGGATAGATTGCCATGTTGTGACGTCACGTCATACTGTCAAATCGAAGAATTATTATGGTGAGCAAAACAAGAAATTTTTAAAAATTAATTTATTTACGAACATTTACGAACTGTGAATGCAAAAAGGTTTAATCAGAACCCAGTTCTTCAGTTTTGCTCATCTCTGAGTTCTTCAATTTAGCCCAATTTCTTGCGATTTGACAGTATGACGTGACGTCACAACATGGCAATCGATCCTATTCTTATTTGGAACGCATTGTACAAGGCAAGGCTATACACATAAGGCTACACTAGTTTTTAGGGTTCCGTAGCCAAATGGCAAAAAACGAAACCCTTATAGATTCGTCATGTCTGTCTGTCTGTCTGTCTGTCTGTCTGTCTGTCTGTCCGTCTGTCCGTCCGTATGTCACAGCCACTTTTTTCCGAAACTATAAGAGCTATACTGTTGAAACTTTGTAAGTAGATGTATTCTGTGAACCGCATTAAGATTTTCATACAAAAATAGAAAAAAAGCAATAAATTTTGGGGGTCCCCATACTTAGAACTGAAACTCAAAATTTTTTTTTTCATCAAACCCATGCGTGTGGGGTATCTATGGATAGGTCTTCAAAAATGATACTGAGGTTTCTAATATCATTTTTTTCTAAACTGAATAGTTTGCGCGAGAGACACTTCCAAAGTGGTAAAATGTGTGTCCCCCCCCTCTAACTTCTAAAATAAGAGAATGATAAAACTAAAAAAAATATATGATGTACATTACTATAAAAACTGCCAACAAAAATTGGTTTGAACGAGATCTGGTCAGTAGTTTTTTTTTAGTACGTCATAAATCGTAAACCGCATTTTACCTTTCAAGTTTGTACGGAACCCTCAGTGCGCAAGTCCGACTAGCACTTGCCCAGTTTTTTTATCACTTGATTACAAGCAAAGCTTAAAGACAAATAATCAATTTAACATTAAGCATTAAAACGTTTATTAAATTTTACAGATTACATTAAAACTAAAAATAGCGTCTTTTTTCACTTTCTTAGAGAACCAAGCCAATAATGTCATTTTTTGTTTATTTTTATAATACATATATAAAATGAGGCACAACAAATTGCTGATCGATTATTTGGTACAAGATAGAGCACAGGTATCAATATCATATCAACTCTGTGCTCATTTACCAACAACATTGTTTTGTTCTAAAAATATCCCTTCACGTTATCGCTATAATGTATCAATGAATTTGTTATCATAAGCGCAATACAATGAAAGCAGTAATCGTCAGGGACAGGTCAACCCTATCGGGCTATCGGGGTGTATGGAGGGGCCTAAGGGCCCATAACAGCGCGCACGTGCGCGACCCTCGTGCGGCGCGGCCCCTCGCGTCACGGGGCCACACGGGCCCTTAACGCATTTGCGAACTGTTTAGTTAGCCCTCTTTACGTCTCACAAAAATAATTGTAGATAAATAAACCGCTTAGGGGTTCCGGAGCGATTATGTGCGGATAATTAAAGTTGGAAGATTACATATTACCTCACCAAAACACTTATTTTCGGCTTTCATATTCCTCTTGGTGATGTAATGGTTTTGTAATGACGCATGACGTTACGACAAAGTTTATTCAAAAGTATATTTGAATAGAAAAAAGAAACGTAATTAAAGCGGTGTTTTCCAAGAAGGTTTGTAAAGAATACAATCACTTGTACAGCTTCTTTTTTAAGAATGTTTGTAATTAAAAAAATAAAATCGTTTGTACAGCTTCTTTTCTTTAGAGACGGATTTGTTTGCGGTTTGTAAGGCAACATAAACACCTTTTAGTTGTACTGTTGACCCGGCGAACTTCGTACCGCCTAACAGTTAATGAATGTAGTACCTGTAGGTATCTTTCGATATTGTCAACCGATTGCGGTGAAACAAAGCCGAAGTAATAAATATCAAGTTACACACAATTTTAATGTATAAAAGTTATCAAACTGCTACAGATTTATTACAAATAGTAAATTAAATGTCCTGGCAGTCTTGCAGATGGAAAGTTCTCACAATTTTTTTTATTTTCATTTTCTTGGAAACGACCCTTCACATAATAATATGCTTGTAGTAATTTACCTTTGCTTCTACAAACCACGCTTCTGATAGCTACCTATCATGACGTAGGTAGGTAGGTACCGAATAGTCAGAACTAACTAACACGCGTGTGCTGCGAAAGTTGCAAGCCAAATTCAACCTTCAGCACTACAGTTACAGCATAACTTTGGGGCGCTGCACACGGCTAAGATACTATAATATTTTATCTTAAATACAATATCGCTCGCCATACAAATTCATCTTAAGATACGAAAATGTGAAATATTATTTATTATCTTCGTCGTGTGTGATAGTCCATTGAATTGTATGGCGAGCGATATTGTATCTTAAGATAAAATATTATAGTATCTTAGCCGTGTGCAGCGCCCCTTAGTGAACTCCACTGCAGGTGACATAACCTACGACAAACTTATTATTTGCGGTTGGTACATTAATCGGGTCTAGGGATCGAACCGCAAAATTAAGTTTGTTTTTTATTGTATATACTTTTCCGGGATAAAAGTACCCAGTGTGGTGCCCAAGATATTAAAGAATAATTATACCAAGTTTCATCGTAATCGAACCGGTAGTTTTTGCGTGATGCCTGAACAGACAGACAAAAATTTTTTTAATCACATTTTTGGGTTCGGTGTCTGTTTAGTAACACCATGCCATTTATTTTTATGATATTTTCAATGTACAGAATTTTCACTTCTACAGATTTATTGTAAGTATATAGATTTTAATCAGCCAGAACCATGTAGCGAGAGAGACGGCTCACGGGAACGTTACTGAGATTAAGCGTAGCGCGCGTAGCAGGGTCTACGAAACTCGTAGCTGTGAGCTCTACGATATAGTTACAGACCTCAGACAACCGCGACTTCATCACAAACGCGAAAGTTGTGTTGAAGTAATTTTTTTTAGGTGGGAAATCATCCAATGACTTTTCCCACTCTAGGGCGGAACGAGAGGTCGTGTCAGACTTTTACTGACTAAAACCCACTTCACATCCTATGCTCTTTCTTTGTCTTGTGTTCCAGAACCCCGGGTTTTCCTTACAGAAGCGAACCCATAGCCCTAGTAGGCTTCGACCCTGCTGGGCCGTGAGGCGCTCGTGGAACACTTTACGTGCCGTCGACGACTCGGGCTTGGTCCGGACGGTTACCAGACAGCCAAACGGTGACTCATTGCTCGCCGTCCGCAAGCCCACGTCTACGGCGGCTGGAAATCGGGGTCGGGATCCCGGCGGCTGGTTCGTGAGGGCCGTACCCTTACGCGTATAGCCGCCTTCTTCGCTAGCATTACAGCTTCGCAGAAGGAGGCGACCTCCTTCCATTCCTCCTCGCTCCGGATCAGATGCAGGATCCTCCCGAACTTACCATGTCCGGTGAGGACATGCGTCATGCGGAAAGTGAGGACGCCATGACGTCTTTCCAACTACTCCTCAAAAGGGGACTTACTGCCATAATTATGGCGTGCCCAGCTCTGGATTGCGACAGTCGCCATCGCCATTCCACCATGAGATCTCGCCGGAACTCTGTCCACCATGACGTGACTTGTCGCGGCAGCGGAGTTTCGCCCCGGCGTTGCTTGTCCACGCAAAAATCGAGCATACGTCCAAGGACTGTTGCCTCCAGATCACATGCTGGTAGGCCATCAAGGAGGCTCGCCGTTTTGCGGGAAACCGTACGGAATCCCTGCACCATTCGTTTTTTAATGCATGTATGTTTATTACTTCTTCACGCCCACACCACTGAACGGATTTTGTTGAAATTTGGCACACGGGACGACCATTTTTTTTAATTTTAGGCTCGCGTTTGACTACTATCTCACCTGACGGTAAGCGATTTTGTGGTCGACGACGAAGCACGCTTGCCTAGAAGTAACCTATTCACTTTTTTGGAATTAAATTGTGAAATTCCAATACATACTCTCCGAAATGTAATCGATAGAAAAAGGACAGGCTAGCAACTCGGCGTCGATGCTCAAGCTCAGCCATGTCCTATCACATATGAGATTTTTGAAAGTAGTAAATTATCCCAGGAGTAAGTTCTTCTATTATATTTTAGCAGCGATGCTGAGGCGACGAATTTCGCCTCCACGGAGGCGGAGGTTAACGGAGGCGGAGGCGAAATTGGATGTGGATAAATAGTAATTTATGGTTTATAGTAGTCAAAAATATTTATTTTAAATATGTGCATTCACTTAAATAAATATATACACTAGTTTACAAAAAACATTTTTTTTTATATACCCATAATATAATCAATGATATTTAGGAGTTTATATTGGGAGTTTCTGAATAGGCAAAAAAATTTGACCGACATTTTGACAATTCAAAAGTGCCTGTAATTGGTCTATTTGAAATAAACGTTTCTGATTTCTGGCAACAATTTTTAAAACTTTCGTAGCACATCTAGTTTATGAGTTAAATGTTGTTAAGGTATTGAACAATAGATGTTTCGGTATTTTTCGGAATTTATTAAAGTATCTATTAAATAACTTGTTTTTAATTAATATCCTCATAGTAAGTACTAACTTTAAACTACGAATCGAAGGAATTCGTCTGGTTGAATCCTGTCATGTCAAATTGACATACGTGCGCCTCCACCCCATCCGCGTTCTCACCGCGCACATGCTGATCTTGACCATTTCACACGCAATTCGCAGCTGGACGGCTGAGTCGTCATGGAGCGTCGCTGCTCGCGCGGTATTATTCTATGAATATGACGTAAATAAAACTCCGCATAAATTTTGCGCAAGCGGAAGCGGATGCGAAGATACGATTTCTTGCATAACTTCCGCATTAACGGAAGCGGAGGCGAATTTCCGTTACAACCCTACTTTTACTCTGGCAATATCGCTGACAGAAGCTAATGGTTCATATTTCAGAGTAGAACTAGGTTTTAACGTCTAACCAAAAAGACAAGACCAAAAAGGGTGTGTTGTAAGTTTGACGTGTGTATCTGTATATTGTCTGAGTGGCCTGTTGGTCTAGTGGTTAGTGGCCCTGACTGCTATCCCGGAGGTCGTGGGTTCGATTCCCACCCAGGACAAATGTTTGTGTGACGAGCACAATTATTTGGTCTGTGTCTAGGTGTAATTCATCTATAATATGTATAAGAAAGAAATATTTAAGTATGTTTATCAGTTGTCTAGTACTCATAACACAAGCTCTGCTTAGCTTGGGACTAGACGGCGTTGTGTGATATTTGTGTGAATATTATTATATTATCTATTATTGTGTCTGTTTGTGGAATCGTCGAATCGTACCTCGTAAACGAATAAACTGATCCTGACTGACCTAGACTAAAAGTGACTTAATCGAGAATATTGCTAGCTACAGCGGACTGGTGGTTGCGAGGAGGCGTATGGACAATGGACGTCTTTTAGCTGCAGTCATAATGCTGATGCCAATTACAGTAGTTCGAATAAGGTCCCAACTTGAGTCGAACTTACCTGAACGACCGTTACACAGTCGAGCGCGACGGTTCAATCTCATTTAATACCTAAATAAAGTTCTCAGCGCGCCAAACGAAGTCTTCACTTCTATAACTAGCTCAGTTGCGAGCTAAGCTAGATAAGCTTAGGTATTGATTTTCACATAGTTAGGTACAGCGTCAGGGCTTCAATAATAACTTCATTACTATTTTATAGGTCTATAATAAACTAGGTCACATTATAAAATGATGACTTGAAGTCTTCAATTATAACACCTCCGTAGTTGTAGTAATTGATTGCAGCCTTGTAAAACTGCCTTAGAATGCATTGGTGTGTGACATAATTCTCTATCATTATCTCTTCTTTTACACTAATTATAAAATATGTTGGTATTTATGTCATTTTGTATTGACACCAACGTTTACTAGAAATACTTTTTTTTTGTTATTATTGATAATTACCCTAACGAAGCGTTTTTCAAGCGTAAACCTTTTACGCATGACAACTATCTCACATGATGGTAAGCGATGATGTGGTCAGCGATTGAGCACGCTTGCCTAGAAGTTAACTATTCACTTTTGACTAGACCCCTAGGCCCTAGGTTATAGCTATCAGGAAACGCAGACTCCGGCAGGTAATTCCACTCCTTAGCTGTACGCATAATGAATGTGTTCCCAAAACGCTTTGTACGTATGTGTGGGATGTCCACCGTGTATCGGTGGCGCAACGCCGTACGTCTTGTGGTCCGATGATGGAACGGATTTGGCGGAATTAAATTGTACAATTCCAATGCATTCTCTCCGAAATGTAAACGATAGAAAACCGACAAGACCTCAAGACTTTGGAGTTTTGTCTTGACAATAATGCATCATTGCCGATGATCTTCTTGGCTCGCTTCTCAATCGACTCTAGTGCATCAAGCTAGTGGTATTTGGCAGATCCATCTCAAACATGAGAGCAGTACTCCACACACGATTGAACTTGCGCTTGATAGTGGTTGAGCAGCTGTTCCGGCGTGAAATACATGTTCACCCTTGACTTAAAGACCCCTGGGTTGAAGCTATCAGGAAACATAGACTCTGAAAGGGAATTCCTCTCCTTAGCTGTACGCACGATAAATGTATTTCAATAAGTTTTGCAACCCATACGAAATGGGTGGAATGTGTACCATGTAGGTACCACCGGTGGCGCTTGCCGTACGTCTGGCGGTCCGATGATGGAAAGGGCTTAGCGGTATTAAGTTATGATTTGCATAACTTAATAACCCCACCACAATTTTATTTCAGAAGCTGTCAGTTCTGTTGCAATAACAATGAAACTGCAACCTATGTTCGCCTTTTATTATGTATGTTTTGAGTAAATAAATGTACACTACATTTTTGTGAAAATCTTTGCATATCATCAATGCCGTCCGCTGAAGCTGTCTTTAGATCCCTACGAGATCAGGTAAGGGAGTTCGTGGCGCAAGATGAAAGATGGGACATGGTCTGCGGACGCCCACCTGTGGAGATTGCCTTTAATGTGCCCAAACTATCACCAAATGACGGAAATCCTTAATATAATTCTCGTGATTTCATGTTGAGGTCGTACCTCTATATTTGTTGTATTTGTCATTGTTGTTGACAGCTTAAAGCTATTTTATTTTCCGTGTGTGTTTTTCTGTTTGTCTGCTATCTGCTTCTAAAGTACCCAATGGATTTTGATACAATTACGACTAAAAGAAAGATAAAAGAAGAAAGTTTTTGTACTTATTGTGACAGGGTGTTCCTTTATTATGTACAAGATTTTCATAAAGTACTTACTTTTATTAATTCTTTAAAAGATTGTTTTATTAATGTTATTTATTTGAATGACTTATTTTATAACTTAGTTTCTTTTTTGTTTGGTTGATTGAGCCACAAGAAAGTTATTTGATACAACCGTTTTGCCTTAAATTAACTAGTTGTGCAAATCTAAGAAAATATATATTACTAGCTGACTCGGCAAACGTGTTCTGCCATATTACAAATTTTCTTTTATTTTTAAGTTTAGTAGTAAAATGGATGAATCATAAATATTTTAATTATTTTTAAAATTGTGATAGACGTTGAACGAAATACTACACTCTGTCAAGAAAGTACCGGGAAAAGATCAATAATACACAAAATGTTTGTTATTCATCCAAATTTATTTTATCAGCTTTAAAAAGTATGCTCCTTCAGAAACGATACACTTACGCCAACGAATAATCCAATCATCAAAACATTTTTTGTCTGTTTCCGGAATTGAGTTCAGTTCTCGCCGCGAATTCTCCTTTATGTCTTCTACCGATTGAAAACGGGTGCCACGAAGTGGTAATTTGAGTTTAGGAAAAAGAAAGAAGTCGGCTGGAGTCATATCTGGTGAATATGGTGGTTGCTCGATGGTACTTGTTGAGTGTTTGGTCAAAAATTCGTTCACATGATAGCCTTGTGCGAAGGCGCATTATCGTGGTGCAAAATCCAAGAATTTTCTTTCCACAAATCTGACTGTTTTCGTCGAATTTTCTCTCTTAAATGCCGCATAAAGCTCAAATAATATTCTTTATTTACCGCTTGACCTTCCAGCAAGAATTCCGAGTGCGCAACAACGCGATAATCAAAGAAAACAGTCAACATGACTTTGACTTTTGATCGACTTTGGCGTGGTTTTTTCGGTTTCGGTTCAGTTGGAAGGCGCCACTCCGAAGCTTGTTGACTAGTTTGCATGTCAAACTCGTTAGTTAACCCACGTCGTCAACAGTAACAATGCGTTTCATGAATGTTGGGTCGGAATTGACTCGTTCTAGCATGTCCTCAGCGACTCTCATGCGATTGAGTTTTTGGAGAAATTTCAGGTCTTTTGGGACTAGCCGGGCGGTAACATTTTTCATACCCAAATGATTAGTTAAAATGGTACGGATCGACTCATGAGATACAGAAAGTTCGGCGGCTATCTCTCTCAAAGTTGAATGAGGATTTTCAGTCACTATTTCCATCACTTTTGCGATCTTAACTTCAGTTGAAGACGTTAATGGCCTACCAGAGCGAGGCAAATCTTCCATCACATCTCGACCGCTTTTGAACGCTTTGTACCACTCATAAGCACGTGTTTTTGATAAAGTCGATTCACCGTAAGCCTTCTGTAACATTTTCAGTGACTCCGAACACGAAATTCCAATGGCGCTGCAAAATTTAAGACAAACTCTTTGTTCGATGTTTTTGTCCATTATGAAATTCGCAATACACACTAGATATGATATAACTAAAAACAGCACTGTATTTATTATAAATAACAGATGCAACTCAAACTCCGCGCCAAAATGAAAAACAGTTGTGCCAATCTACCAACAACAAAAAAAACAAAAATTTTATTTGGAACCATAATCAAATTATCCATAACCGATACTTTTCTGACTGAATGTAGGTACGTCCTCGTTACACTTTTTTTAACCGACTTCAAAAAGGAGGAGGTTCTATGTTCGGCTGAATGTATGTTTTTTTTTTAATGTATGTTCACTGATGTCTCGGTCAATTGTGGACCGATGTTGGTTTTTTTTTTTTTTAAAGTTTATGCTTCCAAGTTGTTCCCATAGAAATATTGTTATGATCTGATCATGAACTTCGAAGATATGGAACAGAACTCCTCATAGGAACACAGCAGAACTGTCGTCACAAGTAAAATTGCTTTATTTATACGTGTAGTCGATGACTGACTGAAAGAAGAGGGGGAAAATATCGAACTGATCTGATGATGAAGCCTGAAGTTGTAACTCTGTAATAAATTAGTGTAATCTAACCGTGTTTGGTATTATTAAAATTGTCATGAGATGCACTCTGGCTATAAGGTATTTAAGTATGACTGAGGGTTACTTTTTAGTGGTGGTAAAATAACTAAAAAGTGTAAAATAAAAAACTTTTTACAAAAAAAATACAACCTAAAATAACTTTAATTTTGGAAGTCGGTGTTAAAAAACGAAGGACAAAACTATTATAGAAACACCGACTTCCGAAATTAAAGTTATTTTGCACTTTTCGGTGTTTTTTTTTATAATAGAAGTCGGTCGTATTTTTTTTTTGTAAAAAGTTTTTTATATTATTATTATTTGATTCCAGTTAAAAATATGAACGTCCCATAACTATTAGAAGATAGATAGATAGATATATTCTTTATTGTACACCAAAAAAAAATATATATATTAGGCACTTAAAATTAATAGAGTGTCACAATGGGCGGATGTATCAGAACGTATCTATAACGAACAAATTCTTATAAGTTATAAAGCATTATTTCAGTTACATTATTGTTTTCAGGGAGTAACCTACAAGCACACTCGTTGTCGTGGTCTCGACGTGGGGAAAGTCAACCAGGCTCGACCCTGCATGCCAAGATATGGATGCCCGAAGACCCCAGGATTTTCGCAAATAACCCCACCGTTATCGATAAAGAGGAACTTAGATAAACACCAGAGGAAAACCGGATTCGCTTACTGCCCTTGTAACTGAAAACAAAGTAACTTTAATTAAGGCGAAAGCACCAGTGTAGCAGTATTTCTTTTGTAATTATTGCAATTTTCCGCTCAGTACCAGGTTTTTGGGTTTTAGTTTGACAAACGGGTATTCAACTTCAAAAAGAGAATGGGCATTTTGGACCCAGAGCTGTATCAAGTTGTGGCGTTTGCCATTTGAAAGGTTAAAGATTAATTTTATTGTACGGCACCAACAGTTGGACAAGTACAGAGAAAAAATTATGACTCATTTGCAGATGATTTTTCCATTTCTTACACCTACGATTAACTTCAATTTATATCGTTAATAATATATATGTCTATTTATTATACTAAATCTAATACTAAGCTGCAAAGTGCAAAAAATGCAACAAATCTTTAATTTCCTAGCTACACTACATTCGTCTGAAACAGTCATGGAAGTTATTGTGTTTTAAGCTACAAGGTCAACCTGATGATGTTTTGTATTGCCGTGTCGTATCGTGACGCCTTCTGACGCAGTGTTAGCCAATCAAAATTCATTGTTATTTGACGTAGTTCTGTAAAAATCTCATCATGAAAACTAAGATGAAGTAAGCTGTCTATCTATTGTGGTCCGGTTTCCGCACTTAGTCCTTTGCGGACCATTGTGCGTGAGCCATGGCGACCTTCACTCCAACCAGCCCACCTCACTCCAGAAACAGATGAGTCTTTTCAGTTTGCTCAGGGCATCTATGAGTATGAGAGGGAATTTCAGAGTTTTGATTGGAGTTTTGTTTCTATCTTTATTTTGTTGCCACGTCACGACACAACACGACTATGTACCTATGTTTCACACTGTTATTTCTGAACGAAAAATATTAATTGATCTCATTATTAGGTATATTAACTATACCAGCTGTGTTTATTGCGTTATTATTTATTGAGTATATTTATGAAGAACTTCTTATCAATTATGTCTTGTCAATTAGATATTTATATGGTTAAAACGATAAAATAGGTAAGTATAAGCTGTGAAATGTGTATATGACCAAAATTATTTATATCTATCCTATTTCTAATCACATGTACCTACAGTTCTAGTCATTACATTGTATCTAAATTATTTAACTAATATTTAATATATTAACTACTTAACACTGTAGTGTAAATAATCTATTTCAATAAATATAGTATAATTACTTACCTAGTTCTGATATTTTTTTATAATTATCTAATTTTTTTCCTTTTTATTTCAATACTTTTTCTTAGGTTCTAACAGGTATCTACCTAAGATTCAAATTGTATGAGAACCATGTATATTAATGTCTGAGATGGTGTTTTGAGGAAAGAACCACACAGATTTGAGTGGACCTATGAAGTCAGTCAAGGATTTGTCAGTATTCGTGTAGCTCAACTCAATATTGATGCTGATTGTTTACCCAAGGTGCGATAGACGTAGCTGTACAACTTAATGTAACCATCATCTTCCTGTCCTTGTCCCGTTTTATTTGGGGTCGACGCAACACGTTCTTTTCTTCCATTCTGTCCTGTCACTCGTCACGCTATCACTAACTTCCCTTTCTTTCATATCACTAGTTTCTTGCACATTCTTCTCCATAGAGATTTACGCTTTGGAATGTGCAATTAGCATCATATTTTTTTCTGACTGACTGACTTCTTGACATTTCAAAAGTGCCTGTACTTAAATGGTTTATTTCAAAAAAATGCTTTGAATTTTTGAACCCCTTAAGCTTTTTTTTTGAGGTCGGAAGTTATCATATGACTTCGCCCGCTTTGGGTAGAGCGAGAGGGAGTGGCAGGCTTTTATTAATTGCAAACCCACCTGTGTTCTTTCAGTTGCCTCCAGCGTTCCAGGGCCACGGTAACTCTTTCCGACAACCCTAGCAGGCATCATGGGTTGTCTTCCGAAAGGAAAACCCGGGGTCCTGGCAACGCAGGAGGCAACTGACACGCTCCGCCCTGGAGCGAGAGAAGTCACCTTAAAAAAAGCCCTAGCAGGCATCGGCCCTAGTAGGCCATTTTTATTTCATAGGAATCAGGTACCAAATTATCTTCACCTGAAAACAAAATCTGAACCAAAAATAACAAAATTACTTTGGAACATTAGGAACTAAAACAATTTGTCTTACAAACAAACAAAATTTATTTCATATAAATATTTGCAACTAAAAATTTGAAACTCTTTAAATGCTATATTATAATTTTCAAAACACATATGAACGTGCGCAGTGCTACCACCCCGCGCCGCGCCTTTATAAACTAAATAAAATAGTCTTCTTCAACAATCTTTTAGACTCAAATATGAATTCTCGAGTACTCGACTTTTCCCGAGCGTTTATTTTCTCGGGAAAAGAGTCCCACGATTTAGCCTTAGTCGGGAGCTACTTATTTTAGTAGAAATTTTCTAAATTCGGTGGTGAAACTGTGTAACAACACAGGTGTTCCTATTCCCAAGGGGTGACCGACCAGCGACGCTCCATGCACATACCTACCCATTCATTAAAACACATATTCGGTGATACTGATATAAACGCTTCATAAAACAGGAGTCATAAGAATCTAAGTAACAAGCTTATGTAACCGGCTTCGAGAGAATATATTATGCCTATGTGCCTTTGTGATAAAGTAACAATATAATGGTGTAAGAATTTTGAAAACAGGTCCTGTAGTTTTTGAGTTTATTCGTAACATTCATACAAAACGGTGAAGGAAAACATCGTGAGGAAACCGGCATGTCCTAGAACCAACAATTCGAAGACATGTGACATCCACCAACCCGCACTGGGCCCGCGTGGTGGATTACAGCCCATTCCCTCTCTTAGAGAGGAGGCCTGAGTCCCAACAGTGGGAATATTATAAGGCCGACTATGCTATGCTATGCTTTTCATACAAAATAAATCTTTCCTCTTTATGTTATTATTAGGTAGTTGACTCGGCAAACGTTGTTCTGCCATATAAATTAGGTACCAAGGAAAAACATGGAGGGAGGCTATACAAAAAAAACCGGGCAAGTGCGAGTAGGACTCGCACACTGAGGGTTGCGTACAAACTTACCTATGAAAACAGTTCAATTCCCAAATTGAGTTACGAAGATTTTTGTGACGTAACTACAAATTTACAGTTTTCAGATTGTTTCCTATACTTGTGCTAAGATACATTGTTTCATGCCAAATTTCAGGATTCTAGGTCAACGGGAAGTACCCTATGAATTTTGATTCCCTTGAGAGTGTCGAATACACGTTTTTTGCGACATAAACGGCCGTATCTTTTTTTTTCGTTAACTCAAAAGTTTGATTTTTCACAGCTTCAAGGGAGCGCAAACTTGAGTATATGGTTTTAATTTAAACTCTATACCTCCACGCGTTTCCGAGATAAAGGGTCTTGACAGACAGACAGACGGACAACAAATTGATCCTATAAGGTTTCCGTTTTTTCGTTTTGAGGTAAGGGACCCCAAAAAATCATAAATATCGGTCAAGTCGTTTCGGTGCAGTTCGATAGCAGACATTGTGACACGAGACTTTTATGTAGGTCTATTAGAAAATTAGTATATTAGTATTAGAATAGATAATAAGTACAGATGTATGCAGGAGGAAATTAGACCAAGGCTAGGCTTATATTTAATTTTAATGGGCTTCGGATTCAAAGACAATGAAAGCTCACATAGACAAGCGTGACGTGACTATGGAACGACGATGCTATGACTCATTTTCATGTTACAAATTGTACGAGGGTGAGGACAGTTTCTATGAACACACTGTCTTCGCGTTGTCACGTGATTGTCCGCGGGAGCCTTTACAAAATTGGCATAGAGATGCAATTTTTTTTTTGGTTGGGAATCCATCCAATATATTTCTTTGTATTCTGGTTGGAGCGAGAGGGAGTGTCAGAATTTTACTGAACCAAACCCACCGGTGTTCCTTCATTTGCCCTTCACGATCCAGAGCCGCTTCAACTCTTGCGAACAATCGTGTAGCCCTGGCAGAGGTGGGTGACTGAATGTCTAGTTAAGAAGAAATCAAGTTCGTCTGCTTCTTTCACGGTCTCTGTAGGTACATGAAAGCAAAATTACTTGACTTTGACTGATAGTTTCTGTTATGTCTTGTTATTCTAGAGTAGGTACCTGTCAGTTCGCTCCTGAATAGGGTTGCCAGGTCTTCAAACCGAAAAGCCGGACAGACCAGCCAATTTAGCCGGACATTTGAGTAAAATGGCCGACAATTATTTTTTTAAATCAAGGACTTTTTTATTAATGACCATTTTTTAATTTTAATGACAATAAAATTTTGGCTGCAATAATTGCTAGTCTGCTCCACTAACGCTAGCGATACAAGATAAAGTAGAAGACATGACAAATGTAAAAAAAAAATGTCTAATTTAAAAAGCCTAACAAAAGCTAGACAGGACTCCGCCTAATTTAGCCGGACATGCAACTAAAAAGCCTGACCCTGTCCGGCTTTATCCGGACGCCTGGCAACGCTACTCCCGAACATTGAAGCCAACCCTTATAACAATAAGCGAAAGTAAAAATATAGAAACAATTATTCCTACCTTCAAAAACTACCCTGAATAGGTATAAACTGATACATTATTCACAAAGTCATTGTGTACCACTACCAAGAAACACAAAGGTATTAGGTATTGGTCACCTGAAGGACAGCCGTTCTCGGTCTAGGTCTAAGGCTCATCATTTATTCATGGGTAGCGCCACGTGTTAGGTAAGGCATTAGCAATGACCAAACCAAACAGTTTCAAGTGCATTATTTCTAGAATTATTATATTCTTTATGGTTTGTTAATAAAGAACTTCTGATTGAGAAATTATCTATCTATACTTCTACGAGTTTTCTATAGACAAAAGATTTGTATTTTTATTTGTAATGAATAAACTCAAAAAATACTTCACTGATTTTGAAAATTCCTTCGAACCAGTATAATGCTATTTTATTAGAGTGACATAGGTAGGTATATATTTTTTACTATCACGCGAGCCGACCTTACGAATCAAAAGCTTTAAAACTGATCAAAACTAATTGGAGCATGTCCACACACTTTGCTTATTGCCAAGGCGTAAGAAAATTGTGATTTATTAGAGAAAAGATATTTTAATAGATAATTCAAAGATTTATAATAAATAATGTCTTATTATTATTTTTTTAACTATGGGACCTACAAGTTGTGCTAAAATGCAAAACTTTTTTATTTGTTATCCATCAGAGTGAAATGTGAGGTTCTAGGGCGGCACTCGATCAATATGTACTGTAGATGCGGATTGGCTGCAAATGTCTTTTCCCACGGTTTTCCCACACCGCGGCGATTGCTGCATACCGCTGGAGACCGGCTTCGCTTCACGCCGCGTGTCGCGCTGCTAGAGAGAGGACGGTTTTCAATGTAATTTTCACGTATAAGTGATGCCATGTTTTGGTGTAGAGACACCAACTTAGATTAAACCAAAAAAAAAAACACGGGCAAGTGCGAGTTGGACTCGCGCTCTGAGGGTTCCGTACAAACGAATATTAGGTATCCCTAAATATACTCTTAATAAAACAATTTTGTGATTTGTTAAAAGTTTAATTGCTTAATTGTCAATAATAGAGCAAAATCATCGGAAAGAAATTGTATACTTTAGTACCTACACATAAAAAAATCGAAAACACCTGGAAAAGCCAGAAAGACGCCATTGTAAAGAGATCTACCAATCTCTTTGAGATGAAACTCATCGATATGTGTATGCTGCCTGTCCTAAGTTCCTAACCTACGGTGCTCAGACTTCGGTAGCTCACCGAGCCACAAAAGTTTCGACTTGGGGTTTATCAAAGAGCAAAGGAGCGCAGAATTCTGGGTGTCAAAAGAATCAATCGAATAAGAAACATCACGCTAAGCAAAAACTGGGGTCGTAAATGTAGAAAAAAAAGGCTGCTAGGCTAAAATAAGATTAAACAGGTTACGTCAGTCACATGCACATTAATAATACCATGAAAATAATAATTTATTTATGTAAAATAAGGTCAGCTTCTGCTCATTTTGAACTTTTTTAAACCTCTGGAAATACACAAATATAAAAGAGAACACCGTGAGAAATTATTTTATTAAAATTGAATAAAATAAATGACCAACCGCCGGGCAAAAATCAAAACATGTCAAAACATGATATAAATTACTGGCCTGTTGGTCTAGTGGTTAGTGGCCCTGACTGCTGTGCTGGAGGTCGTGGGTTCAATTCCCACCCGGGCAAATGTTTGTATGATGAGCACAATCATTTGTTCTGTGTCTGGGTGTAATTTATCTATAATATGTATGTATTTAGAAATATTTAAGTATATTTATCTGTTTTCTAGTACTCATAACACAAGCTCTGCTTAGTTTGAGACTGGACGGCGATGTGTGAATATTAATAGTTAATAGTTTAATAGTTAATTATTTGACTCGATAAAAAAAAATCGCGAATCTGACCCTAACTTACGATTTCAAACGTGTATGTCAACAAGATTACGTCACGGAAATATTTGAAAGTTACAAAAAATTATAAAAATTGTTTTTTAAAAGGCCCTCGCAAAAACAAAAATCTTGAATAGTTATTTTTTTTTTATATAAAAATAAAACCGATGTTACGGGGCCGCGAAATCGACATAGACCCGGGTGGAGTTCATACAAAATACACAGTGACTAAAACCGGCTCTTAAGTTCTAGAATACACTTTGAGATAAAGTTTAATAATAAAATTTAATACAACAACATCTGTTTCTGAACTAGATAACTTAATATCTGTGTCTCAAACAGCAGCGCTCTTCCCTTGTAGGTTATACGTTTAATTGTAAACAAGACAGATCAGTATTCGATTCATAATTTATAGTTGTAAACTGTAGGTAAGCCTCCTTGTGTGTGATGTGAGAGTGTGTGTATGTGTGTAGGAGGTCGAGTATAGGACTCAACGAGCTACAATTAGTAATTGTTCAGTTTCATCGTGAAGGACAACGGCGTACATTAACATTGCAATAATTATGGGCAATCAGAGAATTCGAATGAGTTGATAAGGTGGTATTTCTCATAGGAAAGGGTATAAAGACCATTTTTTTTAACCGACTTCATTTGCATTTAGAGTCAGTACGTTGCACTTTAATCAGTGACACTCAGCGTTAAAGCCCACCTGCGCTGATTTATAGACCTCTTCCCAATTTTCGGCTTGAGAGTGCCAAGAGATGATTTTGCCACCCTTCAGAAAAAGATCACATAGGTCGTTTAAATAGACCAAAAAGAGGGTTGGCCCCAATAAACTGCCTTGTGGCACACCATAGGTAACAAGTAGCTCACAACTATATAGCTATATCATCAATTTTGGTGCATTGACAGCAATTTGAGAGATAATCTTCAATTAATTTGAGTTGATTACCTCGAATTCACAGCTTGTCTAGTTTATAGAGTAGCAATGGCACACACTGAAACAATGTCAAAGGCCTTTACTAGGCCCACAAATATGCACAATGTTTTTTTACCACCGTCAATATTACTTACAATATACAGGCTCGTGGCTCAAATCAACGTGTGATGCGGTTCACACGTTGATTTGCCAGATCTAAAGCCAAATTGATTATTATAGAGAGCAAGTTCTTAGCTTCTAGATATCTTATAATTCTAGTATTGATGATACGTTTCAAGAGCTTGGAGATCGTGGGTAGAATAGAGATCGACCTGTACTTTATAACATGGTTTTTATCGTCAGTTTTATTCATAGGTAGTATCACTGATTTTTTTAGTACTATAGGAAAAGTGCCTTCGGGTAAACATTGCTTAAAAATATGGGATAATATTGGAACTAAAATGCGGTTTATTTTCCTTTAAGAGTTAGCTAGGAATGGAATCCCAACCTACTGAGTAAGTATTTTTAAGGTAAAGGTATCAGGCGCTCCACTTCAGCCTCATCAGTGTCCAACAATTCCAGAGAGTATAAAGACCTGGTTGATTGCATTGAGAAATCATTAATGTGTGATGGATTCTTACAAGCTATGATCTTCTCAGCCAAAGTCTTACCAACCGAAACGAAGAACTCATTAACACCTACAGATTTTTTGGGAAAGCCCTTTTTATTAATTGTGTAGCCGATTTTATAATTTTAGATGTATTAGCCATTGCGTAGTCGGCCACCCGGTCTGCTTAAAACCGTACTGCCGTCCTTGACTTCCGAAGTCGCGGCACGACTTCCCCGCGTTCGCTAAAACGACGATATCTCAGAAAATACGAGTCCTAGCTCAACGAACCTTACGTTACTGAACTTGTTATGAAATAAGCTATCTGATTAAGTAGGGTTTTGGGTAGATTCACCTTGTAATTTATTACTAATTTGAACTTGAAAGTAGTCTGATGGACTATTTCCCAGTTTTGTGTACAAAATTCGTCATATTTATAAAATAAAACCATATTTAACAAAAATAACTTTTGTATTTATTATTATACACATCATCTTACAATAATAAACAAAAAGAACAGACCTCTCTATACATTTTTACATACGACAAGCGAAACAAAAGCCGTCGTCAAGTGGGCAACCCGAGCGCCGGCCATAAAAAAAGGTATGTTTACACATCGATACCGAGAAGTCGGTGAGTCATGCGGCTCGAGTTAGTGTCTTATTACTTAGTATGGTATACGAACATAATACAAACAAAGCTGCAGCGTCTAGAAATGTTTGGTTTACGATATCTGAGTAACAATGCAAGCACTTGAAAAAACGGGCTAAAAAAGACCCACTCGTACTTTGAATCACAGAGTAAATATTTTTGCATTTATTTGAAATCTAACTTTGCATCGTACAATACTATGATATTTGCTAATGGAAAAACACAGTACAAAGGCACGTTGCCTAACAAAAACATTGCCAAATCAACAAATGAAGATCACAAAAATCGAACAATTTAGGTAAAAATGGATGGTCACAGTAAAAATACAGCCAGTGGGTCAAATCTGAACAAAAGAAAAAGGAAAAAATTATGAAACGACTTTCAAACATAATTTAATGTGTGAAATCTGTTTTTTTTTTAAATATATATATTAAAAAAAAAACAGAAGTAAAAAAAATTAAAAATATTCAAAGCTCACGCTGTTAGGATGAACATTTTACAATTCGCCGGTGAAACGAACAAAGATGCGGTCCAAAAATAGATAAAATATATAGATAATACAAAGACATAGCGTCAAATGTGACGCACAGATTAAGTGGACCACAGTGGTTCTCTCACAGACAGACATTTTTATAGGGTGTCTGAATGGCTCCGCGCCACAGACGGGGGGATAATCCCCAAAATTATGAATGCACATGCAGTTAGAAACATAAAACCCAAAACACAAACAAAAACCCACAACCCACCCATCTACCATCACACAAATACACATTAAAAAAAAATTCAACATACCAAAAACCATCCCATCAACCAACCACACCAACATACAAACAATTGTTTAGCTGACCGTTTCACTTTACTGTGGCACACAAGACACAACAAACATGGCGGTTTTGAGGTCATGACCTGCCAACGGCAGCGATTTACGCGCCAATTTTACCGTTTTTTTTTCTTCCGTTGAGTATTTTACGTAAAAATATACGAATTTCACTAGTAAAATGTCTTGTACAAACGTAGGAATGTATCTAAATCATGTTTCTAACGACATTTTGCCGTCTGTAGCGTAATTTTCACACACAACACATCGAAATGGTGCCGACTAGTCGCGCGAAATTTTCGACTACAGCTGACGAAATCATCAGATCTTGACTAAAATCTATAACACACACACAATGAAGCAGTTTAAAACTGTTGATTACTTACCTTTCAATTGTTTAAAACACTCAACAAAGAAACACTGGCCACAAAAACTGTTTTATTCTACGTTGACTTTGAATTTCGAATGCGCAATGACCGTGGCGCGGGGCGGCTCAAACCACTTGACATTACACCGAAAATTGTAAACAGATGTCTAGCAAATGATGTTCTATGCCTGTCTCGTTCTATATTCTTACACTCTGCTCAATATAAACAGGATAGATATAGTTTTGATCGACATTTGTGTACATTTATACGACCGGATGCGCATCGAACTTTAGAAGTCTGGTGACACACACGCTTTTGATTCGATATCTTTAGAAGTTCGATTGACACACGGGCGGTTATTGATGTTTTTTATAGCGTCTAAAAGACCTCTTGGGAAGAGTCTCCACAAAGTGGTTGTCTGAGGATGGACGACAGCGCCGAGGCCAACCAAGGCTGGACCGATGCAAGGGCTGGTATGAGGTGGCTCGAGAGAACTATATGTACCTGAATGAATTTGAGGGAGGCCTTTGCCCAGCTTTGGAAAAGTATTTGGCTAAATATAAAAAGGAATCACAATCTTTCGTGTCGATCTGATTCAAATCTTGTCCGACCTATATTTAGCCACCTGGACAGCTCTGTCGTTGGCCTCGTATAAGTCGTGGAAGATGCAGGTAGTTGTGCATGCTGGGTAGCAAAGGAGGTGACGCATATCCTGTGAAGGGCTGAATAACAATTACCTACAGGTTTGAGCTACTGAAGTGAAAAATCTTTTTTATAATTTAATTTCAATTATCTATATATATATATAAGGAGAAACTGACTGACTGACATCTCAACGCACAGCCGAAACTACTAGGACTTGGAGCATGAAATTTTACACAAAGCTTCCTTTTGTGACGTAGGCGAGCACTAAGAGAGGATTTTCCAAAATTCAACCCCTAAGGGGATGAAACGGGGGTCCAAAGTTTGTATCGAGAAACCTAATTTAGCGCGGGCGAAGCCGCTGGCAGAAGCTAGTTAAACTATATAACAACTAAAACTCGTTCGAAAGAGCAGTCCATCGATTAATAAATATTCGATGAATCGTTCAGTCGAAGTAGCGTTTGGCCGTTTGGAGATAAAAGGTTGTTTCGCAATAAATTCTATTCGATCCATCGTTCAGTTGACTTTTCATTAATCGACTTTCCAAGTATTCGTTACGATCCCGTAGTGGTTTTTTGCATTCTAGGACCAAACATAAATTACATAATGGATATATATATATTTCTTTTTTAATAAATACTCTATGGTAGCGCCAGCTCAGGAAATAGCTGTTTTGTATTTGATTTTAAATTTGCTCATTCAATTCATGTGCGTGTGAACTGATATTTGGCAAAATAAAAATCATAGGATTTAATAGTAGACTCAAAACAATTGTAGAACAAATCTGGGAATTTTTAAACAAATATACTAAAAACTACAGCCCAACTAGATATGTCGCAACCCAGAGTTGGACACGCCATAATCACGACGGTAAGTCCCCTCTCTGAGGATTGGCTGGAGCGGCAACACGGCGTCCTCACCTTCCGCATGACGCTGGTCCTCATCGGATATGGCAAGTTTGGGAGGTTCTCGCGCCGGGCCCTGGTTCGGGCTATGGTTTGGAGCGAGGAGGAATGGCAGGCGGTTGCCTGCTTCTGCGAAACAATAATGCTAGCGAAGTAGGAGGCCGCACGTGTGAGGGAACGAACGTCCTCACAACTCAACCGCCGAGATTCCGACCACGACTATCAGCACGGTAGACGCGGGCTTGCGGACGTAGAGCAATGGGTAGTTCGCCAGCCGGCTGGTAATCGACCGAACCGAGCGCAGTCGTCAAGAGCGCGTAGTGATCCACGCGCTCCTCATAGAGATGTCAGCACACGGTAGGAGCCCAGCAGGGCCGATGCCCGCTAGGACCGCGGGAATTTTCTGAAAAGTAAACCTGTAGTCCTAGAACGCAAAAGGTAACTGAAGGACACATGTGTGGTTTTAGTCAGTAAAAGTCTGACACGCCTCCCGCTCCACCCACAGCGGAAGAAGTCATTAGATGATTTGCCACCTTAAAAAAAAACTGGTTATCTTCTTCTTCTCCTTTTCGTGTCGATGTACTCCAACTAAATTTTATCTGACCAGTATTTGGCAACCTCTACGGCTCTGTTGTTGGCCTCGTATAGATCCTGAAAACTGCAGTTGGTTGTGCAGGATGGACAGCATAGCAAATGACGCATGTCCTGTACAGCGGCTCCACACTGGCACTGTGTTAGAGATGGGTCGAGGAAGCCCCATTTGGCCAGATTATTTTTACAGCGGCCAACCTGAGTCCGCAGTCGGTTAAGAGATTTCCAGATTGGCCACTGCAATTCGCGTCCAGGGGGGAGATGCTCTGACGGGGTGATAAAATGTGTAGGAGTTGGGTGCTTCTGCTTCCACAGCGCGCATCTCTCCTCCTCTGCACTGTCTTTTGAAGAGGTCGTAAATCGTAAATCGTAAACTGGTTATGAATGAGCATTTCTTTTGCTATGATGAAAAATATCTCAAAATGACAGTACTGACAAACAAATACTCTTACATTCGATTGTGCAACCGTTCTCCTACCGCCGATTCGTCAATGGACTGTTCGTCGGCAGTACGATTCATTTATTTCCGTTTCCCCAGCAGGATCTTTCACCTATGGACCAAGCCCAAGTAGTCGACGGTGTGTGACGTGCAGTCTTGTTAAAATTCAATTTAAAACGTAAATAGTTAGTGTAAATTTTAATGAGCTGAACTAAAAACATCTGCTTTAAATTATTCTCAAATCAAAATTCAATTAAATAAAACTGTTGCTGTATTATATCTACGTTATACCGGAGGACACAGTGGAGCACCGGAGGACACAGTGGAGCACCGGAGGACACAGTGGAGCACACGGTGGTGTGCCCCGCTTGGTAAGAGCAAGCGGTAACCGTCCGGACCGAGCCCGACGACTTGGGCTCGGTCCGGACGGTTACCGGACGGTCGGACTGCGAGCCACCCATTGCTCGCCGTCCGCAAGCCTGCGCCTACGGTGGCCGGAAATCGGGATCGGAATCCCGGCGGCGACTAGGGCGTGAGGAGGCGACCGCCTGCCACTCCTCCTCGCTCCGGACCATGGCCTGTACAAAGGCCCGGTGCGAGAGATCGCCGCCGCCGCGCCGATCGCCCTCAAATCGCTTTTAGTGTTAAAGATTGAAAGAAAACCAGATTGACTTCGTAAGTTCGTACTAAATATTTTAATACAATCGTACACTGATTAGGTTAGTACAAATAACATTCCTATTTTTTGAGAATCAGCTAATCAGTGTATAAACTAATCACACGGTTTTTTTTTATAAATATGTGTTTTGTTACTGAGAAAATAAATAATGCCTGGAGCCCTGGGATCTTGGGCTCGAAAGGAAATAAGGAATAATGTCTAGGTACTCAAACAGTGAAATATGAAATGAAAAATCCTGTTCAGTTTTATCCTCTTTATTGTTGTTGTAATAAACTGCAATATACAAACCAGGTGTTATGGTGTTCGCCTCTTGGAAAATTGTTTTAATCTACTTGACATGGCTTAAAATAATTATAGCGCGAAGATTTGCAAGCTCCACGTTTATCTTGAATATGAGCAAAACTAAATAGGCTGTCATTACATAGGTAATATTACGATAAATCTTTTGTTTCTGTAGATTATTAAATAATATTTAAAGAAAAGTACCCACCCACATGGCATCAAAAATGTGTCTGACTGCTTGTAACAGAAAAAGAAAATGACCTACTGATATCATAAATACATTAAGGAAGGTAAGAGTAGTAAATAGCTAGATTGTATTGTGACAATATGCTGCAAAATTTAAGAATACATATTATATTATTATTAAGTAACAACTCAAGGTCCCATAAAGTAAATTATAACAACTTTTAATAATAATAATGCGCTAAACACTGCTCTAAATAATAATTATTAACACTTATGTCTTATGTTTGTAACTAAATGTTTATTGTTCAATATAAATCATTTATAAGGTACATTTAAATCACAATTAATAAAAAGAATATTTATTATGTTATCATGTTTATGCAAGATTTTACTCTGTGTTCAGACAGTTATTTTATAGGTTGGCCTTATAATTATAATAGTCCACGCCTGAATACAGATATAATTTCTAATTGCGAGATTATAAAAAAATATATATAATTTAAAAAGCTGGCAGTAATATATATATTATATGTGATAGGAAGGTGTATAAATGATTGACTGTGGTATTTAAGAAGGCTCATGCTGAGGGAACGGTTCGGTTTCAAGAGTTCGCATGACGCGATGACGTCGTAGCCAGTTTCGGCGCGGACAGATGTTGATTTGACTTCGGTTTTTTTCTGAAAGGACGTGGTCCACTTGCGGTTGTCAGTCTAAAACGACCATTTTCCTGGACCATATGTACAAATACCGGCACGAATCTTTAGCGCTCGGCGAAAAAGTGGGGATCGCTTTGCGCATCATAAACATCGGCGAGCCAATCACTGTACAAGGATTGCATTGCCCGTCCCTGCGTCTCACTTCATACCACTAAAGAGACCCGATATTGCAAGTGGAAGTCAACGCTAAAGATCCATGCCGGTATTTATACCACCTTTATTATTTACTTAATAGTTGTTAAAAATCGAACGATGAACATAATTATAGACCTGAGGCTGAATCGGCGTTGTAGTTTGTATGATTATAATTTTACTACTAACTAAGCAACAATCGTAAAAATAAGGCTACAATTATTACAGCCCTTTTCCACTATTTAGTTGAATTCTTTATAAGTTATTATAATTATATTATTAGACTAGTTTCTAACCTAATATTCTACACTATTTTCATACAGTGTATAAGAGCACAAGTTATTAATAAGTAATAAAGTTGTAGGCTAGGCAACGTCGGATAGAACTTACTTGCTATTCAGCTTATTCGTTAGCAGGGAAATAGGAAATATTCAAGATAATAACTTACTAAAAAAATTGATCATTTTAATTTTGATCGAGTGCGAAGGTAAATTACAAGTTATTATTTCCAATTTATGTGTTTATATCTGGATAAATTAAAGAAGTTTTTAATAGATTCTAATACTAACTGTACACATTAATGTTATAGAATTTTATCATTATTCGATGAAAATCAGAACAAAATGTTGGAAGCGAAAAGAGTTACCCATGTCTATATTATTATAAAAGGCAAGTCCTGACTAGTTTGGGTTGGCCGTTGATAAATCAGTGAATACTTATCAACTATCATCCCAAACGCTTACCTAGAACAGTGTTATTTTGCACAGAGGTTCCCTTTTATAATGTATCCAAAATTCACCTCCGAGGGAGATGAAAAGCGGGTCCAAAGTTTGTATGGAGAATATTACTTTCATGAGGATGAAGCTGCCGGGGGAAGCTAGTTTAGTATACAGGCTTATATGTAAAACACCGGCCACCTCTTAGAACTATGTTAAGAACGTCATAAACAACAAATTTTGTTTTATGACTTTTAAAATTTATCATATTTTAGTTCATTAGATTTTCATACAAAAATAGAAATATTTAAATTGAACGTTTTAAATATTACGAAGTCTATGCGAAGCAAGCGATAGTACAATAGCGGACGGGAGTGGGGATCGGGCGGCGGGGGTGGTTGATGCGCTTGCGTCGCGTCATACAGACGTAGGTAGGTATAGCAAAATACAGAGTTGAAATGTGTTAGATAGAACAACGAAATCTTGAAGGTTTGTTTTTGGTAAATGAATGTTTTGTAAAAAGTCATAGAACAAAAGTTGTTGTTTATGAGGTCAGTAATACAGTCCTGCAAAGTTGTTAGTGTTTTACAAATAACCCTGTATAGGTACGGACAGAAGTCAGAAGTTACTTATTATTGTAAAATTGTGGAAAGTGAAAATGGTAACACCATGACTGTTGTTAGAGGTATGACGCAGGGTATGATAGAAAAATTAACAAAAAATAAAGCACGCAATATTGTTTAATATGATTATTACGTAACGAATGTAGTATTTAATATTCGAAGAGATGAATAAAAAAACGTACAGAAAAATTAAGTGAGATACGTACTAATATACTATAATATCATCATTCGAAAACATTGAACACTTGTCTGTCGAGTGTAGCTGCATGCGCATGCTTGAATCTTAGTAGAATCTAAATATGTAGTGATGCTCCTATCCTGTGAGTCGCAAACACTACTCGCGATTTCATATTTTACACTATTTTTGCCAGACCATGGCGTCTAATATCACCAGGTACCCGACTACCTCTGTCGTGTGATCGAGACTTACCTAACGGACAGGTTCATCATCTGCCCGGTCACCAGGAGAGTGGAAACGGCGAGAGATGTCGTGAGATGTTCCGCAGAGATCGGTACTAGGACCGCCCTTGCGGAACATCGGGTACATGCTACGGGTGAGCGTGGTCTGTTACGCAGACGACACGCTAGTCCTGGCGCAGGGTGAGTCGTAAAAGGCGGCGGTCGAACTAGCGACACCGTCGTGGAGAGGATCCAGCAGTTTGGACCCGAGGTGGTACTGCACAAGTCCAAGGCCATGTGTTTTCACGGTCCTCCTTGCTGGCCTGCCATCATGGGATTTGGAGGCAACAGTCCTTGCACGCATGCACGATTTGCGCGTGGAGATGCAACGCCAGGGCGAAACTCCGCTGCCGCGCCATGTCGCGGAATGGAGGACAGAGCTCCGGCGGGATCTCTTGGTGGAATGGCGACAGCGACTGTCGCAACTCAGTGCTGAGCACACCATAATTATGGCGGTAAGTCCCCTCTTTGAGGAGTTGCTGGAAAGACAACACAGCGTCCTTATCTTCCGCATGACGCAGGCTCTCACCGGTCATGGTAAGTTCGGGAGGTTCCTGCACAGGATTTGTGCGGAAGAAACGCCCGGGTGTCACCATTGTGTGAACCGCCCGGAGGACACGGTGGGGCCACGCGCGGAGCAAAACCGTAGGGACCCAGGGTCAAAGCCTACTGGGACCTCGGGTTGTGCGAAAGCGAACCCCGGGGCCGTGGAACAAAGGCAAAGGAAGGAACAGACGGGTTTTAGTCAGAAAAAGTCTGACACGCCATGCCGTTCAGCCAAAAAAAAATAATAAACCATTGTGTCTAAACAATAAACCTGAATCAACTTTTACAATAAGTTCTATTAAACTTTTCTAAGATTCCAATTGGTCTCAAAGTTGTCCAAAATGTCCTACAAACTTACAATTATTGTTCCATAACGTTGGTACGTACGTACGTACGCGTGGTGTAGCTGTCATATGACAGGAATGGCGGGCCGCTGTGCTAAGAAAGTCTGCGTCAGGTTTAAAAGATTGTCTAGACGTGCTGTTTGGAGATAGCTATTTTTTGAATATATGTTTATATTCTTAGCGAGCTATGTATTGTATCGAGTCATCTTAATCGATAAAATAGCATGTCAATTGTTTATATATGTGTACATATATAAACATTTAGAAAAAAGTATTTTTAACAATTTTAAGTAATTATTATCTTGCGTCATTAAACTACCTAAATTAAGGATCAATATTGAAAAAACCAATCGACAATATGTGCGTAATAGGGCAAACAATTCAACGAAATCATAATTATAAATCGACTGTAATAGTCGAATGTGGACCTACTGGATACAGAGACATGCAACATGAAAATGAGGAAAGCGTCGGTTATTTTTTTTTTATACTAATAGATGCTGCTAAAGGTGGCATTGATTAGCCGTGCTGCCGGCTTGCGACATTGGAAATTTCTTGTCAGTGAAAAGGTAAAATCGCTTAACCGCCACTTTGGTCGAAAATGAGTTGTAACTTATTACAGATACAATAAATAAATAATAATAAATAATATTCCACAACTATCACACAACGCCGTCTAGTCCCAAGCTAAGCAGAGCTTGTGTTATGAGTACTAGAAAACTGATAAACATACTTATATACATCTAAATAGATACATATTATAAATAAATTACACCCAGACACAGAACAAATGATCGTGCTCATCACACAAACATTTGTCCTGGGTGGGAATCGAACCCACGACCTCCGGCATAGCAGTCAGGGTCACTAACCACTAGACCAACAGGCCAGTCAAACAATAAGGTATATAACTTATTTTCGACCAAAGTGGCACTTAAGTGATTATACCTTTCCACTGTCGATTTGAAGTCGTATTTACACCTTCGCTTGAGTGGTGAGGCGAATGACGAGCACGCATGTGTAAACGGCGCACTCGCTATTCGCCTCCCGCACTTTTTAAACCAAAGTTTCGTCGAACGATGAGATGAATGGCGAGCGTGAATGTGTAAATGCGGTATGAGATGCCAATTTTCCTTACGAATGCGGCGCGCCTCATTTTAGTTTTCAAAGGTCGTCATTAATATATTATCGGTTGGACCGGGTCGGTATCTGCACTATTCGTAACGGCTAAACGTCAACATTGAAGCATCTATTTGTAATGTAACCAATCGAGCAAAATCAAACTATAATTATTGTCTATACGGGAAACTTTGTAAGAGTTATGTCCGTCTCGTTACTGTTACAATTTGCCATTAACAAAAAGCCTGGATTAAAATATTCTTAAATATATCGGGCTCCGGGAATGTTCGAAAGAGTTAATTTAGCCCTAGAACTCGCCGCGCGGGCATCCGTCGCGGGCAGTCGCGCCCCGCGCCCGTTTTAATAATAATAATCATTTTATTTTCAGGCATCAGAGGCCCATAGACAAAATACATACAATAATAAACTAATACATATTATAAAAACAAAACTTATTTAACTATTATTAAACACGTAATGTAGTCGGCGTCGTGTTGCGCTGCGTGGTATCGCATAACCGTCCTCGGAAACGTCGGTATACGACACCTTTCGGCCAGAAGTCCTCTTTCAAGAAGGTCTGTAGCTGTTGGGTTGGAACTCGTACCACGAACGACTTGAAGTTGACGTCGTGGCGCGCTTCCAACCTTACGACCCTCAGAGTCCAGTTGGTCTTCACCTTCAAATACTCCACGACTTCCTCAACCTTCGTGTAGTGATGCAGGCGAGAAATATACAGCTGCGTCGTAGGCATAGCAGGACGCAGCAGCATGTTCGGACCACTCGGTGCGGTACCGCACTGGTTACGGGAACAGGGCTTCTTTTTCTTCTTTTCTACTCTTGTGAAACCCTCTTTATCCACTTGGCCTGTTTTTGGCAGGGTGCTCTGGACCGCAGATAGGGTAGGTTGAGTACCCGTTTTCTGCTTTTCCCTATTTTCGTTTGTCGCTTTGGTTGCGACGCACCTGATTTTCCGACGGTGACAATAGCAGCGTAGGCACGTTTAGGGGTCAACGTACCTACATGTGACGTTTCCGCAGCCGGTGTTGAGGTGCGGGCGACGGCGACGGCGGGCGGCGCTTGATCAGCATTTTCGGCAGCTGGTGACGCACTTGGGTTCGTCGATTCAAAACTGCCGACTGATGCATTTTGCGCCACTCGACGTGTGTTCACCTTTGAGGCCTCAGGTCACCCACTTACTGAACCAACGTTGCGCAATAATGCTATTTCCGCACGCAGCTCAGCATTGGACTTTTCTGATACCTCCATTCTGGACTGCATTCTGGTCATCTCCGCTTTCAATGTAGTGATGTCCTTTAGCAGCCGTGTGACGTCGACGTGATCGAACGTGACGGGGACAGCTTACTCAGCTCCTTCGCCACGAAATCTGGCACGTCGTCCGGGTCAGTCTTCTTCAGCATATCGATGATATCCTAAAGACTCTTTCCAGTTCCATCTCTGCGGCGTGACGGCATCTCGTCTAGTTTTCCAAGGGACTGGAACAGTAACAGTTTTCCACTGCTGATCTCGTCCTCCTTGAAATATCTGCAGGATGCTCACCTCGTCCATGTAGTCGAAAGCATGGACTAGGAAAGCCAGCAATTCATTGACTATGAGTTTTTTAGAACTCATTGTGTTATCGGGCAGCGACTATTGCTGCGTAACACGCGAATAAAATTTGTGACGTGCACAGTGGAAACACATCCGTACTCGAGCGTAGATTGCACTGCACTGTTTTGCTACGTATTAATAGATTAAAGTTCTCCGTTGACACGACTACATGCACACCGTTAAAGTTGAACCAGCGACACTGCACAGGTAATAATCCAGTTTCACACGCGCATAATCACGCGATGGGTGCCCGCGAAGAGGCCCGCGCGACCGCCCGCTTAACGCAGCGTTGGCCCTGAAACTCCCTCCTGGAGGCTTACCATGACCTCATATGGAAACGTTCAATTCCCAGTGACTCAATTTCCTTTCGTAAGCAGGCCTGCTTCTGAATCGCTAAAAATCGTACCATGACAGTTCTAAAGGTATACCAATCTACGTCTCAAAACAATTTTGATTGTGCTTCTAACTCAGCTTCTAAATAGTAACTTTTTGAAGATCACTTATTTTGACATTACAGACACTCAAAAGACGGTCATCTGCTGTCAAATACACGTCTAATAGCAAGCCATAGTACGAAAAGTCTATACGAAAAAAAAGGTGAACGAATCTTGAGCGGATTTCGTAAACGTCACTTAGCAGGCCAGTTACAGGCCTGCTATAACGAAGTCATAGTACAAAAATAGAAGGCAGTTCAACTTCAGTCCTGCTATAACAGGTCATGGTAAGCCCCCTGATCTATTCAGAGCGGGAGAAATTAAGGTATCATCCTCTAGCTGCCTCTGGAAGTGCAGCTGAGGCTCCTCAGTGCCAGGACAAGAAAACCACATTCGTAAGGCCGCATTTCAACTTGCAAGTTGAAATGCGGCCTTTCAACCTGCATGCAACTCGCTAAAGTTAATACCATTGCGGGGCGCAACTGAGCGAATGATCTCATTAAACGTCGTTTGCCTGCAGTATAGTTCAACTTATATGTAAACTGGTATAACCAATTTGTTGAGTAGAAACATCATTCACTCGGTTACTGAAAACAATTTGTAACAATCTATGAACTAAAGAAATGATGTAAGTAATAATTTCTAAAGAATATGAGAATATCGAACTGTCTCCTAAATTAACAAAACTTCAGCCTCTCACCGAGCGCCATTCGGCATTGACTGCAGGGGCGCCATAAACAAATGGCGGCGGAAATATTACTTTTTGCGATGTCAAACCAAAAAAAAAAAGCAGAGCATAGACTATAAAATATTATTGCGTTCAATTTATAGGAAATTTATCTAAGAACGTAAGTAATCAAACTTGTTCATACAAAAGTAGTCTCTAAGTATTGAAAATAGGGCCTACAATGAAGTGGGAGAGAGCGAACGCCGGCGTTCGCTTGGCTTTCGACCGAATGGGGCGATGTCGTCACGCGCGAACACCGGCGTTCGCGTGCCTTTGAGAAGGTTTGTTGTACAGGCTGAACGTTCTGATCTCCTATGTAATACATAGTTCGCGCGGCCTTATCATTTCAATCACACTTATTATAATGGCGATAGTTTATAATATGTGTGTGTATATCTGCGAGTACTTCACGCAACAGCTGAACGGATTTAAATGAAATTTGGCACAGGATTGGGATAATGTTCGACTTCCACGCAAATAAATGTTATTTGAATTTCAAAATTAAATGTACATTTCCAGAATATACTTAAACATGATTGTTTCCACACATATTTCTCATCTTCTTAATTGTTATCTGGGCTAATGTGTTTTCTGGTGCAGCAAATGTATCTACTACAAGTTATTTAATCAATTTCCGCTTTCTTGATAATTTATTGACATCAATAGCTGTGCAAGTTTTTTTTTTATAATTAGAATTATAAAGTATTGGTCACATTGGGAAACAGTGACGAGACGGAGGCATATTTCGGGCCGATAAAGTGGTGAGGAACAAATTGAAAAAATAAAATATATATAACTAACATGCAATCATGATTGAAAATAATGTAAATTAAACCAAAACAACAAAAAAAAACTGTTTTCATTCACATCCAGTATCACAATATGCGACACTGTCAATACATCATCGCTCAATTGCGACAAGGATGACATAACTCAAAAAAATAATCATACATTCAGCCGAACATAGAACCTCCTCCTTTTTGAAGTCGGTTAAAAATTGAAATTCATAACATAAATTATTATAAAACATAATTTTACTGCATTAGATTAATAAATATATTTAATTGCCTTATTTTTTTTTTCATAGAAACATTTAGTGAGTTAGAACATTCTTGTCACAAATAAGCGAATGTCTAACCGCGTGTATGTTTTAGCTCCAAATTGTACTCTGGCGATTTTTTTGTAAATTATGTATAGATATGTACGACATGAAAATACTAGACTGTAATATTATTATGCTAAATGCGCCGATTGTAAGCATAACCTAACCAATACAGGATATTCTAATTACAATTATTGTGCTTTGGTCGGAGCTACACTACTTTTTAAGGCTTTTTTAATCAAAGGTTTGTAAACAAAGGACCAGGGCACAAATAGTATGAAACCTGAGAAATATAAACTAGCATAAACAGTCCACCATTTTGAAAAGCTCTTGACGTCGAAAGGCGCCAGACTCCAGCCCATGAATACTATTGTGTATGTTTTAAGTATAATGTAGAGAAGGTATTTGATAGCGGTATTATTCCACATTTTGTGGTAAAATTCCGTTTTGAGTAGCATGGACTCTAGGTCCTTCTCCATGACCATGATGAGGAATTCGTTGAGGAAGGTCATGTAGTAGCCGGACTGCGTCCCGTGCCACAGCGCCAGGAAGGCCAGCGTGATGAGCTGCGACAGGTTGCGGTTGCCGAGGAAGCGCAAGCGTTTGTACACGTATTCGGCGGCGAAGTGGTTGGTGTTGCAGTTGAAGCTGTCGATGTAGTGCTGGAAGCGCGTGGCGCCCTCGAAGCGCAGCAGCTTGATGTTGTTGCAGCCGTCCCAGCGGCTCAGCGCCCCCTTCGTGCCGTTGTACGACAGACCGAACCTGATGCAGGACGCTGGAACAACCGATACTCCAAATCAATCATCATTCATTGAAATAGTAATAGTACATTTGATTTAAATTACATTTTATTTTGACACATGTTGGAAAACTCAACCTGATTTTATTCAAATAAGGTCGAACTCACATAAAAGCTTGGTGCAATGCAAATACTCTTAAAAAAGCAGAATGTCTCGAAAGTTTGAAATTTGAAATGGACTAGAACATTTTGGTTATAAAATAAATGAATCATTCCATATTACAAAAAAAACAGGCAAGTGCGAGTCGGACTCGCGCACTGAGGCTTCCGCACAAACTTACTTATGAAAACAGTTCAATTCCCGAATTGAGTTAAAAAGATTTTTCCGAATCGCAAAACTGTTTTTTTTTTGGTGACATAACTACAAATTTACAGTTTTCAGATTTTTTCCTATACTTGTGCTATGTGACCTTGCTTCATGCCAAATTTCAAGATTCTAGGTCAACAATGAATTTCGATTTCCTTGAGAGTGTCGAAATATACGTTTTTTGCGACATCGTTTATGTCGCAAAAAAACGTATACGCCGTATCTTTTTTGTTCGCTTCAAAGGACTGCAGGCCTGACTATATAGTTTAAATTTCAAAGCGACACCTACACGCGTTCCCAAGATAAAGGGTCTTGACAGACAGACAGACGAACGGACAACAAAGTGATCCTATAAGGGCTGCGTTTTTTCCTTTTGAGGTACGGAACCCTAAAAACTTGTAAAATATGAACTTAGAATATTCTTTACATCTATACATATAAAAATGAACCCCTATTTCTCCTGGTCACGCTATAACTTAAGGCTGGACCAATTTTAATCATTCTTTTTTGTTTTTTTCACCAGCTTACAGGGAAGGTTGTAGGGTAGGTAGGTAGGTAGGGTAAGTAGCGTAGGATAGATAGGTAGGTAGGGTAAGTAGCGTAGGATAGATAGGTAGCGTAGAGTAAGTAGTTAGGTAGGATAGGTAGGTAAGTAGCGTAGGGTAGGTAACTAGGTAGGGTAGAGTAGAGTAGGGTGAAGTAGGGTAGAGTAGGGTAGAGAAGGGTAGAGTAGGGTGGAGCAGGGTGGAGTAGGGTAGAGTGGGGCAGAGAAGGGTAGGGTCACAGTATAAATATGGAACAGTACGGAAACTACGTACAAATGTTCGAAACGGCACACTCACACAAACATACGCATCGACGAGACTCCTAAGCGTTTCTGTCAGTAGCAAGAAACGTTTAAGAGTCGTGTTCCATATCTATACTGTGGTAGGGTAGTGTAGGGTAGAGTTGGGTAGAGTAGAATATAGTAGTCAGTTGACGGGAGCGAAGCCGCGGGCAAAAGCTAGTCTATATATGTATATAAAAGGGGAAACTGACCGACTGACATATCAGCTCACAGCCGAAACTACAAAGCCAAATTTTGTGCAAGGTTTCCTTTTATGACGTAGGCGAGCACTAAGAGCGGGTTTTCCAAAATTCACTCCCTAAGGGGATGAAACGAGGGTTCAAAGTTTGTATGGAGAAACCTACTTTCACGCGGGCGAAGCCGCTGGCTAAAGCTAGTCTATATATATAAAAGCCAAATACCACTCACTGATTAATCACGAAATCTCAGAAATTATAACACCTATAAAACTTAAAATTTGGCAGGTAGGTTCCTTATAGGGTGTAGACATCTGCTAAGAACGGAACCCCTAAAAGGGTTAAAACGGGGGTTGGAAGTTTGTATGGAGAAGCCGACTTTCACGCGGGCGAAGCCGCTGCGAAGCTAGTAAATATAATAATTCTTTATTTTAAAGCAACTAGGGCCCATAAACAGAACACATGGAATAATTTTAAAAAAAAGAAGAAGAAGTGGCACAAGAGTTTCCCGCCGACTCATCATAAGAACTTGGATACACTTTCATTAGAATCTGTCTAATCTATTTATATAAAATCTATATATTTAAAAATGAATCCCTATTTCCCTTGGTCGCGCCATCAAGCGTGAACGGCTGGACCGATTTCACGAAATTTTTTTTTTGTTGTGTTTGTTATTGTCAGGAGAAGGATCTTATGAAAGAAAAAAATTGGTAGTAGGGTAGAGTAGGGTAAGTAAGGTAGAGTAGGGTAGAGTAAGGTAGAGTAGGGTAGAGTAGGGTAGAGTAGGGTAGAGTAGGGTAGAGTAGGGTAGAGTAGGGTAGAGTAGGGTAGAGTAGGGTAGAGTAGGGTAGAGTAGGGTAGAGTAGGCTAGAGTAAGGTAGAGTAGTAGGCTAGAGTAGGGTAGATTAGGGTAGAGTAGGGTGGAGTTGGATAGAGCAGAATAGAGTAGTCAGTTGACGGGAGCGAAGCCGCGGGCAAAACCTAGCGGGCGGGTATATAAACTAAGTATGTCATGCTACATGTATAACAAAGAACAATTTTAATTTGTTTAACTAAATTAATTTATACAAAGTGAAATGACCTCAGTGGTCTGATTGCCTCATGAGAATTAAATACCCAAGACCTATCAAATCGGCGTGACCATTGTTCACACAATATAACGAATTGTTTTGAAATTGGATTACAGGGACTGTGTTATTGAGTTTAAACACTTGCATTATTTGAAATGTTTACAATAAAGTAAGTACGTTTTTGAACAAAAACCCTTGGACAGACCAAATTGAAAAGTAAAATAAAAATATGATTTCAAGCATTAGAATACGCGCAGACATAAAAACTATTACATAAAAAAACATCAACCTCACGTTGAAACACGAGCAAACACACCATTACAAACTCTCAAGGCCTTTTTTTCGTTTTTCATTTTTTATTTATAAGTATTAGTCAATTGTATCTATGCGACACTCATGGGAATCGCTATACAGGTTTTCGCTAGCCCAGAAAGTCAGGGCTATAAATATGTAATTTAAAATGTCAGTAAAAATATTTGATTTGAATTGTTTTTTTTTAAATAGTCTTTGTCATCTCAACATGTTGCTGATTCATAGTTATCAGCGTCATTATACAATTAACATAGTTCATCTACCCATCCTTATTGACATTATCTAGGTCAAATGTTCAAATATTTTATAAGTAAATAGTACTAGCATTGAATGAGATATGTATAATGTGATAATAATAAATTAATAATGATAATATGTTTACCTTCGGTCAATAGCCAGCAGGAAATGTATTTATACAGAGCAAAATGAGCCCAAAGTCCACAGTAGAAGTTACGATAGAATACTGATGTCTCCCAAAACTCATCAGACAACATATATTTCATATTGAAAACAGTCACTGAAAAAAAATAAAACCAAAATGAATTATCAGTTAACCAAAATATCTATAGTAAATAAATATGTTGTTATGTGCCATTTCCACTGAACAAACCAAATCATACCAGATTTTTCTGGTGAATAATGGCAAACATTTGGTATTCAAAACATTGTACAGTCATCAAAATTAATGTATAAATAAAACATTAGTATATTACCTCCCACTTGATAAGCCGCCAAGTAGATCACACCCTGTATTAGTCTCTTCAAAGCTTCGCCCTCATAGACAGCAGCTTCCTTGTCCAAGGGAAATTTGTCAGAAACAAAATCTTTATAGCGCCTGAACGAGAATATCGGTCCTACTAGGAAACACGCTGGGAAGTAAACGAATCCCAATAATTCCAGGAATGTAGGCGGACTCTCCAGAGCAGTCAATTTGTTGTTCGCAGACAGTTCTTCTCCTTTCAGCATCTTCTTCCCATCCCACATGTCGAAGGACAGCGCGATCAGCTTGAGAGTGAGCACGCAATGCGGCATCGTCCAGGTGATGTCGTAGTCTTCCGACTCTGTAACCACATAGCCTGCCAGCAGGTACGTCATGTTAAATGCAAACGTGACTATTGCGTTATTCTTCCCTGGACCAAGGATCTTCGTGCTAAAGTAAATTGCGACCGCTGGAATTGCGTTATGGTACATTGAGATACCAAAATTGTAGAACGCCATGTCAATTCCCGTCAGGATGAAATATAAGTTTCTGTACTGTACATGTTGCCTCACATATTTATGATAGACTACCGCCAGCGGGTATCCTAGTAGTATTGATATTAGCAGCTTCAGTGCTGGCTCTGTGACACCTAAAATTTCGGACAGAAAGGGAATTGGGCTTAGGCCCACTAAGCCCAGCAAACTAAGCAGCAGGCCAAACATTGTTCACCAATCTGTAAACAAAAACAATATTATTAGTACCTATGTTAGTATACTTTTCTGATAATATTATCATTTGTTTTGTGCCAGTGACTCTGTCTGTGAGACTGGTCTGATTGTAGGTTCAGGCTCAGCTTAACGCTTGGCAAATACACAAACAACGATAATTAAATTTTATAAGCCGAAAGAGTGATGTATTTTGCTTAACGCACTGCGATTCTGAAGCAACTTTTGATTGATTGTAGATCACCCCTACAGTGTATTATGGAAACAATAATTATAACACAGCCGAACATATAACCTCCTCCTTTTTGAAAACGGTTAAATAGTAAAGAGCTTTTTTATGGTGGGAAAATCATCTAACGACAAATCCCGCTCTTGGGCGGAGCGCGAGATAGTGTCAGACTTTTAAAAACCCACTCCTGTTCCTTCTTTTCCTTCGTCCCAGGGCCCCGGGTTTCGATTTCACACTACCCGTGGCCCCAGTAGGCTTCGACCCTGCTGGGCCCCTACGATTTGCTGACATCTCCCTGAGGCGCGCGTGGAACAATACGCGCCGTCGACGTCTTGGGCTCGGTCCCGACGGTTACCGGGCGGTCGGACAGTGAGCTACCCATTATTCGCTGACCGCAAGCCTGCACGCCTACGGTGCCTACGGTGGCTGGTAATCGGGATCGGAATCCCGGCGGCTGGGGCGAGAGGACCGTTGCCTCGCGCGGTCGGCCTCCTCCTTTGCTAGCATTACTGCTTTGCAGAAGGAGGCGACCGCCTGCCACTCCTCGCTCCGGACCATGGCTTGGACCAAGGCCCGGCGCTTTGTATAATGTGGCACTGATATAATTAACTTCGTACTCGTATTAGTAGCCAGTTCCCCATATTATATTCACATACCTACATAGTATAAAACAAAGTCAATTCCTGCTGTCTGTCCCTATGTATGCCTAGATCTTTAAAACTACTCAACGGATTTTGATGCAGTTTTTTTTTAATAATAAATGATATTTTTTCACTTGATTTCCCTACTCCTTTCAAAGGGCTTCGATCTTTAGAAATATGTTTACACAAAAAAAGTCAAAACTCCCTTTTAAACGTTTGTAGGTAGGCGTGTGTTCCGAAAGATTGGATCAGAAGTAATGTTTTAAATGCATCATTTGAAACAATTGGAACACTGAACACTTTGCCTGACCTGCAGTCTTTATAAAATTCAAATTAAAACGTATTTAGTGTAAATTTTAATGAACTGAACTAAAAACATCTGCTTTAAATTATTCTCAAATCAAAATTCAATTAAATAAAACTGTTGGTTTACATGGCGCAACGTAACAGATCAGTCAGTGTCTGTGTTTGTATCTTTTGAGCCGTTGTTCCAAATGTTCCGTTTGTATCTTTTGAGCCGTTGTTCCAAATGTTCCGTTTGCATCTTGTGAGCCGATGTTCCAAATGTTCCGTTTGTATCTTTAGAGCCGATGTTTCAAAAATTCCGTTTGCATCTTTTGAGCCGATGTTCCAAATGTTCCAAATGATACATATCACTGTTTCGGAACATTTCAGTGATTCTGATGCAAATGTTCCAATCGCAAAGATGACACACTTTGCCCACGCCTACTCCCTTTTCTTTCATATCACTCCTCACACAATCCATCCATCTTTTCTTAGGCCTCCCTTTCCCTCTTCATCCATCTACATGTATACTCAGAACTCTTATGAGTAATTAATAATATTATTTGGGGTTTCGTAACCAAATGGCAAAAAAAATTTTTTTTTTTTTTTACTCAACAGTTTCGATTAACAATGTAACATTTATATTTTTGGAATCCACTCGTCAAATCCTAGACGATAATAACATGCAGATTAAAAAAAATTGGGTGGGTGTTCATTTATTTATCATACCCACCACATCGGTTTTCCACATTTTTTTTAATAGCCTATGTTACACGGGACGATGCAAGGATTCTAACGATATCCCATACATGTAAATCAGTTCAGTCATTTAGAAGTTATGGTGGAATAAAGAATCTCACATACATACATACATAACACTCCTTTTTTGGGGCATTCGTGTAAAAATTATATGTGATATAGGTATTAACGTTATCATCAATGCGGAATAGAAAGAATAAACTGTTTATGATGCTTATCATGTCGGTTAGTCATCAGATGATGCTCGAATAAATGTACCAATCACGTGAGCTGTGACCAGATCGGATGATGAGGATTCTTATCTTTGAGCGATCAATAATAATAATAATATTCTACAACTATCACACAACGCCGTCTAGTCCCAAGCTAAGCAGAGCCTTGTGTTATGTAGTACTAGACACCTGATAAACATAATTATATAATTTCTAAATACATACATTTTTTTTTCGGTGGGAAAATCATCCAATGACATCCCCCGCTCTTGGGCGGAGCGAGAGGATATGTCAGACTTTTACTGACTAAAAACCCACTCCTGTTCCTTCGTTGCCATTCATATCAGAAGCAGTCCCTTTTGGCCCCAGTAGGCTTCGACCCTGCTGGGCCCCTACAGTTTGCTGACATCTTGAGGCGCGCGTGGAACACTGCGCGCTGTCGACGACTTGGGCTCAGATAAATTACACCCAGACACAGAACAAAGGATCATGCATATCACACAAACATTTGTCCTGGGTGGGAATCGAACCCAAAACCGGCCCAATCCGGCATAGCAGTCAGGGCCACTAACCACTAGACCAACGGTCCAGTCAATGAATACCCACTAAACAGACTATGAAATTTACTCAACATTGTTTACGTAATCAACACAAATGTTACTTAGAATAACATTATTTAATTTACGAATCTACTTTTAATGTCATATTACAACAGAGAATTTGAGAATGGTACATTACACAATGGCGCTCCGCACTCACACAAACAACAAACAGTATCTAATAATAATATGTGTTAAGTCACAGTGATATGAATTTGTTAATTTGAAAATTATCTAAGGGATCTTTGTACCTTTGACAACACATTATGAATATTTATGATTCAGCGTAAAATAATAGAACGAAAATTTTGTTATGCTTGTTATTGTTAGTATATTTGAATATGTAAATTGCTGAGAGCTACAATTAGTATACTTGTATACTTTTCTATTTATTTAAAATATATGTATATTTTATGTCTTTAGAAAAAAAGAAACTGACTGACATAATATCAACGTACAGCCGAAACTAGGTAGGTACTTGGTAAAATTTAAGGCGTAAAATTCTGCACAAGGTTTCCTTTTATGACGTAGGCGAGCACTAAGAGAGGATTTTCCGAAAATCACCCCTTATAGGGGAAAGTTTTGTATGGAGAAACCTACATTCACGCAGTAATAACTACTTTAATGCCTATGAATTATTTCTTACTCTTAATTACCTGCAATGTTGATTGTATTAAGAAATTAATTGGCTGTAAAGAACCCATTACGGATTCATTAGTCATGATGTGTAATGGTCAGCAAGTAGATACTGTAAAGCCAACACCACCTTGAAAAGATAGAATTTCTTTTGCGAGAGAAGTTCACAGATCCTGGTTCAAACATAAGTGAGCCTATTACCTGGATATTTTTAACCTATTGAGTAGCGTAATTAGAGACACAATAGAAAGACAATTACGTTTGAACGCCGGCGTTCGCTCGGGGTTTAATGAAAGGCTTAGTATTTGAGTCGGCCGCAGCAAAGTAAGTTATTTATTTATAAATAACTTAATCAAATCAGAGTAACGTAAATTATTGTTAAGTTAGCAACACGCCCCAGTTTTGACGAAAACCGCATTAAAATCCGTTTAGTATTTTTTGAGATAATCGCGAATAGACAGACAAAAGCAGTGGGAGATCTATTTTACAATACGTAAGGATTAATTATTTTCAACACACACTATGTTATGACTGTTATGTTCTTCACAATTATATTTTTCAATTATATACCTAAATATCACCAGATAATTACAAACAATGTAAGATTGTAATACATCTTATGAAAAAATACACTCTCAATATAATAATTATGAATAGATCAATTCAAATACAATAAATCTTATTCGAATTCGATAATTTAGCTGTCTGGACCGATTTAGACAGGGCTTACACCAAAGGAAAGCTGATGTCACAAGGAATAATTTAAGCTTTTTACTACCGAAACGGTTGAACAAACTTGACGCGACTTTCACTAGGATATAGATATATTAAGCCACTTAAGCTATTTTTATTTTTCTGTGGGAACGGGTCTTAATTCCCTGAGGGGAGACATCTCCTAAATGGATCAACAGATTTTGTCAGGACTTTCACTAACAATTAGGTTAGATGTGTTATGATATAAGAACTAATAATTAGACAACTTTAACTGAAGGCAATGGTGTTTTGGCCGTTTCATGTGAAAGTAAAATTAATTAATTAGATCCTTACAGAAAGAAAGAAAGAAAGAAAATTTTAATAAATTCTTTTTCTTTCTTTCTTTCTTTCTTTTCTTACAGAATTAATCGCAAGCACAGCATTATTAGTTACCTAAATTAGTGCAGTTTTTTAGTCACTAGTTTATAATAAACTTTTACCATTATCCAGTGACATACATCTCACACTCACACTGCCAAGATGTCATGCACTGTATTTGTTTTGTTATTCTCTGCTATTTCAGATTAACCAAACAAAAAATAAACAAACAAGATAAAGTGTATCAGTCAAGAAAATTAAGACATGATATTTCATCTATTAGATTCATGGTATGTGCACATCATTTAAAAGTTGATTCTAGGAGTACTAGAGAAGATTGAAGGTAATGATTACTTGTAATGGACCATATCCTACAGCCACCTGCCTTGGGGCATATCAACTATAATAGGTGTAACGAGGCCAAGGATGACATGATTGACTAAAAACAAGCAAGTTAGGACACAAATGATTTAGTGTGCAATGGCTTGAGATAGCCCACTGATGCATAATTAGAAAACTGTTCCATTTTATCACCATATTCCTAGACCCAAAATAAAACATTCTGTACTTAGAAATACTTATTAAGCGGATCTTATCTGAAAATTTGTGTTTTAGATAGTATAACGTAAACTATATACTTAACCTTTTCAGTGCGTAATTAGAGACACAATAGTAAGACAATGGCGCGTGAACGCCGGCGTTAATGCGGGGATCAACAGCTTAATGTCTAGTACACCAAAATTAGTTGATAAATAAAATAGCAAGATGTGAAAGAAATAAAGAGTATTAGCATAATCTTTAGCACAGCAACAGCACAGCCTCGTAAGATGTTATGATTTAACACAAACCCAGGAACCAAGTCTTACAATGATTTAAAAATCAAAGTATGTAAAGTTTACTAAATGTAAGACTTGCTAGTCGGGCTGGGCATGAATACAAGCCAACAATAGCTACAACACATAAGAATGACTTGGGTTATAGACACACACATATTTGTATGTTCTGGCACCAAATTTATTAAAAACCAAAGGTTCATTTTTCTTTCAAAAAGAGTAATATAATAAGTAGGAAAGTCCTAGGTTCACATAATTTTATTGCTTATGTGACACCAAACTCAAAAAGCTTAATATGTAGTATATCATCAGTGCGCTTGCCAAAACCTCTTGTGTTTTTCATCAAGTTACAAGAAAGAAACAGACGAGAGAAGACAATAAACTGATTTATTTAATGATTAATTGACTGTTTTATTTAATGATTAATTGACTAATGAATAATTTAAAAATGTAGTATGAACTGATACCAGGGAAGATGATAAAATGTAGGTAGTGTTAATGTACTCGATTTTAAGGATATTTAGTAAAAAGAAAAATATCATTGAAATGCACATAGAGGTTTTGGCAAGCGCACTGACAATATACACAGTTAATTGTAGATAAATAAAAGAGTACCTAAGTAATGTGTATATGCTTATGACAAGTTCCCTGTTCTTAGTAAATACATATATAGCAGAATTCACCACCTACTTAAATAACCAAGTATAACCAAGCATACATTTTTTTTCTTGTACTAATAAACATGAAAAATGAAAAATTGTTCTAAGTTAATATTTGATCACAATTTGTACACTTGACACAATTATTGTCGATCGCAATTTATCAGGGGCAGACGGGGGAACACGTAACAATTTAAGAGATCGCGGTCACGCAAGTTAGTCATACAAAACGATACTACAGACAAAGTAAATGAAACAAAGGCAAGATTTTTTTTTAAACATACTTAGCTAATACTACGATAAACAATATTCTAATAATAATTTATTAGAAAATACTTACTTCGAGTGAGCAGTTACGAAGACACAACTTTACTGAAGGCGTCTTCAAGAATATCTTCAAGAAGAAAATAATGGCCAACAGGCATACCTAAAACATTAAAAATCTATATTATGCAGTGGAGGCCGAAGTATATAATTACAATGCAACGAACGCGTTTGGATATACGCACCTTCGCAGCATAACAATTTTAACTTCTTGAGTAGCGTAATTAGAGACACAATAGTAAGACAATGGCGCACGACCGCCGGCGTTCGTGCGGGGATCAACAGCTTAATATCCATCTGCAGAGCACCACTGACAGACAACTGTGAAGTGACAAGCAGGCAACTGTGTTGCCAACAAAAAACGCGTAAAAACAAAGATTGGCCGTTTACACATTATGTGAAACAATAACACGACACGATATTGTCGTGTTTCTTTTTTGAGCTGACACTAACCAATGGTTTTTATGCGTTATACCGTATACCGTAGTCGTACCAGTAACTTGTTTCTATCGCCAGAAAATGTATTATAGTCTCACGATATCGTGTTGTTATCGTTATCGCCTAATGTGTAATCGTATCCGATTGGAAAGGCTTCTCAAGTAATCGACACAGAGTACTTTGCACATTCATCTAGGTATTTTTTTTTTTATTATTGATAGGCTCGCGGTTGACCACCGTCTCGCCTAATGGAAAGCGATGATGTGGCCGACGACGGAGCACGCTTGCCTAGAAGTAACCTATTCATTCTTGACTTAAAGACCCCTAAGTTGTAGCTATCAGGAAACACAGACTCCGGCAGGGAATTCCACTCCTTAGTTGTGCGCACAATAAATGTGTTCCCAAAACGCTTTATACGTATGGGTGGAGTGGATGTCTACCATGTACCGGTGGCGCAAAACCGTACGTCTAGTGGTCCAATGATGGAACGAACTTGGCGGAATTAAATTGTGCAATTCCAGCAAATTCCAGTGCACACTCAAACGATAGGAAACGGACATGCTAGCAACGGCTAGCATGTCGGTTTCGATGATCAAGGCTTTCGACAGCGATGCCCAAGGCTTTGGAGCTTCGACTTGACAGGTGCATCATTGTCAATGATTTTATTTGGTTCGCCTCTCAATCGACTCTAGTGCATCATGTTATTAATTGGCAGACGCATCCCAAAGATGAGAACAGTACTCCATAAACTATCGAACTTGCGCTTGATAAAGGTTTGTTAAGATCCTCAATTTTTTGCAGCCAGTTGAGCAAAAGACAGCAAAAGGTAAAAAATGCCCCAAAAGTTATTTAATAATGACATAATTAATTTTAAAACCCTTATTCTTAACCCATAAGTAACAACAACAACAAGTGTTAACTTTTTTGAATGTTTTTCATTTTACCAACTGGTAAAAATGAAAAAATGAATAAATGACATTCAAATGACAATGAATGAATGAAATAAATTAATGTCATTTGGAAAAATGATATTCAAACGACAACGAATGAATGAAATGAGTGAATGAATGAATGTCATTTCCCTATTGTTTTACCAGTTGATAAAATGCTAGAGAAAAGGTTTTCAAGCTCGAGGTTGGCTTCCAGTCTAACCAGATGTGGCTGACCTGTGATTTAAATCGATCGACTGCCTTTCTGACCTCCACAACCCAGTTACTGAGCAAATCGATACTCCTTGGATGGACTGATGGTCAGACTATCTGGCAACTGACTACCTGTAACGAGTTTCAAATATCTACGAATGAGAATTGGGACCAACGGCTCTTCGTTCTTTCCTTTCTTCTTTTTCCTTTTCTTTTATAAAAGTACCTACATCTACATATTAATTGATAATTACATTGATTCTGGTTCCGATCTCGCAACATCATGCGTGTGATGCGGGTGCCTTAACTACTAAGCCATCACGACTTATAAATCTGCAAAACACAATATGCGCATAGCGCATGTCATAATTTGCATGGTTCCCATTTGATTTGACCATTGCTGTATGGGCTTTAAAAGAGACTTTGATCCAAACTAACTGTTTCGGTGTTTCTTGACAATAGTCAGCTAGGAAATACCGGTCTCATCTAGTTTAATCTGACAAAAAAAAGTAGAATATTGTTTTTTAAAACCTATTTGCAAAATAAATAGAAAAACACCTGTAAAAATAGAGGTAAAAATACTTATGCTCTTGAATCTCGCCTTTTCCGATTTCTCAAAGATAATTAATGCATGACTCGAGGGATGGGCCGGTACATTTGCTTATAGGGCTAAGTCCACCACTGATCCTTAGGTCCGACATAAATCTATGTAGCCTATCTTAGTTGTTAAAATGTTATATTGATAGTCCTATCTCAAACTTGTACACATGCTTCACCAAGCATGTCCTATTTCTATAAGAATATTAAAAAAAAAACTTTTTAGAAAAAAAAAATAACCGACTTCACTAAAAAAAACACTAAAAGGATCAAAATAACTTTAATTTCGGATGTCGGTGTTTCTCGGTATTGTTTGTTTCTTATTTAACACCGACTTCCGAAATTAAAGTTATTTTGATCCTTTTAGTGTTTTTTTTAGTGAAGTCGGTTATTTTTTTTTTCTAAAAAGTTTTTATTTCACACTTTTTAGTTGCGATACACTTATAAACAGAGTGCCTATTTCTAATGACAATTCCAATTAACCCAAATACTGCTAGGTTACATTGTTTTATTATAAAGTTGCTGTGCCTACCTTCCTCCTTCCGGCTCCATCATCAGATCAGTTCGATAGTACCTTATAGCCAAAGAGCATCTCACGACAATTCTAATAAGCCCAAACACGGCTAGGATACATTGATTAATTACGGAGTTCCTGTGCCTACCTTCCGGCTCCATCATCAGATCAGTTCGATAGTACCTTATAGCCAAAGTGCATCTCATGACAATTCTAATGAGTCCAAACACGGCTAGGATACATTGATTAATTACGGAGTTCCTGTGCCTACCTTCCGGCTCCATCATCATCATCAGATCACTTCGATGATACCATTTTCAACGTAACTATTCAGAATCATTCATTTATTTGTATTGTCATAGTCGCTTAACTATATCTTCAATGTGATATCTATTTGAGTATGAAGTTCCGTTGACCATTTCTGGTCTTCTTCATCAGTTCCACTTCATCAAATGTTACTTTTTGACTGTAAATGCTTAAGTTCTTGATGAAAATACTAAAATTACCATAGGGTTGCCTATAATTTTTGAGGAGTTCCCTCGATTCCTCATGGATTCCATCATCAGAACTGGATTTTGAAAAAAATGGGACCAATCTGGAAGCATATCCTATAAAGGGAAAAAAAAATTTTGCAAATCGGTCCATAAACGACGGAGTTCTGAGGTAACACACATAAAAAAAAAAAAAAAAATGATGATAAAAAAAAAAAAAAAAAAAAAATACAACCGAATTGATAACCTCCTCCTTTTTTTGAAGTCGGTTAAAAAAAACAACCTGACACATAATTTTCAGTTAGTTTTACTCCAAAGAGTATAGTAAATATATGTTTTACTCGCTCTTGCTTCCTGATTTCTCCTTGTTTTCATTAGTCGACAAAGCATTACAGATGAATGATGGAAAAATAAAATTAGATTGGACTACGTTAAGCTGGTATCGTCATTGATCCGCTCGGATGGATTCATTCTTTTACGTTTTAACACTACTTTACTCGGTCATAATAATAAAGTGTTTTATTAGTTTATGTCGATTCAATGTATGAATCATAAAAATAAAAACTTAATCACCAGGTTAAATGGGAATTCTACTAAGTTTACGACCCTGGCGAACAGAAAGCTGGTTCGATTGAAAGTTGTCCATCACACGATAGGTTTTGCCGTCAGTTTTGCCACAGTCAATGTTGTGATTGACGATTGACCTACCGTCTAACGCGAAGATTGACATTTGACTGATAATGATTGACGAAAATCTAGATATTTTGATTTTTACGTCATGCAACCATCAATAATTATGAATTTTGAGTGATCGTGTAATGGCTTTTCGTCAATCATTTATCAGCCAGCACTCGGACAGCAAAATCACGCCTGCGCATTCGCTTATGCAATCACCACCTCTCTCGGCTAATGTACTACAACCAGAGAAAGATATTATCACTGCTGCTGGTGACATGATGACTGAAGAGACTATGACTTCAAGTATTCAAGAGAGATGACTTCAAGTCTCCGATATTTCTGCCAGTTGCAAGATACCGCAATGTTACTCCTAGTTTTTCTTCTGGACTTATAGCGTTTCGCATACAAGTTTCTTGTTATTATAGGTACGGTGTTAATAAACACAAAGGGTTTTCAAAGCATGCATCTTTCATGCGAAAGTAATATTGCGAGTCCCTATCTTCGTTTGAATGCCGTATGTCAGCCAATAAACTTATATGGGTGTAGAAATACCTTTTAATAGCCATTCTTTCACCCAACGCTTTCTTTTAAAACAGGTTAATACGATTATTGCTGAACATCACAATCAAAATCCCAATACATGCTTTTCTTTCATGAATATCCATCATATATGTCCTATTCTCTGTAAGCCTTGGGTTCGACTGACCATCAGTCAGATTGACCGTCTAGTGACGATAAAATCCATCAATCATCATCATTTAAACATAATTCATGATTGATAGAATTGATTGACGCCTGCATCACTGGCACGGCACGGCATGGCATTTGACTATGGCAAAACTGAAGGCGATGATGCAGGCATCAATCAATTTCACTCTATCGGAAGTCTTAATCAGACTGATAAAAAAAGCGAAAGTTTTGATGGATGTTTCTTACTTTTCCAGTCTTAACTACTTAACCTGATGATATGAGGTGTTTGAAACAATGTTAGATAATGACCTGGATTTTACATACCTACCAAAATAATTATTTGTCAGTTAGATTCGAAGTCGTGGAATAATGAATGCAGTAACGTAGTCAAAAAGGTTAAATAAAACACATTTTATATTGTTTTCATATTTTGTTTTTATTCAGAAAAACTATCACAAAATTAGCAAAATACCGTAAGACATGATACTATGAAAGTAACTAAAGTAGACTAGTCTCGCGGTATCTACATCAGTAAATTGACGGATTTTTTTGAGAGCATATGGTGCTGAACTAAGCCGACCTGCCAGAGATGTTAAATGAGGACCACATTGTAGCCTCGAGTCAACCGTGATCGTGGTAATTTGGCTGATAAACCTATCAGCTGCTACCAAAAGTCATTTGATTAAGCAAGCTTTAATTCGCCTTGTAGTTTCCATATTCTGAAGCAAAATTTAATTTCCTCAAAGTCTTTTGGAAATCTGAAAAAAATTACGTTAAGAAGGTTCGTAGTTCTGATTTTGCATATCCAATTAAGGTTGGACAATTCATAAGTAGGTATGCATTAATATCGGGTGCGTGAAAATAAATTGACTACACAAGCTAAAATAAACCAATATCACGGAACAACCGTGTTATTAAATCGATAATGAAACTATCGATATGATGCAACTACTAGTAGGAAATTGTAATTAAAAATAATCCTTATTCAGATGTGTTTCACTAATTAATGTTTAAAGTAAAACTTAATTGAAAGTAAGACATGATAAAAATAAGTATGATATGATTGCATTCAGAGAGCAGTGGTGGCCGAGTGGTAACGGCCCCGACTTAGGAGTTGTAGGTCGCGGGTTCAAACCCAGCCAGGCGCATTAATAATAATAATAATAAATAGGCATTAACGTTGCTGACATGAAGCAATCGTTGAAGGAGCGCTTCTTTGGCCGCCTGAAGAAGGTATTAAACAGCCTTCTGTCAGGTGGAAATAAGGTGCGCGCCTTCAATGGCTGGGTCATGCCGGTCTTAATGTACTCTTTCGGCATACTCAAATGGACTCAGACCGAGCTAGACGCTGTGGATAGGCGGGTCCGTACACTGCTGACCGCAAACCGGATGCATCACCCACGGTCGTCGGTGATGAGACTGTACATCCCGCGGAAGTGTGGAGGTCGAGGTTTTTTAAACGCGAAGACCCTGCACAACCGCGAGGTGTGCAGCCTCAGAGAATACTTTCACAAAACCGATGTGGGTATGCACCGAGATGTGGTCGCAGTGGACAAGGGACTCACCCCGTTGTCCATGGCTAAAGAGAACTGGCGCAAACCTGTGGTACTTACAACTGATGACCGCAAGGAAGTATGGAAAAGTAAGGAGCTCCACGGGCGCTTTTATCGGGCTCTTCATGAGTCTGATATAGATTTTGCAGCGTCCGTAGCCTGGCTACGTTTCAGCAACCTCTTCGGGGAAACTGAAGGTTTTATCTGTGCAATTATGGACGAAGTCATCTTGACGAATAACTACCGGAGATATATAATGAAGGACGGGACGGTTGACGTGTGTCGGGCATGCCATCGTCCGGGTGAGTCTATCAGACATATTATCTCTGGTTGTTCTCGTCTGGCTAACGGCGAGTACTTGCACAGGCATAACCAAGTAGCCAGGATTATTCACCAGCAACTTGCTTTGAAATACAACCTAGTGGATTATGAGGTACCGTATTACAGGTATGTGCCCGACCCAGTTCTCGAAAATGACCATGTCACCTTGTACTGGGATCGGTCTATCATTACTGACCGGACTATTGTAGCCAATAAGCCGGATATAGTAGTGATAGACCGATTAGCGCGCCGCGTAATGATAGTCGATGTCACCATCCCACATGACGAGAATCTCGTGAAAGCTGAGAAAGAGAAACAAATTAAATATCTCGACTTAGCACACGAGGTTGTTGACATGTGGAATGTAGACGCGGCTGTCATTGTGCCGATTGTCGTGACCGCCAACGGCCTTATAGCCAAAAGCTTCGACGACCATCTGTCGAAGCTGTCATTGCGCGGTTGGATCAAGGGCCTGATACAGAAGGCAGTACTCCTCGATACGGCTCGCATCGTGAGGAGGTTCCTGTCTCTGGAGCCCTAACCACCGGTAGCTTGGACCCTGTCTCGATACCGGCGGTCTACTATTTTTTATATTTTTAAATGTTTTTTTTTTATATGATTTTGTTAAAAAAATATTTAAAAATTTAATTAATATGTATATTGAACGAATAAAGAAATAATAATAATTTTATTCATTCAGACATCATTGATCCAATGGTTAGTAGAAAACTTATCATCTAGGTGTTAGTAAATTAAAATATTAAAAAGATTTAAAATTTCACATTATAATTATTTTAACCCTATTCCATCAGCACCCTAATTTGATGCTTTAGTATAGGACAGCAAAATTTGTCAACGACAACCGCCAGAATGCCATTGCCGCTCGCACGAACCCTGCTTAATAAGGAGGCCACATTCTTGCGCAAAATGGCTGCGAATCCATCTGTACGCGCCTCCATGAACATTCCAGATGCGCTGCAAAACCGTGGTAGCCGTAACAACATCCTAAAGGCGTTGTTGTATTGGACGCGCAAGGCGTCGAGGGTTTTTCGCGAATACGTTGCCCACAAGCTACTGCAATAGAAGTTTTGGCATTATGCCTTAAACAGCGTAATCTTAAGCTGCTTCGAGCAAGTTGCAAATCTTCTGACCAACATATTCGCTCTCACCGTCAACGCCCTGCGTTCCCTATCGATGTCAGCGTCATCTTTTAGATCAGCCGTCACGATCTGACCTAGATATTTAAATTTATCAACTCTGATATGAGTAGCATCATTCAACATCACGGGCGGCACAGTATCGGGTCCTAAACCACCCCTTGAAAACAACATGAATTCATTACTTTGTGTAATTTATTTCATCACGACTCGACTGCTTTCAAAACGGCGAAGGAAAACATCGAGAGGAAACAGGCATGTCCTAGAAAACTAGACATGTGACATTCACCAACCCGCACTGGACCCGACTGGTGGATTATGGCCCATTCCCTCTCCTAGAGAGGAGGCCTGAGTCCCAGCAGTGGGAACATTAAAAGGCTGATTATACTATGCTATATATGACATGATTACGTTCTACATAAGATGCTTTTAGATAAAAAAAAATTCATATTTCACTGTTTTTTTTTTTTTGTAGCACCGCTTATCATGACAATTTTTTTATAGGTTTTATATAAATCCAGAAGCGAATTTCGTTCGAATTCCTATTCGGACGAAATTAATTAAAAATGCAAAAATACTTCAGACTTCTCTGCAGCTATTTGCATTAGACGCCAAAATTAGTTCTCTGGACGCTCGCGGGTGGCGATTCAAACAGGCACAAAATATTAGCTGTCAAACGTATGGAACAGCCTGTCCAGTGGCAAATATATACGTAATATTATAGAGGTTAGTGGATTAAATATATTTCTATCATTCTCGGAACTTAATATCAGCGCAAATCTGAATTGAAAGTTTACAACTTTACTTTCAATCATCCGCTTATCTGCAATCGATAAGTAAACTCCGCGCGCGTTAAATTGGCGCGTCGCTGGGGGCGCGCTTAGTGTTGCCTGTCTAACAAATCTATTTTCCTTCATATAATTGAAGACAATCTTTCGTAACCCATTGTAATTTATAGAATTTACTACGATTATGTTCTTGGGACCCCCAAAGAACCAAATCGTATCGAAAATTAAAACGAAATGTATTTTATTACGTATTCAATCCTATTGTACATACTAAGAACTATATGCCACAACTTTATTTTTGTTTAATATTCTTTTACTTATTAAAATAACCAATCGAACACTCAAAACCTCATACTGTAAATCGATAATTTTTCATATACGATTTCGATCTTGGGATACGTCGATTAGTTAATATACATTTATTTAGGAACTTAAAGGAAAGTAAACAAATAAATTGAATTAGAGTTTATTTTCATTAGCATAATTATCATAAAAAAGTCATGAGAACCTTGTTAATCTTTTATTAAATATCTAGTGCTTAGCACTTCTAGCATCAGAATCCATGCTAGTCTTTATCAGAAGAATGGGATGAGTCCATTGTCAATTTAAGCTTTATTAATTTATGTGTAATGATATGATGCATTTCCATTACTACTATGTTCGGCTGTAGATTAGGCACAATTTTTTCTTTCATCCATTCCATCACATGAAGTTTGCAGAATTTTAAATACATAATGGCAGCCCATTTTCAACAAACTGTTTTCCAGCTAGGCACCACTCGGGTACGAATATGTAGGGGAAGCGGCAACCGATTTCCGACTCGTTTGCCGTTTAAACTTTTAGTTGATGAACCCGAGATATCATCAGGGTTACCATTATTAAAAATAGTACAAAAATGCCAAATCATCTTTTTCAAAAAATAACAGCAGGCATAAAAGTATGTGTAGTACTGGTACATAATAATTCCACGGGCTTTTACAAAAGTGCAAAATAGGCACCGCAATTCGTTTCGTGCTCGCCACTCGCGAATATGTACTTAATTGCGCCTTGATACAAACACAGGTAATATGAGAACGATGATGATTTGAGAATTTTTTATATAGCACCGTAGATAATACTCTATAAATACATTCTTACTTGCATTCGCCTTGTCATTCGACGAAACCACAGATAATCACGTGTCCAAATCCGGTTTTATTCCATCAGCAGTGGAGTACAAGATACCCTACAAAAAGTATCTGATATAAAAGATGCTATTAAGTATTTGAGATATCAAATGCAAGATACTTTTGGAAATGGTATCTTATTTAATGGATACAAAATACGTATTTTCAAAATAATTTAAAAAAAATTATATAAACTTAAACAAAGAAATTATATTTTTGTTTTAAAGTAATCAATGAAATAGATTACATTGCAAATGTTAGAAAATATTGAACATTTTTATGTTTAAAGTTTTAATTAAGACTTAAGGGCACGTCGACGGAAGAATTATCCATACAAACGTAATACCAAAATTGTTTGCAGATTGAGCATATTTCCACCATATTATGATGATATTTGGATTTAGACAATATTTATCTAGGTTCCTAAGTTTTTCTTTTTTTTTTAAATACTTACTTAAAACGAATGGATTGTATGAACAGTGATATGAAAGAAAAAGAAGCGTGATAGCATGACGGTTGACAGGATAGAATGGAAGAAAAAAACATGTATCGCCGACCCCAAATAAGATGGGACAAGGGCAGAAAGATGATGACTTACTTAAAACGAAATTTAAGCGAAATTCATTTCGCATATTTTATAGCGTAAATGGCATGTTTTCATTTTGTTTTTTCTGTATTAAAAACAACTAAAACAACACTATAAGTTTCTATTGACTTTCTGTATTCCTTTGACTAAACTTCAAATGCTTAGGTACTTACTTTTTTTTGGGTGGGAAATTATCCAATGATTCCTCCTGCTCTTAGGCAGAGTGGGAGGGCGTGTCAGAATTTTATGTCGACGAGCCTCTTTTCTGGCCTGCCACCATGGGATCTAGAGGAAACAGTCTTACCACGCATGCACGATTTGAGCATGGAGACGCAACGCCCGGACGAAACCCCGCTGACGCGTTAAATCGCGGTATGGCGGACAGAGTTCCGGTGGGATTTCATGGTGAAATGGTGACAGTGACTGTTGCAACCCGGTGTTGGGCACGCCATAATTATGACGGTAAATCCCCTCTTTGAGGGGTAGTTCAAAAGACGTCACGGCGTCCTCACTTTCCGCATGACGACACCTCACCGGACATGATAAGTTCGGGAGGTTTCTGAACCAGATTCGTGTGGAAGAAACGCCCGGATGTCACTATTGTGTAGACCACCACGACGCACATGTGAGAAACGGTCTTCTTCACGCCCCAGTCGCCGGGATCCTGACCCCGATTTCCAGCCACTGTAGGCGTGGTGTTGCCCGTGTTGCGGACGGTGAGCAATAGGTAACTCTCCGTCCGGCCTTCCAGTAACCGTCCATATCGAGCTCAATTCGTCGGCGTCGCGTAATGTCCCACGTGCGCCTTGAGGAGATGTCAGCAAAACCGTAGGGGCCCTGGATCGAAGGCAAAAAAGGAACAGGAGTGGGTTTTCTTGTCAGTAAAAGTCTGACATGCCCTCTCGCTACGCCCAAGATGGGAGAAGTCATTGATTGATTTTCCACTTATAAAAAAAGCACTCGGTTCCCTATCGTTTTCTGAGTTTTTTAGTGTGTGCTAGTTATCCTAATATGTTGAGATATCGGCACGGTAATAAAATTTCCAAGAAACGCATTACTAGTCTGTACATTCACTAACGATTCCTCAAAGTATTCGGCAAAAATAAAGCAAATAATGAACATACCTAATTTTACTAACAATAATGTAATACGCTCACATACACACACACAGCTGCGCACTGCGCCAGTCTCTCACTTGTTTTTGTCAAACAGAGATCTAGCTATATTCCGCGAACGAATTTTAAATACGCGTCAAAGACTACAATAGTATACGCGTCAACTTGCAGTTGCAAGCGTCGTTCGCCGGGCTCTTTAGTAACACCTGTTCTTCAAACTGATGTTTTTATTATTTAGGTATTGTAGTGTTTTCAAGTCAGTGGGTCTTGTGTTTTTGCCATTTACAGTAGAGAAATCAAAGTCACATTGCTGTCCAAAGCCTCCTATTTTTTGTAATAATTATTACATGTAATTTGATCAAAACAGTATCTTCCATATACTAAGATATCAAACGAATGTGTCTAAACGCAGGATACAAAATGATTTGTTTTTAAAGTATTTCAGATACAAGATGAAAATACGTATCTTGTATCTGTATTTCTTAATGGTATCTAAGATAAAAGGCTTATTACAAATATCCATATACGCTATCGATCGAAAATTTGAAACATGTGCATCCCATTCCCAATACGATCCTTCTTCACGAATGTATCGTTTGAACGATCTAAAATTCAATTTAGTGTAGTGTGATTACTAGCTAGAACAACTTTGCTTCCTAACAGTTCAAAGTACTCGGTGTAACTGTTCCTAAATATATTTTCTAAAAATTGTGTACTCGAACGATGATCGAATCACTTCGTTCGCATTACTAATTACTAAAGTGCATCACATCACTAGTTATTGATTGATTTCTGATTCGTGAAGAATATTGCACAAAAATCTTTCCATTTTTTGCCGCATTTTCTTGGCAGTGTGGGAATTTTTTATTTCTTTCTGAACCGAAGACTACCTACCACATTTTACCATCTGACTGAAGAATATTTCATCTTTTTTGTTTCTTTCCGAAATCAGCACAGGTTGAAATCTTCTGCCGGCTTATGCGACAAAGGTATGTAGGTGGTTTTTGTTGGTTTTCTATCTAATTTTTTTGTTTTAATTAAATATTTGATGACAAGAATCGGATTTCAATGATGAAACAGGCGAAACAGATCCCTGTTACAGCTAATGGCAAGGCTGCTGCTGAAGTTATTCTATTTCCTGCTGAGGATGTACAAGTCATCGTTTCGTTTTGCAATCTCAGGATGACAAAATTAACCCTTATCGTGGCAAGATTACTTTTTTGAAGAAAAACAAAATAAAATTATATAGATAGCTTCTTTGGGTTATAAAAAACATAAAATAAATAAATTAAAAAATCGTGATATGAAAATTTTGGAAAAACAAGATGTATACTATTCTATACATTGCTACACGTACAGTGATTATCGCATTTTTAGGAATGTATATTATGCTATACATTGCTATGTTTAGGGATAGTTGAAATGTTACTGGTAGTTTTTAACACATACCAAAAGATTCTTGTAAATAGCATTATTTTAAAGAAAAATAACTGTCTTTTCTTCCTTTCCTATCCAAAGTACTTGAGACCTGCGTCCACAAGCAGTTTTCAGGATTTGTTCACAGGAATAATCTTGTTGACTCATTTCAATCCGGATTCAGGCCTGGTCACAGTACTGCCTCTGCTCTCCTTAAAGTGACTGGTGACATTAGAGAAGCTATGGAGGATACCAAGGTTACTGTTTTGGTATTAATTGATTTCTCCAATGCCTTTAATGCCGTCAGTCACGATATTCTTCTATCTATCCTTTCCCATCTTATGGTTTCGTCTGAGGCGCTGGAATGGTTCTCTTCTTATCTTCGGGGACGTTAGCAGTCGGTTCGCGTTGACGAGAATTCGTCGAGTTGGCGTGATCTAGATTCTGGTGTTCCACAAGGCGGTATTCTTTCTCCGTTGCTATTCTCCATCTTCATAAATTTTATAACTCACTGTCTTCGGTGTTCGTATCATCGCTTTGTCCTTCTCATACTTCTGACTTTGTTCATTCTTCCTTTCATATACAGTCCATACTTCTGTGGAATGCGCTTCCTCTCGAGATCAGGACGGCGACCAGTCTATATGCATTTAAGCGGATGTTGCGAAATTACTTTCTGCACAAATAGTTAAGTCGTCTCAATAACCCCTTTCTTTTACTTTATATAAATATATATGTATATATTATATTAAATTATATATGTATGTTTATTTTGTATATATATATATACCTTCATACTTTTGAACTGTTATTTTCTAAATATTCTTTTGTATTTTTATGCACCTGCCACATTTTCTCTTCACCACCCTAGGTTGACTGGTAGAGAATGCCTAAGGCATTAAGTCCGCCTTTGTACTTTTGTGTTGCATGAAGTTTTAATAAATAAATAATGTACATTATGTTATTTGTCCCTTTATATAGGTAGGTAGTCATGCAGTAATAATAATAGTAGTATTTTTTGTGAGAATCGAAGCCACAACTTTGTGTGTCGCTTTCTATAACCACTATATCAACGAGGCAGTCACACATTAGTACAAATGTCTTATAAATTGTGATAAAATTGGTTTAGTATATAGGACAGACATAATTGCAATTTAAATTTTTATAGTGAAGTCCAAAAAAATATTGATCCCGTGAAGTTAGCAATGTATATTATTCTATACACCACCAACGTAAGGTAATTTACTGAAACTGTGGCATTGTATAGTATAATATACGTTAGTAAAAAACACGACAAAAACATGCTAATTCTCATAGCGACAACAGCAAATATATAAAAATGTATAAGAACAAACATTCAGGCAAGTGTATTTTATAATAAACATACATATTTAGGGGTAAAAACATAAAAATAAAATAAAACTTAACTTATATAAAACTGAGCGGCGCATCTTGACGGTTATTTTTCACAACTGATTTAAAATTATGACAGATAAACTACTACTTTTATTTTTGAAGTATAAATAAATGTCTAGAAATGTCATGTGTTTAATAAACCGAAGTTAAAATGATTTTATACTGATCGTATATTTTTATAAAGTTGTATGTATAGTATACTATACAAAATGAACTTAAGGGTTAAAGTCGTTGCCTAAGTGTCAAGTGCTAACTGAAATAATGTAGTTAGCATGTTGGGTCTTTGCGAATAACCAAATTAATTACTCGTTATTTCATTTCTGTTGCGTTCACATCACAAATACCAGGAAATGTGGTAAAAAGCGGTGCCCATACGGCCTCAAAAGCCTTTTCCAATGAGCGGAATCAGAACGGGCGACAGACTGGTAAAGTTGTAAATCTAATAACCAAAATATTAGTCATGCAACAAGCTGTAAACTTGTAAATATTTGATTTAACTCTGAAAATCATATCGTAAAGTAGGTAGGTCCACCAGTAGAGTCCACTGTACCTCAATGTAGAAAACAGGAATCTGTTTTCTACTACAAGATATGCTTTTGTTCCATCAACAATACTAAATTGTGACCTAAGATATGCTCTTCTGGGTGGTTTAAAAATAAATAACCACAAAGAAGATGGCGGGGTCTATGTTCTTTCGCTTCGCTCGCTTCACCATCTATCTTAATAATTGTAAAAATTTCATTAGTTCATTAAACCCCGAGCGAACGCCGGCGTTCGAACGTCATTGTCTTTCTATAGTGTCTCTAATTACGCTACTCAATAGGTTAATATTTGGTGTACAATAAGTATTTTTAGTAAAGAATTAAATTTTTAGACCCAAACATAGATTGACATATCATCAAATTTTCACTTTTAAAGAATCTGGCCAGTTTTAGTTGGCCACATCATGAAGTGATTAATTCTAAGATCTAACCATGACATAATACACCATTGTCTTATTTCTACAGGTGAAATTTTAACATGGAGTCTGCTGGTGACTGGTGTTTGATAGAAAGTGATCCTGGGGTTTTCACACAGCTCATTAAAAAGTTTGGTGAGTGAAACCATTTCTTATTTTTGTATAATGTTGGAATGTGTTTACTTATGTTATATATAGGTAAAGTTTGACAGGAAGAATAATTGTCTCACGATGTTACTTCAATCTTGACACAGTACTCCTGGGCCTCAAGTCTGCTATTACAATAGTGTCAGAATGGTCTATCATTGATTTCATTATTGCTGATTTTGACAAATTTGGTAATCTACTAATATAATGGCGTCATTATGACTTTCCAGTGATCAACCACTGGCATTCCATTGAAAGAAATGGCACAGAATGGTAATCTCTTACGTAATGACAAATGAATGTCTGACGTATGCGGTAATCTGCTAAAATTTTGACAGTTCCTTTGATCAGTGACCTACCATTAGAACATCACTGTGCAGTCATTGCTTTAAATTTGTTACAGGACAGCTCATACCACAATTCTATTGTGAGACCACTGATCTGTCAATGTTCGGCCATTATGAATTAACAGATTACGAACTTTTAGCAAAATAATAATGGAATCGTGTTGGAATGACGAATTTATAAAAATAGCGGACTAGGGCCCCTGATTGTGTTCAATAATAATATAATTGTCATATTGAAGACAATCAGGAGTATGGTATGGATTATATTATCAAAAGGCTTCTTTAGTAAAGTAGAGATTTAAAGAAGGTGTGATTTAGTATGGACTCAGAGCAAAGTGTTAATGCTCTTTCTAGCCCATCAAAAAATTAAGTCTCATTTTAACCACCACATTTTATTCAAAGATACCATGGCAATAACTAATTAAATAAAAAGATACAGCAGTTCTAAAACTCCATTGTTACTGCAAATTCTTATACTTTTGTCGCCATGAGGTGAACTGTCGAACTTTGCACTTTGTGGTAGATCTAAAATGTTAGTGGCTGAAAGGGCAATGCAATTTTTTTTAGTTAACATATATTTAAAATATATAATACTAGCTTCTGCAAGTGACTTCGCCCGCGTCATAGTAGGTTCCTCTTTACAAACCTCCGTTTCATCCTCTTAGGGGGTAAATTTGGGAAATCGTCTTAGTGCTTGTTTATGTTGTAAAAAGACATGTTGTGCAATATTTCACGCTCCTAGGCCCTGTAGTTTCGCCTATATAATATAATATAATATAATATTCCGCAACTATCACACAACGCCGTCCAGTCTCAAGCTAAGCAGAGCTTGTGTTATGAGTACTAGACAACTGATAAACATACTTATATATTTTTTAATACATACTTATTATTGATAAATTACACCCAGACACAGAACAAATGATCGTGCTCATCACACAAACATTTGTCCTGGATGGGAATCGAACCCACGACCCCCGGCGTAGCAGTCAGGGCCACTAACCACTAGACAAACAGGCCAGTCAAATGCATTGATATGTCAGTCAGTTAGTCTCTCATTTTTATATATCTACTAGCTTTTGCCCGCGGCTTCGCTCCCGTCAACTGACTACTATATCCGTCTCCTGGTTCTAAGCTACCTCCCCACCAACTTTCAGCCAAATCGGTTCAGCCGTTCTTGAGTTATAAATAGTGTAACTAACACGACTTTCTTTTATATATATATATAATATAATAAATGACAACACAGTTAACTGTACATTCTTATTATAAACTCTCATAAACACAAAATTATGGAACATTGGGGTCCTTATTTAAATTTAGAAGATTTTTTCAACAAATCCTTAGATGTCCTAAGGATTTATTCCAATAATCTTCTAATATGTGATGAATGTGTTACACCAAATAGGTATTTAAATTTTTTGTTGTTTCCATCACCTTACTAAAATTTGTACATTAATGCATTTAACTGTTACAAAAAAAAGGAAGTTAGTGATAGTATGACGAGTGACAGGGCAGAATGGAAAAAAAAAACGGGTTGCGCCGACCCCAAATAACATGGGACAAGGACAGGAAGATGATGATGATGTTATAAAGAGGAAAAAATGGATAAAATTTTATAACTTTTCAATTTGAGTCGATCATAAAGTAGTAGCTAGGTACATTACTGAGCCTGTTCTGCGCCATCTTCTTTAACATCAGTGTGAGCTCCATAGTGAGAGACAAGTTGGTGCATCTATATGCTATGCTATTAACCCAATTTTGTCATTGATGAAGTGGTAAAATTAGGTTGTGCTTGTGATGGATACCTATGTAATGTTGCAATTAACATTATTCTCAGCACTAATCAGTTATTTGCTAGTAAGGAAAACACTTTTTTATTTACTTTTTAGGAGCTAGTGGGGTTCAAGTTGAAGAATTGTGGACAATTGAAGATGGTATCTTCGAAACATTAAGGTAATATGGGAAAAAACATAATGGTTACACTTAAATAAATGGTCATTTTACAATGTTTCTAAAATTAATGGGCTTTTTACGTAACGAAACTGTGGATTGAAATAAAAAAGAATCTATGAGCATAAAGTGACTGTGTTCTTACATTCACATAATAAGCAGGGGTCGGAATTAGGTAGAGTTATTCATGTACTTGCATCGAAATGTTGATATTAATATGGATCTTCCTGGGGATTCTAATGAATAATCCCCTTGTGGCATATTACAAGTAAATAATAATAAAAACCTGGGAGATAGATAAGACAAATAAAACAAAGATAATTAAACACACAATTTTTATTAGTATTTTTCATTAAAAAAGATCTCTCTATGTCAACTGAGGTAAGGTTAACAAAGCATATGGTCGGATAAGTATGGCGAGTCGAAATGGGAACCTGTATCGAAACTTATGTTTTATTATGTTTTACTCATCAAAGGTAACACAATTTATGTAATTTTTTTACACTTCTTCCTCCTCGTCATTAATGCAGGAAGAAATTTTTTTTGCTATATTTCTGACAGTGTCATAAAAAAAATTCTGCTCTTTAAAATTAATCGCCTGATTTGAGGCATATCCACTTCATTCTTTCACTGTATGAAATCGGTGTAAGTACATGTTTAACTCTACCTAATTCCGACCTCTGATAATAAGTAATAAAATCCATTGAAAACAAAAACCATATTTCTAAATACAACGAATATTCACCTAAATGGGACTAATTTTGTTTTAACATTCATGTTATTTCAGGCCAGTGCATGGACTTATATTCCTGTTTAAATTCTTGCAACATGAAGAGACCTCAGTCCCGGTGGTCACTGATAGTCGTCTCGATAAAATCTACTTCGCCAAACAGGTAAACATCCCATTTTTAACAAAATACGCGTTCAACTTATGTTCGTTTCTTTAAAATGAACTATTCGTATACGAATAATTTAATAGAACCAAGATTATACTATAATTCTAAAAATACTATATGGGGTCTTAGAATGCTGCTTTTGAACGACAAGCAAGCAAATTATGGCAAACCAGAGTGAGATTTCACTTAGTGACCTGTTCCATGATTGTCTATGACCTGTTTAATGGTAGGTAATGGTATTCCAGGTTCATGGATTCGTTGAAAATAGATGTGTGTGTAGTGAAAAAAGTTATATTCAATTTTGCGAGTTTCTGATAATTGCAGCAACTTATCTTATCTTATAGTGGGGCTGGCCCTAAAACCAGAGCACTTCGACCCTTCTGGATCTTTTGTGCTAATCCCCCTCCCTTCTACTCAATCCCCAGCCCTCCGTGCACCTTCTTCATGAGTCCCAGTATGGCCTTGATGGGGCTGAGCCTGTAGTCCTCTGGTCTTTCAGCAACTTACTAAAAATATCATATTCCACAATATCGTTTATAACAAAAAACTCAACTGCAGCTATAAAATTAGCTACTGTTACAGTTGTACAATGTTTACTAAAACCTGTTTGGACCTAACAAACCAGCAATTGCATCACAATCTTGAAAATGGGAATTTAATTAGAAGACCATCTAAACTTATTAGCAACTACTTAGTTATAACAAAAAATAACTCATTCTATGCTAGACCAAATATTTTAAAGATTAAATCTTCACTAGCATCAAGCATATATGTCTCCGACATGCTCACCGTCATGTAGCATATGGGTTAATCATGTTTGTATTTTTTTTAGGTTATAAACAATGCTTGTGCAACACAGGCGGTTATCAGTCTGTTGTTGAACTGCGACCACCCTGATGTGGATCTTGGTCCAGAATTGACCAGTTTGAAGGAGTTTAGCATGTCTTTCGATGCAAGGATGCGCGGACTAACACTGAGCAATTCACAGACCATTCGTGCTGCTCACAACTCCATGGCAAACCAGAGTCTCTTCGAATTTGATCCCAAAACTGCTTCAAAGGTATGTATTGAAAGTTTTGAATTTATAAACATCCGATCTTTGACTGTTGTTCCTCATGAAGACAATCTATACTAATTTTTGTTCTAAGTTTTATATTTCTTTTTTTTTTTGTTTTGCAAAATATTAGCTAACTTCTCTTTGGAGTGTTAAACTCACAATCACATTAGAACTCTCGTTTTATTCCGATGGAAGCGGTAGTAAGAATCTTCTCAATTTTGTTTTCTGTAAAGTCATTCACATTGCACAAACAATAATAAAGAATGACCTTGGTGTTGCAGGATGACGAAGCGTACCACTTCGTTGGCTACATGCCAATAGATGGGCGTCTGTACGAGTTGGACGGCCTGCGTGAAGGGCCTATAGACCACGGCCCTGTCGCTCCCGAACAAGACTGGCTGGACGTGGTCCGCCCCATTATTATGAAGAGGATTAATGTGTATGTCTGATATTTTACTTCTGGCTATTTATAAATACTGACTATTGGTGCAGATTTATTTTGATTCATTTGGAACCTGATTTTGCTTTCAGTAGCAGCCTGGAGTCGATTGTGTGGTTATTGGCAACAGGCGGGCTATTACATAAGACTTCCTCATGACTGCAACATGCATGCATTCACTAAAGCGACAGACTGAGTGTACAGGCGTGATGCTTTGATAATTTGTGATTATTTTAAATATTTGTATCTAACATTTACAGATACACTGAGGGCGAAATCCACTTCAACCTGATGGCACTCGTGTCTGACAGGAAGATGATCTATGAGCGACAACTCCAAGATCTGTTGGCGGAATCACAGATGCTTGGCATGGAGACCGATGAGATGGAAAATGAAGTACCCAGACTCAGAATGTTGATTGAGTACGAAGATGTAAAGATGATGAAGTACCAACAAGAAATGGCTCGCAGGAGGCATAATTATTTGCCCTTCATCATCATGCTCCTTAGAATATTAGCCGAGGAGAAGAAGCTGCTGCCATTGTTGGAGAAGGCCAAGGAACGTGCTAATAAAAAGGGCCCGAAGAAACAAAAAGTATAACACATGTCTGGGGCTGGAAAGCGGGTCGTACGCGCGCGAAGTTCGCGGCGTGACTCGCAGTCCAGCCCCTCGCGCGTGTTGCCCGCCGCCGAACATTATTCTTTAGCTGACTTAGACGCCATATATAGAGACCCCCAAGATTTATTATTAAATATAGAACCCCAGCATATATTAGAACAAGCCATGGTAGAATCACATGAAGTATTAGATCGATCCATTTTCGCGCACGCAGTGACTCGTAACAATAATATATTAGACTCTGATGATAGCAAAGACTTTTTAGGTGACCCTCCGCCACCACCCGGTTTAATATCGGATAACATTGAGACAGAAGATATGGAGCTAGATACAGACCTAGTGCATCAAATGGATCCTCTGTTGAATATCAGACCTCCTGAACCAGATTTTGAGACGGACTAAATTATCAGCTTTTAGAGTCAGTGTAAAATAACTGGCGTCAAGTGATGTAGTGCATTAAAACAATTAAAATTTAATGTTTATCTAAATTAATATCGTGAATTGGATTGAAAGATACTTCAAATATGTATATATTACTGTAAGTACGTGAGTGTTTTTGTTCACGTCAATTTAATTCTGTGTGTGTGTATATTATATTTTTCTATTACATAATTTTTCAATATATGATGAATATTAAGTATTATGTTAATAAAACGGCAATGATAAAAATACGTACATTTATTTACTAACAATATTCGTGTATGTAACTTATAACTGAGCACAGTTACGTGTCAAGCAAGGGTTCATAAACAGTCCTGAAATATAGGGATTTAGTACAGTGCGGTTTATTAGTGAACATTGCTTGACGACACCTTACTTTACATATTGGGCTGGTGTGTTAGTAACTAGCCGGCGATTCACATGTAACCGTTGAACTTTAACCTAAACAGTTTTGGGAGTGCAAATAGTATGTATATGTCTTTGTATAGATAATTATAAATATAGTCGTGCAAAGCATTACACGAACTCACTGCTACACAGGCATATATCAGGTACATTGATGTGTATGTGCTAGTGGATAATTACAATAGAAAAATGTGCAACTATACTTGTGTAATTGTAATCAAAATCATACATTATAGCATATAATAATATTATACAATATTTCGAGAGTTAGTGCATTTATAAAATATGTAAAATAAAATTCAAATTTCCATGCTAATCCGCGCATATTACGTTACATATACCTAAGTACTGCGGTCATTTTGTTTGCATCTTATTGATTGCTTTATAATAGTAATTATTTACATCTTATTACAAAAATTTACTTAAACCTAAATTATAAACCTAATTAACGAAAGATTTTTATTTATCAAGTTTACATGAGTAATAAATTAATGAATTTGGGGTGTGATGTGGCACTTCAAACGTAGTTTAGCGTCAGTTATTTACATCGGGGCACACTTTACTGGAACATGGCGAAGATGCGGTGACAGTGACATGATCGATGATTTACGAGTAATTATTTACAGAGATAGGTACATATATTGAGCTTAGCTGCCTGCTATGTTCTAGGTCATTACTTGGATTCGGAGAGCAATCGTTTTGATCTGATTATAATCTTTGTACGACTGTAAGTTTCCAGTAGAATATCAGAGTATCACAGATTAGTTGCTTCAGTCCAATTTCAACTAAAACTTATGAATGTTTTAGGAGGTATCGTTATATTGGCGGGTCGAATCCAGGTAATGAGTGAACAGAGGCTGGATAAGTTGGGTAGTGTTGCGTCGTGTCGCTACACCTCACGTGTTGGGCAGTAGGCCTTTGGGCTTGATCATCATGGTGGCGCGCTTCAGCGTGTAGTCCCATCCTCGCCAGCGGAACCACACGATACCTGCAACAAACGTTAATAGCTGTACTTCGAGTATGTACTTATTTTTCCACTGCCATTGTTCGGTCAACACAGTATAACGTATAAAGACATTCATTCCTGCGCGTCCGTATGCGCTTGCGCCTGTCAAAATAATGCTGGCAACTAGCTGTGATTATACAATCTAATTCAAATGTTTTGATCAGAGCTTTTGTCATTCAAATAATAATATCCCAAATATTACAATTTATTTTACTTTAGCCTAAGGCTTGTGTTTTTAGAAGTTACGTAAGAGGTTGAACTTCATCATCATCATCATCATTTCAGCCGAATGACGTCCACTGTTGGACATAGGCCTCCCCCAAATGTCGCCACAATGACCGGTCCTGTGCGTCGAGGTTGAACTTAGTATAAGTTATTAGTGTTATATGTGCTTGTTGCTTACCTTGTCTAGCAGTGAGGTCTTGTGGGTCGTGTAGGTAGAGACCGTTGAGGCCGCGCCCGCAAGATTTCCACCACCAACCTCCCTTCAGCATAGAGGCACAGTTCAACGAGGACCTGTCGTTATCCCTGTAAATAACACTTAACATCAGTCAGACTCTTAGGCAGTGTTTATTTATCCCTATCTTGCATAATGCAGAGAAATTTTGAACTTTTTGTATGTAGCAGATAAGATAAATTCTATTTGATAGATTACATTCGTAATTATGCCCAAGTCGGCAGTGAGGACAGTTTTTGCTCCAATTATAGGATCTATAAAATTAAATGGTGGCACGTTCGGTTCAGGGTTGGTGTAAAGTAAATTATTGTTAAAATAGGCGTCCTAAAGATAGCTGAATATTATAATAGGTACTATAATTATATTAATAAGAATTTCTTTGTATTTTAAATTTAGGAAATGTATTGTTAGGTACTGGGCCTGATTTAAAAAAATGGTAGTTTAAAAACAGTAGCTATAGATGTTTTGTTAATTACAAAATATCCCTGTAAATAACACTTAGCTTCAGTAAGACTCTTAGGCAGTTTATTTATCGCTATCTTGCATAATGCAGAGAAATTTTGAACTTTTTATATGTAGCAGGTATAAAGATAAATTGTATTTGATAGATTTCATTCGAAATTATGCCGAAGTCGGCAGTGAGGATAGTTTTCGCTCCAAGTATAGCCGAATATTATAATAGGTACTATAATTATATTAATAAAAATTTCTTTGTATTTTAAATATAGGAAATGTAATGTTATTGTTAGGTACTTATAGGTACTGGGCCTGATTTAAAAAATGGTAGTTTAAAAACAGTAGCTATAGATATTTTGTTAATTACAAAATATCCCTGTAAATAACATTTAGCTTCAGTAAGACTCTTGGGCAGTTTATTTATCGCTATCTTGCATAATGCAGAGAAATATTGAACTTTTTGTATGTAGCAGGTAAGATAAATTGTATTTGATAGATTTCATTCGAAATTATGCCGAAGTCGGCAGTGAGGATAGTTTTCGCTCCAAGTATATCCGAATATTATAATAAGTACTATAATTATATTAATAAAAATTTCTATGTATTTTAAATATAGGAAATGTAATTTTATTGTTAGGTACATAGAGGTACTGGGCCTGATTTAAAAAATGGTAGTTTAAAAACAGTAGCTATAGATGTTTTGTAATTGATTCATGATAATTGTAAGGTTTATAGGAACCCACAGGGCCTGTTCTAAAAAGTGGTAAATTGTAAAATAGTAGCTATAATTATTTTGTTAGCTATTAATTCATGATGATACTGAAGTGTATCAGTACTGGGCCGATTTAAAAGAAATTATAGTTTGTAAAACAGTAGCTATAGATATTTTATATAATATATGCTTGTGTATGCAGTAGTTCGGTACATGTACAGCTGTGTCTGTCACTTAAAAATGTATTGTAGAGAAAGAATTATTATAGAACATCTTAAGATCGTGCATATTTCATAAAAACTATCAAGTCCTTATTATTGGAAATGAATGAACTGATTGTAATTAAACTTGCACGGAGACTGGCAAGATACCATACAAGTTGGTTAAAAAAAAAAAAAATTTGAAACTGAGAGCAATTTTTAGCGTTATAAAGAAAGTTAAAAATCACGCTTTCTTTTTGCAAAATTGTATAAATTGAAATTAATTGAATTGTTTTAATTGTATTCTATTCTATTCTATAAATTACTTGAAGTTGTCTAAGTCCACATACCTGTTGTAAGTTGAGAAGGGACTGTTGTTTGAGCCGTACCAGGGGTCGTTGAGGGAGTCTCCCGCTGTTCCCTCATAGCCATCTATTTCGAGCTTGTAGTATTCCGCTTCCGAGTAAATCTTGAAGTGCGAATACTGTGCATACCTGTTTGTCAGTAAATTATTAATATCTCGACTACAATAGGCATTTAACACGATAGTCGCCAGTGAATGTTCCATTCGGGCCTTTTACGTTTGCAGGTGGTTTCGTGCCCGTCACATGACAAAAAGAACGGGGCGTCAAAAGACATGAGTGTGTCCGACAGAATGACCCGCGTGGCGCTTTTGAAATAATTTGGTTAACCGCTAGTACTAAATGAGCACTTTTAAGCAAGTTGAAACGCCGTTCATAAGACGCTTGCTTATTTTTTTGCCTTATATATACGTGGAAACCTAAATACCTGTTTTCAATTTTCCTTTGGCAACTAACGTGTTCAAAATTCGCTTCGCTGTTTATAGCCTGATTAGCTTCTGCCGGCGGTTTCGCCCGCGTGAAAATAGGTTTCTCCGTACAAACTGGACCCCTGTTTCATCCCCTTAGGGGGTGAATTTTGGAAAATCCTTTCTTAGTGCTCGCCTATATCGTAAAAGGAAACCTTGTGCAAAATTTCTTGTTTCTAGTCCCAGTAGTTTCAGCTGTGCGTTGACATAATATATGTAAGTCAGTGAGTTTCTCCTTTACTAATATGGATCATTTACCCTGGTTTCTATGTAGGTAATCAACGATTTCTATTGATTATCTAATATTATGTCAAATGATTTGATTGACTGCTGTTATTTAGTTCAATGAATCACAACTATTATTAAGACTTAGTCATTCAGAAATCTACATCAACTTGTTTGTATCTATCTAGTTCAGTATTTCGTAACTATGAAACTATCTGCCTGCCTACGTTTTAAGTTAATGCTAGCTATAAATCAGTCAATCAATCGTGTGGTGTGTATCAAAGCAGGTGATAAAATTGTGAGTAGGCTCACCTACGCAGCTTCCCACGATGTTGCTTAAAAACTCGTGTTAGAATCACACTTGCAAATCGTTTTCTTCGCGGCAAGGGGCCTCTTTTGGCTTGTTACTTTTTTTTTTGAATATTCTCGTTCAAATGACCCAATATGTAGGTACTGTTTTGTTCTCCTAATTGGCGGAGTTATGATTTTGTTAATTAACTAAAATACCGGATACCGGCAGTTTCAAAATATAAATTTCAATTACTTCATGGCAATTTGAGCCTTTTGTTAATAATGATGTCACTTGACGCGCACGGTTATCAAGCTGGAGCGCTCCTGAAAAATCTATCCTGCTTTGTCTGCTTACCTTTTATTACCGTCAAAGTCTTCAAGTTCAACCCTGAGCATGTAGTCGTCATTGTTGGTCAGCATGTAAATGTTTTCGTTACCCAGCCAGAATTCCTTGCTGGAGTCGCCGAAACCATTCTTGTAATCATTCCAGTCTCGGTTGAAGTTCTCAGCAGGTTGCCCGTAGTCATCTCGACGGTGTATCACCTGGTAATAGAAAGGAAGTTTTATTAGCAGACTAGGACGAGTTAATAAGGGTTAAGTTCCCCATCTATCTGTGAGGGCCTCATGTCCACGAAAGTTCTAAATTCCGCTCATAACAGTGCACTGCTGGAACTTAAGTTGCGTAACTTTCCACATCCAGCCTGTTCCGGTTACTCCCGGCCTCTGGGCTGAATGGCGTCGTCGGTCCACATGCCTCCTGACGGTTAGTCTTGTTCGGATACACATTAAAACCTCTTTGTTGTCCATTCTTCGCTCGTGTGAATATAGAGTTTTGAAGGAATCGCTACTGTTGTTGTCGATGGATTTGCTAGTAATGAATGAGTCGAGATAGGGAGTGGAGATACTTTCCAAGATTCGCTAGATTTTTAAAAAATCCTCAATGTATAATTTTTAATGATGCTTCAATCGCACACTAAGTTCGTCTTAAAAATGTGTAGTGTGTGTGTGTATGTGTGTGTGTGTGTCAATATTGTATTAATATTTTAATAATTAAATGAAGATTATTATATTTATACATGTAACGAATAGGGAACCTTTGTAACAAAGGTTTTTAAATTTTTACTTGTCATTAATACCATAATATTATATCTTTTTTTTAGATATATGTCAAATAGCAATATTGCGTAGCATTTAAGAATTAGAGTTAAAATATTTACTAGTTTAATACCATATGATTAACCCTCTTCTAGAAACTGTCTTCTCATGCAGAGAAGGGAGTGTTATTTACAATTTTATTGAGTAACTGACCGCTAGTCAATGATGTCAAGATTTTATGTTAGACGAATTTGGCTATCGGTGTTAATTGCACCCGTATTCAATATACACCACTATTTTTTAATTAGTACCTACAAAAAGAAATGGGGCTCGTTCCGTACCCGTTACTGATCATATTTGTGTAGTCTTAAATTGTTCACAAAAAATTTTCATAATTGAATCAATCATTTATAACAATTACTAGGTACTAGAAAATCTACGCGCAGTTTTTTTTCTATTTTGATCGCCATTCAGTCATAAATCAATAGCCTGTACAATATTTCCATAAATTGAGTGACATTTTGGTATACAAACAAACGCTAATGACTTTGCTGTTTATGAATATTATTTTACTTAAATAATAATAACAAGACCTTTTCTAAAACGCCCTTTAAGTATTTGTACTAATTAAAAATTTGTGGTGTATTATATACCGCACCAAGTATTTAAATAGACCTGTTTACTTACTTTTCTTCATATTACATTTTGAAAAAAATACGGTTACAACTCGTAAAAGTTATTAATTCGTTGAAATTGTGATGAACAGGACTTGCTTATATTTTGTTTTGATTAGTATATTGTTGTTGTTTTGAAATGAAGTTTTTGTTAAAGTTGGTTTTTTGTGACCAGTGGTGGCCGAGTGTGAGCAGTAACGGCTCCGACTTAGGTACGAGTTTCAAACCCAACCAGGCACATTACTTTGTGTAATTTATTTCATCACCACTGCTCTCAAAACGATGAATGAAAACATCGTGAGGAAACCGGCATGTCCTAGAACCAAAAATTCGAAGACATGTGACATTGACCAACCCACACTAGGCCAGCGTGGTGGATTACGGCCCACTCCCTCTTCTAGAGAGGAAGCCTGAGTCCCAGCAGTGGGAACATTAAAAGGCTGTTTATTATATATATGATTTTTATACCATTTGTGTGACATTATACTAATACTACAAAAATAAAGAAGTGATACTGTTTTCGCTTTTCTGATCACGTTTTTCGAGTTGTAACCCTATTTCAACCGAGGTGCGATACTGAGTCAAAGAAGAAATATTATTTTATTGTTACGAGATGCTGCTACATTATTTAGCTTGCTTAAAGCAACTTAGCATATATCATAATTAACACATTGCTGTTTATGATAGTCCAGATATACCCTTTAGCAAAATAATTATGTAATACTAACACGTACTACATAAGTTTAAGGAGACGTAAGAGTGTAAATAAGATAAGCAATGATTTAGTAAAAGCATGTTATTCAAGCTGTATTCAATATATTTGTCTTCTTTAATTTCTCTTGAGCATAATCTGATGGCGAGCTACAGTATGACTTCTAATTCTTTGGAAATCTGTCAGGGCCTGAACTCATTGTTTTTTTTTTAATAATGTTGTTTTGCCACAACACAAGTATTTTTAAAGTGAAATTGAGTTATCATTTCATCATATTATAGTCTACCATACTTAGCTTATTTTTATTGTACGGTATCTTACCTTTTTAGTGTGTAGGATAATTTACCAGGGGCGACTTATTATTGTTATCAACCAACTCAGGTTAACGCTATGTCGCGTGATAGTTGAAAATGATCCCAGGTGATAGGTATATAGCTACTCCTGGGATAAAAAGTACCAAGTTTTATCAAAATCTGTTCAGCCGTTCGAGCGTCAATAAGTAACAAACGTATAAATATACAAACTGTAACCTTTATGATATTAGTATTATAATTGCCTGAGGGCTAACTAGGAACAGGAGTAAATGAGTCCTACTTCAAGTCTTACGTATATATTGGTTCTTCGACAAACATGGCTGACTCATTGTCACTTCAGCTTGCCAACTGCAGAGTTGCACTTGCATAAACTTGCAGGAGTTCATCGCTACTTTTGAAATGAAAACTTCTTTATATGCACTAAGCGCTATGTTTTGAGAGTTCTAAATGGTATTGAGCCGTCACGCTCGGCTATGTAACGGCCGATTTGAGCCGAACAATTACGATTTTATATAATTATTAATCTCGCCTTAATGAAATTTTCACTTTGTCGTGTGTTTTTTTCTGTCTCACGAAGGTGGTCACACTGTTTTTTCTAGAACAAAATGAATTTACGTACACCACCAAGACCAAAAAGCAATTATTCCCTTTTGGTACCTATGATCTATAAAAAGTTTTAAATAATGATTGTAACGAAACCAAACCTTTTCAGCGTCGTAGCAGAAATACTGTTATGCTAGTTGGCCAACCCATTTTGTTACTATTAGAAGGATGAACACCCCAGGTAGTTTTCCTTCAGTTTAAATCAGGAGTAAATACTGTATTTAAAGTATCTAGATTAATAATAATAATGTATAGCTATCGACACCTATGTTATAATAATAATAATAATTTGTCAGGAAATTATACCCATATTAAAACACTACAATCAATTACAATTTACACAAATACACAACAATTATATAGATCAATCAAATCAATTATATTCACCTTTAACGTAATAATAATAATAATTTGTCAGGAAATTATTCCCATATTAAAACACTACAATTAATTACAATTTACACAAATACACAATATACAATTATATAGATTATGTTATTATTATGTTTAAAAACAATTGAGTAGTTTAAATGTATGTTCTATTTTTTTTTTTTTCCTAAAACTTGGGAGTACCTACATAAGTACATATGTATCTGACAAAGTGATGAGAAAGTATAATAAAAATGCTAAAACTTCGATAAATGGTTGTGTTTTCAAAGTAATGGAAACCCTTACAGTTTGTTACTTAATTATTTTTGAATTAAAAATAGCTATTCTCGCAGTCTTATTCCAAAACGAGATATCTTTATCTAGATCAAAATTTTCCAAAATTCCTTTGAGCCAGTTATTGTATTATTATATTATTCCTACTTGAGGAAAATTATATATAATCAATTTCTGCTTGTCATTCGAATATAAACGTTAAAATGATTGGAACATTGATCAAATTCGTATGCGATGCTTACATAACTAAGTTAAACTTCGAACTGTGGATCTTGCTCTTGCGACTAAAGTTTTGAAATTAAAAGACACCTCGTTTTGTAAACTGTATCGCGTTTGTAGATATTTCATTTAATTAAAAATGCCTAGTGAAAATTGAATAGTTTTAATTAATAGTTGAATTTTTTTTTCGTACATCAGAGCTCTGTTCTAAAAATAATTTTCTGGTAGTGTTAAATTTAATGAAATAAATGTATGTCCTACGATTACTACTTTCATTACTACATACTTATTCCTATACAAGGGTAGACAATCGGCCGCATGTCAGTGGTCCATCATCTTCCTGCCCCAAGGGCAAGGCCTATTTTACAAGAAGTCGGCGCAACGCGTTTTTTCATCCATTCTGTCCTGTCACTCGTCACGCTATCACTAACTCCCCTTTCTTTCATATCACTTTCCACACAATCCATCCATCTTTTCTTTGGTCTTCTATTTCCTCTTCATCCATCCACATGTATACTCATTACTCTTTTAGTAAATTGCGTTGTATACGTCCTCTTTACATGAAAACCAAACGATTCCTTTTCAAGTTTTCAGTCAATGGCACCACTTTAATTTCTTCTAATATACTTACTCATTTCTCACACGGTCCATTCTTGTCAAGCCACACCATTATTCTAATCTCCACTAAATGCAATATTATTCGGTCCATCTTTTTCACTGATCCATACAGTATTTCAGGTCTTATCACGGACCTGATTTGATCCAGTGCATTACATCTCGGTCTACCTGGCCATCTCCTTGGTCAAGCAACCCGAGGTACCGAAAATCGAAGCAGATCAGTATGGGCATTCCAGCAATATCTAAAGGCACAGGACTGGATAGAAAAAAGAAAATGTAGGTCAACATTCTCCAGTCTGCCACACTTTAATCAATCACATCACTAACACCTCATACCTCGGAAAATATGTAAAGCTGTTGGTCCTGGTTGGTACAGGTAGTAGAACGCTAGAAAGTCTGACCATCAGTCTATCCAAAGAGTATCAAACTGCCCAGGAACAGGGTTGTGGAGTCTGATAAGCAGTCGTTCCATGTAAAACACGTGTATTCAGTCGCATCCGGTTAGGCTCTAGACGTCTGTCTAGAGCCTAGAGCAGTTGACACGACTGCAGTAGAACTGCAAACCAACCGTGCAGTTCGATTGCAGTCGGTGTGCAGTTCACACGATTGCACGCCGACTGCAATTGAACTGCAATCGGACTGCACGTTTGGTTTGCAGTCGTGTCAACTGCATTCAAACTGCACTTGAACTGCAATTTGCGGTTGAATTGCAGTTGGAATGCGGTCCGTCTGTCTAGAGCCTTAGAATTGAAGCCGACCCCAAGCTAGTTATGAAAAGGCTAGGGAGGTGATTCTCGTCTGCCACCACTCCTCCAATTTGATCCATGTGCTCTATAATGTCATCGGCAAACAGTATACACCGGGAAGATTCCTGGATGTCTAACGTCAGAGCGTCTATTATCATCAGGAAGAGGTAAGGGCTGAGGGCGGATCCTTGATGCAAAATGCGACTACCACGTTGAAGCTGCGTGGTGCCCACTGTAGGGCGGACTTTGGTGTTGCATCGAATTTACATTAATATAATATATAATATTCCACAACTATCACACAACGCCGTCTAGTCCCAAGCTAAGCAGAGCTTGTGTTATGGGTACTAGACAACTGATAAACATACTTATATATTTCTAAATACATACATATGTAGATAAATTACACCCAGACACAGAACAAATGATCGTGCTCATCACACAAACATTTGTCCTGGGTGGGAATCGAACCCACGACCTCCGGCATAGCAGTCAGGACCACTAGACCAACAGGCCAGTCAAACATTGTTGAACATTGTTCGGATCAACTGCACACACTTCCCACTATTCCAGGTAAAACTTTCTTCTTAAGGGCTCACCATGGAACCTCACGAGGTAGGGTGATCGTATGGCTTTTCGAGGTCAATTAATATCATGTGAAAGTTTTTATGCGCACCTCTGCATTGAGAGGTGATACATAAAGTGCGCCCTTTGTATTTCTCACACACAGCTGGCGTATAGCAAAAATGATATCTGTTGTAGGTATACCGACCAGGCATCAAACCGAATTAATTCTGTGAAATTTCACTCTTTACTCAGCCGTGTTTCAATAACTTTCTCTCAAGCTTTCATGTTTTTTTTTTTTTTTCGATTGGGAAAATCATCTAATGACATCCCGCGCTCTTGGGCGGAGTGGGAGATAGTGTCAGACTTTTACTGACTAAAATCCCACTCCTGTTCCTTCTTTCCCATTTTTTCCAGGGCCCCGGGGGTCACTTTCGCATCACCCATGGCCCCAGTAGGCCTCGACCCTGCTGGGCCCCTACGGTTGCTGACATTTCCTTGAGGCGCGCGTGGAACACTACGCGCCGTCGACGACTTGGGCTCGGTCCGGACAGTTACCGGACGATCGGACGGCGAGCCACCTATTGCTCGCCGTCCGCAAGCCCGCGCCTTCGGTGGCCGGAAATCGGGATCGGAATCCCGGCGGCGGCCTGTACCAAGGCCCGGCGCGAGAGATCGCTGCCGACGATCGCCCCCACGAGGACACGGCGGTGCTCTGCCCAAGCGGGGCACACCTTTACCGTATGCTCCACCGTGTCCTCCGGGCGGTCCACACAATGGTGGCACCCGGGCGTCTCTTCTGCACGAATCCGGTGCAGGAACCTCCCGAACTTACCATGTCCGGTGAGGACCTGCGTCATGCGGTAGGTAAGGACGCCGTGAGGTCTTTCCAGCCACTCCTCAAAGAGGGGACTTATCGCCATAATTATGGCGTGCCCAGCACTGGGTTGCAACAGTCGCTGTCGCCATTCCACCATGAGATCTCGCCGGAAGTCTTTCCGCCATGCTGCGACTTGGCGCGGCAGCGGAGTTTCGCCCCGGCGTTGCATCTCCATGCGCAGATCGTGCATGCGTGCAAGGTCTTTTACCTGCAAATCTCACGGTGGTTGGCCAGCAACGAGGCTTGCTGCTTCGCGGGAAATCGTGCGGTATCCCCGCACCATCATAATATGTAAGTGACATTAGCTTTATCCCTCTTTATTTGTGGCACTCAAGCACATCATCTTAGTTTTTGATAGATAAAAGATTGGCACCAACGAAATTGCACCAATCATCAGTTCGCTTTGACTTCTTCGCGCAACAAGTTATTGAAGAACAAAGGTAACAACCCACAATAGCTTCCGTACTTTCAACTGATATTCCGTCTGGTCCAATAGTCTTATACCATTCTTTATTCCATTTTCTGACCCAATGTCAGTGGTTGTGTCACTTTGATTTTGACTTGAGCTGGCCACCAGTCAAACTCCAAGTGAGCGCCCCAACACCAAGCGGACCAAGCATCCGCATAGATTATAATATTATTATTAATCATTATTGTGCGTTTTATTTGTAGGAAATTTATCCAAGAACGTAAATAAGAAGTTCTTTATAAAGTTGTCTGTAAATATTGAAAACTAGCTGGCCTGGCGAACTTGGTACCGCCTGATATAGTCAACTGATTGCGATGAAACAAAGCATAAGGCATATATCAAGTTACACACAATTTCAATGTTTTGAAAAGTGAAAAACTAAAACCCGACTACGGCAAAAAAAAAAAAAAACGACGCTGAAAAAGTATGAAACAAGATTTTCAGGATGCTGAAATAAACAAGGTACTTAACTGGGTTTTAGTTTTTTACTTTTTTTTATTTAATTAATTTTGGTGTTAAAACACTGTGCTTCTATACTATTTACTTGTAAAAGCTAAGTTGTTAAATTAAGGCTAATAACAAGCAACAGTGTATTATGTAAGTATTTATCTTAACATTTTTTTAACACATGACTTTTTGTCCGCTAGAGGGCGTCACTAAATTTGAGCAATATTTTGGAAATGTACAAGTGAAGCCCTTTCAAATGATACCAAACATGGCGAATTTATCTCCATTTTTATTTTTTAATACATTACTTTTTGTCCGCTAGAGGGCGCCATATCGAGTTTTGTGACATGTCACGTAGCCTATGTTCAGCGGACATTTAAGACGGTTCTAACGATATTTCATATGTCGAGTTTCGTTATGGGGATATAGGAGCTTTGAGGGAACATATGAACATACTCACATACCTACATATAATACATAGCCTGTCAAAATCATAACCCTCCTTTGGCTTTGCCGTAGTCGGGTAAAAAGTTATCTACATTGATTTCGTACATTTTACATGCTTCTACAGGTTTATTACCTATATGTGTCGACGATATCGATATAGATAAGGTCTACAATGCAGTGGGAGAGAGCGGACGCTTCGAAACGCTTATAGGCGATCAAAAGGCTAGTGTTGTAGAATACGAGGCCAGCATAAACCTGGTTTTGTTATCATATTGACGTGGTGTCGACTCCCTATTATAGCAATTCTATAGGTAGGTACGTACCTATAACTTTCAACAGTAAAATAATTAAATCCCACCTAAGATAGATTGATTGAATATACTTAACGTCACTTAAACCTATACTTGAATCAAGAATTCGAAATAATTTCAATCCATGCATCGAGATATAAGTACTAACGTACTAGAGAAGCTACGTCAAATAACTGAATTGTCCTATTCTTCGTAATTTGAATCTTTAGTTCGCTGCAGCGCTAAAATAATAACAATTCGTCTAAACCGTAACTAATTTACCACAGCGCTAGATTTGCTGCGGAAGTGTATTTATTCTTGTAAAAAAGGTCTTAAGCGCCATGTAAATCACGGCACTTACGCGTTTTCTTCGTGCGGTGCGGCGCGATCGCCGCAGTTGAACGAGACAAAGTAGGAATTTACGGTGTCTTCTCTAGTACGTTAGTACTTATATCTCGATGAATCCATGGCCCAAAACCCACTCCTGTTCCATCTTTGCCTTCGTCCCAGGGCCCCGGGTTTCACTTTCACACTACCCGTGGCCCCAGTAGGCTTCGACCCTGTTGGGCTTGGGCCCCTACGATTTGCTGACATCTCCCTGAGGCGCGCGTGGAACAATACGCGCCGTCGACGACTTGGGCTCGGTCCGATGAATAAATAGTGAAATACCTGCTGTACGAAAGTCCACACACGTGGGGAGCGTTCGTACAAATATCTTGTGGTAGAAAACTGACAGTAACTCTATAGACATTTGATACAATAGTTTCAGATTTTTTTGTAACCAATTACGATATATTTGTTACACTAAGGTACATTCACTAGATAATTTTGGCAATTATTCATAGTGTAAAAAATAAAAATGTAAAAGTGTACGAAGGGTGATCACTATCCTGAGCCTTTTCCACCGGTGACACCTAGGTATTATAAATACCTTAATAGTGTCGTAGGTTTTTTTTACTTATACAGCTCCAACCATCTTATCGTACCTAGTTGTGCTAAAATGATCTTACGTGGCTCGTAGGGAATCTTACCCAGTGCAAGGCGAGGGAGGACTCGTTGGATAGCTAACAGGTAATTAGTTAATAGCCAGAGACATCTGTCTCTCTCGAATCTTCCTAACAGGTTTTGTAAACAAAATTTGTCAAACTGCTATAGAATGAGAGCAGTGGTGGCCGAGTAGTAACGGTCCCGACTTACGAGTTGTAGGTCGTGGGTTCAAACCCAGCCAGGCGCATTACTTTGTGTAATTTATTTCATCACCACTGCTCTCAAAACGGTGAAGGAAAACATCGTGAGGAAACCGGCATGTCCTAGAACCAAAAATTCGAAGACATGTGACATTCACCAATCCGCACTGGGCCCGCGTGGTGGATTACGGCCCATTCCCTCTTCTAGAGAAAGGAGGCCTGAGTCCCAGCAGTGGGAACATTAAAAGGCTGATTATGCTATGCTATAGTATGTCTATGAAGAGTCCCTTCCGCTCTAAGTAAACAAACTTCGTAAGTAACTTACAGTCCAGCCTCCATCAGCAATGTTCTGCTCGCAGTACACCTTCAGGAACCAGTAGGTGGTCCCTCTAATCTGCAGGTAGTACACGCCGGACTCCCGCATGCCGCCGTTCATCAGGTCCACGCAAGAGTAGCCCTAGAAAGACATCAGACATCATTGTAGACTATCGCTCCATACTAACACAGGAAGGCATGCGCAATAAATTATTATGAGCACATAACTAATGCAAGTGCATTTAATTCAGCTATCTTTAACATTGCGGAAATGATCTTCGGTGCACCCTACGCCACTTTGAATAACTTTATAAATGTGCGACATGTTACAGCATTCTATTCGCATAGGCTATACTTATTATAGGTATTCGCGATGCGTTCGGAATGATAATACACTCACTAAAATATGCATATTAAAGAGAATAAGCATTTGGATGGGTTCGAGGCTCGTATAAAACTTTAGTAGGCACCTACTCGGACAATGCTATCAATTTCAATGCTACGTTATGTATCGTTACGCAATATTAATAACTTTCTTTCCCTTTTGGTTCTAAAAGTAGATTGTTACCGGCCCCTTTTGCAACTTTCTCAAAATAATTGTCATTTGTGTAAATGTCATATAAAAGCACGTTTTAAAGTTTGTTTTTTAAAAAACGATTTCGTATTCAGGGTTAAAATTAAATGAATCGAATGTTTGCAGCAGTGTTTGGTGTAAAGTACTATAAGTATTCTTAATTTAAATTCACCAACGAAAGTGTGACGTCGGTGAATTTCGGGTAGGACGCCTGGCTAGACGCGGAGATGACTGCTGGAGTAAGATGTGGCCAAAGTTGGGCCATAGGCATCAAGGTCACCCGAAAGCACGTTGGGTCGTAAAATCAGGAGGTAGGTAAGTAGGTATAGCAGAAAAGATAGAAAATGAAATCTATGCATGTAGTGGGTTATTCTAGGCTGATAATTCCTAAATACTTTTGCCGCGTGAAACTAGTCGGCTTTGTATAAGTATCTATTCAGCTTACAATATGAAACTATATTTTTCCATTGCAAAGTTAACAAAAAAATGTTGCAAGATTGAATAAAAAAAGTGACAGGTACATACGTACCTACCTAGAGTAAACGATATCTGACTACTGTACTGCTACGAGTAGCAGTAGTCTGCTCGAAGAGTTATCGTTTAGTCTAAGCGCCTCTCTCTTTTTTTTTTGTTTCTGGTAAAATCTTGCGTAATTTAAGTGTACTAAAACAACAGGCCTAAAACAATTACGTAAGTTTTTTTGGCAATTAGCAAACGTAATCTTTTCTAATAGAGACAAAACATCATTTGTGTAAATCTTAGGAGCTCATTCATGCGATCTGGAATGCCAATTAGGTACGTCGGCATTTATGTACGCGCAGTCCGACTGACAGTTCATTAATATCTGTATAGTTGGTTAGTGTTGCCAAATAACTGTGTCCCACTACACTACCGTTTGAGTTGGACACCGACAGTTATTATTCTTACAACTAAACTTTGTTGCGGTAATGCTGTCATATATACATAATAATATACTTATTGCATGTAGGTACCTACCCGTAAAGCCGATGCTTAACGGGTTTTTCACAAAAGTTTTCCACGAGACCCGAAGAGTAAGACTCGTTGGTCTTACTCTTGGATCTCGTAGAAAATTAATGAAATATTTGCCTAGAAGTTACCTACCTAAGTAAATATTCCTTCAGATAAGAAAGATTCCAACAGAGATCATTAGTATTTCGTTTGTAGTTAACAGGCTATCACATCCAAAAACAAACCATTACAATTGAGTGGAAGCGGCAAATAAAAAAATATTCTGATAAATCTTTGAGAAGTTACTAATCTAAAAGTCAGATCGTGTATCTTTGTCGTGGAACTAAGTCATAAACCTATCGGAGTATCAGCAGTATCGTCCTTCCTAGTCTTTACAAGGACAGGAGAACGGGAGGCTATGACGATAGAAAGACAGGAGTACCTACTTACCTATGTTTAACCAACCTAAATTAGGTATATTTTCATGAGCAATATAAAACACAGGTTGTTTTTAGGTTTTTACTATCTCAACTCATTTTCACAATTTTTGCGGTAAATTGCATGCATTAAGTCATCGTGCATGGCTTTCTAAGTAGGTAGTCAGAATGTGACCGCGCTTTTGGACACAACAGGGCCGTATTTACTGTGACCCTTAGATCAGATAATTTTATAGGTAGTCTAAAATAGAAGAACCTACAAAAGCTGCCGACAGATTTTCATCAGTGCTACAGTCAGACATCAGTAATCGATCACGTTCGTTCGTAACAAACAATTTGTAGCACCGTCTTGACTTGACTTGAATCATCTTGACCATAAATGAAAACAAAAGATCATCTAGAAACACAATTAAATAGATGGTAAGCCTACTTTGTATCGATTTATCAATTTGGGGTCTTCAGTGCAGAGGCAAAACTCAACGCTCAAAGATGATGTCATGCATGATATCGTGAAAATATATCGTAAAGCTAATTCGTTCAAACTTTAATATTTAAAGTGCTTAGAGATGTGTGACTAGCTGGCATCCAACGCATAATTAAAACCACTAAATAGTAATCAAATATGTTCGGAAGACATTACATTTTATACAGATATATCATTGGATACAGATATTGTTTTTAAAGGTTTATAAAATTTGTCTTCCGGTCCAGTTACGTAATAAAAATGCAGAAAATAAATTATGTGGTCAAGTGGTCCCAAGGGGCTAGTACCGAGCGGGTCCAGCTGACCGAAGACTCAATAGGTAAGCTTCAAAAGAAATAATAATATCTGCACCCACAACACTGGATAGGTACTTACTTTTTTACCGACTGCAAAAGAAGAAGCAGTTTCCCAATTCCATTGTACCTACTGTACCTACCTATAATATTATATCAAAAGATCTGCGCTGTAAGGTCAGTCTCAAATTCTAAAGAGAACGCTTTACACCCGTTAGGTACATAACTTTGAGATTTGATAAGTTTTTATCAATGTTTAGGTATCAGTGCTTTATCGGGAAACTATGTGTTTATGGAAAATACTTCCTATGTTACGGTGAAACTTGTAGTTAAACGATAACCGTTGTTATTTCCTTGTGATTGTTAACAAATCATAATGCACTATGGTGGTACCTAATGATTTATTTATAGACATTATTGTGATTTGCATAAGCGTATCAAAGCGGTAAGTCGTACGACAGCTGTGGGCCTCAGGGGAAATGAAAGTAGGAGGTTTGTTTCCATCATTTTAACTGACAAGACGGTCACGACCTGTCAATTCTCTGGCTACATTCCTAGGTGTCATTGTTACACGGCTGTTTTATCACCGCAATAGAAGTATGAATAATTTGTTAACGAGTTCGATGCAAGACATTATTAGATAATAATGTAATAGGTACTATTTTAATGAAAGATAGAAAACTCAATTTGAGTCTTGAGGTCTAGATTTAGATAACAACTGAACACTGAAGGACTAGTAAACCCTCTTGGGTTTTTTGAAGTCATTTTAAGTAAATAAAATTATCGAGGATTCTCTAATCATTTTAACGAAAAGTTAGTCGATAGCTAGATGTTGGTGATTGGCCGAGGGCTAAAGGGGTAATCAAACGATTGCAAACCAACGTCCCAACCAAGGTGACCTTGCTAGTTTCAATCCGTGTAGACAGCAGTTGTAATCCATGACCTTCAACGCTCTTTCCCAGGCGCGTTTTCCCAACCACGTGCTAACACGTTAGGTGGTTGGGAAAACGCGCCTCGCAACCACCTAACGTCCTAACGTGTTGGCGCGTGGTTTACATCCATGTAGCCACAACACAAACTAAACACATAAACGTAGATCACCTTGGTTTGAACGCTAGTTTGTAACCGTCTGGTCACCCCTTTACTTAAGAAAAATTACCTAGCTTACACATCCTAATTAGTAAATATTTATATCAGTTACGATCTGTGGATGGCTTATCTATTGCTTCTTACCTCGGAAAGCACGTTAAGGGGATGCAACTTGACATACATTTTCACTGTTTTTCATGCAGTGGAATGATAAACAGTGAAAATGTATGATGAGTTGTAATACAACCGCTCTTACGCGATTAAGACGTTATTACACATTTTTCATTAAATATTTTGGAAACCCAGTATCTTGTGGATATTATCTAGCCTTCTATTGAAATCAATTTATAAATTTGTGTAAAGCTAATCCAGTAAAGACCTCTGAAAATCTGCTATTTTGCACGAAATTTGACACTCAAAAATTAAAAATGTCAAAAAAATAGAACAATAGAAGCCTCGCAAATTTAATCAAGATTCTAAATGACGACAATTTTTTTCAAAAACTTTTAAAGGTTTAAAAAACACTTATTTCCTGTAACAAGTTTTGTAAATTATTCGAGTAAATCACGGAATTACCGAATGCTAACAGAGTTTTCAGGCGTTATCTCTCCTTTTTCGCGTTGCCATTTCGTCAAACATCGCGTTGGATTGCGTTAGATGAAGTAACAACCTTTTAAACCGTGCTCGATGTTGACGATAGGCGAATGAAAAACCCGGTTGTCTTTTGTAGATCTTTGACAGTCGTTATAAATAATCTGAAGCAAGGTAATCTGACACCAGTTTTGGGTAACGCGTTATCCTATTACTGGGTTGTGAAGGTCACATAGGTTTTTTTTTATAGCTCCATGTAAAAAATATTGGTATTGAGGTCCGTTTAGATTGGAAACCGATCCTAACAGTAGTTACTAGTTAGATAAAAGCTAGGGAGGTGATGAGTACAAAGTTAACTTTAATACTTTGTAGTATTGCTTGCTTAGGTATCTAGGTATTTTAGATAAAACAGTATAAGATTTATGTATGCAAGCAGGTTGGCTCAATAATTTTGTACTAGAAAAAGTACAGAAGTCGAGATAGTCTATAGGGTGGCTACTAAAATTGCAAATAGAGGTTATTTATGTAGTTTATTTACCTACGCGACTGCAGTACCAACTTATTGGTTTGACTGGAATTACAACACTTGAATAAGTACGTGGGAGGGTGTTCAATAACCTGTACAGGAAGTTAATTCGCAAAATTAATTACTTACCTTAAGTTAGGTTAGTTGCGAAATAACGGCAACCTGCTACAGTTCAGTTACAATAAGTGCCGTTTCATGTAGATTCTGTTGAGGTATCGGAATCCTATTAATTAAGTACATACCAACAGTAAATTGCACTACATATTAGCTACAGGATTTTTTTATTAACATTGTTATACACGCCTATTCCGGTCAATTTTATTTATCCTTCAAATATGCTACGCTCATGTAACCAAATCTAAAAAATACATAACAATAAAACGTGCCTTATATGAATAGCGGCAGTAAAAAATGTGAATTATTTCGGAATTGTAGCGAACAAACAGTAACCACAATGTAAGTATTCGCTTGCGCTCGTAAGTATTTGGAGCGACATTTTTTACACAGGTGCGAGTCGTGCGCGATAGGTTAACATGTTATGTTACGTTGCATCACGGAGCTCCATATAACCGCCGGTTCTCGTACGCTAAGAACAATAAACACTTGTAATAATTGCTAATTGTCGCATGGTGGGAACGGCCGGTTTTTGCGCGGGCGCTTACAAAGGCGCGGAAAGCGCGGCCGAGTGTACGAGTGTGATGCCGAACCAGATTTACGTAATGAGAGCGACGCAACTTTCCTTCCACGGAAATGTCGCGCTGTCTCAGCTTGGCACTTTTTCAACGGCAGACCAACACCAGAGCTTCGCTCTTGCGAAGTTTACTGTTTAAGTATGAGCCAACAATTTTAAGCTTCTTCAATGATGTTTTTTATATACATATATATTTGTGAAATGTTCGTAATATTTAAGGTAAGATTCATAAATACGTGGATTCCTTGAATAAATTGGTATCTACAGTTGGCGCAGTGGTTGAATGATTAGCTGTTGCGCAGCGTTCAGCGTTCGATTCCCACTCGGAATAAATATTTATAATTTTATATAGCCTACCTACAGATCGTGGTTCAAGTATGAGTGTCTTGAAAAAAGCAAGAGTTCCTAGAAAAAAAATGTAAAATCATCAAACCAGGTGATGGCTGACGTACCTTTCATAAATACCTTCACCGTTTATGATTAAGAAGATTCAAAATCTGACATAAGTACCTAAATAGTTAGAAGTCGGCTTTAATAATAGCATTTTTCATAGATTTATGAATCATTCGAAGTTCATTAAGAAATTGGATTGTAACTTGTGGTGGATAACGAGCGGATGTCATAAAATATTTTGTACTTTAAATTTTATGACCAGTTTAGACTAGAACATGCAGTCGTTTGATTCGAATGTATATATTCCGGTAACTGCATACCAGAGCATGTATTGCGCATTATTTTGTGTTCCTTATTGCTAAACCGGGAGACGTAAATGGCAGTGTATCGGAGAGACTGTCTGCGTTGCGCTTGCGCAGAACCAGACCGACGGGCGCTGATTAACATTCCAACAACAGAGCTTAAATACTAACAGTAACATACCCAGCCTAGATTGACTGATTTGTACAATCCCCTATCCGCAACCGATGCAATCACCTTACTTCATCTAACCTACATATAGACAAGAATCAATTTAACTAAGACATACTGCTGCGGTTACTCGTAATCAACGTTTTTGTTTTGCATTATGATATTGATACACATTACGGAGGCTTACGATCGAACGATCGTCGTATGAAAAACATTCCTTCTACGAAACTGTCTGTCCAGTAACCATTTATAATTAAATAAATATGTAAAGTGAGATTTTCTTGTTACTCTATCAATCGGGGGCCAAAGAAAAACGTTTCACAATGTTTTACCAAAGACAATTATAATTAATAGCACGATGTAACATGATGCTCCGTACTTCAATACGTTTTGTTATATCATTCGCTCAGTTAGCACATTTTATTAATTGCACCTATAAGATTTGTTCAGCGACAACGATAGCTGTGTTGTGTTATAATGAGTAATAATATTCTTTATGTAACTTTGACTCACTTTCACGTCTTTATAGTTGGCGACGATTTCCGAAGCGAAAGTGTTATTGCCGATGATGGGCTTGTTCTTGACGCTGGGGAAGATGATGCCGCCCTTGCGGCTGGTGGGGCGCGCGCTGCTGCTGCCCGTGCTGGCAGGCGTCACGGTGACCGTGGCGCCGCCGCCGCCCGACGTGCTCCACGTGCTGGACGAGCTCGACGTGCTCGTGCTCGGGCTGCGTGCGACACGGATATTAGTCTCCGTACACCCCTACACCCCGGCCACCAAAACGATATCACGTGTGTAGGATGTACGACTAAAAACTAAAATCGCCAGGGCTCGCTAATAATCATGTCGCACAGGAAACAAGTTATAATATTATCGATACAGCACAGTCGCTAAGGCATAATTAATTGGATATAGAACGATGTCACCTGTTGTTGAGTGTGGTAGAGGACGGAGTGGTGGTGGCGGCCACGGTGCTAGTGGTAGGGTCAGCGTAGGGCTCGTCCACGCGGTACCGGTTGGGCGCGTATTCCACCAGCCTGTCGATGGTGGGATCCAGTAGCAGCTCTGCGGGTACGGGCCGCTGCGCCAGCGTCGCCACGTCGTCCTCCTGCTTCTTCAACCGTTTCTCCACCATGTCTAAGTTCTCGATGATGAGATTCGTCTTTAAACGTAAGTCGTTGTGGATCTGTCCGATAGCTCGCTCTTGCCGCTGCGTCTGTGTGAGCAGTTCATCGGACTTAGGAACTAAATCATCTACGGAACTTTTAGTACCGACGACCACATCCCAAACTTCGTCCATCTTTTCTGAAACACTCATCATAGGGATAATTTTGTTCACAAGGTTATCAATTTTACTGCTTTTCGTAACGGGAGCTTGCGTGCTCGTCGCTGTACGGTTCTTAAACAGACTATTGACGTTAATCGATGCGTCTTCAGGTTCAACGATGGCGGCATGAACATCGGCCATCATATAAAGCACTTTGCCTAGATTTTCAGAAACAAGGTTTATATGAAATTGTAATTTTCTATCAACTGTCGACACGGAGCTTCGCAGTTGATCTACTTCTTTCGTGATTTCATTGACAACCTCGGTATTCAAACCTTTTGCAATTTCTATAACGTTCAAATTAATAGGTTTCTTTTCACTGGCCTCGGCATTGATGTCATCGACTGGCAAAAAGTTGCTATCAATCTGATTTTTAAGGCCTAGCAGTGTGGTGTCGATGTTCGAGACTTTTTGATCTAGAGATTCCAGTTTTCGGTCAAGCAACTGCGCCGCTTCACTTATCTTGTTTTTATTTTCGGCCTGTCTTTTTGCTGTGTTTTCGGTAACGCTTTCCGTGTCGGTTGGGCCTAAGTGACTGAACAATTTTAGGTCGAGGTTTCCCAGTTTTGATATGATAGCATCTGTTTTATGTATGTTGTCATTTACTCTCGAGTCGAGCGCTTCTACTCTCCTCATTAAGTGTTCCACGGCCTTGTCCAAGTTTTCTATCCTTTGTAGTTTTGTCTCCAAGGTACTCACTATTACTTCGAATACGTTGAATATGTACTGCTCTCTGAAACAACAGAAAAAAATCTATGTTGAGAAAATGAAGTAAAAATAAAACTAAGTAGATCAATTACGTTGGAGTAACATAGTTGGACAATGGTGAATATTACCTAGTTATTTTTTATTTACTCATATAAACACAGTGAAATTGACATATCTGTCATCATCAGAGTTGTTATGCAAGGAAAGAAATAGAAACCTTGAATACGTGCTACAAGTACAACGTGCGTGCCACAAAATGTTGAATAGCGTCATAGACCTACGACTCAGTAGACATGGCGCTAACTAAGTACAAACTAGTTCTTGAAATCGACCGGTTTATATTCACTTATGCTTGCGCAGAGCCACTGAAAATGTATGAACCTATAATATATCATGTAGCAATTTGTTCAAGCGATTTCGTAAATTAAACGTCATGTCGAACAACTTTATGAGTCGAGATAGTAAATATTTTTGTTGAACTTAATTCAAATGGGCTACGGTAAACGCTTGATCTTATATCTGAGTATAACAAGTTGTTTATTTTTAAGTGGTGGTATGTCTGATAGAGTCATAGACGTATACTCTTAAATTGATACAGAGTGTCATAGGTAGCGTTGAAGCGTAATAAAAACAATACGCGTGTGTTTAGTGACAGCACAATGCAAAGAGGTTACGTCAGTCCAGTTAGAATTCAACTGCGTTGACACAAACGTAGGAATTATCCTGACTATAAAGTCGGCAGTTATCGATGAAGTGACTTCTGAATTAATGAAAATATTGTAGAAAAACAGACGGAAATTGACAACATCTTCAATATTAATACAGTTATATAATATTGTACTTTAATGGGTATCATTTGTATGTTAATAAACAAGAATGTATCACGGAATCAACAGATATTTATGTACGAGTAATATATTCATATTCTTGTGGAAATTATTAATCACGACAGTGTCAATGAAATAAACGAGTTTTATAAATATGTTTACGAACACTTTCTTCTTAATGTTTGACTAAAATAAATACTGATTTATTTTTAAGAACGAGAATAAATCTGGATGCGTAATTATGAAGTTGTAACAATCCTAAAGCACTGCTGGAACTCAGGCTTTGTAGTAGATAGATTAGGCTATAATCTACCACGCTGGTCCAGTATGGGTTGGACATGACGGTTTCCTCACGATATTTTTTTTACCGTTATGAGAGTAGTGATTTTGAAATAAAGTAAAGCGCCTGCCTGGGTTATGAAGTTATTATACCCACCAACCTACAACTTATAAGTCGGTTTCGTTACCCCTGAGTTATGAAGTTGCTATTATATATATACAAAATAAAAATTGTGATTATCAGCGCGTACAAAATTCATAAGAAATTGAGATAACTGTGGAATTACATCGAATAGATGCAATGACGACATGATCTAGTGTTCACGTTACAGTGAACGACTTCAGAACCAATTAAAGATATTTGTGCAACAATATCTCTGATATTATAACTTTCGAAGCTAAGTTCTGCTAATCTTGCAGACAGCAAGGTGTTCGGCAACATAAATACGTTTCGAAATCACAAACGAACCTGTTACTGTACGTATACTGGCGGCCGCACCACATCGGCCTAAAGTGAAGCGATATCGCCCGGTATTATGCAAATCTGCTGTAAAATCGCAGTTTGGTCAACCGGCCCACTTTAACAGTATTTGGTTTACTAAATTCATCGCCTGTTACGACTTGTCCTATCCGATACATTAACTTCCTGAATGCGATACATTTAAGTGTGGCAACAGCATTGAGTATTTTGCAACTTCTACCTCCTTTCGAACGCATTGTAGGCAATGGCACCGTATTCCCGTCTAGAAATTAAATCAATCAAGTGTTGATTAATGAAGTATTCAGTGGAACTATTTGGCTGAACAGGTATGCGTTATAGAAACTTGGAAGTATTTTGTAAGTTGTACACGGAGGCGTGCTGTAGATTGTTAGCGATTGTGTGGTCGCCGTTTGCGGCGGCTCGCGTGATGGCAATGTTTTGCCATAAATCTAACTCCTGGGCTAACAGTGGGTGTGTTAATCAATCACATTAATAACACGCGTGTCTAATTCGCTAGAGATTCGTTCACTCGTTGCGGTGCTAGATACTATGTTAGGTAACTTATACAAACATCTAAAAATACCTTTTGATTGTAACACTGCCTCCTGATCTAAAGATGCTGAGAAATATTAAGAAAAAGAAAAACATTTAAACCTTAGCTGACATCAATTGATGCGATTAAACATTTTCAAGATACTACATTAATAACATACTCAATGTTACGTTTAATATATTGTATAATATTAGTATTTATTAGACCTTTTGATGATCAATCAAATTTTCTCTTTCTTTCTCCTTCCGCTCTGCAGCAAGAAGGAGTATGAGACTTTTGCTGACTTATGAAACCCACCTGTGTTCCTTCAGTTCGTCTTTGCGTTCCAGAGCTGGTAACTCTTTCGAACTATTTCGCAGCCTATTTAGTCAAGTACCTCATCATCATCATCATCATTATTTCAGCCGAAAGACGTCCAGTTGGACATAGGCCTCCCCCAAGCGTCGGCACAATGACCGATTCTGTGCGTCTCGCATCCACCGCACTCCCGCGACTCTCACCAGGTCGACGGTCCACCTTGTGGGAGGCTTTCCAACGCTGCGCGGTCGCCACTCTAGAACCTTTCGGCCCCATCGACCATCCGTTCTACGAGCAATGTGCCTTGCTCACTGCCACTTTAGTTTGGCGATTCTTCGGGCTATGTCGGCGACCTTGGTTCTCCTGCGGATATCTTCATTCTTTATGCGATCACGCAAGGAAACTTCGAGCACAGCCCTTTCCATTGCCCTTTGGGTGACTGTAAGCCTTCTGATGAGGCCCATTGTAAGCGACCATGTTTCAGTGCCATATGTCATCACTGGCAACACGCACTCATAGACTTTCGTCTTGAGACACTGGTATGTTGGACGAGAAGATACCGCGCAGCTTTCCGAACGCTGCCCAGTCAAGTACCTACCTACTCAATATATCAGAATTTTTAAAAAAAAAATTCATAATATTTTATTTCACATAGGCCTACTTGGGCACTTATAAAACGTCAGAAGCTAGTGCATAACAATAACAGCCCCCCTAGCCAAGTTGCAAACGATAAACGTGAACGCTTAGTAATCTCCAATAGATTTTCAACTTTATACCTAAGAGCATAAAGTTGAAAATCTATTAAAGACTACTGAGCGTTAGCGACCGGAACGAACGAAAACACTATGTAATCTTCAATAGATTTTCAACTTTATATCCAATACCATAAAGTTGAAAATCTATTAAAGACTACTGAGAGTTTACGTTTATCGTTTGTGACTTGGCTAGGGGGGCAGAACAGAACATATTTTTAACGAGCTTAACGTTTGAACACCTTAACTGTACATTAAATATGTAAAATAAAATTCCGTTATTCCGTTACACAATAACCGTTAGGTGGATTATATGAACAAATTATATTAATGCTATTATATAAGCTTTTGTTAATTGAGAACCATCACTGACAATTAAAATAGATGGGCCTTCAATATTATACAAGAATGTTATAAAAAATATTGTTGTTACGCACTAATTGTTTCCTTGTTTATATTAAAATATATCAACAAGGCAATCCGGTATATGTCTTTGAATATATCGAATCTTTTCAGGAAAAACATCGTAAGCGACAATTTGCCTTTTTGGCAGGAATGGCTTTATTATACGTTTGGTTCAAAACTTCACGTAAACTTAGTGAAGGTATCCATCATCGTTAGTATGTAGCCTACATAGTTAATAATAAATAATAATAATATTCCATAACTATCACATAACGCCGGCGTCTATGACGAATACTGGGCCAGGCAAGGCAAATTTAACTAGTTTTGCCATCAATACGCTAAGAACTTCTTATCTCACACAAGCTCTGCTTAGCTTGTGTTATGAGTACTAGACAACTGATAAACATACCTATATATTTCTAAATACATACTTATTACAGATAAATTACACCCAGACACAGAACGAATGATCGTGCTCATCACACGAACATTTGTCCTGGGTGGGAATCGAACCCACGACCTCCGGCATAGCAGTCTGGGCCACTAACCACTAGACCAACAGGCCAGTCAAAGTAGTTGTGCTGCTCCCTAGCATCTATCCCATATGATCCTTATGAAGCTTATATAGCATAGCATAATCTGCCTTTTAATGTTCGCACTGCTGGGACTCAGGCCTCCTCTCTAGGAGAGGGAATGGGCCGTAATCCACCACACGGGCCCAGTGCGGGTTGGTGAATGTCGCATGTCTTCGAATTTTTGGTTCTAGGACATGCCGGTTTCCTCACGATGTTTTCCTTCATGAAGCTTATGTAATGGCATAACTTCTTTTTTCCCTGGATTAAGGCATACTTCCTGATTTACTGTCTTTTCTATTAGTAAGTCAACATGGCACAGGTACTTTACTTTACAGGAAATTGGTTTATGTGGAGGTTACATTTCTTTTTCTTTTTTAGTGTGTTTTTAGAACCACTCATTAGTTTTTTTATCTGAGGGTGAAATTAAGTGCGTTGTCTTCTGGATAACCTGGATTAAGTGCCGGTTCTCCTAGGCGTTGCTTAAAACTGACCAATATAGTTTGCACTAATGTATGCGATCAGTTAGTAAATGGCGTCTCTAAGTGCGGCTATTATGTGACTCATTTGTTAACTTCGGTTTATACCTGCAAAAACTGTGTGCGTAAATAAAAATAAGTCTCCCAAAGATGGGTTGGTTTTGTTTCTGTGTGCGTAAGCTTTTTTCTATGACACCAAACGCTTTTAACTTGAATCTGCACATAAAATCAAAACCAAAGACCAAAACTAATCTGCGTTTGTGAGATAGTAAAAATTCGCTCCATGTCACGTTTAAAGACTTAAAAACAAATTCCAATTAGCCTAAAAAATTCAACTGTCCCTTAATTAGCAGGACTAATCCGAGGGCAGAACATTATTTTACTAAGATACGAATGTGGTTCAGGGTCCGAGTATTGTGGGCAACGATTGCGCAGGTTGCTTTGTACCAGGGGCCATTGTCAGACCAATATTTTGTTCTATTTGTTCCGTTCATATTGTGACTGAACGAGCTTTGTCTCAGCACGATGTCCTACAGACCCACGTGCATTTTTTAGACTGTTATAATCGAGAACGGATTTGTTTTGTTCGTAAGTTTGCGACGGTATTGTCTTTGATTAATTAGAGGCCGTTGTTTTGTGAACATCTGTTGCTTTTAAACCTTTTAATCCAGTGTTGCTTTCAATAGCCATGTTTTTTGTTGTTCTTACGATTTAAAAATAGCATCCTGGTTTAATTTGTGTATGTTATTATTCGTGTAAAATCTGAAAGAATCATATTAAAGTATTCCACGTTCTACTGATTCTTATTTGTGTTTGTGAGAATCGTGAGTGTTATCTACTTTTATCTTCTAGCAAGCGGCTTGCAACCTGATGGCCTGACCGAGATTGTAATGATGTTAAGTCTATCATGCATCAAGTCGGAGCTCTTTTGAATAAGTAGATATCTGCTCTTTTTCTCATGATGACTGCAACCTAAGACAATGTTTGGAGAATAACAATAAGTACCGTTACGATTTTCTAGTTCATTGTTAATACGTGGATCTTATCAAATGGTATGTGTCGACTGCTATATAGCCTGATGTGTGTTACGGCCACTCTACTACAAGGACTTCATAAGAATCTAGGTAAATATAATTAGTTGGAACTTAACGGCGATATGATTGACAATAGAGCACTAATATGTCACCAAGTATGTTATAGTAAAAACCACAAATATTTTCATGGGAATGATAAGTGTCACACGTGGGACCTTGCGCGCGCCGTTTGTTTGTCGTCGCTGAGTTGAGCACATCGTTGTTGTACGAATATTTCGAAGTCGACGTTGAGATTAAGTGAATGAGCATGTGCACTGACCCTCGTGTGACCATGTGGCAGCACTCGAGCCACCCACGCGCGCCGTTCGAGTCTAATAGCTGTGATTAGTCTAGCTGCCAATACAACGAGATATTTTATTTCATTACATAACCATCTTGTACGTTGAGTTTCTGTTTATTGACAACATAATTAGGATATAAAGTAATAGTGGTTAGAGGCTTATGTTTCTCCCATAAAAAAATATTGACAACGTAATCTTAGAGGCCTTAAAAGTCACTTGATAACTCAATATGCGCCGATAATGTTCTTGTATTACATTCTACGTGCAGTTTTATGTTTCCATAATAATGGGTCCATAGGTTTATGTCCGACAAGCGTCTGAGCGGCCGCACCTGGCTATAATAAAATGTTTAGGTACTACATTTTCATTGTTTCAAGATCATGAGAAAACTGTTCGAGCATTTCGATTCCATCATATGAAATTAGATCACAATAAAATTACGAAGTCAGTACGAAACTTTATGTAACTTTTTTTAAATAAAATGTGATATTCATAACGGTGTACCTATTCATTTGTTAATTGTTACAACAGATATTGAGTATTAAAAAGCGATGGAAGATATGCTTCGTTTTGATATTTGCACATAAGATAGTATTTTTATTTAACTAAATCCATTTAACAATATTTTTATATTAAAAAAAAAATTGTATGTTCATACTCCCATGGGACCACATTAAATCGTTCTTACTCATCCCTCTGCTGCTACCACTCATCCCAGTCCCATGCTACGTCTACGTGGAATCTACTATCTTTGTGATCTGTTTCCCGCACTTCATCTTTGATGGACCATTGTACTGAGAGTCTACGCAACACGTATTCTTCTTCGAGTCTTCATTTTCAGCCGTCAAGCTAATTTCATATACAATCAGAAGTTTATTATATTATTAATATCTTTCATGTTATTTCTCACGCAATCCTTCCATCTTTTCTTCGACGTTCCTCTTCATCTATCAGCATTCAGATATATTCATCAATCTTCTTGTCATATGCTTTTCAATTCCATCATATCTCTAGACTAAACACTTTCAAACATTAATTTTCTTACCTCTATACTGTCTTGGTATGGTCATATGAAGAGTAGGAATGAAAGGCATGTTACTAAAAGAGTAATGACATGTTGATGGATGGAGAGGGAGAGGGAGGCCAAAGAAAAGTTAGTTGGATTGTTCGAGAAATGATTTAAAAGAAAATGGAGTCAACGATAGTCTGACAGTTGACAGAATAGAATGGAAGAAAAAACTGTGCTCGGAACTCAGGGCTGTACAGACGTTTGTTTGTTCAGACACCTCATGTCGATATTCTCTCTATGACGTTGGCCACGCAATACTGACTACGAGCTATTCATTGAGCCTGTACATAAGTAAGTACATCTCAGCAGTAAAGCGTATCAATTGTTTGTCTCTTTGTTTACTTATTAAGTATATAAAATCTTAATACATAAGTTCTACAAGACCGTTTATTAAAAGCACTCTCTTGTAGCCACCTCGTGTGTTGTATGCCATTTATTTTTGCCTTGAAAACTGTTTTAGAATGAAAGAGTAATGAACATAATTATGTAGACAGATACTTTTATGTAGTTAAATATTGCACAAGTACATAACTATTTAAACTAGGTAAATGTATTTTATATAAAATAAGTATATGTAAAAGAAAGAAAGAAAACATGTTTATTCTGCCCAAATAGAGAATAAAATACATCAATCTGTCGGGCCATGTGTGAACCGGGCATAACTGTGCTGCACCATAGACACTAGACAAAACACAGTTGTCTGATGTCTACAGCTTAGTCTGTGGTTGTTTATTCTCTATTGCATCGAACAACAGAGACTAACATAACATAAATATAAACAATAATCTAAAAAAAACAAATACAATATTATAAATCCAAGTTGTGCGTCGCATCTAGGCAAAAATAGGTTGTTGCTCAGCTTATAACACATGTTATTATTACCCGTGACTTATTTTTTATCCCCTACAGTTACCTAACATGAATATAAATAAATATTAGTAACCTACTAATCCAAAACGAAATGTTCTTAATACCAGCAAAGTGCGAGTAACATGATTGTGTGCTAGAATTCAAACGAACAAATGCTAGTTTGTCAAACTAGAAAGCGAGTTCACACACTCATAAAGATTTTTATATTTTTCTGATGATATAACTTAACGTTCAACATTTCTAGAAATAAGTGTTATTGTTTTAAGACCTAATTTGTTACGTCAGTCATTCATGTGTTTATAATAATATAGAACAATAAATAGATTGTAAATACATCCATAAATATAAAAGTTAACCGTTGATGACTGACTGATCTATCAACACACAGCTTAAACCACTGAAAGGAAAAACACTGAAATTTTACCTATTTCGGTGCAGCCGTGAGGCACACAACTAGATTTTGTGCTTCTTTTTAGGGTTTCGTACTTCAAAAGGAAAAAATGGAACCCTTATAGGATCACTTAGTTGTCCATCCGTCTGTCTGTCTGACTGTCTGTCAAGACCTTTTATCTCGAGAACGTGTCGAGGTATTGAGTTGAAATTTAAAACCACCTTGAAGCTGTGAAAATATCAAACTTCAAAGTTAACGAAGAAAAATACTGCCGTTTATGTCGCAAAAAAACGTGTATTTCGACACTCTCAAGGGAATCAAAATTCATAGGGTACTTCCCGTTGACCTAGAATCCTGGAATTTGGCATGAAGCAAGGTTTCATAGCACAAGTATAGGAAAAAATTGCGATTCGGTAAAATCTTCGTAATTCAATTCGGGAATTGTACTGTTTTCATAGGTAAGTTTGTACTGAACCCTCAGTGCGCGAGTGCGAATCGCATTTGCCCGGTTTTATTTTATATTTTTGTTTCGTGTTACTTCATACAGGCCAGTGAAGGCCGATTCCTGTTGTGGTGTGGGGTTGTTTGAAGGAGTACAGTGGCCCTCGCAAAGGGCAACTGTAGGAACACATGTCGCTTTTAGTCAGTATAAGTCTGAAAGTGTCAGACCTCCTCGTTCCACTTAGAGCGGGAAAAGTCATTAAAGGATTTTCCACGAAAATAAAAGTGAGAGCCTCCAGTCTGAAACGATCATGGACATCGCTGTTCGGATAACAGCCCAATATAAAGTATAATAGGCATAAAATACAACTAAATTGTTAGTATTATGGCCGAGTGCTGCAGGTTAAAGAAAGGTAATCGGTTTCAAAATCGTTCTGAGACGCTCAAAACAATTATTTTACACAATTTTCCTGTTAGTTTCGAATTGATTTAATAAAGTCACGACCTTTATCTTTTCAGAAAGAGCTGTTTTATAGTAGCTTTTTTATTATTGATAGGCTCACGTTTGACTACCTACTATCTCACCTGATAGTTAGCGACGATGAAGCACGCTCGCTTAGAAATAACCTATTCACCCCCTGGGTTGCAGCTATCAGGAAACTTCGACTCTGACATGAAATTCCACTCATCAGCCGTACGTATGGGTGGGATTTCCACATACACTGGTGGCGCAACGCTGTCCATCTGGTGGTCCGATGATGGAACAGGCTGATTAACATTATCATCATTTCACCAGACGCATCGTCATTCAACAACCGAAAGAATTAACGCGGCCTTGAAATGCAAGGGGCAACTGAAGGAAACCAGATGGGTTTCAGTCAGTGAAAGTCTAATACCACTTCTCGCAATACCCAGAGCGGGAGAATTTACTCGATGAATTCCCACTAAAAAAAAAATAGTTTTTTTTTTATTGGGTCCGCTCTTGGGCGGAGCGAGAGATAGTGTCAGACTTTTACTGACTAAAAACCCACTCCTAATCCTTCTTAGCCTTCGTTCCATTGCCCCTGGTTAAACTTTCACACTACCCGTGGCCGCAGTATCAATAATATGATTTGTTAACTTGATTTATTCAGCAGAAAGTAAAATCAATTTAAAAAATCCAAAGTAAAAACGTTGTAAGGGGAAACAAATGTAATAAGGCAATATATATAAATATAAATTGATATATAAATAAATTCCTAGTCTTCAATACTAGCTAGACTACACTTCTAGCTCTTTAATAAAAGATCTCAGACAAACAGCCAATTCAAATAAGACATTTCCTGTTAAAAAGAAATGTCGAAACCATAAATCCAATTTGTAAGACTAATTAGTCGATACTTCTTTTTAATTGTACAACATAGGAGTTTAGAAATAAGAGCAAGCCATATTACGGTGCGCAGTGGTTACAGTTAACCAAGGGGAACCGGTTATTACAGTGTTCAAACACTATGCACTTACAACCTCACTCTGACTGACGCAACAAACATGTTTCTAGGGTTCCGTACCTCAAAAGGAAAAAACGGAACCCTTAACCCTGTCAAGACCCTTTATCTAAGGAATGCGTGGACGTATCGAGTTGAAATTAAAACCATATACTTAAGTCTGCGGTCCCTTGAGCTGTGAAAAAACCAAACTCCTAAGTTAACGAAAAAAAAAGATATGGCCGTTTTTGTCGCAAAAAAACGTATATTTCGACATTCAAGGGAACCAAAATTCTAGAGTAGTTCCCGTTGACCCCGAATCCTGCAATTTTGCATAAAGCAAGGTCTTATAATACAAGTATATGAATAATTTAACGTAACAAAAAAAAAAATGCGATTTGGAAAAAACTTCGAGACTCCAATCAGGAATTGAACTCTTTACATAGGCAAGTTTGTACGGAACCCTCAAGGCGCGAGTCTGACTCGCACTTGCCCAGTTTTTTTTTAATGCAATAGAATAGTATAAACTTTATTATACACTAACTTAAATCTTTGGGTACAAAGGCGGTCTTGTCGCTAATCTGAGAGGTCACATATTTGCGAGTTGGTAAAGACAAGAACATTTGAGTGGATATGGACGGCGGAAGACGCTTGTCTTCCGCTCGTCTGGTAAGCACCAAGTCTGAGGGTGTTTTTAATATCTTGTGGATTTCATGACGCATGCGGGATTACTCCGCACGCGTAACCCCCGCAAATGTCCATACAGTATTTATTGTAATGCGTGGAATACGCACGCGGGACGCGTTTTCTTGCTCTTTGAAATTTTTTAAATGGGGCTCAAAACCGCATGCGTGATGAAATCCACACAATATTAAAAACAACCTGAGTCGACGGCGCGCGGCGTGTGGTGTTACATGCGGGCCCAAAGTAGTGTCTGCAAAATTGAAGGCCCGATGCCTAGATGCTAGGGCTGTGGGAATGTTTGAACGAGTGACCGTGGTCCTAGAACGCAAAAGATAACTGAAGTATATAAGTAGGTTTTAGTCAGTAAAAGTCTGACACGCTCTTTTAATCTACTCGTACCTTAGAGTGGGTGAAGACATTGAATGATTCTTTAATAAACGGAAACGATTTACCTGATGTTGGCATGTGCTTCACTCATATGTATATAGGGTGACTGGTAATTAGTGTACGATACTTAAACATGTGATTGTCCTCATGATAACCAACAACTTTTACTATGGGAACAAACCTGAAATCGCGAAAAAAAATCAGCTGTTCAGTACATTTATGTTTGCCTAATGTACTGAACAGCTGATATTTTTTTCGCGATTTTGGCTTTGCTCCCGTAATAAAAATTGTTTGTTATCATGAGCACAATCACGTGTTTAAGTATCGTACACTAATTGCCAGTCACCCTATATGTGAGACGAGACAAGAACGAAAATTGTTATGGTTATCAGTTTGGCAGACAGAGTTGCACCAAATTTTGTGACAACGATATCCACGTACGGTCTCGCAGACTTAGGGTTTGAAACGGAATTTATATAATGTAATGTTAAGAAAAAATATATTAAATTATGTTTTCTGAAATTATAGAATATCGTGATCAAGATACACCGAATATATCATCAGTTTTCCGATCGATTACAGAGTAAGATTCTTTTGCAACAGTCTTAAAAAAAAGCAAGAATTATGTAAGCAAAAATATTATTTTCTCCAACCAAACAAACCAAACTTTTTTAACTGAAACACCAGTAAACTCACAAAAGATACTTGGATTTTTTTTTCTAAATTATAGAGGATTAAATCACTAAATAGTGTTTTGTCGGTCTCACAGACCATCACGCAAGTATAGGAAGGGTAAAGTTGAGACCTGTCAGTTTTCACGGCAAATATTTACCTGGCATTGATATTTTTTTGTCAAGCACATTTGTCGACTCTTTGTAAACACAAACATATCTATTACCTGTTGAGCTTTAATGATTCACTTAGTACACTCTGTCAAGTATGTTAAATGCTAAAATGTCAAGTAATACAATGTTAGATAAAACATATTCTTATATAAATATGAAGCCTATCAAACGTTTTGAGAAAACATGATTGCTGTGAAACATGATAGTCTAACTTTCTATCCACTGACTTGTGAAATAAAGAAACCATCTCTAAAATGGCGACAAGATGCGCTCGCGTCGCATCTGCTAAGTCTTGACAATTTTACGATCGTGTCTGCACGTTTGGTCTATGTCTAAGCTAATATACTCAGCATTATATATTAAAAAATAATAGATAATAATACAAGGAATTTCTCCAGTGTCGTGGGTGCGTAGGTAAATACAGATCTCACATATACAAACAGCTATACCCGGAACATCGCAACAAGGTCAGACAAATGTTTATTCTGTGCGGGAATCAACCGCAAACGTTGAGCACAATGCGCCAAGTATCATGTGAAAAATTGAAGCTAGCAGTTAACGAGGAAGCGACTTTGATTGCGAAAATTAACTTAGTCTTTTTTTTGTCTTATTGAATGTAAAGTTCCCGTAATATCTACTTGTATATAATACATGTAGATATTACGGGAACTTTAACTTTGGGATTTATAAATAAATGAACTTAAATCTACATTATCTATTAATGAAGTACTAAATCAAAGTTGAAACTAAAATAATTTCACGGAGAATTATTTATAGTTTCAAGACCTGCACAGGTTTAAAGCTATTAAGCTTTAAAGCAAAGCTTCATAACGACAATTAATGTGTTCGTTATTGAAACACTTCCATATTCTAGGCGTAGTTACCTAGTTGGCAGGATGTTGTGAAAGCCGATAAAAGAGTCTACAATCTAAACTGCTCCAAACGGTTGTTTCCCGAGGTCGTCACAGAAAGCAAACGTTTACAAAATCTAAGTGACAATACAATACAACCTGTTCCGAAAATAAAACAACTATAATTGAGTGGAACATTTAATTTATGTTGTTTGTATACTATATTATAAATTGAATACACAACGTCCGAATAATTAAATGTAATTAACTCGACAGTTGTGAAATAATTAATAATAATATTTTGGAAAATCATACCATAATTACCTCGCTCCGTAATTTGAATGGACGTTTCGACATATTTAAAAGCTACTGCTAAGTAAAACTTGCAAGTAATTTCACGATTTTATCTTGTCGATGCATGATTATTACAGCTCTATATTAGTAAATAAGCGTCCACGAATGATGGATTGACCAGTTAGCGCACTGTGCCGGTTCCTACTAACCATAACTTTATCAAATGACAACTCGTCTAGACCAACTCGTATTATAAGGAGTTCGCGTCGAAAATATGTGGCCAATAGCCAACTGATTAGGAAATATTTTGATATATTATACAAAGGTGGAGGAAAATTGCTGCAATCTGATCATGTTGATTAAAATTCAGATTATGGAATTTAAGCTAACATTCAGTTTGTGGCGCTGAAGGACCAATTTACATTAAAGAGAGCGGAACACTTTATGTAAAGTAAAGGAGACATTCCCGCCTAACAAGAACATCGGAAACCAAATACCTACTTACGAAATGCCGAGGCTTTAATCTACAAACGACACAATTTGAAAAAGTTACCACCTTATAACAGTACTTTCGTAGTAGTTTTGTAGTACCGTCGTAGGCTCGTAGCGCTACGGTCTCTCGACCTATTTAACTGCTACGAAGGGAGAGCTACGGCGTAGCACAGCTACGCAGCTAATTAAAATGTCCTAAATATTTTTATTTTATTTTTCTTGTTTTGTGGACACTTTTTATCTTCTCAATAATATTAGTTAGTTTTGGTATTGGTTTTGCTAGCGTAACATTCGTGAGCTCACAACATCAAACCGATTATTATCAGCTTCGAACCAATCACTAAGTAACAGCTTCGTGTTATTCTCGCGACGGGCGGTCCGATTTGTATACATATTGGTAATTTATAATTATGCTCATATATCTCTATTATATCACGTATTTATATATTCATAATATAAACTAGAAAAATATAAAAAAAAAAAGAAATAATGAAAAGTAGAGAAATTAGCTTACGCATAAAAAAGAAAGTGTATGAAACAGCCATACTACCTTGTCTAATATACGGATGCCAAACATGGTCATTGAGAAAAGAAGATGAGGAGAAAATTGCCATATGCCAGAGGAAAATGGAAAGAAGCATGTTGTGCATAAAACAATCGGATAAAATAAAAAATGAAATAATACGAAAAAAAACAAAACTGACGGATGTAAACCAAAGAACTAGATTACTGAAATGGAACTGGGCAGGACATCTGTGTAGGTTGGAGTGTACGAGATGGACAAAGCGGGTAACAGAATGGATTCCATTAGACGGTAAAAGAAAGCAGGGGAGACAAAGAAAGAGATGGCGTGATATATTTACCCAACGATGCGGATCAAACTGGATGCAGAAAGCGCGCGATAGGAAAGTGTGGAGCGATTTAGGGGAGGCCTACGCCGTAGAGGCGACCGCTATGAATAGCGATAACAAAACAGAATAGAAGAAACAGATGAAGGAACTAGTTTATGTGAATAGATTGAGAAGAAGAGCAGAAGATTTGTATATTTTTTTAACGGTTTTCATAACTAAGTTTTTTTCTAAAATTGTAAGTAGTGGAATAAAGGGCATTTTTATTTTATTTTATTTTAATATAAACTAGAAAGGGCCAACTTTCCTGTAACTTGGTAACAGTTTGTTTTTATAGAAAGCATATAAATATTACACAATCACAAGATATTAATTGCCTACAGTTTAGTATATAATAGGTAGTTAAATGCGATTGTTTCTTAAAAGCCTTTCACTGGTGGTTTTAAAATAAATGGCCAGTACTTAACGTGGTTGTAGGTACAAGTGAGTTAATCTTCTGACAGTACATAAGTTAAACTATTTGACATGACTGACGTATCTCGTGCAAGTATTCGTACCGCGCCATAATTCTATCTCATAACGACTGAATAATTATATCTGATTCTGTTTAAGAATTCGGCTTGAGTTGACTAATACGGGCATACGACACAGATGTATGCGCGCGGCATAAACACATGGTTAGATTAATGTGCGGTCGGGCTTTACAAGTATGTTCGGTAACCCGATTGTATCTAGCGGCTTATTAGTGAAAGACATGGTAATAAATGGGTGATAACACCGAACGGTCGACTTTTATTTGTTAACTAGCGACCCGCCTTGGCTTCGCACGGGTGCAATGCAACCGCTATGTCCTTGCCTTTTAAATCTGTAATATCTTCGAAAATATTCATTTAAATTGCATGATGTAGGAGCCATATTGATCTATATTAAAAGCACAAAGTATTTAAGGTACTTAATTGGATAAGGATTAATGCTGTATTGCTTAAAATCACTTCGTAAATAAGCCATTATTTCTTGATCGCAACATTTCACGTAAAACCAAAACTAAACTGGTCAAATATCTAGTCTTCTCCATATTCAGCTACAGAGCTGAGACTTGGACTTTGAAAAAGGCGGACCACGACCGCATTGATCCCTTCGAGATGTGGTGCTGGAGGAAAATTCTAATTCCCTGGACTGCTTTCCGTACAACCTCTCTATCTTACGTAAACTGAACATCAAGATCAGACTGTCGACTACCTGCATGCGCAGAGTACTAGAGTTCTTTGGCCACATTGCCAGGAAAAATGGCCACAACCTTGAACAGCTCATCGTAACTAGCATGGTTAATGGCAAACGACCAAGAGGCCGCAGCCGAAAAAGATGGGCAGATCAGGTCCGCTCCACACTGGACACCCAATTGCACGTTGCACTTCATGACTCTAAGAACCATCACAGATGGCGAAATACCATTAACAAGAAGTTAATCCAGCGGGAACTTCACGACCCTCAGTAATGAGGAATACGACTCGAGGAGGAGGAGGACCCTCTCGCTCCACCCAGAGCGGAAGGAGTTATTTTATGATTTCTTACGCCCCTAAAAAAGGACGTGATCTACCTATTTGCCAAATTTCATACAAATTTGTTCAGCCTTTTTAGCGTGAAGGAGTAACATACACACTGACATAAATATAGAAACTTTCGCTTTTGCAATGATAGTGAGATTTGACACTTTACACAAATTTACACAGGCGGAGTTAAATGTTTTAGACGTTTTCTCCCAATCAACCTTTGGGTTGCTAGTGGCTAATTAAATCAATAGAAAATCATGATTGTTGGAGTTGAATAAAAGAGGACATAAAATGATAATTCTCAGATACAGCTGGTAGGTTTACAACGCGTAAACATTGTATTATCACGACGACTAAGCAAGTCGAAACGTTGCCACAGCCAGTGTTGGCAAATGACAAACAAACTCGCCTCATTTTGAAATAGGATGAAGATCTTAACATGTTCGAAGTGGGTTCACGGGGCGATACGATCGGTTCGAAGTTGATTGACGGCTCACACTCGGGGAAAGGGACTTATGTAATGATAATGACACATAGGTGTATATGTACGTGAAGAAAATATGTATAGCACTGAGGCCTTACCGCGAGTTCTATACTTTGTCGATCTCCTTAACATAAACTTTTGATCGTAAGTGGAGTTTTAACAGTAAAGTAACAATTAGGAATTGTATGTAACAACATTAGAACATACATTTTTAGAGGAATTCGTCATCATCATTTCTGCCGAAAAAGGTCCACTTTTGGACATACGCCTCCTCTAAGTGTCGCCATAACTACCGATTCTGTACGTCTCGCATCCATCGGGTTCCTGCAACCCTCACCAGGTCATTGGTCCACCTTGTTCCGAGGCCTTCCATTGCTGCGTCTTCCGGTACGTAGTCACCACTCTCCGCTCACTCACTTTCGGCCCCATCGACCCTCCAACTATTGGCTAGATTTTTGTTTTCTGATTAGATGAAACGAAGCATATGATTTTTCTTAACCAAACGGCATTATATTTAATCGTCACTGACGTTATCTCAAATCCTAGAAGATAATTATGTAATCCTGACAGAACGGACATCCTCACATCCCAGCAGCCGTAGAAGGACACGTCCCAGGGGTCGGGAGTTGCAGAGTGTTGAGAGCGTCTGGTAAGGACTAGGCCCGAGTCGACAGTGCGTAGTGTTTCACGCGCGCCTCAAAGAGATGTCAGAAAACTGTCTCAGCCGAGTAAAAAGTTTAAAAAAGTGACCGTGGCCCTAGAGCGCCAAAGGGAACTAAGTGGTTTTAGTGAATAAAACTCTGACTCTCCCTCTCGCTCTACCCAGAGCAAGAGAAGTAATTCGATGATATTCCACCTCAAAAAAAGGACAACTGTGTTTCACTGTTTTCTCATCAGACGGTGATTATTCAGTTTTAACCGACTTCAAAAAGGAGGAGGTTATATGTTCGGTTGAATGTATGTTTTTTATTTTTATTTTTTATGTATGTTCACCGATTTCTCGGTCAATTGTGGACCGATTTTGAAAATGTTTTTTTTTTGATTGAAAGTTTATGCTTCCGAGTTGGTCCCATAGAAATATTGTTATGATCTGATCATGAACTTCGAAGATATGGAACAGAACTCCTCATAGGATCACAGCAGAACCGTCGTAACAAGTAAAATTGCTTTGTTTATACGTGTAGTCGATGACTGACTGAAAGTCGAACTGATCTGATGATGAAGCCTGAAATTAGGCACCGGAACTCTGTAATAAATTAATGTAATCTAACCGTGTTTGGGATTATTAGAATTGTCATGAGATGCACTCTGGCTATAAGGTATTTAAGTTTGACTGAGGGGTACTTTTTAGTGGTGGTACCATAACTAAACATGGTAAAATAAAAAAACTTTTTACAAAAAAAATACAACCGACTTCAAAGTAAAAAAAAAAAACACTGAAAAGAGCAAAATAACTTTAATTTCGGAAGTCGGTGTTAAATAACGAAGAGACAAAACTATTATAGAAACACCGATTTCCGAAATTAAAGTTATTTTGCTCTTTTCAGTGTTTTTTTTTTACTTTGAAGTCGGTTGTATTTTTTTTTGTAAAAGTTTTTTTTAGAGGATTTTTCATCATCATCACTTCTGCCGAAAGACGTCCACTGTTGGACATACGCCTCCCCCAAGTGTCGCCATAACTACCGATCCTGTACGTCTCGCATCCATCGGGATCCCGCAACCCTCACCAGGTCATCGGTCCACCTTGTGGGAGAAGAATTCCCACTGCTTCTGTCTGTCTGTTTGAATACGATAAATTAAAAAACCATCACACAGATTTTTATGCGGTTTCTAAACAAAGTGATTCTTGAGGAAGGTTAAGTATTTAGTACATGTATATTATAATATAGAAAAGCCAAGAATGACATTAGTTGCAAAGTGCCGCCGCGTTGCTTTGTTATTTCATGTAAATAACAAAGTAGCGTGCCGCGCGACTGCAGCGCGGGTGTAGCGCAGCAGTTGCACGTTTTTTATTTATATGGAATAACAAATGCAACGCTGCAGCCGCGCTGCCGTCGCGCGGCACTTTGCGGCTAATTTGAAGGCGCCCTAAATATACCTTAGACTGGTCACTTGGTTTTGAGATCTTAACACTTACGCATAGAGCTTTTTTTAAACACTCTTCATCAAACAATATTGGGTGCGGCTTCCACTCTTACCTGATATAGCCAAATACTATATTTTATATGAAGCGACTGCCTATCTAATCTTCTGAGCTCAGTAACTGGGTAACACGATACCCTTTGGCAAGCCTGCCCCTTAGCCAAGTTACGACCGTGTCTCTTGCGTCGAACGCCTCAAGTAGGCCACACCTCTGCCCGCCTAGCCAAGTTACAACCGTTTCGTTTCGATTCTCTTTTCGTTGATCGCCTCGAGTAGGCCACGCCTCCGATTCCTTTGTTCTGATGTCATCTCAACGCTCAGACACGTGGTCAGAACAAAGGAATCAGCCCCCCTAGCCAAGTTACAACCGTTTCGTTTCGATTCTCTTTTCGTTGATCGCCTCGAGTAGGCCACGCCTCCGATTCCTTTGTTCTGATGTCATCTCAACGCTCAGACACGTGGTCAGAACAAAGGAATCAGCCCCCCTAGCCAAGTTACAACCGTTTCGTTTCGATTCTCTTTTCGTTGATCGCCTCGAGTAGGCCACGCCTCCGATTCCTTTGTTCTGACCACGTGAGTGAGCGTTGATATGACGTCAGAATAAAGGAATCGGAGGCGTGGCCTACTCGAGGCTTTCGACGCAAGCGAATCGAAACAAAACGGTCGTAACTTGGCTAGGGGGCAGGTGACAGATTTCAGGCTACGACTTCCTGTAATGTTTATCTAAGATCTACAAAAGACAGCCGGGTCGAAGGCTTAACGTGCTTTCTTAATGATCACCCATCCACGGAGAAACCAGGCAGATATTGCTTTACCTCGAAGATTGTCGTATAGCTGTTAGGATTTAGCAACGAAGTCCTCACAATACTCAGGTGATGCACGTGCGTCGAGCAGTGAATGAGTATATGCACCGACACGGCTCGTTAATATAATTCACTCTCTTCACAAATAACTGTGCAGTGTGCAGGCTGCCAGACGTGTCGGCGCCAACACGCAGAAAGTGAAATAAATGGATGCTCACTGAGCGGCAGTGCCGTAACTAACCTTTTATACGCTAGGTGCCAGTTTCTGAAACTGTACCCCTAAAAAGTCCGAGCTGGGTAAGTTTAATCTGCCTGACGCAGATCTTCACCGGACAAGAGTGTTTTGGGTGGTACCTTCTTCAGATCTGGCGGGAAGAAATGCTCAGGTGAAACCAGTGTGGGGGTCGTCCGAAGCACACGGTGAAGCATGGAGGAATATTGTCCTGTTTGGTCGGAGCCCCATCGTGTCCAGTTCCAGTTAAGGCCATGGTACGAGGCGAGAGGGAATGGAAAACAGTAACCTCCTTGTGATGAAATGAATAACACAAAACTTGTTCTTTATTTGATCATTTTTGCACCTCATTGTGGCTTGCACCCAGTATCTGGGCACCGCTGGCAACACCCTAGTTACGGCACTGCTGAGCGTTTTGTTACGTGTCGACAGAGATAAGAGTTGCTCTTGCGATGAAGAGGAAAGTAGCTTTGAAGATGACTGTTAAACAAAATAATATTTAGAAAACATTAAATGTAAACGAAAACCATTATTTTTATTAATGTGCTCGAGTTTGACCGCTATCTCGCATGATCACACGTAAATATGTGGCCAACGATGAAGGAAGCTTGCCTAAAAGTAGCCTATTTCTTCTTGAGTGCAGGTCTTACCGGTACATTGTAGCTATCAGAGAACATAGATTCCAGTCGGAAATTTAACTTCCATACGCAAAATGGATGAATATCCAATACGTTTTATGGATATGGGACGATGCCTACCATTTCTGAGTTTTTAAATTGTAACTGTCATTTATTGGTTTCGATATATATAATATAAGTCGATGTTCATTGGCGATACCTGGTATAGTGTAACATGCCAACTTCATGGATTGTATGAAAGTGAACTCTGGGGCCCTGGAACGAAGGCAAAGAAGGAACAGGAGTCGGTTTTAGTCAGTAAAAGTCTGATACGCACTCTCACTCCGCCCAGGAGCGAGAGAAGTCATTAGATGATTTCCCACAAAAAAATCCAACTTGACAAACAAGTTGTTACCCTTACTTAATGATTTAAACGTTCGATACTCAGTATTTCCAATAGGCACTGAAAATGAGTGGCCTTTACTACGGCTATGATGATTATTTTATGATTTGGTAATAATAAGACAATTAATCTTCACGCAGTTAGACAAGTGGAGTACTATTTCTTAGTTAATAAAAGTGGTAGTATGGATATGACTCTCTTTGCACGCTCTTTAGAGGCCTTCTTATAATGATGAATGCAATAACTGTTGTTGCCCATGAAAATTAACAACTGTTTTTTAAGAAAGTCATATTAAATTCCCTTAAAAAAATTGGATTTTCTGTATAAAGTACAGCTGATAAAAATTAGGTAGGACAATTTCACTTTTAAGAATTGACAAATATTGCGCAAGCATTTTATAAAATATGACCATACTTTTCCGTTACAGTATACCTTTATAGTATACCCAGGCTGACAGGCAGGTGGGTCTAAAGGAGAGGGAATGTGCCGTAAATCACCACGCGGGTACAGTGCGTGTTGGTGGATGTCACATGTCTTCAAATTTTTGAATCTAGAACATGCTGGTTTCCTCACGATATTTTCCTTCACCGTTTTGAGAGTTGTGGTGATGTAATAAATTACACAAAGTAATGCACCTGGCTGGGTTTGAACCTGCAACCTAATAACTCGTAAGGCGGGGCCGTTACCATTAGGCCACCACTGCTTCTATATTCATTGACAATTGAGTTTCAATGACAAAATTTAGTATTTAAAAGGCCTAAATTGGTTCTAAAATTAGCTTGATTCCAATCAAAATTAAATATTGTAAAGCCTAATTATCAAGTTGTCAACCACAATTATCTTTAGTGTAAACAAGAGCAATAAGACAAAACCCAAGTTTCGTAAAATATTGCATTTTAACTAGGTATATTTTAGTGTCAATTTTAATATCTAGAACTAGGGCTATAAAAACTTTAATTATCAACATTAAACGTAATTAAATTAAGTGTCTTTTGTGTTTATTATTTTCATCACCTTATTTAGCCGCGGTATTTAATAGATATTGTGTAAGAACTAGAAACACGTCCGCCATTATCACGGTCGGTAAATACGTGCTCTATTATTTTTACATCAAACCTGACAATTTCATAATAACAGCGGGCCTTGGTTGGGCTGAGAGTTTTTTGAAATCACAAGTGTTTTGGCAAGAGTAAGGTATTGACACAAAGAGGTGCCGATATCAGATAAGTATAATTACTTTCAAAATGCGATAAATTAATCAATATCTATAATAGTAAGGTATCTATAGTGGTAAGGAGGTTTCGTGCGAACGAAGATTGGCAGAAGCATGAATATAAGTATTGCCCGTATAACGGCGGAAATTGCGACTTTTAAAATTTTGAAACATTAAATCCATTTCTGATACGAAACTTCATAAAAAGTTAGGTTCATGAAATCTCAAGTGCAAGTATTACCGTATATTCTTCCTTTAGTTGCTATCAGCCGGATCTACCGCTACTCTATGAACCCATTAAAGTCCATCAATTTAAATAATACACCTACATATTTATTACATCCGCCGGCTCCATCAGCCTCTAACATAAATGGAAGATAATCTTCTCACCGTGAAACAAAGGGCTGGTAATAACCAGTAACGAGAAACAATATGCGGTAACCATCACATAGATGATCACTTGATATTTAACCGTGACTTCAATCTGCACACATTTTATTGTTTAGTGCTTTGGGATTACTCATCATTAACTTTATAGCTTTTTGTATAAGAACTTATCATTAACCAATTTAACTTTCAGTCTGTGTTTCCTCTTTAAGAGTGCGTTTCCATTGACGCGGAGCGGGGCGGAGTGGTGACAAGCGGACTGTGAATTGGCCAATAACAGTGCTCGAAATCTTCACTACGCATCAGTGGAAACAGTCTAAGTGAGACTGAGCGAAATGAACACGCGCCTCGAATCGGATAGAACGAAGTCGGGTATCGAGCTGAAAACACGAAGCAAAGGGTAACTCATTTGAGCTACCCTTTGTACCCACTCCGCCCCACTCTGATTTAAAGGAAACATTAACCACTTTTCAGTGCTCTTCCTCGCTCCGCTCCACCCAGCATCGCTTCAGTAGAAACGCACCCTAAGACTAGAGTGAATAGGTTTATTTTTAGACAATCGAGATTTATAATTAAACACATTATTGCTTACCATATGCGAAAGTAGCCATATGAGAGCCTCTCAAATAAATATTCAATAAGTACAAACGGACAGTTTGCAAACCGGCGCGATACGTAGCTCCGCTAATGTTTTCATTGAAATTATTTTATGAAGAAATATCACAAGATTCCGCTGTATTTTTTTACATAGCAATCTACTAACGACCGATGACCTGGTGAGGGTCGTGGGAATCCGATGGATGCGAGACGCACAGGACCGGTCATTGTGACGAAACTTGGGAAGGGTCATGCCCAGCAGTGGACGTCTTTCAACGGAAATGATGATGATCGTGATGAAACTGCTAACGTATCATAAAAAGTATATAACTTATTATTTCATAAAACTTTTTTAATAATCCTAAAAATCATTTTTGATTTGGGACTGGGGCCTTACCAAGACGTTTTGCGGGCTTACGGACGGCGAGCAATGGGTCGCTCGTCGACGGCGTGTAGTGTTCCACGCGCGTCTCAAGGAGATGTCAGCAACCGTAGGGGCCCAGCAGGGTCGAACGAAGCCTACTGGGGCCGAGGGTCTGATTCCGAAAGGAAGACTCGGCCCTGGTATGAAAGTCAACGAAGGAACAGGAGTGGGTTTTTAGTCAGTAAAAGTCCGACACTATCTCTCGCTCCGCCCAAGAGCGGGGGATGTCTATGAAAGATTTTCCCACCGCAAAGAAAACCATGCCGTGTTAAAATTTCATTTATGCGAGCGAGAAAGAGGGATGGAGCTATACACCCTATATAGGGTGACTGGTAATTGGTGACCGATACTAAACACGTGATTGTACTCATGATTACAAACAACTTTCCTAAAGAAACTTTTTTTATATACTCAATAGTTTTATCACAATAACAAAATAGCTGGTTGAATCTAAGGCCGTTTGTAATACGCGCGCGCCTGTGACCAGCGACCGGTCAGCTGTTAGCCGCGTGACGCCGTCGTACCTACAATAGTGATACAACACCCGCGCGGCTTGCAATCCCAGCGGTCTACGTAATAAGTGTATGTACCTACATGGTCGCCGGTCACAGGCGCGCGCGCGTATTTAAACAGCTGTTTTGTTATTGTGATAAAACTAATGAGAATATAAAAAATATTTCTTTGGGAAAGTTGTTTGTAATCATGAGTACAATCGGGAACACCCAAATACTCCGAAATATTTTATTCCGAATTTCGATATTCCGATTTTCAAAAGTCCGAATTTCATAATACCTAAAAATTATAATGTCTATTATTAAAAATCACGAAATTTATTTTACCGAAAGTCGTAAGTGCGATTTGTTAGTTTTCCGATTTTCATACGTTCGAAGAATCAAATGCTCGAAGGTTTCTCGGTCCGAAAAACGATATTCCGATTTTCAATACTTTGAAGAAACTAAAAGTCAACATGTTGTGCTACAAAATTTAGTGTTAGAAACGAATCGCTGCAAAACCGACTTCACGCAGTCTTGTTTGCCATACCCCTAGAGTGTAATTTAAACCCGCGTAGGCGCGGAGGGGTAGGGCGGCCCGCGAGCTGAGGAGCAGGTGGTTTGAAGGCCCGCCGCCGCGGCTGAGGCTGGCCGGCAAAGCCGGCCAGCAAGCCGAAGCTGCGGTGGTGAGCGTTAAAACCATCTGCGACGATAAGCTCGCGTGGGGCCGCCCAAACCCCGCAGCGCCGGAGCCGTGACAGAAACAATGCTTGCTGCATTTTGCATGCCTGCTTGCATGTTGCATGCTTGCTTGCATGTTGCATGCCTGCTTGCATGTCGCATGCTTGTTTCCATGCTGCATGTCTGCTTGCACGCTTCATGCCTGCTTGCATGTCGCATGCTTGTTTGCATGCTGCATGTCTGCTTGCACGCTGCATGCCTGCTTCCATGCTGCAATAAATCCCCTGCATGCTGGAAAACGCATCTGTCATTAGTTTTTTAATTCTACCCCCTCATACTACGACCTCTGACGAGCATTTATGTGTTTATTTGTGTAGCTATACAGTTTTACGAGGCGTTTTTATTTCGGAATTTTATTGATGTTTCGAATTATCATTAAGTCGGACTTTTCGTTATTCGATCTATTTAAACTCGGTATTTTGAGAATAGTAATTATAAAAGTTAGGAAAATTGAAATTTAGGAATTATAAAAATAGGAGTAATGATAAGTCGGAGTTGTTATATTCGGAATTTTGAACCATTCGGAATTATGAAAATCGGTATTTTGAAATTCGTATTTGTGACTGTCGGAATAAAGTTTTTCGTATTTATGTAGTGTACCCAGTACAATCACGTGTTTAAGTATCGGTCACTAATTACCAGTCACCCTATATAGCTCTATCCCTTTAACAGTTCAGTTTCGGTTGTCCTTTCAATTAGTGAACCGTTCAAAGTGCATTATATTTTAGAAAACTGTTTTAAGTTATACCTAAACTAAATTAAATAACTATTTTATAAACAGTTACATTTTGTGAGCCGTAATTTAGAGCCGTTATGGCAGCTTGTTTTAAAGTCGATTATAACGTTTTAAACTAAAATATAACATCAACTGAGTAAAATGTGTTTGCGACTTTGATATTTATTATAACTGAAATTAACTTTACGATTGACGTTGACGTTGTTAAATAATTGACCAAGTTATATATTCGACAGATTTGTAGGTCCCCTATTGATTGAACTTAAGGTTTTACTTATGTTACACCAATATTTTTTAATTAGTACAAATAAAATGGGGCTCCATGTGAACCCGTTACTGATCATATTTATGTAGTCAGAAGTAAAAAAAAACTAAATCCAAAATATGACCACGAAAATTTGTCATAGTTGGTAAATTCATAATTGAATCAATCATTCATAACATTTGCTAGTATAAAATACTACGCGCAGTTGTTTTTCCATTTTGATCGCCATTCTTATGAATGGCGATCAATAGCGTTTGTTTATATCCCAAAATGTCACTCAATTTATGGAAATATTGTAGGTATTGAGTGACATTTTGGGATATAAACAAACGCTAATAACTTTGCTTTTTGTGAATAATATTTATTGATATTTTACTTAAATAATAACAAGACCGTTTCTAATATACCCTTTAAATATTTGTAATAATTAAAAATTTGTGGAGTATAAAGGTCAACGAAGCGGAGGATTTCTCGTCTCCATATTTTAGGTAGGAGTTATTTATTGTCTTTAGTGTAGGTATATCTGGTTAGAATTAGTAAAGTTTTTTTATTTTTCATAACCACAAACCTGAATCAACTCTTAGATAGATTTCAGCAGGTCGTTCTTAGTAAAAGTAATGTACCTGAAACAAACAAAGCATTTTATTAGTCCACAGTTTTAGGTAAAAGGTTGAAATAATAATTTATTATTATAATTAGTAAACACACATATACGCACTTTTACGTACCTACTTATTGTCTTAAAAGAAAATACAAAAAAAATGAGACGACACAAATTTTTTTACAATAAATTTAAATAAATCAAGTATATAAGTAATATCTGGGTGTCTTGTGTATGTGAGCTTACATTTTTGTGCCCTTGATTTTAATAACCACCTTTATTTTGTGACAGTATCATAAGCTGTTATTAAAATAACGCTAAACAACATTTCACACGCCATTTTGTCATTATTAAAGATCAAGTGAGCTCATAAAAACGTTTGATATAATCTTGTAAGTTAAGAGGATCCTTTTCCACTCGCCAATCGTCAACATCGAGCATGGTTTAAAAGCTTGTTGCTTCATCTAACGCTATCCGACGCGATGTTTGATGAAGAGGCAATGCAAAAAAAGAGAGATAACGCCTGAAAACTCTGTTGTATATATTAATATTTCACTAAACTTATTCCAGGAAATACATGTTTTTTTTTTAAACCCTAAAATGTTTTTCAGAAAAGTTGTCGTCATTCGGAATCTCGATTAAATGTGCAAGGCTTCTATTCATGTACTTTTTTATATTTTTAATATATGAGTACATTATGGAGAGCCAAATTTCACGTAAAATGGCAGATTTCCAGAGGTCTTTTCTAGATTATTTTTACACAAATTTATGTTTTGATTTCTATAGAAGCCTAGATAATATTCACAAGATAGCTGTGTATCCAAAATATCTAGAGAAATATGTGTAATAACATCGTAATCACGTAAGAAAGGTTGTATGAAAATGTAACTCGAAAAGGGCGCTCTTAATTCGACAGTCCGATGATTAAGTACCTTATGTCAAAACATTGAAATTACAAATGACTGAAACGTAGTGTGATTTTATTCGTAGCACATGGAGGGGTACCTACCTAAATTAACTAGAGTTGCGTATTTCAAATATTTACACGTGTACCTTGTTAACACAGGGGTTCAGCAATACCTGTTGCTGAATACCTAATAAAATCTGCGTCTTGAAATATTTTGCAACCTCAATTTAAGAACTCTTTTTTTCTCGAATTATTGTGCAACAAAAATAAGCCATTTTGTAAACTCGTTCTACAAAAACTGCACTATGCTATTACGGCAGCGGCGACCGCCTTGTCGCAAAACAATGGCAAACAAAATGGAAGGAAAAAGATTATTGTATAAAAAAACAACTGGTGAAAATATAATCTATTTGATAGCTCAATCAATTACGAAAATAGAAGCTTACTCTTGGTACACAGCGCTTAAACTTTAAACATGATACATTGCTATTAAGAATGATTTCAGTAATGATTTAATATTTACTTACATATATATGTAGGTAACCTACCTAATAGTTTATGTAGATGCTAATGTTGAAATAATCAAATATTATTCAGAACATCATATATACTCGTACTAAATAATAAAATCATGTGTACATTATGTCAAAGCTGTCATATTTATCTATCTCAACTCATCTACATAGTACTCGTATACCTACATATTATATTTACATTATCTAGTTTAGTTACGCCTATATACCTAAATTGTATCTACGTCTCAGAATTCTATTTTGTATATCATAAGAAAGATATCTTAGTAAGACCTCATATAACGTGATTAAGTTAGATGCAAAGGTTACTTTGTTTCCTTTAAAGGTTTTACGATGGCTCAAGCCAATTAATTGAATTAAACAAATATGTTGACGACGTGGTGCACGTTTTATTGTCAATAAACGATGATGGGTTATTCAATAATTATCATTCATTATGACTATCGTCTTCTGTATAATTGTTAAATAATAATATGTTACATTGATTAATTGATCCGTCAGTTTCGGAAAATTTAAATTCTTACTGTTCAGTAGGATATGACTTTGGTTTGTCGGAGCGGAAGGATCTTGACAGACATACAGACAGACAGACGGACGGAAAAACAAAGTGATCCTATAAGGGTTCCGTTTTTTTCTTTTGAGGTACGGAACCCTAAAAAAAACATTTTTTCTCATTCCGTGTCTCATTCTACAACATTGACATTATGGGAAGCAATCAATGTAAATTTTCTTCCACATAATAGTAAAATTGAACTCTCTAATAGCGCCAACAACTTCATCATGTAACACCTATGGAAATCGGAAATCGTTTAATTTTACTTTTGAGTCACAGAAAAGTGAAACTGATTTTAATTACCGTTTAGTTAACCCGTTGATTAGATGCTGTAATCCAATGATGACGACACTTTTGGATAGTAAATGCAGCTGGTGATCTCCTGGATTAACATACGGTTAGATTACAACATACCTTAGGTCCTAGTCACTTTGATACCTGAGGTCGCATGAGGTAACCATCTTTTGCAGCCGGTACACTATGGTACAGTATGCAAAAAAATACTTAAATAAACCTCCTTTTAAGTGTCATGCTAATTGATCGACTGCAAAAAAGGAAGAGGTTCTCCATTTAGTTGCATTTTTTTAGAATAAGTTTCAAACTGATGGGAACGATACATTGTTTATGTCGTTAGATTTGTGGTGACTGTCAAAAGTGTTGGTTCAAATAAAATACATATTAACAGTCATCTAGTCCTAGATAATACTGTAACTGGTAATGGAATAAAAAAACCTGGTAAAAGAAAATTATGACAGATTTTCGGAATCATACAAACTAATATCTGTTTAAAACGATCAGAAACTTAGATGCTATTGTCCAATCTAAGAGTTAATAATCATAACATCTTCATTCTGTTTGGTATCAGCGCATATAATGTTACACACTGATGTATAAAATTATTTCATATCAGCCAATCATCGTTCATACTAAACGCTGTTATTTGCAATTAACCTGAGAAAGCAGGTTTTTAATAAATTAACTAATATCAGCTAGTAAGTTTACAAAAATCTTTCTCAGTTTCCAATTATATCCGATTATGTAAACGAGGTAATCGCATGCAAACATACTTACAACTTTTCTTGAGATAACACGCGAAGGAAGCTTACCAGGCTGTGCCTATATATAGATAAGTACTTATTGCATATATATTAGCAGTGCTTCCTTAATCTACACGTAATGCACTAGGCATGGCGTAACACTGTTGTTACTGCGATGCGATAGAAAAACGACATGCGATGGAAAAACTTGGCACGAAACAGCACCGTGGATAGGAAACCGCTTTACTTGTATGAAATAGCTAACGTACCATATATTACACATAGTGGCTTTAGTGTGCTTATAGAGTGTAAGCGCTGCTAACCGCGTTTCGATTCGTGTGATATGATAACGATCGACCGACGCATTAGTGCATGCCAGTTGTATAATGAACGAGTATCTGTCTTTTGCCATACATTACGTACTCTTGTTAGACTTGTTATGTCCAGCGGTAGGTAGAAGCAGGGCGAGCCAACAACCGCCACGTTTTTACTACGACGTGACTCAATGATAGATAGCTACCACTCAAAATGAGTTGTAATCATTGACAATTTAACAATTATCGGTATAGTGCATTCCTGGCGCAGTTGCGCAACCACAGAGGTTTTATAACATCTCGCTCTTTCTCTAGAGCTAAGTAATCGTATGTGCTCATTGAAGTTTTGAGAAAAATACTGTGCTCCGATTTTACGTAATTTAACCGTTTATGAACCTTATAAAATTATAAAAAGCCCAATTTGAAGAATAAGAAAAATTACGAAATTCTTTCAAAATGTAACTCTATATTATTCTGATGCATAATAATGTGTATTAATATGTTAATTCACGAAGTAATAACACGAAATTATTCGTGTGAACTAGGCTTTAGTAAAAAAGGTCGTGGCTGTTATAATGTATCACGTAACAGTTTGCGTATTGCAGCTGACGATTTGATCACGAATTGTAAACAAAAAATAAACGAGAGTTCGTGAGGCACGGGATTATAACGGGGAGCCCAGCCGGCAGTGCGGCCGGACGGCGGCCCCGCGGCTGGCGGCCCCGTGCTTCGCGGTCAGATCGGTATCTCCCGCGTGCATTGCACTGCACTGTCACGTCAATTAATTAGACCGCTTTTTACCAAACCACATTTGAGGTTGCAACTCTGGCGCAAGATCTCAAATCGCTAGCCTCTAACCTCTGCTCCGCTATTAAAGCATTGCAATGCATTGCGTTCTTAGTGCTTAAAATTACGTTAATTTCTCAATACTGAAAATAAAAGTAGCAAGAAAAATATGCTCCTACTATTTTGAATTAATATTATTAATTAAGTAACTTTAAAATATAGAGGATATATTGATTGCATTAATTAAACAGGACTTTACAAAGTTTACATAATTTTGTAAATTGAGATGTGATCACGTGCATTTGGTCCGGATTTTCCTCTTACGATAATTTATTTTCATTTAATTTCACTCGTAATTATAGGATCCTGTTCCACTGCCCTATGGCCAGCTCCGCATTCACAGAATTAGGTAATGTGGAAGTGCCTTTTTAACGAGACTTTATGGAACATATATACATGAACCCTGAAAACATAACACTCCTTTTTTGGGCAGTCGTGTAATAACGTGGATATTATTTAGCATTTAGAAGCTAAAAAGAAGCTTCTATATTGATAGGTTCGGGTGTGACCACTATCTCCCGTGATTGTAAGGGACGATGTGGTCGAAGAGCACGATTGCCTAGAATAACCTATTCACTCTTGACTTAAATACCCTCAGCTTTGTATCAGGAAACACAGACTCCGGCATAGAATTCCACTTCTTAGCTATACGCAGAATAAAAACGTTTTGTACATATGGGTGGGATTTCCACCATGATTGTAATGGTGACGCAACGCCAAACATCGAGTGGACCGATGATGAACCGGGTTTGAAGGAATTATTTAATTTTATTGAATCAAGTGTGGGTAGGTACTTTGATCATTTTTGTGAGGCAGCAATTAGAAAATACCTATATTTAACTTAACTAGTTATCTCCTTCGCTGCCGAAACTATTTTAGAATCTCTTACCAAATGACCAACAAATTTGCTGAATGTCGTAAATGCAAATACCCATTCCTATTTACGATCATTCACTGTAGATGAACATAGAAAATTTTGCTAATTTAGGTACTGCCATGTGAAGAATTGTGGTATTCGACAACTTAAGTAATACTTAATTAGGATCAGAGTTAATGTTTCTCAATTAAAAACATGCGGATCTTTCTAAGAAAAGGAAACATCAGGTCATTTAAGTTCAAAGTTTAAACAAGTTTATTAACGCCTTTAAAAATTCATTAACCTCAAATATACCTTAACCTCATATAAAATCTGTTTCAATAAATTGTTTGATTATATTATTTAAAATCACTGTTCAATGTTTTTATAATTATGTCATAAAATCATCTGATAATTTATGAAATTTTTATTACACATCATGTTGAATTAAATTGGATTTTTAATTGAAGATTGGAATATCTTTAGAGATACGGAAAATATATTATCTGCATTAATTGAATGCTGCAAAATTGAAATATATTAAAAAAAATATCTACGGAGTTTCTAGAAGATCTACGCTTTAGAACGTGCAATCAGCATTTTTTTGACTAACTGACTTGTTGACTGAAAATTATTTATCTTTCTTTTTATTTATATAAAAATCAATTGGTGTTCGTTAGTCTCGCTAAAACACAAAAAAAAAACGGCTTGACCGATTTTATACGTTGGAAAAGAAAAAAATAGGGAATAAAGAGTTAAAAAATAAAAATTTATTGAAAGGTGGGAATTAACTTCACTGGTTGCACTAATTTAAAATAAATGCTTTTGATTTTGTGTGTAACCAAACCTAGTGCTCTCAATGTAATAGGCGAGTAATTAAGCTAAGCTGTTCCAGTATGAAGTTGCAGCAAAACATGCGGTTTTACTCCACTCATTATTACTGCAAAGATTAACACAAATTCCTGAGCGAATCTGGGTCTAATTAATGGCCTACCATCAACGTAACATATAATCCGCGTAGGAAGACAAATAACTAGATATAAACGATTATGGAAATAAGAAGATACAAGTTTTGTGTTTTGCTGTTTACAAATGATTCATTCTATAGGGACCGGATGACCGAGAGTCCTTGAAACGGCGGACATAGTTCGTGGTGCATCTATATATATAAAAGGAGAAACTGACTGACTGACATATCAATCCACAGCCTAAACTACTGGGACTTTCCGATCCCGATTTCCGGCCATCGTAGGCGCAGGCTTGCGGACGGCGAGCAATGGGTGGCTCGCCGTCCGACCGTCCGGACCGAGCCCAAGTCGTCGACGGCGCGTGCTGTTCCACGCGCACCTCAAGGAGATGTCAGCAACTGTAGGGGCCTAGCAGGGTCGAAGCCTACTGGGGCCAAAGGAAGGCAAATGTAGTACGAAAGGCAACGAAGGAACAGGAGTGGGTTTTTAGTCAGTAAAAGTCTGACACTATCTCCCGCCCCGCCCAAGGGCGGGGGATGTCATAAGATGATTTTCCCACAGAAAAAAAAAAAAAAAACTACTGGGACTAGGCGGGTAATATTTTGCACAAGGTTTCATTTTATGACGGAGGCGAGCACTAAGAGAGGATTTTCCAAAGTTCACCCCTTAAGGGGATGAAACGGGGGTCCGAAAGTTAGTATGAAGAAAACTACTTTCACGCGGGCTAAGCCGCTGGCAGAAGCTAGTTTAGACATAAGTCCGCACGCAAAATGCGCTGGATCATAAGTGACACTAGATTTTTTTGTGATATCATGAAATGACTTCTCCCGCTCTTGGTGGAGCGAGAGAGAGTGTCAGACTTTTACTAACTAAAATCCACATGTGATCTCCAGGTGCCCTTCGCATTCCACAGTAACTGTTTCGAAGAATCCAGCAACCCTGGCGTTGTACACACGCCTGGCATACAATACATGTATATCCAATGAAATACACCTTAGTGTGTTGGTACTTAGGTACCTAAGTTTTAAATATCAGTAGTGATGACGTTTTGGGTAGGCCTCCCACCGCCTCAAGCAATAACGTAAAAACTTTGATGCAATTGACTGGCCTGTTGGTCTAGTGGTTAGTGGCCCTGACCACTACGCCGGAGGTCGTGGGTTCGATTCCCACCCATGACAAATGTTTGGGTGTAATTTATCTTTAATATGTATGTATTTAGAAATATATAAGTATATTTATCAGTTGTCTAGTACCCATAAAACAAGCTCTGCTTAGCATGGGACTAGACGGCGTTGTGTGATAGTTAAAAAAAATAATAATTTGAAGAGCCCCGGTCAAATGAAAAATCTGTAGCTTTGGAACTACTAACTTTTTAAGCTTTCAGAACATACCAACATGGAACCACTGCATGGCCACCAATGCAGTTCTACTAATGAATTTTCCGACAGTGTTGTGGGTGTTGTAGACAAGGAAAAACTTACGAGAGTAGATTAATGTCGTCTGTCGCCAAGTGTCACGCACGCTTATAAGAAAGTGAGAAAGAATAGCGTGACTCCATGGAACAGCTCCATTCTACTGAAGATGTAGCGGGTGTGGTGCTTTTTCTTGTGAGAATATTGCTATTCGACATCTGCATCGGGACTTTAACCCGATCAGCGCTTATTGATGGGCCGTGAGAAGGTTAATTATTTATAAAAACTCTACCGTTAGTAATATACACTTTTTCAACACACTCGAAAACCCACTCCTACCATTTTTAGTAGTGTATTTTGAACTAGTGCGGAAAAGCGCGACGGCTAAGACTCGACACAATTTATTGTATCAGAATGGTCGCTAGACAGCCCTCACTGTTCGCCGGGCAATAAAAAACCGCGAGCCTTTTTTTTTACAATATATTTCTACTAAATATTTTATTTATGAAGTTTTACTTATTATTTTTTGGTGTGTCGAAAAACATCGATTAATATACGTGGGCAATTGTCGTTGCAGGTTTTTAGGGTTCCGTACCACAAAAGGAAAAAACGGAAACTTTGTTGTCCGTCTGTCCATCTGTCTGTCTGACTGTCAAGACCCTTTATCTTGGGAATGCGTGGAGGTATAGAGATGAAATTAAAACCATATACTTAAATCTGCGGTCCCTTGAAGCTGTGAAAAAATCAAATTTCCAAGTTAACAAAAAAAAAAGATACGGCCGTTTATGTCGCAAAAAACGTGTATTTCGACACTCAAGGGAATCAAAATTTATGGGGTACTTCCCGTTGATCTAGAATCTTGAAATTTGGTATTAAGCTAGGTCTCATAGCACAAGTATAGGAAAACATCTGAAAACTGTAAATTTGTAGTTACGTTACAAAAAAAATAATTTTTTGCGATTTTGAAAAATCTTCGTAACTCAATTTGGGAATTGAACTGTTTTCATAGGTAAGTTTGTACGGAACCCTCAGGGTGCGAGTCCGACTCGCACTTGCTCGGTTTTTTTATAGTTTACCCACTTTTGTTAAAATGTACTATTTCAAGGTAACATTATGGGAAGAACATGAAACAGCGCTAATTTGCTTTCACTGATTCTCGTAGGGTTTTGGCAGCTACTGCCGTTATTATGTTATAATCATAGAATAGCCTGTTTTCGTTGAAGGGTAATACAAACATCGAGACTACGACCGCAATTTGCAAGATATGAACCTAATTCTATGAACGCACGACCTGGTATCTAACCCAGAATCTTATGAGAACCCTCAAGACTGACGCGGCGTGGGTTGCTACAGTGGACCATCATCCGGAGATGAGATTTTGCTAAGTAGGTTGTAAGCAGTAGATTCGTTGTTCAATACAAAAGTAAATACATTAAAACGCACGCACTCACATGGTGAGTGTCTCAGCGTGCATTGGCACTCTGTTTACTGTGTAAGTACTTATAAGTGTGCTGGGTGGAGCTGAGCGGAACTCGCTGTGAGGTCGGCGAGCGGTGTTTACGGGCCGTTTATCAAACTTTGCAAGGTCTCCGCCATTTACACTGCTACTCGTTATCATTCACAAGTCATAGCCCTGGACCACACATCTTTCAAACAAGTGCACTTGATTTAAGTACCTCTTGAGCTCATTCTTCATAGCAATAGAGCGTTGTAAAGTAGACCACATCATCAAAACATTAAAAGCTCTCATAAGCCGGTTACATTATTGTGTTGTGTCGTGATATTCATTGGTTAAAAGAGTCGTTGTGAATTTGTGATATAACGTAGGCTTGAATAATTTCCTTTGATTAGTGTATTTCCACGTCTATATGAGAGCAGTGGTGGCCGAGTGGTAACGGCTCCGACTTACGAGTTGTAGGTCGCGGGTTCAAACCCAGCCAGGCGCATTACTTTGTGTAATTTATTTCATCACCACTGCTCTCAAAACGGTGAAGGAAAACATCGTGAGGAAACCGGCATGTCCTAGAACCAAAAATTCGAAGACATGTGACATCCACCAACCCGCACTGGGCCCGCGTGGCGGATTACGGCCCATTCCCTCTCCTAGAGAGGGGGCCTGAGTCCCAGCAGTGGGGGAACATTATAAGGCCGACTATGTACGTCTATATGTATTCTCCATTCATTTATTTTTTTTTCAGTCTATGCGAGCTTTTGAAATAATGAACAGCGACAGCATCGGGACTCGGGTCACTCCAACATCTGGGTCATAGTTTGGATAAAGACACTGCTATCACGTTGGATATAAGATGGATACTCAATCGGTATGGACTAACAAGACCACATCAGGATCGCCTCGCATAAGCAAATGTCTTATTCAGTTAATTGATCAGAATACCCAATCCAGAGACCCTCCCATGAGCTCCTAACGCGTTCCATTTTTCGACCTAACCTGAATTGTTAAAGGGATGGAGCTATATAGGGTGTATAGCTCCATCCCTTGATTACGCTTGACCTTTTGCATCATTTGCATAATGCGTGAAACCACAGCTTTATGCTGAGCGTTCAGCCGTTTTGCGCGGATGTGACGCATATCTTCCCTATCAATTGATATTGTTTGTTCGCTAGTTTTAAGATTGCGTCATTACGCGCGAATAAACAGTTTTTCTTTCTTTCTTTCTTTTAACAAGTCAAAGGTAAGGCCCCAGTTTCTGTTTCATTCAACAGATCACCTTTATATAATGTAAATCCCAATACAGACAAGTACAGCCAGACCGGAATCTTCACTTACTACCGCAACATAACTTTGTAGGACGTCGCGAATCAATCTCAAATTGATGATATTCTTGCACGTTCGCATAACGAATATTTATTTAAGAAACGTGTGAAACTGAATACAATTATTTCGCGTCTACTTGTTTATGTTTTAAATAGGGATGTCGGAAGTGTCGATATAGGTAGATTGTATCGATATATGTTTTAAAATACACTTACTCGAAAACCCGCTCTTATCCCACCGCTTTTAGGCACGCAATAGACTGTTTTCCGCTCTAGTGCAGAAAAGTGCGCGTGCTCTCCCCCGCTATAATGTTATTACATGTATCGTATCAGGCTGGGCGCGCGTCGACCCCCGCTAGTCGCTGGTCAACCCCCGTTTATTCATTTTGTAAGTGTATTGAAAAAAGTCGTTGGATACACGTGCAAATTTATCACTGCAGCCCTCGGCTCCATAACACACTCGCTTACGGCTCGTGCGCATTCCACCTCGGTCGCAATGACAAACTTTCTGCACTAGTATCAAAATGTACTATTTAATGTTGCCATCGCAATAAATGTTTTTCTAACAAAATCGAGGCGTCGACCAAATTTTAAAGAAGTTCTCAACACGATACCGTTGTTATGAATGGATTTTATTTTTTTGTAGTGACAGATTGATGATCTTGCGACTCAAGTCTTTTCTTATAAACTCAACTCAAGTCTTTATAAGATACTCGTTATTTTTATTTTAGATTAATAAATCGGTCCATCGAAATGTTAAATAGCGCCAAAAATATCGATGTAATTATTTAAAAAAAGCTTTTTTATGGTATTCAAATCGATGTCATCGAACTGAGTGTACGATGAGCGCTTAAACAAGCGGGAAACTGGAAACGGTCTCGTTAAACTGGTTTATCTAGTGTAAAATAATATGTGTCAATGACAGATTTATAATTATTTCATAAGAGAGATGGCTTAATACACGTAACTAGGCCTGCGGTAGTGATACAACGCGACTGGGCCAGTTCTTTCTTCACCCATGTTTCTTGGTTCGTTGAATTCGCTTCTGGTATTCATGATACGGGCTTTGTGGGTTCCACTGGGAATTATGCAAAACTAACAGCAATATGAACTGCGCAAATATGTTGCCATATTTAGGTACGTGCTTAAATAAATTTGTATTATAAATAAATGATCTTAGACAAATCACTTCATGCTTCACTGCTGTTGTTATACGGAACTGATATCCAATCAGTTGACTCGCTAGGAACTCGATACACGCCTTGATTTAAATACAGGTAGGTACTGAATATAAATGATCAAATCACCATTATTATTTTATACTAGCTTTTGCCAGCGGTTTCGCTCCCGTCAACTGACTATTCTGCTCTACCCTACTCTACCCTACTCTACCCTACTCTACCATACTCTACCCTACTCTACCCTACTCTACCCTACTCTATCCTACTCTACCCTACTCTACCCTACCCTACCCTACTACCAATTTTTTCTTTTTTTTTTCTTTCATAAGATTCTTCTCCTGACAATAAAAAACACAACAAATAAAAATTAGTAAAATCGGTCCAGCCATTCACGCGTGATGGCGTGACCAAGGGAAATAGGGATTAATTTTTATTTAAATAGATCAGCAATAAGAAAATAGGTCATATTGTTTATGTTAGGCATTCACTAACAAGTATATACCTACATATATGTCTTTTATATTTAATGCACATTGCATGAAACACAAACATTTAATTGCAATTGTATTTCTTTGATTGATTATGTTATGAAATCATAATGCCTATCCCAGTCGCTCGTGAAAAGCATTAAACTTGATCTAGTAATAAAATATTAGCACGATATAAATATGTCTTCTGTTCGCAATGTGCGCTTGAGTACATATAAAATTATATTTACAATGTTATTATAGTTAAGTAGTGTAAATGTGTTTAGGTTAACTTGGCGAGTAAAGCTCTTTCTGTACACTGATTGGCCTTTAACGTTGGAATATGAAAAATTGGATTTTAATTTACTTTTAATCGCTTTATAGGTCGTAAAAGCTTTTAACCGTTAACTTGCCTCATTGTCAGTGTCATCTGATAAAAGCTATCGTAATGCAGGTAATCGTAAGTGCATAAGAAGTCTGAAAACTGGCTTAAAAGTTGCGATATCTAAGGAAATAAAAGAAACCTGCATCACTTAAATGTTATGGCGAAACTATAAATGTGTATCATGTGTGATATTTTCCAAAGAGTAGCAACGTTAGAACAGACTAAAGAATCGTTCGTGAGAATCGTTTATCTTAATATGATAAGAGCTACAGACAGACAGCTGTCCATAGCTCTTGTCATATAAACGATTCTTGTTTTTCTTCTTCTTCTTTTAAATTCTTTAAAACTAGACACCGGTTAAATGCACAAAAGATGGCAAGCTAAAAGAAAATAGTACAAGATTGAGATAGAAAACGTGATATTTTGGTAGTGCATGTTAATCCACATATTATACGAGTAAATTTCGTACTTTTCGACAATGTTGTCACTGAGAAAATGTCACTTTGTGTAGTAAAGCTTCGGTCTCTTACTTTATTTGTCCAGATTTTATACAAATATCTTGTTATAAAATGAAGGTAACATAAAGTGAAGCATATGAGGTACGAAACCTATAATATTCAGCCAATCTAAAGTTAAGATTGCCTAAGATCTTGATGCTGACCTTTATTTAGATCAGACGCTCACTGTCAAACTTGCAACGCTCGTTAAATTCTGATCTATGGATGCATCATTCGATTAGCCTGCAACTACTCGATAGGTTATGTATTAAAGCTGCATTCTGAATACTTAAGTTAATTAATGTTTTACGCCTTGAAGGACTGGCAGATGCTTTTTAACCTTAACTAGAGATGCGCTTTAACAAGTTTATTTTTATAGATATCGGTGTCGAACCTCTTTTAATGAGAGAATAAGATATGCTGCCCTTTACTGTCTGACAGCTCTTAGACCCTCTTTGAGTTTAAAATGTCTCGTAGTTATCTTCTTTGATAACGGCTACATGTTTAATGTTAGTGAAACCACGAGTAGAATGTGAAATAATAGGTTAGAAAATCTCTACAAGATTGTTCAATATATAAAAATCTCGTGTCAAAGTGTTTGTTTGAACTCCTGCGAAACGGCTCGACTAATTTTTATGTTTTTTTTTTTGTGTATATATGGTAGGTCGTAGACTATTTTTGCACTCCTACTCCCACCCCCCCCCCCATTTTCTTCTTTGATAATTTATATGGTAGAATAATATTTGCCGGGTCAGCTAGTGTATGTAAATGTGTATAAATGTCTAGGAATGTTGATCTTAAAACACCACCTGTTTTCAGAGAAAGGAGCAGCATTTGCACTTTTGCAATACAATTGATAATAGCCGTAACATGTTAAATTGATACGATTGTGAAGGCAGAATAGATAAAGAGGACTCGAGAGAAGAGAGAAGGATTTATTTATTAAAACAATTGCTTACTTGCAGTTTATAGTTTTTACCAAAGTTAGATAAACAACGTCGCTTTCAATACTAATAGACATCGATACTTTTTAGAAAATGGAAACGAAATGCCTCTATGACAATGTCTCTATAACATGAGCTATGATGAACAGACGTTCATCATAATGTTCATGATGATGGTTCAGTTAAAAAAATCCACGTACTAAATATACTTACACCTACACATTTTATCTATTCATTAAACCCCGAGCGAACGTCATTGTCTTTCTATTGTGTCTCTAATTACGCTACTCAATAGGTTAATAGTACTACTGACTACTGATAACTTGAAAGATATTTCAAAGTTACCAACTAATTATTTTTAAAAGAGTAATAATATGATTTCCTGCCCGTTCGTTCCCACAAGAAACGATCAGGGCTGCTGGCTTGTTTAAGAATTACCGTACCGTTAGAAAGCAAAGGGTGATTAAAGGAACAAAGGTGGGGTTTAGTCAGTACAAGTCTGACACTCCCTTTCACTCCATCTAGAGCGGGAGGAGATGTAGATGATAGATAGAAAGAAAAAATAAAAAGAAACAATCAACTGGATTTTGTGACCATATAGATTTCTTGCCCATATAGATTATGTAATATAAAATATTTTGAACTTGACTCCAGTCTAGAGAAACTGAAAAAACTCTGCCCAAAAACTTACCAATTGCTGCAGATCTGTGAGAGATATTATCTATAGTAACAGAAGTTGTGTTATGAATCGATCTCGAACATAATTAAGCAGTTACAATGATGTCAGTGGAATTTAATGAAATCTCTCTAGAACAATAGTGTATGAGCTGCGTAGGCGCGATACTCAAGGCCCACTTTCTTAAATTCTTTTAAATTTTTGTCTGCAGCATACCTACTTAGCTTGAAATCAAACATTTCGACCACTTTTTACAAATATTATTTCCTTTCTTAATTACATATTGTTCTACAGAGATTGTTTATATATGTCTGAAAGAATATTATTATTATTGATTGACTAGCGTTTAACCACTATCTCACTGGGTATCGTGCACGCTTGCCTAGAAGTAACCTATTTCATTTTAAAGTATAAATAGCAGTAAAGAAAAAAAAAACACTTGTTTGCGAATGGGTGAGATGTCCACCTTGTAGGTGACGATGGTGGGTCGCCGTAAAGTCTGCTGCAAAAGTGCATAGGAAGTACAGAAATAAAATCGTGTGAAGCGAGAAATGACGCCATCTAGCGTAAAACCTGATTGAAATGTTGCTATCGACAACATTACATTATACTGTTAATAGATGGCGCCGCTGTGCTTCAAATGATTAATGCTTAATTAATGCTTATTTTTGTACTTTCTTTTTGTTTCTTCAAACATTGAAATAATTTATAATTTCTTTTAAAGAGATGAAGATATTAAAATTGAATATCAATTTATAAATATTTGATTATCTATGTGTTAGTTTTCAAACTTGAGGGGTAGGTTGAATATGGATTTACAGTGAGGCCGCAAAAGTTAAAGATTACATTGCTACGAACCGAGCGAGCACGCACGACACTTCCGTGCGTATGTGTGCGCGTGTATGAGTATCCACATTCCACAGATAACACATACTAAGGAACTGTCGTCGCACTGAGCTTAAAATATCATTATTATTTTTCTGTGCCATTGAATATGCATCACACAGTCACAGAGGCGACTTGTTCTTACCATTGCATTGATAAAATTCACGCAAACGTGTCATGTGCTGTTAGCCGTATGAACTAAGTGTTGGATTCGCAAACAACGTAGCCCGAGTTCAAATCATGGTCGGTCCGTTGTGGTTATTTATTACTTATTCCCAATCTATATTAATATAGTTGTTTTTTATATTTCTATGAAAAATACTATTGCATTTTTTGCACTAAATAGTTGCAAATTACGAATAATAATATGATCTATTAACCACAAGAAGAACACATTCGTAATTTTCAATTATTTAGTTGTTACATCTTTTCAATGTTGTAAGGTGGAAATAAAAAGACGTGTTTAATAAAAAAAAATATTCTTTATATTTACAAATTAAACATATATGAGAATTGTGACGCCGAATTGTTACCTAGACAACAAAATTATCTTGTAACCGTTATCTATGTTACGTGTAAGATTGTTTGTTGGAAGTATATCCACTTAGACCATTCATAATATGAATAACGTAACAATGAAAGGATATTAAAATTTTAATAAAATAAAATATAATTGTTTATATCCAGTTATTTATTGAAAAGTGATATATGATTTAGACTTTGTAAACATTTTATTTGTATGTAACGTCACAATGAATGTATTGAGGTCATAGCTTAATTGTTCATTTTCTTGACGAAAAGAAGATTGAAACTAAACCTCAATTTCTGTTAAAAGAACTTTAGTTCTCACAAGATAATCGTCAATTAGATGAGAAAAATAAATTGAACTATTATGTTAGAACAGTGTGGGTAGAAGAATAAAAAACGAAATAGAATCATGATTATTGTCAACAAAATTGATAGCGAGTTCACTGCATTCTTAAGATAAGGCGATGGCACAAGTTAAAATGTATAGCTGTTTTAAACGAAAGTAAACACAATATAATACAGTGTTTGTTAACGAATAATCATTTAAATATGTTAAAATAAAATGGCCTACTAAATATTTAATTACACCGACTGATTTTACTAAAACTTAATATTTTGTATAACCCCCATTATTTTCGATACAGTCAAGTAGACGTTTGCGCATGGACCCAACCATATTACCGCATATTTCGCTCCCTCTAAAACTTTCCCATACCTCCATGCAATGGGTTTTTAATTGTTCCGTAGACCTCTCATTCCGCGAGTCCCACCTTTGCACCATCAAACCCCATAGATTTTCTATGGGGTTGAGGTCGGGTGATCGCGCTGGCCATGGAATAACAATTACTTCCGGGTGATTGTGAAACCACTCACGCACAGTACTCGCTCGGTGAATAGGACAATTGTCCTGGACAAACGGAAATTGTGCTAACTCATCAGCTGGGTAAATGTTGCGCACAGTAGGTAGCATAATTGAGTCTAACACTTCCACATAAGTTGAACTGTTTGCGCGTGGAGGAATGAAAGCCAGTTCTCCTGGTCCTGCTGCACTCATCCATCCCCACATATTAATTGTGATTCGACCTGATTCGGTGTTAGGTATAATGTTTTTATCACACCAGCGAGTGTTATTCTTGCGCCATAAGTGAAGCCTGCCCTTTTGACTGGATTTAAATGTTTTTTCATCTGAAAATACCGCAGTATTCCAATCAAAATCTAAATAATCACGTGCGAAACGTAATCGTTCCTGTTTATGCCTCTCTGTCAAGTACGGCTTTTTAGCAGGTTTTCTGTGATGCACGCCTTCAGCGTGAAGTGCACGGCGAACAGTATCAATCGAGGTGTCATATAATTCCGCAAAATGTCTCGTTGGTGCGAAACCATTTGTTTCGTATACGTCCACCATATGTCGTCGCTGCGCCTCGCTAATAAGCTTCGGTCTCCCACTTCTCTTTCGACTAGCAAGGCTACCTTCTTCCTCATATCTTTTTATCCAAAGACTTACAGTATTTTTCTAAAACAAAAAAAAATATATTAGGCAGCTATACCTACTTGACTTCATTTTCATTATATAAAATGTTAACAATCATAATTATTGAATATAATTTTAAAATAAAACTGCATTTATAAATCCAATAACCAATCCAATAAACCCAACGATTTATGTATTTTTCTTTTAAGCCTCATAAAGATACGATGGATGGATTCATAAATGGCATACTTACATTTTAATTAGAAGATTAATTTATAATAAAGTTACAATTCATTAATAGCTATTATACTCACATTCAGTCCGGTTTCTTCAGATATTTGTGTTTTATTAAGACCGCTTTTATGCAGCCCAATGATAGTCGCCCTCACTTCAATACTAATATTAGCCTGCATTTTGCGAATATTACAATACTGTTAACCACACGTCACTAACCAACAACTACAACCAAACGACAGTTCATTTCGGTCAAGTTAAAACTTATGTCTACCTCGCAGAAATCTAATTCTTTATTTAGTTTTTTTGTGATCCCTTTCTAACTCTAAGAAATGTGTGAACAAGTTAAAGAATAATTTAATATAATAATATGTAATGCTAATCCATAACTTCCAATCGGGTAAGAACTTACAAAAAGTCAACAATTGCGTGGGATTTGAACTTGCGGCACACTGATTTGCGCTTCAATCTGTGTGCTCTATACCACTAGGCCATCTTGACTTATGCTAAGTTGATGAAATTATGAACTACAATCAGTTGTTGACGACAATGATGACGCATGTGTCTATCTATTTGTTAAACTAAAAGTCAAGTTTATACTTTGTGAGATTGCCTTTGCTCGCCACTTAGCTGTGAAGAAACCAACGCCATCTAGTTTAATTTTCGAAAACTTGAACTCTAACGTGCAAGGGAAAATAGGCGTTAAGGTATCTAAGCACTTTTACACCCAGATTGTACATCTTGTTGGCCAATGAGGGAACAGGCTTGACGAAAGTCAACTGTGCATTTGTTAATAAAAAATTGGATAATGAATCAACTCCCGGATATGAAATCATTACGTGTAAAGCAACCAGAGCAAAAACGGCGGGTTGGCATAGCCGCGGGGCGGAGTTAGTCGTTTTAATATGAGACTTGTCGATACGCAATGCTCCATCGGCGTATGCGCACATTTCGCAACTACCCGACTCCGCGCACTCAAATGGATAACTCGATCACTATCTAGTCGTTACCGCGATTGTAAACTACTGTTTGATACGATTGTATGTGACCGGTTGACCACTGCACAGTTAAATGACCAAATCGATGTGTTATATACTGCTTTCAGACTGTAATACTCACTAGGTGTGCTTGTTACAAAAGCGAGTTTGCATGGCTCAAACTAATATTATCTGTGCCTCCCTCACCAATCTAACTACATAATAGCAGTGAGAATTAGAGATATTATAATGCGCGTGTTGCCTTGCTTTGGGCGCGTACACATTTTGATGTTAATGTTAAAAGATTTATAGACTTATTTGATAAAACATGGCATACTATTTCTTACTGCCGTCTACACTTTACCCTTAATAAGTACAAATTATAAATTAACAACATAATTTTTAAAATATACCTAATAAATATGTACCTCGACGCCATCTGGAGAAAATCCATGAATTTTCATGATCCAATCATAAGTTGTCTAATATAATGTAGGTCAAGTAATTATAAATTAATGAATTCCTAATTCAGCTAACTTATACATAAGTTACGATTAAACGAGCGTGATTTTGATATAAAAATAAAATAAAATAAATAAAAACTATGTTTGGGACATTAATTATTTCTTAATGTGTTAAGTTTATTTTGTTATGATTATGACCCAGTAATGGAGAGAAAACAAATTAATAACTTGCTGTCGATTATATAATGCGATTGGAACAAAAAGTTCAACGTCCTATTTTGTATGAAAACCACTTTTTAAAACCAGTTCCTTCACTTGTATCTTTAGACAAGAAGCAGAATATAAAATTGGACAGCGTAAGTTTGTATTTACTCACACATGGCACCTACACATGAATGAGATTACATTAATAATTACTATTAATAGCTTATGCAACGTGGGGAAGGAGACATAATCTATATATATATAATATAAATTAGTAGCTGTTCGTTAGTCTCGCTGAAACTCAAAAACGGCTGGACCGATTTGGCTAATTTTGGTCTTGAAATATTCGAGATAGTCCAGGGAAGGTTTAAACGGTGAGAAAAAATGGAAAAAATCACAAAAAAAAAAACGAATAAAACGCCATCTTTAATGCCAGTAGACGGCGTTATCCTTATTATTAGGCGGTACGAAGTTAGCCGGGTCAGTTAGTATATAATAAATCTGTAAAAGTTTTTAGTTTAGTTACGAAATCGATGTAGGTAACTTTTATACATTAAAATTGTATATAACTTGATATATTACTTAGGCTTTTTTTCATCGCAATCAGTTGACTATATCGAAAGATATATACTACATTCATTGACTGTTAGGCGGTACGAAGTTCGCTGGGTCAGTTAGTATTTAAATAATTTTATGTAACCGCTATAAATACGTGCGGTCGTGTCCCTCGCGCTTCGGGTGGAGGAGGGCGATGGTTTCGCAAATAATCGTTTAGTGTGATGGATCAATGATGGACGAACTTGATTATGTCTGGTGACGCAGGGAATTGCGTCGGTGTTGGTATCGGCAGGTGGCCCTTGAGTCACCAATCTCATGGTTTTCCAACCGTTTGCTATTATGTACCAAGAGCAAAAGCTTCGAGAAGTGTCTATGCGATTTCGGCAGTACACCATTACCGTTATAATTTCTTCTCTTCAATGGCCAGACGCACGTTAAGCTGCTGTCATTTGTAGACCTTTAAGAGTCGTTATGGGTAGTCAGAAGTCAGAAAATCTGACACTAGTTTTGCCAAGGGGCATTGTGGTACCTATTTACTGGGTCTTGGCCGTCAGATAGACAGTCACCCCATGTTAAATAATCATATTCAGCTGCATCAAGTTAGACTGGAAGCCAACCCTAAGAATGGTGTTAGATATTATTTTTAGATTTTAATATAATGTTGTATAGTATTAAATTAATGGTTTTAATATGTAATTTTATACTTATTTTTCGTTTTTTAAATTGTTACTATTCTGCTCGATGGCTAGCACATATCAATATTTATTATTTGATGGGATTGGTGCTGATAGCCGAAGTACAGGCTTTGGTCTAGTTCGGTTACAGATGTCTAATTATTTTGTATTCGGTTTCGCCCGCGTGATAGTAGGTTTCTCCATACAAACTTTGGACCCCCGTTTCATCCCTTTAAGGGGCGAATTTTGGAAAATCCTCTCTTAGTGCTCGCTTACGTCATAAAAGGAAGCCTTATGCCAAATTTCACGTTCCTAGTCCCAGTAGTTTTGGCTGTGCGTTGATATGTCAGTCAGTCAGTTTCCCCTTTTATATAATTAGATAATTATAGCCTACAAATTTGTAGCAACACTGTAAAAAAAATATAGGGGCTTGCCAGATTGAACGGCCAAACGAACTGTGACCGTATAAGTCGAACACTTACATTCTTCCATGTTCGTATACTGTACCAAAATCCTGACCTGCGCAAGCACTCCCTACAAACACCATCGACACTCTCACGCGACTTCAACACTTTACTTGCTTACCGATCTCGAATACATTAACTTCTTTAGTTTTATTTAGTGACCCGAATTAATATTGCACGCCGCGGCATGCAATGCCTTGCAAGATGTGATTTCGAATTCTTACTTTACAGAAATGGCTACCGTTTAATTAGATATGAGGGTATGAGTTCATGCTTTATTTATGTAACTTTAAAATACAAATATTATTACTTTAACCGGCCTTCCTACCGTGGTGTAGTGTGTGAGTAGACTTCTTACTCACTATATCGTACCTTACCATACCATGATCACACCTTGACCGTACTTCTAGTACGGTCAAGGTGTGATCATGGTATTATTGTGATGGAAAAGTATGGGACTATGCCCACTACACCGTTCCGTTATTGACTAACATCGTTGCGTGCCTTGCACGGTTTGGCATGCATACTACACGGTGGGGACTGGTGGATGTCACATGTCTTCGAATGTTTGGTTCTAGGACATGCCAGTTTCATCTCGATGTTTTCCTTCACCGCTTTGAGAGCAGCCCCCCTAGCCAAGTTACAACTGTTTCGTTTCTATTCTCTTTTCGTCGATCGCCTCGAGTCGGCCACGCCTCTGATTCCTTTGTTATGACGTCATCTCAACGCTCAGTCACGTGGTCAGAACAAAGGAATGGGAGGCGTGGCCGACTCGAGGCGATCAACGAAAAGAGAATCGAAACGAAACGGTTGTAACTTAGCTAGGGGTGTGGCAGTGGTGATGAAATAATACGAAAAATAGCGCCTGGCCGGGTTTGAGCCCAAAGAAGTCAGGGCCGTTACCACCGGGCCAGCACTACTCAATTACAGATCATTGTATGTAACAATTGTTAAACTAAAATTACTATTTTTAATAATAAGCGCAATGGTCAGACCAAACTGTACTGGAGAGAGTAGATACAGCTGATTGATTGACACTTCAGTCTGATCCTATTAAGATCTTCTCATCGATAAATTCGTAACAGACTACAAGGTGGACGAAATTAGAAGTTTAACATACCGATATGGAATCTCGGTAGATGTTTATAGGAAAGATAAAACCCTTTCCCTGTGGTGAAAGTTTGAAGTGGACATTTCGCGAATCGCCCGGTTTCACAATGTGCTCTCCAAGCGTTTCGTAATAATAAGTACCGGTAAAGGTATTTTATCAAGTGCCGCGTAACAAACGAGGTTCGTGGAGTCGGACTGTTCGGCTGTCGGTACCTCACAGTCGGCTTCCTCAGATGTCACTTTTAACAACGGTACCTACATACAGCCCTGCGTTCAAAAATGAGGTTAGAGTTAACTCTAACGACGTCATCAGGGTAGATACTCTACGCTTGCATTTTTGAACGCGAACGTAGAGTTCAACTGTCAATGCCAAGCAAGTGTCATTTATGGCCGCTTACAACAACCTATCCTGCTCGGAGTTAGAGTTACTTAGGTTAACTCTAGGGTAGCTACTCGAGTTATAAAAGAACGACCCTGGGTTGCAACTCGAAGTATTTTTGAACGGTTAGAGTAACGACCCCACGCTACTTTGTTTTTTTTTTAACGCAGGGCAGGGTGCAAAAGTAATGTCATAATTTGAATTGGCTTCAGTTAGAAAAAAATGGATTATGTTTCCATGAAAAGTTTACTTGAAAGTGTGAAATTGATGATAATAATTGAAAAAAAATATATCGTGCAAATGTTCACCTCCCGAGTTGATGCACAATGCTCGTTTTACAGCAGTGGTGGCCGAGTGGTAACGGCCCCAACTTACGAGTTGTAGGTCGCGGGTTCAAACCCAGCCAGGCGCATTACTTTGTGTAATTTATTTCATCACCACTGCTCTCAAAACGGTGAAGGAAAACATCGTGAGGAAACCGGCATGTCCTAGAACCAAAAATTCGAAGACATGTGACATCCACCAACCCGCACCGGGCCCGCGTGGTGGATTACGGCCCATTCCCTCTCCTAGAGAGGAGGCCTGAGTCCCAACAGTGGGAACATTATAAGGCCGACTATGCTATGCTATGCTATGCTCGTTTTACGGCAATTTAAATTGTTGCTCGCAAAACATCTGGCTCCCACGTTAATTTCGTCTTCAAAGTTAATTTTCAAGACTTAGATGGCTCGTGGTTTGTTGTTTTAAACGGGAGGTTCCAAAAAGCCCCAAAGAAAGAAATCTAGCGCCGATAGAACTCGCTAGTTCTATTTGCGCTAGTTCTATTTACTCGTTAGTTTAAATTGCTCGTAAAACGAGCATTGTGCATCAACTCAGGAGGAGAATTCAATTTTCAAGTAAACTTTTCATGGAAACATAATCCATTTTTTTTCGCGTAGTTCGCTAACTGGACAGCCTGGTCTAAACAATAATTGCACTTTCTTGAGGTGTGTATCGCTCCATGGCTTATGGACAAGTAATTCTCTGTATTTCTACAATATAGATGAAATTAGGTGTCATCTGCAAAAATTTAGGCACATTTACATTATAACATTACTTTTGCGCCATCTTCTTCCTCCGCTCTAGTCTATTCCCAAATTATTGAAATTAGTTTCCAGTTTAAGTGGATACAGCAACAATATTTTATTTGGAGCTGCTGTCTATCTTACCTCCTTAGTCTATTTACTCCTTAGCAGTCTTCCGGGGTTCTGAATGCCCATCAAGATCTTTAAACGACTGTCATTTTCGAGGCACGTCGGTCGCAACATGTAATGGAAGTCGCCCTCCTCGGACCTCGTCGAGCGTTGTTTAGCTTTGTTGATCGACTTCTGAAGAATCTCTCTATATTTAGTTATTTACTTGATCAAACAGCAAAGTTGTAACAGGACTAGGGTGCGCCGGGCTTACATTTAAGTACCTAATTATCGTCACTCGCACAAGCCTGTTAATGCAGTTTGTCCACCTTGACCGAGTACCTGAGCGACCCTGCACCATACACTCATTAAATAAGTATCTCCTATTGTTCGCTCTTGTTTCTCCCACAAGGGCGGAAGGTACTCGTAAATCTTGCTTCTCTAATTAGAAGGCACGAGTACTGACTAGACAACCGTTCCCTGCATTGTTGTTATTTTCTAACGAGTTGCATTGTTTAACGTTTTTAAATACACTTACGAACCAAGGTTTAAATAGTGTTTAAAATACTGAAAGGCCGACTAGCATAGCTTAGTCGAGAGAATGATTACATGTTTAGGTTTTTTTAAGTAGGAAATCATCAAACCATTTCTTCCGCTCCAGGGCCGCGGTAACACTCTCGAGCAACCCTGCAGACCATTTAGGATAAATTCATGTTCCCGAAAAATAATAAGTGGTCATCCTCATAGCTTGCCATGTAACATATACTTAGATACGTGAGCTGTTATCAAATGTTTATTTGACGAGGACTCGGAGGTCGTCTTGGTTCTCTTTTTCTTTGAGTTCTAATAAGTTCTTCCACTCCGACTGGAGCAAGAGGTGGGATTTAGTCAATAAAAGTCGGTCACACGACCTGTGCTGACTAAAACGCACCTATGTATCTTCAGTTGTCCTTAGAGTCGCGATAACTGTTTCGAACAATTCCATAGACCATCAAGTTTTTCCTCAAAATCTGCTCAATAATATTGTGGTTCTCCATTACACTTTTTTATCAATCCGTTGATGTAAACTGCATTTAGAAAAGCGTAGCAGCAGACTGAACTCTCATCGGACATAAACTGCGTGCGCCTATTAACTAATATCTTCGAACTAATAGTCATGTTGTCCCAAGCTCGGCTGTAATCATCATTATCTCTAAAGTACGTAGCGTTCAATGAAGATGTCAGACAAGCTTCACCATCTCGACACAAGCATTACTAGTTTGAGAATAATCTGAATGCAAATAGAAATGAAGGCACACGACTGCGAAATACACATTAAAAAGCTGTGTCACCCTGAAACCACTATTTACAAGGAGTTCGACAGCGATTAGAATCAATGTGTATATGTGTACATGCCGCGGCTGCACAACTTGCGAGAATGAACATATTGGTCGACGCACTCGCTTAAAGAATGATTGACATAAAAGAACGGCTTATGTACACAAGCTACATTATACATTATTTATTCTGTCGTCCCGATTTAATGGTCCGTATATTATGGCAGGCCGGTCCAAAAATAGAAAGATTAGAATGAACGCCTGACCACCTTGTTACATTTTCAACTACCGCCGCAGGCGCAGGCGGTGCTTCTAACAAGTTCTAATGCGTATTTATTACCTCAAAAATTCGCATTTTCTTAATAATCAAGCAGCATGTGAAATAAATTAGACAGCGCATAAAGGTTTCTTAATTTTGATAAAAATCTTTGCTAATGGTAATATAACTACCGAAAATGGAGCTCTTGATTATGAAGAAATAAAAATATTGCGAAGTAAGTTGTAAACGTAAAGTTAATTAGAAACCAATAATATTTTATGAGAACAGATATATGTGAAAAGTAACGTGTCTGTGATTACAGTGTATATGTAACATATAGCAATAATATCAAGCGGATGGTGGTCGGTCCAGATGCGGAGTGCCGCGGGTGATGCAGGTGTTATAGTTTCATCAATTAGGCTTTCAATAACTCATAAATATAACTATAAGAATTAATTGATCATGTCAACAGCACAAATCGTCCTGTGTTACTAAATTCTTAAAAGAAATGTAGGTCGGTAACACAAAAAGATTTTTCTAGAATAGAAGTTTCTCGCACACACTAGTTGTCAGCAACCTTCATGCTGTCAACGCAATTCCAACTAATTTACTTGTTAATAATTAAGTTTGTGTTGATAGTAAATTTTAGTGGGTAATAAATACTGAAACGTCGAAGATGAATCCACATAACAACCTCAACTTATAGAATACTAACGTTCGCCAGCGGCTTCGCCCGCGTAAAAGTTGGTTTCTCCATACAAACATCCAACCCCCGTTTTACCCCCTTAGGGGTGGAGTTTCGTAAAATCCGTTCTTAACGGATGTCTACACCCTATAAGGAACCTACCTGCCAAATTTTAAGTTTGTAGGTGTTTTTTTTTCTGAGATTTCGTGATTAATCAGTGAATGGTATTCGCTTTTATATATATATAGATTTATGTCATCAAAATTATTTAGTTTAGTGTAAACGTGACTGTATGTGTGTGTGTGAAACTGGGCCTAAGTTGTACACTTAGGCCCAGTTTCCAGATTGCCGAAAAAGTACCGAGTGACGAATTGATTTATTTTCATCCTGAAACTGTGGGTTATATCTACTTACTAAATAATTTAGCAGGCGGTCACCGATTCCGTTAACATTTTGGTTTGACAGTTGTCAAACCTTTCGTATATCCGCATTTTTTTACAAACGATATGCATAACATGTTTTTATAACGTATTTTCGCGAATATGTCACTCTAACTAAACTAAATCAAAATGTCTTTGAGTTTGACTTGAATGTTTTAATATTAGGTACAGAAAAAACAAAACCTAATAAAAAAAAATAATAACCAATTTTAAATCGGGAATAACGTGCCTTAAAAAAATGTTTATTTGAACTTATAATTGCAAGTCAATATGAAGTTCACAGTTCAAAGTGTGTAGTTTCATAAAACGACCATTTCATATTTTTATTATTTTTGTGAATGATCCTACTTGCTATGATCCTTCTCTACTCGCTTAGATATCTTCGTGTTAGCTAAGTACTTGTTATAACATGCAGAAGGTGGTATATTATAGTATACCCACTTAATACATCATATAGATTAACTATAATATCATAACATAATAAAGAAACTCAATTTTCTATTTCCTTGTATTATGGAGCGGCAGGAAACGGAACCAGACAAGCAATAGAGAGTTGGTCTCGATGGACTTCAAACAATTATACCTTAGGATATAACTAATTACCTAGACTGCCGTTACCTGCATAATAATTTATTATATTCCATACCTTTCTAGTGTTAAATATGTATTTAACATTAAAGTTTGATTTCATTTGTTTGTAAAACCGTGCTTTCATTGCCCGTTTCTAAATTAGGCGATATCGATTTTTTTAACACTAGAAGCGCGGAATATCAAAGTCAATTTTGGCCTATTTATTTTTGCTGCTAGTAATACTGAGAGATGGTATACAAATAAAACTGGTAACTGATAGTACAATATTTTTATTATGTAATACACATACTCGTATTTTGGTGTTCTTTGCGATTCTACGCATAGTAAAACTAGATCAGGAAGAAAATAGGAATAGGTCAATTTTGGGACGCGCGCACTTCTAGTGTAAACGTGGTAAATGTATTCTCCCGCTCTTGGTGGGGCGCGAGGGCGTGTCAGACTTTTACTGACTAAAATAACAACTGCGTCCTTCAGTTGCTAAGACCACGGGTTTCCTTATAATAAAATGCCGCACAGGACCGTTCGTTGTGGCGACATTTGGGGGAGGCCTATGTCCAGCAGTAGACGTCTATCGCCTGAAATGATGATGATGATGAAAATGGCCTAGCGGGCATCGGTGAGCGGGACCAGATGACCAAAGACACCGCTATCGTCTAATGTAAATGGCCGTTACTGTGGAAAATGCAGGAAGCATTTGTTTTTTTAATCCTTTTGTTACTTGACTATTTCATTTCTTAATAAGCTTTAAGCACCTACTTATGCAGGCAATCACAACCAAGGTTGGCTATATTATAAAAAAGAGCAGTTAGGTAGATTATATTATGCAGTTTATGTTCTAGTTTAAGCCCACAGTACTTGACCGGTATACGTGTACCGCCAGTCTCTCAAGTGATGTTAAACGTAAACGCGATGAGCAATTAACCAGCTCTCGTACTGCAGTAACAAATTGTAACCTTTACAAGCCGACCAGCCATTTGCATCGCTATTTACATTACATCATTTAAATTAAACTCCGTTGCGGCCTACAATGTTATGCATCGCCGAAATATAGCTGTTACCCACGGCTTCGCCCGCGTTCATAAAATATGTCACACAGGAATAAAGCAGCTTTCTATCGGTGAAAAAATTTTAGCAATTGGACCAGTACTTTCAGAGATTACCTTTTACAAACTTTAGCTCTTTATAGTATTAGTGTAGATTCCATACAAACATAAAACCGCACATTTAATTTCTATAAGTCGATGCCAATTTACGTTATAACCTACATAATCGTTATATATTTTAGTATATAGGTAAGAATGTAGTGTAAATACCATTTTTGTTTTCAAACACGAATCTAACTAGAATATAATCGTTAACCTCGAAGTATATTGTTATGACACGTTTGGAACGCGTACGTATTATCTGCATACGTATTTAAGTATTAAAACACTTGATTTCCTCGATGGCGATTGGCCGACTCTTGATCTCTCATTAAAACCAGTCAAAAGTTAAATTGACTCATATGTGTGGGGCCACTGTAAAGTGTGAAGCTCAAGGCGAAAAGTTGTATAAGGGAAATGGCGTCAACATATTGCAAACATTGATTATCGTATCAATCTCGCCACAGACCGACCCTTGTACTCAAATTAGAAGTCCCTAGTGTCATTCCGAGGTATAGATTTATCTTGTTATGTCAAGTAAACCGATTACTTTTAGTATTGTACAACAAACCGGTCATGTTCTGTAAGGAAGGTAAAGTTAGTGGAAACACAGCAGGTTTATATAAAGGCATTCTCTGGCGCTTGGCATTTAGCTGCACCAGTTATTCGCCGGTGCCCTATATTACCTAATGTGCAAAGATACCGGCAACCGCTTCCGCGTCTGCGAACTACATCTTAGTGGCCACAAATCAGTGGTAGGCGAGTGGAAGCGCATTTGCGCAATCTACTGGTGTGAGTGCAGTTGGCAATCACCGCCACTGCCTGCACTGCGCTGCACCGTGAGCGGGCGCGCGCGCAAGGAAACAAGCTGCGACCATACACTACACTCCCCCCTAATACATCCACAGATAAAACGTCAAGCAGAGAGTTATTTATTATGATTGTATAACGACAGTAATACCCCCCACAGAGCCACGCCAACCTCGAACGTTATCTGCGCTAAGAGAACCGAGAATCAACAGATTCGAGTAAACTATACCTACCTCCATATGAGCTTGTAAAGGTTACTCAGCTGACTCAAAATTATTTATTCATATATCTACCAATGTTTACTATTTACATAAATTATGTCGACAAATCTGTCATATATCACAAGAATCTGAAGTAAATATATTATAACATTACGCGAATATGGCCTTTTACAAAACGTAACAAAGTGATTTGTTTTTACACAGCAATTCACACTGCAATGTAACATATTGTGAAGCAATTCGTACAAATGATTGAACAAAGCCGTCTAAGAGTTATCAGTATCAGGTAAGGGCTCCACATAATGAACTCCAACACAATGATGGTGTCACGTGCGAGTGCGAGTGGGTGAGTGCACATTACGTAAACTTGACAAACAAACACTTTCGATATAGCGGCGTGAGGAGGCTCACTTGCTGCGCTGAGGCCGCAGGTTGGCCTTTACGAACATACCGATTGCTTAGCAATGGAACTTCGAAACCAAGCGGATCAACAAACAAAAGCTAAAACATTATTTATCTCGCTATACATTAACTTGAATAGAAACAATATCAGAGCAGAGAGCTCCAATCACGCGAGCCAACATTCACGACTTGACATTGGTTTTAGTTAGTAATTTATTTTTAAAAAATGTTGCAACACACGGCACAGTGTCTATTGAGGCCTTTAAGCAGCTATCGTGACAATGACCACGAAGCGAAAGTTCATTTTCATCTCACAATGGCTTGAGAATTCATTACCGTCTCATCTAGAGAAATCTTTCTGAACTTTGCATAAACATAACTCCGCGGGCACCTCGCGGATTGTCGGCTCGACTTGATCTTGTTCACTAGCAGATCGGTATGGAAAGTATATTCTAAATGTGGACATTAAACCACAGTTCTTACTATAAATTACATATTGTAAACTGTAATTAAAAGAATAAATTTAAGGCTCTAAAATACCCGGTATCATTATATCGGGGACTTAGAAACTACGGAGCTGCGGTTCATAAAGCAAAGTGTGAAACCGTTAATCATAGGTAAGGTAATCATATGTTTGGTATTACAAATACTTATAGTGTTAATAAGGGTACATTTCCTTAATTAGCGGAATGTAGTGCACTACATAATAACAATAGGTAATGTGTGCAATGTGAAGTAACAGTGATAATGATTGAATCGAATTGTGTTGGCGTTTGGTAAAGTAGTTTGAGCGGCGGGCACTTAGATGCCAATAATGTTATTGATGTAATGAGCCAGCGATGACAATGCTTAGTGCTTATGTAAGGGGCGGTCGCCCTGCTGCACTACCGCCTACACAACGCACTTGGCCTTACGTGTGATGGTAGATACAGTAATGAGTTCCCAAAGCGTGAAGATTACTTGGAAACGCTTTGTTCCCAACATCTTGATTAAAATTGAATAGCTTAATGTTCATTTTTGTTGTATATTTATCTTACAAGTATTTAATGTTATTTTCTGCAAATTGTGATGAGATTAGATTAATTTATTTACAATTACTGTTAACGTAGCTGCTTCAATCTATTGTCCTAACGTTATCGCGTTGCGGTATCTCCCATATGAATAGGAAAGAATGTCCTTAACATCAATCGTCATGTGTGTGCGCTCATTGAAATGGTTGTTACGAAATGGCTATGAGTTGCCTTCAATGTTACGATGGTTTACACTGTAGAATACATAGGTACATGTTGATTGATAGAGCAAGAATGAATAATTTGGTTATAATTCGAGAATAGAGCAACAAATTAATTTGTAAATGTTACATTTGAATACAATAAACGTATATTAAAATTCGATTGGAAATCCGTTCTAATATTTTTCGTTCGAAGTATGCAATAAAAACAAGATTGAATATTTCCTTGAGTGATCTGATTAAATTAATTCATTTCATCACTCACAATAGGTTATTAAAATAAATGGCAGCAAAAAGCGGAGGCTGGACATTTGCCGGAACATCATATAACATGTTTGATATATAGTTTTGTCACTTTTGATGCGCTATGAATATTTAAAGTTCTGTTAATATGTATTCAAGTTGTTGATGATAAAACTGCTCGATTTGCATGCTAATAACACGAGCGAAGTCATCCAATCAAAATTATCGGATACTTATGATTGATTTTAATTAACTTATGGATTAATTTACGTCGGTTACAGGTACTTAAAGGGTTAAGATTTTAATGGATTTAATAATAGATAATACTAGCATCTGCCAGCGGTTTCGCCCGCGTGAAAGCCGGTTTCCCCATACAAACTTTTGACCCCCGTTTCAACCCCTTTTTTTTTTTCGGGTGGGAAAATCATCTAATGACATCCCCCGCTCTTGGGCGGAGCGGGAGATAGTGTCAGACTTTTACTGACTAAAAACCCACTCCTGTTCCTTCGTTGCCTTTCATACCAGGGCTGAATTCCCCTTAAGGGCTGAATTTCGGAAAATCCTTACTTAACGGGTTTCTGTACCCTATAAGGAACCTACCTGCCAAATTTTAAGTTTGTAGGAGATATAGTTTCTGAGATTTCGTGATAAATCAGTGAGTGGTATTTCGCTTTTATATATATAGATTTTAATCTGTTCCATTTAAAGCAGCAGGCAGCGAACTCTCGCGTCCGACCCTGGTTCGAGCCTTGGTCCGTAGCGAGAGAGAATGAGAAGCGGATAACTCAAGGATATTATGACCGCAACCGTGAGGTCGAGAACCTCTTCATAGCCCAGCCGCCGCCAGAGAAGACCCCCCGGGCGATTCCCGGCCACTAAGGGTCGCGGATGACGAGCTATGAGTAGGAGCCCGAGTCGACGGTGTGTAATATTCCACGCGCGCTTATGGATCTTTTAAGGATTTCAATACTAACAGTTTATTATCCTTTTCTTTATTTACTGGAATTTGTATGGGTTAGAAAGAGAAAGACCATAGTATTGAAACAGATTAGATTTGTTTTCTCTATACTCCAACAATGTTATTTTAAGAATAACAGGTATATTAGAGTATAGGTATAGTAGTTTATAGTAGAGTAGGGTAGAATAGGGTATAGTAGGGTAGAGTAGGGTAGAGTTTGGTAGAGCAGAATAAAGTAGTCAGCTGACGCGAGCGAAGCCGCGGGCAAAAGCTAGTAAATAATATTAAATCCGTGAAGTATGAAATGATTCAAACGGTAAATTATTTTTAAATTACATTAATCAAATTCATATCAACAGAATGTTTAACAATGAATCCTCTTCAAGTGCTGTCGAAGGCGGTCAAGGACTCGGAAAAAGATGGTTTATTGAGTTCTATAGTAGTGATCGATTTTATTGAGCTTAGTTTGAATTGTGGATGGTTATCAAAATATGCCAACTCTTCATTCAAACTGTTAATTTATTGGTCGTATGCGCGATTGCTGAGCAGGACTGGGAATCTATCTCAGGATCGCAGGTTCGATTAATTTAGATTCATTAATAAGCAATTTTTTTATAAAGTGAGACCCTTTGTCTAAAAAATTGTTCGACCGGCCCATCGTGCTCGAGTGTCGTCCCGACGCGGGGATATCAGGGTAAAGGAACAAAAAAGCCCACTTCTGTTTACATGACAATTTGTTCTTGTCTTCGATGAAAGTTTCCGCCTTAACCGAAATTCGTTTGGGTGGATTTTAAAATTATTTTTTCAAGCTTCACGGATGGAGACGGAGAGGACGACGAGCAGTGGATAGCTCGCCGTCCGGCTGTTTGGTAAAAACCAAGCCCGAGTCTGTGGCGCGTAGTTGACGTAGACCGAAGGAGCACAGTAGGGCCGTTGCCTGCTAGGGCTGCTTAAATGTTTGAAAGAGTGATCATGGCCCTAGAACGCAACGAACAACTGAAGGACACAAGTGGGTTTTAGTCAGTAAAAGTCTGACATGCCCCCTTGCTCCAGCCTAGAGCAGGAGAAGTCGTTTGATGACTTCCCACCTCAAAAAAAAGCTTCATTAAGATGGTCCTTTTCCACTCGCCTATCGTTAACTTCGAGCATGGTTTGAAAGCTTGTTACTTCACCTAACGCAATCCAACGCGATGTTTGACTAAAAGGCAATGCGAAAAAAGACAGATAACGCCTGAAAACTCTGTTAGCATTCGGTAATTCTGTGATTTACTAGAATATTTTACAAAACTTTTTCTAGGAAATTCGTGTATTTTTTTAAACCCTTAAAAAGTTTTTGAAAAAAATTGTCGTCATTCAGAATCTTGAATTAAATTTGCAAGGCTTCTATTGTTATACTTTTTTGACTTTTGTAAATTATTAAGTGTCAAAGTTCATGAAAAATAGCAGATTTTCGGAAGTCTTTACTGGATTAGTTTTACACAAATTTATAAATTGATTTCAATAGAAGCCTAGATAAGATCCATAAGATACTGTGTTTCCAAAATATCTAATGAAAAATGTGTAATAACGTCATAATCGCATAAGGGAAGAGCGGTTGTATGAAAAACAGTGAAAATGTATGTCGAGTTGCATCAATACTAAATACTTCCAAATATGAAGCATTTTAGGGATTTACTAAAAATCTGCAGATAAACAAGCTAGCTCTCTAGCGATTAGCTCTGAAGTCCTCTTAAGTTCGTTTTTATTTTGTTTCAGTGCCTAATTCAATTCAGTTTATATTCAGTTGCAAAGTTCAGTTCAGCTCGAATGGCGCAGGAGCACAGGTGTCTGCTGTGACTCACGAAATCGCAGCCTCCACGGTCCAGGGCCCTTATGTTAACATAATCTACTTTACTTTTACAAATCTATAACTGGCAACTAAATATGAATAAAGGATGCAGAATTTATTATATCTTGCCATAATGGCGAGTTTTTGCCATTTTCGTAACGGACGTGTGTTTTTTTTTAAATCCGCTTAATTGATTGGTTTGCTGTATTCTGGCAGTTTTGGATATAGCCTTAATGTGCTGAGACAGGTAATTAAAGCTTGTCGCCCAGTCCTGCGTAAAAGGCGTTGTAGACAAGCCCTTAAAATTAACCAGCCAGTTAATTTTATGTTTGTTTTATTGTAGCATATTACCTATTTTTTACTAGGGACCCCAGTTTCACACGAGTGTTACAAATCTTTCATATTCTCGGCTTTCCTCTAAGTAGTACCTATAATATGCATTTATTACGTACACATAAACTTTGCTCATAAATCATTCTGTCTACTGGTGAAAATTGTATGAAAATCCGTTCTGTAGTTTTTGAGTTTATCGCGTGCATACAGACAGACAGACGCGGTGGGGGACTTTGTTTTCATCATCATCATTTCAACCGACAGACGTCCACTGTTGGACACGGGCCTCCCCTAAGTGTCGCTACAACGAACGGTCATGTGTGTCTCGAATCCACCGGATTCCCACGACCCTTACCAGGTCATCGGTCCACCTTATGGGATGCCTTCTAACGCTGCATCTTCCGGTACGCGGTCGTCACTCCATAACCTTTGTTTTATTTATAAGGATTTTGAACCTGTTGTACTTTTTCTACTTCTGTCCTTAGCTACATCTGGTCAAACATTTGAGTAGGAGTCCACCTCGTCACGCCATCTCCTTCTCGGCCTACCGCGTCTCCAGTTCTTGTTTTCAGAGAACAGTCAGTGGTTACTTTCGACCGATTTTATTGCTTCATCCAGCAGACATAACCTGTTCCATTTTAGTTTGGCGGTTGCGTCTGCGATATATGTTTATTAACGAAGTAGGTATCACCATCATCCTGCCCTTGTCCTGTGTTATTTGGGGTCGGTGCAACACGCTTTTTTTCTTCCATTCTGCCCTGTCACTCGTCATAGTAGGTATATGTATCATTTTTAATTATAATTTTTAGGCACACATATAATTATGTGCATGTGATTTATGTTCGAGTATTTCGATCTATATGTGTCTAGATATACCTAAAGAATTTGTAGTTACATGATTTGTTAAGATTTGAGCAGGTAGGTAGATACTGAAGTCGATCATAAATCGTCTCAGAAATGATTTAAGTTGTAAACGTCGTACCCCGTGGCATGTTAATTATATTTTCCTGCTCCAACTGTAGGCACGTAGGTCTGCTTTTCAAAAGTAGATCAAGCAGGAAGTAAGCACCAATTTGATTAAAGTTCAATAAAAACTGAGACACATTATAACGACAAGGTAGTTTTTTGCTAATAAAAGGCAATGGTCGCTTTTATTTCCACTTGTATTTCTTAAAAAAAAATACTTTGTACATGAAATAGTTGCGATGGAATAAAATAAATAATAAAAATAAACTGGTAACATTTATATAGCAATGATACTTTAAAGTAAATAGACATTTTACGCCTGGTTCCAGAAAATTCGTATAATTACAACTCCGTGAACATTTCGTGTGGAAACCAATTTTAACTTCGTTTCGTTACATTATAATTGTATGCAATGTTGATCATAGGACCAGATCAGGTTAAGTCGTATCTACACAAGTACTTTCCTGGTATTTATTTAATCACTCGGATTGCATGTATTAGTTTAGCAGCACTATAATTTACGTGCTACACTTAATGACTTGCATACAGGTACCAATGTCTTGCGTTTCAAATGTTTAATTGATTAAATATTTTCTTTTAACCTGCATAAGCAGTTAACGACTGTGATTTCTCAACTGCCGGATGGAAAAGTTATTGAAAAAAGAGGAAAACATAAATAAATGCGGATATTTAGTGGCAACACTGCATACACTGTTATTATTACGCTTCGCTGGGGTCTTGTGATTCTTTTTCTGTCTGTTGCAGCTATTAACTCGAATGTGCAGTAATTAAACATTTTTAGATCTTCACTGGAAACATTTAAAATGTTTCTCAGAGCCTTTAAAGTAACGTTAATGAGCATTACTTAGTTACTAAGCCTGTGATGACGTTCTCACCGTATTTGGGGTAAAATGAGGTACTGCACCCAACATCCGTTAGGCAATCAAATTCAATCGTCTTGCAAAGAGTGTAAAAGTGTTTCGACTGCCGCATTGTTGTACATTTTATTTCTATCCGGGCTCTTACTGCAAAGTCATTAACTTCATAAGCACCAGATGTATAATTTGTAGTGCTTTAGTCATAATAAATTGCTAATAGTTGGCATAATAGCATGCAAGTATGTCCGTATGTTAATTATCTTGAATTTACTTTCAAAAATACTCAAGCGTTTCAGTTAAGAGGTTTCATTTTTTTATCCTTTTGGAAAACATTTGGAATTTTAGTTTTTTTTGTACCAAAGCGTAGTTTGATTGAAGCAAACTAAAAAATTTGAAATAAATGAAATTTGTCCTTGTTTTGTTGCACATATTTCAGGAAATCTCGACAGTTTCTTTTGTCATTGCCAGCCCCCCTAGCCAAGTTACGATCGTTTCGTTTACGACCTGTTGTTATTCGAAACAAGTAAAATTTTGACAATTGTTTAAAAAAGTTTAAAATTGGTTCGCTTGTGATAATTAACATACAATTTTTATTAGTATTTTTCATTGAAAAAGATTTCTCTACGTCAACTGAGGTAAGGTTAACAAATTTATACACTTCCTCCTCCTCGTCATTAATGCAGGAAGAAATTTATTCTGCTATATTTCTGAGTGTCATAAAAAAAATTCTGCTCTTTAAAATTAATCTCGGGATTTGAGGCATATTAACTTTATTTTTTCGTTGTATGAAATCGGTGTAAGTACATGTTTAACTCTACCTAATTCCGACCTCTGCCCCCCTAGCCAAGTTACGATCGTTTCGTTTGCATCGAACGCCTCGAGTAGGCCACGCCTCCGATTCCTTTGTTCTGACCACGTGACTGAGCGTTGAGATGACGTCAGAACAAAGGAATCGGAGGCGTGGCCTACTCGAGGCGTTTGACGCAAACGAAACGATCGTAACTTGGCTAGGGGGGCAGAGGTCGGAATTAGGTAGAGTTATAATAAACATGTACTTACACCGATTTCATACAACGAAAAAATAAAGTTAATATGCCTCAAATCCCGAGATTAATTTTAAAGAGCAGAATTTTTTTTTATGACACTATCAGAAATATAGCAGAATAAATTTCTTCCTGCATTAATGACGAGGAGGAGGAAGTGTATAAATTTGTTAACCTTACCTCAGTTGACGTAGACAGATCTTTTTCAATGAAAAATACTAATAAAAATTGTATGTTAATTATCACAAGCGAACCAATTTTAAACTTTTTTAAACAACTGTCAAAATTTTACTTGTTTCGAATTACAACAGGTCTAAATTTACAGATACAGCAATACTTAAAAAAATTGAAAAAAAAGGAGCAAAAAAAATCGTTTAAACAATTTATGTAAATTAAAAGTATTAAAATTTTTAACCTAATGGCATGGATGTTAAATTTTCCACTAATATAGAGTATTTTGAGCTAAAAGTGACAGGTCTAATATGGTTAGTGATTTTTTTTTTGCTTTTTGAACGATGTTGAATCTACATTTTCGAGGAACCAACAAAAATTTACTTTCATAGCTGGATCCCACCGTCCTTCGTATCTTATGTCTATTATTCGCACATCTTGATAGAACCTCTGTCCTTATTCATCACTCACTGCACCAAGATTATCAAGAAAAAAGTCTAAATGAGAGTTTAAAAATAGGTTTTGAGCAACTCACTGCATCCAAACTTTTGATAAGAATGATGCAGTTCATTTACTAAAAGTTGAAAGTTTTCTTACTTTTTATTGCCTAGAAAGCCTTTGATGATTGCAACAAAACATCTCCATGCTTGTAGTCTGTTTTTATTTAATCTTTATGTAAACAATCCATCCTTAGCCAATTTTCTTTTTGCGGACCTATAAAAACTTCTTCAGCGTGTTATCCTTGTATGAATACCCAGAGACACCTATCATTTCAAAAGTAGTAATCATTTACACGATTGGGAGGCTCTCGCCACTACATAGGAACTGCAAAAGGCATTTTCAATTGTTTACCTTTCATCCACTTCGAAAGTGCCACGAAGCAAAAATATAATACTTTTCAGGTGTCCCCGCCTTTTTAAGATCTCTATATCTTAAATTCAAAATAGGAAGCGTAAGCTATTTTTATGTCTACCATATATTTTTTAGATTTATCACTATGTAACATCCGCACACGTAACAAAATTTATTTGATGGGTTTTTACAATATCTGCTTTGATCCCTTGCCATATTTTTACAATATCTGTTTTGATCACTTGTCATATTTTTACAATATCTGCTTTGATCACTTGCCATATTGTTACAATATCTGCTTTGATCACTTGCCATATTGTTACAATATCTGCTTTGATCACTTGCCATATTTTTACAATATCTGCTTTGATCACTTGCCATATTTTACAATATCTGCTTTGATCACTTGCCATATTTTTACAATATTTGCTTTGATCACTTGCCATATTGTTACAATATCGGCTTTGATCACTTTTGCCATATTTTTACAACATCTGCTTTGATCATTTGCCACATTTTCCTACATAAAACGTCTGTTTAACTAAATTTTGATATAATAATTTAAAAAAACTTATTGATTCGTAATATTTTGAATAATCTATTGTGAATAATTGTGTACTGTAGATTAATTGTAGCGAAATTATGAAACTTTAATTATAACCTCTAATAGACCTATCACAGCACTTTTATGACTTGATGTGTGAAAGGTGAGGGTAGTGCGACAAAAATATACGATTGTAAGTTGGCTAGGGGGGCAGGTTGTCAAAACGTTCTTCTCTTGTTTTTTTTTTAGTTTTGTTTCATCTATCTCTGAGGTTTTTATTATTATTTATTTGTAATATTGTTGGCCACATGGCATTTTTTATTAGAATTTCCGGGAAGATCCATATTAATAAATACATTTCGATGCAAGTACATGAATAACTCTACCTTCTTTTTATACATATGTAATTCTTCTGTACGTGTGTTTATCACTTAACTCCTACTAAACGGCTTGACTGATGAAATTTTGTATATATATTAGAATAGGTCCCTGGATAGTTTGAAAATACAATTGAAACCGGTAAGTGGCACTGCAAGCGGGCACTCATTTTTTTTTCTAACGCATACCCAATTTTTAGTCGGAACAATGTCTGTCGGGACCGCTACTCATCTATATTATCGTAATCGAGATAAATACGTAAAGGTCTTTCCTACCAAATCTTACTTTTATCAAACGACGACTCGCACCAAAAACCAGTGACCTTAAGCGACGCTTTAATTTCCTGGTTGACTGTACGTATGTGCAAGAATATATGTATGTATATGTCAACTGTCAGTGTATTTAAGCACATAGATACATTATGTACGAAGGTAATTAGAAAAACTCGTCATTGAACTAGATAGCCGAACATTAAGAACATTGTGATCATAGCCGTGATCTAGTGATCACGTCTATACAACATGCTGCCAAGCGAACCGGACTTGTGCCTTTAACGTTATTTAGAGCTAAAAAAAATACTCTCGTTTGCAAAAAACAGTGCAAGGCCAAATAATGTAGGTGTTTATTTAATAAACGCTATTTTGTTTAAATGAAAACCAATTACTTACGTATAGCATAAGACAATTAGAAATAAATGAGTTTATTTTTTGCTTAAAACTAAAATCTGTGACTTGTCAACTAATATCGAACTACGCGTTTCGTAAAAAGATTCGCAAATCTCAGTAAAGGCGAAACTTCGTGAGGGTGTATGTATGTTTGTTACATCTTCGCGCTCGAACAGCTGAATAGAATTCGATGAAACTTGATGCACGCGTAGACAATATTCTGGAACAGTTTTATCCCCTTTTAGTATTCCTCATAAATGTAAACAGAGCCGTGTACCAATTTATTAAACAAATGCAGGTGTTACGATTGGGTGCTTATAAAATATATCAATTCAATTCATAAGTAAGATAAGCAAATTACGTTTAGGCATCTGTAGAGGATAGTCGTGCGGACGCGGAGTAGGTCGTGCTTCTGCAGACGTTGGGAATGGAAGGAAACGTGACTGCCTCCGAACGGTTCCACAATCAGACCCTCTTTACCAACACAATTGTCTTTGAAGCACCTTGAAGGTCGCTCACTCGATTCTCATCATCATTAAAGATAATTTCCAACAAATAATCAAATCAGTGTCTTCAATAGCTCTCGTTTCGTTATCTTTATCAGAATGCAACTCGAAAAAAACGTCTTAAAATTGTTGCTTGAATTTGAGTTGCATCGCCATTTGTAATCTTATTGCAAATAAGTCGAATATTGCAACAGATCGGTTCAAGAGGTGAGATTGCCATTAATTACTAATAACTCAAAACTTTTATGATCTGTATTTCTACAGATTAATGCATATTAAACAATGCAAAAAAAATAAAAGCATAATTATTAAAACTTAGCAAACTTAGACCAAGCATCTTCTAATTTAGAAGGATATTCCCTGTGGACCCCGACCCCCGAGGGCCCCGATCCCCGAGGGCCCCGTCCCTGAAGACCCCGAATACGATAAATATGATTATATTTATTTTTATTCTTTTTCTGTTGTTTTCAATTTGTATGGCCTACATAAGAAGTGCTTAATGTTTAGTTTATGTTGAGACTATATTTAAAGTTAATTATTAGTTAGACGTGTCATTTTTATAACGATTATTACAATATTGACGATTTTGTATGTTTTTTGAAAAATTGAAAATGTAAATTTTTCTTTTTTTTATCTGCTACTGTTGATTATTTTTATAGTTGATTTTTTTACATGTTTCGAGAATTAGAAGTTAATAATGTAATCCTATAATAAGCATTTTTGATTTACATGTGATGCATAAATAAAGTGAAACTAATTTTGCACGTCAAAGTTTATTTTAGAGTTATAATTATATTTAGTACGCAACATTGAAACAAAAAGTTTAAAAAATATTCCATGTAGAGTAGGTATTTTGATTTTCTGTATTGAAAAAGGAACTATTGTGATAATAATATGAAAACCGGTAATAAATTGCTCTAGGACAGTCTGTATTGTATTCTCTAATTAAAATATTTACGTTAACCAAGCAAAATTATATTTTTTAAAGTTAAGTATAATAATTTGAGTAAACCAATAATATAATTATAATTGGGAGCAGTGGTGGCCGAGTGGTAACGGCTCCGACTTACGAGTTGTAGGTCGCGGGTTCAAACCCAGCCAGGCGCATTACTTTGTGTAATTTATTTCATCACCACTGCTCTCAAAACGGTGAAGGAAAACATCGTGAGGAAACCGGCATGTCCTAGAACCAAAAATTCGAAGACATGTGACATCCACCAACCCGCACTGGGCCCGCGTGGTGGATTACGGCCCATTCCCTCTCCTAGAGAGGAGGCCTGAGTCCCAACAGTGGGAACATTATAAGGCTGACTATGCTAATAATATAATTTGGTTTAACATCTTCTGCTGACGGTACTTTTAAGCTAAACAGACTTTTATTTGAGTTTATCAAGTTAAAAATAAATCGTGTGCCTCCGATACGGGATCGGGGTCCTCAGGGAATAACCCATTTAGAAAGAGTATATATTTTGCAAGTTTACCCACACAGTTACATCGATTACGTGTATCAATAGGGTGTTATAAAACTTTAATGATTTATGTCTAAGCGATAACGGTTCATTATGCAAATTAGTAATTAAACCTAATTAAGGCTGGTAGTGGAAAGTCGTCGAGCGGAACATTCGTGTTAAAAAACATTTGACGATCAGCAGTTTAATCCACGGAACTTCTTTAGATCTTCCGTTGGTGTAAAGCTGTCAGTTATCATAACACCATGCCTGCATTCTCTGAAGGGTCAGAATTCAGGGTATCCCAACCTGTGATCCGCGGACCACTGGTGGTCGCAAGAGATGAAATATGGTCCCCGAAATGCTTAAAATTTCATACTAAGTATCTAACTAAAATTAACATTGATGCGAACTGATTTAAAAACTCAATCAGAAGTATTGTGTTTTCTATGTTAGTTTTCTGTGTCTAGTTTTCCGTGTCTAGTTTTCTGTGTCTAGCTTTGCATTATGTTATCATCATCTTCCTGACCTTATACCGTTTTATTTGGAGTCAGCGCAACACGTTTTTTCTTCTATTCTGTCCTGTCACGCGTCACGCTATCACGAAATCCTTTTTCCTTTTTTTTTATTTATTCTCATCTCCGCTACATGCAATCCTTTTTCATCAGTCTTTTACACAGCCCAAAATTCTGATCCATACAGTATGACAGGCTTTATCACGGATTTGTATATTTTACCCTTCAACTTGAGGGGCTTCCGTGGGTCACAAGTTGTTCCAGTGACCTGTCGCCATTTTATCCATCCTGAATTGATCCGATGTGTTACGTCACGGTCTACCTCACCATCTCCTTGGATAAGCGACCCGAGGTACCGAAAGTCAGAACAGATCGGTATGGGCGTAAGTTATTTTTAGATTAACATTGTTAAATGTTCTTCGAGACTTTGGTCCCTGCAAACAACTGTACGCTTTGTCGAACCCAGAGGTTTAATAGCTCATTAATTAGCAGTACACTGTAGACCATCCTCTTTTTATTTTAAGTTCTTACAATCCATCCTAAGGTTGTCTGGTAGATATCGCTGTCAGCGATAAGACCGCCATTGTACCCATAAATTTAAGTTTATGTAAAAGTTTTGTTACTACTTTGGTATACAATAAAGTTTATTCTATTCTATTTCCAACCTTTTCCTGACCAGAAAGCATTTGGAAAGTAACTTCACATTTACCCTTTCATCACTTAACGTTTAAATTCTATGTCAATGGTAAATGTAATGCCTTCGATCGGGCATAAATCCAGATTTCGGGCTGGTGCTAAGGAATTCCAAATGTAATCCCTGCCCGACTCTGGAAGTCAACTCAGACACAAAACACTTGTCACCACTTAGTCAATTGTCGTTCTAAAAACGATTGGGAAACAGCTCTATTGTAATAAGTTAATGGATAGTTGTCACCCGTGAGTGACACGGCTGTCAAAGCAAAGCTTGCCTCTCTACGATAATGAGTGTTATCGCCGTGTCGCCATGTCTCCTGTTTTCACTCACATGATTATCACGTTCTATGCACTAGTTAGCGATATTGCGAATCATGTTTTTTGTTAGGAAATTCTTGGTTAAAATAGCGATAGGGGCCGATGCGGTGACACTCACTTTTAATAAGATCAAGTAAGACATACATAAGTATGGGTTAGCTTTCTCTTAGTGTAACGTGTGACTTTGGTTAGAAGTTATAATTAAGTAGCTGTGATTTTTGTTGCCATGTTTTAAGTTTTTAATTATAATACTACTTAGTAATTCTATTCTGTTGCAATTAAAAATCTTAATTAAGGATTTTAGATTTAAAAAAATAGTAGCTGTGATAAATTGTAACAATGAGACTGGACAATACAGGATTGTTCAAAACAAAAAACAGTATTTATAAAGAATCATTTAATACAGGCTAGGCTCACTCATTGTTTAATTTCAATATACCTATACATTACCAAAGGTCAACCTGTCTTGAATGGCGTTTTTCAAATCGTTTTTGACATATTTATGCGATGCAATTTGTATTGTTCTTCGAGATATTTTTAATATGACATTCCTACATATATCATTTTTTATAAAAAAAAAAGCTTCAAATGATGTCTTAACATATAGGCTTTAAAAGCCAGAGAGACCCAATTTGAAGTTTCCAAATAGAAACGGTGATAGAATGTAATTATCAATTGTATCATTGCAATCCGTATGGCACTAGGTACTTGAAGTAAGAAAACCTAACAAAACATGACACAATTTTGTCACATATATAAATGATTTATGCATTATATACTTTCACGCAAAAAAATATAATATCTTCCTGTTATTTGTGGTGTACTGGCAGTAATATAACCACCACTAACAAGACGTGAGTATAAAAAAATGAAACACATATACGAGTCCCTATTTATTTGGTGTTGCAATCTAATTATAGCTAATTCACACAACCTTTAGACGTTTATCATCAACGTTTAAATAATATAACTGTGAGTATTAAATTCTCTGATTTCCAATCATTTAAATTATAAATTAACAGGATTGAGAATAAATTAACTCAAATATCTTGTCGATGTTGATTAATTACTAATGTCAGCTATACTAAACAATATTTTTAGAATCAAACTCTGAACTATAATACAATAAATTTTAATGTATTCATTTATTTTATGTAGCAATCAATCAGATATTTAAGATAATGAAGTCACAAGGTTCCCTCCAGTTTAACCTAGTTAAAGTTTGTTTTAAAACTAGCGATGGCGCGCGTATTTTCCTTCTTATTGTGTCGATTTACAAAAGAATTATAAAAATAAACAAATAACATTCTCTACAGCAGAGTTGATCGACTTGATTGTGTTTATTTAAATGGGTGTTTGTATTACGTCTTGCAAAAGAAACAAAACATTGGATTTCGTTGAACTCTTCTTTTTTGAGAGCGTGCTTGAATGAAACACGATAATACATTTTAGTTCGATGTTACTAGCAGTAAAAATACACTTCTGATAGTATTCTTTTTATCTGTAATTTCTTGTTATAAATATACGAATATACTCGTATATGTGATGTTATTATGTTTTTGTAGAGCATTTTGCTTTGAAATTTGCAAAATATTTGTCTGTCTAATTTATCAAATGCTCGATTTGCCGCAACGTATTTAATTTATAGAACCGGTCTCGATGATTCACTAACAATATCCAGTTGGTGTATCAACAATAATATATAGGATATATAGAAACACGCAATCACACATCCGCTGAGGAATTAAATATATCAGTCTGCAATAAGTGTGGAACGTTATGAAAATAGCAGCGGTGATGCAACGCGATTGATGGATGGAGCTGGCCGCTTGCTGCTAAGCCATTCTCTTAAACCACTCCAGCTTATACAATAACGCGAAATAAGCTTCACAAGTCTAAGTAAACGTAGGAAATTTAATTAAAACGAGATTGTTTTGATAGATAACTGTAGCTTGTGCGTATTACTTCACTTTGTAGATATTAAGTGGAGAGAAACGTGCACCTACCGACTACGGAGGTAGTCGGTGTCTGTTGCAACCTAAACGCGGCTGGTTACGCGTTTACTACACTGACAATAGGAAATGCACTGCGTATACGTAACTAGAAATTAGTCAATTTTTCATAGCAATATAATTCACTATAACTTTATATTTGTAACGTACGTAGCTCGATTTGCTACAACTATTTGTTAGGGTGGCAGCACCGTGAGTCGTATGATGGCGTGGATCATGGAAAGGGCATTGCGTCACGTATTTGACGTTTTCGTCGAGGGATTACGAAAGGTCGTAAGCTGGTGTGTAGGTCTGAGTTCGATTGAGCGGCTAACCAAATGTGATAAGTCTTATGTGATTATCTGATAAGTCAAGCACGATATGATGATCAGTGCAGCAACTCACCCAGAGGTTAGTAGTCTTTCCCATAGACGTATTTGGATACAGCAAGATATACCCATAATCTAATGCATAGGACCAACATTAATGATCAATCACTACAACCAAATGCTTGAATGTTTACAGGGTCGAGTTTCAATCATTACAAGATCTTTGACACGTCATGTCTTATCATTATACTATTCGCATAACTACATAATAATCTCACTAACTCAAATGAAGCCATGCAACACGTATGTTTGCCCCAAACATTTGGCCATACGTGTCGTTATTTTTCATTGCAAACAAACACGAAAGAAACGTATCACGAACACGATTACGGTTGACCATGTGAAGATTGTACATAGATATGTATACTGGTACATATGTATGCCTGAGTTCACGAAAAGGTCATGTATACACGTTCAGTATTAAGTTGTCGTGTTGGCACTAGTAAATAGATAAACAATATACAAGATAGATAAATATATTCTTTTGTTTTATAGCATAAAAAATACGACGATTTTACAGACTACCTTTGACCAGTTTTGAATGGATTTGATAGGGTACAGACCGTGGTGTATCTACTATTTACATATTGTTTACAATACATAACTAACAAGATATATATAGTAAACATAATATATAAGTATATATACAAATATATATGTAAGTATACGTAATGACGAGATTACAACAATGACAATTATGTTATCTATAGGCAAGTATTTACAAACAAAGTAGGCCCCACAAATAGTTCCAATAATGACGCTTAATTTTCTAAAACATGCTGTAGTTTCTGCAGCTTAAGTTGTTATTAACGGAATTACAACTGTAATGAAAGAGGCTGCTTGAATATGCGTTTAACCGATGGCTGTTTTCATGCGCTAATATGGTGCAAATCAATAAGACCTTGTTCACTGCGTCGCCTCGTAAAAATATTTTTAATAAAATGGCCAATATATTTAACATATTATAATTAAAACACCACGATTTCTGTTAGCATTTTGTGCATACGTCTATGAGTTCATATTTGGTTACTAGTTTTCGTTTTTCTTATCCTGCAATTATAAAAAGAAACCCTGGTTGTATGTAACACGGATTTGTTACAACAAATATTAAATATTATTGTTTTTTTATATATTCCAGGTTTCCTGGAAGAAATCGCCGAATGCGATAAGGCCACCAATTGTATGGTTTTTAGTGTAAGATTTCCTTTTTGAAAATTGTAATCTTAATGTACTAATGTAATATTATAAAGCATATAATATAAATAAATAAATAAATACTGCTAATTAGTAAAGACTAGTTTTGATTGGGTCAGTCGAAACCCTTATTTAGTTAAAACATATTCATTCTATATTTATAAAAATATAGATATAAAAAAATATTTTAATTATCCATGAGTGGAATCACTACAAAAAAGTTTTTAAAATGTGTCAAAAATAACCTACTTACTAACTTAATAACAGGTTTTTGACTTATAACTATTAGTAATTTTAAAGTAGCTTTAACATGAAAAAACCTTTTGACCAATTCTTGTAGTTAAAAGTGGTTTTAACCAATTAAGAAACTCGGCTGTGATAGGTTCATTGTACGTTTGATGTTTCTCAAGCTACATAGACATTATTCTTAGTATAAGTTTTTATTGTAAAAATACGAAGCGAAAGTATATAGTTTTCTGTGTGAGACACCTAATAGTCGCCAGTAAGCGCTTAACTGAATTATAGACTACTAGCTTTTGCCCGCGGCTTCGCTCCCGTCAACTGACTACTATATCCTACTCTACCCAACTCTATCCTACTCTACCTTACTCTACCCTACTCTACCCTACTCTACCCTACTCTACCCTACTCTACCCTACTCTACCCTACTCTACCCTACTCTACCCTACTCTACCCTACTCTACCCTACTTTACCCTACTCTACCCTACTCTACCCTACTCTACCCTACTCTACCCTACTCTACCCTACTCTACCCTACTCTGCCCTACTCTACCCTACGCTACCCTACTCTACTCTACCCTACGTATCCTATGTCCGTCTCCTGGTTCTAAGCTACCTCCCCACCAACTTTCAGCCAAATCGGTTCAGCCGTTCTTGAGTTATAAATAGTGTAACTAACACTTTCTTTTATATATATATAGATATGAACTGAACCAGCCAGAACAATTTCTAGGTTACCTACAATACAACGTTATTACTTATATTTCTTTTATTATTCCATTACCTAGTAAGATGTGAATGTTCAGTCGGTTATAAAATAATGGACGCGGTGAATTACGGTTCTGAAATACTTATGTCATGTTGTTCAATATTTATTAGTTACATATCTGCTGTGAATATCAGCATCGTATATTTTATAAAATTACGTCCTATTGATTATAGTGGGTTATATCAACCTGAAAATGTATGTTTAGAGGAGGGATGAAACGAATGTTATTATTAGAGTAATAAGTGTACATGTGGACGGTAAAGAGGGAGAGGAGGCCAAAGAAAAGATGGATGGATTGTGTGAGAAGTGATATGAAAGAAAAGGGAGTCGGCGATAGCTTGACGGTTGGCAGGCCAAAATGGAAGAAAAATATCTACGTGTTGCGCCGACCCCAAGTAAAATGGGACGAGGGCAGGATGGTGATGATAATATTGTTGACGATGATGATGATAAAAATGTCATTTTCAGGTGCTGGAAGTGGTCATGAATATGAACAACAGTTTATAATGGGATAATCTCTGAAAAAATCGCCAGTTCTGTTTTTCAATACGATTTAGAATATCTCTGATATTCACATACAACAATAACAACAACAAAATGATAAATGCGACATTTCTTTGGTCACTGACTAGGTAATAGTTGTCCATAAACGTAAGTAGTTTCACCCTCTGAATGATTGCCAAGAAATCAAAAGACGTTCGTTTTTTATTACTAGTCAAGTTATGAATATGATGTACATTCTAGTGTCAAGAAAATTAACAAGTTACTGCAGCTGAGGAAGTTGATATCCTTTTTGAATTAAAAGCTAATAAGTAAAACCACTAGACTTAGACTGTTTAATTTCCGCACAGGATGACGAAAAGTGGTGTCTATATTTAGGTACTCTACGAATAAAAGCAATGTCCCAACTTTGTATAATTTATTTCATCACCACTGCTCTCAAAACCGTGAAAAAAAAAAATATCGTGAGGAATCTGGTATGTCCAAAAACCAAACTGGACTTGCGTAGTTAATTACCTACGCCCCATTCCCTCTCCTAGAGAGAAGGCTATGGGTCCCAGCTGTGGGAACAATATAAAGTCGATCGTGCTTCTTATACTCAACGTTACTGTCTCATTTCTTTGGATTTGCAAGAATAAAAACAGATGAATGCAAACGAATGTTACGCTGTTTATGTTGTTAATGCTTTTCAATGGTAAGGTTTTGAAAGTCCTGCAAGCATTTTTTAAACTTAGTTTACATATTTTATTATCCTGAACGTATCTTCTTTCAAATAAAAAAAGAATTATTAAAATCGGTTCACGCAATCCAAAATTACCACCGAAAACCCAAAATACACAACCCGTCTAGTTTGCATAAATTAGTAACCCAATTTCCCGAGAAATGGCGCTGTACTTTGGGCTACTTCGCGCGTTAAGATTTTTTCTGAGTTGATGGGATCGGGACGGGCATGAGCTATTATATATTATTGTCGAATTGTTCGGTTCGTCTCTCGTTGGCATTGGTGGTATTTGTTCTTGCTCGTTGTCTGTCGTTCATTGTTATTAATAAGAAAATTTGGTATAATGGGAAATTGTAATTGTGCTTAAGTAAATTATATTGTGCGTTTAATTTTTTTTTTTAACTCTTAAGTGGGGATACTTATTGTGATAGACGGGAAACTACGAAACCCTACACTGTGTGTGGCCCGACACGCTCTTGGCCGGTATTTATTTTAAGTATTATGTGTTTATATCACCGGGAAATTGCAAAAGCCGCGCCGTCAAATTTTTCTAAATAGAACACAGTTAGGTATATTGGAAACTAATGAATTTGGATGTGATATATCGTATACAGATACGCCACAGGAGTGAAGTCGCGAGAAAAACTTAGTGTAAAATACTCTTCAAGTATCAAAACATCGTTTACATCATTTGGTAAACTAACGAGTAGGAAACTCTACGCACCTACTTGTTACGTAGGTCAGTAGATTCAGTGGCCAAGTGTAAATGACGCCTAAAATAAACTATTTACGAAATATTGACATGCAGGCAAATATCACCTTAGCCTTGGTGCGCACGTGTTGTTGTTCGGCCGTATGCGCCAGCGCAGGGCGGCCAGCAGCCTTCACACGAATCGGACATGTTTCTTCATATTTCGCAGTTTCATCCGGCATTTATACCCAGTTTTAACTCGTTGAGTAGTGTAATTAGAGACACAATAGTAAGACAATGGCGCCCGAAAGCCGGCGTTCGTGCGGGGATCAACAGCTTAAACGTCATTATGAGAGCATTACGTTCTGTGTTGAGTGGATAAATGCACAAGCGAACAGCAATAAAAATGCGGCGATACGTCGACACGGTTGAAGCAGTGGTCGTGCGATTGACTGCTGCAATAAGTGTTGCAGGTTCTACTCCCGCCCCGATCTAAAATTCGTATGACCAACAGATAGTTGCTCCGGGTCAGAGTGTCTTATGGATGTGAGTTTAATTGGTATGGAAACGAACCCACAATACAGAAATAAATTCTAGTGTAGGAGTTGCCCTAAAAAAAATATTACCTACATAATAGTAGGCATACTAGATTAGCAGGTAGCATTCTTTTTCAAACTTGAAAACTGTTCACACTAATCGTAAATATATGGACTACTAATATACAGATATTTACTTAAGCACTTTTTTTTCGGATGGAAAAATCATCTAATGACATCTCCCACTCGTGGGCGGAGCGAGAGGGCGTGTCACACTTTTACTGACTAAAAACCCACTCCTTGTTCCTTCTTTGCCATTATTCCAGGGCCCCGGGGATCTCTTTTGCATCACCCTTAAGCCCTACCCTTACTACTTACCCTTTTAGCTCCAGTACTTAAGCACTTGAAATTATGTTTTTTTTATCATAATCAGACAGTCAGCCAAGAGACATTAATGTCTATGTCCATTAACCACTATCTTGGGAGCTTAGGTCACCCAAGTGATAGATCAAGATAATAATATAAACTCCACTTAGCCAGTAAGGATATCTTGATCAAACTATTTAAGGAAACAGCATTAGATTCCATGAGCGATATGATGTGAGTGACACAAAACTCCTAATTGCCAGAAATGAAAAAGTGCATTCTTGACTTCTTGTTTGTTACACCATTGCGTTGCGTTAAAACTAATACATATTTCATAGACGCGCCCATGTTGCCTCAACTCGGGACTTTTAAGTAAAGTTAAAGCGTGTTACCTACATTAGTACTTACTAGCGCCGTGCATTTTTACAAGCGACTGAGCATGACAACTACAATAAACATCTTACGTCCGGAAAACTTTAATAAACACTATTATTTAACCACATGTTTACGATCCATAAAATAAATACTTTTATTTATTATGTTCTTTATACTAAAGACATTTCATAAAAAATCACAGGACAAACATTTATATAAAAACATGTGTGTAATGGGTGATCTTATCGTATAGGGGGGAAATCTACACACAACATTTAGATGCACTGAACGGAAAGAGATAGATTTGGGGCTGTCAGGGTACAAACATCAAAAATAACACTTATAGACATAATAATGCAAAATACATACAACACCAAATAACGTGTCAATAAATATCAAATATATAATAATTTAGAACGAAAAATACATAGAATTTCCTGGACGTGCTTACGTACACTTCCTGGTGACTACATGAAAAGGCTATCGTTGTTTAGTGGAAGCGATGACTACGGAGCAAGCGATGTCGTAACGTTACTTTTATAGTGTAAAAATGACAACTTTCCAATGAATTATGAACACTCTTGCCTTATTATTATTATTATAGTTCAAAGTATTGTCAAGTTGCGAAATGATTGTAAATATTTTTAGCTATAATACACAGAACAATATGGACATATTTAATGATACCATAAAAAAGTAGATAATTAACTTTTTACAACGTTGATTGAGACTAGTCTAGTTTTGATGAAAAAGCAATTCCTATTGAGAATAACTGTAACAATAATATTTGTTACCGTATTTCGGCTTACACCATGTGCATTGCATACTTTTTCATGCGCTGCGGTGTCGTAAGAGCAGGCGTCGATTGTACTGTCGCTCGGCTACCAGAAATACCGACCTGCATCCGACCCGGCCTCGCTACGAAACTGTCGCAGATACACTGCTGCACTGCACCCGATACCTACTCGTAATTAGCTAATCGCCCCTATTGCACAATTAACCAGACCGCCACAACTGTCTATTTATCTCAACTTATAGTTATTACAGCAAAATTGAAACAGGTCGAACATTAAATATAATTGTATACAGTTTTTTCTAGTATCACTGTTCATTAAAACAGTATCGAGTGTTTAGAATCTAGCGAGTGCTCCACCGTGGGAAATGGGCAAACGGTAGTTATTCGTCGAATGTTTTATTACTCTGGATTCAAGACTAGATCGAATTGCTAAATAAAAATATTAAAAAAAATCTTGCACTTGATGTCAAAGAGTCTCAATGGTTTTTCTCAAAGATCTCACGCTGAGAAATACAAATGATTGGCTCCTATGGTGTCAGTACAAATTATAGTTTATTTCTCGGTGACGAGGTTACGTAGCCTGAATGCCTATTTTTAGGGCACAAAAAACCATCGCAGCAGTCGATCTCGTAAGAAGGCTTGTGAGCGCGGAGCGTGGCTGCGCGACACCGGCGTGGCATGGCGCTACAACCTGATATTTGTATTTCTTGTAGTTTAGGCTAGTTTTTGTGCTCTTGAAATAATTAAATTGGCGCTTGCTGACATTCGTTCTGTCGTCTTATTTTAACGCAAAAATTACAAATATTTCTCGCCAACAGAGACTGTAATACCATATCGAAACGGCGAAAAGCCCATAGAAATAGAACAATTGTAAGAACTGCGATCGCATTGACGCAATGATTATTTAATTCCGATTGTCTTGAGCAAATGACAATCGCAGCAGTTAGCAAGTAATTAAGGCACACTAAAAGAATTTAAAGTAAGTTTAACCGATTTCTCTTTGTTACTTTACCTTGTATCTTGAATTTAAGTAGGGTAAAGGGTCGAGTGATTTGAAACATTACTTAATTCGAGGTGGCATAAGTTAAGCATCGCGGATGGTTAGATTATCTAACAGTTACCCGGTGTCAATGACATCCACATTATAATGAAATGTGAGTGACCTATTGCCTTTTACAATACTTTGAATAAATTGTTTTACAGACTGCTTTGTGGATACCTTATAACTCGGCTCTGTTTTTAAGGGTTCCGTACCTCAAAAGGAAAAAACGTATCACTTAGTTGTCCGTCCGTCTGTCTGTCTGTCTGTCTAGACCCTTTATCTCGGGAACGCGTGGAGGTATCGAGTTGAAATTAAAACCATATACTCAGGTCTGCGGGCTCTTGAAACTGTAAAAAAATCAAATTTGTAAGTTAACGAGAAAAAAAGATACTTTGGTTTATGTGGCAAGAAACGTACATTTCGACACTCTCGAGGAAATCAAAATTCATAGGGTACTTCCCGTTGACCCAGAATCCTGAAATTTGGCATAACGCAAGGTCTTTTAGCACAAATATAGGAATAAATCTGAAAACATCACAATTTTTATTTTTTCAAATCTGAAAAATCTTCAGAGACTCCATTCCGGAATGGAACTGTTTACATAGGTAAGTTTGTACGGAACCCTCAGGGCGCGAGTCCGACTCTCACTTGCCCAGTTTATTTTTGTGATATCACAATATAAGTAAGCGTCGCAGATACAGACATCAGCCTGACTAAGTTTACATCTTAGCATAGCATAGCATAGTCGGCCTTATAATGTTCCCACTGTTGGGACTCAGACCTCCTCTCTAGGAGAGGGAATGGGCCGTAATCCACCACGCGGGCCCAGTTACATCGTATTAAGGTTAATTCCTAATGTTAGCATTTGTTTACAAGATACTCTGCTGTACTTTGAGTGAGCAATCGAAAATGACATCATTTTGATGACATCTCCCCAGAAAACCGAATGGCCACTTTTTTTTTTATTTCTTAGAATTGAATCAATAAGCCCAGCGTGTTCCACGCCATGTTCGTAGAGGCAAGGTCAGTCAACCATAGGCAAGCAGTGAACCTATAAATACTAGTCGCTTCCCACCATATCTGGAAACTTGTATTTTGGCCAGGCTCTCGCAGCTAGAGGCCGTTATCATTTCGATTGAGAGCGGCGCAGTATGCCCATACAACTCTTTATTCGATTCACTTACCGCGAAGAATGGCGTGTAATAAATATCTAACCTAAATCCCTTCAAGCACCTTGTGTTGTACTATCGCCGAACACCAATCTTATCATAGTCAACATTTGAAGAAAAATGTTTTCAATAAACCACTTAACAAAAGAAAATATTTGTTAATAGGATTATTAGTAAGATAACGATCTGGGAACATAAAACTAAGCTGTCCATTATTATTAAAGTTCTAAGCAGCGGCTGATAAGCAGTACAAATACGGACCTAACAATTTTCATACAACGATACAATCAAAGTAACCTTCGTTGGTGTAACTTAGAGAACATAATTCAAGTTTTCAACAATCGTATTGTTATCGAATGTATCTCGGTGGCGCGGCGCGGGCGCAGCTCGAGGTCAGGTGCGGCGGACTGCTGACTGCTGCTGCGGGGAACATCGCATACCATTCAACAATGGACATTGTAGTTATTGTACAATTATCAGAAATATGAGTGTGCGTCGGAATTTCATAACCTAATTCCGCCTAGCCCGTTTCATCATCGGGCCACCAGGCGTACGGCAATGCGCCACCGGTACATGGTGGGCATCCCACCTATATGCACGAAACGTTTTGGGAACACATTCATTGTGCGTACAGCTAAGGAGTGGAATTCCTTGTCGGAATCTGTGTTTCCTGATGGCTACAACCCGGGAATCTTTAAGTCGAGAGTGAATAGGTTATTTCTAGGTAAGCGTGCTCCATCGTCGACCGCATCGTCGCTTTCCATCAGGTGAGATAGAGGTCAAGCGCGAACCTATCAAGAATAATATATATATATATATGAGCGCACGTCCGCGGGTCGGCTCGGTTGACCTGCGGACTGGAAGAGCATACTGTCAATGTCAAATGTAGCAACGCGTGGGAAAATTACAATAATTTCGCCTTTTTATTAAAAACGGCTTCCCTAAGGCCCTAAGATCACGCATAACATGACATAAAATCAGTCCTGTATAATAGTAATGTTCGCCCCATGTTGCAGAGGACGAAGCTTTTACCATGAATCGACTACAAACCCAGGAACATAGCTCTTTCTGGAAATCGTACCTGAGCAGCGCAAAGGCAGTATTACCTGTCTATACTATGTTAAAATGGTTCATGATTCTTCATTGAAATGAATTCAGTTAAAGAATATACCGGAAGATTCAAGGTCTATATTACAGCAAATTATCATCTATGAATTCGGTAGATGGCATTTATGAAATATTTTCCTCATTCTATCAATGCAGTAACTGTACAATAGCACTTTAAACTACACGCTGTTTCCGAAACTTGAGCCCCGAGTAAGTTAAACGGAAGTTAGAAGTTACTTCCTGTTGCATAAAATCTTAACAATTTACATGAGAATGATATTCATTTAATTCCTTTCATTATTAACTTGTGTTCAGTAAGTGAGTTGATTATTATAATTATAGACATAATAATAGGTACCTACTGGATCAACAGCTCGTCTTCTTTAAACCCCAGGTCTGGACGCGATTTGCAGTGGTCTATATGGAGAGCACTAAATCGGTTGCGAACCCAGGTAGGCCGCTGCAAACACAACTTGGCAAAATGGGGTTTTATAAACCCGTCGGATACTCAATGTGAGTGCGGTGCTCCTGTTCAAAACATGAGCCACATATTAGAATGCCCCAAGTGCCCATACACCTGCACTTTGGAGGATTTGATGAGTGCTACCGATGCTGCTATTAATGTAGCCACCTATTGGGCCCAAACAGTTTGACGAGTTTACCATCGAATCGATAAGAAGAAGAAGAACAGCTCGTCTCACTTTGAGGAATGTCGTACCTACCTACATTTCGGCTATTTCTATTGGTTACAGCCTGTATCTTTTTTTTCATGAAATAACTCCTTACGCTATAGACGGGGCGAGAGGGAGTGTCAGACTTTTACTGACTAAATCCCACCTATGTTCCTTCACTTGCCCTTTGCGTTCCAGGAACATGGTAACTCTTTTGGCCAATTTGGGACAACTTTTATGAGTCAAACAATTCAGTGCTTAAGTTTTAGTGCAAAAGCTCAGTCATATAATATACAATACGCACATACGAATTTATCCGTCAGTAGAGTTTTTGTTTGCGATAATTCCAGTGACACGAGCCAGTATTATTCACTAAAGCGGATACAGTCATGTCCAATACGTACCTATTATTGATTTAATCGTTACAAGCACCGTGAATGTTGTCGGCACAACAAGACACAACCTTACGAAGGACAATGTTCCAATAGTTCAGCTAATAAGTGCTAACTCGACGCAAACCAACTAGTTTTGTTCAAGTACAATCAGCGAACACAACGTTCGCACAGCAATTTATATGTGATAATTGCTTAGCGGTTAAGTTTCATGGACAATTAACCATTGACAACAGTAACAGAGTGTCGAATCGAAGAAATGTCACGATATTTCGACAGACTGCGTAATGATGCCTTCGTATGCGTTTGTTATCATCTAGAAGAAAAGCCAGAGGAGTTATGTCGTAGTGGAGAGGTCAAGGGTGGGTCGCGGCTAGTGTGTTAAGAGGCGCCAGTGTGAACTGTGAACCGATCTCGAAAGAATGCGTGTTAAGCTTTCGGTGACCCCCCGACATCAGGCGAGGCTCCGCCAACAGATATTAACCCAAATAGTACTCATCTGTCGATACTAATGAATATTGTGTAAAAAACCAATATATAAATTCGACAGGTGACCGCTGAGAAAAGGTCAGCGCAGACTCAGTGCGTTGACTTTCGTCTTGGAATTCTAACGGCGATTGTAAACACGACATCACTTTACATTTACCAAACATTTTGTTCACTATTGAAACGAAACGGAGAATTTCATGCATCGATGATTTTAACGATTTCAATTACTATGTCAAGAGTTGTTTGAATTGTGTTGCGTCCACAAGGTTGCACTGCAATGTCAATATTAACAAGCCTATCTATGAGCTGTCGGAGCATATGATACAGACTTCATTATAACCTATTATCAAAATAAATTGGCCAAGCCTTCTCCGGATTCGGATATTCTCAGCCAACGCCATAATAAATCATACAAATTAGCACGTCAATAGCAAAACATGCAGCTATTATTTCCCAAGAAGACCTAGCGGATGAAACGCCTTTGTCGCGAATTATGTACGAGTATTGAAGAAAAATGCATAACATCGTGAGTTACTCAAACGGGTCAGTCACACAATGTCAACTTAATTTGCTATAGCAGCCTCCATTCAGTCAGACGTCGGTCTCTCGAATGTAAAAGTTTAGATAATCTGATGTTTGAAGGTCGCCAGTTTTGAAATGTAATCCCCTCGAGCTTTATAAAACCTGACTCCAGCTCGACCGGCGCGGCGAGTAGCGGCCGGACTCCGGACTGATCGCATAATTGTGATTTATGTGTGTATTATTAACAACAACCGAGATGATGACTGCTCTGATTGATAACGTAGAGTTGAAAAGCGGAGTTTGAGGTGTTGCGGCAATTAGTCTTAAAGTTATGGATTGTTGTGTACAAATATCGACTGTTTAAACAATTGTTGGCACGAATTGTCGTGTCGGGTTCAGAACACTAACACTAGTGACGAAATCGCCTTTCGTCGAACACAATTTAAGAAAATATGTTCGACATCATTTCGACAGTCTCTTAACTCGATTCTAGTCGGCTATCGTGGATATTTATTATGTATTGGATGTTAATGACTTCGGTGATGTTGAAAACCTTTAGAATTGTATCGGATCATATCCGAAGATTATCTTTAATTACGGTATGAAAGGGCAGTGGGAAGTGTGCAAGGCGACCACAAGCGGATTTCAACCTTTTCATTTTGACGGTCCAAAAGTAGAAACCATGCAACCGTTTCCAGTCAGAGTAACAATTCTACTGCAATATAATAGCAAAATAAGCGTTATTACCTAGGTACTTGTTATCACAGTTACGTCAGTTTGCGCAATGAAAAATCTACGAATTGAACTAACCTGGTTGGCATTTAACTAAGCCTTGAAAGAGCAGTTAAGTCGTAACATTGAAAAGAAGGGACGATAAAAATAAACAGCGATAAAATATAGTAAGTCGATCAGATCAGATCGTGCGCACTGGAATTATATCAATAACACATTTTTTGCTCACAATAATATTGAGCTGTCAAGGCATTTGGCAAAGTTTTTAAAGACATAAATTTTTACTAAGCAACGCGACCTCGCTGTGTACCAATAAGATGTTAAATTGAGATTAGGAATTGAGTAATTAAATATGGGTTGTTACAAAAAAAAAACGAACGATATCAATGTTTCCGTTCACTATGACTTTTAATTTTGAGGTTAAAAAAGCTATTACTTTGTAGTGCTACGCGTTTGGTGCTAATTTTTTTGTTCCGTAATTTATGAACGATATAGATAATTAAGTATATTTTATGATTTGTTTCTCTGTGCCAATGTACTTGTAAATTTAATTGTAACATTAGGTACTCAGGTATTTTTTACCTTTGATTTATAAGTATTTGAAGGTTATTTCTTTTTTTGTAGAATAAAGCATAATAATAAGAAATTATTAGATACTTTAAAAAAAATCTATAACATAATGTTGTAAATTTAGTTAAGCTTTACTTATTCATCAAATTTAACGTAAATGCCATCAATTATTTATTTGATTTTGCATAACAAATATCATGTGCCTATCTGTCTGTAACTGCGTTTCTTTTTTTCTTTCTTTCTGCAGGATACGCTATGAAACTTCTAAATGTTTTTGAATTCTAAATGAGACTATTAAAACTGTAACAAAAAAACTAAACCAAACGGCAGCCATCGGTGGCTTCGTGCCGATGCCTTTGCTGTTTCCTGTCTTGGATCGCACCATAAGGACACCAAAAATTATATTAACTCAAAATACACAACAGCAAAATATACAATATATTTAAGCACTAAATTGTTATTTCCAACAGACCTCCAAAAACTCAATGGAATTCCCTAAATATTTCTTTAGTTTTCTTTATAATTTTATTATTAGCATCAAATCTAATACCGGGTTTCAATAATTGTATGTTTTCCTCATGGGCATCAAGTTTTTAATGATTGTTACATGATTTTGCGACGTCAAAGCTGTTGCTACGCTTCCGCTACGATCGTGCTACGTTACTGCTACGCCTGTGCTACGTTACTGCTACGCCGGTGCTACGTTACTGCTACGCCTATGCTACGTTACTGCTACGCCGGTGCTACGCAGCTATGTCGCAGCAATAACGCATTCGGCAAACGCTCAATTAATTGTGATACATAAAGTCATGTAGTTGTGTGTCCACTATATACACCACTAATTTTAATTAGTACAAAAAAATGTGGCTCTATCAGTACTCGTTACTGATCATATTTGTGTGAACAAAAGTAAAAAAAAAAAAACAAAAGTGACCACGAAGAATCGGTCATTCATAACAATTACTACTAGAAAATACTAAGCGCAGTGTTTTTTTCCATTTTGATCGCCATTTATTCATTAAAAAAATACAATATTTCCATAAATTGAGTGACATTTTGGGATTTAAACAAACGCTAATAACTTTGCTGTTTATGAATATTATTTATTGAGACTTTACTTAAATATTAACAAGACCTTTTCTAATAAGCCCTTTAAGTATTTGTACTAATTCAAAAATAGTTATTTATATAAATTTTAGAGAGTTTACTTCCAAAGGTTTTAGTACATATAAATTAAAAATATGTAGTTGGAAAAACCAAGTGAAGCAGGAGCAGGTTGTTAGTCGATTTGTAACTACTTTGGCATAGTCATTGTTCCTTATTCGTAAGTAGGCATGGCAGAGTTTTCGATCCATTAATATTGTTTGGTTTTAGACTGGTATACCTATTTACAGAAATGAGTCAACTGTTTTCCCATAAAAAACCTATATCAATAGGTTATAAAAACTGGACGTTGTTTGAAATATAGACTATGGTTTATTTAAATACATTATAGTTTGAACAGCAGCCATTTATCTTTCGCAGTAATAACTTGAAGTTGCAGCAAATATTTGGTCCAAAAAGGACCAATTATCATCATAATTGACCAATTTTGGCAGGTACGTTAATTTGTTTGGATTATCTGCACATTTTTTACAAAATTTCAAAGAAGCTAAAATAGAATATAGAAGAGCTTAAAATACTTTAGTAGTATGATATTTTTTTTAGTTATTAAGTCAATATCAGTTGGGTCTCTTATCATTATTATCATCATCATCAGACTTGTTTTTCTGCTACTTTCTTTTAAGGATTAGGTAAAGGTGTACTATAGTAGTTATGTAAATAATTTATGACCAAAACTTTCCATTGGATCGTTAGCCAGCCGAGATAGTAAACAATCAATTATAATTTAATACAAATGGGTGCGATAGGCGTCTGTGTTGGTTGCGTGGGCACAGTGCCTCTGCGGACAGACAATCTGCGCAGCCAAATATCATAATATAAGTTATTTTAAGAATATTACGTCTCTGTCGTATCATGAATGATCTTGTTTATAACAGATCTGTTTAGTCTGTAGTAACACCTATATTTTAAGTTATTTTCAATGAAACTTCCACTCCACTCGACTTACGATAAATATTGTCGTCAAATTTATTAACGCTTTTTAATATGTCATTAAAGCACAATTAAGTATCACATAGTTGTATTTCAGAGATTAATAATCAATCCCTGAAATACAGAATTATTTTATTATGGATACCACCGCTTTATGAATTTGAAATTGATATCATGTCAAAACCTTAACATTAAACTATAAATACCACTATCATGGAGAAGGCAACAAGATTCTAAATTGAAAACTTATAGTTACCTATACCATTACCTATATTGGCACATGGTTGTCAATATCATGTGATAATAAACAAAAGGGTATCAGAAATACATCACACAAATATTAAAAATGATCGAAAGTTTATACGCTCAAACGACTCAACGGATTTGGATGAAACTTAGAACACGGGTAGACTATATCCTCGAATAATACATAGGATACTTTTTATCCCGGGTGTACGACGTACATTCCCTGGAGATCATTTTCTACCTTTGTGCGAGTGATGTCTGAGACAGTAACTGGCTAGTAATACATACAAGATAACAGTCCCCCTAGCCAAGTTACAACCGTTTCGTTTCGATTCTCTTTTCGTCGATCGCCTCGAGTAGACCACGCCTCCGATTCCTTTATTCTGACGTCATCTCAACGCTCAGTCACGTGGTCAGAACAAAGGAATAGGGGGCGTGGCCGACTCGAGGCGATCAATGAAGAGAGAATCGATACGAAACGGTTGTAACTTGGCTTGGGGGGTAGTTATTGCATACATCATTTACTATTGTTCGAATTTTGGATTTTCGCCGTTTACTTTACCATTCGGCCTCGCCTTTAGTGCAGGAAGTCTTCGAAAGCTATGTTATGTCAATTGATTAATGGAAACAAAACGCTATAGCACTACCCACACCCTGTAACGTTTTTAATAAATTATTATTATTCGACTATATTTTTTATATAATTATCGTACATCCTACTTATAAACGAAAGGTTTGTCTTTCGTTTATAAGTAGGATGTGCTAAATATAGTCGAAAGTAAATTGTTTAGAGGAGTGGACACTAAAATTAATGACTTATAGTTGACTGTAGCAGAAATATTATCATAAACATTGCATATTCACCTTCGATAATACTTCATTTGCATTAATATAAATAATAATACAAAACGTTCATTTTCTCTTCATAAAGTTGAATCTAGGATGTAACTATGTGAAAGACTGTTGCCTGAAATAGTTATCTGAACGAAGGCTCTTTATAGTAGGTACAGGTCACTAGAGCGATAAGTATTACGTGCATACAAGAAAATCGCATTAATACTTACTTACACTTTTTTTTTAGGTGGGAAAATCATCTAATGACATCCCCCGCTCTTGAGCGGAGCGAGAGAGCGTGTCAGAATTTTACTGACTAAAAACCCACTCCTGTTCCTTCTTTGCCATTGTTCCAGGGACCCAGGGATCTCTTTTGCATCACCCATGGCCCCAGTAGGCTTCGACCCTGCAGGGCCCCTACGGTTTGCTGACATCTCTTTGAGGCGCGCGTGGAACACTACGCGCCATCGACGACTTGGGCTCGGTCCAGACGGTTACCGGACGATCGGACGGCGAGCTACCCATTGCTCGCCGTCCGCAAGCCCGGATACTTACTGAAGCTGACTTGTTCAATTTAATTTAGCTTCACTTTTTGACTGACCAACATTTTGACAATACAAAAGTGGTATATGGTTCATTTGAAATAAACGTTTGTGATTTCATATATGATCGTAAAGAGTTATCATTGTTTCAAAATATTACACTCGGTTTCTGAATTGAGAATTTGTAGTAGAGAACTCGGTTAATTCTACTTTAGCATAAAACTTATAAAAATTTAGCATTAAAGCACAGTTTGATAATTTGTCAACTTTTACAGTCAACTAAGAAAACGGGTTTTCATAAGATAGACCCCACCGCGTCGGTCTGTACCATGTACGTGATAAACTCAAAAACTCCTGGCCGGATTTTCATGCGGTTTCCACGAATTGACAGACTGATTTATGAGAAAGGTTTAGGTGTATCATACATACGTATTATAGTAGAGAAAAACCGAGAATTACAAAAAATTATAACACCCTTGCGATGCTGAAGCAGGTCACTAGTAGATTATAGTAATGATGTTACAGCCAGGGTAAATAATATTAGTAAACTAAAGTCATCAGCGAATCGAACTAAATCTAGCTATAGATGTATTCTGGATGAAATATCTAATAAAGATGAATAGAATAGAATAGAATAAACTTTATTGTAAACTAAAAACGTAACACAACTTAAAAGACAATAACGATGATGTTAAAGATGACGAAAATCAACAAAAAACATCAATCCCGTTTATTAAAATAAATAAAAAAAAAACGTTGAAACTATTTCAATAAGCATATTTCACGAGGCCAACACATTTGGCTACGAGAATATCGATCCCATTAATACAAATTCAAAATACATTCGCTTTGCTCCATTTATGTAACAAACGATCCTATATCAGTGCTCAACGACTATTGTCGCCCACGAGTACGCTTAACATGTCACTCTACGTTGAAACATGTCAATGGAAATAGACATACGGCTGTGATTCGAATATTACCATAAGCAGGCTTCCGCCCTACAATCGAAGTAGTTACGTAAAGTGTAAACAGTCTCTGGCGATTAGCGACTGTGCAATACGCCCGTAAGTAGATACTGCACTTTTGACTTGATTTGTACGAGGAATAATAAACGGTTGAAACTGGTAGCAATCATTCCAATTCAGAGGCATAGCTACCGCCATATGAGACGTATCAGTGATACAGAGCCCCTAAGCTACAGGGGCCTATGTGCGTAAAAATGCATAACCGTCTTAGATTATCACTTCTCACTGTCTCTGTGCTACCTGGTCTGTGCTAATAGGGTCCACTGTAAAAAAAAACCCTGAAATCATTTTTGATACAAAACCCTTTGGAACTAACTACTCCACTGTTCCCACTACAGCCCCCCTAGCCAAGTTACAATCGTAGCATTCGCGCCGAACGCCTCGAGTAGGTCACGCCTCCGATTCCTTTGTTCCGACGTCATCTCAACGCTCAGTTACGTGGTCAGAACAAAGGAATCGGAGGCGTGGCCTACTCGAGGCGTTCGGCGCGAACGAAACGATTGTAACTTGGCTAGGGGGGCAGATCTAATTAAGTTTAAAAGTTGTGATAAGAATCACGCATTTAAAATACTTGTCGTCGCGAATATTATCGACCTGCAGGTCATAGAGTATACTTTGGTTTAAAACTCATTTTTCACGGTATCTTCGTTACGCTTCAAAGAACGACTACTCTATCGCAAATGATGCGAAACAGAGTCATCAATTCTATTACCCACATGATGGCTAAATAAATGCGACATCCACTATTGTACAAGCATGTAATAACTATCTACTACCTATCTGTTGGATAATGTCGTTCTTTGTAGCAACACTATTACGTTCAAGTGGTTTTGTGAACAACCATAATTCTCGTACATAATTGAAACAAAATATGATCTCTTAGGTTCCTAGTTTTACGTAATTCGTGAGAGAAATTCTGCAACTGATAGAAATTGAACAAATCGACTTTGTAATCATTTTTCGTATGTTTTTTTTAGTTTAACGTAGTATTAAAATCATCAAATACTTTTTAGTGGAGGATCTGAGGTGCTCTTCTATGAAGTCACGAGTTCCATGTGCTGCTGATGATCACGGGTGTGGTTTTAGTGAGGTAAAAATCCCACACTCCCTGGTATTTTCCCCAAAAGCCCTGGCGCCTTTTGAAGGTTTCAACAGATAAAAAAAACATAAACTGCATTAGACGTAGCACCATTGAGAATGGTGAATTGGTGACCACAAAGTAAATACAACAGTCAGTCACCTACTTTGCGATTGCGATTACCGAGGTACCATAGTTTATTGCGAGAAGCGGTTTTATGAGGTAGATAGAACACTTTTTTACTGTACACTATAACAAATATAAATTAGTGGAGTGAAAATATACCTTACGTGTTCTCAATTTATTTTCTTCTGTGGCTTAATAACAAAAGTGAAACGAAATTAATGAGAGGATTGAAAAAGATCGTGTGAATTTCACAACTACATTCGTAACATTAATTTCCAACCATTGTCTTTTCCGTGTTTTCTGACACTCGCATCTACTATTTTTAGGTTTTTGTATTTTATTCTTTATGTATACACAAATCGTCCAGAAAACAGCTTTTTTTTCACGCTGGCACTGTAAGATAAGCTGCACTGCACATTGAAAATATTTATTTACGTGGTAAACGTTCTTACGCAGTTTAGTTGTGAATTGCGAATGAAGACGATCCTGATTATGCAAGTCACGTTAAGAGAGTGCCTACATTCGCTACAGCCTGCCAGCAACCTGCCACGGTATAATGATCGGTACCCTTTACAGTGGGCCCCCCGTGACCCTATGGCGTAACTTGTCCCGGAACTCCGATTATAACATATAAAGAAAAACACATTTGATAGACTCAAAAAAAAACGAATTGATATTTTTCGATCATTGACATTTGCAATTAGAACTGAGGCTCAGATAGGCGGTCTTTATAATGATTTATTTGCAGGGTTATTAATTGAATGGTTTGGTTTGTTTTGCCCAAGATAAACTGGACCATGCGTATACGCTACGTAGCTTTTATAGACGCGGCGCGTAACTATTATGCTTGTAGGCGCAAGCGCTGCCAATGTGCTGCATGCTCGTAGACACTGCGTAGCTCTCGTGCAGAGGTCGCGTAACCGCTAAAAACTAAACGCCTGATGCGAGGATAGGGTACCTACATGGACTTTGAAATTATAATAAACATTTTATACTTACCTACAGCCAATTTAATTGAACTTTAAGGCTAAATAATGTAAATGGAAAAATTGAAAGAAAAGGGTACATTAAGTAAGAAGAAGCTCTAGATTCGGTTAAGTACCACCTATTATAATTGTAGATGTAGATACATAAATAATTAGTAATGAATGCTTTACATTTGTGATATATTTATCTTAAATAAAATTAAGAGTCCATGGTTTATTTAAAATATAGTTTAGCGCACACATACATCTACAAACCTCAAAAGTAAGAATAATATAATTGACAAAGTTATTGTTTTAACACATATCATTCTAATTTGTTTCAAAAATTTCAACACACACCTTAATTATATAACATTTATACACGTAGAGTCTAATGGAGAACGGTCAACGTGTTTGTATGCTTAACATGCATCTAGGTTACCTAGTATGGATCTCCTAATTATTAAATAAACAAATGTCTTTGCAGCAGTAGTGGCAGGCATTTGCGAGTGCTTATGCTCGTACAAACAAACAAATCACAAGTTAGGTGCATTGGGTAGATAATATATAGGTAGTTATGCTTTGTTAGAGTTAGAGTTGGCAACAGGCGCGGCTTTGGAACGCAGTTGTTCCGAAAGGCGATACAATCAAAACATATCCTTGTCAGTAATGTCCTTGTTATACATAGATACGACAGTCGGAGTGGACAGCCGCCGACATCGTAACACGCCCAGACCTCTTCCTGTATCCACGTATGCCGACATTGACATTTAGACAGTGGTCCGCGCACCGCGCACACTGGTCCGCCAACAGCCTACGAAAGGCCGCTTGCACTGAAAAATACTCTTTGTATAATATATTTTTAGACCACTTGCAAAGTTCATATACTATGTGCCATACATTCGCTCGATTAGCGTCCTTGGCCGGTCGACTGTCCCTTCGAGAACGGAGATGCGATCGCGACTTGCGAACGCGTATCGAATCCATTCATTAGTACTTGAATGGAAGATGTCTCGGGCGGCGATTAATTGCCTACTATACTAGGCAGCAGGTAAATATTCCAGATGTACCTGAAGTTGTTAGTAACGTTTGCAGAACTAAGCTTGCTTTCATGCAAGTAGTAGCAAAAAGCAATGAACGGAGCTGTTATTCGTAGATATTAGAGTTTGTAATTAGCGTCAGAACAGTAACAATACGGCTCGTGACCCTGATCTCGTTTGTGCGCAAGCTGCGCTTATCCTACCTACCTGTTTGTACTTGGAGCTTAGAAGGATCCGCCCAACAATATACTTGTTCTAGAAAGGCTATGGTATCGGCATATTTTCCGATAATTGTAGAACACATTAGGCTTAGAATCTGAAGGTGTAATTAGTGTCACTGGAGTAGACGTTACCGGCTGGCAAGGAGTGTTATTAGATTTAAATTTCGCATTTATTGCACAGTGTAATAAGAGCAATTTAGCTGAATATTTGCGATCGAAATGGAAGTTTCATCATCATGTCCCGAGGCAGCGGCATCGGTTTGCCGTCATACAAGTACCTACTCGAGGCACAGGCGACTGCATTGCCTTTGTACTTATACGTTTATCTTGCATATTTATAAAGGCATTTATAAAGTCTGATCAGTATTAGGCATTATTGGTCGCCATTTGACGCCACTACATTGCGTTAATTTTATATAATTTTGTTACGGCAAGAACGATAAAATGTCAACAAATAAATAATAGTCTTTAGACGTTTTGATATCGACTCGTGAATAATCAGATAATAATAATATTTATTTATGCGTAGCAACTATATAGCAAGCTTCACGTATATTCCAATAATGATAATTTAGAAATTGTGAGTAATAAAATGAAAGTAAAACACCTTTTAAGTTACCAAAATGTCGATTTTAATAATTAATGTTCACAAATTGGCTTATTAAATGTTAGAGGAAGTGAACGTGGCAATGATATGGCCACATTACTGCTCAAATGTTTATTGCACGAGTACCTACCTGGTACAAATAAATGATACGAATTATAGAAAAATGTAATGATTCAACACGACAAGCGGACTGTCGCGAGAGAATGTGGAAAGCGGCCGATTCGCGGCACGCATCTCCTGACATGAGACCACTCCAACTTAGCTACACACTCATGATCAGACATACCTTATTGTTGTTTTGTATTCATGTTATTTTACGATCTAAAAGTATCTCAGCTCATCAATGTTATGAAAATTCCCTATGTAGGTAAATAAGGTAGGTAAGTGAATGAAGCATTTACCAAATGAAAAGCAGTAGGTGATAAAGTTAATTTTTTTCTCTTTATAAAAAACATTAAGTAGGTGGTGGTAGGTTATATTCAGATTTGGGAAGCATTTTATGACATAAAATTAGTAAAAATAAGGTGTTTTTACAATACCGTACATTTTATAGTTTCAAAGAACATTGAGCTCGCATTGATCAATTTAAATAGAGGAACCATTTTTGTTTTGGAGAAAAACTGGTATTCTAGCAATGTTTACAAATTCATTATGATATGACATCATAACAGGTCTTAGATATAAAAAAAAACAAGATATACTTTATTTTAAAGCAGTTTTATTTAAAAAATTCTGGTAAACGTAGCGGTATATTAAGTTACATTTGAAATAATGAATCATTTCAATGTGACAAGTTTTGTAACTGTCAATTTTTGATTTAACGGCTTCGGGATACGAACGTTATTTTTGTTTTAATTTATCTTATAAAGGCTCCGTACCGAAGTGGTGCAAAACCTTTTGTTACGACTTTATCTGTCTGTCAGGAAGAGCTAATGCTATCCGGCTCGATGTTTTCCCACTCACATATCAAGTGAAACAAGAGCGAGCTCAGCTCGTTCCATTAGAATTTCAGTATTAATTATTAGGCAAATAATTAACTAAGCTATGGTGGTCCACTGGAAACGGCCCCAATTTGTAGGTCGTAAGTTCAAACCCGGCAAGGTGCATTAGTTTGTGTAATTTATTTCATCACCACTGCTCTCAAAACGGTGAAGGAAAACATCGCGAGGAAAGTGGCAAGTCTTAGAACAAAAAAAACATATGACATCCAACAAACCGCACTGCATCCAAGTGGCAGATTGCGGCACATTCCTTCTCTAAGAAAAGAGGCCTGAGCCCCAGTAGTGGCAACATTAGGTTAATTACGATTATGATATATAGTAATTAATTTAAATAAGGAACGCCACAAATATTTGGCTAAGTACCTCCGCTCATCTAACGAAAAGATGAGTAAGAAGTAATTTGCCCTCGGTCCGAGCTCAACCGACTCACTCCTTGCAGGATTTCAATCAGGCAGGCAGACCTTAGGCATTAATAAATGTGTAATTAATACGAATAATTATATTCGACAGTATCCATTACTTACATTGATTTCAGAGTTTAAGGTAGTAGATAATTATTATAAATGTGTCTAACATTCTTGTACCTAGCTAGCCTATTGTATGTTCTTTTTTAACTTTATATACATCTAAAATTACTTCTTCTAACGTCCAAAACACAAAACCTACTAAATTCCTAAGTATTACAAGTGAAGTGTAGATACATGCTATATATGTTGAAATCTTAATATCTTGGGAACGTGTTGCTAGGTAACAAATACTTGTTTATAAGTATGTTAAAATATCATAATATTACCTTTCATAAATAATAACGCATGTCTCTGAAAGCTAATCAAACTTTTCAGCGGTTGTGTTACTTAATAAGTCTGCTCGTCGGAATGTTCCTTTAACTTTTTAATTTTTTTTTTTAACTAAACAGCCAAGATGCAATGATATCACCGTTAACAATATCATATTATCTCCCTAGTTACTAAAACCTGGTCATGAACTGCGGGCCGGAAAATAAAAGACAGAAGTTTAATTCATAGTTTGATTTCTTCCTACATTGCTCTCCGAATTAGAATAATTCCGAATTTTTTATGCTTGATGTACCTGGCGCCCGAACTCTCTACCATTTTCTTATTTTTTTGTTACATCATCGACCCTCTAACTTATTTATCATACACACACATCTTTTTTATATATTACATTTGGCCAGTTCCCACTCTGTTTGTAACTATTATAAGAAAGCCAACCCTTCTCTCATAATTATTTGATTTTATTTTATTTGGTTTATTTGAATTGTGTTTTGGCGTCAATTGTATGTTAAATTTGTGTATGGAAATTGTAATGGGTTTATTTGATCAAATCTTTATTATTATTATAAATCTATATAAACAAGGTGTCTTTGTCATCGACGCACAAACGACATGGATCCAGTACCTACATGATTTTGTAATTTCCACCACTGGGGGGCAGAATAAAAAAAAAATCTATACTTTTTTTATATTTAAACTTATATATCGATATTCTTACCTTTATAGTAAAAAAATAATAATAATGAATTACTTTTAGAATTAAAAATGTCATCGGGATTGATTAGAATAACGATTTTTGACATTTTAATTAATTCATTTTTAATTATTTTTTTTTTTTCTAAATATATCTTCGGGGTTTATTTGAATAACGTTTTTAAACATTAAAAATAGTAATTTTTTTTTTATTAAAAGTTAGGAAAAATCTGACGAAAAATTCCACCATTGGGGGTCCAGAATCCAGGATAAGGAGCGTGGAATTATGCACAAAGTTCCCTTTTATGACGTAGGCGAGCACTAAGAGAGTATTTTCCAAAAATCACCCCCTAAGGGGACGAAACGGGGGTCCAAATTTTTTTTTCTCTCTTTATTTATTATTAGGGACTTTTACACGGACGTGTATGCCAGTCCCATCGCTAACATAAATGTACTGAACAGCTGATTTTTTTTCGCGATTTCAGTTTTGTTCCCATAGTAAAAGTTGTTGGTTATCATGAGCACAATCACGTGTTTAGTATCGTACACTAATTACCAGTCACTCTATATATAAAACTAGCTTCTGCCCGCGGCTTCACCCGCGTAAATATAAGTTTCTCCATACAAACTTCAGACTCCCTTTTCATCCCCTTAGGGGCTAAATTTTGAAAAATCCTATCTTAGTGCTCGCCTGCGTCATAAAAGGAAGCGTTCTGCAAAATTACACACTCGTAGCCGCAGTAGTTTCGGCTGTGCGTTGATATGTCAGTCAGTCAGTTTCTCCTTTTATATATATAGATAAAACAGCTTCAACATCTGTCAACCTGTATATCCGCTAACTCCAAAGCCATGAAACAAATTTTGATGTGGTTTTCACTAATACAAAGAGCGATAAACGAAGAAAGTTTGTGTACGTATATAATTTACACCCGTGTGAAGACGGAGCGGGCACTAGTGTCTCACAGATAACAAAAAGAACTATATGGGAATGAGAGGCTCATGGCACAATGACACAAGTAAGCCAACCTACAAGTTTTATTGCCCAAGATGCAAGAGTCCATACAGTGGCTGTCTAGAATCCGACTATACTGCAAGTTATAAATGTATGTAAAAGTCTGACTGAGTATTTTTTTTAATTCTTCATTTATTTAGGACTTGTTTGATAAATTAGACACGATTCAACGGCCGAACCGATTTGGAATAAAGAATAGCCTGGATTCGCACATAGATAACGTTTTTTTTTTACCTCGGTAGTAAGTTCCCACAGGAGGACTTCCACTTTCGCTGTCTAGAGCTAAGTAGCTCTTCCACAAAACTGAAGTCGATGTCACCATCATCATCATGTTTTATTTTTTTTATTTGGTATAAACCAGTGCTTGACTGCGATCCCACCTGATAGTAAGCAGAGATGCAATCATTGTTGGTGAGGCGCACTAGTTTATTAAGAGCCTCATCATCATCATCGTCTTCCTGCCCTCGTCCCGTTTTAGTTGTAGTTATGTTAGGGTCGGTACAACACGTTTTTTCTTCCATTCTGTCATGTCACCCGTCATGCTACCACTAACTTCCTTTTCTTTCATATCGCTCTGCACACAATCTACTTATATTTTCCTTGGTCACCCTCTCCCTCTTGATGTATAAGAGGTACGGACCTACTAAGCCAAAAATTGGTAACTCAATGAAAGTGAGTTATGAATAAAAAAGTATTTTTTGAATAACGATATCCGTCATCTTTGTGATGTACGTACATCGTACCTTCTCTGTCTACAACAAGGAACAAGGGTCTAAAAGGCCAATTTGAATCTTTGCCCTGCAATATGACAGTACTATCACTTATCAGGCTGGAATACTCGTATATGAAAAAAAAAAATAGTTTAAAAGAGGCACCGGTGACAGCTAACTTGAGTAACTTCCGAATGCTGTGATCGGATCATTTCATGGACTGGTATATGCTCGTATGAAGCAGAATAGAAGAAAACATACATTAATCAGTAAGTCATCGAGAAAGAGACAGACTAAAAATGATAAGAGTGAAGTGACTAGTGGTAACCCTTACCTTAAGGAAAGAGACACTTTAAAAGTATTTATGGGTGATAACTATAATTTAGGCTAGAGGGCAACCTTCTTAAAAATAAATTAGTGGTAGAGACCTAACTGATAACCCTGGAGTCACCCACACAGTCGAAAACCAGGAAACAATAAAAAAAAAACAATTGGTGGTTTAATAACTTCCCATACCAAGCATTAAGATTTTATGATAACACCGATCATTAAGATTTCGTATAGGCCGTAAATAATCAGTTATCGAATATTAATTATGAAATAGTTACTTCTAAACGATTGGTAAATAGACATTTGTGTAGGTCATTTGGAAAGCTGACAGCCAAAATGGTATATTAATGCATTTGTTTTTTAAATAAAATTCTATATTTATGGAAATGATTACCGAAAGCGCTTAGTTCTTTCATTGCGAAAATATCGAAAGTGAGCATTTTGTTTGTTCATCATCATAATGATAATATTATTTTCAATTGGCCCTGAAGTTCTTAGCTCAAGTATGAGAGGCTAGAATTTTAATTTAGGTATTCAAATGGTGATCTATATTGTGGTATTCAAGTGGTGATAATATATTATACATACATACCTATATAAAAAACCGGGGCATTTTAGCTGATTGAGGGGGAGATTTAGCATTTTAGTTGTTTGTAGCTACCGCTACAGAGGAGTGATAAATAGAAATGATAAGACTGTGATGTACACTCTTACTTTCAGTGGGTCACAATGAAACAGTTCCTGCCAGCTCCATCGGCACCTTTTGATTTGATTTCCCCAATTAGGTATTTCAAAACTGGGCCGTCGCCGTAGTATATCATTGATAGCTCGCTGACGGGCAGTCGTTGTACTTGACAACTTTATGCACAAAAGCTTGCGCATGCGCACTTACTCTTGCCTCACTAGCTAGGGACGGCCAGCCGAGAATCACATAATACTCAGTCAATGTTAAGTGAATCTAACGAATGTAAACTGCCATGACATTCCAAATATCCCACATTACCTTCATTTAGCCCAGGCCTATATTTAACCACTTTTATGCAACGCAAAGTACTGGTTTCAAAGGGTAGTGCTTCATTAAGAACATTAACGTGACTGTTTCGCAAATCACTGCAACACGAACATATGATTTTGACATGGGCTTTTATGAAACGAAGCTATAATTATATTTTGTTGTGGAGATATTAACTAAACAGTTTAGTACATAACATGACTATTAGTTAGCACGAATCGTAAAGTTATGAAATTATGGTTACTGACCTGTTTCTTACTGAAGATCTAGATGCGAGGGTGAGATTCCTCTGGGGTAAGCGCGGCGCCGCGGAGGGCGCCGGCGGCGTCTGCGGCGCGGGCGGGGAGGTGCGCGGCAGGCGTCCGCCCGCCGCTGCAGCTCCCGCCAGCAACACCACCATCCACCACCTGTTCATCACGATATCACGATACGCACGGGTCGCGCGGCTCACGTTTCGGAACGTACTGTCACAACGGCCACTCGCCGACTCACGGCGTCGTACGCGCACGCACCGACGTTCACTTTTGTTGTGCTTGTGGCGGCGCCCCACTCCGATGAAAGTGGGCTTTCACTAGAGCCGCAGCGCGCGCCGAGCCGCAGAGCGCTACCCAGTGCCCAGCCCTCGGATGTCACCAGGTGTTCTGCTGAGTTTAATTAACCACCAGAACCAGAAAGTCAACGTGGAGTTAAGGGATACTGATTCCTTGCCTCTTTTTTAGTATAAAGAGTAGAAACAAGTGCTCCAGAATTGCACTTTCTCAATTTAGGAAAGGACGCTGCTCAGTGTTAGTGTGAGACTAAAGAATGGGAGATGAAATTGAAAAAGTGGCAAAAATAGTGCCGTGATGGCGCGATGAAGCCTTTTTGTAGCAACCTAAATGATATTAATTTAAGTCAACGTTATTTCTACACGAGGAGGACCAGCACCCGGACAATAAGATTAGATACCTACTTATCTACCTATGAATATTTACAATTAAGAAGTAAGTATGAAAGTAATGATTGTGCTTATATCTACTTTTGTAGAATTGAATATGAGGTACCCAAAGGATAATATGAAAGGTTGGAACACTAGGGCCATGGGGTCCGAGCGCTCATCGAGTTGTTCGGGATATCAGCAAACAGCTGGTCGACTCTTCGCGTGACCAGAGGGCTGGGCTTTTCTTCGGTCAACAAATCAGCATTGCCATCCAGCGTGGCAATGCTGCCAGCGTTCTGGGCACTTTCCCCATTGACATCGATGTGGACGAATTTTTTGATGCCCTATGAGTTTTATTTCTACCCGTTTGTACATATTATTTTTTTCAGTTTGTTAATATACTTATTAGTTATAATATTTAATAGTTAAGATGTATATATAAATAAATAAATGAAATTGAACTATATGAAAGACAAATGAATACAGCTCAATTTGTTAACTGGTTCAGAAACTTACTGTTAGTTACTTGCTGTGCCCATTGAAATAATGTCAGCGAAAGAAATCACTTGATATGCAGTTTACTCTCAACATTTTCAGAAACTTGAGGACTATTTCTGTATTCTAAAATCTCATTCCAACAATTGTTTTTAGGGTTTCGTACCTCAAAAGGAAAAAACGGAACCCTTATAGGATCACTTTGTTGTTCGTCTGTCTGTCTGTCTGTCAAGACCCTTTATCTCGAGAACGCGTGGAGGTATCGAGTTGAAATTAAAACCATATAGATACGCAGGTCTGCGGTCCCTGACAAAGTTTGATTTTTTCAAAGCTTCAAGCTTTTAAGTTAACGAAAAATAAAGTTACGGCCGTTTATATCGCAAAAAAACGTATATTTCGACACTCTTACTACTTCCCGTTGAGCCAGAAACCTGAAATTTGGCATAGAGCAAGGTCTTATAGCACTAGTATAGTAATAAATCTGAAAACAGCAAATATGTTGTTAGGTCACAAAAAAAAGTTTGGCGATTCGGAAAAATCTTCGAGAATCCATTCAGGAATTGATCTATTTACATAAGTAAGTTTGTGCGGAACCCTCAGCGCGCGAATCCGACTCAGAATTACGCAGTTTTTTACATATTACGTTCGTTTACTGGGTATTCTTAACGAGTAAATTTACTACGTACCTGTGAGGGTATGTAATAGTATATATGTCTGTCCAGAAATTTTGATAATTTTCTTTATTTAAACAAGATGGACCGACTACAGTGATATATCGAGACCAGAACCTGGATCAGGGTGTCACAGGAGCAAAGAGCATAGGCCCTTGGCCAGCAGCATGTGAGGCCGTCTTATGGGTGTAGTTTTCTCTCTACTATTTATATAGAAGTCAAAGATATCGACTGCGGAAAAGTTTCGGAAGTTAAAGAACAAATGATGGTAGACCCAGTAAAGCGAGCTTTAGTATTTCGTACCACGTCTGGGGAAGGGAAAAAGCCCTTTTGACTATTATACAGAAAATCACTTTATCAACTTATGCAGAAGTGTTAGACGTAGATAGGGATCTACGTTAACGTCGGGAGAATTTCCAAAAATTGAAATTTTTTAGAAAAGTTAATTTTGATTAGCACATACAAAATATTTAGTTCACAAAATTCATACAATATTTTTTTAGAAGCCGCCATCGGCCTGATCCGTTATAGGTACCTCATTGAGGAACTCTCTGCCAGCATCTATGTGGTACCATATAAGCGGTCGGCCTTCAAAATAAGTATGAGTGATAAAAAGTGTAAAATAAAAAACTTTTTACAAAAAAAAATACAACCGACTTCAAAGTAAAAAAAACACTGAAAAGTGCAAAATAACTTTAATTTCGGAAGTCGGTGTTTCTATAATAGTTTTGTCTCTTCGTTATTTAACACCGACTTCCGAAATTAAATTTATTTTGCACTTTTCAGTGTTTTTTTTACTTTGAAGTCGGTTGTATTTTTTTTTGTAAAAAGTTTTTTATTTTACACTTTTTAGTTATGGTTCCACCACTAAAAAGTACCCCTCAGCCAAACTTAAATACCTTATAGCCAGAGTGCATCTCATGACAATTCTAATAATCCCAAACACGGTTAGATTACATTAATTTATTACATAGTTCCGGTGCCTAACTTCAGGCTTCATCATCAGATCAGTTCGATATATTCCCCCTCTACTTTCAGTCAGTCATCGACTACACGTATAAACAAAGCAATTTTACTTGTTACGACGGTTCTGCTGTGATCCTATGAGGAGTTCTGTTCCATATCTTCGAAGTTCATGATCAGATCATAACAATATTTCTATGGGACCAACTCGGAAGTATAACCTTCCAATAAAAAAAAATTTTTCAAAATCGGTCCACAATTGACCGAGAAATCGGTGAACATACATAAAAAATAAAAATAAAAAACATACATTCAACCGAACATATAACCTCCTCCTTTTTGAAGTCGGTTAAAAAGGATCTGCTGGGCTCATTCGTTCCTTCTGTTTTTCCATCACTAACGTAGACATCATCCATCTGACAAGATCAGCTTCAAGAGCTGGCACATCAAAAACATTTCCGATCTAACTAAATTGCAAACAATTAACCATTTGTTTGTATGTTGTTTTTCTAAGCCTAGCCCCGTGCGTCATACACACACTTGACAATATTATGACCTTTAAGGTCCGCCGGATGAAGCGAGGTGATAGCTAAGCCGATTAGAAGAGAAAGGCGTGCGACGTGAGTAAGTTAAGGACACCTGCTACCAAACAGTAATAGTTCTAGCCATTGAAATGTGTTATGAGAGACATAATGATTAGATATGTACCTCTGATGATAGTTACTTAGCCGACCTTACCACACAATCTACACTTCTACACTGTATATATAATATTATAATGAGGTAAAGTTTGCTTTTTTGTTTGTAGGAGGTAATCTCTGAAAGTACTGCCGCTCTAGCCAAGTTACAATCGTTTCGTTCGCGCCGAACGCCTCGAGTAGGCCACGCCTCCGATTCCTTTGTTCTGACCACGTGACTGAGCGTTGAGATGACGTCAGAACAAAGGAATCGGAGGCGTGGCCTACTCGAGGAGTTCGGCGCGAACGATACGATTGTAACTTGGCTAGGGGGGCTGGTCCGATTGCTAAAATTTTTTCACCGATAGAAAGCTGCTTTATTCCTGTGTGACATAGACTATATTTTATGTACGTGGGTGAAGCCGCGGGCAAAAGCTAGTTTGTAATAAGGTTAAAGATGCAAATAAGCAAAGTTAGCACTGCAGTCCGAACTTAGGTATAAGAACTGCATATTTTTCCTCTCTCTTTATTTTTACACGACTGCCCAAAAAAAGGAGTGTTATGTTTTCAGGGTTCATGTATGTATGTATAACAACGGAACCCTTATAGGATCACTTTCTTGTCCGTCTGTCTGTCTCTCTGTCAAGACCTTTTATCTCGGGAACCCGTGAAGGTATCTAGTTGAAATTAAAACCATATACCTACTCAAGTCTGCAGTCCATTGAAGCTGTGCAAAAATGAAACTTCTGAGTTAACGGAAAAAAGATACGGCCGATTATGTCGCAAATAACCTGTATTTCGACACTCTCAAGGGAATCAAAATTCATAGGGTACTTCCCGTTGACCTAGAATGTTGAAATTTAGCATGAAGCAAGGCCTCATAGCCCCAAGTATAGGAAAAAATCTGAAAAGTGTAAATTTGACGGTCTGATTCCCATCCCGATTTATGGCCACCGTAGGCGCGGACTTGCGGACGACGAACATTAGGTAGCTCGCCGTCCGACCATCCAGTAACCGTCCGGCCCGAGCCCAAGTCGTCGACGGCGCGTACTGTTCCACGCGCGCCTCAAGGAGATATCAGCAAACCCTACGGTTTGCCTACTGGGGCCAAGGGTCTGATTCTAAAAGGAAGACTCGGCCCTGGTACGAAAGGCAACGAAGGAACAGGAGTGGGTTTTTGGTCAGTAAAAGTCTGACACTATCTCCCGCTCCGCCCAAGAGCGCGATTTGTCATTAGATGATTTTCCCACATAAAAAAAGCCCGGCTCTTATTATCCATACACTTAGGTTCAGAATCCAGTCTATTCCACACAAGTGGTTTTTTCCCCAATTGCTGTAGTCGGACATAAACCAATTGCTATAGTCGGACTTAAAGGTTTTTTAATAAAAGTAAAGACTTTTAAAGAGATACAACCCAATTAAAGCCTCAGAGTTTACTGAATATTTAAACAGCAATGTATATCACCCTCTTGTTTTTTATCATTTATCACAACGAGGGTTTTATTTTTTCTGATTTCATCACAGGTAACAATAAGCAACCGTTCTATCTTCCTATGCCGCAGCGTTTTTTTCCATAGGAAACATTTGCAATGCATGTTTTGGAGGCCTTAATATTTCATCAAAATTTAAATAGTGTTTTTGACCAGAATGTCACAAATAAACATGATTATTATTTACAAAATAATTTGCTTTCACCATAAATTAATATTTAGGCATCCGTGGTTTAAATTTAAAAGTATTTGAATTTCTTATTTTTAATATTAGTATGTATATATACACTGGTGGTCGCTTACAATGGGCCTCATTAGAAGGCTTAAAGTCACCCAAAGGGCAATGGAGAGGGCTATGCTCGGAGTTTCCTTGCGTGATCGAATCAGGAATGAGGATATCCGCAGGAGAACCAAGGTTGGCGACATAGCACGAAGAATCGCCAAACTAAAGTGGCAATGGGCAGGGCACATTGCTCGCAGAACAGATGGCCGTTGGGGCCGAAAGGTTCTGGAATGGCGACCACGTACCGGAAGACGTAGCGTTGGAAGGCCTCCTACAAGGTGGACCGATGACTTGGTAACGGTTGCGGGGGTCCGATGGATGCGAGACGCACAGGACCGTTCGCTGTGGCGACGCTTGGGGGAGGCCTATGTCCAGCAGTGGACGTCTTTCGGCTGAAATGATGATGATGATGATGATGATGTATATATAGCGGCTTCATACCTTGGTTTCAATAATAGTGAATATACATAAAACAAATATTTGTTATCTAACCAGTATATAAGTGCAAACAATTAAAAATATTAACAGTGAAAACAATATCAAAATTCGTAGAACAGCAAACGAGATATAACAATTTTAATTCCACGTCGGAATTCTCTTCTTATTACTATTATTTTATGTTTGTGTGTTGAAAAACGTTGTTTTATACACGTGGAAATGTATAACTGCAACACTCGGGTCCAATACACCTTCTGCGGCTCGGGCGCTTTCCACCGACTAAGGCGGCAATGACAATGACAAAGATTCTCCATTTGTATCAAAATGTACTACTTTTTCAAAAATAAGCAGAAAAGCATCAGAGAGAATGGAAATGGTCTTTCATAAGATTTTTAAAAGAAGCTATTGACTGGGCTTGCCTAACTGGCATCGGCAACGCGTTCCACAATCGCACCGCCTTAACCGTGATCGATTTGTCACAAAACTTAACCGGTGTTTCTCGTTTTATTTTTTCGTTTTTTGGCACTGACTTCCGAAAATAAAATAATTTTACAGACACACTTATTAAACACACAAACTTATCTATTAACACAAAAATATCTTAGCTTTAATGTTAGTATAGATTATTACAGGGACACGTGAATTACTAAGTTACCTACTATGTACCTTGCATCCTCCCCTTCTGCATGACGCAGGTTCTCACCGGACATGGTGAGTTCGAGAGGTTCCTGCACCGGATTCGCAAGTAACACCCCGGTGTCACCATTGTGTGGACCGCCCGGAGAACACGGTGAAGCATACGATAGAGATGTGCTCCGCTTGGGTAGAGCACCGTTGTGTCCTCGTTGGGCGATCGGCGGCAACGATCTCTAACGCCGGGCCTTGATACAGGCCATGGTCCGGAGCGATGAGGAATGGCAGGCGGTCGCCTCCTTCTGCGAAGCAGTAATGCTAGCAAAGGAGGCGGCAGCACGCGCGACGGAACGGCCCTCACGCCTCAGGTAGAAGAAGAATTTGTTATAATTATTTTATTTTCCTCACCCATATCTATTCCATATTGTAGGTATGTATGTATTTAGCCTAAATAATTTAAGTCGAATATAAATTAATAAGCATACAAATGTAAACTGAATAAAAAGCTTGTAAAACTATACTTTTTTAAAGCTGGGGGCCCATTCAGCTTTGCCGCCCCGGGCCTCTGACGGGCTTAGTCCGCCACTGATTTATATGTGACTTATTTTTTAATCTAATAAATTTAATATCTTATTTAATTGTGTTAATTTGTAGTTGCGCCGTTCTACCTGTAATGATTTGTTTACACTGGACCATGTTGTCCACTGGTGAATGTTTAATGTGGAATTTATCTTTATTTTCCAATATGGTGCTCTATGTGCCTTTTTAATAAATAAATTAGGATACGGGCAAAATCATTTGTTTGTTAAAGTTGAAATTTAAATCTAACAGCATCTATTTGATAAAAGCCAGGAAAAGCTACCAATAAGAAGTAGATAATCCTGCAAATACTGCCTAACACATAGGCCTATGCCTGCATAATAAAATATTTATGGGCTGCAGGATTGTTCGAACGAGTTACAGCGGCCCTATATGGGGAATATAGGTGGATTTTAGTGTGGGGAGCTCTCCCTCTCCCTCTACCTAGAGCGGGAGTAAACTTTTGATAATTTCAACTTCCTATAACTTTGTAAGCTATTGCTTATTTAACAATAGGGAACACTGCTCAGCTAGATCTTAATTTTCCTTTAAATTAAGGAGAACGCACCTCTAGGTACATACCAGTTCCTAATGTTATAGTTGGGAAGCAAAGGTAACGCAACAAACTCCACAGCATGTTCGATACCTTTTAATTTGAAGATCTGAATTCCTGTTAGGCAGGCCCGTCAAGTTATACCAAAGTATAGGGGTAAGGTTGCCATAATTCGTATACCAACAACTATAATACAGTTTCGTAGTGCTTTATAGTCGGATACCAATTCTATAATTATACCTTTATTTTATTTTATTTTTTTATTATACCTTTATGTTGATTTTGTCTTTGAACAAAATTTTATACATCTTTAAATTAATATAAATGTAACAAGATAATTACAAAGTTAAGCAGCTTTGTAATCACAAAAAAAAATATATAAATTTTATACTTACTATTACAAAAATGTAATGGTATCTACTTATTTCTACTTATACTTATCTAACATCTGCTACTACTGCGGAGCGTACGCACCTCCTTGCTGTGGGAAATTGGGAGTCAGGTCTTTGGCTTCACGCACCGCCGTCGTCGAATATTGGCACCTTGTTCGACAATACTATTTTCCACCTAGCTGTTGCCCTACGCCTAGGCGCACCTTGCTGTTCTCCTCATCGCTGCCACTGTGGCGAAGTTGTCAACTGCCTCAGTCACCACGGCCTGTCATGCAGTCGAATATTAACGACATCATCCGACGAGCCCTTTTCACCGTCGGCGTTCCGGCTCTTTTAGAACTTCATGGCCTGGCACGCGACGATGACGGTAAGAGACCGGACGGTAGGTCTTTATATCCAAAGAAAATGGGTAGGCCTTTAGTGTGGGACGCTACCTGTGTCGCCACTCTTGCGTCATCCCATCTTCCTAGCTCTTCGTGCTGTGCTGGTGCTGCCGCTGCGGCTGCGGAGAACCTCAAGCGGCGGAAATATAACAACCTCGTTGGCAGTTATATTTTTGAGCCGTTTGGGGTTGAAATTCTTGGGCCGTGGGGTTTGAGTGGTCATACGCTTTTTAAAGAATTATCCAAATGCTTAGTTGACACTTCACGTGACCCAAGGGCTGGCTTTTACCTCAGCCAGAGATTAAGCATTGCCATACAACGTGACAATGCCCCCAGCCTTTTGGGCACACTTCCAGTCGACAGCGATGCGGAGGAGTTTTATAACGCCATATTTTAGTTAGTAGTTTTTGCCTTTACTGTATATAGTTTTAATTAGTTAAGTGTTTTTATTGAATTAAACATACAGTCTTATTTCATATTTGGATACTTTCCCACTGCTTTATATAGATTATATATAAAAGGAGAAACTGAACTGTCTGACATATCAACGCACAGACGAAACTGCAGGGACTAGGACCGTGAAATTTTGCACAAATTTTCCTTTTATGACGTAGGCAAGTACTAAGACAGGATTTTCCAAAATTCACTACCTAAGAGGTTGAAATGGGGGTCCAAAGTTTGAATGAAAAAACCTAATTTCACGCGGGCGAAGCCGCCGGCAGAAGCTAGTAATATATGTAACTAGCTTTTGCCCGCGGCTTCGCTCCCGTCAACTGACTACTATATCCTACTCTACCCAACTCTACCCTACTCAAAAAAAAAAGTATCCTATGTCCGTCTCCTGGTTCTAAGCTACCTCCCCACCAACTTTCAGCCAAATCGGTTCAGCCGTTCTTGAGTTATAAATAGTGTAACTAACACGACTTTCTTTTATATATATAGAAGATGTGTGGTCAGATAGGAAAAGGTTTTGTATTCAGTGAAATAAATCTTTGATTTCAGAGTATCGTTTAATCGTTGAATTACTTTCGTCAACATTTACTAATCTAGAAAAAAATGATGAAATTCCGTTTCGAATTTAATCGATTGCTTGTACCTAAGTTGTGAAAAATCAAATGTTTGCGCTGTAACTTCAAAAGCCACGATTGACGACAAAGAGTAGGTACCTACCTGTGCAATACCCGAGTTAAATTCATCACAAGGAACTAATAAAGTCAGCTACCTATAGTAAACTGACAAATGGTCTAGTAAAAAGATACCCGTATAGAAGATTTTTTTAGTTATATTAGATAACACTATCGCAGTGCCGGCTCAAGCAGGGAGCCGGGTGGCCGCCCGCGCTTTTTCTTATAGGGCGCCACACACGCCAACTTAACTTCACCACCGTTTTTTATTTGTTTTGAGGTGGGAAATCCTCATAATTATGACTTCGCCAGCTCTAGGGTGGAGCGAGAGGGATTGTCGGACTTTTCCTAACTAAAACCCACCCAGTGTACTTTTTTGCCTTTTAGGTTCCCTGACTATGTGAACAGTGATATGAAAGAAAAGGAAGTTAGTGATAGCATGACCGTTGACAGGATAGAATGGAAGAAAAAAACATGTTGTGCCGACCCCAAATAAGATGGGACAAGGGCAGGAAGATGATGATGAGGTTCCCTGACTATGGTATCCCTTTCAGAAATTCGTGGCCACAGCGGGCATGGCCCCTACTGGGTCCCTAAGGTTTTGGGGATACCGGAGTGCCTCCCTAATGCAACTCCAGAGTAGGGCATTACAAGACGATCACCGTATCCCCCATCGTAAGGGCTTGCACGCGCATGATGATGTCCACCGTGGAGCTCACCCTACAGAAGCTAAACTGGTTGTCTGCAAGATCCAGCCCCACCCGCACTAGCCGCGCGACGTGGCGGGCTGTAATTACACTTTCAAAGAGCTTGTCCACCTCGTTGAGAAGCGCGATGGGCCGATATGCGGACGGATAGACTGCAGGGCGTCCCAGCTTCCCGATGAGGACCAATTTGCGCGTCTTCCAATGAAGTGGGTACTGGCCTGTCTAAACATGCACTAAAGAACCCCCTAAGTCGAGGCCCGAAAGTCTCCGAGGCCAGACTGCAGGGCGTCCCGGCTTCCCGATGAGGACCAATTTGCCCGTCTTCCAATGAAGTGTGTACTGACCTGTCTAAATATGCACTAAAGAACCCCCTAAGTCAAAGCCCGAAAGTCTCCGAGGCCAGACTGCAGGGCGTCCCGGCTTCCCGATGAGGACCAATTTGCCCGTCTTCCAATGAAGTGGGTACTGGCCTGTCTAAACATGCACTAAAGAACCCCCTAAGTCGAGGCCCGAAAGTCTCCGAAGCCAGACTGCAGGGCGTCCCGGCTTTCCGATGAGGACCAATTTGCCCGTCTTAAAATGAAGTGGGTACTGGCCTGTCTAAACATGCACTAAAGAACCCCCTAAATCGAGGCCCGAAAGTCTCCGAGGCCAGGATGCAAGTTTTCTCAAGTAAGCCGTCGGATCCGCTATATTACTGTAAAGTTTCATCCACATCCGTTCAGTAGGTTTTCACGTTTATAATATTGGTTAGATATAAAAGGGCGCCAAAGGAATCACTCGCCAGTGGCGCTTAGATGGTTAAAGTCGGCTCTGCACTATCGGAAGGATCTTATCTCCATATAGGTACGAGCTCATAACCGACTGTGGACAGAGCAGGAGACGCGTGACGTGTCACTGCAGCCATGATTTGGAACCAAAGTGCAGACAGCAGTCTGTACCAAACGACGTATTCCTGAATATTCCATGAGACAAGATGTCTAACCTGTTTAGACGAAGACGCCGATGACTTGTTTCTATTATACAAGTAGGTATAGATAGAGAGTAAAACTCGTAAAATATTATCATTTACGACACTAGTTATACGTAGGTATAGGTAGTTTTTACGATTGTACAGTGAAGGATATTGAACTTATTTTTACCTGACTACGGCAAAGCCAAAGGAGGGTTATGATTTTGACAGGCTATGTATTGAGTATGTTCATCTGTTCCCTCATAGATCCTAATCTGCTTATCGGAACTCGACGTATGAGGTATCGTTAGAATTAATTGTCCGCTGAACATAGGCTACGTGATGTGTCACAAAACTCGATATGGCGCCCTCTAGCGGACAAAAAGTAATGTGTTAAAAAATAAAAATGGAGATAAATACACCGTGTTTGGTATCATTTGAAAGGGCTTCACTTGTACATTTTCAAAATATTGCTCAAATTTAAAGTGACGCCCTCTAGCGGACAAAAAGTCATGTGTTAAATTTAACACCAAAATTGTTCAAATAAAAATAAAATAAAAAACTAAAACCCGACTCGTTTTAGTTTTTTATTTTATTTTTTTGAGATAGATTCAACGTAGATATTGTCGCTATAGACTCCATTCGCAATAAGTTTTTTTTTAATTCTTGATAGGTTCGCGCTTGACCACTATCTCACCTGCCCCCTAGCCAAGTTACAATCGTATCGTTCGCGCCGAACGCCTCGAGTAAGCCACGCCTCCGATTCCTTTATTCTGACCACGTGACTGAGCGTTGAGATGACGTCAGAACAAAGGAATCGGAATCGGTGGTGGCTGATGGCAAGCGACGATGCGGTCGACGATGAAGCGCACTTACCTAGAAGTAACCTATTCACTCTTGACTTAAAGACTCTCGGGTTGTAGCTATCAGGAAACACAGATTCCGGCAATGAATTCCACTCCTTAGCTGTCCGCTCAACCGGTTTTGACTTTTATTACGTTGTGTGTGTGAGTGTGGCATGGCAAATAGCGGCCGCAGTAAATAGTTGGTATTGTAAACACATTTTTGCTTTTAATGCCATCCTTATGTCAACGGAGTAGAAGTAAAAATCCGTTGAAGTAAGAATCCGGACAGTAAAAAAGATTTTTTTAAATGTCTTATCTTATTGCGAATGGAGTACAGTGTCGCTGATACTACTGACGGGCGACACGACGTCAGATATACATAGAAACCAGTAGTGTCACAGCGACACGTCGTCTGCGGTCGTGTGTGTTTAATTTCATTACTAAAAATGTCTATTCATTGTTGCGGTTACATACGTACCTAAAACGATTTTATTAAGAAACTGTATAAATGAATAAAAATAAAAAAAAATAAAAAAAACCCGACCGCGAAAAAAATAACTTGAAATAAAAACTGAAAAGAAAGTTGAGTGATTTTAGTCTATATTATTTTAATGGGTCCCGACTGTTGCAGTTTTGTTTTAATGAAATTGGTTTCTACGCTACTGGACTGAACTTGTTTTTTTTTTCTTTTCAGTTTTTATTTAAAGTTATTTTTTTCGCAGTCGGGAATTTTTTATTTTTTAAATTTATTTTTTTATTTACACTTTTTAGATATAATCTAATATCACTATTTATTCACTCTATTTTAGGCGAAAAATGTTCACAAACCTACCTTATCATCAGCCTCGCTTTTTTGTATCCTAAATAAAATTGAAGTGTCTGTCTGTATTATTAGAAAAACATTTGTTTACTAAATGTATATCAAAGGGTATTAGTAAATGTTACTTAGGCTACTTTTTATTGGGATATAGCTAATGTTATTATGAGTAACTTAATCTAATTTTTATATTTCTGCGGGACGGGACTTATTTCTTGAGGGCGGTGCCATCTTGATTCTCGTGGGAGGTAGTTCATCTTAATTCCCGGGGATAATGGACATCTTCGAAACGGCTGGACCGACTTAGAAGGACTTTCACTGACGGATAGCTGATTTGACAAGGAGTAACTTGGGCTTCTTTTTGACGGAACTTTCATTGGGATATAGCTAATATTATAACGAGTACCTTAAGCTACTTTTTATATTCTCGCGGGAACAGGATTTAATTCCAGAGGTCGGGGGGACATCCATCAGAAACGGCTGGACCGATTTTGACGGGACTTTCACTGACAGAAAGCTTTTTTTATGTGGGTAATCATCTAATGACTTCTCCCACTCTAGGGTGGAGAGGGAGAGCGTGCCAGACTTTTACTTTTACTGAGTAAAACCACACCTAGGTTCCTTCAGTTGCCCTTTGCGTTCCAGGACCACGGGTTACCTATTCAGAAGTCTTCCCATGGCCTTAGTAGGCATCGGCCTTTAGTAGGCTGGTCCCTACGGTTTTGCCGACATGTCTTTGAGGAACGCGTAGTACACGACGCGCTGTCGACGATTTGGGCTCGGTCCGGACAACAGCCGGACGGTCGGACTGCGAGCTACACATTGCACGTCGTCAGAAATTTGTCGTTGATGTTACAAGGAGTAACTTGGGCTACTTTTCATTTTCTCGCGGTAACGGGACTTAATTCCCAGTGGGATATAAAAACGGGGAGTAACAAAGTCGCGAGTAAAAGTTAGTAGATAATAAATAACATATTTCCTATTGTATTTATTTTTAATATGGTCATGATATACCATTTTGAAATCCTCATGATGAGCCCTTTACTTTGATACCCATATCGCAGTAACCAGAAGAATTATTTCACCTTAAATTATGGCATCTCACAGTCGTTATGTTGGGTTTTTTTTAACGCCACTTATCAAAGAACACTTGGGTTATCACGACGAATCTAACGATATCTTAATTATGTAAATCCGTTCAGCGGTTTGAAAGATATGAGGTAATAAAGAATATTTAACATACATACAAGATACGCGCTAAAAACATAACCCTTCTTGCAGTCGGGTAAAAATATAACAATGTTTTTATTTTTGTTGCATATTTTTTTTTCATACGTGTCCGGGGAAAAAAACATTTTTTTTTTAATTATTATTATTGATAGGCATATTTCGCCCAAATGTCCGGGTTTTTGCAGTGTTTGTCCGGCATCGGCAAATTTGGTGATGGCTGCCCTATGTATTCCTAATAGATCCGATTTACTTATTAGACTATTTATGTTTTAGTGCATTGTTAATATGTGATTATAAACGTCGTGGTTATCTATAGCCTTATCTACATGCATAAATGTTGTTGGTAATTTGTCTGCTTGTTCAAATAGATCTAAATCGTAAAGTATACAATTCGGTCGTGTATGTTTTTCATTTTGTAGCTTGTTATTTTACCAGTTATGTAGGAGAACATTTCAAGGGACAGATCATAGTTGCTGCCAAAGAAAATAATATGCGTATTCATTACTAGAGATTATATTATATTTATAAGTATATAATAATAATAATAATAATAATAATGTCAAACTGACTGTCAGCAAATATTTTCTCGCCAAAATTTTTCATTTAATTTTATTCAATAATACACAATAATAATGTACAACCACCGGAAAACCCTCAAGAAAAAATAAAAAAAACCATCACATCACCATCCAACTATATATAATGCCTCCAACAAAAGCAATATACAATGAAATGGCGATGAACTGAATTGGAAGAATGCTGACAAGAAGCCGAGCACAAAAACTACACACACACCCAACATCTTCGGGTTCGTCGCTCAGCTCCGCCTCGCAGCCGCCGGGACCAGCGCCAACCGTGAGTCCAGAGATTCCGGTCGCTGCAGTTGCGTCGAGCTCGAGCGACGAATACTTCTCGCCGCCGACGACACCACCACCTGCGCGTCGACGGGGAAGAGGCCGACCCCCGGCCAGCTTGGGACCTCGAGGCCCGCCGGCCTCTGATAGGGTCCCCGCTGCCGGTGGAAGTGTGCAGCGCATGCGATGGACATCATCCATTAATGAAAACGTCATGCGCTCATACTTTGGGGCTACAGAGGGGGGAATTAACCTGACTGCGTATCGTGGTCGGATGCTCTCTCTGTTTCAGGTGCTTGAGCCAGCTGTCAATGTTTCGGTCCAACGACTATCGGATCAGGTGCGGGTCATTCAGCGTAATCGTATGTTGGATGACGCCGTACTTGATAGACTGCGCCTGGAATCACAGAATAGCCGTGTTTCACCTGCCACAACACCGGCCGCGGTGCAACGTCTACCCACTGCTTCACCGCGACCCGTCCAGGTTGGTGACGCCGATGATGACGCGGCTATATCTGTGAGTACCCAATGTAATGATCGATTGAGGGGCGCTTTGGAGGACGCATTTCGAGAGTACCGTTCCACACCGCCGGGGCTTAGACCTCGTCTACCTCGTTTGCCCATGCACAAGAGAAATAGGGCGCTGGTGTGTGCTCTAGATTCGCAGCTATCAAATTGCTTTGATAGCAGCAAAGACCTCACTGATACCCACTCAATTTTGTACTGTGCGGCTGTAGCGGCATGTCGTGTAGCTCATGTTAAATTTCCTAATTGTGACAGAGCTACACGACCAGCTGTGCCAGCTTGGCAGTGCAGGATAGAGCACCGTATCGGTGAGGCTAGAGCACTCATCGGTAAGCTTATCTGCTTCAGGGAGGGCAACACTCGCCCTAGGGTGATGCGCTTTGTGAGGCGGGCATTCTCGGGGACTGATATTGGTCCTCGAGATTATCTGTCCTGCGTCACAGAGCGTATCGACTTCCTGAAGCAGAAAATCTATGCATGGGCAAACCGTATTCGTCGGTACAAGCGGCGAGTGGAGCGGTACACTCGGAATCGTACATTCCAAAGCAACGAAAGGTGGGTTTACAGGGATTGGGAGCGATCGGACCAAGGTGTGACTGATACGCGCCTGCCGGATGATGACGCCATGAGTTCATTTTGGCGCAGCATTTGGTCGGCGCCTGTCAGTCACACCGAGGGTGATTGGATTCGAGAGGTCGAGCGCGCATGCGATCTTTTACCAGAAATGGGGGCAATTACCATCAGCCCCCAAGATGTAGCCCGTGCAGTCCGTCCATTGCCTAACTGGAAATCTCCTGGGCCGGACGGGCTGCACAATTTCTGGGTTAAATGGTTCCAAAGGTCGCACGCTCGCTTGGCATCTCAGTTCCAGTCTGCCTTAGAGTCAGGGTCGCTGCCCCAGTTTCTAATGACAGGAATAACCCACCTGCTCCATAAATCAGGTAGTACTGCGGAACCCAAAAATTATAGACATCGAGAACGTCGAACCTGTTGGCTAATGGCAACATCGATGAGGAGCAGCTCCTTAGTACCGCGGGATCCATTCTTACATCCATTCTGAGAGCTAAAATCAATAGTCATATTGAGACAAATTCTATCATGTCTGCCTCTCAGAATGGATGTAGGAATGGATCCCGCGGTACTAAGGAGCTGCTCCTCATCGATGTTGCCATTAGCCAACAGGTTCGACGTTCTCGGAAGAATCTGTCGGCATGTTGGATAGATTATAAGAAGGCATATGACTCTGTTCCTCATACATGGCTCATGAGGGTGCTAGAACTGTATAAAGTTGATGCAACTCTGCGCACCTTCCTGATGTCATGTATGGGGCAGTGGAGAACAGTTCTTCACTATCCGGGATGTCGACAGATTCATGAGAACAACGAACCGATAAGGATTGAGCGTGGCATATTCCAGGGTGATAGTCTGAGTCCACTGTGGTTTTGCCTAGCCTTGAACCCGCTCAGCACACTGCTGGAGGGTTCTGGCTTAGGTTACCGGTTGAAAAGAGGCGGTCAGGTCATATCTCACCTTCTTTACATGGACGATCTGAAACTCTTTGCCCCCAACAACTTGCAGCTGGTGAAGCTACTGAAGGTAACTGAAACCTTTAGTAGTGCCATCAGGATGGAATTTGGTGTGGACAAATGTGCAGTCATACATGTAAAGAGAGGTGAGATTATGGAATCCGTGGGAATTCAACTCTCGGATTCCATACACCTTAGATCCCTCTGCTCAACCGAAACTTACAGGTATTTGGGTATGTCGGAATCGTTAGGCATCAATACTGATGACGTGAAACAATCGTTGAAAGAGCGCTTCTTTGGACGCCTGAATAAAGTACTCAATAGTCTTTTATTAGGCGGAAACAAGGTGCGCGCTTTCAACGGTTGGGTCATGCCGGTATTGATGTATTCTTTCGGCATACTCAAATGGACTCAGACAGAACTTGACGCCCTGGATAGGAGGGTCCGCACACTACTTACCGCAAATCGGATGCATCACCCACGGTCATCGGTGATGAGACTGTATATCCCGAGGAAGTGCGGGGGTCGTGGCTTCTTACATGCTAAGACCCTGCACAACCGCGAGGTATGCAGTCTCAGGGAATACTTCCTAAAAACCGACGTGGGTATGCACCGAGATGTGGTAGCGGTGGATAAGGGCCTCACTCCGCTCTCCTTGGCTAACGAGAACTGGCGCAAACCTATAGTACTAGATACTAATGACCGCAGGGAAGTATGGCAGAGCAAGGAGCTTCACGGACGCTTTTACCGGGCCTTACACGGGCCCGATGTAGACCTGTTAGCGTCCGTATCTTGGCTGCGTTTCGGTGACCTCTTCGGGGAAACTGAAGGTTTTGTCTTTGCGATTATGGACGAAGTTATGATGACGAACAACTACCGGAAATACATTGTGAAGGACGGTACGGTTGACATCTGTCGGGCATGCCACCGACCCGGGGAATCAATCCGACACATTATTTCTGGGTGTTCTCATCTAGCTAACGGAGACTATTTGCATAGACACAACCTCGTAGCCAGGATTATCCACCAGCAACTTGCTCTTAAATACAATCTTGTGGAATCAGAGGTACCGTACTACAGGTATGTGCCCGACCCAGTTCTCGACAATGGCAATATCACGTTATATTGGGATCGATCTATCATCACTGACAGGACTATTGTTGCCAATAAACCTGATATAGTGGTGATAGATCGACTAGAGCGTCGCACAATGATTGTTGATATAGCGGTCCCTCATGACGAGAACCTCGTGAAAGCTGAGAAAGATAAGCAAACTAAGTATCTTGACTTGGCTCGCGAGGTTGTCGACATGTGGGAAGTGGATAGAGCAATCATTGTGCCGATAGTCGTAACGGCCAATGGCTTAATAGCCAAGAGCCTCGAACAACATCTGAGGAGGCTCTCGTTAGGCAGCTGGATCAAGGGCCTGATCCAGAAAGCAGTACTCCTAGACACGGCGCGTATCGTTAGGAGATTCCTCTCTCAGGAGCCCTGACCGCCGGCAGCTTGGACTCTGTTCCCGATGCCGGTGGGCTACTATTTTTTATATTTTTAAATGTTTTTTTAATGTGTTTTTTTTTAAGGAAATATTTAAAAATATAATAAGTATGTAATATAATAAATAAATGGAATATAATAATAATATTCCACAACTATCACACAACGCCGTCTAGTCCCAAGCTAAGCAGAGCTTGTGTTATGGGTACTAGACAACTGATAAACATACTTATATATTTCTAAATACATACACATATAGATAAATTACACCCAGACACAGAACAAACGATCGTGCTCATCACACAAACATTTGTCCTGGGTGAGAATCGAACCCACGACCTCCGGCATAGCAGTCAGGGCCACTAACCACTAGACCAATAGGCCAGTCAAACAGAGAAACAGTTATATACGAGATTTTATGGAGAGGGAGAGGGAGGCCAAAGAAAAGATGGATGGATTGTGTGAGAAGTGATATAAAAGAAAAGGGAGTTAGTGATAGCGTGACGAGTGACAGGACAGAATGGTAGATAAAAACGTGTTGTGCCGACCCCAAATAAAACGGGACAAGGGCAGGAAGATGATGATGATATACGAGATTTTATAAATTATAATTATATATAATATATAAATAGATTATATATACTTATAAGAGATTATTAAACATGTCTACTTCGTAATTCTATACAGTAGCACCTGTCACATAGGTGGTTGCTCATACGATTACATTGGTATGATTTACTCTTTGTAGGGAAGCTCTTATTTCGTTTATTATGTCTCTTTTATATAATATTCCCCGATAAAAGTACCGTATGCAGTAATCGTTTTTAGTGAACCTTCCATATCGCTGTGAAGGCCAGCTGCATTGCTGTTAGGCCAGATGTAGCGGAAGTAGTGAGAGTAGTTTGAATAAACTTCTTGTATAATAAACAAGGACCCCTTAATTGTTCCGCTGCTTAGGTCGTATATATCCGACAAAAAAATCACGTGTAATTCGCCGGGGTCGCACATCCACGAACAAATACTCGATCTCGTCTCGTCTCGTCTCGTCGTCGAGCTCTTCTGTCACCTATAGGAGATGGAGTACCCAGTCGCAAACATACAACCATTTTTTTTTATTGAGTGGGAAAATCATCTTATAACAAATCCCGCCCTTGAGCGGAGCGGGAGATAGTGTCAGACTTTTACTGGCTAAAAACCCACTCCTGTTCCTTCTTTGGGCCCCGGGTTTCACTTTCACACTACCCGTGGCCCCAGTAGGCTTCGACCCTGCGTCGACGACTTGGGCTCGGTCCGCACGGTTACCGGACGATCGGACGGCGAGCCACCCATTGCTCGCCGTCCGCAAGCCCGCGCCTACGGTGGCCGGAAATCGGGATTGGAATCCCGGCGGCGGTTGGGGCGTGAGGATCGTTGCCTCACGCGATCGGCCGCCTCCTTTGTTAGCATTACTGCTTCACAGAAGGAGGCGACCGCCTGCCACTCCTCCTCGCTCCGGACCATGGCTTGTACCAAGGCCCGGCGCAAGAGATCGCCGCCGCCGATCGCCCCCACGAGGACACGGCGTTGCTCTGCCCAAGCGGGGCACACCTCCACCGTGTCCTCTGGGCGGTCCACACAGTGGCGACACTCGGGCGTCGCTTCCGCACGAATCCGGTGCAGGAACTTGCCGAAACTTACCGTGTTCGGTGAGAACCTGCGTCATGCGGAAGGTGAGGACGCCGTGAGGTCTTTCCAACCACGCCTCAAAGAGGGGACTTACCGCCATAATTGTGGGCCTTTTGAATAGGACACGAAAACACTCGTCGAAATAATCCGACGCTAGCGGTAACAGGGTTAAGCTGTTGATTTGCGGGTCACTTAGAATATCGCTTTATTAATATTTCGCCAGCTTCGTTCTTTATTTCGGTTCGGAGTTTTATTACTGTGTATTGGTGACGTTTTTCTGCATGGTGTTGAGCATATTTTCTTGTATGTGTTAGTGGTTTTGATCATTTTTTGTAGGTCAAATTTTAAACGAAAGTTTATAATGTTCAGATTTTCTATTTCATTGTGTACGCTCGCTGATTGTATCGTTAGTTTTTCTATTTGTTCATTTAAATCGCTTATAATGTAGCTAATATCATGCAGACTATTTGAATTGCTCATCATAGGCTTTCTCGCTGCTGTTTGTTGTTGGATAAGTCAGTTAATGAACTCGACCTGGATGGTTAGCGATAAGTGATATTGTCGTTCGGTGTAGCCATTTGACTATTCATTTGTTTTAAAAAGAGTTTATTGTTGTTAGTGGTATATTCTTCGAGCACTTCCCTGACCTATCGTGAAACCGTCATCCCAGCCCGGGTCGGTATTTTCCACAGTGATAAATACAATGTCAGTTTTAGTGTCCAACAGACCAACATTATGTACACTAAAAAACACCTCCAAAAGCCACATGTTCGCTTATGCAGCATTGTTAAAATTGCCCTGATGACCTTCTGTAGACCTTAAAGCGTTCATCATGGTAATGTAAGTCATTCTGCACTTATCATAAAACAAAACAGCCAGCCATCAGTCATACATCCAATTTAAGTTTTCCGTGGCAAATTATAGCCGGGCTTGTCGGTGAGCTGTGGTCAATTTGAGACCATTTGCTGGACGATTTCTCAAAGTACCTACTTACTTGTTTCAAGAAAGCGATCTTCACGCCCTAATCCTATGCCTTCGGCCAGGTCCTGGTCGCCGAAACTAATGAAATATAACTTTGTAACAGTTACCATATTACCAAAGTACTCTGTGACAGTTACCTTGATAACATATTTAAAAATCAGACATGTAAAATTAAATTATTTTTTGTGGAGCTTTACAGCGTCTGACAAAAGTTTTGGTCCATGGAAAGTGTTTGACACTTATGACACAACTTAATATTCCACGCAGAGTACCTACTTTGGTAATATACTGAAAATATTCCACAAAACATGTAAAAACCAGCCATACAAATTTAAGTTAAGTAACTCTTATTTTTAGTTACATTTCTCCCCTGGTATCTGCCCAGGGGTCACAAGGCGAGCTCCACAGCGCACAGGTATTCAAAGCACATGAGGCGCTACTAGGTTTCATCTATGTGAAAATAAGTTATGTCTGGTCGCTCTGGGATCTTGGACTTGTCTTGCTGGCTACTGCCAGCGTTTTCGCCTGCGTGACAGGAACATACTCCCGGGATAAAGTGTCCTAAGTATTTGGCGGAAGGGTTGGCGCAGTGGTTGAGAGCTGCACGGAGTATTATATGGCCTAAAAAAGGCCTTCGCAGACGACGGACTTTTTTCCACGGCAGAGAAGAAAGTACGCTCCGCGAATAGTAAGGCCGCGGCGGATTGACAGCGAACCCAACGCACACGGTGTGCGTGTTTATCGTCGTGCATACGTACGTCACTCTCGAGCGCACAACGCGGACCATAAAAAGGTACTCTGTGACTAAAGTCCGCCATGTGCGTTGCTTCGCCTAGTCACACGAGTTCTATTTTTTCGGGGACTCCCCCGTACTTTTGTCCGGTGCGCTCTCTGCATGTCCTCGGTTATTCGGAGGACTTTTTGTACGCGGTACTTTTAATCCCTCGTTTGCGTTAGGTACTCGATACAATTGTAAGCGATCTATTTTAGCGAACAAAAAGTCCGCAGACAAAAATCCGTCGTCTGTGCAGGGCTTAAGGGTGTTTTTAATATCGTGCGGATTTCATCACGCATGCGCGATTGCCCCGCATGCAGAAAACTTCAAAACTCAAAACTGAAAAAAGCGAGTCCTGCGTGCGTCATTCCAATAACGAGCATTATAATAAATATTTGTATGAAAAGGACATTTGCGTATGGTTTAATTCCGCGTTAATCTGGCATGCGTGATCAAAACCGCACGATATCGAAAACAGCCTAAAATAGTTGTTCCGGGTTGTTGCCAAATTTCAGGTTTTGGGGTCAACGGGAAGTACCTACCCTATAAATTTTGATTCCTTAAGAGTGTCGAAATATAAGTTTTTGTGACATTAACTTTTTTTTTTTTGTTAAGTTTAAATTTGTTTTTTTCACAGCTTCAAGGGAGACTACACAGGTCTGCAGTCTCTATAAAAATAAGCTTATAAGCTATATTAAAAAAGAATTCAAACCACATAAGTACTCGGTTTCAATTTCAACTCGATACCTCCACGCGTTCCCGAGATAAAGGGTCTTGACAGACAACAAAGAAGTGAAGTATAAAGGTCCAGTTTTCTCATACACATCATAATAGCGGGACAACCGGGGTTACCATGACGTTCAAAGTAAGATTGTTTCATTCTTATTTCAGTGTGGGTAAGAGAGCTATACAGGTTGTCTAGCGTCATCTCTTACCCACACTGGAAATAAGAATGAAACAATCTTACTATAAACGTCATGGTACAGGTCCAACTCTTGTATTCGAATGATTCTACCACGTATATTTAGTTTCCTTTTGAGGTACAGAACCCTAAAAAAAGGAAATCCTATTCCAGAACATGGTCTACCCATGTACAAACATCTAATTCCGTTCAGCCATTTGATCGTGAAGAACTAACAAACATACCTGTACACAAACTTTCGTCTTTATAATATTAGTGTGTGATATTTTACTGTCATTCTGTATCTCGCGTCATAAAACTGTGTGGCAAATTAAACATAATATTAGAAACTTTAATATTTATTAAAATAACTTTCAATAGATTTTACATATTATGTGCATATTAGAAGTAGCAATAACATGAAATGTGTCAGTCTATAAACTGAAATCAGTTATACTCATTACGGTGTTACCAGCTTTGGGCATTTTGTCTTCCGCAGATAATTCTTGCCAGAAGGCATAGGAACAACGGTGGTGCCTTGCGGAAACACTTTGGGTATCTGGTCTTCGGGCACAGTAGGCAGTACCATGCAGTCTTCTCCAACCTGAAAAAATAAATTGAAGTACCCATTAATTCAAGAATTATGTACTTATTATTAGAGTATGTGCGGAAAGAGAATAGTCGTAAGATTTGAGGGCGCTGCTGTATATAAATTTCGTTTTTGTTATGTTGACAACATTGTTACATCATTATAGTGCGACTGTAACATCTTGATATTTTGGAACTATGTTAGACTAGCTTCTACCAGCGGCTCTGCTCTCTAATAAAAAGTAGCTCAACAAGAAGTGTTGTACTTGCTCACGTGATGAGAATGCAAAAATAAGCTTATCATCTATAGATATAAAAGGAGAAACTGACTGACTAACATATCAACACACAGCCGAAACTACTGGGTCCAGGAACATGAAATTTTGCGCAAGGTTTCCCTTTATGACATAAGTGAGCACTAAGATGGAATTTCCCAAAATTCACCCCCTAAGGGGATGAAACGGAGGTTCAAAGTTTGTATCATCATTTCAGCCGATAGACGTCCACTGCTGGACATAGGCCTCCCCCAAACGTCGCCACAACGAACGATCCTGTGCGTCTCGCATCCATCGGACTCCCGCAACCTTCACCAGGTCATCGGTCCACCTTGTAGGGGGCCTTCCGACACTGCGTCTTCCGGTACGCGGTCGCCACTCCAGAACCTTTCGGCCCCAACGGCCATCCGTTCTGCGAGCAATGTGCCCTGCCCATTGCCACTTTAGTTTGGCGATTCTTCGCGCTATGTCGGCAACCTTGGTTCTCCTGCGAATATCTTCATTTCTGATTCGATCACGCAAGGAAACTCCGAGCATAGCCCTTTCCATTGCCCTTTGGGTGACTTTGAGCCTTCTAATGAGTTGGATTCGACGGTTGACCTCTTTCTCGAAATTAGATCTACCCAACTGGACTGTCTGTCCAAGGTAGACGTAATCGTCTACAACTTCGAGTGCAGAGTCTCCGATCTTGATCGGAGTGGGTGCTACATGGTTATTTAACATGACTTTGGTTTTGTCCATGTTCATTTTAAGACCCACTCTTTCGGAAGCTCTACAGAGGTCATTGAGCATTGTGCTGAGCTCTTCCGTAGTCTCAGCCATGATTACTATGTCGTCGGCAAACCGAAGATGAGTGATGTACTCGCCATTGACATTAATGCCCAATCCACTCCAGTCCAGAACCTTGAAGACATCTTCCATTGCGGCCGTGAACAGTTTCGGAGAAATGACGTCTCCCTGCCTCACACCCCGCTGCAGGAGGATAGGTTTCGAGGTCTGGTCCTGCAGTCTGACTGACATAGTGGCGTTTTCGTACAAGCACTTCAGCACCTCGATGTACCGATAGTCAATCTGGCACCGTTGTAGAGACTGCAGCACAGCCCAAGTCTCGATCGAATCAAAGGCTTTCTCGTAATCCACAAACGCTAAGCAGAGAAGCAGATTATATTCCTCGGTCTTCTGTATAACCTGCCGTAGCGTGTGTATGTGGTCTATGGTGCTAAAGCCTTTTCGGAATCCGGCTTGTTCGGGAGGCTGGAAGTCGTCGAACCTGCGCGCGAGACGGTTCGTGATGACTCTGGAAAACAGCTTGTAGACATGGCTCAGAAGTGAGATGGGCCTATAATTCTTGAGCAGGGCCTTGTCGCCCTTCTTAAAGAAGAGTACCACCACACTTCCGCTCCATGCCTGTGGTGTTTTTCCCTCGAATATGACGGAATCAAACAGCTTCTGAAGGGCCTTAAGGATCGGTTTACCACCCGCCTTCAGGAGTTCGGCTGTAATTCCGTCATCACCCGGTGCATTGTTGTTATTAAGCTGCTTCAGAGCCATCCTAATCTCGTACAGGCTGACGTCCGGGATATCTTCGGTATAGTGTCGGGTCAACCTAGCTCTTGGGTCGTTTGCTAGATTCGTAGTGGGTTTTGTGATTGACGTGTATAACTGTCCATAAAAAGCCTCGATCTCTCCCAGAAGCTCCGATTTGGCGGATATGACTCTGCCTTCTTCGGTCTTCAGTTTCGTGAGCTGGCTCTGCCCAATAGACAGATCTCTTGCAAACACCTTGGATCCCTTATTTCGCTCAATCGCGTCTTTAATTTTTCCAGTATTAAAGTGACGGATATCGCGTTTCAAGGAGTTAGAGATCCGTTTATTGAGCAGCCGATATGTGCACGCATCGTCTGAAGACTGCAGAATCATCTCACGCCTTTCCTTCATAAGCTGGAGAGTGCGATCTGTGAGCCTCTTGCTCTTATTTGTACGAGTCTTATAGAATTTAGACCCGACCGTATGGACAGTTTCCATGAACCCATCGTTGTATTCGTCCACAGAGCTTCCTAGGCATTCGAAATGATTTTGAAGTTCGAGCTGAAAGCTCTCGGAGTTTTGGATCTGGATCTGTGCAGGACGGAGCGTAGACTTCATCAGTCGAGATCTTTCAAGCTTGACATTGATATTCAATGTGCCTCTTACCATGCGGTGATCACTTCCGGTTTTCACCGCATTGATCACAGAGACATCATTGAATATTTGCCTCTTCGTCGACATGATGAAGTCAATCTCATTTTTTGTTACACCAATAGGGCTTTGCCAGGTCCACTTCCTATGCTCCTGCTTTATGAAGGAGTTCATCATGTAGAGGCCCTCCCTCTCCATAAAGCTGGCCAGTAGGTGTCCCCGGTGGTTCCTACGTCCAAATCCAAATTGCCCCACTCGCAGCTCGTCACCGTCTCGTTTTCCCAGTTTCGCATTAAAGTTTGTATGGAGAAACCTATTTTCGCGCGGGCAAAGCCGCTGGCAAGGTGCTAGTAAGATATATTATTGCAGCATTTATCAGTAAATTCATCCGTCTAGTAGTTTTTGCGTGAATGAGTAACAAACATCGATACATACATACATCGTTCCTCACAAACTTTCGCATTTATAATCAAGACGTCCACTATTGGCCTACTGTTAATTTCTCTTTACGCCACAACCATTCTTTTAACACACAGAGTCTATATTCATACCATGTAGGCGTATTAAGAGGGCCGTGCCTCACAGGGACGCCATGGCGGCGTAGCCAGGATCGTGACGACAAAAAATGTATGTAATGAATGAATGTGTGACCAACAGTGGCTGGATGAGGTACACACCCAAGAGCTGCATGCCTTTTATTGGCTGCGCGAACTGGCAACACCGCTATAGTGTTCTAGTGAGGCACGGGTCTATCACTATGGAAATATCGCATTGCCATCGATTTACAGATTTCACATTTCATTTTTCTGGAATGAGGTTTAAAACTCCCCCTCGTCATGAACAAAGAAACCTAGGCTCTGGTCTGGACGACAATAACATGCCTCTGGGCTAGATTTTTTTAAGGTTTACTTCCTACTAATCCCCCCATCCTAGTAATAGTATAAATATGAAAGTTTGTGAAGATGGATGTTTCTCTTTTACGCAAAAACTTCTGGACGAAGTTTTACAGTAATATAGCCATCATCAACCTAAAGGATTTAATTTAAGGCGAAACCAAAGTTAGTACTTGTATATGATTTAGTTAGTTTAAAAAGTGCTACGGGAGAATCAAAACTGGGACTTGGCGACGATGTCCTCAGTCATCTGGGTCTTCCAGTACGTGATCGCCACTCCAGAAACTTTCGGCCACATCGACCATCTGTACTGCTAGCAATGTGCCCTGCCCACTGCCGTTAAGTATGGCGATTCTTCGAACTGTCGGTAACATTGGTTCTCCTGTGGAAATCTTCATTCCTAATGCGATCACGCAAGGAAACTTCGAGCGTAGCGGTTTCCATTGCCCTTTAGGTGACTAAGCCTTCAGATGAGGCAGATTGTAGACAACCATGTTTCAGGATCTTTCATGAACAACAAAGGTTAACCTTTTACATGACAGTCGAAAGGTTAATTTGCCCATATAGAGTAGAACTTTATAAATGTGTGTGTTACTGTAAAAGCCTGAACTAAGACATTTGCAATAAAAGCTAAGATTTGACCAGTCTTACAGGTGAAACTCCGTTCTGTTTAAACCGCTAATTACGGAATATCAGGTCTGGACTGTGTCCAGACCTGATATTCCTGATTTTACGTTCCGACGTATTCAGCTGACATGACACACTATAAGTGCCGAACTTACGCGGCAGAAATTCAGTTGCGCAACTTTCGTGTGTATTCAGTGTCTGGAACGCTGTCGTGGCGTCGTGTCGTGTTATATAAACAGCCGAACAGACATACTCAAAACAAAGTGATCCTGCTAGGGTTCCGTTATTATTTTAATAAACACGACGGGCGGACACGCGAGGCGCAGGCATGCCTGCCTCCCGCTGCTCCCCGCCCCGCTTCGCCATCGGCAATTGAACCGAACTTCGATCAAGTATAATGTGTGCTCTAGAAAATACGTCGCCGCCGGATTGCCGCTGAACTTACGCTGGACCGAAGTTCGGCTGTATGCTCTATAACGCAACGTAATTTCGGCATAATGTGTCGTCAGTAATTCAAATAGCATTGCAGGCGTAATCATACCGAACTTCGGTCGTGTACCTTCGGCATAGTGTGTTTAGACACTTAGGTTTTACCTCTCAAAGACATGTAAATGTTGAGACCAAGATAGACCCAGTAAGTCACGGTAAATCTTAAGTTTTAACAGCTTACGAGGATAAACTATTACAAAGCGATTAAATTAAAGTTGTCCTATCCTACCTTCCAGTCGACAGGCGTAGCTACTTTGGCAGAATCAGTCAGCTGCAAGGAATCCAACACACGCAGTATCTCACTGGAATTAAAAACATTATTATTATTTCCTTTATTCATTTCTTAAACATATAAATTACATTTTTACCATGGACGATAAAAGACTAAAATGTTTACGCTACAGCTATAACCTGTCGGTCTTAAGTCACGAGTGAATAAGTTATAATTAGGCAAACATCCTCCATTATTGGCCAAATTATTAGCGTTCCCCTTCAGATGAAGTAGATTGCTGCTACTACTACAGTTATGCCGACTGTCCTGATGAGTTTGACATTTATAACACTATTTCATGAAATAGCCGGTCACATCAAGAAGGAAGTGATCAATTCTAAGATCTGGCCAAGACATTTATAAGTCTTCTGCACGAGTGTTCGTCACCTAACTCCCCCTAAACGGTTTTTTTTGTTGGTTTTTGGTTTTTTAAAAAGATCGAATTAAAAAAAGAAAAAAAACTTTATTTGAAAAAAAAATACAGTACCTACTTTGACAGCTAATAATAATATACGAGTATCAATATTATTAGCTGGTAAGGTCATGTAAAGAGTAGGGATGAAACGCGTGTTACTAAAAGAGTTATGAGCGTGTACATGTGGATGGACGGAGGGGGAGAGGGGGGGGCAAAGAAAAGATGGATGGATTGTGTGAAGAGTGATATGAAAAAAAAGGAAGTTAGTGATAGCATGATGAGTGACAGGACAGAATGGAAGAAAAAAACGTGTTGCGCCGACCCCAAAAAATACGGGACAAGGGCAGGAAGATGATGATGATGATTATTAGCTGGCTTTAATAATACTGCTCAGTGCCTACGTTGAGAACACCACCTAGTCGAGATTTTTGTTTTCTCTAACACATACATGGTAAGCGTTTAAGAAAGCGCCACCTTTACATTTATTTTGAGTAGACTGCCTCAATAATCAAGTTTCAAGCTGTATTTATTTATTCAAACTTTATGCGCAGTAGTGGTACCTATATGCGGACTTAATGCAAACCAGGCATTCTCTACCAGCGATAAAAAATATACTAAAATTAATTTAATCTTGTATAAGAGTGACTCGGCACATGTAAGTAATTATTACGAACGAAGCAATATTTATTCAAGTGTTATTACTTATAAACTCGCACGCCACAAGTTGCTCATTGTCAAGTCATTATGTCAACATTCTTCCTTCACTTGTCGATGCGAACGCGATAAACCATTGTCCAATAATATAAACTGTCTTCAAAGATAAATATTATCGCAACTACTGATAACATGCCTCTGGGGTAAACTTCGACATAACAATGGGATCTTTTGTCATTTCTGGTTCATAACTCATAATATTGTACCCCCATTTGAATGGTTTATTGTAAATAGTTTATCTTTTTAATTGAAACATTTAATTTATTGAGAAGTTATATTACTCCTCCACATCGCTGTTGCCACGCAGCATTGCCACGTTGAATGGCTATGCTAATGCTTTAGGCAAAGAACGATCCAACCTTCTGGTCACACAATGTGTCCACCAGTCTGTGTGAAATTTCCTTGAAAAGGAGAAGCGCACTCGAACCTCATGACTAGTCTCTCTAGACTCAAGCGTTTTGACCCCAAACGGCTCACAACTCGAGAAGTTGGTAATGGAATTAATATAGTTCTTAACTATCGTAAAATGTAAAGTAGCACATCCAAAACAGGGGAACCTCATTCCTCGGTTATGTATCATCCACATTTAATAGAAGGATCCGCAACTAAAGATATTACTTACTACTACCACAGAATAAGTAATAGTACAAGCTACTACCTACTGTTTTAAAATATTTAACTAGCTGATCCCAATTGAAAAATAACTATCTAATAGCAAATAAAAAGATTTTTTATTAGGTCACTTAAAAAACCCTCAAATCTGGTGGAAGGGAACCTGTCATGTAACAGAAAAAGGATGCACCAACTGAAATGTGGTCTTCAGATAAATAATTTGTGTTATTTATTCTTATATTCTTCTTCTAGCTAGAGACCCTATCTCAGTTGTTTAGGGTAAGGCCTTTGCGCACGATTTTGTGCCATGTCAGTGTTGAGATAAGCAAGGATTCTTTGGACCGTCGTCAGCCAAGTAGAGGCACGCGTGACGCGTGCGCTTCTTCGTCGTTGGCAGTTCAAGGTGGCTTACCTTCAACTTGACCATATGACACAGTCGATGAATGTGTTAGTCGAAAGCCGTCCAACGCAGTACATAGCCCCCTCCCCCCACCCCCGCCGCCTCTAATGTCACACCGATCCTGTGTGTCACACCGATCCTGTGTGTCAACCATCCATCAAATTCCTCCTGCGACCCAAACCAGGTCATCGTCGGTCCACCAAGTGGGAAATCTAACTCTGCGTATTACCATCTGCTCTGTAAGCAATGTGCACAGCCCACTGCCAAGTTTGGCGATTTTTTGGGCCATGTTGGTTATTCACCATTAGGTGAATCCATACCAGTAGTTCAAGATATGGTCGATGGGGCCAAAAGGTTCTGGATTGGCGACTGCGCACCGGAAGACGCAGCGTTGGAAGGCCGAGCAAGATAGACCGATGACCTGGTGAGGAACGCAATGGATGCGAGACGCACAGGGCCGTTTCGTTGTGGCGACACATGGCGGGGGCCCATGTCCAGCAGCTTTCGGATGAAATGATGATAAGGCCGGCCATCACGGACAGCTTCAAGCAATCACCGCACAATATGTGTACTAAATGAAGTGCATGAGAGGATGGACCTATTTTCGAGCCATGAGAGTGAAATCGCAAGAGTTTTATTAAATTTTATTAGTTCTAGTTAAATATTTGTTACTGTACTAAGTCTGATTTTATATTGTTTTTACATATAGGTTAACGTTAAGTTTTTTATTTATTATTTATGTACTTCTTTTATTTTTTATAGTTAGTAGTATTGTAATAGAGTTTAGTGTTATTTTAGCTTTTTAGGATGTTAGTGTAAGATTATGACTTTTTTCAATTATTATATTTTTTTTCGGTTTGGAAACCACTATTGTATTAGGTTCCGCCTGTGAAGATAGTGTGTGTATATTTAATAATAAATAAATAAATAAATCAGGATGGACTGCTTCAAGCTGTGACTGCATAGTGAACTAATCGTCTTCTACTTACACACATACATGGAACCACTCGAGCAGTTGCGACTGCTTCAGGTGGTTGGCAGCAGCGCAGTGAAATTTCATTGTGCGGTCAAGCAGTCGCCAGGCATACACTGACTGCTCGAGCTGTCAACTGCTCTATTGCAATATTGGATGAACCCACAATTTCATCGTACGGTCAAGCAGTCACCAGGCATACACTGACTGCTCGAGCTGTCGACTGCTCTATTGCAATATTGGATGAACCCACAATTTCATCGTGCGGTCAAGCAGTCGCCAGGCATACACTGACTGCTCGAGCTGTCGACTGCTCTATTGCAATATTGGATGAACCCACAATTTCATCGTGCGGTCAAGCAGTCGCCAGGCATACACTGACTGCTCGAGCTGTCGACTGCTCTATTGCAATATTGGATGAACCCACAATTTCATCGTGCGGTCAAGCAGTCGCCAGGCATACACTGACTGCTCGAGCTGTCGACTGCTCTATTGCAATATTGGATGAACCCACAATTTCATCGTACGGTCAAGCAGTCACCAGGCATACACTGACTGCTCGAGCTGTCGACTGCTCTATTGCAATATTGGATGAACCCACAATTTCATCGTGCGGTCAAGCAGTCGCCAGGCATACACTGACTGCTCGAGCTGTCGACTGCTCTATTGCAATATTGGATGAACCCACAATTTCATCGTGCGGTCAAGCAGTCGCCAGGCATACACTGACTGCTCGAGCTGTCGACTGCTCTATTGCAATATTGGATGAACCCACAATTTCATCGTGCGGTCAAGCAGTCGCCAGGCATACACTGACTGCTCGAGCTGTCGACTGCTCTATTGCAATATTGGATGAACCCACAATTTCATCGTGCGGTCAAGCAGTCGCCAGGCATACCTACACTGACTGCTCGAGCTGTCGACTGCTCTATTGCAATATTGGATGAACCCACAATTTCATCGTACGGTCAAGCAGTCACCAGGCATACACTGACTGCTCGAGCTGACGACTGCTCTATTGCAATATTGGATGAACCCACAATTTTCTATTTCTACCCCAATGCCTTCGTCATCTGAGTAAAAGTAGCAGTAGTAGTGCTTCTTCCTCGAAATTCATGTATTAGCAACATGAATTTTGATTTTTTTTTTAATGATATAAACTAGTGCTTGACTGCGATCCCACCTGATGGTAAGTAGTGATGCAATAGTTGATGGTGAAAAATGAAATTGAAATTGCGACTTGTTGAGCAGTACATACCAACTGCTGGTGTAGTTGGCATGAACTGATCCAGCAGTTATGACTGGCAACTTCAAGCTTAAGAGCTTGAAGGTGCCAGTCATAACTGCTCTTGCATTCAGCGTTAACACTGACAGCAAGAGCTGTCTATGTATGGCCAGCCTAATGAACATGATGATGATACCACTAGTGAACAAAAAGATATATAAATTAGTAACACTTACTCAAAGTTTCTACCCGTAGTGGCTGGGTAAAGAAATGACAGCCTGAATTTTTTATTGGGGTCAACAATGAACAGGGCACGAGCTGTGAGTGGTATCCCTGAAATATCCACTTCATCCTTGTCGACCATGCAGAGCTTCTTGGCAATTTCTCTGTTCTTGTCCTCAACTATTGGATACGGGAACTTCTCATCCTCATTGCAACCTAAAATTATTTTAAAAATTTTGTAAGATTCTGTAGCTATGATTCTGTTATTTTAAGTGTAAGAGGTAACGGGGCAAGGGCAGGAAGCACTTGTCCTGTTTTTTTTCTTCCATTCTATCCTGTCAGCTGTCAACTTTTATACCACTCCTGACACAATATACATTTTTCTTCTTTGGCTTCCCTCTCTCTCCATCCATCAACAAAAATATACCCATAATTTTCTTTTAGTAACATGCATTCTATCTCTATCCACATGATCATACCAAGACAAACAATAATCAGTGTAAAAAAAACCTTTCTTGTTTTATCTTAATGGTACCTAATGCAACTCCGGCGCCAATAATTTTGTTAAAAATATAACTTTTTACCAATAACAAATTAATGTTATACCTATGTTTAAGAAATTACTTGCAACAACGGTAAAATAAATTTATTATTTTTCATATTCATCCATTATACTGGTCAACACTGGTTTTGCCACACGAACTTTGATAGGTAATTTTGTTTTTTCAATCTACCCTCATTATTAAATCACAGTTGTCAAAGGTCAATTAGCCTCATATTTCTTGTGATACGGTAATACTCATAACTAGTACTACGGTAGTAAATTAACAGAAACGCTTACAAGTAAATCGTTATAAAAATATTTGTCGTTGAATTTGAACACTTTATTGTGATTTATTAACCCTGTGAACATGTCGAGGAAGTGTACCTAATAATGATCCTAACTCTTTTTGTTATGTCTGCGGAGAACTTACATTCAAAAAACAACGACGAAATTTTACGAATCTTGTGTTGGAGTGTTATCACCAATGTTTTGGTTTTTCTGTCGCCCATCAAGACAAATCCTGGGCCCCTCATGTCTGTTGCATAACGTGTGTGAAAAATTTTACTGACTGGAAGAAAGGTGCACGAGCTATGCCGTTTGCTGTACCCATGATATGGACTGAACAGCGAGATCACGTTTCAGATTGCTATTTTTGTCTCACTGACATAAAAGGTATAAATTACAAGAAAAAAAACCAGTTATTTACCCTAACTTATTTTCGGCTATAAGACCAGTCTCTCATTGTAAAAAATTGCTAGAACTAATACCAGTTGCAACTACGTCTGTTGAGAACGACAATTCACAACCGTCCACTTCAAGTCAATGTGTTGACGAGGACGATGACTTTGAGTTTGAAGGAATTGTAAACGAGCCACATTTGATAACTCAAGGAGACCTATATGATTTGGTTCGGGATTTAAAAATGTTGTTGCAAATTTTTTGGGTAACCACAAGAGTGACAGCTACAGAGAGTTAGTTAGCGAGCTATTATTGTCATATCAAGCATTGGGTTGCAACATGTCACATAAGATCCATTTTTTAGACTCGCACCTGGATTTTTTTCCTGACAATTTAGGGGCTGTCAGGGACGAGCACGGTGAGAGGTTCCATCAGGACATTTCTAATATGGAAAAGCGGTACCACGGCAAATGGAGCCCAAATATGTTAGCAGATTACTGCTGGACAATTAAAAGGGACCAACCAGAAGCTAAATATTCAAGAAAATCTTAGATTTATTAAGTAAGTCATTTATAAAAAAAAAACTTATTTACGAGATCTGTGTTTTTTCTTAATATTTTAAATTACTCAATAGAATAAAATTCTTGTCTAGCAATTTTTTTTTAACTGTGTATTTTTTCTTACAATCACCAATTAAAGTAAAAAATATCAACAAAGTCCATTTGGCATGACAAAGTTAAAATTTTGTTGACCAGGCAGTGTTATCATTATTAGGCAACTCCTTAATTGGACTTTGAGATTATGGACAACAATAATTATTATGATTATTTGCTTTTATACCTCAGAATCTTTGTAACCTAAGGAGTTGTTTGACTTACTTTTCTTGAGTCTTGTTTGACTTACTTTTTATTTTCGTTTGACATTATATAATATTATTTTAACTTTTATTACTATGACCGTTATTATGCCGACATTTTTAACATAAATATATTCTTTTAAAAATGCAACGGAATTCAAAAAATTGTAAAATTTGCATACCAATGTGATGGCAAAATATGGCTGACTCTGTTATAAAAAAAACACCTATGTACTAGCTATACCCATGTTTGCAGAATAAATGATTATGATATGAAGGAGCCCCATACCATTGATATGGCTGATACTGTGGTAGCTACATTTCATGCTTGAGTTTTTGATGAAGGAACTCACAAATGATTTTATAACAATCAATACAAATTGCTTTCATTCCATTGAGGAATGCTTAACCTACTCATACAGTTAAAACTATCCTATAGTTTTATATTTGCATGTCTTATTAGTTAATTATAGCTATTACTATATACATATGTTTTGTTGTTTCTTCAACACTTACAAAACATTATGATTATCCTTTAATTTTTTTATTTATAAAAGAGTAATATTACTTACCTGCAAAGAACTGGATATCTTTGCACCAATCCACATGAGATTCAATACTATCGCAGGACAAACCAATAACTTTGGTGTTGCGCTTTTGGAACTCTGGCATTAGCTTCAGAACTCTGGCCAACTCTGTAGTACATACAGGAGTGAAATCTGAGGGGTGGGAGAACAGAATACCCCAGCTAAAAATAAATGTAACTTTATTGAAAGATGTTAATCTATATATATATATATATAAAAGAAAGTTGTGTTAGTTCACTATTTATAACTCAAGAACGGCTGAACCGATTTGGCTGAAAGTTGGTAGGGAGGTAGCTTAGAACCAGGAGACGGACATAGATTTTTTTTTTTTTTTGAGTAGTGTAGAGTAGGGTAGAGTAGAGTAGAGTAGAGTAGGGTAGAGTAGGGTAGAGTAAGGTAGAGTTGGGTAGAGTTGGGTAGAGTAGGATATAGTAGGATATAGTAGTCAGTTGAAGGGAACGAAGCCGCGGGCAAAAGCTAGTAAAAAATATATTGTTCTTAGCATGAAATGAATCTAGATCATGAATGATTGGTTAGATAGTAATGAAAATAATTTTAATAAAATTCAATATCAATACTAAACAATTTAACTTTGTTTCAGCTAGCCTGTAAAGTGCTCCCACTGCTACGATACCAGGCCTCCTCTCAGTGAAAGCAGAGGGCCATGATCCACAATGCAGAGCCTGTGCAGGCTAGTAGCTTCAAAAACCATGGGATATTTTATAAATAAGAATTTTTCGCACTTACTGCAGAAAATTTTACATTTACATTGAAACTTGGTAATTAAATTATATGGAATGTATGTACTTTTAGGAAAAAGAACTTTTTATTCTATTTTTCTTTTATAATTCGAAGACATGTGACATTCACCAATCCGTACTGGGCCCGCGTGGTGGATTACGGCCCATTCCCTCTCCTAGAGAGAGGAGGCCTGAGTCCCAGCAGTGGGAATATTAAAAGGCTGATTATGCTATGTTATGCTATTCTATTTTTACAAATAATTAGTCATACTAAAAAAATAGTACCGGTTTTTAAAATGATTTTATGAATAACTTACGAATCTCCAAGATAGTTATGAAAATCTAACTCTCCAATGGTAGAGTTTGCAGTAAAATTAGGAAAAAAATCTCCCAATAACAACATTTTCAGGTTAGATAAAAATTATGCGTTTAATTTGTTTATAATATACTGCGAAAGCTAATGTAAACCACTTCTTTAATTTTTGCTAGATATTTTCTGACGCCGTTACCAGATGACTAACACGCATTAAAATTAGTGCACAAATGAAAGGAAATAAAATTCAGAATTTAAAATCGCTTGTTTTTAATTCCCGCCTGCTACTAGCAGCCAGTTAGTTTACCCCGTGTTCTGAATTGCGTTAAAAGTGATTATATCGCGAATCCGACCAAATTTAATAGTCACAAAATATAAGGGTTATTGAGCAATAATTGGGACGTTGCGCGTTGGTCGGGTTTGCGATATTATCGCTTTTGACGCAATTCGGAACGCAGGGTTAGTTGAATAGGTCACAGACTACAGGGTTGAAGTAACTACTGTAACTAGAGAGGGAATTAGTAATCCGATACTAGTAAATACGAAAAAGTACTTGATTTTTTAGTTTTGTAACAAAGTCACTGACCTCTAACAAAGTACATACCTTAGAGTGTAGAAATATAAGGTCTTTGCCAAGTACTAATAGCATCGAATTAAACAGGCGATACTCAGTATTGACTAAATAAAATTACTTGGTATCGAATCGAATTAGACTGAATGAATGTAATTTTAATATTTCCTAACGCCTCAGAGCGAAAGCCATAATCTTTGATTGTAATTGCAACATCAGTTCCAATCGAGTTTTTGTTTCGAGGTGGAGAATTGAAAAAAAATCTAATATTATCGATATCAGTATCAATATTTTAGCAGCAGTACTTATAAAATATGAGTATTGTAGTATTGAAAAATCATTTGAGTACTAGAATTAGAATTCTACTCTAGAATTTGAGTTGTACATATATGTGAGTAGGTATCGACACTTTTAAAATATCGGAAGAACCTTTCAGTATATTACAAATTACTCTGTAGAACAACCCTATCACGGCAAAGACTATGTTTTTTTTTTTTTAATTACATATAAACTAGTGCTTGACTGCGTGTGTTCCCCCTGATGTTACAGTCCTACCAACTTATCTGTGAACTGAAAGAGGACGGCACCGTCGATTCAGTGTTGCTAATTAATATAAGGTGCCCAAAATTGAGTAAATATTCAAGAAGGAACTTTCACATTAGACATAATCCTTTAATTAATAAGAATTACAGTTTTTACAAATTAAAAACAATGATACCTATATAAAAATAATAAAATAAATAAAAAGAATTTGATCATTTACAGTTACGTAGGTACGCTATCAGTTTAGTCTCTCAGCAATAAACAATGACTTTATCTAAAAAAAAATCCAATGAAGTGGAAATTCAGCAGATAAAATATTCCACAGGGGGGGGATACAACTTTCATTTAATGCGAAGTTAAGTAGGTACCTACCTTGCAAGAGGTACCTGGAATTCTAGCATTTAGTTATGACCGTACCTAACCCCTAACAACAGATTTGACTAATTATAATTAGCAGTGGTACCTAGTGGTAGTGTAATGTAATAAAAAAAAAACAAATTGCTTTACAATGATTTATTGAAAACCAGGTTCCTTTACAGTAATTGTGATCTTTAGATGAACCTGCGTACACAACTTCATCCTGGTTGTGAGGCCATACTCCGCTTATTGCCGTACCACTTATCACTATCGCTTTCGGTTTCAGTGTCACTTACCACTTCTATAATAAAATGTTTATCTAAATGCAAATCATGTTTTAAGTATTCTCCTTCTAACCTGCAAACGTGTTTACAATGCTGTGCCCACTCATGAACTATAATAGCGTCAAAAGCTTCTCTAACTAGGCGAGAAATTTCAGCATTTTTGTGCTCAATATTTACATCAGCAACTTTTCTTTTCATTGTGCTCCATATGAGTTCAATGGGATTGAGATCACAGTGATAAGGTGGTAAATATAAACATTTGTGTCTATTGTCTTCTAAAATTTTTTCAATCTCTTATACAGGATCAGGCTTGTTTTTCTTAATTATTTCTAAAAACTGAGGTTTAGTCAAATTCTCTCCGTAGTCAATTTTATTTTGGGTCAACCATAATTGTATATCTTTTTTTAAGGAATTCGTATTTGGGACTTTATTCACACAAATACGGTGCTAGGGAGCACTATCTATCACTATAGGGATGGCTCTTGTAAATTAGGCACAAGTTTTTCAATAACCCAGTTTTTAAAGTTGGTACTATTCATCTCGTCATGATAATCACCACTTTTTGTGTTTGATTTAAACACAAGTAGTGCATTTGTAACAAATCCAGTATCTCCTCCCGCATTAACAATAATATATCTTTGCCCTTTCGATACAGGCTCAATTACTCCGTCTTCACCCTCTCCTTGCCAACATTTACACAATGTATGCGAAGAGTGAATATAGGTCTCATCTAAATAAATTATGAGCCGGGACTGGGGAGATTTATTATTTTTATCCACTGCATGCAAGTACTTAGCTCTCCAAGCTGATATTTCATTACGCTCCATAAGAACCCTCCGATTGGATTGAGATTTTTTAAAACGAAATCCCACCTTGTGATGCAGCTTTCGCAGACTCTTTCGCTGTCCTGTGTAATTTATTTCTGTCTTTAAGACCTCTAGAAGCTTTTTTAACAGTAGGGACCTCTTTTGTAGCAGAATAAACTTCATGTACTTTCCTCCGTATATCTCCCATGTCAAAATCATCAACATGCACAAATCCACTTTTACGTTTTCTCTCCTTGCCTGGTGTCCGAATTTTTGTACCAGTTTCTTCTGCTGCGTCTTCTTTAACTATTTTTGAAATTAGTCCTTGGCTCACACCTGAAATATAAGATAATAAAATAAATGTTAGTAGAAATTTGAAATCTGGCAGGTTAGATTGCTCACTCACTTAGCAGGTTACCTATTAGATGTACATTACAGTTACGTTAACCTGCAGCAGAATAGAAACGAATATTTCGTGGACTTAAATAATTAGTTAAGTATCGGGTAATTTATAACAAGAAAGTTGACAACACTAACCTGTCGCTGCCGAAATTCGTTTGTATATTTGAATAATCGGAGACCCCGCCCGAGCTTCTTCTTCAAAAAAGGTTTTAATCTATAGAATAATGTTTCGAGCATCACTTTTAATAGCTTTCGGCATATTTAACTTTATAAATTCAGCCATATCACGACAAAACAACCAGAGAACCCGAATGTAGTATACACTGACAATAGAATGTCATTTTAACATGACAGCCGTAGTTCCAATTTTCGCCATTTCACAGATAAGTTGGTAGGAGTGTAAGCAATTTTCTTTTATGTGCTTGCCAGGGACTCTGCTTATCAGTTACTGGGTTTTCAGGTTGTGGAGGTCAGACAAACCTACTATAATAGTACTCAACTGAATACGGAATCCAGCCCCAACATATTTGGGTAAGGCAGATGGATTGAAACTTTGCTGCGAAGTTGTTTATGATTCTTGTTTTCGCAATTTTTTATCTGTGGGTGTGGATTAATTTAAAAATAAAAGTAAGAAAAAGCAAAGCAAGTTGCAACAAAATAGAAAATTTTCCATTGTTTCTCAACTAAAAATATAATAAAAAATCGTTAAATATAAACAAATAAGATGGGATCAAATGTTGCTAACGTAAACAAAAGCCAACATTCTATACCTATCGACATTTTAGATGACCTGTGCAGGTAGGTTGTCCTAGGATGAAAATAATTTGGTTTTTAGTAAACACTCCACTTTGTATGTAAATATTATGTTTTACTAATCAATAAAGGTCGTCATCCAAGTTTATTATCAAAATTTTCAAATGTAAATATGCAGTTTGTGAGTCCAGTGTGGCGGACGTTAACTGAAAGCATTAATTTACATTCGAGTCGTGCTCAACAGAAAAGTAATTATAAGAAACTATTAATGTCTGTTGAAGGAACCAAGTATTTGAGCCATCTTCAGATAGCCACCTGTATCTTTGGACTCATACTTTAAAATAGGTACTATCTATCAATGCTTTAACAACTATGTTATGTACAGAAGTGAATTCTGCAATGGTTGTAACTCCGCAAATGTAAAAGTCAGTATTCTAATTTATTTAGTGGCACAAACCTGAGTTTTAACTAAAGCTGAGTTATTTGTTCTACACAACAATATATTTTTCCTGTTGAATATGGGTCAGCCTAATTTGTGTATAAACCAATTTTGAAATTTGTAACACAAACTTCTATTTCTATAAATCATTCCTTTCCTTGAAATCATTCCTTTCCTTGCAGTCGCTTTATCATCAACTTACCTCCAGAAGACCGTGGGAATCTGGTGCGAATATGTTTCCAAATAGAGCTGGCTCACTGGTTCTACTTAGATTATTATTGTACGGATGAGACTACCAGGCTATACCCCTGTGGTATTAGGGAGTTTGCGGCACATATTTTTCAAGTAAGTAGTTATTTCAATAAAAATTAAACTATTTAAAGGATGTTAGTTTATTAAAAGAACCCTTCCCTACTCGTCTATTATTAAAATGAGCATGGTTTAAAATAAAGAGTAACATGAAAAAAGAAAGATAATGCCTGTACGTTCATAATGTACTCATTAATCAAAAATATATCTATAAAAACCTTGAGCAGTTATTTGAGATTCTGAATGACGAAAATTTCTTCCAAAAACTTTTAAGGTTTTTAATAAAACTTTTATTTCCTGGAACAAGTTTTTTCAAATATTCCCGTGAATAACAAAATTACCAAATAGGGGGGCCATTCAAGTATTACATAAGCACTACAGTCGGGTGGGGGGGTCTTTGCTTTGCTTATTTTTGATGACATGGGGGATGGGGGGGGGGGTCTAGATGGTGATTATGTCAGTAGTGCAATTTTTTTTAGTTTTGTAAGAGACAAGAAAGTGAGCAGACACACATCATTAAGCAGCGTACATTAATTAATGTCATTGAAGACTTAGTGTCATGGATTACTGTGTCATGGACTGAGAACTGTTAATTTGAATTGATAATGTCAAAATTTTAAATTAACCTTGCTTTTTTCCTTTATTTCAAGTATTCCTTTTATCTAGACTTACAACTACTGCTCATAAATTAATAACCAAACTAACACATTTACAAATGCACATACCAATGTTTACGTAAGCAAGGGGGGGGGTCAGAGCTTTGCTTATTTTTGCTGACTAGGGGGGCTTATATTTGCAATAAATCTGCTTACGTAATACTTGAACGGCCCCATACCAACAGAGCATTTAGGTGTTATCTCTCTTTTTCGCATAACCTCTTTATCAAACATTGCTTTGGATTAAACAAGCTGTTAAACGGTTTGTTCAGTGTGTAGGGTCTAGTGATGGTCTGCGCTACCAGGTACAGACTGCCTCTATCCATTCACTTAAGGCTTTTGGTGAGGGTTTTACCAAGGTAGGGATAAGGGGCATAATCATGGCGTAGATATTTGAATGGTACCTAAGTCGTTTCCATAAATCTTCATCATCATCATACTTAATCTTCTGGGTCCTACAAAAAGTACTTATTTATCTAAATATTATAAACTAGCCTTTGCCAGCGGCTTCGCTCGCGTACATAAAATATAGCTTTTGTCACTCAAGAATAAAGCAGCTTTCTATCAATGAAAAAAAAATTAGCAATCGGACCAGCACCTACTTTCAGAGCTACTAAAAACAAAAATAAAAAAACTACCTCTTTATAATATTAGTGTAGACAAATAATTTTTGCATGTCATGGTGTTCGAACCTCGGCTGCAGGCTGCGGATGCAGGCTGCGAATGCAGGTAGCACACGCATGACACGCAACCGATGCCTGCATCCGCAGCCGGGAGTGATTCCGAGGCTAGCTGCACGTGCTGCCAGTCGCAAATCTACGATTCAATCCAATACGAGCGCTGTATTTTCTAAACAGGTTGGAGTGACGTAACTACGTGCGCATCGACTTGCGGCTGCAGCACTACTGGTCTGCGTCAGCGATCGGCTGCGACTGCATGTCGCGGTAGCACTAGCAACCGAAGCTCGGCAGCACGTGCGGCCGCAGCCGCGTTCGGAATGGTTTTCACAAAAATTCATACTACTACATAGAAAAAACCAGTCGTGCAGCTGCAGCCGGCAACGTGCAGCCGCCGCATGTGCTGCATGCATCCGCAGCCCGCAGCCGAGGTTCGACTTCGAATAGCACCTTAAAAGAAATTACTCATTTATTGAAGAAAATAGCTTATTTTATTACGCGTACAGGCGAGCCTCCAAACCTTTAATATGTTTAATCCTTTCAACGTCACAGTTGGATGTATGAGACAAATAATAGGTTAAAAGAAATTTAAATTTTCATGTCAACATACGCAAGGCCAGAATTAAGATTTATGCACTTGTGTTTGTGCTCACGCTTGAGTACTATATCTCCTACGTACTTGACTAACGTCCATTGAAATCGGCCACCATGGTGAAAATTCGGCTGGGAACAATATTATTATATATTTGATCAAATACATTAAATATTAAGCTATTGCATAGCTTCTATCGCGGGCCTTGAGCGCGGGGACCGAATCCGGAAATTTCGTAACGAAAAATATACCTCACGCTCCCCACTCCGACGGGCACGGAGGTGTGGCTTGGAGGCCGACAGAGACCGAAGTCCGAACACCTATTTTAGAAAAGTCGTCGACCTGTGTGGCGCATTGGTACAGCGTTCTACCTATGTTATCATCGTGCCTCGAGTTCAAATCTCGGTCAAACAAAATAGTCTTTTTGTATTACAATAGATTATAGTAATGTTCTATGATAACAACTGAACATACTTGTAGCAATTTATGAAGTAAACAAGAAAGAAAAAAAATTGTTTTCTTATCGGTCACCACGCTCAAAAAGTGTAACTTGAATTAATATCAAAGAAAAAGAAATACTGCATAAATAAAATAAATAAATAATTATATTTGCATAAGTTGATACAAAATGCTATGCAATAGCTTTACCGCGGCAGTCCCCGAGTGCCACACTTATTTTTTTTTAATTCATTAAAGCAAATGTCGAAAAACCAATTAAAAATAAATCAATCGCCCTGTGCGATAAGACCGCATAATGTACACTTATTTTTATAAATGTTTCTCCCGTGATAAGTTAAGTCCTGCTTTCTGAAGCCTACTCCTCGGTAACGACCAGGTTAACAGGTTTGAAAAAAAAAATGTTTATTATAGACTAGCTTTTGCCCGCGGCTTCGCTCCCGTCAACTGACTACTATATCCTACTCTACCCAACTCTATCCTACTCTACCTTACTCTACCCTTCTCTACCATACACAAAAAAAAAATAAGTATCCTATGTCCGTCTCCTGGTTCTAAGCTACCTCCCCACCAACTTTCAGCCAAATCGGTTCAGCCGTTCTTGAGTTATAAATAGTGTAACTAACACGACTTTCTTTGATTTTTTCGTCTTTTGTCTAAAAAAACATATTTAGCAATTTCGCAACTTTTCCCTACTCGTGCGAAATGGCTTGGAGCTTTAGAAACATTTTTACACAGAAAAATTGGTGGTTAGATATTTTTCGAAGTGTACATAGCTTATGTAAATCAATCATGATCAATATTGAGACCGATCACCGAATATTTTAAAAACTCGGCGGGGCTCAGTGCGGGCTTCTTCATCTTTGCGATTGGAAAGAAGGATGGTCAATTTGGACCAGGAAAAAAAAAAGTGTTGTTACCGAAATGAGACTGTCATCATAACATAATATATTATCGATGTAATTATCGGATGGCATCAGTTTATTTTTAAAAGCAGGAGGAAAATAGATATTTATTTTTAAAAAATAATTATTTTTGTTTATTAGAACGCCTGATAATATCTTATTTATGAACGCATCTGTAATGTTAACGTTATTAGAGAAGTCCGAACTTTTTCTAAAGTCGATATCGATTTAAATTCTAAATCGAAAAAAATCCAAGGTTATGTCAACTGTATATAATTTTGTAATTTACTCAATCAAAGATAAGACACTAACAGACCTTTTTGTTTTTTATTAATTGAATTAAGTCATGAATTAAAATTGAAAATGCGGTAAATCGATCGAATATAGGGCCACCCTATTTTTGACAAGATTGTTTACTTTTTTATGATTTTAGGCTTGGATACTAAGCCCTTTAAGCCATGTCTTCGTATGAATAGTTAATTTGAATATGGATGTAAACATTCTGAGGAATCAATTTTTGAATAATTAAAACAGCCTCCGAGTGAAGTTTCGTAACTTCACTCGAAGATATGCCGCCAAAAACTATTTTTGACATCTTTTTGAAATGCTACAGATTACTAATAAACCACTTAACCTTAAAAAAAAAACATTTTAATTATTTACTAGTTTCCCCGTACTTTTAAAAATATATTGAATGCCGTACTTAGTAATGTTCATTTAGGCAAATAAAACGATATAATTACGTTTCATCAAGTTACGTTTTACTAATTTTTTATGGTCCAAGCATGTAAGGAGAATGACCATTGTTTTTTGGAACATTTGCATCTGAATCATTGAAATGTTCCGGAACACTGATATGTATACAGGGTGACTGGCAATTAGTGTACGATACTTAAGCACGTGATTGTGCTCATGATAACAAACAATTATTATTATGGGAACAAAGCCGAAATCGCGAAAAAAATATCAGCTGTTCCGTACATTAGGCAAACATAAATGTACTGAACAGCTGATTTTTTTTCACGATTTCAGGTTTGTTCCCATAGTAAAAGTTGTTTGTTATCATGAGCACAATCACGTGTTTAAGTATCGTACACTAATTACCAGTCACCCTGTATAGTCACACTGAGACAGAGAAATATTAGATGATATGTATCATTTGGAACATGGGCTTAAAAGATACAAATACAGACACTGAATGTTATGAATCCGTGATCTGTTACATCGCATCATATACGCAAATAGTTTTGAAAACCGACTTGGAGTTTGAAAATTATTTTTTTGGTCGAAAGGTTATACTTTCGAGTTGGTCCCTTAATATTGTTATGATCTGATGATGAACATCGAATATATGGAACGGAATTCTGCTTAGGATCATATCATAATTATCGTAACAAATAAAATTGATTTGTTTATTTATACGTATACGCGATGACTTTAAGTTTGACTGAGGAGTACTTTTTAGTTGTGGTACATATGATACTTCCCGTTGACCTAGACTCCTGAATTTTGATTTTTTTTTAGACCATCTATTAGATACATGATAAAGTTTAAAACTTACACGAAACATAATAAGCATCTATTTAAACTAAAATAAGTCGTGCATCCGCTAGAAGAGAACTAGAATCGTAGGCTAAAATACCACTGAAGAAAGCATGCCTCTATGCGTCCCTGCACAATCTTTGAGCGGTAGCGCGCTCGCTCGGTACGGACCAGTCAGTGTGTGCGGCCCTCGCGCGTATCTGTGAGCTTATCTCAGTTTAGATAACTAAACGTAAACAATCTTGATGTCTTTTTATTTAAAAAAAATCGTGTAACAGACATACAAAGATTATTTAAATTTAGTTAATTACCAAACATCGGTATAGGTAAGTAACAAATTGTCAACATTTTTAGATAAAATTTTTAGACAACTTTTAGATAAAAGACATGGCAAGATTGTTTACATTTAGTTTATTACCTAAACAGGTGGAGTATAATGTGCAATAAAGTAAATAATAATAATGTGACTTCCTAGCTGACGTCTGGAATCACTCCTGGTAGATAGCAATAAGCTTGTTAACAAAGAGTGATACAGTAGTAGTGGAAACTACACTAATATAAAATATATGAATAAGGCTAATTTTGTGAACTTATACAGATAAATTCAAAACAAGCAATTCATTTTTCCCCTTTTTTACTAATCAATGAAACCATTTTTCCAGCACGTCCCGCAACTCCGCGAACATGTGAGCAGCCTGGACGTGGTGCTGGACAACTGGCGAGAGTACAAACAGACAGTGCCGACCTACGGCGCCATCTTGTTGGACACAGACCTGACGCATGTGCTGTTAGTCCAGTCGTACTGGACCAAAGCTTCCTGGGGCTTCCCTAAAGGGAAAGTCAATGAGGATGAAGAACCGTGGAAGTGTGCTGCCAGGGAGGTAAGGAAAGAGTTATACAGGATTTAATAGAAATGGGTAAGTATATATTTAAGGTCTAAATCCGAGAAAGAGGTTAATCGTCGGATCTGACTCGACTAGGCAGCGTTCTGGAAGCTGCATGGTATTTTCTCGTCTAACATACCACAGTGTCTCAAGACGAAAGTCTATGACCAGTGCGTGTTGCCAGTGATTACATATGGCTCTGAAACATGTTCGCTCACAATGGGCCTCATCAGAAGGCTTAAAGTCACCTAAAGGGTAATGGAAAGAGCTATGCTCGGAGTTTTCTTGCTTGATTGCATCAGGAATGAAGATCCAATATTACCAACATAGGCCGAAGAATCGCCAAACTTAAGTGGCAGTGAGCGAGCGAGGCACATTGCTCGCAGAACAGATGGTTGATGGGGCCGAAAGGTTCTGAAGTGGCGACTACGTACCGGAAGACGTAGCGTTGGAAGGCCTCCCACATGGTGGATCGATGACTTGGTGAGGGTCGCGAGAATTTCGATGGATACGAGACGCACAGGACTAGTCGTGGCAAAACTTAGGGGAGGCCAATGTCCAACAGTGGACGTTTTTCGGCGGAGATGATGGTGATGATGATGATTTTTGATAATGCTTACTTTCTTTTGATAATGAACAATAATTTACATACCGGAAAATAAAAATTGTCAGCAACTGCCATACAAAGTTGCTAAGGCTGATCAATAATTTGTGGGAGGTGCAATTTTTTTTGGGTTTAACTATTTAATTTTCTTGAAGAAAGTGGTCAATTTTTATGAGCAGAAGCAGTATTTGGAATAATACCACCCATTTCTGTAACAGCTTACATTATTTTCTTTGACGTTGAAAACCCTTTAAAACGTATGCAGACAAACAAAAAAAACATGATCAAGAGTAGAAAACAATTTTTGAGCAAAAGGCTTTTCTATATAGCCTTCTCCTGTTTTGGCTGGAGTGTCTGTGTGCTTTTACCCACCTGTGTTCCTTCAGTTACTATTACAGTTACAGTGCTACGGTAAACCTTTCGAACAATCCCGAATCCGATCCGATCTTATAACCTTACACTCTTTTCCATTTGTTTTCGTTTACCATTCCATCATCTTTAAGACATCACGCAAGCCATAAATAAATGATTTCAAAAAAAAATATTGTCCGTATTGCAGGTACTTGAAGAAACAGGCTTCGACATCAGTAAGCTAATAAACAAAAATGACTACATAGAGGCAATAATACACGAACAAATTGTCCGACTTTATATTATCGGTTATATTCCTAGAAATACCAAATTCCAGCCAAGAACAAGGAACGAGATTAAGGCATGTGAGTGGTTTCCTTTGGCTGATCTGCCAGCCAATAAAAAAGATATGACACCTAAGCTCAAAATGGGAGTAAGCCCTAACGCTTTCTTCATGGTGCTACCATTTGTTAAACGTATGAAACGCTGGGTCGCAGAAAGGAATTCGAAAGTCTTCACAAATACTAGACGAACTCGTCACAAATCTATGGGAGACATTGAATCCACGTCTACGACTAAAGCTAAGGTCAAAGTGATCTCTCAAGGTTTGCAGAATGAAATACAGGAATATCAACAGCTTAATTATAATTCTGTGCCAAAGCCGTATAAGAATGGTAACGGGAATGGTCACGGTAATGGCAGTGGCTGTGCTAACGGCAATGTGAATAGCCACGGAAATGGTCACATGCATATGCAAGGAAATGGACATGGTAATAACCAGGGTAATGGCAACAGCCACAGTACCAGTACTAGCCATAGTAACAGTCATGGCAATAGCCACGGCAGCGCCAAAAACACTCCGAAACCAAATGGTTCTAGAAAGGAAAGAAAGGTTGCCAAGCGACAGTTGTTTACACCGCAAAACATTCATCCAAATCCTAACAACAGCTTCTCTCCAGTTAAAAAGGAAGCTAGTCCTAAAAAAGAATCTCCAGATATGTATGCGTTCTTCAATTTCGTGGCCCCGTCGTGGGCTAACTTCAAGTTTGACAGACAAGCCATCCTCGAGTGCCTTACTTGAACGTAAGGAGAAGGAACTTTGGCTCTAACTTCTACTCCTGTGACTTCGTTTTTGACATTATTTGTAATTATAGTTACAAAGCAGATTATTTTTTGTTTTATTTTGAAACTTCTTTGACGATAAAAATTGCAGTCTTTTTAAAACACAGAACACAAGTAGGTATTTACTAATTTTGATTTGAATAACAATATTTACGTGATGACTGAAGGACTCGCCCACTCTGGCGGAGATAATCCCGACACACTTTTTGTGTAACTCCACTGAACCTACTTTCGGAAACATTATAGTGTTCCGAAAGATAGGAACAGCAGTAATGTTTTAAATGCAACATTTGGAACACTGAAATACTCTTTACTTTAAGCGACCTGCAGTCTTTTTAAAATTCAAATTGAAACGTAAATAGTGTAAATTTTAATGAACTGAACTAAAAACATCTGCTTTAAATTATTCTAAAATTAAAATTCAATTAAATAAAACTGTTGGTGTATACCTATGGCGCAATGTAACAGATCACGATTCATAACAGTCAGTGTCTGTGTTTATATATTTTGAGCCGTTGTTCCAAATGTTCCGTTTGTATCTTACGAGCAGCCCCCCTAGCCAAGTTACAATCGTATCGTTCGCGCCGAACGCCTCGAGTAGGCCACGCCTACGATTCCTTTGTTCTGACGTCATCTCAACGTTCAGTCACGTGGTCAGAACAAAGGAATCGGAGGCGCGACCTACTCGAGGCGATCAGCGCGAACGATACGATTGTAACTTGGCTAGGGGGCCAGTATAGAAAAAAAATATATATATGAATATAAAATAAATATCTTGAATATTCGTCAAGATAACTGCGTTCCAACGACCTTTCAGCCACTAGACGCCTCATACTTGAACACCCGCACCAAAACAATTCTGTCAACTAACCGAGGTACGGGGAGCGGGTACTACGTTCTGATTGGTACGGGGGAACGGGGTACTGCGTTCTGATTGGTCGAGACATCAGATCTATAATCATATGTGTTGACAGACATGCGTCGCGCGTCGCCTGTTATTAGACGTCTAGTGGCTGAAAGGTAGTTGCTTCGTCCGTACTCACAAAAAAAAACAATAACTTTCAATTCTCCTGAAGAAACGCCCGTGAAGCTGCTTGTCTTTCCACACCTTGCAGTCATCAAAAGCATTACAGGTTTCAGCAAGTGCTCTTTACCCATTGACAATGAAGTGAGTCCTATGTATTGGACAAGGGACTGCAACGCATTTTGAAAATATTCCTCTGTGTGTGCGGTGGTGGATCTCCTCGGATTTCATAAAGTCTGATTCGGATCTAGTGTCTTAGATTGGGATTTGATCGCGTTGTGTGATAGTTGTGGAATGTTATTATAAAATAGTATCATTATTTTGTAATTTTTATTAGTTTATTATTTTGTAAGATTATATTATTATACAATAAAGAAATAAATAATAATCTCCCCTCGCTTTACACGCACGTCAGCCACAGACCTAGCACATTTTCCCATTCCAAATTCACTGTGATTCTACTGAAAGTTACAGTTAGGTACACCTTCAGTAGCGCTAAAATTGTTGGAAAAAGTTTCAGGCCATCCAGTTGAAAAAGGTTAGATATGGCTTATGGCCTGACCACCTTTTCTCTACCGATGGCCCTGGCTTGAATCCTCCAGCAAAGTGCTTATAGAGTAATAGAGATCACAGAACCAAAATGGATTCACTATTGCCTCGAAATATTCCCAATTTATCTATAATATAGGTTCATCATTCCCTTGAACTCGTGGACATCCTGGATAGTTTAGAACTGAATTATGTGACTCAAAAAAAATGTTGGATAGATTGTCAACAGATCCTTGAGATGGTCATGTCGATGAGGACCAGCTCATTACTATGGGTTCCAAATAAGTATAGGAAAGTCAATAACCTCGATCTGTCAAATGTTGAGTGAAAAGTACGGTTTGCAAAGAAAGTTTATTAGCGTATCAATAACGGGTTTCTTTTTTGCTTTGTATTACTAAGTCTTAGTTAAATCTAGGTGAAGTAAAATGTTATTGTTTAATATAAATTAGCTAAATATATTTCTTAGTTTCAATGTTAGGAACAATTCGCCTTCTTTTTCCATTTGCCACTACTCAGACACTTCATACAGTGACGCAGAGATGAGCAAAATTGAAGAACTGGATTCTGATTAAACTTTTTTCGTTCACGATTCGTAGGCAGTTTCTCTGTATTTCTAAATAACTTTTTTTTTTCTTGATAGGTTCGCGCTTGACCGCTTGATAACTGTAATAATACGATCTTGGGCTGGTAAACCTTAATACAGGTTACTGTGTAACCTAGCGGCGTCCTACGCCAGGACACCCTTCGTCTACTTTTAAATTGGTCATATCTTTTGTAAACTGTTGTTGTACTGTACTGTACCTCATTTTTGTGAACTAAATAAATAATTAATATTTTAAATAAATTAAATTTTAAAAATGTCTTGTTTTGTTCACCCTACCCAATTTCTTCGATTTGACAGTATGACGTGACGTCACAACATGGCAATCGATCCTATTCTTATTTGGAACGCAAAGTACGTGCATGAAAGGAGCCTCTCCGAGCGCCGTTAAATATATCGTTCTGCGATTCCAAACGCCCGGTGCACTTTGGATTCGAAAAGAAAAAGCTCCTTAATGCTGAACTCCGGTCCCCAAGATACAGCAGGCGCCGCCTAGTTTGGGGACCACTGACCGTATGCTACATAACTGAAACCCGCAATTAGTTACAGACCTATAATACATTAAAGATTATTTAATTTAAGGTACCGTGTGTAACAATGATTCAATAAATTTATTATTATTTATGAGTTATACACTTCTGGACACATCTATTGGCCCACCTTAGAGTTTAGGTTTCGATGGCCCCTACCGAAATATGATTGCTAGATTGAACAAAAACTGTTGATGCAGTTTTAAACCTGATACATTTTACCATCTTTTTCGATCGTATTGTTTTAAATTTGAATTCAGAATACCATACGACATGGAGCTACGCCTCACAAGTCGGATATGCGCCTTGTTAAAGGCAATTGATTTTTGAATAAAAAACATGTTTTATCAAATAAAGGTTTAATTTAATAACGCGTGTTGCCTCCATGGGCATCTACCACAGCTCTCATACGATTAGGCATAGAGTTTATCAACCGCTCTATGAAATTTTGAGGGATCATCTCCCATTCCTCTTCTATGGCAGTTTTCAACTCCTGCATCGTCTGGGCAACTGGCTGACGAGCCCTAACACGTCTTTTTAGCTCATCCCACATGTGCTCAATGGGGTTCATGTCTGGGCTTCTGGCTGGCCAGTCCATAACTGTGATGTTCACATCCCGAAGATATTCCCTGACGATGCCAGCCGCATGGGCTCTTGCATTATCATGCATAAAAAGGAAATTTGGGCCCACATAGTCCGCGTATGGTATCACGTGAGGTTCTAAGCACTCACGAATGTACCTTTCAGCATTTAATGTTGGCAGCCGTGGTCCTGTAACAACCTCAAGTTGAGTTTTGCCGCTCGCGGATATACCGCCCCAGACAGTCCATGAGCCACCGCCATAAGCAACCCTCTCTTCAAAGCAGCATTGTGCGAAACGCTCTCCCTTACGTCGGTAGACCTTCTTCCTTCCATCATTGCCATGTAACACAATTTTAGACTCATCAGAAAAGAGTACACGGCTCCAATCTTGCTGTGTCCAATTTAAATGACTGCGTGCGAAATGAAGGCGCGCTGTTCGGTGGGCTCGCGTTAGTTTGGGCCCATTAGCTGGCTTGTGTGGTACCATATCGCGTTCTTTTAACCTTCTCCGAACAGTTCGAGCGCTCACAAATACTCCATGGAAGTCGCGAAGTTGGTTTTGTATCTCAATGGAGGTAAGGTGACGATTTCTCAAGCTGGTCGTCACGATGAATCGATCCTGCCTTTCAGTTGTGACCCGAGATCATGGCCTTCCTTGGCGACGAACAAAGCCGCCAGTCTCTAGGTACCTCCGATAAACATTTCGGACCGCAGATCGACTTAAATTAAGTTGAGCACTCACGTTTCTTTGGCTGTGTCCGGCCTGAATAAGTGCCACAGCTTGGGCGGCGACTTCAGGTGAAGTATCCATAGATTATTGATAGAACCTCACCTTAATGTTAAGAATAAGTAATGTTTGTTGCAAAACCAAAGATATCAATCACTTTTTCAAGAATTAAATCCAAGTAAACCAATAAAACCAAGTTTTCTTAGTATTCGATTGTTTGATATCAACAAACAGGCTCCAAATTGTCTTTTGTTTCTTTAAATTCTGTGTTCGAAATTCAAAAAAAGACTATTGAATGAAATTGTGAATGTGCCAGGTTCAAAACTGCATAAAAACTTTTTGCTCGACCTAATATAAAATTTTAGGTAGGACCAAACGAAACTGAAAATACAAGGTGGGCCAATAGATGTGTCCAGAAGTGTATATAGGTATATTTCAGAACCCTGGGGTCCTGGACCTTTGGAAGGCGTACGAGGAGTCGAAACCACCTCGCAGAGGCCCCTTATACGCTTTTAATAGAACGTGGTACTAACCGGAGATTATCCCTGTATTATTATTAAACTCGTTCCTACATCCATTATGAGATAATTCGGATCGCTTCAATACTAGTGGTAACAGAAAAGTAGGTATCGAATACGTTCAGTTTTCTTTTGATAAACAAAAGCTTACGAGGCAACAACGTAATAGAATGTAGTGCGGTGCGGTGCTCTGCCCAAGCGGGGCACACCTACCGTATGCTCCACCGTGTCCTCCAGGTGGTCCACACAACGGTGACGCCCGGGCGTTTATTCCGCACGAATCCGGTGCAGGAACCTCCCGAACTTACCATGTCCGGTGAGGACTTGCGTCATGCAGAAGGTGAGGACGCCCGTGACGACTTTCCAGCCACTCCTCAAAGAGGGGACTTACCGCCATAATTATGGCATGCCCGGAACTGGGTTGCGACAGTCGCTGTCGCCATTCCGCCACTAGATCACGCCGGAACTCTGTCCGCCTTGCTACGACTTGTCGCGGCAGCTGGGTTTAGCCCAGGCGTTGCATCTCCATGCACAAATCGTGCATGCGTGCAAGGAATGTTGCCTAGCTTAAAGGACTTAATATCCCAGCCAAAAGCATTAACAAACAAAAATGTCAAAAATCGAAGTCAAGCAAGCACTGGTTTTATAAGTTTTATCAATAAAAAAAAAATTGCTATCCAGTTCTATCTATCCCACTCATGGCCTCTTCAGCCTCCCTCCCCTCCTTTCATCTTTCTCAGACATACGCTTCTTCCTTTCAGTTCTGGAGAAATAAAAAAAAATCAAAATAATGCAATAAGTAGAATAGATTTCTCCGTCTACGTTCTTAAAAAAAAAGCTTACTAATCTATTGAAAAATCGACTACAGATTTTTACTAATTAGTATGTTATTACTTCAAAATCGATTGCTTTCGTATACAGGAAAGTACATCACTAATCATCCAATCAATGGCGTCACCGTCAATGACCCAACCCGCAACGTAGTTTTGTAGTTTTCAACACATTTATACAGAGTTACAATTGAATTTGTTGTTTGAAAGTGTTACATCTGCATACGGTAAGTAAAATATACATCAAAATGCTTTAGACAATCTATAATATCATGATAGCATGTTACTTGTGATCGAACTCTACACAAAATGGACGTCAAAGGTATTGTGCCGTGATTATGTAAAAATACTTATCAATATGGGATAAAACTGCACCGGTATGTAGATAAATTTATCTTATGTTAAATCTGATTCACCTGGTGCATCAGATACTCTTGTATATTCGTGTGTGAGTACATTTATGTAGAACAACAGTCGTGACGGAAACGAACAGGAAGGCATGTTAATGAGTGGCGGCGCACAAGCAATCGCCTATCGCGCTATCGATGCATCTAGAGAGATGTCTTTGTTTTCTATCATCCTGAAAATCACCACACGCTTTTATTTACATGACCCTTTTTGGGGTCATTGCCCTATATCGTGTACGGTTTGTAGTTATATTCTATCGTTCTAAAATTGTTGTATTTGCTCTGCGAGTTATTCACCTACATTTTCCACGCCTACACTGGTTAGTCAGATGCTAAATTGTCAAGTGTCTACATAAATTGTGTCTTAGATTGTATTTACATTTGATTGTGATTATTGTTGTTTTTATTATGGTATTTAGAAGCTATCTTTTTGAAATACTGGTTATAAATACCAGTACTTGGAAATATTTAGTGAATTCCATCAATATAATAACTATTAATCTTGACCAGCTGACAGTAATTGAACAAGGACTATTGGTAATGCCAACAATGATTACATATCATTATTACATAGTGAAATCATTCTTCTGATACCTTAAGCAGCCAGCTGCTCCAGCGAATGTATATTGTTCTGTTTTGCAAATGACCACTATGAACACAAACTGTGATTGTGTAAAATTATGTTGCTATCTGAATTAAATTAGTAAAATTTAAAGAATAATTCATTGTATATAGTTGAAAAGTAGTTTTTTATCTTATATAAAGCAAACTGACCACTTAATTTAATGAATAATATTCATAGAACCAATTCAGTTATGTGCCAAAAATTGCAATCATGAAGAAGAAAAAGAAAGTCTATCGCATTTAGAACCAAAATACATTCAGAAAGATGTATATAGTGAAAATCCTTGCTGAAATAGTAATAAAACTGTATTGTACCTCCCAAAGAAAATGGGTATTTATGACATACAGTTTCACTTCAATAGGAGGAAAATAGAGATTTGACATTAAGTTTAAAGCTGTGCTTGCTTTTTATATTGATTATTTTGTTTATAAAATGTAGGATAAGTTCACTGATATTTAGAATTATTTTGTCCATAGTATATAAATAAAAATTATTTGCATGTGACTTGTTGCATATTGCATCTGCACACAGTGTTGCACATGTTGGAAAATAACATCCTTTATAGACACAAAGGATGTGACAGGGCCACAATCATTATTCATATTGATTGACATAATAGGTAGTATGAGGTCATCATACCAAATTAATGTGATAGATTTTCAGAACAATCTGTACTGAGCGGATCTCATTCATGTTTGACCTGTCACTGGTCTGAGTCCACTTTGGAGGTCATCTGACACTAGTTGTTTGTTTATAGATCCAATTCTAAAATACAACTATTGCCAATTCAATTTGCTAATGTTCTACTGGCTATGACAACAATTTGGCAACCAGTTGCTTTAGAGATTCCCCATTTTGTGTGGATATATTATATTTATATTTTTTTTATATTTATTTGCGATTCTCGCCACAAATTTCTTGGATAGCACGTGTGTTTTGAGAGTTTTGATCATTCTCGAGTGATTGTTGTATCTTTTGTGAATTGTTTTATAAATTGTGTTGTCCTTGTGTTTGTGTACAGGTTTGTACTGTGATTGTCTCAAGTAGCTAGACTAAACGTCAAAGATGGATAAAAATAAACCCCCAGATATCCCTGACATCCCAGCTTCCCCAAACCTTCTGTCCCAAAACCCACTTTCTCAATTTGCTGACGTTGTTTGTAGCGTATCGGAAATGGATGTGACCCAAAGCTCACGTAAACGCCCCAGTGGCGAAGAAACGATTGCACCCACCCCACCAAATAAACAACCCAAGAGCCAAATCGGCCGGGTAAAATATTCAGCTTTGGATAAGAGCCCCTATATCGTTCATGTTGCTAGAATCGAAGCTACACCAAATGCAGGCACCACACTACACCCTGTAAACTTCGGTAATTTTTTAATTTCTGACAACATTGCAAATGTTGTACGGGATGGTGTTAAAAGAGTTGGCCGAAACCGTGTATCCGTAGAGTTCACTTCCCCTCAGGATGCTAATGCGTTTTTAGTTAATAACCTTCTTGCGAAATATAGCTATACAGCCTCAATTCCCACTTTCAATATCACAAGGATGGGTGTGATCACAGGTGTACCAACTGATATTTCGGAAGAAGAAGCCCTTACCTTTTTGTCGGTGCCTTCTGGATGTGGACAAATTCTTAAAGTCTGCCGCATTAACAGGAAAGTACAAAGAGACGGTGCAAATGAGTGGAAGCCCATGGAAACTTGTGTCATCACCTTTGATGGCCAAGTGCTACCACAACGGGTCTTTTGCTGTTACACATCCCTTCCTGTAGAACAGTATATCTACCCTACTATACAATGTCGTAAGTGTTGTAGGTTTGGACATGTGGCTAACCTGTGCAGATCGAAACCACGCTGCAGTAAGTGTGGCCACGATCACCCCGGTGATGGTTGCAACAATGCTGAAGGCGAGGCTTTTTGTGTGCTCTGCTCGGGAAATCACTTTGCCAACAGCAGGTCATGCCCCGAGCATGGTAGACAGAAGGCCATCAAGACAGTTATGGCTGAAAAATCCATCCCTTATGTAGAGGCCAGCAAACTTGTACCTGTACCTTCCCGTAATTATGCCAATGCTGCCAAAACACAATCGTACCATAAAACTGTTGTACTAAAGCCCAAGACCCATGCCCCTCTCTCCCCATCCTATAACAATACTGCTCATCAGGAAATAGTTAGCTCCCCCCAACCCACACAACCTAATGGTTGTGCTCTTAATTATAATAATGTCTCTCCTAAAAACACAGTTTCCATAATTGATTTTCTTATCCAACTTCTACCTACTATTATCCCTACTCTTCCTTCAAATTCCCAGTTACCCTCCAACATTGCCGATAAACTTATTCAAACCCTTTTAGAGATTAAAAATGGCGTCCAGCCAAATATTCTTACAGTGGAATGTGAGGAGCGTGTGGCATAAAAAGCACGACCTCATATTCCTCCTCAACAAATACAAACCTCTAGCTTGCTCAATAGCTGAGACTTGGCTCACCCCAAGTCTTAGTTTCCGTATTCCACACTATAACATTCTCCGTTGTGACAGATCTGACGGCTATGGAGGGTAGGCTCTCCTCGTCAACAACCGAGTTCCACTTTCGCCTTTATCTTTGCCTCCACTTACAGGTGACATGAGCATTGTATCTGGAAGGATAGAAGGTATCACTGTATTCTCTATATATATTGCTATTGAATTCTAAGAAACATTCTCTCCAATGTTCGGGGTCCCATACTGGTCATGGGCGACTTTAACTGTCACCATTACAGATGGGGGTCTGAACGTTGTGATACGTTTGGTGTAGCCTGGTTGAGATTTTGGATGACATGGACCTCTGCATACTAAATAATGGTTGCCCAACACGCAGGTCACCTCCCGGTCAACAGAAGAGTTGCGTTGATTTAACGTTTTGCTCTGCTGAATTAGCTTCTTCAACTCATTGGGAATGCGCATCCTTGTCGCATGGTAGTGATCATCACCCAATTGTTATTTCTTTGATTAACAGAACATATTTAGAAAAAACTTCTCATCCACTTTTGAAGTACAACTTATCCAAACCAGATTGGTCAAAGTTTGCTTCATTACTGGATCAGAAAATTGATGCTCTTCCAAATTTAAACTCAACTTTATCCGACCCTTCTGATCACCGCCATGCCAAGAGCTGCTATGAGGGCTTTGTTGAAGCTGTTACCTCAAGTGCAGACTCCTGTTTCCCTTTAAAAAACAGTGCCCGGAACAAAATTCCCTCTCCTCCATGGTGGGACCAAGAATGCACTTCGGTTATCAAGTTGAGAAACCAGGCCGAGATGCACTATAATAGGGAGATGACCACTCAGAATTTGTTGGCCTATTTGCAAGTTAATGCACAATCAAAACGTCTTCTCCGCAGGAAGAAACGTGCAGGTTGGGTTAAGTTCTGCACCTCTCTTTCCCCCTCCACCCCAATCTCAGTTGTATGGAAGAATATCAACAGGTTTAGACGTGGTTGCTCTCCATCATTATCTTCACCAATCACCAGGGAAACCGCTGAACTTTTCTTTGATAAAATAGCTCCTCCCTATGTCCCACTTCCTTCTGAATGTATCCCAAATAGTACCCCCTCAAATAGTGTATCTAATGACCCTTTTGATGCGCCGTTTTCTTCGAAGGAATTTAACTTGGTGCTCAGTCATGTCCGGGACTCAGCACCTAGTATTGACGGAGTGCCCTACTCCTTTATAACTCATTCTGGAGATAAAACCAAACAGTATTCTTAATTAACTTCTGCTATACCCATGGTCAATGGAAACTACAAATTGTTATACCCCTGTTAAAACCCGGCAAACATGTGGATGATCCGAACGGCCTCAGGCCTATTGCTTTGTCCTCAGTCTTAACCAAATTAATGGAACACCTAATTAAAAATCGTTTAGAGTGGATAGTTGAGTCGAGAGGTTTACTGCCGAACTACCAATTTGGCTTCAGGAAAGGGCTCAGCACAATGGACAGTGTTGGGGTTTTAGTTACGGATATCCGCTTAGCCTTTTCTAAAAACGAGTCTGTGGTTGCTGCCTTCTTAGACATCTCCTCCGCATACGACAACGTCCTTCTTCCCGTCCTCAGGCAGAAATTGCAACAGCTGAGCATCCCGGTCAAGATGATCGATTGTATATGTGGATTACTTTGTTGTCGCTCATTGGTTCTGAGAGTCCAGGGTGAGGATTTTGATAAAAGGCAGACTTGGAAAGGACTCCCTCAGGGCTTTGTCCTCAGTCCGCTACTTTATAACCTGTATACTATCGATATTGGCTCCTGCCTAAACAATAATTGTCACATCCTACAGTACGCTGATGACTTAGTCCTTTATGTGTCAGATTCTTCCATCGCTGACGCTGCATCATCTCTACGCCTCTCTCTGGACTCTTTGAACCACTGGCTGTTAAACCATGGTTTGTCTCTATCTGCACCGAAAAGTTCGGCAGTAATCTTTTCTCGCAAAAGAATAATCCCTCCCATCACAGTGGACATCTCAGGGAAAAATATTCCGTTAACAAGAAAAGCGAAATTTCTAGGCGTTATTCTAGACTCAAAGTTAACAGGTAAGTATCACATAAATTTCCTTATACAAAAATGCGAAAGAGTTATTTCCATTTTAAAAGTTTTGACGGGTGTCTGGTGAGGAGCCCACCCCTACACCATGAAATTGGTATATAATGCCTTAGTCCGGAGTATACTAAATTATGGTATGTTCCATCTGATTCCATGTAATAGAGGTGCCTTGGCTAGAATGGATAAGCTTCAGTCTAAGTGTCTTCGGATCATCTCTGGGTGTATGAAATCCTCTCCTGTCAACGCTTTGCAGGTCGAGTGCGCTGAACCTCCTCTAGCCCTGAGACGACAATATTTAGCCTCCCGTTTTCTGTTCAGGGCAATATGTAGATCTTCACATCCTCTCATTGCAAAATTGAACGAGCTGGATATCATATGCAGAACTTCAAATTATTGGAAACATAAAGAAATTCCTCTAATCCTAAAATATTTCCGTACAACACAAAATTTAGAATGCCCGGTCGTCCAGTAGGTATCCCAAATTACCCCACTTTAACTTTAATATGAAGCCCTATGTTTCACCCCAAAAATTGTGTTTAATATCGGTATATCTAAAAATTCCCCCTCGGCGAACTCGGCTTTCAATGCGGTGGTGGGCGAGCGTTGGAACGGGTTTCAAATGTTTTTCACCGATGCTTCTAAATCCACTGACTCCAGTCATACTGGAGCGGCAGTAGGTATATTACCAAAGCTCCAGTATCATTCTTCAATTTAAATGTCCCAAGGAGTCCTCTGTGTTCACAGGCGAGTGTGTGGCTATATTAGAAGCTTGTCTTTTTATAGAGTCACACCCTAATATCGACAAAGCCGTAATCTTCACAGACTCTCTTAGCTGTCTACAAGCCTTAGTCCAGAATCCCTTCAAAAGTAAATTGCACAGCTCAATTCTCTTAAAAATTAAAATATCTCTATTGTCATGTGCTAACAGTCAAAGGGAAGTTCAGTTAGTTTGGATACCTAGTCATTGTGGCATAACAGTCAAAGGGAAGTTCAGTTAGTTTGGATACCTAGTCATTGTGGCATCAAGGGCGTTAAGATGCCAATAATATGAACTATTCCATAAAATTCTGTCCTTATTTTCCTCAATATATTACTAAATAGAAGTCATAAAATATTTTTTTTGTTTAATAACATAATTTCAGACTAATTAGTGTCCATGCTTAGGAGATAATATGTTGAGTTTAAGGATTTACAGATAATATTCTCTCAAGTCTTTAGTTAAGGATCCCCGAAACGGTCAATTACAATGGATAATATTGATATGAATGACAATGTATTAACAATTGCTTCAATCTTTTAAATGAAACAATCATGATTTGCATAATTAGACTTCAATCACATAAGTATTGTCTATTGCAGTTAAACACTTCGGGAACCCCTTAGTGTTTATAAGGTGCCACATTTCCTATGACTTTTTACCTATTTGATTTATGCTAATACCATATAAGTAATTGCATTACATGATATTTTTACAATTACAATGTTATCAGTTGTGGTTTTAATCTGTTGGATTTCTCCTGAAGTCTTTTAACCCACACATAAATGGCAGTGTATATTTGTGGCACGTAAAAAATGTACCTAGAAACTTACCTGTCTTTGTATACCTGTGGGACGGGAATAACTAGTAAAAAAAAACATTTAAATTAAAACAAACATTATTCAAATAATAATACATTCAAATATTATCTACAATTTGACTGGCCTGTCGGTGTAGTGATCAGTGGCCCTGACTGCTATGCCGGAGGTTGTGGGTTCCATTCCCACCCAGGACAAATAGTTGTGTGAAGAGCACAATCGTTTGTTCTGTGTCTGGGTGTAATATATCTATAACATGTATATATATAGAAATATATAAGTATATTTATCAGTTGTCTAGTACTCATAGCACAAGCTCTGCTTAGTAAGGGACTAGATGGCATTGTGTGAAAGTTGTGAAAAAAAAAAGAAAACAATACAAAACGGATGCATCACCAAATTAGCTATTGTCTAATTTTTGTGACATTATTCTTAAATAATGTCTAGTTTTATCTAATATTAAAAAAAGCTAAATGGTTCCTTTATTGGTTTAATATAATTATTATTTATTTTTAATTGCTTGCGTTATTTTGCTTTGCGTTGGTTTCGAGATATGTTTTGGTATTTGCAGGCGACAACCATAATCATAACTAAATTTCTAGCAGTATTTAAACAACTTAGCACAACACAACATTTGTTTGGTTTCAGATTACTTCTTGAGGGTTGCTATGGTCAGAGACTCGCTTCGGTACGTTAGAAAAAACGAATAAAAATTTACATCACAGATATCTGTCCAGAAGTTACCAATCATTCGCGAAAATGCAGACGATCAAATGTGTGGTGGTGGGCGATGGTGCCGTCGGTAAAACGTGCCTTCTCATCAGCTACACGACCAACAAGTTCCCATCTGAGTATGTGCCCACTGTGTTCGATAACTATGCTGTCACGGTCATGATAGGAGGAGAACCTTATACACTGGGTCTCTTTGATACTGCAGGTAAATATATTTTGTTGTGTTTTCTTGTTATGCTACTTTAAGGCTAGAACACACGTGGACCACGCCTGATTTGTACGTAGAACGACGTCGTGTGGCGTGGATCAAGTGTAGCTCTACAAGTCTAGTTTCCATATAAAATGTATGGAGACCGACGTGCCCAATCGGCGTGTGTGGCACACGTGTACGCAGTTCTAGTTTTATCATCATTCTTGTTGGCTATGAGGGTAAATAGGGTCAGGAATCTAATGCAATACGATCACCTAGATAGTACCTGTTATCTTCTATACTAATATATTAAAGTGAAAAAGTTTTTTTTTTATTAGTTTAAATGCGTTAATCTTTTGAACTATACTTCGGATTGGGAAAAATCTTTCTGTTAGAGATAGCCAGGGTCATGACATCACGCTATTTCCCACGGAAGCGGAGCAGTAACCAAAGACGCGGGGGACAGCTAGTCCTAATCTGTTCAGTTGCATAGCTAATCTGTTCAGTTGCATAGCTAATCTGTTCAGTTGCATAGCTAATCTGTTCAGTTGCATGGCTAACAGTTACTGATATCAGCAATATAACAACAGTTTGTTCATATGTGATCAAGTGTGTCCCATTAAAAACCAGTTTAATACTGCGTTCAACCAACTTTTAAGTTGATGGTTCAACAAGTTATTTTTGTATATACAAACAAAAATAACTTGGTGTTGTTGTTGTGTTGTTAAATCTTACATATGTATGTCTTTATATAATAAACTATTTGGTAGGAAAAATCTTTATTTATTTAAATGACTTGTTAGTTAATTGTTTTGTATGTTGGCTACAGGTCAGGAGGACTACGACAGGCTGCGACCGCTAAGTTATCCACAGACGGATGTTTTCCTTGTTTGCTTCAGTGTAGTAAGCCCCAGTTCATTTGAAAATGTCAAGGAAAAAGTAAGTTGATATTATTATTGACGTACATTGCTTAACTTATGAATGATCCTAATATTACGTAGCTTTAAATGTCAATTAACATTATGAAGCAATATTATTTATATTTCTTCATAATGTTATTTGAAAATGGCTCACTAACTACACTAATATTTATAATATTAGTGTTAATACACTGAAGCTAATGCTTTTGCCCGCGGCTTCGCCCGCATACATATAATATAGCCTATGTCACTCAGGAATAAAGCAGCTTTACATCGGTCAAACAATTTTCGCAATCAGACCAGTATACAAAAAAGAAAAAAAACTTTACCTCTTTGTAATATTAGTGTAGATTGGTAACTAATTCATAACATGTTATTTCCAGTGGGTGCCAGAAATTACGCATCACCAACAAAAGACGCCTTTCCTTCTGGTGGGCACTCAGATAGACTTGCGGGACGACCCGGTCACAATGGAGAAGCTGGCTAAGATAAAACAGAAGCCCGTGTCCCTGGAGCAGGGCGAGAAACTAGCAAAGGAACTCAAGGCTGTCAAATACGTTGAGTGCTCAGCGCTCACACAGGTAACTTTGATTAATGTTTTAAATACTTACTGATCATCCCCACTCACTCCACTGACACGAACAGGGCACTTAACTAATAAAAAAATTTAATAAACGATTGACTTCACTAGTGCGGTCAGGACACATTTCACTAAACAACTTTGCTTACCTCATGCGAAAAACTGGCTCCCCTAACTGTGAGGTGTGTGGGAAAAAGGAAGACGTACAGCATATGTTGGTGGAATGTGACCGATACAAAGACAAGAGAAACATTAATTTAAAGTCATTGAATTTGTCCACAACAGACGTAGGAGTTTTTAATGGCATCTTAGCAAAACCTAACTGTAGTGAAGCAAAAGTTGTATATTCTTTCATAGGTTTAAGAAAGTAGATTATAATTTGTGATTAATGTGTAGGTACGATGGGATTGACATCGTCGCATTAGTGTACGAAAAAGATTAAAAAAAAAACATTTTCCAAATAACTTTTATTTTCGGAAGTCTGTGTTAAATAACGAACAGACAAAACCAGAACACCGAATTTTTTTTTATTTCGCGCTTTTTAGTTGTGATTCCCCCCAGCTAAACTTACGACAAATCTAATAAACCCAAACACGGCTAGGATACATTGATTAATTACGGAGTTTCTGTGCCTACCATCCAGCTTCATCATCAACTGATCAATTCGATGGTACCATTTTCATCAGAACCATTTATTTATTTCGTCATAGTTGCTTAGCACAATGAAGATACATTGTGATATTTATGTGGTTATGAAGGTCTATTGATCATTTCTGGTCTTTTTACCCGACTGCAAGAAGGATTATGTTTTTCGCGCGTATCTTGTATGTATATATATGTATATAATATTCTTTGTTACCTACATAATTAAGATATCGTTAGATTCGTCTTGATTACCCAAATATTCTTAGATAGGTGACGTTAAAAAAAACAATATAACGACTGTGAGACGCTATACATAACAGAAAAAAAAATTGTATTCCCATATTGCAGAATACAATTTTGTTTTTGCTGTAAAGTATAGCGTCTTACAATCGTCATATTAAATTAAAGGGCTCATCATGAGGATTCCAAAATGGTATATCATAACCATATTAAAAAATACAATAGAAAATATGTTATTTATTATCCACTAGCTAATACTCGCAACTTCGTTAATCCCCTTTTTTGGGGCAATCGTGTAAAAAAATGTTATCCATTTTAGAGATATATCCCCCCTGGGAATTAAGTCCCGTTCCTGCGGCAAAATTAAAAGTAGCTTAAGTTACTCCTTGTAACATCAACTATCCGTCAGTTGGGCACGTCATAATCATAGCCGTAAGTCCCCTCTTTGAGGAGTGGCTGGAGAGGCGTCACGGCGTCCTCACCTACCGCATGACGCAGCTCCTCACCGGACATAGAAATTCGGGAGGTTACTAGGGCCCCGGATTCAGGCGGAAGAAACGCCCAAGGGTTGTGGCCATTGTACGGACCGCCCGGAGGACACGGTGGAGGTGAGCCGTGCATGGTCGAACCGCCGTGTCCCCGTGGGGGCAATCGGCGGCGGTGACCTCTCGCGCCGTGCCCTGGTTCAGGCCATGGTCCGGAGCGAGGGGGAATGGGTGGCTGTCGCCTCCTTCTGCGAAGCAGTAATGCTAGTGAAGGAAACAGCCGCATGCATGAGAGAATGGACATCCACACGCCCTAGCCGTTGAGACCCTGACCCCGACTACCAGCCACGGACTATTTATTGTCCGGACCGAGCCCAAATCGTTGACAGCGCGTCGTGTACTACACGTTCGTCAAAGAGAGATGCGTACTAGGGTCATGGGAGGACTGCTGAGAAGGTAATCCGTGGTCCTAGAACGCAAAGAGCAACTGAAGGAACCTAGGTGAGGTTTTACTCAGTAAAAGACTAGCATGCTCTTCTCTCCGCCCTAGTGGGAGAAGTCATTAGATGATTACCGACATAAAAAAAGATTTCTGTTAGTAAAAGTCCCGTCAAAATAGGTCCAGCCGTTTCGAAGATGTTCTCTCCTCGATAATTAAAATGCTCCCTCCCTCGAGAATTAAGTCCCGTCCCGCGGAAATATGAAAAGTAGATTAAGTTAATCATTATAACCTAGCTATATCCTAATGAAAGTCCCGTTAAAGTTCAACCGTTTTGAAGACTTATCCCATATTATGAAACCCCGTTGCCGCGGGAAAATGAAAAGTAGCCCAAATTACTTTTTGTAATATTAGATATTTTTCAGTGTAAGTCCCGTCAAAATCCGAAACCTATAATACTTCGAAACTTCAAACTTTGAATATTGTTGACTTAAAAACACAAGGCTCCATAAATACGCTACACACTTTTGTACACAGATTTTTGTTCTCATATTTCTGTTACATGGATGAATAATAACATCATGTTTCCAATTTTTGCAGAAAGGATTGAAGAATGTGTTCGATGAAGCCATACTAGCAGCATTGGAGCCCCCAGAACCTGCCAGGAAAAAGAAATGTGTACTGTTGTAAAGTGCCGGGGCCACCACACGACCGCCCACCACGCGACGCGATGTGCCCGTGAGCGCCGCGTGCGCCCGCGCCACCCGGCCAGACTCACGCGTACATTTTAGTATTTTACCATATAATATTATTCATAACGAAACGGTTTTTTAACAAGTAATTAATTAACTTTTATTTATGATGTTATAATGATTACTAAGTCTTTCCGGGATGTATTCAGATTGTTTAGTCGGAAATATATAAACACGCGTCGCTACTTCATTTAATATCGTTTGATGAAAACAATGAAATAGAGAAATTGTATTTAAAAAAAAGTTATTATACTCTGTTTCACCATAAGTTGTGTTCTGGATTTTGTATGGAACGAATAGCGATCGTGATTTAAGGTGATTCCTTCATTGTAGCCCTTTGTAAATTAATTTTGCGGCAATTATAGTAACATTATTAGTACTATTCTAACATTATTGCCGCATAGTGAATTTAGTCAACAGACAGTGTAAAGTTGTGATGTAATTTGCAAAAACCTTTTTATATTGAAGGAATCATCTAAAGAAAGCAAACAAAGTACTTTTGTAATAATTACAGTAGCTCAAACACTGAATGAGCTGTTCTGCTTTAGACTAAGGGAAATTACAGTAGCCTCTGCAATGTACGACAACTTAGACTGAGGGCCATTTACTAGCTTATACTACAGGTTTCATTTCAGATTCGATTCCTTTTGCTCGACACTAACCAAAAACCCAATTTAATGATTTTGTATAATTAAATTGAAAAATGAAATCTAATTATGTCAATATGGAATTCTAACGAAAGGGGAATGTTATTTAACGTGAATTGCCAACAATTTAAATACTAAGTGGTCAATCAGAATGCACTAGCGAGTGCGCGGGCGGGCGCGGGCGCGGGTGAAGGGGTCTTAGCGTCTGCAGGGTCACAGCAGGCGTGGGCAAAGTGTGTCATCTTTGCGATTGGAACATTTGTATCTGAATCACTGAAATGTTCCGAAACAGTGATATGTATCATTTGGAACATCGGCTCAAAAGATACAAACGGAACATTTTGAACATCGGCTCAAAAGATACAAACGGAACATTTGAAACATCGGCTCACAAGATACAAACGGAACATTTTGAACATCGGCTCAAAAGATACAAACGGAACATTTGAAACATCGGCTCACAAGATACAAACGAAACTTTTGAAACATCGGCTCAAAAGATACAAACGGAATATTTGGAACAACGGCTCAAAAGATACAAACACAGACACTGACTGTTATGAATCGTTATCTGTTACGTTGCGCCATATACACAGACAGTTTTATTTAATTGAATTTTGATTTAAGAATAATTTAAAGCAGATGTTTTTAGTTCAGTTCATTGAAATTTACAGTATTTACGTTTTAATTTGAATATTAAAAAGACTCAAAGTAAAGAGTGTTTCAGTGTTCCAATTGTTCCAAATGATGCATTTAAAACATTACTGCTGTTCCAATCTTTCGGAACAGTGAGTCGGTTCGGTAAAGAGGAGTTACACACGTTCACAGTGTCGAACGAGCTAAGAGTCTTGAACTACACGCGCAGTCACCTAACTGACGCGATATCACTGTGAATGATACGGGCGGACGCGGACTGAGCCATTAGAAACGCGGCTCACGGGAGCACTGAACGCAATTGGTGTCTACATACATTTTGAATTACACGCGCCCGCGCTAACACCCGCTCCCGCCTCCAATCTGATTGAGTACTTAATTTAAATTTGACCACGACAAATGTGGTTAAATACTAAATACATTTTGTATTTAGAGAGCTCACTAAAACTACTTCCATCATAATAATTATCTTTTTACAAGCAGGCGAATACATGATTCTATCAAAATGGATCCAAATTATTTCCAATCCATTATAGAAGGACTGAAATCATCATCCTCTAGTATAGTTAATTCTTAGTAAAAATAAGAACAAAGTCATTACTGTAACGCACAAACGTGGTGAATGGGGATGCAATGGTGAATAGAAACAAACTTTGATATAGTTTTTCGCTTTGATAACACAGTATTGGTTTCTGACAAGCATAGATTAAAAAAAAATACAATTAATTAATTAATTACAGTAATTAAATATTGCAAACAATATTTAAAGAACATGATAATACCCTTGAGTTTTGTTTCTATTCACCAATTCGTCCCCATTCACCTCGTTTGACGGTACGTCACTGTGGAGCACTGTTTTAAACTAAAGCAGACTGTTATTAATACGTTTTTTATCCTTGAATACGATAAGAAGACCACACAATGTTTCTGAACCGTAAGTATTTAATTTTAATGACTGTAGGCTCGCCCCCTAAAACATGGAACATACCTGGAGAATGTGGCTACTATTCCTGTCGAGGAATACAGGCGTGATTATAATAATGTCATGTTTTATATTGTTACATATTTACGGTTCATTTGGAACCATAACAGTTAAGGCTCTTTAGATAATTTCTTTCTTCCCTAGTTATGATGGGAATGATTTCATCCGTCTCTAATTACTTTTAGGCGTCTGGTATTGCGGACGCGTAAATATTTTTTTAAAACAATTCTTTAGTTTGACTGTTATGAAGAAATTATACATTAAAACAAACTTTGTATTTATTGTATAAACAAAGTATTGATCGGATAACGAAATTGTCTATGCTAGCTGAGTAAGCTGGAATCGATGAAGCAACTTCATGCACAATATTAGCTAAGCACAGTGCGTCTTATGTATTTTTATAAGTATTACTTGGTAACGTACTAACTTTTATTAAAATCATTATATTCTAATGATATCAACGCCAGTCTCAATGGACGGCCGACCACGTTTGTGTTTTATATTATTTCGATGTGTTCTACATAGTTTTACAAATAAGTTTGATATAAACACTTAAGATTGACTAAACACCAAACTACTATAATTAGCTTAATATTCTAAAAAGCAGGCAAATTGTAATTGCTAGAAACTCTTTATTTCAAACGATAAATTAAGTCGTAAAGTTTGTGATGCTATACAGAGTATAAATATTATTATTATACAATAATAACGAGTCATGCATTATGAGTTGGGACTGATAATTACATAAATTCATCATTCCATGAAATATTTTTGCATTTATTGAACATACAATTGTTTGGAGTAAACAGTATTTTAAAACCAACGCTAAATGCGACACACTTGGCACCCTTTATCGACGGTGCGTATTCTATATTATGAGCTTCAGTATAAGATAAGTGCGTAAGGTGTCGTCGGCTCTCGACCACTGCTTGCTCTGCAAACGCAATCAGTTAATATTGTCAAAACAAAACTAATTTTAGAACTCTGAAGATGCATGTTGGTGACGCTCGCGCTTGACTATTGATTTATAATGATTCATTAATGATATAATGGGTGCAATTAATTATTATCTAATAAAATTTAAATATTCAATTATAAAACATGATGACTTTGGGGGCTAAATGTATCAACTATAGCAACTAAACATGTACTCAAAATTATAACTACATTTTTATGTATATATAAGCTACTGTATACTTTTTTACCCATTGGAAAAGGTAACAAGATTTCTGAATTAATATTTATTTAGCGTTCTTTGTAATTTACAAGAGCGATAATTATTTTATATGTTTATGCATTATCAGTGCAGTTATATGTTCTTTGTGTCAAGAAGTAGTTATAGGTGTATATGGAATAAATATATAATGAGATTAAATGATCAAGTTTTATTATTATTCACATAATTGCTCTTAAAAGAAGTAACCTTTAAGGACTCACGAAGCGGTTTTAACCCGCGCCCGCCGCGGTGGTGGAAACGAAAGCGTTAGCTTTACATACTCTTTGGTGGAAACCGCTGTTTAAGGCTAAGGACTCACGAAGGGGTTGTCACCCGCGCCCACCGCAGTGGAGGAAACCGCTGTTTAAGGCTAAGGACTATGTGACTCACGAAGGGGTTGTCACCCGCGCCCACCGCAGTGGAGGACCGAAAACAGTTCAATTGCCGATTTGAGTTACGAAGATTTTTCAGAATTGCAAAAAAAAAAGTTTTTTCTTTGTGATGTAACTACAAATTTACAGTTTTCAGATTTTTATACCACCTATACTTCGTGCTATGAGACCTTGCTTCATACCAAATTTCAGGATTCTAGGTCAATGGGAAGTACCCTATGAGTTTTGATGCCCTTGAGAGTGTCGAAATACACATTTTTTGCGACATAAACGGCCGTATGTTTTTCTTTTGTTAACTTAGAAGTTTGATTTTTTCAACGCTTCAAGGGACTGCAGACCTAAGTTTATGGTTTTAATTTCAACTCGATGCCTTCACGCGTTCCCGAGATAAAAGGTCTTGAATTAATTTATTTATTGAAAATAATAATAACTTCTAGTTTAAGCTGTTGATCCCCGCATTAACGCCGGCGTTCACGCGCCATTGTCTTACTATTGTGTCTCTAATTACGCACTCAAAAGGCTAATTATTAAACTGCTTTAATATATTTTCTAATAGAGTTTGAGTAACCATGAAATGAGGGAATCCGATGTTTGCGAGACACATAGGACCGATCGTAGTGGCAACGCTTGGCGGAAGCCTATGTCCAACAGAAGACGTCTTTCGGCTGAAATGATGATGATCAAAGACTACTAATGATGATGATGAACCATGAAATAGACAGAATTTTTAATTTAATGCAGTTGCAACATTCACTTCGGAGATTTTGCTAGAACATGCGGAAAAACGCTATTAAATAGGCAGAGGTAAATTATGATTTTCTCGAAAAATTATATTTAGGTTAATGGTACTTCACTATCGATAAATACCTATCTACATAGAAATCTGCTATTTTCTAACCATCATTTAAAAACTCCCATTGTCCTTTTTGGCAAGTATATTGGGAAAAGTCGATTCATATTAATTTATAGTTTTGATAGAATGTACAAATCCATTTATTCTATAACCCATAAATTTTACATTTCAAATGTTGTTAGTATTTTTTTTCTTATATATTAACTTAAAATCTAGTGTATGAATCTGCTTCATCTAGGTTAACGACCCCATTTTGGGTATAGGCCTCCCCCAACCTTTTCCACCTTTTCCTGTCCTTGGCCTGGTCTATCCAGTCTCTCCCCACCGCCTCGATGTCGTCTGCCCATCGCTGCTTTGGTCTGCCGGCTTTTCTTTTGCCTGATGGTCCCTTCCATTTAGTGGTCTCTATTGCCCACCTTCTGTCTGTACAAGTCTATAGGTATAATGTATTAATAACATCTTGAACTTCTTTAGAACAGAATTGTCCCGTAGTACGAATTAGTCTATGGACACACTAGTAGAAAGAGATAATATACCCTTTTGTATCGTACTCTTCGGTACGAGTTTGAGGTTGACGTGATCAATCCAGATAGTATAAAAAAATGTTGATCATGGTTTGTATGAAAGTGCGCCAGAGACAAAAACAAGTTGCTGGGAAACAAGTTGCTCGTGGCGTTCCTTTTACTTTAATACTATTTGGTTGGGATTAGTTTGAGTGAATAATAGAATGTTACATCCGCATTGTAAAGTAAAAGAAAGTAATTGATCTGCAATTATCATAGGATAGGCTGATAAAATGTTCATTATTCTTAAATCATCCTAGATTTAAATATTTCCCCTAAAAACCAAAAACTTAAGCCTCACTGACAGATAATCATTAAATTCCCAAAAGAGAAAGTACCTACTAGCGGCCAGTATTTAAATTAATCCTACTCATCATTAGTACATAGATTTTGAAGTAAATGCTGATGTTTCATTGTTCTAGGATTGATATTATTTTGACAACTTTGACGTAATGATTTTTTAGTGCTTTTACTACATATTATACCACCCTTTTTATATTTATTAATCAGTCGTTCTGTTTATTTTAAAATTAGCGCAAAGTTTTCAAATATTGTGCTATGAAAATTTCAAGTTAATATGGGCGACGGTTTAAAGCTAACTAAAGGTTAGTCTTATTTTTTTTTTACATGCGACTGTCTTGACAAGAATTTGAATTGACGATCAGTAGATCTATTGAACAAGGTATTTCAGCATCGTGGCATCGTGCATCGGGTATTGAATTTTTTCTTTTGACAACGCAAAACGTAAACTGTGCGGGCCGGCCGAAGTCGAGGTGGCTTTGGATAGAGGGTTTGCTCAGATCACTAGCTTACTTCTCTAAACCGAAAACCAATAGAATAGAATAAACTTTATTGTAGGGTGATTGCGCTGGTTTACCGTCCAGTTCCACTATTCGTCCATTTGACTAAGCTGCTACAAACATAATTATGCGTAAAACTTGAATACAAACCTACCTTCCCGCGCAAGTTTGATCTTTTTGCAATCCGTAATGTTTAAGCAACAGTTCTACTAAGATGAAAATATGATTAGATAATTAGCTAATTTAAAAAAAATAACGTCAGTAGCCACTTCGCATCCGTGCCTTGAAGAAGCCATCGAGCTAGAAAAAAAAGTTCATGGCAAGTTTAATTACTGATAAAGCTAGTTTACGGAATATTTTTGGTACGTATGTCTACTTATAAACATAATAAATACAATTTAAAGTGTTTTTCATAGTTTTTTTATAGAAATTTTAGATAAATATAGTAGACTAATACCTACTAGCAAACCAAATATGCAAACTATTTGGTTTTCGTCCACATGGACGGAAACACAATCAGCTAGGTGAATATTTTTTATGGTCATTTTATTTCAACAGACCTATAAAATACTGAATATTTTCTCTCAATATGATCTTTATTGCTATTAGATTAGATATTTTAGTTTCCGTCCACTCCTTTGTCAGTGTTGCGCAAATAAAACAATATTTAAAGGACGTGGACGAAAACTAAAAATAGCAAAAAGTTGTTTTAGTTTTCGTCCAAAAACGAATACTGGGGTGGATGAAAAAATAGTTATTCTTTTGTAATCTTAAAGGAAATAATTAAAGATAACAGCACACCGTCATTGTGACACATATTTCTGACAGAAAAAGTTTTTTTTTGTTAATTTGTTTATTTTATACAGTAATATAATAAAGCGAGAGAGTCTTTTGTTTGTTTAAACGTGCTAATCTCTGGAACTATAAGCCGAATTGGAAAAATCTCTCTATAATAATATAATATGCAATAGCCAGGTTCATGACGAATACTATCTATAAGCTTAATAACATCTCGCTACGACTCAAGGAAGCGGAGCAGTAACCAGAGAGGCCGGTGAAACCGCGGGGTACAGTTAGTTGTAGCTAGCTCACACTCAGACGAAAACCAATTTTTTTTGGACGAAAACTAGCGAAAAAAAATATTTTTTATAAAAAAAGCCGTGAAAGTGATATATTGTCATGTGATGTTAACCTAAAGAAGACTATATAAGCAATAGAAACAAATACGATATATTTATGTAAAGGTAGTTCAAGATATTTATTTCACATCACAAAGCTGGCAACTCCGATAATTGGACGAAAACCAGCGCAATGACCCTACACCAAAACAATAACACAACTTCTAGATAAACTTAAATCTATGGGTAAGTAGGTACAATGGCCGTCTTATCGCTGACATCGATATCTACCAAACAACCTAAGGATGGATCGAAAGAACTAAAATAATACAGGGGGTAGCCTGTGGTGGACTGTTAACAAATTAATCAAACACTATAGATAAGAATATAAATAAAATAATCAATGAGCTTGCAAGGAGACTCACGCTGCGTTACTTATTTCTATTCACATATCGTGTTTTTTTAGTTTACATCTGGCCCGTAGGCAAGGGATGTAATTAATGCATTTAGTATTTAATTACTTGTATTTAGTTACTTAGATCAGAGGTATCCAATATTGTTTGAACTGCGACTCTCTTCAGGTACCTATTTTATTGTGGGTAATTTTTATGCGACGCCCTTGTAGAAAACTAGGTATATTTAGGTATAATGCATGTTGCTCTGAATTATTTTATTCGAAGAAAACTGAAAAGAATATAGAAACTTAATAATTCTTTAATAGTAATTAGGTACATCAATTACAGGAATAACCTTTCTGAATATAGGCAACTTTGTAAATCGGGTTAAAACTATTGAAATACTACATTTAGGTAGGCTGTATTTCGACTCCAGAAAAACCGATTCCGCCGATCTGTTAAAGTAAACATAATCTTCAAAGTTGTAATTCTTACTCAGAATTAGGATATTCCGGAAATATTTTGCTCAAAAATTTAATTGTATTGACAGTCTTAGTTTTGGCCGGTTATAGCTGCTTTTCCTCGCCTATTGAAAGTGATCTGAGTGTACCTAGATACTGGTTTGCGACACATCTGGGGTATCATCAGTTTGAGAACTCCGGCTTAGGATAATCAAAATCGCAATATTTACAGATAAGCGTCATAGGAGCTCCAGCAGTCTAGCAGGGACTGCCTTGGAGGTAACACGTTCCGAACGAAAATTGGACCAGAACGGTACGTTAATTTCTATTAAGCTAATAAGTACATACTTGACGAGGTACCTTCTTCTTCTTCCTGCCCTTATCCCATATTGCTTGGGGTCGGCGCAACACTTTTTTTTTTCTTCCATTCTATCCTACCTGCCATGTTTTCTCTTACTCTTGGTCGACTGGTAGAGAATGCCTAAGGTGTTAAGTCGACCTTACCTTTGTGTTGCATGAAGTTTTAATAAATAAATTAAAAAAAAAAACCGCTAAGTGCGAGTCGGACTTCAGACCAATGGTTCCGTACCATAAACCTGAAGTTGCTGTAGTTCCTAAAGTGGGATTATTTCGACAAAAAGATAAAATGGATTAAACGACAAACTTGACTTGTTTATAAAATGTTGTCTCATAGATACATCGATATACGCTACATAATTTTTAAAGTGATACCTAAAACTACAAATGTACAAGAATGATATGGCCAACCATTTCATAAAATGGTGGCATTTCATGTTATAAAACCTGGCCTGCTGGCCACATCATGATGTACCTACCTAGGTGTCATGGCCAGATCTTAGAAATTGATCACTTCATGATATGGCCAAGCAAAACTGATTTCAATCTTCGTTTGGCCTGCTTTCTTTAGACCTTTTATTATCATTGAAATCCTACATCAATGATAAGGCCAAACGAGGATTGACATATTATCAAATGTTAACATTCAAACGATCTGGGACCCAAGTCTGCTATTTTTATAAATTCGTCATTCCAACACGATCCCATTGTCATTTTGCTAAAAGTTCGTAATCTGCTAATTCATAATGATTGATCATTGATCGGTCTATGGTCTCGTACTCGGTAAAGAAAATGACAAATGGTTCAGTGAATGGATATCAAATTCTATGTACCTATCTTTTTATGAGAAGCGATATTGCTTCAAATGTATGGAGGGCGCGCAATGTGAGTTGCGTCGCCTCGCGACATCAGGAAAGTCCCTAAGCACAGATTAGTATGCCTTATGAAGCAACAGTTCTATTGATGGAATATGATGAATTATAAACGTTATAATGGCGGGACCAACTCTTGTATCCGAGTGATTCTACCACGTATATTTAGTACGTTTTAGTACTATTTTGTACCCTTCCTGAAATTTTTGTACCTCACATGGTGTAAACGGAATATCACGATATAGTTGGCCCCGCCATTATAACGCGTTATAATGGCGGGACCATGCTTGTACGCCAAAACTATAAAGAATTTCATCATTCTGATAAAACTAGTATTTAGTACGCGATTTAGTACCTCCGAAAATCAACAATAGGTGACGGAGATATTATTAGTTTCTTTACAAAATAATTTTTTTATTTTTGACATTTTCTACGCCTGATTAATTTGACGACCAAAAATATGTCAGGTAAAAAGTTGCAGTTACATTTCGTGCAGGCGCTTTATTATTATTTATGTGTCTTATTTATAATAATACATAACACTATGTTATTACTAAATATTGAGTAGGCCACACAGGAAAATTATTATTGTAGGTTTTAATATCTTTAAATTTTAAGTAAAAATTGTACAAATCATCAAAAAGTAGGATATACAGATTATTTATAGTAATAACTTTATACAATATATTAAAACGTACAATAATAATTTTCCTGTGTGGCCTAATCAATATTTATTAATAATATAGTGCTATGTAATAATATAAATAAAATACATAAATAATAACAAAGCGCCTGCACGAAATGTAACTGCAACTTTTTACCTGACGTATTTCGGTCGTCAAATTGTTCAGGCGCAGAAAATGTCAAAAATAAAAAAAATGATTTTATAAAGAAACTAATAATATCTTCGTCACTTATTGTTGATTTTCGGAGGTACTAAATCGCGTACTAAATACTAGTTTTATCAGAATGCTGAAATTCTTTATAGTTTTGGCGTACAAGCATGGTCCCGCCATTATAACGCGTTATAATGGCGGGGCCAACAATATCATGAAATTCCGTTTACACCGTGTGAGGTACAAAAATCTCAGGAAGGGTACAAAATAGTACTAAAACGTACAAAATATACGTGGTAGAATCATTCGGATACAAGAGTTGGTCCCGCCATTATAACGTTTATGATGAATTTGGATTGGTGTAGGTAAGTTTTATCATCGCTCTGCTTCCTCGCACAGCTCTATGCGGGAAACCAACCTTATTAGACAAGTACCTACCTATACAATATTAGTTCTAGTGTATGCGAAACCCGAAACACATGTCTAGTATTTTTATGTAAAGAATCTATGTACAAAATTTCATAACTGTATCGTGAAAAATCACAAAGTTATAAGCTTGTTATGTTACCTGGTTGTCCGCACAAATACATGGTCACAGGGCCATCCGGGCGACAGAGGTTGAGACTGAGGTTGTTTTGCTCCCGTACAGCTCTGCGCTGGCGCCTGATGCCCGCTATGACCGGCTTGACCTGTGTTGTACTTAGTGTCGGTCGTGTCCAACTTGTGACCTTTTTTAAATATTTTTGGAAAAAAATATAACATGGTGTAAAAATTATTGGAATCGATTCAGTTACCGATTCTGAACCAACTATATTCATGTTTCGCATCTAATAGGTATACCTACTAAGAATAAGGTTGTAAATGGTAAGGTTAAGATACAAAATATTTTTTTACTAGCGTCCATACCGGAGATAGATGACCAGTTTACCATAGCTGAAGGACGATGCGAAGACCTTCAGGATAAAATTAATTTAATCAAATCATTAAAAAGAAAAAAGAAACTAAAAAAACGGAGGTAAGTAGCTCCCACGTACAAAACCTGTTATTTTCGTTATGGTAGGTATAGAAACAAGGTTATCTTTATGTCTACTAAACTAACTACTTAGATAGTTAAATTCGACTAACACGCCGAAACTCCACCTGAAAATCTTGGATGCTCAGAGTTGGCACTCTGATTGCCGGCCGAATGTTTTCAGGAAAACGGCGTCACTGTGATGATCACCATTATAAGTATCTCCTCAGAGATGTGTCCTAACAGACGTTGCACAGAGGGAGTTACGGAGTAATGTTTTAAGAGTAGGTACTGTTCTATGTACCTACTAACAGAAATCACCGGGGTGGTTTCCGTGAGATAAGAATTCCAAACTCCCTGGTGTTTTCCCCATAAGTTCAGGTGGTTTTTGAAGGTTTCTTTCCGAAAACTAAAACATAGATAGATATGAATGTACCAGTGTGAATCAAAGGTGCTTAGAAAGTCTACTTGTCCATTTCTCTATCTATCATAAATTACGTCTACATATAATTAGGCACCTACTTACGAGGACCTGTGTTTCTAAAAGCTTTAAGTACCTACCAGTTCTATGGGTGTTTAGTTTAGTTTTATTTTTTCAAATAATTAAAATAATCTGGTTTATTTTTTTCTAGTATGACCAGAATAGCAGAACCGCCAAAAACACCAGAAAACGTGCCTTTCATTACTGTGCGGACGCAGCCGAAGAAAAGTAAGTACCTGCTGCCGAGTAAAGGTACAAACAAACACATCAGATACGTCAAAAAACTTCGATAACAGCTACATTTTAATATGCCAAAGAAAATATAATAAACTAAAATAATAATTATTAAAACAGGACAAACAGCCGTCACAGTACTTAGATGAGGCACGATGGTGATAGATCTCTCTGTATGCCAAACCATAACACATCCAGCTTCTTTATGCTCTATTTAGTATTTATCCTACTGCCTTCACAAATATCTTCTGATTACACATCATCTCAGGTTTGGTGGAAAATATCCTATTGTTTTACACCCTACGTAATTCAGTTACCCAACTTCGTGGTGCATCTCACAGCACTGATGGAAAGACGGCCTTAATGTTTTTTAAATATGTATTTAGTATCTATCTCTATATATAGCGACATTGTGAGGGAGTCCTCTTCGCCTTATGCTAGTCCCATTGTATTAGTTCAGAAAAAGACATATAAAAGTAGAAACTGACTGACTGACATATCAACGCACAGCCGAAACTACTGGAACTAGGAGCGTGAAATTTTGCACAAGAGTTCCTTTTATGACGTAGGCGAGCACTAAGAGAGGATTTTCCAAAATTCACCCCCTAAGGGGATGAGATGAGGGTCCAAAGTTTGCATGGAGAAATCAACTTTCACGCGGTCGAAACCGCTGGCAGAAGCTAGTAACTTATATAATAGGAACAGCTCATGTGAAAGTAAATACGTGGTTAAAACAAATATTTAAAATCATTGACTTATACATTACGAACAAGGCGGACCGCGGGATCCTCAATAACTGGTCTTATTGATTACAGAGGTGCCGCAGCAAACTGTGAGGATGCGTCGGCTGGAGGTACCTCCCAATCCCACTCGAGGTTACCTGGACCCGGACACCGTGGAGCAGCACCGGATGTTAGGCCAGGTGCGGGGCTACAACCACTCCTTCAAGCACCCACACCAGGAACAGCACGTTGAGGTTCGTAACTTTGAACCAGCCAGTTCACTTCTACCTATGTCCGTTATAGACTTTGAAACCATCCAACCGATGTACCTCAAACCGGTTTCATAAGAAAGGTAATAATGTGAAGGTGGTATTAGACTACACAAAAAGAAATGAAAATTTTGTATTTCTTTTTTTAGTGTAGTAGCCATACGCGTATATAGGGAGGGGGGAGGATGTCGAGTAGGCCGTGGGTCGTCCCACTCCATTATGGTCTACCGCCCACCCCAGAATGTTGGGCTACCGATTTGAATTTCTATGATAGATGTCAAAAAAATAATAAAATCGCACAAAAATCACGTAAGTCAGGAGCCAGCCTTGAAAAATAACCCTAGATACGTTAATGGTAGTATAACACACGCCCGTGTACCAGTCAGAGGGTCGTCTTAGTGGCGGATTTGATGACCCGCTAGTGATGAGTATTACCATAGTGTTTTTATTTAGCGTTGTAACGTGGCCTCCACGCTGTATACCTTAATTCCCAGGCTTTAATTAATCGGTATTGTTTCATTTATTTAGAATTTCCAACCAAGCGCGGTTCAGCGGCCGTACTTAAAACTGAAAAGGCAGAGGTCGCATGCTGATGGCGACAGTGAGTGTTGATTTACAGTTTTATATAAACAAATATGAATTTTCAAATTTTGTATGTAAGTACTTACATATTTGTAGATTTGTGTGTTTGTTCCTCTGTGCCCACATGTAGCCTAAACAACACGACGATTTGAAGTACCCGAGGTGCCATTTCATTAGTTTTCTATGTTGAAAAGCTTTATTTTTAAGTATCATGATTACATGTTGGGTGCAAAATTTATTATTTTTATTTAGATTTGGTTATGTCTATAGACCGCAGTTTAGTGAACCTTAGCCTAATCCTCGTTCTTCCTCGTCATTTGGTATTAAACTTCTGGAGTGGGGAGCGTGTAGAGGAAGACGCAGCGCTTGAAAGCTAAAAGGTAGACCGACGACCTGATGAAGGTTGCTGGAATCTGATGAATGTGAGGCACAAAGAACCAACCGGTGTGGAGACGCTTGGTAGAGGCCTATGTTTAGTGGCAGACGTCATTCGGTTGATGAGATGGAGCTTTCTAAGTAGCATTTTATCCCTCACAGGTTTGAGCAGCCAGCAGAGTCGACTCCCCGGCGAGGGGTCGGAGTCAGTGGCCTGCGGGCAGGACGAGGTTAGCGAGGAATTCGGTAACTTCGACCGCTACAACCAGCTCCCAGACTAGTAAGTCTTTTCGTTTGTGATCTTGTTTCATTGGAGTGCACGGGTACCGGCAGAACCATAACTTACAATGCGGTGCATCTTTGGCACATCGTCTCTTACAGAGATAGAAGATTTTGAGACATTCTAAAGAATGATAGTGAGCGTAGCAAATTCGTTAATATTAGTAGCTCTCCTTGCATACTCTAGGACGAAGCAATGTTTTTGTAAAGGATATTATTATATATACTTATAAGGCAAAGTCGTGCCCAGCCCAAGCCCTTGGACCTAGAACGATTAAATTTTGCATAAAGCCTGTTAAATAGAAATAATAAGAAAGGATTTTTCAAAATTCACCCAATCTAATGTTTGTATGGAAAAACCTACTTTCATGCAGGCGAAGCCGCTGGTAGAAGTTAGTATTATTATATATTGAAAGCCAGGAAGGCGCCCCTCCCCCCTCCCTCCTCCCTGCCACACTGTTTGCTGGAGTGGAATTCCAGAAAAGAAAAGTGAACGCTCAAAAAAAACCAGCTCCGGCAGAAACGAGATGTATCTCAAATTATCAATAATTAAGTAATAAAACAATAACCAGCTATTATCGTGATCCTTACTTGCAAACGTATAAAAAAAAATTTTTTTTCAAAATTCATTCTCAGTATAATTAAGCGATTTTTAAAATCGACGCCTGATTAATAAAACTGTCAAAGGGAGTGGTCCGGATACGGCCAGAGGTTTTCAGTGCCGTGGACAAGATTATTATTTATACTAAAAATCTTAATAATTACTAGAAATAATTATTAAAATGATATCACGTCAGTTAAAGTTCGGAAAAATAATATTAAACAATAAGTATATTCATTTATTCAGTGTTTCCTTGGTTCCTGCAACCATTTCGAAGTTTTTTTTTTCAAATATTTCTTGACCATGGATACAAAGTCCTTTAGGCAGAATAATAAAAATAAAGTTTGCATAGAATTTTCAATTTAATAATCGACCAGAACATAATTTTTTAACATAATTTATTATATCAATATTATGCATTTTGTTCTTTAATAAAAATGCGTACGAAACATAATAATAATTATTTTGCTTATATTATTAAAAAAAATATATTAATTGCGTTCTTTAAAATGATTCGATGTTTTTGCGGGAGTTTTGAGTGAAGTTCAATGGTTGTTTTGATTAATCGCAAATTGATTCCTAGTACCTAGATATTGTGATGTGAAATTAGCGTGGTTTTGTATTAAAAATACACTATTTTTTTCAACTGGACATCTATTTGGCAAAATGGCGCTGAGTATTTTATTGTAGTATTGACTACCTCAGCGAAGCTTGCCGAGAAGTCAGAAGGTTGACTCGACACATTCGCTGCCAAATGCTGCAAAAACATTGTGTTGCACTTGCACCCGCATTCTAATGTAACTCAAAAAAATATTTATTACTGATGACGAGGTGATATGTTCATATGACCTTAGCCTACTGGGAGAAGAAAAAAACAAGTGTCATATTTTGCCGCGTTTCATTTCAATTGCGATATTTCAGTTTGTGTGTGACTAATATAACTACTCTCTTTCATAATGAACTCCGCACTCGCTTTTCCTGACAACCTCAGCCTGCGAATTTGCTATGTACGACAATGACCCCGGCCGCTCTATCTCGGACTCTGTTTCTACTTCTTTGAACAACTCCAGCGTCCCACAGATGGAAACCGACTCGTACAATATTTCGATCCGCCGAAGCCAACGCTGTGTTAATTGTGCTTTAAATATTATTCAAATGAGACGAAATTCTTTGGAATTTGCTGAAATGCGTGATCTGTGATACAATAATGGATTTATCCACGGCAGGTAAGAACTATTTAATTTGTACCAATACATACGTAACTAACAAAAATAAAAATAAGTATGTAAATAAAATACTACAGATGTTAATGTTGAATGATACTTGTTGATGAATAAATAAGCTAATACTTAGAAGTCACTTAAATAATGTTTTTAGTCGTTGTTCTAATTTTAAACGACGAAGAAAATGTTTAACCAAATGAATAAATAAATGTTTGTTTATTTTGCTGTGCTACAGCCGCCATTTTGACTAGCAATATAAAAATTAATTAAAACTGATTTAACTCATTTCTTCCAACTTTTAGATAAACCTGTAATAACTGTAAAAGGTTTATTATTTCATAAACTATGAATTGAAGTTGTCTTAATATATGTCCACTGTTGCTATACTGTGGCCAAAGTTTGTATGAATGGTGGACCATACCCTTTTATATGTTTGCAAGTAGCGTTGCCAGGCGTCCGGATAAAGCCGGACAGGGTCAGGCTTTTTAGTTGCGTGTCCGGCCAAATTAGGCGGAGTCTGGCCTGTCCGGCTTTTGTTAGGCTTTTTGAATTAGACAGTTTTTTTTAGATTTGTCATGTCTTCTACTTTATTTTGTATCGCTAGCGTATAGCAGCCAATTTTATTGTTGTTTCATTGGAATAAAAAAAAATTATTATGATCAATAATAAAAAAAATCGAGTTTTACTTTAAAAAAATTGTCGGCCATTTTACTCAGATGTCCGGCTAAATTGGCTGGTCTGTCCGGCTTTTCGGTTTGGAGAGTTGGCAACCCTATTTGCAAGTAAGGATCACGATAATTGGTTATTGTTTTGTTACTTATTATTATTGATAATTTGAGATACATCTCGTTTCTGCCTTTGATGATGACACATTTGACATATTTCTGCCTATAAGTGACATATTTGACATATTTCTGCCTATAAGTGACATATTTGACATATTTCTGCCTATAAGTACCTATACAAACGTTTCTGTTTTATAAGTGCCCATGTAGGCCTACGTGAAATAAAAACTTTTGACTTTGATTTGCCGGAGCTGGTTTTTTTTTGTTCTATGGAGCCAGAGCAAACTCCTTTAGTGGTGATAAGTTGCTGCAAAAGCTTGACCACGAAAATACATAACACTTCGCTCTTATGAAACTAGCCTCCTAGAAACGAAACGCGTGAAGAGTGATATGAAAGAAAAGGAAGTTGGTGATAACATGACGAGTGATAGGGCAGAAAGGAAGAAAAAAACGTATTGCGACGACCCCAAATAACACGGGACAAGGGCAGGAAGATGATGATGAAACAAAATGCGTTCACATTTTTAAAGCTTCGCATCCTCGTCGTCCTTCTATTATAATACCTACTTACCTACTCTGTATTAGTACTTTTAGTAAATAATTCTATCCTACGAACCAGTTTTTAAACAGCCCGAGTTGTGAATTTGTCAGTCCACTGTTTTTCATGCTTCCTAATTGGTTGGCAATGTTTGCACTAGTTTGTTAACACTAGTCCTTATTTATCATCAGCAAGCACGTTGGTAGTGGTAAGAAGCCCGCGGAAAACCTATCAGCTAACCGACGACGGCACGTGCCCAGAGATGTTACGGTTAAAGAAGGTAACTAAATGATCTTAGTACTAGGTACATATACTACTAGTAGATAATACCCGCCTTTAATTGTAGTAAAATTGAAAGCACGTGAAGCCGATGGTCCGGGAAGTTACGGGAAACAAAACCCAGGAAAGACTGATTATATTGCATCGTGTTATACAGCTGTTACTGGACTGTGGAGGTCAGTTATACACAGTGGCGGATCTATAGGGTGGCAAGGCTGGTAAAAAGCCACGGGCCCCCGGCGCGACGGGGCCCCAGGTCCGAGAGGCCATGAGTACAAAAGAAGTAACATTTTTATAAAGTAAAAAATATTAATCTATTTGTTTAAAAGGATAAACTGACTGACTGATATATCTTCCCACAGCAGAAACTCCTGGGATTAGGAACGTGAAATTTTGCAAATTTTTCCTTATGGGATGAAACGGGGCTCCAAAGTTTGTATGGAAAAAACTATTTAAACGCGGGCAGAGCCGCTGGCAGAAGCTAGTTTTGTATGAAATCTATTAAAGTCAGATGCAACTAAAGACCATATAGAAAGAAATTGATATAAATTATTTATTAAAATTTCCGACGTGTCTTTTCGTGTCGTGAGAGAGGGTCGTGTGAGAGAGATCGAGAACAACAATTTTATTACTGGTTACTGGTGTTGGTTTTTAAAATTCTTTAAACGTTCGATGCAGCCTCTAAAGCACTTTACCTCACTTCGTCCAAAGCTACGTTTAGACGAAGACAAATGTCCTGCGTCTTTCAAATGTTTTTGAAAATTTATCTATAAGAATTGGAAAGTTATCGCCATGAGATTAATCATTTGAAATCAGAAACGTTTATTTCAAATATACCATTAACAGGCGCAAAATGTCGATCAGTCAAAAAAAAGTGAAAAAAGGAAGCATAAAATAAGCAATTTTTCAGCACTAGTGTTGCTGAAACGTGACACATCAACAACCTCGAATTTTCTATAACTCGTCAGAGGAAGATGAAACGAAACTGAAATCACCTTTCCATCCATCATCATCTTCCTGCCCTTGTCCCATCTTATTTGGGGTCGGCACAACATGTTTTTTTCTTCCATTCTATCCTGTCAACCGTCATGCTATCACTAACTTCCTTTTCTTTCATATCACTGTTCACACAATCCATCCATCTTTTCTTTGGCCTCCCTCTCCCTCTCCACCCATCCACATGTATACTCATAACTCTTTTAGTAACATGCGTTTCATCTCTCCTCTTTACATGACCATACCAAGACAAACGATTCCCTTTCAACTTTTCAGTCACTGGCGCCACTTTCAAACTTCCTCTAATATACTCATTTCTCACTTTATCCATTCTCGTCACACCACACATCCATCTCAACATTCTCATCTCCGCTACATGCAATCTTTTTTCATCCGTCTTTTTCACAGCCCAACATTCTGATCCATACAGTATGACAGGTCTTATCACGGACTTGTAGATTTTACCCTTCAACTTGGGGGGCATCCGTGGGTCACAAATTGTTCCAGTGACCTGTCGCCATTTCATCCATCCTGAATTGATCCGATTTGATACGTCTCGGTCTACCTCGCCATCTCCTTGGATAAGCGACCCGAGGTACCGAAAGTCGGAGCAGATTGGTATGGGCGTTCCAGCGAGAGCTAAGGGCATAGGACCGGAGAGACCACCGAAATCACAGAACAAGTACTCGGTTTTCGTTCTGCTCAATTTTAAGCCAACACTCTCCAGTCTGTGCCACCACACCTCCAATTTGCTCTGGACCTCTAGGCCACTCTCGGCAACCAGCACAATGTCATCGGCAAACAGCATACACCAGGGAGCCTCTTCCTGGATGCCCGACGTCAGAGCGTCCATTATCATCAGGAAGAGGTAAGGGCTGAGGGCCGACCCTTGATGTAAGCCGACAGCCACACTGAAGCTGCCAGTGTTGCCCACTGCAGACCGGACTTGGGTACTGCATTGGCTGTACATCGCTCGGATCAACTGCACATACTTCCCAGGCACACCTTTCTCCTTAAGGGCCCACCACAGAACCTCACGAGGTACCCGGTCATATGCCTTTTCGAGGTCAACGAATACCATGTGCAAGTTTTTATGCGCACCTCATCCACACCATCAAATCACCTTTCCATCCAATGAATGAAATTGTTTCCAATTTTAGTGTTTTACAATCTGCCACTATGCAAAATTTAAATGATACTAGCTTATTAAAAAAAGCTTATTTTTGGCAATGTATGAAAAGGATATAGATATCTGAATCAAGGAAATCCTCAGATTTCGGTCCACCTTCAAAGACGAAATAGAAAAGTCTTCGTATATTATAACTTGCAAAATTTATGTCTGCACTTTAGTGATTTATTAAAATTAAATTACAATACGATTTTTCTGGGACCCCCCACCCAATGAATTTGCCACAGGCTTCAGATAGTATAGATTACGCCACTGGTTATTCAGCCGCCACAAACAGTGCTATTCAGCTGCGTCCGGTTTCACTGGATGCTGACCCCTATAACGTTTAGGCAGATTGGTTAATTTATACGCAAGCAATAGTGTACCTCTTAGTAAGCCATACCCACGTAGGTAAGTTGCACACTCCATAAACGTATCAAACTAACCGAAACCATCAAGTTTATAGGATTTTTTTCAATGGGTCGTGAACTGTGGGGTATTGGGTTGAGGGCCCTCTATAAAACTCGATCTTCTAAATACACATAGCAACATTTTCAAGTGGTAGCTGAACTCACATAACCACACCGTTGCCATGGACTATGCAGGATCCTTAAGTATGCGTTAACCGGCCAGGCTTTTTCTCTGAGCCAAAAAAACGAACCTAACAATATTATATCCTTTAAACTTGTATTGTTGGTTCGCAAAGAACGGGCGCCGGAGGTGTGGCGCGGCGGACCGCAGGGTGAGATGCCGGCTCCTCGCCGCAAACAACCCACTCAAAAACTCATACAGCGTTCAGGTACTTTGATTTCCTTATCTTATAATAGTCTATTATGCAATACACCACTTAAGAAGGCGATGGGTAGGATACATTGCTCGTAGAAAAGTGGCCACCGGGTATCGGAAGACGCAGCGTCGGAAGGCCCTCCCACAAGATGAACTATAACCTGGTAAAGGTCGCGGTAGTCTGCTTGGAGTGCGCGGCAGTACTCACAGGATCAGTCTGTGTGGTGACACTTCTGGGAGGTCTATGTACAGCAGTGGAAGTTTTAAGTCTTGGTACTCAAAGCCTGCCGCATTTAACTGAAAGGGTGTTTGAGGTAGTGCGGAGTGAGACTCTTACAAACTTGACGTCGGTGAATGCAATTACAGGGGACATTATAACCTGCTTTTATGATGATTTATGTGAAATGTATACCTATGAGCATGTCGATCTGAGTTGCAAAATGTTATGCATTATGCTATGTTATCCAGTTCATTCAAGACCTTTCGTTTGAAGTCGGAAATCATCAAATATGTTCTCCTGCTGTCCCCCCGTCCTCTCGCTCCACCCAGAGGTGGAGCGAGAGGACGGGTGAGTTTTACTAAGTAAGACTTATCTGTGTTCCTTCGGTTGTCGTTTGCATTCCAGGCGGCTGGAACTCTTGCTAACAACATTGCAGTACTCGTTCAAGACCCTTAAATAGCATTTAATCTCATAGTCTCATGGTTTTAATAACACCAAATAGATACCCGCGACCCTACCGCACTCGCAAAGTAATATCATAAAGTGGTAAAATTATACGTTTGTAAAGGATTTAATTTCTGGAAGTACTGATCCGGTTACAAGAATTATTGTACAGATAGAAAGCAGTATTCGCTAAGTGTGTCATACAATAGGCTACTTTTTATAACAGAAGATATACTCGTATATACGGTATCTGCAGCATAGATCAACTGCGAGAATGAGCTTTAACTTCAAAATTTAGATTACAGGTGTAACTATACCTGTAAACAAATCTAAGTTGTTACAGCAGAATCTGTATATTGTATTTGTGAATGAAACGACAGCAAGCCAGCACCTGGAGGAGAGGCCGGTGGTGGAGCTGTTCAACAAGAACCGCATCCTCCCCGGTGGCCAGCGGCGACAGGGCATCGCGCCCCTGATCACCGCGCCCCTGATCACCGCGCCCATGATCCCCACGCCCATGAAGCCCGTGCCGCTCGAGAAGAAGGTTAAAAAGGGTAAAAAGCTTTTTATTCAATATAATTGTTCTGGTTAGATAAATAGGTAAAAGCCGCGCGGGCTAATCTTGAAAGTAAAGCAACGCTTGCCGAAATCGATCCATGGATGGGTGACCATCTTAATATACCGATACGCGGAGGAAGCCAGCAGGAGCCACGAAATCTGAGACCAGTCATGCTCAGGGGTATCGTGGTACCTAGTTATTTGGTGGTGAAGGTCAGATGCGCAGCACATTTCATGAAAATTATTGGTACTCAACTGCATAAGTTTAGATTGGAAGCCAACCAAGGGTTATTTTTCAGTGAGCCCAACGTTCTGGGAAGACCATACTGGGGTGAGAACGACCCACTAGCCCCATTCGCCTATAACCCCAGCTTATTAAGAAAAGGCTAGGTAGATTGAAGTAGGTACAGGCTTGCTGTTAACCTGAGGTTACGCATGAGGTGCAGTACGGGGTGGAAGAGGTATTCATAATATTCATGTCCATCATCGCGCGATGATGGCATGGGATTCGACAAAAATAAACGAGTATTTAGTATGAGTTTACCAGAATACTGCGACAGCTCGATAATTTTTACTTACAACCATTGAAGCTTTCACAGATATAATAATAATTGTATTTTAAAGGAAACTGAATGACCCAACACACGTGCCACCTTCAGCAAGATCTTTGAGTGAGCAAAGTTTTGAAAGTCGAATTCGTATCTTTATATTAAAACACAGTGATTTGACAATTCATAATATAAAAGGCGAGCTTAACGCAACTATGACATTTCTCCAAGCAAACAGCCTGTCGCTACATGTCACGAAACGGCAGGGTCTGTTTTTGCTAATAAGCATTATAAACGTTAATTTTGAAAACATTTCAGTTCGCAACACTCACAAGTTCGACAATGAGTGCATCGATCATCTTGAAAGCATGCCGATGTCGATGGAACCTAAAAATGTTGGTTATGTACCTTTCTTTATTTTACTTCTATTTACTAAAAGAAATTATTTTGTTCATTTAAATAAACTTTTCGTAATGTCTGTGCTCTCACAGTGGTGTAGCGTGGGGCGGACCGGAATTACACCGCCCCTTGTTTTTTATTATTAACGGACTAAACATTTTATTTAACTTACGTAGGTAAGTAGTAATTCGTAAAACTTATTGAAACTCAATATAAACTTATAACACTGCTTCAGTAGGAACATATTTTAGTTCATCTGTTAAAATAATTTACTTAACATTAGGTACATACCTAGGTACAAGCAATAATAAAAACAAATAAGAACCTAATAAAGTATTTATTGCCAATAATAATCAAGGAATTGATTCATTATTCAGATTACCGCCAAATATGACCTTTAGCTGGAATTCAACGATTTTTATAACAGTATTTGAGATGAACAAAAGAATAAAAAACAATAGACCCACTGCAGCCTGCAGGGTAGACATCATTATCGACATCAAAGAGATCAGAAGGTAAATCCGTCAACCAATTTTGATGAAACCTGCGTTTTCTATGGCAAGAATGGCTAATTTTGTTAATCTTAATGTGGACATAGTAGATCAGTAGATTTTAAGTAATTTTTAATTCATATAAGTTTTGAAAAACTTCTTTCACAACTAGCATTGTTTATGGCAGAGCTTAAAAAAAACCTTAACCACCTCCACCTCTCTCGCCGCCTCTCTTTCCCACGCTAAATTACCCTTTTGATCGGCACGTATGTAACATTGCGCGCGCGATTTCAAATATCTAAGTATTTTTTTTAGATTTTCCAAATTAATAAATTGGCGCTTCCTGCCGCCCCCTTTCGTATGCCGCCTGGGGCAATGGCCATGCCCCCCCCCCCAAGCTACGCCACTGTCTTCTCATATTTAGATGGAAACCGAATTTGTCGAATATATGTATAAACTTAAATGCTATGAACAGGAGGTTCCATGAGAGATATTTTTATGTCCAGGATTGCTTTCTGGCCATAAATTTTGTACTTAGCGTCTGACGGGAACGCTAACAGAAATAGTACATTTTGTTACAAGTGCAGAAAGTTTGTCATTGCGACCGAGGCGAAATTCACACGAGCCGTAGGCGAATGAGTTATGGAGCCGAGGGCTGCAGTGACAAATTTGCACGTGTATCAAACGACTTTTTTCAATACACTTACGAAGAAATGAATTAACGGGGGTTGACCGGCAACTCGTGGGGGTCGACGCGCGCCCAGCCTGATACGATAAATGTAATAAAATTGTGGCGGGGGAGAGCACGCGCTATTTCTGCACTAGTGCGGAAAACAGTCTATTGCGTGCCTGAAAGCGGTGGGATAAGAGCGGGTTTTCGAGTAAGTGTATTGAAAATTCATTTTCAATACACTTCTTCGAAAACTGCTCTCCCCCGCCACAATGTTTTTACATTTATCGTCTCAGGCTGGGTGCGCGTCTACCCCCACGAGTCGCACGTCAACCCCATTTTTGTCTTCGTAAGTGTATTTAAAAACGTCGTTTGATACATGTGGAAATTTGTTACTGCAGCCCTCTGCTTCATAACACGAGGGTGTTATGGAGCCGAGTGCTGCAGTGACAAATTGCCTTGGCGAGGGCCAAGGCTCGGGTGAATGCGGCCTCGGTCACAATGACAAACTTTGTCCACTTGTATCAAAATGTACTATTGTCTAAGTCTGCAGACCATACCCTGCCATTAGTAACAAAATTAAATATTAAAAATTTCCATAAAAATTTGAATATTGTCATATTTAATATGGCAATGTGTGTAATATGACAAGTTTTTAACTCGAATACTCGAAGAACCGTACGAGTATTTACGGCCAGCTACTGAAGAGTGAGCTATTCATCAGGAGGGCACGCACCATCCTCGGCGTGTCAAATACCGGAGTCGTGGGTACGAGATGCCGACGGTGGCCTCGCAGATGAAGCATGCAGGCATGAAGAGTTACTACGGAAACTCCAACCACACTAACATACCCTTCGTGGTCAGCAAGAGTACCGCCCCCTCGCACAATATTGGCGTAAACATACAGCAGGTGATGAGGGTGGCCTGTGCCCAGCAATAGGCAAAGGAAGGCTATGGATGATGACGATATCTCATGTTGAAGTCAACCAATAGGATAGGACAAGCCAATAAACAATTATCCCATACAATTTGACATAACGTTGACGTTATCTTGATCGAATAAGCGTATAACGCGACCGTCGACCGCATCGTCGCTTTCCATCAGGTGAGTTAGCGGTCAAGCGCGAACCTATCAAGAATAAAAAAAAAAAAAAAAAAAAAAAACCTTGTGTTAAGCCCTCTGCACCTGTGTCTATTGGTTTCTTTAGATATCGTCATCATCCACCGCGCTACTTCGCCCAATGCTGGGCGTAGGCCTTTCTTGTCTCACAGTACACTTATCTTTTGAAACTTTTTGTATGACACCGGTTACTTGTGAGTTTCGTGGGTTGTATGTAAAAGACACCACTGATAGTCCGGTCAATTTAGACATCCGAAGTTACAATAATTCTAACACAGCTGAAAATTGGTAGGATTGTTCAAAACACCGTAATAACAATCTAAAAAGTCCTCGATCCGACACCTGGATAAAAAATACTCGGGGTCAAAGATCACAAAAACGAGTTTTTCGCAATTTTCAGCAAAAAGGTAAGTTTTATCATAAAATTAGCCCAGACAAAAATTGTAGATCAGATAATTATCTACAAAAATGGCGTAAATGCTTGTTTTCTAAGAGCCACCGTTTTTGAGATATAGGTAATGATACAAAAGTTGAAAGAGGTAATCGTCATAATATGCACACGTTTTCACGTACCGATTTCGTACCTCAAAAGGAAAAAAAACGGAACCCTTATAGGATCACTTTGTAGTCCGTCCGTCTGTCTGTCTGTCAAGATCTTTTATCTCGAGAACGCGTACAGGTATCGAGTTGAAATTAAGACCATATACTCAAGTTTGCGGTCCCTTGAAGCTGTGAAAAAATCAAACTTGTAAGTTAACGAGAAAAAAGATACTGCCGTTTTTGTCGCAAAAAACGTATATTTCGATACTCTCAAGGTAATCAAAATTCATATATTATGGTAATTATATAATAATATTTTTACCGCTTTCAGATTTTTTTCTAGGATAATGGTCCTAGAAAAAAATCTGAATGCTGTAAAGAAAAATTACGATTATGCTATTTATGATATGCCGTTGTCCCATGATAATTGGGGTCAGTACTACTTATGTTTTTTTTTCTTCATTCTGTCCTAATAACACCCGTATTACCTCGTCACTAAGTTTAAAAAAAAATTCACACTACCCTGGAGCATTAATTTTGCAGGGTACCCTGGAGCATATTAATTTACCTTATTATAATTTACCATTTCTAGGTTCTAAATGGGCTTAAAATCCAACAACCTCTATCAGGCATTCCACTGACTATTGCACATCATATGGGTAAGAAACTTTTTTGATATTTCGTCGTTTTTTCTACCACAAATACAAAGGAGTACCTAGGTTTAGTAAGAGCAGATCTTGTATCATACGACGACATAGACGTGTAAATGCTATCTTGATTCCTTTGTGCCAGACAGACGGATGTATCCAGGACGAATAATAGCACTGTTTTTGGGCGGTTCTTTTAAAACTCCTTAGATGTCGCTTTCAGAGTCATTCTCTTGAATATATTTTGGGACCTCACTGCGGCTAGTCCTAAAGCAAAACTCCGCAACGTTTGATAATTGTTTACGAATAGTTCAGATGCAGCAGAGTCTTTGAAAACAACATTGCTCCATTGGCACTGAAATAATTTTAACACACTTTAGAGATATGCGGAAACGAGGTGTATAGGCCCACATACATACCTCCGTGGAAAAGGAAGAATCCTCCTACCAGACGGGTGTTATATCTGATCTGTGTAACTGCCCGAGAGATGATTTCGGGCTATTGGACCTATACTTACGTTGAGATCGCGCGGAGAACTTCATAGTTTTTAGTTCTCATGTGGCGCCCTAGATGTCGCTACAACACTAATGCATTAATTGATGTTTTAGGTTTGGGCCACGTGCCCACTTATGGTGTGAAGACTGTCAATGTAAGTCAAGTTATTGCTTTTATTTTTTTGCTAGTGGCTGCAAGCGTCTTCGCCTACGTGGTAGTATAAAATTATCCCGGGGGTATATTCTCCACATACCTACCTACTAGACGTGGGCAAAATGTGTCATCTTTGCGATTGGAACAATTGCTGCAATTGCAATTGCAATACAATCACTGAAATGTTCCGAAACAGTGATATGTATTATTTGGAACATCGGCTCAAAAAAGATACAAACTGAACATTTGCAACATCGGCTCAAAAGATACAAACGAAACATTTGAAACAGCGGCTCACAAGATACAAACGGAACATTTGGAACAAACGGCTCAAAAGATACACAGACACTGACTGTTATGAATCGAGATCTGATACGTTGCGCCATATACACCGACAGTTTTATTTAATTGAATTTTCATTTGAGAATAATTTAAAGCAGATATTTTAGTTTAGTTCATTAAAATTAACACTATTTACGTTTTAAATTGAATTTTATAAAGAATACAGGTCTCTTAAAGTAAAGAGTGTTTCAGTGTTCCAATTGTTCCAAGTGATGCATTAAAAAAAATTACTGCTGTTACAATCTTTCGGAACAGTGAGTCGGTTCAGTAAAGAGTAACACACGTTTAATACCTACTGCCGGGATGAAACTTATCTTATGTGCTAGGACATGGCCCACTATGTACCAAGTTTTATAGAAATCAGGCAGCCGGTACTGAGTCCGTGGTGTTGCTGATTCCCATAATTCTCTATTAGTTCACAGCGTCCAGATTCCAAAATAGTACCTACCTATTGTTTTAAGTCTGTCTGGTACGATGATAAAAAAAAAAACATTCGGAGCCCGGGGAACTTTTACCGTCCAAATCCATAAAACAGCTGAATTGGAAATATGCTCGAATAATATAAATATAATATAATATTCACACAACGCCATCTAGTCCCAAGCTAAGCAGAGCTTGTGTTATGAGCATTAGGCAACTGATAAACATAAATATATATATATATATATTATAGATAAATTACACCCAGACACAGAACTAATGATTGTGCTCATCACACAAACATTTGTCCTGGGTGGGAATCGAACCCACGACCTCCAACATAACAGTCAGGGCCACTAACCACTAGACCAACAGGCCAGTCATCTCCTAATGATTTTTTTATTACTTTTGTGTGGACAATTCATCATCAGCGACTCGGTATCTTCATACAGTAGCCGGCTCTAATATAATTTATGTTGTCACACGTTGTTAGAACCAACAGCCGTCGCTGGACCACCACTGCGAGATGAACGCAATCCGCGTGGGGCAACGCCTGGTGAAGCTGCCGTCGTACAAGAGCATCTCGTACAACCGGCTGCTGAGCCTATATCGCGAGGGGGACGGGATGGTTCCACGCTTCCTGCGCGCCATCAACCGGCCGCAATACTTCTACACCTCCATGTACAAGTAAGTGCTTACAACTAGTACAACCGCCTCAAGCCTGCTAAGCCGTGCCGTGAAGACGACAGCATTGTGGTTATTTTCATTAAAATAACTCTTTTTAAGCTGTCCTTATCACATCGTCTTTAACTTACTACGAGAAATTCAAATACTCTACATTATTTAGTTAATACTAAAATGTTCAAGTGTGTATTAATATGTTTCAAGCAGTCTCGCGACGAACCGGGAGGAAACCGACTGCGCCACGTCGAAGGGGCGCGGTGGGAGCCAGGAGGCCAAGCAGAGCCTCGCGGAGTACGCGAGCTTGTACCGGGAGTACGAGCACATCGACAAGTGCATCCGGGAGGGCCACGCCGAGCCGGAGCTAGAGCGGCGCAGGGAGGAGCTCACCAGGGAGCTGGCGGCCCGCGAGGAACATATCCGCAAAGTGAGATGTAATCATGAGTAGGTATAGAGTAGCGTAACGTTTACCATTACTGTTCCACTTGAATATAATTATCACCATTTTCCAGGTAATTACTAGATATACCTCGCACTGTTTTATTTTTGTATTGTAGATGTAGATATCTTAAAGAAAAAGGTAAAATAAACAAGTTAAGTAAGAGTTATAGGGTTAAGTAGACTGGTGATTTTTGGTGCATTCCTTAAAATGATGCGCTCAAATTGTTTTCACGAACTTCGGAAGACTTTTTGAAAATTTTCACCCTGTCGAATTTCAATCATAATTTTATGATAACTTTATTTCTTTATTATTATACATTAGACACAAGTAACTCTTTTAAATCTCTGCAGATTAGAGAATTGAATAAGATGCTGGTAGCCAGAACGTATTGCAGACTGGGTAACCGTGGAGGTTCTTGCCGGTTTTCCTTAGTAGCCACCTAATATTTTGATTTGAAATGTTTTCCTTCTGGCAGGTGGTTCACGAGTATCGATCAGGAGATGTGGAGCAGCCGCTGCGAGCGTCTGCGTCGACGGCCGAGGACGGGTACCGACAGTCCTTCAAACTCGGGGAAGCTCAGCAGTAGCCCACCCATGCAATGCCGTCAGGGTCTCTTCTTTTGATAAAGTTACTCCTGACAGTACTCAAAAACCTATATACACAGTAGAGTGTGCGCTTTAAAAACGTCATCGTCATACCTAGTGTAGTGTCACCTTGGGTTTAAATTATATTTGTTTGTGAACGGCTGAAATATAGAGTATCAAAATCTAAATTCGTGCTCAAAATGTAAAAATTGAAAAATATCGGAACTGGTCATAGGGAATTTTTTTCATCGGTCCTATTCTAAGTATTCTATACATTTGTGAAATGTTCTTCGTGGGTCGTACGTGTGCGGATACTATTCAAAGCGTCGGTCGTCACAGAGTTTGCTTTTTACAAACCTTTCTCGCCATTGCCTTCTTCGCATTGGTCCTCTCTTCGCCATCTTCTTTAATTATTATAAAAATATATGTTTCGTGGTATGCGTCCTAGCATAGATGTCTTTGAAGTAGAGATATAAATTATGCTATGCTTAAATAAGCAGGTTAATGCACGCGACTTAGCTACGAATTTTTGTACTTTATACTGGTAGTATAATAGTAGCCGAAGATAAAACATTTAACACGCAATCAAATGTGCGTAAGTAAATCGAAATAATTTAGCTGTTTGCGCACTTAATGTGAAAATTTAGGCGCTATTATATGAAAATAGTCACCAGCAATAGTGTTTTTTCAAGTTTATTTGTTCATAGGTTTTGATGGGCGTGTTTTAAGTGCACTTTTTTTGAAACTGTGCGTTTTAGTTAGATAGTAAAGTTTTAACTGAACTAAAGTATCAGAAAAGCTCCGCTGTGGGCACACGTCACTTCATCTGCGGTCGACGCGGCGGCACTCGTCACTTCATCACTCGTCACTGTCATCATTCGTCACGTCACGTCAGTCTCGGCACTATACATCGAGCATCGTCCCTATCACGATACTCGTCTAAGCTTAGCTAGATAAGAACGCTGAATAGTTTAGTACCTAGATCTGGACTGTTACATTGCTATGTTGTACGAAAGTTCAGAATTTCTATGTTTGTTAATCGGTCCCGTATTGTTGTCCAGTAATTTTGGCGGGCATTTGAAAGCATCAATTGTTACGTCGAAGATAAATTGAAAATGTTATGTAATTCTTGTTGGTTGCGACTAGTAAAAGTTTGTCAATGTCATAATGTAAAGAAGTTTGAATACAATTCCTTTGACTTTACTATTATTTTTTTATTAATTCCTTTATAAAATAATAACGATTGAAGGGAATAAGATATGAATTCTAATAAGCAATATGAACAAACAACTAGGCATGCTATTGCAGATTGTAATGACTATAAATCCATAGAGTTAAGTCACGAATATACACAATGTACCTACTTCTAGTGATGCAATACGTTGCTAAGTTCTTTTTTCGATTTATTATGTGATTTTGTAACATTAAACAGTTTGACACATTTTATTATGTACACATAGTTAACAACAACAAAAAGTGGATTTACATTCTATTACTTATCTAACTAAATAGTAACTAGATTTAAAATAGATAGACATATGATAGTTACAATAAGATATTTGATAATCACCGACGAACATAACGTTAAAGTTGTTCGTTAAATCAGATGTAACTATATTTACACAGAAATAAATAACGATATCTTAATTATTATTTTAAAACTTTCTCAAATAAATACACAGATGACCTATAAGGTGACACGGTTGGTGGGACAGGAGCAGATAATGATATTTTATCGACACTCATTTAACCTGAACATTTATAATATTTTTACAGAACGATTATTTACCTAACAAATATAATTATTTCATTAACAATATTAAGAGAGCGATTGAATTGCTTATTGCAATATACGAATAGTGGCGACATCTCCTACATTTTACATTTAGAGCTTTTTGGAGATAAAAGTAAAAATGGTGATAGGTAGGTATTAGCAAAATATCGTGCGTGTCAACACCAAACACCATTAGTCTATCCTGGTACTACACAACATGAATTAGATTGCACGCTAATGCACGTATTTCTGTAATTGGGTAGATTCCTAGAAGAACTAACCCGTCATTTAAATTACCAATAAATATTGAACTCGTTTTTTTACTTTTGTAATCTAAGTGAACAAAAAATGAAGACATGTCGTGCGCTAAAATTTCGCGTTACGTCACGCCTTCCTGAACTTATGTACAGCAAAATAAGAGTCCAATATTTTTGATTATCTAAATGATGTACTAAATAGAATTGTTTAATTTTTTTAATCTAGGAACATCCCTATTTTGTAATTAGCAAAGATTTAGTTGCGTGTGTCGGTGGAGGAGGGAAGGTTCTCGCCTTCGATCTTGTGGCGCGCGGCCTGGATGTAGGCCTCCGCAGCGAGGGCCGGCCAACCGTCCGCAGGAGCCCCGGAGGCGCTGGAGCCCCAGGCCTCCGATGTCGACACCTCCGCCGGCCTCTCCACGCTCTCTGCCGCCTTTGGCGTGCACTCCAAAGACAGAGTTTTTGGAGTCTCAATCCTTTAAAAAGCATACTGACTGTTATACATTAAAGTTCCTTCAATTTTTCTTCAAGGACAAATAATAAAATTGAATTTAAATTCCATGTTTGAAGTCTGTTAAAATTGAGAATTATTGCTTCATTTTACGTTGGAACTCTTTTAATTAATCAAAAGTAGGTCTTAGAGGGACAAGGTGTGGTGTGGGCTCTTAGAGAAAAAATACCTCACGCGTTCTGGTGACTGCATGGCGTCGTTAGTGCTGGAGATCTCCAGGTCCTCAGCGTAGCTCATGTGCAGCTTGTCTCCCTCGCTGCGTTGTTCTTTTTCTAAACAAAATTACGTACAGTTTAGGTTCTGTATGATTGGTTTTTGTATGCGACAAGTTTAGAAAGATCTTTTTTTTTGACACAATACTGTCTTTGTTTTCCATTGAAATGCTGACGTCACGTAAAACATTCAAACGTTTTTGCAGTATTACAGCAAATGGTTCGAATCGGAATTCGATAGAAACTCATTCTTAAATTCCAAATATCATCTTATCATTGTTTCCCTTATTTTCAAAACACTGACAAACCCATGTTTACGTGAATCATTCCATAAAACCAACATCATACTGTACAAATAAGCTCCTCCGTACACAAGGCTACTCAATATCTCTATCTTAGATACTCAACGATTTTAGTCTTCAAGCGACTGCCGCCATACAAATCCATTGAAGTTCGTACACGAGTCACGTATGTCGGCGATTCATCCCACAACTGTCGGTAATGGGTTCGAATTTTTAGTTGTGCTAGTAAAAATATTCCAAGTAGGCTCAAGGTGAAAAGGATTCCTACCATCAACATTGATGGCCGCCTCGGGCCATCCCAGCGAGTCGCCCTCCACGTCCACGGGTTCGTCTTCCGCGTCATACGGACGGGGCTCACGGGGTCGCTCCTCGCGCCGCTCCTCGTCTAGGTCGTACCCCAGCATGCTCTCCACCGTGTGGTGGCGTTTGCGCGTGCGCAGCTTCAGCCGCCGCTGCCGGTTGGCACGGATGCGCTGGTATGTCTGGCGCCAATCAAAAGATTCTTCATTAGTATGTGCTCAAAAGCCTTACCCCGGATTTATGATTCAAGAATTTGAAAATTTTGGTGATTGTCCAACTCTATTTTAACCCTATCAGATAGCATTAAAGTAGTTTGTGACATGTACTTACATCTACAAATTCTCAATTCTGAAACCGGTCCGTTAATATATAATAATAAGAACTCGCATAGGGGGCAATAATATTCGCTCGCAGAGCCTTTTTAAGTATCAAATTAAAAATTACTTGCTCCGTGCCTAATACTAAAGTGCTTGGACATTAATAATGGTATATTAACTAGTTGTAAAGAAAGCTCTACTTTGTGTGTGTCATAAATATTGACGCTTAGCTTTGGACTATATTTTTGTGCGTTCACGAAGAAAGTTGGTGGTAGCTGGTACCAATTTGCCGACGCTCACAAGCGCCGGCAAATTGGATTAAAACCAAACAAAAAGTGCTTACAAGCGCTGACAAGTTCGGAACTGATTAGGTGGTCTATACGTCTTGAAAAGCCGGCGGCAGCTGCCAGTTTTGTACGTGAAAAGTATTAGTGAAATAGGTACCTCCCAGCGTGCGTCCTCGTCCTGATGGTGCAGCGAATGGTGCGGAGGGACTGCAGCATCGCGCGGTAGGGCGCTGAGGCTGTACAGGTGCTGCAGCTCCTGCAGGAAATGCGCCTGCGCCACACCCGGGCCCAGCCGCGCGCCGCATACGCCGCACGACGATTTGCGCTCACCGTCCGCTATGCAAACAAGATTTTATACTCTCTACTAGACTGTGAGTCTAGTAAATGCATCATTATTTTAGCTGAAAAACACATAGGCCTCCCCTAAGCGTAGCCACAAGGCGCGTCCAAATGGCGAACGCGTTCTCCGAAGTGCAGCGTTGGAAGACCTCCCACAGGGTGGATCGATGACCTTGTGTGTTAGGATAAGCCCCGATGAAGGCATAGAAATCCTCTGGATACGAGATTTCTCACTTTGCTTCCTGGGCTTATCAAAACAAAAATAATCAGTTTTTTTTTGTTAAGTTACCGAAAAAGTAGAAGCGATTCCATTCACATTTTAAGCTCTGAAGTGGGTCTCTCTCTTATTTAGTACAAATGCTAGATCATGTATTTTATTATCTGTAATTACACTGCACGAAGGTAGATCGTTCCTCCGCATTTATCTGTTTTGGCTCTGGAGGTTAGAGAAAGTGGTCGTTTCGCGGGACGTACATACATTTGCATTACGTACTTTTTTCTATTTATCTATAAGTAGTCAGACAAAAAGACCACGTATCTGTGGTCTTTAGGATCCAGTTCTAATCATGGGGTTTCCAAAACCTTTAATGGCGGTCCTTTAGCTCTAAGTTTAATTGGTTGTAGCGCATTATTGAAAACCGATAAATCCAACAAAACCATACTTGAACAGCCGTGCTATTCTGTAAATGGTAAATCATTTCGAAACTCATTTCACAAATCATCTCGAATGTCACACTCAGCGAATTGTATTTCAGAATACCAAATCCTATAGACAAATTTGTAGATAAATGTCAAAATACTCAACCGTTTTAGTTCCTCTCACTTTGATCATCATTTGGTGGCACCAGTGTCGAATTCACTCCATTTCAGAATACGAAACTTTCATTTCACATGATTTCACTGCGGATTCAGAAGTGATTTCGCAAATAAACTTTTCAGAATAGCAAGGCAGACGGCGTTGATTCATCAATGTATATGGGTTCACAATATTATTTTCCCTGTTTATTTCAAGTTTCTAACACAAAACATGTACCTGTTTTTTTACAGTAAGTTGTAACTTAATAGGCATAAACTTCGCTGTTTGCTGTAATGGATATCAAGTTTGTAATAATTGTAAGCTGGTAAGTATATCATGTGGGGTGAAGACGACTACTTTCCATTTCTTTATTCTTCGAGTATATCATCAAAATCCCCTTTTCACATTTCACCTATCACCGTTGCAAGCACCGGTGAAGACAACGCTTGAAGACAAGACTTATCTCAAATAAGAGATGGAGAAAAGTCGACCACTTTTCTTAATTTATTGTTTTATTTCCACTGAATTTATTTTGTATGCACCTGCCAGGTTTTCTCTTCACCACCCTTGGTTGACTGGTAGAGAATGCCTAAGGCAAAACAAGTCCGCTTTTGTACCTTTGTGTTGAAGTTTTAATAAATAAATGTCTAGGATTCAGTAGAAAAGAAAAAAAACAAAATATAAATGACAGTACTATAGAAGTGAGGTATCCACATACCTCGATTTCAACGGCTGGCCTTCAGAAATTTGGAACACCGCCTCAAGACTGTTATTGTTGAGAAGTTAATTTTTCAATACACTTACTCGAAAACCCGCTCTTATTCCACGGCTTTTAGGTATCTACGCAATAGACTGTTTCCCGTACTAGTGCAGAAAAGTGCGCGTGCTCTCCCCCGCCAAAATGTTATTACATTTATTGTATCAGGCTAACCGTGCGCATCGACCATCACGAGTCGCCGGTCAACCCCCGTTTATTCATTTCGTAAGTGTATTGAAAAATGTCATTTGATACACGTGCAAATTTGTCACTGCACCCCTCGGCTCCATAACACGCTCGCCTACGGCTCGTGCGAATTTCGCCTCAGTCGCAATGACTTTCTGCATCGTATCAAAATGATACTATTGATGCTGGCTGTTTTTGTTGTGTTTTTTCTTCCGTCTTACAAAAACTGCACCTAGTCACTGCAATTTCATCAATAGTTGATTAGACTTACGTGAGAAGAAGTCATGTGAGTCAGTGCAGGTGGGCACGGGCGGCGCGTCGTCGTCCTTGCAGGGGCGCGGCGAGGCGGAGGCCGCAGAGCCAGGAGAGCTCGTATCGTCTCGCGCCGTGTACCCGTGCCGGTACAGCGGCGGAGTGCTGCTGTCGTCGCGAACATTCTGCGCCAAAAACATTGATGTCAAACAAGTCCTATAGGGCCCATGTCGTCTATGTCCATGTCTATACAATGTAGGAATTTTAACAATGGTAGTGATATTATTATTAAAATCACAGGAGTACAGGACACGACATATGTTAGAATGGTACCAACGGCGGTTTTGTCAGACTACGAACCACTGACCGTCGACCTTGATCAAAGAAGCTGGCAACAGTTGAATGTGTAAGTCAGAAGACCAGGTAAGTACCTACAGCTGCTTGAAGAAGAAACGCTCTAAATACAGGTTAAAGAAGATAAACGAAGAGACGGCGGTCCGAATATTGCTATAAGTATTCCATAAGATAGCAAGAAATCGTCATCAAATGTTGAAAAATCATGATTTAGCAGCTGCAAGCCGAAAAGAGTATAGGAGCACAAGCAGCATCATCGTATTAAATCAGAAATGCGTACGTAACCAAATTGCATGAAATAAACTTAAGGAAAATCTGAAGAGAAGTTTGTGAAATCTTGTATAGGTAGGTAGATAAAGATGAGGTTACATTCATCAAAATCCCTCAAACAATGACTATCATTCATCATTGAACTAGAGACCTATGTTAAACGATGTATAGAATATCTATTCCACCATTTCAAAGCAGAACCCGTTTAATTTGTTGGTGCTATTGTGTGTCGCACACAATCTATACAGTGTGGGGCTGAGGATTACAGTGTCAATCATTACAGTGGCTTCTGCTTTGAAATCAGTGCATAATACTGGAAATTAGATATCTCTTTGTATGAATGCCAGGTTGTGGCAGCGACTGGTCATTATAATTATTAGCCCTTTACATATGAAGCTGCCATTTATTTGAACTTATAATTCTAAACAATGTAGGCTCGATATATTTGTTACTTTTATTGAATTTTTTAAAACATAATTCATGAATGTATTCAAATGAATAAAGATGAATAATAATAATATAATTCCAAGTCTATACGAAGTTATTAAAGCTCAAAGAGATCGGGTCTTAGAAAACGGTGACTTAATAGGTAAAGACCTGACCTGATTGGGAAACTGTCAATAAGGTTAATACTTACCCTCAAAGCTTGCCCGACGCTCTGCCCTAGTGCGTACTGTTCACCAAGATGCCTGGCGAAGGCCTTTCCCGGGTACAAGGGGTGGAAGGCGCCACCGATGGGGCGAAAGGCGCCACAGCCGAAACTCTGCAGTGCCGGGTGCAGGAACTGCGGCGCCATGTGATGGAGGAACCCTTCCATGACGGAGGTTACACTCTAAACATACAGGGTTATAAGTCTAAAAAAGATTCTTTGAAAAAATTACGCTAGCGGATCTCATCATTAGATTTATAACAAAATAATTTCTGCTACAGTAAAATATTCGCATATGCAACATTTTTGGACGCTCAGCGAATTATATGAAACTAGATATTTTAATTTACAAGCAGTGTGGGGTTGATGATAATAATAATAATAAATAACAAATATTTAAAAATGTATTTAGCACAGCATAGACGGCCTTATCATGTTCCTACTGTTGGGACTCAGGCTTCCTCTCTAGGAGAGGGAATGGGCCGTAATCCACCACGCGGGCCCAGTGCGTGTTGGTGGATGTCACATGTCTTCGAATTTTTGGTTCTAGGATATGCCGGTTTCCTCACGATGTTTTCCTTCACCGTTTTGAGAGCAGTGGTGATGAAATAAATTACACAAAGTAATGCGCCTGGCTGGGTTTGAACCCGCAACCTACAACTCGTAAGCCGGGGCCGTTACCACTCGGCCACCACTGCAAGAGATTAATAAATAATTATATTTTTTTATTTGTATAATTTTTGATATGTCTTTTTTCTTTTCTTCTCCACATTGCGTCTTTTATATTTATTTCTCTTATTTCAGTTTATAAATTGCATGTCTTTTTCTTGAACCAGTCTGAAACGTTTAGCACCTGCATTAGTAAAGATTCCCAAATCAAATGTGCTTTTGATCCATTTATAAGAGCTACACATTGGCCTTTAATGCTTGATTCAAGTGCTAAGCAGTTCAGAGATTTTTAGAATAAGACTAAAAATGTTTAAAATATAGATAAATTAAAACAAAAGGGTAAAATGCCCAAAGATAATAAATGACCGCCAGTTTTTTGGGCACTTTACCTTTTGATAACGATGAGTTTGATTTTTTTAGTATACAAAGTAACACAAAATAATAGAATAGTATATAGTAGTATTATTTTGTGTTCCCATTTTTGAAGCTAAACCACACTACCTTGTCACTGACTTGTAAGAAGAGCAGTTGCTAAAAAGCTCTCAAAAATCTATTTTATTACCGACAGGTCGTATTAAAGCTACTTACGCCACAAAAAACATTTCCACAGAAAGTGGTCATCGTAACGGTTTCGGGGAAATAAACAAAAAAGCCGAGTTACAGCCACTTAACCACACACGAATAGACAGGGTGTTTATTTTGAAAGCGTTCATAGCGTCGCGGTGCCCGCTCGCGGCGGAAATATAGCGGAGGACAACGAGAACAAATAAACAACACTACTCATTGCTGCCGTCATCACAAATCATCTCCCTTCAAATTACTGCTTAAATTGTTCTGTTATTTTAGCCTGCAAATGCCTCGCTGTAGTTCAAAGATTCTTCATGCAGTGGTAAAACTAGCATTGATTGCGGCTTCTAACTACGGCTCAGTAATTTCAATAGTTCTCGTTTACTCTAAGTCGAAGGTATTTATGCAGTGAAACTAGTACATACAAATAGATACGTTAATTAACAAATTGCTACCACAAGACTGTCAAAACCTCGGACTGGACAAAAAGGACAAAGACAGTCGTCTGTGTGTGTCTGTCTTTCAATATGATAGTGACCCCAGTAGCAATACCTATAGCCTCGGTGTCAGCAATTGTAGAAAACGATTAGTCGGTAGCTATGTTGACGCGCCTGAATCGTCCGCTCGTTCTACAATAACAAAGGATGTAGCGTTAAACATTGTAGAAACGATAACAATGCATTCTATCATTTTGAACGATGTAAACTTGGCTACGAATTTTCTATTCGTTTGTTCTGACTACATGACTTAACGTTGAGATGATGTCATTCCCGTACATTTGATTAGTTTTTGACTAGCGTTAACGATTGCAGATTATCAACTTGGCTAGGGGTGCTGGTCGTTTGGCGCTTCGTAGGTTTGGCAACGCATTTCCACAAATATGAAAATTCGCATAACATTCGATTAGGTATGCAACGATATTGCTTGCTTGAGCATTTTCCATTGATTCTGTTTCCGTACGGTTTTGCTGCATAATTGTTCGCCGATATTATTTTTGACAATATATTACATTTCAATATTTCGTTTATTGAGATAAATTAGATAACGAAATAGTTCAGTCTGACTGTGACTGAATAGAACATTTTGATACAAGTGGAGAAAGTTTGTCATTGCAACCGAGGTGAAATTCGTGGTGTTACGGTGTCGAATGTTGCAGCGACAAACTTCCACGTGTATCAAACAACGTTTTTCAATACACTTACTAAGAAATACTTTCTCTAAAAATTACGACGCATTTTAGTTCATTTTGTATTGAAGAAAAGTTTCCAAACTTGCCAATACATTTTAGTTTTGATTTAGATGGCAGCAGGCTATCGCAAGATTTTTTACCACAATCACAATATCTGGCGGCGAAGCATCTAAAGAATTCTCTCATTTTTTTCACAAATATAACACGAATATGTTGGATGAAGGAGAAGCAAAGGGTATCAAACCGTTATGGCATCCTAATATTAAAAATAGAAATTTAAATATTTTTTAATTTAGAACACAGGGAATTGTTAATTTGTTGGTCATAACAAAATTATTGAAGTTTTTGGCGGGACTTCTTCGAGTGAAGTTCAGTGTCTGTTTTAATTATTCGCAAATTGATTCCTAGTGGATATTGTGATGTAAAATTGGTGTAGTTATGTATCTCAAGCAGTGCAAGCTGAGAGCAGTGGTGGCCGAGTGGTAACAGCCCCGACTTACGAGTTGTAGGTCGCGAGTTCAAACCCAGCCAGGCGCATTACTTTGTGTAATTTATTTCATCACCACTGCTCTAAAAACGGTGAAGGAAAACATCGTGAGGAAACACGAACCAAAAACCAAAAATACCAAAAATCCCCTAGAACCAAAAATTCGAAGACATGTGACATCCACCAACCCGAACTGGGACCGCGTGGTGGATTACGGCCCATACCCTCTCCTAGAGAGGAGGCCTGAGTCCCAACAGTGGGAACATTATAAGGCCGACTATGCTATGCTATGCTATGTATCTCAAGTGTCAGCGCAACTGGACATTATGTGGAATCATTGAAAATATTGTAGTATTGACTACAACAGTGAAGCTTACCGAGAAGGCTGACTCGATACATTTGCTGCTCGATATCCTACCTACCCCCACCCCCCATTTTTTATGATAATTTATATGGTAGAACAACGTTTGCCAGGTCAGCTAGTTGTTACATATTATTTAATCCTGATTTTTGCCTTATCCAGTCAGGTTATGGGCCCATACTGGATTTATATAAAGACTAGAGAGGAAGCTAATTTATTAGGAAAAAGCAATCACAAAGAAAGTGCTCAATTAGTTTAATTTCCAATAATTAACTTAAGGCCTAATGCACATAATCGTTGACAATCCGCTCCAATCAGCGCCCCGTCTGATTAACAGATTGCACACATATACACATACATGACAAGATCTCAATATCTGTCCGTTTGAGTCTCCAATTAGTCCAGTGGCGTAATGGTTTAAGTCTTGTCGCTGTAATCAATCGGAGAGTAAACATCGTGTTGCTTTGAACCCGATTTTGACGTCACAGACAATTTGGAGTGACCAAATTGTCTGTGACGACAGCGGTCTGCACTGACAGATGTCATTTGTAAATTAAATAGAGCCAGTTATGTATACCGCCCTGCGATTCAAAAGGTCACGATTACTAGCCGAATCGATTACGAATTATTCTTACAATACTAGCTTGTTGAGAGCAGTGGTGTCCTAGTGGTAACGGCTCCGACCTACGAGTTGTAGGTCGTAGGTTCAAGGATTGTTCGAAGGAGTCACCGCAGCCCTCGCAATAAAGGGCGACTCAAGGAAAATTGTTGGTTTTAATCAGTAAAAGTCTGACACTGTCCACCCGATCCATCCAGAGCGGGAGAAGTAATTCGCATTACTTTGTGTAGTGTTTCATCGTTACTACTTTCAAAACGGTGAAGGAAAATATCGTGAAAAAACTGTCCTAGAATCAAAAAAATCGAAGACATTTATGGCACTGGGCCCGCGTGGTGAATTTCCTCTCCTAAAGAGGACGCCTGAATCCCAGCAGTAGGAAGCAGATTATGCTATTTTTATGTTAGTAGCTTTTTAGTGTAATGCTGGGTCCAAGATTTGTTAAATGTAACATAAAATCAGGGGAATTTGTGTCCACGTGTGTTCATATTACTTTTCAACAATCTGTATCCAGCAGTATTATTTTAATTTCCAAGATAGCAACATATCCACAATATTCATAAAATTGCTCCAAACCTAGGGTTAAAGCAGAAGATGACTCAAATTTCTTACTCTGTCGTCTTCCCCACGAAATTTTGTTGTTTTTCTTAACATCTCCAACAAATTACTTAATAATTTACCTAGTACTTTTTTTTTTTCGGGTGGGAAAATCATCTAATGACATCCCCCGCTCTTGGGCGGAGCGCGAGATAGTGTCAGTCTTACTGACTAAAAACCCACTCCTGTTCCTTTTTTGCCATTTTTCCAGGGCCCCGGGGATCACTTTCGCATCACACATGGCCCCAATAGGCCTCGACCCTGCTGGGCCCCTACGGTTGCTGACATCTCCCTGAGGCGCGCGTGGAACACTACGCGCCGTCGACGACTTGGGCTCAGTCCGGACAGTTACCGGACGATCGGACGGCGAGGCACCCATTGCTCGTTTCCTAGTACTTAAGATGATAATTAAGTACTTAAGATAAGACGAGACAGGTTGTAACAGAAATCTTTTTTAGATACTGCATGCCCACTAAAATGAACAAATTCCTCTAAGAAAGTCATAGTAAATTCTAAAAAATACGGTTATGCCGTTATTATCTGCAGCTGATCAAAATTAGTATGCCGATCCAAATCTTTTTTTAACCGAGTTCAAAAAAAAGGAGGAGGTTATCATTTCGGTTGTATTTTTTTTATGTTCGTCACCTCAGAACTCCGTCGTTTATGGACCAATTTACAAAAAAAAAAAATCACTTTAAAGGATATGCTTCCAGATTGGTCCCATTTTAAAAAAAAATCCAGTTCTGATGATGGGATCCATGAGAAATCGAGGAAACTCCTCAAATATTATAGGCATCCATATAGTAATTTTGGTATTTTCATCGAGAACTTAAGCATTTACAGTCAAAAAATAACATTCGATGAAGTGGAACTGATGAAAAAGAATTGGTAAAGAAAAATGGTAAAAGTGGGAAATGGCCAACGGAACTTCACACTCACATAGATATCACAATGAAAATAGTTATGTGACTATGACATACAATACAAATAAATAAATGGTTCTGAATACTTATATTGAAAATGGAGCATATAATGGCACCGGAACTCCGATATTCAAAAAAAAAAAAATCGTAATCAATGTATCCTAGCCGTGTTTGGGATTATTAGAATTGTCATGAGATGCACGTTGGCTATTATAAGGTACTATCGAACTGATAATTTTAATCGTTTTAGTGTGTTTTTTTTTTAGTGAAGTCGATTTTGTTTTTGAAAAAGCCTTTTCGTATTTGAATTTTTGTTTCTTCAAGAAATTTGTTCAATTCTATGGAAAGAAGCAGTATTTAAAATATACTATCCATGTTCGGTACACGTTGTATATTATGCCTATTGTATTGATAATGGTAATTTTGTATATATGTTTTATTTATTTACTTTTTTGACTGGCCTGTTGGCCTAGTGGTTATAGTGGCCTTGACGCCATGCCGGAGCTCGTGGGTTCGATTCCTACTCAAGACAAATGTTTGTGCGATGAGCACGACCATTTGTTCTGGGTCTGAGTGTAATTTATCTATAATATGTATGTATTTAGAAATATATAGGTATGTTTATCTGTTGGTCTACTACTTACAAAACAAGCTCTGCTTAGTTTGGGACACGGCATTGTGTGAAAGTTATGGAATATTATTATTATTTGTCCACATTTATGGGCCAAGCCAAGTAAATGTAACATTAAAAAATTAAATGAGTCGTGTGATGAAGTCCTACGTCGTTTTCTTCTATCTGCATGCACTTCCTGACAATTCTACATCTATTTAAAATCGCAGCCTTTTGCAGTGTTTTATAGAGGGTTTCTTTTAGGTCTAATAATTTTAAACTATGAAGGAGGTGATTAAGGATAACGCCTGTACTGGAAACAACTATAGGAACTACGTATACGTTTTCTTGACGCCAGCTTTTAACGATCTCATCTTTGAGTTCCACATATTTACTTATTTTTCCAGAGATTGTTTTTCTGTATTTTGTTTGTATTGGGAACTGCGATGTCTATCAGGTAACTAACTTTATTTATATTATCCTGTAATGTAACGTTACCATTTATCCGGTCTATTATTAATATGTAATAGTAATGGTCTTGTCCGTGAGAATGGCGCGGTCGTAATAAAGCTTGTGTAGTATTTTCTAGGATGGGCTTTTTTTTTTAATTGATATAAACCAGTGCTTGACTGCGATCCTACCTGATGGTAAGCAGTGATGCAATCATTGATGGTGAGGCGCACTAGTTTATTAAGAGCCTATTCACTCTAGCCTTGAAGACACTTAAATTATAGTTGGACGGGAAGACCGCAGCAGGCAAATTGTTCCAGTCCTTCGATGTACGCGGTATAAACAGTTTTTGGCTAGATGTGACATTTGCTACATTTTTCACTTGTTACTGTAGGATCTTTAATTGTGTACTTTCTGTAATTCTTTTGTTAATTATTTAAACTTGAATAGCTAATTTCTGGGAATAAGTTACCCATTTTCAGCCATTTATTGGTCGCTATTTATTAATATGGGATTGCTCTAGGTCGTGAGGGTGATTGCTGTGAAGCACTTTCTTCTTCCAATCTTCGTTTGTGTCTGCGGGTAGTACTTTCTTTTACTTGTCTGTACTTTTTATTATTATTTATATTGTTCTCACATAATAAAAGCGACAAGAAATATTCAACCGAGATATTTGTAATAGGTACATAACATGATTTAAAAGGGTGTCAACGCAGTTTCTTCCACATTCTTTTCTATAGAGATCTACGCATTAGAATGTGTTGTTTATTTATGTAAATGCTTTAATTGATTGGTAGATAGGTATTAAGTAAAGAAAGAGTTTTCGCAAAGGATATAACCTTGACACACTATTTGCCATATTTTTTTCCATACATAGAATGATGTTACGAAAGAATTAATTGAAATAGGATTCTAGAGATTCGGCACGTTTCAGTGGATCACCCTCTTTTTAACTGACTTCAAAAAGAAGGAGGTTCTATTTTCGGCTTTTTTTAAATGTATTTTCACCGAATTCGAATCGATTATTTCTTGACCATGGAAACAAAGTCCTTTAGGCGGAATAATAAAAATAAAGATTGCATAGAATTTTCATTTTAATAATCGACCAGAACATCATTTTTTTAACATCATTTATTATATCAATAATATGCATTTGGTCCATTGATAAAAATGCAAATGTTTGGGTGTTTTTGGCGGGATTTCTTGAGTGAAGTTCAGTAGCTGTATGGTCTTAAGACCTTAGCCTACCCAAATAGGACGAAAAGTGGCGGCAAAAAGTGTCACATTTTGCCGCGTAGCATTTGAATTGCGACTATTTGTTTCAGTTTGTGACTATTTGCTATTATTACTATTCGCTTTCATAATGAACTCTGCACTCGCTTTTCCCAACGACCCCAGCTTGCCTATGAATTCCGAATCTGCTATGTACGACAATGACCCCGGCCGCTCTATCTCGGACTCTGTTTCTACTTCTTTGAATAACTCCAGCGTCCGACAGATGGAAACCGACTCGTATGTACCATATTTCGACCCGCAGAAGCCAACGCTGTGTTAATTGTGCTTTAAATATTACTCAAATGAGACGACATTCTTTGGAAGTTGCTGAAATTCGTGATCTGTGATACAAGAATGGATTTATCCACGGCAGGTAAGAACTATTTAATTTGTACCAATACTAAGTAACAAAAATAAAAATATGTAAATAAAATACTACTTACAGATGTTGATGTTGAATGATACTTGTTGATGAATAACTATGCTAATATTTAGAAGTCACTTACATAATGTTTTTAGACGTTGTTCTAATTTTAACCGACGAAGAAAATGATTAACCAAATGATTAAATAAATGTTTATTTATTTTGCTGTGCTACAGCCGCCATTTTGACTCTAGCAATATAAAAATTAAAATTGATTTAAATCATTTCCCCCAACTTTTAGATAAGCCTGTAATAGCTGTAACAGATTTATTATTACATAAACTATGAATTGAAGTTGTCCTAATATATGTCCACTGGTGGCCAAATTTTGTATGAATGGTGGTCCATACCCTTTATGAAGAACTAAACTCAAATGCAATATAAGTTAGTAATTGAATTCTTTCATTACAAAAAATAGTACATTTTGATACAAGTGACAAATCTGCACGTGAATCACACGACTTTTTTCAATACACTAACGAAATGAATAAACGGGGGTTGACCGGCGACTCGTGGGGGTCGACGCGCGCCCAGCCTGATACGATAAATGTAATAAAATTGTGGCGGGGGAGAGCACGCGCTCTTTTCTGCACTAGTGCGGAAAATAGTCTATTGCGTGCCTGAAAGCGGTGGGATAAGAGCGGGGTTTCGAGTAAGTGTATTGAAAAATAATTGTTGGTACAGCATAGCATTTACGCTTTTCTAGTTTTTAATTCTTACTTCTATTAGCATTTTATCTGCATTAAAGAAAAAGTTGTGCAGCTGTTTCATGATAGCAACATTACAGTTTATGGTTTAATGTAACTTGTGAAATATATGTATAAGTATAAGTGTATAATTATATGATTTATCATAACGTTGATCTCAGTATAATTAAGGAACACATATTAACTAAAATTTACAAAACCATTAATAAAAATCGCTTGTGAATCATTTTTTAAGAAACATTAATTGAACAGAATGTTTATGATGGATGACAGATTTAATATCTGTCAGACACATTCATCGGAATTTACCAAGAGTCAGTGAAATCGTCTAACAAAATAGTTAAGACGCAACAATTTATATACCAATTACTGTATATCAAAATTGTAAAACAGATTTTAATGAAAATAAACTTTAAATACTTTCCTGATTTTTCAAAAATGTTCATCTTTACATTAATAGTGAATTGAGTTACACAATACGCCATTAGGTTCCGCATCTACTATCACTGTTTGCATAAATTTTCACACCGGCTTTCCAGCGACCGTTTCAGCCTTACTTTACAAAGAGATCGAAATAAAAAGTAATAACGATTCTCCTTAACGAGTGTAAGCTCGTTTTATTCCGTGTTTGTTTGCACCGCAGTGTGACCGCACCCTGTTCCACCTACTAACACTTCGACCAGTTGGGCCGCGTTACTTGTGGCTATCTGTTCTATTGCGACGTGTAAACACTGGGAAAAGAATAGTATGGTTGGAACAGTAGGCGATAAACAGAGCCAGTGTAAACGTTATGAAATGATACATACGGTGCATTCCGTCTAATTGTGCCCGTATTTATGGAACGCTTCTGGCTGTTCTAGAATATTGGCTTGGAATAATATCCAGCACGTAAGTCGTAGGTTCTGAGTAGCGATTGTTATTGTTACTCAACATAACTATCAGTTTATTAGAGCTTTTGTTAGTATGAAACAAAGCATAGAATAAAAGTGGCAGTTGTTATAGAAATATATTCCTAAAAACTGGAGTGATATTATAGCATATGCATATAGCAAATGACAAGAAATTAACAAAAAAAATTAGATGTTAGTTGAAAATTAGTTGTCAAGTAATTTGTCGAGGTTGGAACTTCTGGTGCGCCTCTATGTGGTGCTCGTACGATTCGGACGCTATCGTCACCACCGCGATCTATACATAGACCTCTAAATCAATAATACTTGTATTAGACCGTTAATTCTATCGGGCAATATATCAGATCGTAGTTACCAATAAGTGGGCAATAAAAGAGCCGACATTGCCTGAAAGAAATACGCAGCTCCTGATTTATGCGCGATAGGAACGCGGCCGCCCCTTTTTCAATAAAGGCCTGATAAGAATCATTGCCTATCCCCGCGTGACGATCGGCGACGCATGCAATTAAATCGCTTTTTTACAAGTCTTTCTGAACTGCAGAAATGTACCTAATGATGTTTAATAAATTTGAAACAAATAACTCTCGAGAGAGCAGTGGTGGCCGAGTGGTAGCAACCCTGACTTACGAGTTGTAGGTCGCGGGTTCAAACCCAGCCAGGTGCATTACTTTGTGTAATTTATTTCATCACCACTGCTTTCAAAACGGTGAAGGAAAACATCGTAAGGAAACCGGCATGTCCTAGAACCAAAAATTCGAAGACTTGTGACATTCACCAATCCGCACTGGGCCCGCGTGGTGGATTACGGCCAATTCCCTCTCCTAGAGAGAGCAGGCTTGAGTCCCAGCAGTGGGAACATTAAAAGGCTGATTATGCTTTTATGCTTAATTCTCTCGATGTCATCATAACCGCATCTAGCTAGCTATAGGAAGTAGTTTCCATTGACGGGGTAACTTGTGTTGCTAGCTGTGTATGTATGTAGAAATCCATACTAATACTTTACATTTGAAAGTACGTAACTCTGTCTGTCTGTTACGCTTTCACGGTTAAATTACTAAACCGAATTTAATGTTTGCTAAGGAGTAAGCTTGAACCACAAGGAAGGACATAGACTACTTTTTATCTGACTTCGACGTGATCTTCGCTTCCGCATTAACCCATTCACGCGGATAAAGCCGCCGGTAGAAGCTAATAATAAATAATTTTATGAACTGCTGCAAATTGACGATGATGGTCGAGAAATTATATTTTATGTAATTTTAAGAAATTGGCAATTTAATTAACTCGATTTCTCAAAATCTTTGCTCGATGCACTACAAATCAATAACGTACTCTTATTTAAGGGGAGACTATTCGTAAACCTTACAATTAGGCCAAATCTAGTTAGTTTGAGAGAAAATATAATGTTATTCTTGACTGATTTCTAAGAACAAAACCTGAAACAAGTTTAAAAAATATATATCCCTAAAAATTAACCCGCTGGCGTCATATCAAACACACACAACCAAACAGTCAATCATTTTGACATCTTCAAGTGTTTCACAGAAATAAAGTGACAATATCTTAAAGTTTTTGAGTAATTTAATAATATTATTTTTATTATTGTCAGACTTTTACTGAATAAAACCCAGGGCCATGGCAACTCTTTCGGACAATGCCGCTAAAGCGCATTTGACAATAAGTCACACTAATTTTGCGTTGATTTTCGCTGAGTCTTTACGATTCAAATAAATACGATAGCTAGGTAGGTAATCACTTTAATGGTGTGAGTTACAGTTTGACCCCTCTGTTGGTTGCACATTAATTAAAAATAGAGTTCATGACTGTTTGGTCATTGTAACAAGATGTTTTAAGCAGGACAGAGTGCTATGTTATGTCATGTACCTAAGTAAAAACAGAAAACGACATCTACTATTTTAATAATAAGTGTTAGAAAACTGATGAAAACAAAGTTGGATTAATTTTTAATTATCAGTTAATTTTTATCTGAAAAATAAACGGTAATTATGGTTTGAAACATCTTCGGTACAAAAAAGCTTTCAAGCCCCAATTAGGTTTACTTTTAAACAATATTTTATTATACTCAACAATAAATAACACTAAAATAAAATACTTGCATCAAAATTTGTTATTAAATGAAGCAGCAATTAGCATTTTTAATATTGGAATGAGGAAGAGAGGCGGCGCGCGGCGAGGTGAGAACATCTCGCGATCTCTTTTGTACGCAAGTACTAAAACGATTTCAGCTTGTGCATCCTGTTTCTGTTATTTGACAGTTTCCTCTTCTATTACATTTGAAAGGAAATTTACTTAATTTACAATGGATTTGTAAAATTCTTTCTATTTGCGATTTTCGATTAGGTTAACTTTTGAAAAAATGATAACAAAAAATGAGCCAAGTACCCAATTTTTATTAAGGAAGCATACAAGTTCACATTCTTTGCAAGTTTCGCATACTGCATCCGATCTGAATCCGGGAAATTACGGTCGTAACTAGCCGCAGTAGATACAATGAGAGGTTGCGATAGCGAACCAGATCCTAATTGAATCCGGCCGTATTTAGAACTATCCGATCAAGATCGGATAACGATATCAAATTTGAATCGAACTAGGAAACGCTCTCAATCACTCATTGGAGTTAACCACCGATGTCAGGTCGATTCTTATTTTAGCACTTGACTGCGACTTTGAGTATTACGTATTATTTACCTAATTTTATAATGAACCAAATAATGTCGTCAAGGATTGCCTCCTCCTGTTAAACAATGAAGAATTAAGTAAGTATTTTGAGTTTCCTTGGAAAAATTATAAATGATAAGATGGAGCCAAGTACCTAACTTGACTATGCATTACAATATTAATTAAACATCATAATTATGCTTGTTTCCATTACCACTACGAAATAAATAAATGAATACCCAACTATTAAGGCACAGCTGGATTGTCAACTCACGTCGCTGAAAATTCCAAACAATGCACTTTTATTAGAGCTTTCATTTACCTACGTGTCATTTAGTGATAATGAAAGCGCGCATTAGTTTAGTAATTTAAACCGATGTAAAAATTCATTAAAGATTCATTATTAACAAAGCATGTGTCACATCTTGTTTTACCATCATCATGCAGCGAGATTGATTGTGATTTTTTTCCGAGAGTGTTCATATTATGTTGTGGCTATATTCATCGCGCGAATATTCGGATCGAGTTGGCACGATAAATACATTGTATTCGGGTATAAGCGATGTTACTGTTTATCATCAGGTGGGATCGCAGTCAAGCACTAGTTTATGTCATTAAAAAGAAAGTTCACAAACAAAGGCAAAAGGTTGCAATCCAAGTAATGGATTGCACCCTTTTCGCAGAGATTAAAAAAGCGCTCACATAATGTGAATGTGTTTTTGAAAATAAAAAGTGATTCATTGATTGACATATGACTAGAAATTGGATCAATGTAGTAACTGTCAAAAATAAAACAGTTCCAAAAAGAAAAAGAGAAAAACACTAGATTCTAAACTTAACCGAAAGGGCAATAACAGCCACGCAGTTTCCAAGTAAGTATGTTGAAAAGGAATTATCCAATAATGAGCTGTCCTCAAAATGACTTGGTATCCACAGATCAAGATGATTGCTTATTGCTGATAGAGCCGCCGCTGGACCTATGGGCAGGTGATGTTTATAGTTACGAAGAAGAACAATTTTATGAGCCAAAATGTTAATACACATACCTAAAGCATATATTATTATATGTATATATTAGTCAAAACATGTTGACATGTTTCGCTTTGGTAACGGAGTTTTCTAATAAAAAAAATATACCTGCAGCCGAACATAGAACATCCTCCTTTTTGAAGTTGGTTAAAAATCAGTTATGATGATACATCGAAAGGTCAAATGAAAAACTTCCCTACCCATTTTTGGTGATATTGGGAGATTTTTGAAATAACTTTCTTAAATGATAAATGATATTTATTTTGCAAATAGGTTTTATAAAAACACTTTTACACGTCAATTTTTTTGTCAATTAAAACTAGATGAGGCCGGTGTTTCCTAGCTGACTACCCTGAGAAGAAACACCGAAACAAACTCAGGGGTCAAAGTGTCTTTTAAAGTCCATACAGCAAACATGTAATGGTCAAATCATATGAGTTTATTAAAAGTTTTAATCCGTTAAAAGTAGTTTTGATTGACTTTTGTAGTCAAAGAATGATGCCAGAGTTTCTATGAAATCTGGGCCCACCTTCCAATGTAATTTTAAATTGAATAAAAGTTACTATGACACCAAGTTCCAAATCTTAATCCGTTCAGAGTAATTCTTTGTTTAACTTGTTAGTTTTCCCAATAATAGTTATTTATATTTAATATTGTGGCGTCCATAGAGGCCACACATGTATTGCTGGCGTGCACATTGGCAGGATAGACATACTTCGGTTTATGGTAAAAAAAGCTTAGGTATTCATATTTGGATGGATGATTGTTTCTAATGGTCAAATAAGTAAAAAGACTAATTTTATAAATAATGTTAAAATATCACGCTTCTAATAATACATAGCATAGCATAGCATAGTCGGCCTTATAATGTTCCCACTGTTGGGACTCAGGCCTCCTCTCTAGGAGAGGGAATGGGCCGTAAGCCACCACGCGGACCCAGTGCGGGTTGGTGAATGTCACATGTCTTCGAATTTTTGGTTCTAGGACATGCCGGTTTCTTCACGATGTTTTCCTTCACCGTTTTTAGAGCAGTGGTGATGAAATAAATTACACAAAGTAATGCGCCTGGCTGGGTTTGAACTCGCGACCTACAACTCGTAAGTCGGGGCCGTTACCACTCGGCCACCACTGCTCTAATAATACAATATAGTTTAATAACTCCAACAATATATAGCATTCCTGTGTTTTATACACTTAGTGTGCAAATACTAACCTACAGTTCTTATAAACAGAGTGCAGTGCAGTTCGAATGTTTCCAATTGTATGGTTAACTTCATACAAAAAAAAGTTACTTTGTTGCACGCATGTCACCTTTACCACACATCCGCATCACCTGCACAGAGTGGACAAGACGAACCAGCGCGCAAGCCGCTGAAAATGCAAATGTGATTTTCTCACCGTTTTCACGAAGGAAAACCTAACCAACGACACTGTTTATAAATGTAGGTTAGTATCTACACAATACGTGTATAAAACACAGAAATGAAATATCTATCTAGGTAGGTATATATATATAAAAATATTTTTTTTTGAAAGTGGCGCCAGTGACTGAAAAGTTGAAAGGGAATCGTTTGTCTTGGTATGGTCATGTGAAGAGGATGGATGAAACGCATGTTACTAAAAGAGTTATGAGTTTATGTGGATGGATGGAGAGGGAGAGGGAGACCAAAGAAAAGATGGATGGATTGTGTGAGAAGTGAAGTGATAGCGTGACGCGTGACAGGACAGAATGGAAGAAAAAAACGTGTTGCGCCGACCCCAAATAAAACGGGACAAGGGCAGGCAGATGATGATATATAAAAATAAATAGCTGTTCGTTAGTTTCGCTAAAACTCGAGAACGTCTGGCACGATTTGGCAAATTTTGGTCTTGAAAGGTATTTTATTTATTTTTCATCATCATCATCATTTTTTATTAAACTTATTAGTTTATCAGCTAAATAAACACTCTCTTACATAAAATACATAAATATTAACTAAACCATACTAAAACCTAACTATGTACCTACATAAATATAACACAAAAACACAAAGTACACTCAGGCGTCGAAATACTCCTCCACATCGCTGTCATCCGGAAATGTGCCCAGAAGACTGGCAGCATTGCCACATTGAATGGCAATGCTAATTCTTTGGGCGAAGAACGAGCCAGCCCTCTTGAAATATTCGTGATAGTCCAGGGAAGGTTTAAACGGTGAGAAAAAATGGAAAAAATCACGAAAAATAAAATCCGAATACAACACCATCTCTAATTGAAATGTCATTATAAAATGAATTATGCTGTTCTGGTAATGCCAGTAGATGGCGTTGTCCTTACTATTAGGCGGTACGAAAATCGCCGGGTCAGCTAGTATGAAATATGAATAACATTGCTTAGATATAGGGAAAACTAACATGTTAAACAAAGAATAACTCTGAACGGACTAAGATTTGGAAATAGGCGCCATAGTAACTTTTATTCAGCTGAAAAATAGCTATCCAACGATGTAACACACATATATATTGGAAAGAGGGCCCAGGATTTGCGTCCTCCTTTGAGTTTTGACCGATTATATTATCAGCCGTGACTGTGATATATGATTTTTTGACTTCATCAAGAGTCTTTTACAGTATTTATTATTAGAGTTCAAGTTTTACACAAAATGAAGTTGGTTAAAATCGCCATTGCAGATTATTAAAATATTCAAAGTAATTACCATTTAACCAAAGACATAACGTTTACAGTCCATTGTTTTTATATCTTGCGCCCGTTCGAATCCGGATTAAAACTGAAATAAGTTTCCAAAACTTTGTGTTTAATGTTCTTTTTTATAAATAATTTGAAAATAGTAAATGAATAAATATCTATGAATGTTTCATTGCTTTTCAAAAGTCTTCTGCGTTCTTATTTGTGTGTGTAATAAAATATCTCGACTTATTGTATTTGTTTTTGGATACATTTTATTTCACACAATAGTACCGATCTATGCAGCAGTCATGATGGGGCTACAAAAAATAAAATTAATCATTTTACTGGCGTTTCCTTCAAATCCAGCCTCTTTTATAAGATTTATTTAAAAGATAAAATGTACAATAAAAAACAAACACAGTACTCTCAAGCAGCGGAGAGCTAACATCATAACTTTAAGACGAGGGCTATAATTCCTCAATTTAAAAAGAGAAAGACCGACTTTCTCAGGCTTCTGAGGCTACAATACCCTGTTATTTCTGTGACGAAATATCTCTATATGAGATTGTATCACAATCTAAATACTTTAGATTAATTAATGAAAATAAAAAAAAGAACTTGTAACCCCTTCGTGACTTTTGCGCTCCCTTGTATTTATACACACAAAGAGACTGGAAGCATTATATTAATTAGAAACTTTCTAATATCGGATACATTATTTTACAAGTTAATACAGAATGTAAGTTAAAAAAAATAGCACGAATAAAAGACATATTTTTTTAAATTTCCAGTTGAATATTCGTGGAAAGTGCACTTTTTATTTTTAACTAATCCTTATTAAGATAAATTGATAATTAAAAGTAAAAAGCTGGTATTTTTTGTGAAATAAAAAAAAAAAGTTTTTTTTAGAGTTTAGTTTAATTCATAGTCTTATTACAGAAGCTTTTCGCATGTATTTCACTTTTATTTAATTTAAATCATGTAATGTATATTTTTTCACAGAGGCACGTCGTAGAAAATAATATATTCTAAAAGTATTATGGTAGATAACTGAATTGATTTCAATATTTTAAATCAAGTAAGTTAATTTGTTAAGGAATTAATTAAAATCGGAGCCTCCATTTATCTGGCTACGTATTAACTAGAAGTCGTACGTGTGGTGTGCACAGAGCTTTACTTTGTGGGCACTTTTCAGTGACTTTAATTATTGTTCTATAGGTATCTTCTAAGCCTTTTATTTCATTCTAATATAATTCCACTTTAAATAAATATCAATTATTAAACGTTTTTAATATGTTTACATTTGTTTTTAGTACTTACTTTATAAAACATTCAAACACAATGAAAATTTTCAATTTTCTTTTACATACCAATACTTTTCCTTTTATATTATTTGATCGAAAGTTATTAAAAAAAAAAAATGTCTAGATGTAACAATTAATAACAATCCACTCATTTTTAATAAATTAAGCACACAATTTTATCAAGAAGGTTGAATGGTTCTATGAATTATTATTTAAGTGTATATAATATATATGTTTTGCATTTTAAACGTAGGTATTAATAATAGCAGAAATAATTTTAAAGTAAAGTTATGTATTTTTTTATAACAAACAGTATCTAGGCACTTATTTCAAAGTCCTTGCTATTTTGTAAACAATATGATAATTTGAAAACTACCTATTAAGATTTGAAAAATCGACTTACCTATTCCGCGACGGAATTGCGTAGCGTACGTAAAAAGCGAGGTAGCGCGGGCCCGGTCAGTGGGCAAACATGCAGAGCGCGCGGCGACAGCGGAGCGACTGCGGTGCACGCCGCGCCGCGCGCTGGGCGGGCGCGCGCCCGACACGCCCCACGCTCAGACAAGAAAAACACCATTTTCCTGACATCTAGATTCTTCTTAGAACTTTGCATTTATAAAAACTTTATCTGCTGTTTAAGTCATATCGTAAATAGTGGCTTTCAAAGGCAAACGGAGCCAGAATTAACAGAGCATGTAGACTTGTTTCTCGAGTTTTTTACTATTCGAACATTCAGCGGATCAAAACCGCTTGAAGAGTTCACTATCACATAGGCAGCGAAGCTTGTTAACTACGAAAAGAAATTATTGTTTTTTGTTCACAAATAGATACCTACTTGTTAAATTCAAAAGCAACATTAGGACCAATTATATATATTTCTTCCAAAAAACGCAATACTCTCAAAGCGATAATTTGGTTGTAACGTAAAAATGTACACCAACTATATCTCAGCTAACCATATATTGTATTGAGAAAAATTAAATAAAAATGAGAAATGAAAAGAGTGTGACGGAAAATTGCTAGAGAAGAGTGAAGTGGGCGGAGCGAGCGACCACTCCCCGCTGAAAATCAGGATTACACGGGAAAACAAATTGATCCAAAGCGGATTCGCTTTTTTTACTTTTTTCTCATGTCGTTGTGCACACCGTCATAGCTACACTTAAAGCGAAACGAAATAAAAAGATACACCAACGTGTTTTAAGCTTTTTATGAAATATGCATTCATTTTTATATAAAAATATGGTTGCTGAAAGTTAGTACTTGCAACCTTCCAGTACCTTGTAAAAGTGGAGAACATGTGGTTTAAAGAAACTGACCTAAACGAGGTATCGATGTTACTGCCAAATAGCTTTGTGCAAGGTATTAAGGTAATGTAATAGAGTGAAACCTGGATAACTGAGACTTTAAGGGACCTGCAAATTTGTCTCACTTAAAGACGTATTCCACTTACCCAGTGTCTCTGATATCCAGGTATAAATATACATCTGTCTCATTTATAGTTTTTTTTTTTGAGTTTTAATGACCTGGTCACTTGGACCTTTAGGTCAAATCTTATTTTATTTTTCTAAACACTGCACTATGTATCACATTAGAGTGCGGGTGCAACACATTCTAATGTTTTTGTAGTATTTGGCAGCAAATATATCGAGTCAACATTCTCGGCAAACTTCGCTGAGGTAGCCAAAACTACAATAAAATTCTCAGCGCCATTTTACCGAGACCGCGCCTATTTCAATGATTCCACATATTGTTCAGTTGCGCAGACACTTGAGATACAAAACTACACCAATTTTACATCACAATATCCACTAGGAATCTATTTGCGAATAATTAAAACAGCCACTGAACTTCACTCGAAGAAATCCCGACAAAAACTGCTTCGGATTTTATTAATAGAGGTTATTTTAGTTATAAAGGTGCGACTATTAAATAAAATAACACATTATGCATGAGTTGTAAACAAATAGTACAAGTTAGAGAGGTGAAAAATTTATGTTATCTCAGTTACAGAGGTCGACACCTATAAAACTTTTTTTGGCTTTTTTTCTGGCAGTCCCTTTACATTTTTAAAGTTTTTTGCGTCTTGTGACTTTTCTCCGATACACTGCTGTATTTTTCTGATAACCCAAAATAAACAAATAAATCCCTGAATTCACATCTTTTAATTTATTGAAAAGACACTGTATAGCATTTGGAAGTACTTTAAGATGACAGGACCAACTTTTTATTTTGGTAAGTTTTCAAAAAGAAATAATAACTGCCACACACTAGCACGTTTTGAAAATAAAACTTCAGTTGTTTCCACAGTTGTTCCAGACTAGATAGCATTTTGAGTGCTGGTTCCACCAATGAAACGATGACATTGTTTTATTCGTATTTGTAGCTTTTATTCGTGAATTAAAAAACGACTAAGGTTTTATCAACATTGTTGTTTTGAGTAAAGTATCAATTGACTTCAAACTCACAGTCACACACACACTATTTTAGTCTTCATTGTTCTCACACAATAGCGACAAGAAACAAGAATGTCCATGGAGTTCCTTGCACATTCTTCTGCATAGAGATCTACGCTTTGTAATGTGCAATTAGCATCATTTTTTCTGACTGACTGACTTCTTGACATTTCAAAATTGCCTGTGAATGGTTTATTTGAAATAAAATGCTTTGAATCTTTGAACAGTATTCGACAAAACCTGATTTTTGTCTGTAGAATAACTTAAGCCACGTATCGTAGTCAATTTAGATTATAATTTAGGTGTCTTCAAGGCCAAAGTGCTCTTTATAAACTATGTAGTGAGCTTCACCATAAACGATTGCATCACTGCTTACCAGCAGGTGGGATCTCAGCCGAGCACTACTTTATATATCATTAAAAAAAAACTTAAAAGGAAAATAATTTGTTACGAATACTTTGAAAGCTAAGAAGCCAACTCATTTTTAACTAGTAAATAGATAAAGATTTAGTAGATATTGTTTGCTATGAACACAAAATTGCGAAAAGTGATTGACACAGATATATAAAATTCATCAAATCTTGAAATAATAATATCTTAGTAATTTTTCCCCTTGATAAAAATGTTTTAATTTCATTTAAAATTGTAAACATTATAATTTTCTTTTTTGGTGTCCTGTACCGTGGGTTCGTTCACAATCATGTAAACACAAATGCATAATACATCCAGGCCCTAAAGAAAAATTTGAAGGCCATACAAATATCTGAAGGCCATACAAATATCTAAAGGCCATACAAATATCTGAAGGTCATACAAATATCTAAAGGCCATACAAATATCTGAAGGTCATACAAATATCTAAAGGCCATACAAATATCTGAAGGTCATACAAATATCTAAAGGCCATACAAATATCTGAAAGCAATACAAATATCTAAAGGCCATACATATATCTGAAGGCCATACAAATATCTGAAAGCAATACAAATATCTGAAGGCCATACAAATATTTGTTCCGTGCGGGAATCGAATCCGCGACACGCACTAGCTTAACCACTGCACAAGCCGTGTCGTCACATCTGCATCACAATTGCAGTGCAGCTTCTCGTAGCACGCTGCTACGAGCCCCCTTCGGTACCACTAACTTCCTTATTGTCCATCTATTTGCTTGTTTCCAACAAAGCAAAAACATTCTTTTTTCATTCACCGTCCAGTCTAACAAAATGCAGCTGAATCCAAAAATTTTAACATGGTACCGCTGCCTGTCTGGCATCCACAACCCAGTGAGTGCGATATTCCTATATTATGCAAATGTACAGATTTCTTTTACATATTCAATGGTCATAATATCACAAAAACGTGTGAGGTTGAAGATTCAATTTGCCAAAGGTTTTCAGTGTTTCTATCGAAGTGTGTCCGACGCAAGCTCGTTGCTACGCCGCTCGTCGCTGCTACGAAAGTGCTACGCAAACGGTGTAGTCACAAAATTAAATATTTTAGAGTTTTGTTTTGATACTGATTTAACTTGTTTTTATATATAATTATTGAGATAATTATTGAGACTACATGACTTCAATTTAATTTTTATTTAACAAGTAAAATAAATAATATTGTATTGTTATAAAAGGAGAAACTGACTGGCATATCAACGCACAGCCTAAACTACTGGGACTAGGAGCGTGAAATTTTACACAAGGTTTCCTTTTATGACGTAGGCGAGTACTAAGAGAGGATTTTTAAAAAATTCACCTCCTACGGGGATGACAAGAGGGTCCAAAGTTTGTATGATGAAAACCTTCTTGCAGACGCGCAAAGCAGCTGAACTAGTTATGTATAATCCCTGTCGTAAAGAAACTGTATAATATTGAATATTTGTATTCCACTTATGGTCGTGGGTTCAAGCCCAGCCAGGCGCATTGTTTTGTGTAATTTATTTCATCACCACTGCTCTCAAAACGGTGAAGAAAAACATCAAACAATTTGCACTGGGTCGGCGTGGTTGATTACGGCCTATCCCATCTCTAAGAGAGGAGACTTGTGTTCTAGCTGTGGGAACATTAAAAAGGTTGATTATACTATGCTTATGCTATTTAATATTTTGTACATTAAGCTTGAGACATTAAGTCCGCTTCTGTACTTTTGTATGCACAAATAATCGAATAAATAAATAAAAAAGACATAAACACCGCCATGACATGATAATCAAAATACCTCTAAATCTCATCAAATTTTCGAACTTCCTATAACAACAGTGATTGTAATAAAATTGTAGTCATTTATTACACCACTAGCTTAAGAGCGGGTAATAAAAATGAGAAATTATTTTTAATAATATTGCCGGTGGGCGCCCCCCTCGCTCGCTAGTGACGTGGCACAATATTTTGGCCCGGCTAATACCGCCCCTTATTACGGCATTCTTTACCCGGCAGTACCCGCTAGTGCCTAATAATAGTGGCGAGACTTACTTTACGAGTTTTCGGGATGTTTATGCCAGATTAAACGGCCGACCTTCGACATTGTTTATGAACGTAAAGTCATTGTTATGTAGTATTGAGTAATTAATGAATGAAAAATATTGAATCGTATTTTTTTTTATTTACAAATAATTTTTACTTACTAATTAGGTACTGCAAGACTGACGAACGGGACAGATAGTAATTGTTTGTGCTTAAGCTCTGCGTGCGTAAGCTTGAAGCGCTTCGTGTGAAAATATCTTACGCACACATAAACGTGTGCACTTACTCATATACATATCTGTCCACACATGTCCAAAATCGAACCGCCTTGGCGAAATACTCGTAGAATATCTATAACAGAACAATGACTTACATTTGCATCTGCCACCGGAGCTTACTTTCCTGTTTCATGATTCTCTTATTCTCTGGTATACCAATTACTGATATTATTTGTCAAACTCTGCTTCCGCCTGAACACCTGTCAGGCATTAAAGTAGGGTTTGAGAGGTGTGCTTAACTCTATATTATACTCAATTCAGAAACCCGCTCTTATACTCATAGTTCTTCCTCATCCCAAGATCTCACTTATACTCATAGTTCTTCCTCATCCCAAGATCTCACTATACTCATAGTTCTTCCTCATCCCAAGATCTCACTTATACTCATAGTTCTTCCTCATCCCAAGATCTCACTTATACTCATAGTTCTTCCTCATCCCAAGATCTCACTTATACTCATAGTTCTTCCTCATCCCAAGATCTCACTTATACTCATAGTTTTTCCTCATCCCAAGATCTCACTATACTCATAGTTCTTCCTCATCCCAAGATCTCACTTATACTCATAGTTCTTCCTCATCCCAAGATCTCACTTATACTCATAGTTCTTCCTCATCCCAAGATCTCACTATACTCATAGTTCTTCCTCATCCCAAGATCTCACTTATACTCATAGTTCTTCCTCATCCCAAGATCTCACTTATACTCATAGTTCTTCCTCATCCCAAGATCTCACTTATACTCATAGTTCTTCCTCATCCCAAGATCTCACTTATACTCATAGTTCTTCCTCATCCCAAGATCTCACTATACTTATAGTTCTTCCTCATCCCAAGATCTCACTTATACTCATAGTTCTTCCTCATCCCAAGATCTCACTTATACTCATAGTTCTTCCTCATCCCAAGATCTCACTATACTCATAGTTCTTCCTCATCCCAAGATCTCACTTATACTCATAGTTCTTCCTCATCCCAAGATCTCACTTATACTCATAGTTCTTCCTCATCCCAAGATCTCACTTATACTCATAGTTCTTCCTCATCCCAAGATCTCACTTATACTCATAGTTCTTCGTCATCCCAAGATCTCACTTATTACATTGTTACATACCACACAGTAATTGACTAAAGGAGAATTATCTCAAGTGATATCGTAATAATACGTCTCATCTCCGCTCAGCATCCACGGTTAGGTTTAATTTACGTAGACTGCTGCTCAATAAGCCGCACGGAGTATGCGGTAATGTTAATTGAGATCAAGATCATGCGAGGAGCCGGTAATGGTACATAGTGGTCTTACAGCCACTCCACAGGCTGTGGCCATGACGTTACATTTGTGGTCTAATTGCTATTGCAATAGTGACATAGTACCTACCGCAATTATCGTGTTGGATACCTTCAACAAGCATCGATTACTCGGTTACATAGTAGCGTAATCAAAGAAGTAAGCAAAGAGAGAATCGGATTTGCTTACCGAGGGTTCTGTACTACCCGCCGTAGAAAAATTACATATAATTATGTTATCGTCCCATTTTCAAAGTCATGCTTTAAGAGGGTAATTTTTCACTATCGTCAATATCGAGCATGGTTTAAAAGCTTGTTACTTCATCTAACGCAATCAAACGCGATGTTTGACGAAAAGGCAACGCGAAAAAAGAGAGATAATGCCTGAAAACTCTCGTTAGCATTCGGTGATTCCGTGATTTAGTCGGATATTTTACAAAACTTGTTCCAGGAAATACGTGTTTTTTTTTAAACACTTAAGAGTTTTGAAAAAAATTTTCGTCATTCAGAATCTTGATTAAATTTGCAAGGCTTCTATTGTTATACTTTTTTATTTTTTTTGTAAATTACGAAGTGTCAAAGTTCGTGCAAAATAGCAGATTTTCAGAGGTCTTTACTGTATTAGTTATACACATTTATAAATTGATTTCAATAGAAGCCTAGATAATATCTACAAGATACTGTTTCCAAAATATCTAATGAAAAATGTGTAATAACGTCGTAACCGCGTAAGAGCGGTTGTATGAAAAACAGTGAAAATGTATGTTGAGTTGCATCCCCTTGACTAGGTGCTAGCAGTGGCTTCGTCCGCGTGAACGCAAAAAATTACCCCAAGGAAACATACTCTCGGGGAAAAAAGTGTCCTATGTGTTAATCTAGAACATGTCTTCCCATGGGTCAAATTTCAATTTAACTTTTGACTTTATAATATTAGTGTGATTACGTGCGACTTCAAACTAAATATGTTTTAAAGAGTTTTGCTCATTTCTAAAAAACTCCAACAAAAACATTTAATGTTATAACTTTGCGTACTTCAGAAATTAGAAGTGAAATTTTTTTTTTTCGGACATTTTTCATCATAATTGACAAAAACTACGCGGCACATATGTATTTGGGTAAATTATGTGGTTGCAAAGAAAATAAAAACAATTTTGTTGAATAGTTTTAATAATAAAATATTAATAAAAGAATGTAATATATTTTATTTTATTTTATTGCAAACATATCAATAACGTAAGTATCAGTTTATTTCGAGAACTACTAATGCTTACGTTATTGAGGTTTCCGTTTGTACCATTTTGGCACGGAACCCTAGAGATTATGTCATGAAATACATATCCTCGCAATAAAATCATCTCTTACGCAAAAAATAGTGTAGCTTCCCTTAACATGCAATGAAATGTGATATGATATAGTAGCGGTGTCACCACACGAGGACATTTCTGAACAAGGGACATATTTTCCAGAGGGAGGACAATCCGGGATCGCTGTGACGAGGCTTGGAATGCAACACGATTATGAAACGCCATTTGTCAAGTTTTTATTGGGCACCCTTGAGCAACGTCTATTGTGGTGAACCCTTAGCCCTCCCACTCCTCCCCGCACCGGACCCTCGCGTCGTGGATGTTAATTCATAATTTTTATAACTTGTTAACATTTTGTGAATTGAAAGGTCGCTGCCGCAAACCATGCTACAATAGTGTTTAATTAAATTTTATCCATCTTTTATTATAAGAGCCTCTAAAATGTAATAGGTTAAAGGCTATGTATGTATTACATAATGTGTGTGTTTTTCGCATGAAATTTTCTTTCAGTAAATCTATACTTAGGGCATACTGAAAGTTTCTGGATTCTGGTAAAAAGGACTAGATATAAGACACGATACATTTATTGTTTTTCAAAGTATATTCCCTCGCAATTACTGCATTTATGCATTCGCTGAAACAACTGTACAGAGCAGTTGGACCAGTCTTCTTTAGAGAACTCTTCAATGGCTTTATGGAACGCATTCAGCGCCGATTCAGGGCTCGTAAAACGTGTGCCTCTAAGTTTGTCTTTAATTTTTGGAAACAAATAGAAGTCGCAGGGTGCGAGGTCCGGGCTTTAAGGCGGATGCGTCATCAGCTCCACATTCGAAGCCTTCAAATAGGCTTCTGTTACCTTAGCGGAATGTGAGGATGCGTTATCGTGATGAAGGAGTACATTGCTTCGAGGACGCTTTTCGCGAACTTTTACTAAGAGTCTGGGCAAGCAAGTTTTAACGTACCAATCTGCAGTCACTGTCCTTTGATCTTCAAGCGATATTGTAGTGTAATGTCCTGATTTGCCGTAAAAAGAAGCAACCATTTTTTTACCAACACTTCGACTTTTCGGCAAATCTTCAAAAGGAAAGACCCACTCTGCCGACTGGCTTTTTCTTTCGGGTTCAAAGCACACCCAGGTTTCGTCACCTGTCACGATATTATAGACAGTCAATGACGGTCCTCCATCAAACTTTTTTATCATTTTACGGCACCACAGGACACGCAGTAGTTTCTGGTCCTCCGTTAATCCATGTGGTATCCATCGAGTGCAAAGCTTCCAAATGTTCAGATGCACCTGTAAAATGTTTTGCACTTGACTCATTCCAATGACTAACAAAGTACGAAACTGCTGGCAACTAATTTTTTTATCAGTTTTAATAAGTTGTCGTACGGTGTCAATCTTCGAGTCTGTAACCGTTGTCGCCGGCCGACCTCATTATAGAGACGATTACGTCCACGTCTAAATTGTCCAAACCACGCATACACAGAGCTGCGATATGCATATCGTGCAACTCTCTTATTGACTTAAGCCACAACAAAAATCACAAAAAATAATTGAACGAAAATGTTTACGAGTTAAATTCATTTTGATAGTGACACAATCTTCGAATGAAAAAATAAATGACAGTCTCGCAAATTAAAAAATAACATGCTCACAGCACAAAGATACAACTAGTGCCACACTAAAAAAAAACATCCTCGCAGAGTTCCATTTTCGAATTCTATAATTGTTTTTTTCATCATTTTACTGTAAGTGGCCATATCCAGAGACTTTCAGTATACCCCACGTATTTAAACTATTTGTTGTAAATTAGTAGAAGAATTCACAGGAATATATGGGATACCCCCATATATTTCATGGGGGTGACAGAGCAAAATGTAGCTGAATTTAGTGACGTATTTAATACTTACAATATTAAAAACAATTTTAACTTTCATTTTTCAGATTTTATCGTGAAATTTTATAACAATATAGCTACGTACACTAGGTTTAGTTAGTTGATCAAAAAATTGATAGGCGTTGCTCAAGGGTGCACGTTGTGCATTCTCCTTTTAATAATTATATTTCAATAGTAACTCCCAAAAGTTGTGCGTTTGATTGGCGTGGATATTAAACCGGCACGGCACGGCGCGGGGCGCTGAGTTCCGGCGGTGCAGCCATATTTCGCGTCTCACCGATCAAAGCGGGGCACGCCACAACAAACGTACACTTTAATATCGGAAGCGCTGCGTAACCTCCACACACTAACTTGTGCAAAGAACTATAAATAATGTAATAAGTATCATATGAGAAGACATTAACGCGGAATTCAAATAAGTTGGTAGACAGGGCTAATATGAGTCACGCGATAGTTCCTCATTCTCTTGCGAATTGGTGATATATTAATAAACGATGTCGGACATTTCACGATATCGGTAGTCGATGACTGACTGAAAGAAGAGGGGGAATATATCGAACTGTTCTGATGATGAAGCCTGAAGTTAGGCACCGGAACTCTGTAATAAATTAATTTAATCTAACCGTGTTTGGTATTATTAAAATTGTCATGAGAATAAAAAAATATTGGCTATAAAGTTTTTAAGTATGGGTGAGGGGTACTTTTTAGTGGTGGTACCATAACTAAAAAGTGTAAAATAAAAAACTTTTTACAAAAAAAAAATACAACCGACTTCAATGTAAAAAAAACACTGAAAAGTGCAAAATAACTTTAATTTCTGAAGTCGGTGTTAAATAACGAAGACACAAAACTCTTCTTTTAAGGTCATTCCAGATATGCTCAATCGGATTAAGATCAGAACTACGAGCTGGCCTCTCTATCGTGATGATATCAACGTCTTCCATGTAGTCGCAAACAGTTCTAGCGACGTGCTATCTGGTGTTGTCGTGCATTAAGGTAATAAAAAAAGAAAGAAAAGAAAGAAAAGAGTTTATTCACGTCAAACATGGCGCATACCTTAAAAATAAAAACAAATAATAACAACGACTTATATAAGTGGTAGGACATCCGCGAGACGGCCAGCGCTCAGCAAAATGCCGGGGCTCGTGTAAGACAGAGCCTCAGCGCTAATTTTCAGCATCAGCTGTCGTCGACGGTGATACGTTGATCGGCCAGCAAGGATTACATATTATATACTTAAAATTACTGAATAAACAAACCAATAACAAAAATAATAATAAAATCTACCATAAACCACAAAAGCAGCTTCACATATTCTTCGAGCACTTTTTTGACGTATCGTGAAGCCGTCAGCCCTCTCGATATCGGGCCGGTATGTGCCCCAGTGATGGAAACAATGTCAGTTTTAGTGTCCAACAGACCAACATTATGCCACCCCAAAACACCTCCACTCCAAAAGCCACATGTTCGCTTATGCAGCATTGTTAAAATTGCCCTGATGACCTTCTGTATACCCTCAAGAATCCATTATGGTCATGTTAGTCATTCTGCACTTATCAGAAAACATAACAGCCTACTATTCAGTCATACATCTAATTTAAATCCAAAAAACACCTTTTTTAGGGTTCCGTAGCCAAATGGGCAAAAACGGAACCTTTATGGATTCGTAATGTCTGTCTGTCTGTCCGTCCGTATGTTACAGCCACCCGAAACTATAAGAACTATACTGTTGAAACTTGATAAGTAGATGTATTCTGTGAACCGCATTAAGATTTTCACACAAAAATATAAAAAAAACAATAAATTTTGGGGGTTCCCCATACTTAGAACTGAAACTCAAAATTTTTTTTTCTTCAAACCCAAACGTGTGGTACCAGCGTCAAGTAACTAGTACGTTGTGGTCTGGCATTATGCTGTACTGGACCTATTTGCGCCAGTCGTGAGACACAATGTTGTTGGGGGTATATTCTATGGATAGGTCTTCAAAAATGATAAACTGAATAGTTTGCGCGAGGGACACTTCCAAAGTGGTAAAATGTGTCCCCCCCCCCCCTTGTAACTTCTAAAATAAGAGAATAATAGAACTAAAAAAAATATATGATGTTCCATGCAAACTTCCACCGAAAATTGGTGGAAATATGAAACAGGGTGGGAAGAGTTAGCATTCTTATTTTTTCTTACATAGAGGAGAGGGGTTAAAATATGGTCAATCGCTTTACGTAACAAATGAATGGCGCACAGGAATTTGGCAGTTTTTATCCAGTTACATGAACTGGTTATGTTATATAGTCAGGCGTGCGAGCGAGAAAGAAAGATGGAGCTATTGGGTGTATAGCTCCATCCTTCTTACTCATATAGTGCTATCCCTTTAACAGTTCAGTTTAGGTCATGAAATAGCATTAAGAGCTCTTGCCTCTGAAATTTGCAGCTGGCAAGCAGTTAAATGCGGCCCATCTCAGGATTCTGTACTAGGGATTCAAATAAAACGCTCAAAAATGGAAAAAAACTGTCGATTATACTTTCTAATCAAAACTTGTCAATTCTTAATTTACATTTATCTTAAATCTAAATTATTGTAGTTTGTATGTTTATGAAAACACATTACTGATCCTGACTGTACATTATCAGTATTTATAACTTAGTCATTTGACGTGCTGGATTGTTTGCTTACAACCGCGTCAATCAATCTACAAGATTTTGTTGAAGTTTTAGAAAAAATTTAACAATTACGTACATTGGCCAAACAAAAATATTTTCGCATTTACGTTAATATAGATAGATGTTGATATACTTATGATTTACTTATTTCATATCTATTGGAAAAGTTAAAAAAATAACTAAGAACAAAATAATATTTTATATTTTAAACTAACAAAAAAAGTCCAGAAGAAGCACTTTTCAGACACTTACTGTAATTGGTGACCAAAGGTGCCATTCGAAACTCGCAGCCGAAGCTCGACAGCACGTATGGCCGGCCGCAGCCGCGTTCGGAATGGTTTTTACAAAAATCCATACTACTACATAGAAAACCAGTCGTGCAGCTGCAGCCGGCTTCATGCAGCCGCCGCATGTGCTGCCTGCAGCCGGCTTCGTGCAGCCGCCGCATGTGCTGCCTGCAGCCGGCTTCGTGCAGCCGCCGCATGTGCTGCCTGCATCCGCAGCCTGCAGCCGAGGTTCGAATAGTACCTTTGTTTTAGTTCTAGTTAATATGTGTTGCCCCCAACTACATCACACTGCTTGAAAATAGATCTTGTTCTGAACTTTCTATATTTTTACCTGGATACAGTAAAACTCAAAGGGGTATCCTGTCAGTTCACAAAAAATCGATTTACAAATTTTCACTTGACCAGCAACCATTGGAAAAAACATGGTTCGTCATTTCATCATTAAACAATAACAAGTTTTCCAAATAATTCACTTTACAAACAAATCACCAAATAAACTTTTGTCTAATAACGTGTTATTTAAAAAACGATCCATTTTTTATTAATTTTATCTCATAAAACAACGTTTGGAATATAAAAACGATATTAATTTTTAATAAGTGGAACCGAACTAGTTTTAAACAGTCTTTTATATACGGGTTCCGCAGCAGATACTTCATTACTTTTTTGTGCAAAGTAAATCATGGGCCGACATATTGTGTTTTCATTTTTTGTGCCATGTCATTTAATGTTTGTCAACCCCCCGCCGAGCCTTTCCACTTAGTAAAAAAATAAATTTTAAAAATAAAAAAAACCCGACTGCGTAAAAAATAACTTTACATAAAAACTAAAAAGAAAAAAAACAAGTTTAGTCCAGTGGCGTAAAAACCAATTTAAATAAAACAAATAATAAATTCTAATACGGAACATATTGACTGGCACAATCGGGACCCATTAGATAGGATGATTTTAGTCTGGATTATTTTATTGGGTCCCGACTGTTGCAGTCATATGTTCCGTATTAGAATTTATTATTTGTTTTATTTAAATTGGTTTTTACGCCACTGGACTAAACTTTTTTTTTTTCCTTTTTAGTTTTTATCTAAAGTTATTTTTTACGCAGTCGGGTTTTTTTTTATTTTTAGTGTTTATTTTTTTATTTTACACTTTTTAGTTATGATAATCTAATAATACTATTTATTCACTCATTTTAGGCGTACATTTATCACTTTAAAGTTCACAAACCTATCGAGTCATTCGGCTCGCTTATTTTGTATCAAATAAAATTGAAGTGTCTGTTTAACAAAAAAACATTGGTTTTCTAAATGTATAAAGTGTATTCGAAACTTATAACAAAAATGTGAATTTTAAAATTTTTGGTGATCTGTCGGTTTGTTCCAGCTAATATACGTAATTTTCTCGCGGGAATGGGATTTCAAAATCTATTTATATAAAAGAAAGTCGTGTTAGTTACATCTATATATATAAAAGAAAGTCGTGTTAGTTACACTATTTATAACTCATGAACGGCTGAACCGATTTGGCTGAAAGTTGGTGGGGAGGTAGCTTAGAACCAGGAGACGGACCTAGGATACTTTTTTTTTGAGTTGGGTAGAGTAGGGTAGAGTAGGGTAGAGTAGGGTAGAGTAGGGTAGAGTAGGGTAGAGTAGGGTAGAGTAGGGTAGAGTAGGGTAGGGTAGAGTAGGGTAGAGTAGGGTAGAGTAGGGTAGAGTAGGGTAGAGTAGGGTAGAGTAAGGTAGAGTAGGATAGAGTTGGGTAGAGTAGGATATAGTAGTCAGTTGACGGGAGCGAAGCCGCGGGCAAAAGCTAGTACGGGATAAATCTGCGACAAGGTTAAACAAAATTTGACAGGACTTTCATTGGGATATAGCTAATATTACGATGAGTACCTACCTTAGGGAGCAGTTTGCCCCCCCAACATCACCACATCCTGATTCCCGGGAGAGTACATCTTCGAAAGGGCTGAACCGATTTTGACGGGACTTTCACTGACGGAAAACTTTCAGTTACAACTATCACACAACGCCGTCCACTATCAAGCTAAGCCGAGCTTGTGTTATGAGTACTAGACAACTGATAAATATTCTTATATATTTCTAAATACATACATATTATAGATAAATTACACCCAGGCACAGAACAAATGATCGTGCTCTTCACACAAATATTTTGCGCTGGGTGGGAATCGAAACCCACGACCTCCGGCATAGCAGTCAGGGCCACTAACCACTAGACCAACAGGCCAGTCATATAGGTAGGTAATCATCTAATGACTTTTCTCGCCCTAGGGCGGAGAGGGAGAGCGTGTCAGACTTTTACTTAGTAAAACCAAACGTAGGTTCCTTCAACTACTCTTTGCGTTCTAGGACCACGGGTTATCTTATCAGAAGTCCTCCCAAGAGATGTCAACGGTTTTGTTGACATCTCTTTAAGAAACACGTAGTAGGTACAGGACGCTCGCACGTAGCACAGATCGAAAATCTGTTCGGTTCGGACAATAGCCGGACGGCCAGACTGCGAGCTACACATTGCACATCGTCCGAAAGCCCGCGCCTACGGTAGCTGTTTTTTTTTTAAGGTGGGATATTGTTGGGGGCAGAGGATGTAATAATTACAAAACACAATGGTCACGCTTGAAAGGCCTCAGCCGTTTATTTAACACGTATATAAAAACTTCCAACATAACACGTGTAAAACTTTCAACATAAACGATGTCCTTTACATACACACGCGTGAAGCTAATTCACAAATAGTTCACAGTTACTTTACAATACTTCACTGACTCTAATACGTTAGATAACTTAGGAAATCTGGAAATCTAGGGCCGCTCTAGGAGCCTAGGGTGCCGTGACAAACTGACGTGGTGACGCTTCAAGTCGAACTGCAGAGAGAGAACGTCGTCTTCATGGAAAATGTAGCTTAAGTACCTTTTCAGCCGGTCGCAAGTCGTGGGAGAGAGTCCCCATCTCTCTCTTCCTCTTCCCGAATCCTGTTGAGGCCAGCTTATGTACACCCTCCCGACCCCCGCACACCGCTAGCTCGCTATTGGTCATTAATAGTGGCGTGTTTTCTCCGTTGTAAATCCACCAATAGGACCCCAGATTATTCTTAACGGTTTTCTGCGCTATTTACTTCTAAGAACCGCGTTATGTACTTCTAAGAACTCAGTACATAGCCTTATATACTATCCCTGTATCCGATTGGACAGTAGTCTTGCCTCAGATTGGCTCTCCCCTTATTATGTACAGCGCGTATGTACATTCGTTACGCATCTATGAATGACGTAATGTTAATTATATTTAGTGATTCTAAATTACATGCTCGTGTCCGTAACAGATATCATCCAAATGACTTCTCGCGCTGTGGGTGGAGCGGGAGGGCGTGTCAGACTTTTACTGATTAAAACCACACCTGTATCCTTCAATTACCCTTTGCGTTCTAGGACTACGGGTTTCCCTTTCAGAAATTCTCCGCGGTCCTAGCTAGCGAACATCGGCCCTGCTGGGCTCCTACGGTTTGCTGACATCTCTTTGAGGAGCGCGAGGATCACTACTCGCTGTTGACGACTGGGCTCGGTCCGGATTACCGAACAGCCGGACGGCGAGCTACCCAGTGCTCGACGTCCGCAAGCCCCCGCGTCTACCGTGGCTGGTAGTCAGGGTCGGAATTACGGCGGCTAACGGTAGCTGGTAGTCGGGGGTCTCAACGGTTGGGGCGTGAGGATGTCCATTCCCTTACGCGTACGGCTGTCTCTATCACTAGCATTACTGCTTCGCAGAAGGAGGCGGCCGCCACCCATTCCCCCTTACTCCGAATCATAGACGCGCGAGATGTCATCAACGCCGATTGTCCCCACGAGGTCACGGCTCACTTCCACCGTAAGCTCCATCGTGTCCTTCGGCCAACCATCCGCACTATGGCGACATCCCCGAGCATTTTCTTCCGCCTGAATCCGGTGCAGGAACCTTCCGAAATTACCATCTCCGGTGAGGGCCTGCGTCATGCGGAAGGTGTGGAAGCCGTGACGCCTCTCCAGCCATTACTCAAAGAGGGGACTTACCACCATGATTATGGCGTGCTCAACTGACCGATAGTTGATGTTACAAGGAGTAATCTAGGCTACTTTTCATTTTCCCGTGGGAACAGGACTTAATTTCCAGGGGGGGGGGGGGGATATATCTTTGGAATTTTGGAATAGATAACATTTTTTTACACGATTGCCGCAAAAAAGGGGCGTAACGAAGTTGCGAGTAACGTCCTAACCCAACAAGTTAGCAGAAAAATAAATGACATATTTCCTATTGTATTTTTTTTTAATATGGTCATGATATACCATTTTGGAATCGCCATGATGAGCTCTTGAATTTGATACTCATGTTGCAATAACCAAAAAAAAATAAATTTTTTTTTTTTTACTCTAATGTATAGCGTCCCGCAGTCGTTATGCTGATTTTTTTTCAACGTCACCTATCTAAGAACACTTGGGTTAACAAGACGAATCTAACGATATGCTAATTATGTAAATCGGTTCAGCGGTTTGGAAGATATGAGGTAATAAAGAATATTACATACATACATACAAGATACGCGCGAAACACATAACCCTTCTTACAGTCGGGTAAAAAGCCACAGAGAACTTAGCGAGCGAAGCGAGCTCGAGCTGTTTGATCCTCATCCACTTATTAAAAAGCCACAGAGAACTTTTTTTTTTTTTTTAATATTTGCACAAATATCACACAACGCCGTCTAGTCCCAAGCTAAGCGGAGCTTGTGTTATGAGTACTAGACAACTGATAAACATACTTAAATATTTCTAAATACAAGTCCCAAGCTAAGCGGAGCTTGTGTTATGAGTACTAGACAACTGATAAACATACTTAAATATTTCTAAATACATACATATTATAGATAAATTACACCCAGACACAGAACAAATGATCGTGCTCATCACACAAACATTTGTCCTGGGTGGGAATCGAACCCACGACCTCCGGCATAGCAGTCAGGGCCACTAACCACTAGACCAACAGGCCTGTCAAAACTTAGCGAGCGAAGCAAGCTCTAGCTGTTTGTCAACCCTGCCGCCGACACTCGTCCACTTTTAAAAAGCCACAGAGAACATAAGATGCAAGAAGCGAGCGAAGCGAGCTCAGGACTTGGGACACTCCGACTCGGACAGTAACATGAGTCCACTTGGTGGAACAAAGGCATATTTTGCAGCAGTAAATGACATTTAGTATAAACGTATTTTTTCGAAAACAATCTAAACTCATATTGTATGAAAAATGAATAAATGATTAAATATCATCCGAAACATATCAAGAGAAGTATTTGCTAAAAAAAGTTTGTAAAGTGAGTGTTTGTAAAAAAAAATATGCGGAATGAATTGTAATGGTACGAGGTTGGTTGTTAACTAAGAAACTGACAATGGAGTTTTTGTGAAACATTATTGAATCGCCCAATGGAACCCTTCCTTTGAGCGGTACAATAATTACGTTTTAAGGTACCGTACAAACACTCGAAATCATTACGCTTCTTCATCTTCCTCGGGTGAAAGCACACACAGCACATATCTTAGCATATGTATTGTCTGCATGTTTATGATATTAACTAAAATGAGTCTATGTTACTTAAAATAAATGAATAATAACAATAGGCCTAGTACAAAGTGGTACAGGGTAGCCTCTATGGACAGTATATTTTAGTATTAATAAGGAAACACAACCAACCTTTCGACTGTCGAGTGAGCACCATTGGCTCAATTTAGAAAAGGACTCTGCATTTCATTGAGCTAAATGGTTCATCGTTCATCCCTCACAACTTTTACATGTTTTTTTTTTTTAAATTGTGAAAGCAGTCGAAAGGTTATATTTTTTTTTTTTATTAATAATAAATTTACTAACCTAACGTAAACCTAACACAAATGTAGAAATGTAGACAAAAGTCGACCAAAACAAATATAATTTTTTTGCTGTCCAAATCTATACATCTAATCGGTTTCGCGCGCCTCGCGTAATATGACGAAATCGATGTAGATGACTTTTATATATCAAAATAATGTGTAATTTGATATATTACTTAGGCTTTGTTTCCACATAGATATACTACATTTTATTGACTATTAGGCGGTACGAAGTCCGCCGGGTCAGCTAGTACCTACTGAATAAAAAATAAAATTTAAACTGAAAGCGCTCGGGTAGGCCGTCAAATTTAAATTTTCTTAAGTTTTTTGCATTTTGTAGGTCAAAGTCAATTTGTATGTTGATTAAAGATGATTTCGCGGGCATAATACGTATTTGTCTATCTACGGGATAATAATCATTAAAAATATATAAATCATCATACAAAATCAAATGCATCATGATTTATGGGATTGTGTTGAAGAAACATTCACAGCAGAAAGTGAAGCTGAGAAAAAACGCGCCAAGCAACGATGCCAAGGCACGAGCTAAAATATGCCTATTGGTTGCCGAAAACGTGTACCCCTCATAACTAACGCAAAAACGGCACGTGAGACATGGTTAGCTCTACAGAAGGCATATGCAGATATGCCGGTTTGATGAGAAGGCTGTCCCTTTTGAGAAAGATGTTCAGTTTGAAACTGTCAAGTTTTCAAAATATGAAAGCATATGTCACAGAAGCACAGGCAACTCAACAAGCCTTGCATAGCATTGGAGCAGCTCTAGACGACGAATTTGTCGGGATCATCATGTTGGCAGGTTTTGACAGATTCATATAATCCATTAGTGATGGCAATCGAGCATTCTAGTGTGAAAATAACAACGGAGTCGATTATATCAGCACTACTAAAGGAGGGTCAACGCCAGCAATCCCCTAATGTTCAAAAGGACGATGATTCGGCATTGGTGACTGATACTGCTGCAAGTAGCAGTAGTACACGGAATCGAAGAGAAATTATTTGCCATTCTTGTAAGAAAAAGGGCCACTACAAGTGGCAATGCAAGCAGTTTAAGATCAAGCGGCAAGATAAAAATTCGACTGCAAATATGTTAGCCAGTAATAATGTTAAATCGAACTTTTTAACCTTTTTATCTGCTTCAGGTAGCAGTGGTAGTTGGGTTATCGATTCTGGTGCTACGTCTCACATGACGCCTAATCGTACACTTTTGGTTCCGGCTAAATCGTGTTCCAAAATAATAACATGCGCAAATAATCAAAAGATAGTTTCGATTTCAGATGGTCCAGTTAAGCTGAGCGTGCGCCATGAGGGTCGTAAGTTGGGAATAAAATTAGATGAAACTTTAGTCATTCCTGAATTAATAATCAATTTGATGTCCGTAAGTAAGCTTGCAGATCAGATCAAGGCAAAGTTTGCATCTTTGATAAAGATTATTGTAAAATTTTCGATTCTAATTTATTTGTAGATGGTAAACCTTTAATCTGCGCACCACGTAAAAACTGTCTTTATATTGTAGATACGGATAGTGATGGGGCGACTGTATTTTTAGAAGGTAAGGGTTCAGAAAATTTTGAACTATGGCACCGTAGGTTGGGTCACCTATCTGCTCCTCAAATGGAGATTTTGAAAAAAAATGTCATAGGCCTACACTATGATAAAAGGATTGAGAATGGTCCTTGTGTTCCTTGTAGTCAAGGGAAGCAGTGCGTGCAAAAATTTCCTAGAAGGAAGAAAGGTTTTAGAGCTTCCTGATATTCTAGAATTAGTTCATACTGATGTAGCTGGTCCCGTCAATGTGGTGACTTATGGCGGTAATAGATATTTTCTATTGTTTATCGATGATTTTAGCCGAAAGATTTTTGGATATATATTGAAATCAAAGGATGAAGTGCTATAGAAGTTTAAAGAGTTTCAAGCTCTAGTAGAAAACCAGACCGGTAAGAAGATTAAGCGGCTGAGAAGTGACAATGGGACAGAGTATACTAATAAGGCTTTCCAGGCTCATTTAGCCAAGTGTGGAATAGTGCATCAGATGAGCGTCCCCTACACACCACAGCAGAATGGTGTAACGGAGAGGAGTATTCGCACGATTACTGAGATGGCAAGATGTATGCTTCACGACAGTAATCTTAATAAGAAATTTTCGGGTGAAGCAGTTGCTATGCTACTGCGATTTATTTAAAAAATCGATCGCCAACTATGGCTCTTGTGGGAAAGGTTCCCGAAGAAGTCTGGACAAACTGCAATGTAGATGTGTCAAACTTGAGAGTGTTTGGCTCTACAGCACATGTACTTAAAAAGGATGGTAGTCGTAAGAAGTTTGACTCGAAGACCTGTGAGCTTGTCTTTGTTGGTTATAGTGAAGTCACAAAAGGGTATAGATTTGTTGACTTGAAGAATCCACGTCGAATAATAACTGCACGTGATGCCGTTTTTAATGAGAGGACCGAGACAGCCAAACTGGAGTATGAATCACTGAGTGATAAGCATTCTAATGCGACTTCCAGGGTGAAGTCAGTTGAGGTAAAAATTCCTTTGTCTGACAATTTGGACTCTGACGAGGAGACTTCAACGGCTGACGCTCATAGTGAAGTTCGACCTTGCCGAAGTAGCTTAGAAGACTCAGGAACGACCGCCTGACTGCCTGCCTTAAGGCATTAAGTCCGCCTCTGTACTTTTGTGTGCATAAAGAATTAATAAATAAATAAATAAATAAACGACGACGTCAGCAGAAAATGTAACTGAAGAAGTTTCATGACTCTTTGGATTCAGAGGTCCCGAATCCAATGGTTTGTGAGAATCCTGAAACAGTGGAGGAAGAGCAGCCTGTTGTTAGGCGCTAATCCTCTCAGGAATCGAAAACCTAAAAGAGATGAGGACATGGTATATAATTACCATTTACAGAATGATCCAAACCCAAGCATGGAAGCGATGGAGCGTTCTGATAGGGATTTGTGGAAAAAAGCCATGCAAGAAGAATATGACTCCCTCATGGAAAATAAAACCTGGGAATTAGTTAATCGTCCAAAGGACGTTAATGTTGTAAAATGCAAAAGGCTTTAAATTAAAAATTTGTGCTGACGGCACAGTGCAACGGCACAAAGCCCGACTTGTTGCGAAAGGGTATTCGCAAATGTTTGCAGAGGATTACACAGAGACTTTTGCTCCGGTTGTTAAGTTATCTTCGATTCGTTTACTGTTAGGTTTGTCTGCAGAAATGGACTTAAAGGTGCATCATATAGACGTTACCACAGCGTTCCTTAACGGTGATCTGGAGGAAGATCTGTATATGGAGCAGCCCGAGAGTTTTGTCTCGAAGATTAACCAGGACAAAGTATGTTAGTTAAAAAAGGCAATATATGGCCTAAAACTAGCTGCACGTTGCTGGAACGTGAAGGTACATGACCACATTATTAGGACTGGATTTTCCAGGTCAAAGTATGACTCTTGTGTTTACATAAAAAAAGGGAAGGACTCAATTCTTGCCATCGCATTATACGTCGATGATTTTTATATTTTTGGAAGCGTATTTAAAGATATTGAGGATACCAAGAAGGCAATGACAAAGGCCTTCAAGATAAAAGATTTGGGAGAAGCAAAAGATTGTTTGGGAATCAATATTTCTCGGACCGAAGGGGAGATTCACCTTTCTCAGGCCAATTTTGTGAAGAAGATCCTAGTAAAGTATGGAATGCAAGATTGCAAACCTGTAGTCACTCCAATTGAGCCTAACCTACGGCTTGCAAAAGGGGAGAAGACTGAGGATCTTCGCTACCAGGAAATAATGGGTTCTCTTATGTATTTGTCCTGCGCTACAAGACCGGACATAACATTTGCCATCAGTTATTTAAGTCAATTTAACTCATGTTGGTCAAACGAGCCCATGGTGGCTCTGAAAAGGGTACTAAGGTATCTGAAAGGTACCATTGATTACCGATTATCTTTTAAAAAGACCGGTAAACCGTTAGTTGCTTATGCCGACGCAGATTGGGGCAGTAACGCGGATGGGCATTCCTTTACTGGTTATGTTCTTGTTTTTGGTGGTGCTGCAGTGTCATGGCAAGCACACAACCAGCTATGTGTTGCGCTGAGTACAGCTGAAGCTGAGTACATCGCTATTTGTGAGGCTTCCAAAGAAGTAGTTTGTGTTAAGGGTCTTTGTCCCTTTTTTGTTTCTTAATTACAAGAATCAAAGGCGCATAGTCATTATGACGACGCAAACCGAAGATATGGATATAACCGACCCAGCGCGAAAGCCGAACAACAAAGATAAAGGAAAGAAGAAGTCGCAGCAACGCCCGAAGCCAACGTTGACTCATGATAGAAGCTTACCCAAACCCAAGAAACTGTCAACAATACAAACACCATTAACGAACGACCCCTTGTGGTTGGACAGCTTAGTCATCGAAGGAGAAAAGGGCTTGACATCTGAAGCCTCAGTCAAGGAGTTCAGAGCAGACGCAGCAGGTTATGTATCACTCGTAGAACACGAGTATAACGCATTGTCGGATTGCGATAAACATGTGTCAAAAACCGTACCTCCAAGCGCTTACGCTTACTATCATCACATTCTGTGGTGGTACAAGGTTGCGATCATCGCACAGAAGCACGGACGAGCCAGCCCTGACCAAGAGAGACTCATCCACTTCGTAAACGGATATGACACAATTGTTGGAGCAGGAGCAGCAACGTATCTTGCTGGAATGGGCGATTACACCGACGGAACAGGTGTTAAGCATTATCTGAACGCAAGAGAACCGAATGGACAAGGACACTTTGGTGTTCTAGACCACATGACTCACCGCGATTACGAGACACTGATAGCACCAACCCTGTCGATTAACCGCGTCCTTAGTGACGTAGGTAGCACGATGAACCGAGGAGGGGAATTTGCGATGCCCGAGGGTATATTACCCAACGACGCACCCAACCTTGGGCGAGTGCCGGCCGCAGGGCCCGCCCGACAACCTGAAGTCGAAGTACCAAGACCGGATGACGACGACATTGCTGAAGGTGTAGAAGAGGAGGATGTCAGGAATTGACAGGAAATTTTGTAACCATTGATATGTTTAGTGATAGCCAAAGCGGCAATAAGTTGGTATATAATCCTATTGGTAAAAGGTCTAAACATATTAATATTAAATACCACTATGTTAAGGAGTTAGCTGAATCCAAAGTGATTTGCATCAAATACTGTAAAACTGGTTTTATGCCAGCTGATGCTCTGACTAAAGGTTTGGGCAGTGTTAAGTTTAAGTTTTGTTTGCAACGAATGGGGATTCAGTGGGGGTGTTGTAGTAAATAGGTTTTAATATCCATACGTTAGATCATGGACCTTATAAAGTTGTATCTTAGCAACTGCTGTTATCTGTCAAATAGAAGAAAATGTCCTTTTAGTTTTAATGATTTTACTTTATATAAAATTTGCGCATATATCTCTGTAACTCCCTTTTGTTTTATTTCCAACCCATACTCTAATCAACATACGACTTGACCTGCAAAATGCAAAAACATAAGGTAATCTGAATTTCGTGGGCTACCTTTGAGCATCCCCTTAATTAAAATTAATTATCACTTATTGGTGTCTTAATATTATTATTTATTACTTTAATTATAATCTAAAGGAAAGTAAGGCGATGGTGGTGTAAGTAGCAAGGAATAGAGGTGCATTATTAGATAGGGTAGTAGACCTACTAACCTTGTGGTCATAACCAAGATTGTCAGCACAACAAGCATTGACTTATTGAAAAGTACGAACACTTGTAATAACAGAGTAACATCTAAACGTAGCGCCTCTTCTTGGAGCTGGGCACGTAAGTCTCGAGCGGTGTGAAGATGGTCTTGAGGATGGCGTGCACCATGGCGCGCAGGTAGCGGCGGTCCACGTCCAGCAGGCGCGCCAACTTGGCGACGGCGACGCTCCGCTCGGGGTGTTGCATGTAGCGCAGCGTGGCCACCACGCCCGCCGCGCACACGTGCAGGTTGTGCATGCTCAACCTCACCGCGCTCCCATTCCCACCTATACAATAAACAACACTATACTAAGCCTTTTCCTGATTGTGTGTGACGCAGTTCAAGCAGGTGAACCAAGGTTACCAATATAACCTGAGGAATCGTCAAATTTAAGTGATAGTGGGCACATTGCTCACAGAACAGATGGGTTGAAAGGTTTTGGAATGGCAACCGCGAACCAGAAAACGCAGTGTTAGAAAGCCTCTCATGGTGGACCAACGACCTGGTGAGGGTCACAGAAATCCGAGGGCTTCGAGACGCACAGAACCAGTCGTTGTGGCGAACCTCGGGGAAGGCTTGCCCAACAGTGTATATCTATTGACTTGAACTGAAATGATGTTGTATGTCAACGGGTGTAAAGTAAAGAAAGTTATCTGCAATTTTGCGATTTTCGGATAGTTGCAGAAACTTACTAAAAATTCATATTCTAAGATACGGCAAATCGTGTTTAAAGTGTCAAAAATGCAGAAAAAATTGTTTTTTTTTTTTCAAATATATTTTTGAAAAAAAAAAACTTACTAAATAACTGCTTATTATTCACTAATTATTAGAAATTTGCAGATAAATTTTTTACTTTGCACCCGTCGATGTGTCAAGTCAGCTGCCAGTTTATCCTAAAGCAGATGGATATCACCATTTCACAAATGGGTGATTCTTTGAAACCGCGAGAATATCTCATTCATCTGGCCTAGTTTTCGGAAATAGCTATTTTGTGTCGTAAGCCACTGGGCGCAAAATTAAGCCTTTGATACATTTGGTGATCGGGGAAAAGTAATATAAAAATATCAAATTATAAAGAAAAAAAATCTGGGCAAGTGCGAGTTGGACCCGCGTATTTCCGTACAAACTATAATTCCCGAATGGAGTCTCAAAGATTTTTCCGAATTGCAAAAAAGTGTTTTTTTTTTGTGACCTATGTAACAACAAATTCACTGTTTTCAGATTTATTCCTATACCTGTGCTTTAAGACCTTGCTTTATGTCAAATTGCAGGCTTCTAGGTCAACGGGAAGTACCCTATGAATTTTGATTCCTTTGAGAGTATCGAAATATAGGTACGTTTTTCGCGATATAAACGGCCGTATCTTTTTTATTCGTTAACTTAGAAGTTTGATTTTTTCACAACTTCAAGGGACCGTAGACCTGAATATATGGTTTTAATTTCAACAGACGACAGACGAACGGACAACAAAGTGATCCTATAAGGGTTCCGGTTTTTCCTTTTGAGGTACGGAACCCTAAAAATTAGCGTAAATGATTACAACTGGCAAAATGAGTCCTTGTTAAGGTAATATATCAACAAAGTGGGCTCTCACTTGGTGGTGATACATTAGTGGGTCTGTTGCGAGCGATCCAGTTCTTCATGTTCAGTTCAAAGATATCACGGCGGTACTCCATGGCGTTGATCACGACTTCCAGCGCCTTAATGATCACAGACGAATTCAGTCCCACGCGATCTGCTAGAAATTCAGCTGTCTCCAACGAATTCCAAACTGGAATATGGTAATCTAGAACAAAATATGTAGTCGTTAAAATTGGGGAAAAATTCGACCTTTTGCTAGTTGTGTGATCCAAAGTAACAATCTATTTCTTCTTAAAAAGTAGATGGTCCACGATTCGACTGAATAATGCTTTTCTTTTATTTTTTATATTTTTTTTCTACTATTTGGCAGATAGCGTTTTAATTCCCGTGTGCCACATCGTATCCAAATCAAGTCAACCGTAAAAACGTGTAAGAACAAAAAAGAGAGTTTTCAACCACAAATTACTAACAAAAAAGATTTATTAGCCATGATAGTGACCATAGCGATCCATATTCCGATCATTATCATCATCATCATTTCAGCCGAAAGACCACTCCTGGACATAGGCCTCCTCCAAGTGACGCCACAATAAACGGTCCCATACGTCTCGCATTCATTGGATTCCTGCTGCCCTTACCAGGTCTTCTGTCCACCGTGTAGGAGGCCTACCAACGCTGCGTTTTCCGGTACGCGGTCGTCACTACAGAATCTTTCGGCCCCAACGGTCATCTGTTCTGCGAGCAATGTGCCTATTGCCACTTAATTTTGACGATTCTTCGTGCTACGTCTGCAACCTTGGTTCTCTTGTGGGTATTTTCATTCCTCATTAGATCACGCAAGGAAACTCCGAGCATAGCCCTTTCCATTGCTCTTTGGGCGACCACGTTTCGGAGCCATATGTGATCACTGGCAATACGCACTGGTCTGGCAGACTTTCGTCTTGAGACGCTGTGGTATGTTGGACGAGAAGATACCGCGCAGCTTCCCGAACGCTGCCCAGCCGAGTCGGATTCGACGGTAAACCACTTTCTCGAAATTAGATCTACCCAACTGGACTCTGTCCGAGGTAAACGGAAATATTCCGATAGTCTAGCTATAACGGGTTTAAAGATACAGGCCATAAGAGACAAACAGACACTACAGTGGAACCCTAAACAACAATAGGTATTTACTGATTAAAAATATCTACCAGTAAAAATACTTTTTACAAAAAAAAAAAATAACCGACTTCACAAAAGGATCAAAATAACTTTCATTTCGGAAGTCGGTGTTTCTTAGTATAGTTTGTTTGATATTTACCACCGACTTCCGGAATTAAAGTTATTTTGATCCTTTGTGTTTTTTTTTTGTGAAGTCGGTTATTTTTTTTTTTGTAAAAAGATTTTTATTTCACATTTTTTTGTTGCGATACACTTATAATCAGAGTGCCTATTTCTCATGACAATTCGAATTAACCACTGTTAGGTTACATTGTTTTATTATGAAGTTCCTGTATCTACCTTCCACCTTCCGGCTCCATCATCAGATCAGTTCGATAGTACCTTACAGCCAAAGTGCATCTCATGACAATTCTAATAAGCCCAAACACGGCTAGGATACATGGATTAATTATGGAGTTCCAGTGCCTATCTTCCGGCTCCATCATCAGATCAGTTCGATAGTACCTTATAGCCAAAGTGCATCTCATGACAATTCTAATAAGCCCAAACACGGCTAGGATACATGGATTAATTACGGAGTTCCTGTGCCTATCTTCCGGCTCCATCATAAGATCAGTTCGATAGTACCTTATAGTCAAAGTGCATCTCATGACAATTCTAATAAGCTCAAACACGGCTAGGTTACATTGATTTATTACGGTCTTCCAGTGCCTATCTTCCGGCTCCATCATCATCATCAGTTCACTTTGATGATACCATTTTCAACATAACTATTCAGAACCCGCCCCTAAGGCTACACACTGACCGAACCATTTATTTATTTGTATTGTCATAGTCGCTTAACTATCTTCATTGTGATATCTATGTAAGTATGAAGTTCTGTTGGCCATTTCTGGTCTTCTTCACCAGTTCCACTTCATCAAATGTCATATGGTTGCCTATAATATTTGAGGAGTTCCCTCGATTCCTCATGGATCCCATCATAAAAACTGGATTCTGAAAAAAATGTGACCAATCGGAAAGCAATTCCTCTAAGAGGAAAAAAAAATTTTGCAAATCGGTCCATAAACGACGGAGTTCTGAGGTAACACACATGAAAAAAAAAAACATACAACCGAATTGATAACCTCCTACTTTTTTGGAAGTCGGTTAAAAAACCAATCACACTGTAAAAGCTCTTACCTAGAACACCAAATACACGGCTTTCCATTCTGACGATCTCGGCCGTCGAATGGTCGATGCCTAGCTGCAAGAGCGCGCTGCGCACACGGCTGGCGTTCAGTGGCGTCTGCAGGTCACTCATCTTGGCTGCTAATTGAGCACACGACGCTAGCAGCAGAAAGAACTTGGACACAATCAATTTCTTGTACTGGTTGAATTCTTCAGGACCTGTTGTTTGTTGTACATACATATAGTTCGACTGGAACCTTTGTACTCTTAAAATATAGATATAATCTTTAGATGACCCAATCACAAAATTGTGATTGAAATTAGGCATTCCACTTAATTAATAACATACCTCAAGTACGTAAATATCGACCGCTATCGCAGAAACTCACTAGTTTTAAATAAATTAAATTATTATTTACTAGCTCGGGCTCCACCCCCGTGAAAATACTTCCACCTTTCAGTAAATTGTAATTTTTTTAAGTTTCTACCCGATTTTTATTTTCAAGTATGACTGTGTTTCGGGAGGTTCCTGCACCGGATTCGCGCAGAAGAGACGCCCGGGTGCCAACATTGTGTGGACCGCCCGGAGGACACGGTGGAGCATACGGTAGAGGTGTGCCCTGCCTGGGCAGAGCACCGCCGTGTCCTCGTGGGGGCGATCGGTGGCAGCGATCTTTCGCGCCGGGCCTTGGTACAGGCCATGGTCCGGAGCGAGGAGGAGTGGCAGGCAATTGCCTCCTTCTGCGAAGCAGTAATGCTAGCAAAGGAGGCGGCCGATCGCGTGAGGCAACGGTCCTCACGCCCCAACCGCCGCCGGGATTCCGATCCCGATTTCCGGCCACCGTAGGCGCGGGCTTGCGGACGGTGAGCAATGGGTGGCTCGCCGTCCGATCGTCCGGTAACCGTCCGGACCGAGCCCAAGTCGTCGACGGCGCGTAGTGTTCCACGCGCGCCTCAAGGAGATGTCAGCAACCGTAGGGGCCCAGCAGGGTCGAAGCCTACTGGGGCCATGGGTGATGCGAAAGAGAACCCCGGGGCCCTGGAAAAAAAAAGGCAAAGAAGGAACAGGAGTGGGTTTTTAGTCAGTAAAAGTCTGACACTATCTCCCGCTCCGCCCACGCCCAAGAGCGGGGGATGTCATTAGATGATTTTCCAACACGAAAAAAAAAAAAAATATGAGAATGATTCAAATCGGTCAAGCCGCTTTTGAGTTTTAACGAAACTGACGAACAGTAATTGATTTATATATGTAAAAAGAAGATTAACAGTCCTCCGCGGTTTCACTCACGATTTTGGTTACTGCTCTGCTACTATTGAATGTCGGTAGAAAAAAGGCTGTGTAAATGTGTACTTACTACGATTTTCGTGTAGAAATTTGCGTATATGACGAGATAAGCATCTTTCTAAAAGACGACACGAGGAACCTGGTACTCCTTTATCATATACGCCAAGTATAGAACACATGGACCATACAATCTGTCTTGCCGATGATTGCAACATCACCGTCGGCCAGCGAGCTTCAGCTTTAACTGAGAATAAAGAATTTACCCTGATGAAAATCATGTCATTTGGTTTCTTTGCGATCGAAAAACTATACCAGAATTTTGCTTATCCTGATGAAAATTAAACGATTGAAAAACCCGCCATTACTATTAATTCAAGTAGGAATGAATAATGGTTACCTTCTTCTTCATATTCGACTCGCAACACAGCCATCCAGTCATTGCTGTTTTGAGAATAAGGTTTTCGTTTTACATCCATTGTTATTAAACAATAATTCAACTCGTGCCTTTAGTAAATATTGGTTAGGAGATGACTTTTTCCACAACACACACTCTCGTTTTGGTTTAATTGTATTCGCCGCCATCATCCATAGACAAATGTTATATCTTCTCATTTTATTTAATTATATTTTTTAGTTTAGGAACGAACTCTTGAGATAAATTATCTTGTGATTAGTTATTAATTAGTAATATCACAAAAACATATGTACATATTTTGATGTTTGTTTCAAGAACTTTATAATTACTCCTATGATTTTTTTACAAGTCTTTATATTTATTTTTTCATTCTCACAACACACGACTGACACAAACTTCAAGCTCTACTCAAATTAACGTTCCAATTTTAAATGTATTGTCACAGTATACCAATAATTTCTATTTTAAAATTCCAATTTATTTCTGGCCAGTATTTTTAGTGTGATAATGCACCGCGAAAAACCGAGTATGTTTTAGGCCGTATCGATTGCGTAAGAATGGTCTTACGCAATCGATACGATTATTAAAAAAAAATTAATTGACCCGAAAATTAATTAGTCCGGGTCAATATATATTTTTTTTAATGTATCAGGTAAAGCGCCTTACACACCATCCATCTTGTTGTACGTCTTTTGAAGCGCGTGCACGATGCTCGATAAAAAAACGACGGTCAATATGTTTGACGTACGTCAATTATCTTAATCTACAGGTGGTGCAAAAGTAATGTCATAATTTGAATTGACTTCCATTTATCTTCTATATACAGGATGTTTGGTGCATCGTGTGCCAAATTGAAATGGTCGACAGGAGAGGTCATCTGCTATCCTTTCAGACCCCTAAACATTTCTCATGCCCTGTGGATTTTTTTACATCGACTTTTCATTGTTTTATGAAAATAAGGCCCAAATTTTGCATTCAAACACAAATTTAAAAAAATATATAAGGCGTAGACTCTGAATTTTAATTTTATTTAGATGTGTATTGTATTAGAGTACTTTTAAATTTAAAATTAGTGACATTAGCTATCTAGTTTTTTTTTTAATTTACTTGCAAAGTTTTGGACTTGAATTAAAGCTGTCCATGTTCTGTAACATGGACAGCTTTAATTCAAGTGGACAGCTCAAATTCAATGGACAGCTTTAATTCTATTTACTTGGCGATAAAAAAAAAAAACCAAAAGGGACCGGAATCTTCCAACTTCCTCAAAAATTCATTTTTTTTTTTTTGGGTTTTAATGACCTGGTCACTTGGACCTTTAAGTCAAGTCTTATTTTTTCAAAAATTCTCTAGTTTATCCTCTTGCTAGTGATGTCATGTGCCACATGCCATTAATTTTTTTTTATAACTTTGTGAATTCGGTAGAATTGTGAATCGAGTCACATAAGACTAATATTCAAAATTATGATTTAAAAATATTTTTGCTTAAATGATACCTGAAAAACCTATTAAAAATATTATCTCACTCTTATAAGGTAAAATCTGTCTTGTATCTCTCTCTTCGTGGGTTTTACTAGAAAATAAAAAAAATGAAATTGCATTTTTAACATTTATTTCATAATTTTTACAAATCCTGCTCAAATTGTTGGCCTCTGTTGTGAATGCAGGCCCAACATCTGTTTCGATTTCGACAGTTGTTGTATGAAGCCGTATTTCCTCCTTATTCGGAGAGTATTTGCATAGACACAACCTTGTAGGGAAGGTTATTCATCAGTAACTTGCTCTTAAATACACTATTGTGGAAATTTGAGGAAGTTCTCGTTATTGGCAATATCACGTTGCACTGAGATTGGTCCATCATCAGTGACAGGCAGGACTACTGTGGCCAATAAGTCTAATAGCGGTGGTGGACCAAAACGAGACGTGTGCAATTATTGTTGACATAACCGTCCCGAAAGGATTTCGTGAAAACCGAGTAAGAAAACTAAAATAGGTGTCTTGTATTGGCTTGCGAGATAGTCGACATGTGGGATGTGGACTCGGTTAGACGTATCAGTCAATGATTTAATAGCCTAACGTTTAATCAAAACTTTAGGCTCTCACTTGGACCCTCTTGCCGGTACTGGTATGTGTTATAGAAATATCTAAAATGGGTAGAATAACCTTTCCGTTTATTCGTCTTGTCTACACTTTTTTATAAATATTTCTATACATAATTTTGATTAATATATAATTTGAATGAAAGAACACTGCCTTATAATATCTCGAAACTATGTGTTTCCATTCGTTTTCTCACACCTGGTACAATTTTGTCATAAACCTAAACGCATATTAACCTGACAGGTACCCGTGTTTCATTAGCCTAGTCAAAATCAGTTAATTCAAAAATGGATAGGTACCTTTCCTTCGCCAAAATATGAATTGAGGGTAGGTTAGTAGGTAGGCAAAATTCAAAACATAGGAATTGAAGGAGCCTTCGCTTCGTATGATGGTTTTTAGTACAGCGTAAATGCACACGTTTGTCGCAAAACAGTTTTCTTGAGAAAGAGTTAGAACATGTGTACATACATAATCGTCTATAGAGTCTTTCTATACGTCAGTCAGGTATTTAATTCGCCATAATTTCTTCTAATTTATGAAGTTAATCTGTGAATCTTAAATGAGTTTAACTTGGAAGTAGTAAGTATCAACAAGCTAGTAGAACTGTGTGGGGTAGCCACCACAATGAAACTCAGCAAGTATGCAGCAACGCGCCTCAACGATGGTGTGATGTAACAGCCTGTGTGTACCCGCTGCCCAGTACCCAGACGTCTGAGCTCATAGGAACAATAAAAGAAAAATAAGTTAAACGTTCGTGTGGAAAAGCGAGAGCACGAGGGCGTGGCGTCAGAAAGGGTGTGTATTTTTCTCGCAAACTCCGCCCAGTGGAAAGTGCTGAGACCCGCCCTCGCGCCATTACTTCGCGATCCACACTAAAACCAGTATATCTGCATTGAAATAATAAGGTTACATGCTCTCATAAATATATTGATCGCACTTCCAATTTGACTCAGGTTATCGTTAAATTGAGAACAAAAACATTCTAGGTAACACAAATCAGTACTTCTACTTTACAAAATAGACTACAAATAATTACGAATCTAAAAAGTATTCCCAATAAGTGACCATTGAGCTAAGCGTTTGACTACACCCTCAGAAATCTGTAAATTCGAATGATGAAGAAGAACCTACGTTGCCTAATGAATGTGAAAGAAAATGGACAACACAGTTGCGAAGAAGAGCTACGCAATGTGCGGCTCTGAAAATGAAATAGGTACTATGTTATGACTGTCGTGAAAGAAAAATGTATGAAACAAACAGTCATAACATAAGACAAAGTTTTTTTCATCTTACAAGGTACTATGTTAATCCCATTTGGAATGATCACATCGCACATATCTCTCTCTCACTACGCAAGCTTACACATATCTAGAGGAAACGTGGGTTAGGGGTATAGGGTATTTTAATAGGTTTGTTAATCCACAACTGTGTGCGGTAATAATTTGGCGGATAAATTTATTTGGAAAGATACACGATTCAACTTAAAACTTTGAAATTGTGCCAGGGTTGCCCGCGAAATTACAATTTTAAGCTTAGACTTAAGTTTTATGCATTTTGCTGGTGTGTCAAGTTGTATAGTGATTAAATTATGACTTGCGACCGTAACACATATTTTTTTATTTAGCCTATACTTTCTCACAGCTGGACAAAGGCCTGCCCCAACTTCTTCCAGGTACCTATTCTTTTCTTGAGCCACCTCGAACCAGCCCTTGCGGAAGGTGTCTACGACATATTCGCCAACTCTTCCCAGGTCGACCTCGGCGGCATCGTCTGTCCTCAGGTACCCACTTTCTCTGTGAGACTCTTGCCCACCGGTCAGAGTGCATTCGGCTGATATGCTCGGCCCGATCGCATTTTAGCCTGGCAGCCTTTTTTCCTACGTCTATGATCCCAGTCTTTTGGCGTAATGTGCTGTTCCTCGTGCTGTCGGCTCTTTTGACAGCCAGAATGCTGCGCCCCATTGCTATGGAGCAATGCTATAGAGCAATGGAACACATATTTATTTAAGGAAATTATTATCATCATTAAAATTATCCATACAACCCTCTCAGTTCGTCTAACCCGATGAAATGATGAAATGGAATGACTTTCTCATGACAATTTGTTGTATTGATGTTTTTAATGTTACAGTCGCAAATAATATTTTAATCAACATACAACTTGACACTGACCTGCACAATGCCAAAACTTAAGAAAAGGGGGAAAGGGCATTTTCACCTAATTGAGTTTCATAATCTATATTCTTTTTCGTCCATCTACTTCACGTTCCGTTCGCTGCCGCAGCGTTTAATTAATCGAAGCCTCTATTCTCTGTCGATCGAGATCGTGTAACTTAACGCCGCTACACATTATTTTCTGTTGGGCCGTGTGAAAAATCTGGTCTATTCTGTTAACCACAGATTATTGCCGCCTTAAAGCGGCACTCAAACTGTTTGTTTTATTTATTTCAAAGTTCTTAATGTAAAATCAAAAAACCCAGTAACGTCGAGCTTGCCGTGATGCGGTGGTTCACGCTTGTGAATATCAACTTCAGCAAAGTTAGTAAGAAAACTTTGATAATTGAAAAATGCTTGCACTGCTTTCTCAGACCTTACACCTCCGGATTTTTTCCTCTAGAGTTATATGAAAAGTAGGGTGTACAACAGTAATTCATTAACCATATCTGAATTGAAGGAAAATTTTAAACAAAAAATCAACAACATTCATATCCTACTCAATTTCTCGTGTGTTCCTCTGTGGCCGGACCACAGTTTAGTACTCAGATGCTATAGTTCGAAATAATACCTACCTAAAGTCTACTTTCATCGGCATTTGGTTTTTGTTTACCTATCTACCTACGTAGATAGGTAAACAAAAACCAAAAAGTGCACCTTTTTCAAAATCATTGTTGGTAATAAAAATAAAAGTTTATAGATGAAGTCCAGGTCTTTTTATAAAGTACTTATTATGCAGTTTTCGTTGGCATAAAGAAATAAAGCATATTTCGTTATATTCGCTGAAAGTAATCCTCCCTAGCCGCGCCACATACTTTAAAGATTAATTAATCAAAATGAATAGTTTCTTGAGAGAAAAAAGTATCAACGAAGAGTAGAGAAAAGGTACTATTATATAAATTGATTTATGGATAGTTAATATTAAATATTGCAAAATTGACTTGCTGCAGAGTATACCTTCCAGCCGGACCACACCCTACGACCAATAAGTTCTTAACTAAAGGGGTTTATTGGACCATATTTGTCGTATGCAAGGTACTCTTTAGGTAGTTTTTTTTCGGGATATTGATTTATTAATAGTTCATTATACTCTATTTAATTTGAGGTGGCGCGGCCAGAGAGCACTGCCTGGCGGCCGGACCACATAAATTGTTAATTAAAAAGATATCTCTTGAGGTACTAAAAATATATATATATTCCTATGAAAGTAGACTTTAGGTAAGTATTATTTCGAACTATAGCATCTGAGTACTAAACTGTGGTCCGGCCACAGAGGATCACACCAATTTCTCAGATGCGTTTTTATGAATGTTAGAGGTCGCTTTGTAGAGTGCCAGAGACGCGAAGGATGACTTTGAATAATGTTATTTTCAAAAAGTGATTTGCCCATATCTTCAGTTTCTGACTTTGTAAATTAACATACATGTATATATTTGTTGAGGTGAGTGCAAAAGTGAGTTTTTCTGGGACACCCAGTTCTACCTCCAAAATTAACCTTATTATATTTATTGACGTTAAAAGAGACTGACCTCTGGATTTGTTTCTTAGTTTCTTTTCAGACTCCGGCCACATCTTCTTGACAGACAGACGGACGGACAACAAAGAGGAACGGAACCCTAAAAATTTATAAAATATATTCAAATGTAAGCATAAGCATAATCAGCCGTATAATGTTCCCACTGCTGGGACTCAGGCCTCCTAAAAAAGAAAGAAAAAAAAAAGAAAGAAAGAAAGTGTAAAAGTGATATTTTTAACCAACTTACAAAATAAGTAGTGTTTATCATTTCCCTTTTTTGACGGTGGAAAATCATCCGCTCTGGGTTGAGTGAGAGGGAATGTCAGACTTTTACTGAGACAGAAACCCACTCGTGTTTCTTCAGTGGCCGTTTGCATTCCAGGGTAAATTTACTATTTTGAAATATCTCACAACCAGCCCCATAATTTCTATCTTAACCAGCATCTCTATTGCGATTTTGATAGAAACAACCTAACAAATAACACGATAGATCGTAGAGAAGCTGACCTGGTTCCTTTCTTAACAATATTACATACGAGAGACCCGACTACGGAAATAAATATAAATCATATTTATTTCCATAGTCGGGTTTCGGTGCATTTTCAGTACCAATGTGCGGTAATTAACATTTTTGGAATATGCGTATTTAAGTTTCAATTTACATTTAAAAAATACTACTAGCTAACTATAATTATAGCAAAACCAAAAAATATTAATATTAACCCAAAACTAACTAAAAACAAACCAGGGTTAGAGTTTTGGGTTTTTATTATTATTTTATGGTTTTACAGTATCTAATTATGATTAGTTAGTAGTTTTTTTTAAGTGTAAATTATATGTATCTATAGAAAATAAAATGATCCTTTTCATTAAAGAAAAAAGTTGATACTAATCTCCTGTAATTGCGAATTTGGTTTTTTGTTTTCAAGGTGGGAAATCATCTAATTACTTCTCCCAATCTAGGGTGGTGCGAGATGCCACACTTTTACGGGATGTCAGAATTTTAGGTTTAAATAGTTTATTCTCATAAATACAAAAGAGCCACTTACATGAGAATACAAGATAATGTAACAAACTTATTCTAGGGTCACCGATACAAAACAGTTTAAATTTATTTACTAGCTTTTGCCCGCGGCTTTGCTCCCGTCAACTGACTACTCTATTCTGCTCTACCCAACTGTAGCCTACTCCACCCTACTCTGCCCTACTCTACCCTAATCTACCCTACTCTACCATACTCTACCCTACTCTACCATACTCTACCCTACTCTACCCATTTTTTTATTTTTTTCTTTCATAAGAACTTTCTCCTGACAATAACAAATACAACAAAAAAAAATTGTGAAATCGGTCCAGCCGTTCACGCGTGATGGCGTGACCAAAGGAAAAATGGATTCATTTATATATATATATATAGATTACATATTTTGGTCACGTATCGATTGATTTTATTCTCAACTACCAGGATAGTCTTAAAGTTAGTGAGGAGTTCCTTAAATGTAATTTGACAGTTGAGATTTAAAACCGCTGAAAGAGCGTACATTTTGATATAAGATGAAAAACTATTATAAAATTGTGCTCCTTCACAGGTAATATTTTTTTTAGCATAATTTGTTCGTGTCCTTAGTAGGACAAGTAAGCTAGGACGACGAAGACTGCGTTTAGAAATTTGAAACTTTTTGGTAAATGTTATGGTAGTATGAATGGTCCCATCTATAATCTCTCTAATCAAAATGCAAGTGTTATACATGTAATGTTGTTTTATATTCATCAAAATTTTACTGATCAGATTCTTTTAATCAGTAAAAGGGGTTTTAGTCAGTCTAACACTCGGATCTCGCACTAGACAGAGTGATTTCTCAGAATGAGAGTATTTATATTGTCAAACTCTATGCCTCTATGCCTCTATGCCCGGGATAAAAGAGGCTAGTTTTTTGAGCTAGGATAGACGGATAGGTAAGCCAGATATTTTAATATACTTACTGTCCGGCAAAAAACACAAACCATAACCATGCTTGTGCGGTTTACATGATGCCAGAAAAGGTAAATATTATTAGCCTGAAACCGGTCAACCTTTTTTTACATTAAAGTAGAGTTTGATACGTTTTTAACTTCAAATACTCAATTCAGAAACGGGCCCTAAAAGTAAAAAACTGGGCAAGTGCGAGTCGGACTCGCGCACTGAGGGTTCCGTACAAACTTACCTATGTAAATAGTTCAATTCCGGAATGTAGTCTCGGAAGATTTTTTAGAATCGCAAATAAAAAAATTGTGACGTAATAAAAAATGTACAGTCTTCAGATTTATTCCTCTGTGATATATTCCAAATTTCAGTATTCTGGGTCAACGGGAACTACCCTATGAATTTTGATTTCCTTGACAGTATCGAAATATACGTTTTTTGCGATATAAACGATCGTATCTTTTTTTTTCCTTAACTTAGAAGATTGATTTTTTTACAGCATCAAGGGAGCGCAGACTTGATTATTTAGTTTTAATTTCAACTCGATACCTCCACACGTTCCCAAGATAAAGGCTCTTGACAGACAGACAGAAAGACGAACGGACAACAAAGTGATCCTATAAGGTTTCCGTTTTTTCCTTTTGAGGTACGGAACCCTAAAAAGCGAGTCTTGCAGTAATACTAGCTGATGCCTCAGCACGAGTTTGTATACTTACCCGATCGCGTTAACGTGCTTATAAAATCTTATAAGACAATATTGTATTTCATTGAATTATCACCAGACGATGCTTCTAGTCTATCTAGTTTCAATACAATTTGACGTTTATGTTAACGCAACCGACGTAAGTATAAAAACTGGTGCTACGTTTACCTAATAAAGCTAACGATACATGAATGACGTTTAGCGCGCTGACATGTATCAGTAGTGACGCTCTCGCGCTAGTGACGGGTCAACGGTGAGGGTCGACAAATTGCCCCGACGGACGCCACGCCACGCCGACATCCATCACTCGGCTCGAACGCTGCCGCCCGCCGCTGTCCCGACCGCCGCCCGGCGCTCGCCCGACAGCTGCCCGCCGGCTTTGTGGTTTCACAACTCAATTTCTACACTGGCAATGAGAATTACCATTCCATATATTTTTATCTTAAAAAACAATAAATTATATTTTAACAAAAATAACTTTACCTTTTAATGAAACTCAGGATAATAGGGAATACATTTCAGTTCATTGTGCCAAATTCTTTAAGAAATAAACTCTTTTGAAAAGCCTAGCATAGAATTATTAAGTGAAAGGTTAATCAAGCATTACTTTATAAACCTAATACAAATATCCAACAGTGCCAGCTGTTTTAGTAGACAATAGCTTAGTATCAATACCTTGAAACTGATCAAAGCGATACTTCACGGCGCCCCCAACTGCTATTAACTGCTGAAGGGATTTTTCCGTCAACAACTGATATGTAAATACCTTCAAACTTAAAGGTTCGGAAAATGCTCATATTTATATTATCGTTGTTATTTATTTTCTCTGGTGAGCCGTAAAATACGGCTGTATGGAAATGTGGGGCTTTGCCGCGTGTTATAGTTTGACAAGATGACAGTTATACAAAAAGGCCCGGTATGCGGGAACGAGGGTTATGAAAGCACACCGCGCCTGAGATGTCCTGTTAACTCGTTTATTGCCATCTCCCATTCTTTATGTTACGGGTTTCTCCCTTTCTGATATCATCACGTTTTATTGAATTATAAAGGTCTACAGAATCTTACTTATAGCATTGTAACAATGCCTACTAAAATATAATATGATGTTTTTCAATCTACCATGTAAGTGCTCTATGTACTTAGTCATGAACTATGTAACCCTTACTTCAAGAGTTGAACAAAACTTTTTTTTTACCCAGTGTTTAATATTGGAGAAAGAATGCGATGCCCACGAGCAGCGGCGGCGCGGCATGGTGGATAGTTTTCTTTGTTCACCGAAGTGAATCTAATCACATGCTAAACGATATGGGATGCTGCCTTCACAAATAGGCTGCAGTCAGACTAGCGCGGAGTTACGCGTGTGTTTACACGTCGCGCTAACGCAACATCTCATTTTCTATTATATTTCCTGCAATAGTCAATTTGTGGATGTACTCCACAGTTAAGTGGAATGCAATTGCAATTCATGACCTATCACTTTAAGTGCTGCCATTTTCGTAGTCAGTCATTTGCATCAAGAATACTACTACAACTTCCTAATGTAGGTGCTAAAAGAAAATTTTACTAACGGTACAGAATTGACGCTCACCGCATGTTGTCCAACAGGATCTGATAAGACTACCTAAGCATCCGAAATGACATATGCTTAAAACTGGTTCGGGTAGTAGTATACCCAATCGTGTGGCCTACACAATAGGGTGCACAGTACCGTGCACACACATAAATTTACACACGTATGAATTGCACATTTAGTTGCGAGGGTGCGAAAACTTGTTGTTATCTTGAACGAGGCCAATTTCAGCAAATGGATACTAAGTCCTAACTCTCGTATCTTTTTTTATGTCGTGCGGAGCTTGTGTTCTTTTAAAATATCGACATATCTCGGCGACGCGACGAGGCATCGAGGACGTGTGCACGCCACGCAATTTAGAAAGGATTTGCTTTACGGCCGCGAGTCTAACGGGCACATCGTTTGCGAGAGCTGACGATCAATTCTTATTATTGTATAATTTACACACCATTAAAGGTATATGCCAGGAAGGTTCTTACTAAAAACCTGTCTGTAAGATTAGACACTTATATTGTAGCGTATGCAATTTATTTCTGCAGTCACTATGGCTGCAGGTAATTCCTACAGTCAGCATAGCGTTAATATGGACAAAACTACCACTAAATATCGCTTACAAAATTTACAATAGGAATAAAAATAGCAATCACCACGCTAGTTATTTGATGAAATGCTCTCGACCAGGCCACTACCGGCCGGCGGCAATCGCGATCACACAGGTTTTCCTTACATGACGAAAAACTTTTTCAAACTTATTTTGGAAATGGAAGATGGGTAGGCCGGTAGGCCTTTAGAGTGGGATGCTACCTGTGTCAACACTCTTCTGATCCCATTTTTTTTAGCTCTTCGAGCTGTGCTGGTGCTGCCGCTGCGGCTGCAGAGAACCTCAAGCGACGGAAATATACCAACCTCGTCGGCAGTTATATTTTTGAGCCGTTTGGGGTTGAAACTCTTGGACCATGGGGTCCGAGTGCTCATACGCTTCTTAAAGAATTATCTAAACGCTTAGTTGACACTTCGCGTGACCCAAGGGCTGGCTTTTACCTTGGTCAGAGATTAAGCATTTGCCATACAACATGGCATTGCCGCCAGCCTTTTGGGCACACTTCCAGTCGACAGCGATGCGGAGGAGTTTTATGACGCCATATTTTAGCTAGTAGTTTTTGCCTTTAGTGTGTGTGTTTAGTTTTAATCATTAAGTTTTGAAAAAAAAAGGATATTAAATTTATGTAATAGAGAAATAACGTTGTAAGTTTATTAGAAAGAGGTAATTTGTATGTGTAAGTGGTAAGGAAATGGGTCAAGTCAGGATTAGGCCAGTTGTGTAAATTGTTTTTCTGATAGGAATTTATATCAAATGGGTAAAGGAAATTGGCTTTAGTAAATCTCCAAAGCTAAGGTCGGCTCAAAGCCTAGCACATGTTTAAAACGATGGAACGAGTTAGTAAACTAGACTAAATGAAACGTAATTAGTCGCTATCCATAAGGCCAGTTTATGCATTAAGACTTTGAAGTTGAGAATTAGTAAAACAGGCGGAAAATCGTTTTTCCAAAACAACTCTATTTTGTTTGATTCTGAACTTAAAGTATCTACTAATGATACCGTAATAACAGATCCATAAATGAGAAGACAAAAAATTTTTACAAAAAAAAAAAAAACAACCGTTGGTGTTTCTATTATTATGTCTCTACGTTATTTAACACCGATTTCCGGATTTTTTGCACTTTTTAGTGTTTTTTTACATTGAAATCGGTGAACATACATAAAAAAATACATACAGCCGAACATAGAACCTCCTCCTTTTTGAAGTCGATTAAAAACAAAAGCTCTTCAAACAGGGACAAAAAATACGATGAAAAACTTTCAAACCTACTAGTCTAGTAGTAGTAGTCTGTACTGTGTTCTACGCAAAGTATACTTTCTCACCTATACGTACCAAGCAAAGTCTATTATAAATGTCTCTAAATCTCATGTTTGAAGTGACTTCTCAATAGTCATGGCGCCAAACAAAAAATCGTTTTCTAAAACGGCAGACGTAAATAGCTCAATCGGTTAGCCTACATAACGAAATGTCGTTCAAGTGTTTCTGAACAGTCAAAATGTACATCAATTAAATGGTTGTATAAAGAGCATTCTGTTTGCGGGCTGGGGTCGCGCGGATCGTGTCGGTCGGATCGCTCGTCGCTCGGCCCGCCGCGCCCGGCTGCCCGCTCTTTGACAGCTAGCCATGCGAGAAGTCATTCACTTATCAACGCGATCTAATGCCGACATTTTTCCCGTTTTTCCCCATCTTTTCGCGTGAACGAGTGTACTCCAAACGTGACATAATTGAATCACTGGCCCCGACTATGCGCCCAGCGGAGATTGTTGCGAATTAATACGGACAGACGTTAAGTAAACACATTCTGCTGGACTGGACATACAACTGTCGTTGAGTGGACATACGAGTACAAACGTGGTCGAGTTTCGAAGTGATCATTTTGAAAAACGAATTACCCAGAAATTCGCCACTAGGTTCATAAAACAAAATGGTCTTAAATACATCATGATTTTTTTACTCTGTTCACTATTTTGCAACTGAATAGCAGATTCTCAATTCAAATTCTCAGAGATATACTCGTATCATAGGTTTAAGTTCTACAACTCCAAACTCCTAAGCTGCAAGCTAGATCAGTGCAGGCTTTTTACGACTCTATCTAGTTTGATGGAGTCATAAGAAAGGGAGCTAGAATAAATGTATCCCGTTTAAAATAAAAAGTTTTTTAGTCTATCCACTTTTTAACCGACTTTAAAAAGAGGAGGAACCAAATTCAGTTGTATTGATTAAAAAAAAAAGAAATTTGGTCCCATTTTTGTCAAAATCTAGTTCTGATGATGGGATTTATGAGGCATTGAGGGAACTTCTCAAATATTATAGGTATACAAATGGTGATTTACTCATTTTCATTGAGAACTGTAGACGCTGATCTACAGTCAAAAAGGACTTAATGAAGTGGAACTAGTGAAGAAGATCACAAATGGCCAATGGAATTTCACCCTCACAAATACCTATCTCAATTAAGATAGTTAAGCAAGAGTATACAAATAAATAAATGGTTCTGATGAAAATGGTACAATCGAACTGATCCGTGGATTTGATGATGAATCCGGGAGGTAGGTACCGGAACTCCGAAATTAATCAATGTATCCTAGTCGTGTTTGGGCTTACTAGAATTGTTATGCTCTCTCAATTGAAATGTAATGTGCACTCATGCTTTATGATACCACCGAGCTGATCTAAAGATGAAACTGAAATGAGGGTAGGCACGGAACTCCGTAATAAAACAATGTATCTGGGTTATGTTTTGATTTATTGGAATTGATGAATAAGAGAGGAGAGAGGATGAATGAGATGTAGGTACTCTGGCTATAAGTAGCTTTACTGGTTATATTCTATAGGTGCCTTAGTACAGAACTTACACACTAGGTTTCACTGAGGGTTCCGTACAAACTTACCTATGTAAAGAGTCAATTCCTGGTGAGAGTCTCGAAGATATTTCCAAACTGCAAAAAAAAATTGTTGGTGATGTAAGAACAAATTTTCTGTTTTCAGATTTATTCCTATACTTGTGTTATAAGTCCTTGCTTTATGCAAATTTCAGGATTCTGGGTCAACGGAAAGTACTCTAGAATTTTGGTTCCGTTGAGTGTCGAAATATACTTTTTTTGCGACATAAACGGCCATATCTTTTTTTTTTTCGTTAATTTAGAAGTTTGATTTTTCACAGCTTCAAGGGACCGCAGGACTTGAGTATATGGTTTTAATTTCAACTTGATAATTATGTCCATGCGTTCCCGAGATAATGGGTCTTGACAGACAGACAGACAGACAGACGGACGGACGGACGTACGGACAACTAAGTAATCCTATAAGGGTTCCGTTTTTTTCTTTTTGAGGTACGGAATCCTAAAAAGCTCAAAATGACTTCAATTTCGGTGTTAGATCTAATACCGAGATCAGACACTGTTTAATATTTTGACGAAGTAACAAAAGCAGTTCACACACAACACTGACTTACGAAATACAGTCCTACCAACTTATCTGTGAACTGAAAGAGGACGGCACCGTCGATTCAGTGTTGCTAATTAATATAAGGTGCCCAAAATTGAGTAAGTTTTCAAGAAGGAAATTTCACATTAGACATAATCCTTTAATAAGAATTACAGTTTTTACAAATTAAAAACAATGATACCTATATAAAAATAATAAAATAAATAAAAACAATTTGATAATTTACAGTTACGTAGGTACGCTATCAGTTTAGTCTCTAAGCAATAAACAATGGCTCTATCTAAAAAGTAATCCAATGAAGTAGAAATTCAGCAGATAAAATGTTCCACAGGGGGGGATACAGCTTTCATTTAATGCGAAGTTAAGTAGGTACCTACCTTGCAAGAGGTACCTGGATGTCTAGCATTTAGTTATGACCGTACCTAACCCCTAACACCAGATTTGACTAATTATAATTAGCAGTGGTACCTAGTCATGGTAGTGTAGTGTAATAAAAAAAAAAAACAAATTGCTTTACAATGATTTAATTGAAAACCAGGTTTACAGTAATTGTGATCTTTAGATGAACCTGCATACACAACTTCATCCTGGTTGTGAGGCCATACTTTCTCTCCTTGCCTGGTGTCCGAATTTTTGTACCAGTTTCTTCTGCTGCGTGCCCTTCCTTAACTATTTTTGAAATTAGTCCTTGACTCACATCTGAAATATAAGATAATAAAATAAATGTTAGTAGAAATTTGAAATCTGGCAGGTTAGTTTGCTCACTCACTTAGCAGGTTACCTATTAGATGTACATTACCGTTACGCTAACCTGCTGCAGAATAGAAACGAATATTTCGTGGACGTAAGCTGTTGATCCCCGCATTAACGCCGGCGTTCACGTGCCATTGTCTTACTATTGTGTCTCTAATTACGCACTCAAAATAATTAGTTAAGTATCGGGTAATTTATAACAAGAAAGTTGACAACACTAACCTATCGCTGCCGAAATTCGTTTGTATATTTGAATAATCGGAGATCCCGCCCGAGCTTCTTCTTCAAAAAAGGTTTTAACCTTTAGAATAATGTTTCGAGCATCACTTTTAATAGCTTTCGGCATATTTAACTTTATAAATTCAGCCATATCACGACAAAACAATCAGAGAACCCGAATGACAATCGAATGACATTTTAACATGACGGCCGTAGTTCCAATTTTCGCCATTTCACAGATAAGTTGGTAGGAGTTGTAAAAGTTATTTCAAAATTTTTGTATTTATTTATTTGTAGCGATGACTGGAGGTTGTTCTTTTTTTTTGTAAAAAGTATTTTGTTACTGAAAACAGCCAGCTGTTTTACTTACATCTGGTTATCCAACTGTTCCCAAAAAAAAGGCTAATTACAAAACCAATAGCAAAAACAGCAGTTTCAATTTTCTCAAGCAGAACAGCACTACAAAATGGAATAAAAATATGGTGATACGAGCTACATCTGTAATTACCTACGTACGAGTGTTATCGAGATATAAAAAGACAGTTCTAACGGGTAAGGGAAAAAGGCAGCGGGGCCACTTGTATCACAGGCTCACAGCAAGTGTAATGCAATTTGAAGCGTGTTTCAAAGCACCCGCCACCCCTGTCTCTCGTTGTACCTTGTCTCATACACGGAGGGTAGTTGCACTCTTTTATAAACATGTTTTACCTTTGCTACGCTTTCTTCTATAAAATTAATTAAGAAAGCTTCTGTCAACTAATGTTTATTTGCTCGATAATATATAGCAATACAAGCGACAATGAAGCTCAGTTATTTTCATTGATAAGGTTTCGATATTGAGATTGTGAAACCAACTTTAATTTGAACCTACAAATATGTTTTATTTAACTAATGAATCAGTTTCATTGATCGTAACAATTTAAAAAGTGAAACCGCAATTTCTAGAGCATTTTCATATTTCCGTAAATTCAATATGTTCCCGAGGAAAACCTTTAATTTGAATAAATCATTAAAAATCGACTAACGTTATTACATGCATTTATATAATTCCAAGAATACTAAGATTTTAATTATTATTTTATCAAGATTAATTTGGGACTTGTTACAACATACTACTACTCCATTGTTTAAAAACATGATGGCTATTATTTTGTAGTTTTAGTTAACTCATTCAAGAGTTTATCAAGGCCCACAAAATTTAATATGGTGGTTTTTCAATTGCATATCCGTTACCTGGGCACGCCATAATCAAGGTGGTAAGTCCCCTCTTTGAGGAGTGACTGGAGAGGCGTCACGGCGTCCTCACCTTCTGCATGACGCACGTCCTCACCGGATAGGGTAAGTTCGGGAAGTTCCTGCACCGGATTCAGACGGAAGAAACCGGCTCGGTTGTCACCACTGTGTGAACTGAAGGACACGGTGGAGTATACGGTGGAGGTGTACCCCGCTTAGGTGGAGCACCACCTTATCCTCATAGAGGCGATTGGCGGCGGTGAAGTCTCGCGCCGAGCCCTGGTTCAAGACATGGGAGCGAGAGAGAATGGCAGACGGTCGTCGGTGGCCGTCTCCTTCGCTAGCAAAGGAGACAGTCGCACGCTTGATCGAACGGATATCTTCACGCCTCAGCCGCCGCGACCACGACACGTTAGGCGCGGGCCTGTGGACGATGAGCAAAGGGTAGCTCGCCGTCCAGCTGTCCGGTAATCGTCTGAACCAAGCCCAGGTCGTCGACAGCGCATAGTGTTTTACGCGCTCCTCAAAGAGGCATCAGCAAACTATAGAGGTCCAGCAGGGCCGATGCCCCCTAAGGCCGCGGAAATGTTCTGAAAAGAAAACCCTTACGAGTTTCAAAGCACGCTTGTCCTTCAGTTGCCTTCTGCTTTCTACGACTACTACTAGAATGAAAAAAGGCAACTGAAGAACACGGGTGTGATTTTATTCAGTATAAGTCTGACACACCCTCTCGCCCCAACCAAAGGCGGAAGAAGTCATCGGATGATTTCCCACCTATAAAAAAAATATCTGTTAATACGAAGTACCGAAGTATACCGAAGTAGGTAGGCTACTTCTTACATTGTCTGAAATGAATGAAAAGGTTTCATTTAGGTAGGTTTCTACCAGAACGAATGCATGGAAAATCCTCCTTTACTAAACAATTGATTAAATGTTAGTTAATTACAGTGAAGAGGGCATTTTAATAAATAAACAACAAACAGTCGCAAACACTGCTCATGTAAATAGTGTTGGGACTCGTGTCGGATGACGCAGTTTGCGGTCGAGTAGTGCAGCGGGCACTTGGTTGCGTTTTGTCGACGCTTTTTGCTACAAACGTTGTGGACACCCCTGACCGCGCCGGATGTCCGGCACGGCGTAGGGCTGCAACCAGCTCGATCAGCGGAAAACAATCGAGATCCAAAAAAAAATTCACCTGGTTTAAAGAAACACTTACTGACATAATGATGAAAGGAGTCATTACATCTCCCGTTCACAGATCTTTAAAAGTGTAAAAATCCGAAAATCAAAATAATACAAGGTTTATCTGGGGTCTGGCTGAAGGCTATTGGAAAACCTATAAAAACCTCAACAAGACGCGAGTGATAATATTTATAGTACAATCGGTTCATTCAATGCATACTGAACTGATTTCCCTCTTCTAGATAGAGGAGGCCTGAGTCCCAGCAGTGGAAACATTAAAAGGCTGATTATGCTTATGCTTATACAGAACTGACCATTTATTTTAATCATTTCTTATTCAATGAGCTGTAATATTCTCCTACGAGAGAGATGGAGATCAGCATCGATGATCTGCAAACGATATTTTAACCATATTTTAATTGTTTGTCGATCAACATTATCGATCTTCAAGATAGAATAGTTCGATCTATAGCGAGCGTAGCATGCCTAGTGCGTCGTTCGTCCGGCGCTGGTCCGGCGCGCGTCCGCTGGGTGACGACGTGTTTTGCGTTGACACGTGACGCCGTAATTAGTGCGACCGCCGACCGGCGACACGACTGTCGCGCGCAGCGTGCCCGCAATGTCACATCTACACATTGTTTATGCTTATTATATGGCGGCCCGTATTAAAGTAGTCAGTAGTAAAATAGGCATCCAAATTAGGTATATTTGTTACTGTTTTCTGTCCAGTTGTCTACACTTGATACGATGGTTAGGTTGCCTTCTTACCTACGTGTAAATATAGCACAGTTTATAATTCAATTTACGGAAACAGACACATTGAATCAGTACTCCGGTTAACCTATAAATTAAAATATACAGAGTGTTTGGTGCATCGTGTGCCAAATTGAAATGGTCGTCCGGCGCTGGTCCGGCGCGCGTCCGCTGGGTGACGACGTGTTTTGCGTTGACACGTGACGCCGTAATTAGTGCGACCGCCGACCGGCGACACGACTGTCGCGCGCAGCGTGCCCGCAATGTCACATCTACACATTGTTTATGCTTATTATATGGCGGCCCGTATTAAAGTAGTCAGTAGTAAAATAGGCATCCAAATTAGGTATATTTGTTACTGTTTTCTGTCCAGTTGTCTACACTTGATACGATGGTTAGGTTGCCTTCTTACCTACGTGTAAATATAGCACAGTTTATAATTCAATTTACGGAAACAGACACATTGAATCAGTACTCCGGTTAACCTATAAATTAAAATATACAGAGTGTTTGGTGCATCGTGTGCCAAATTGAAATGGTCGACGGGAGGGGTCATCTGCTATCCTTTCAGACCCCTAAACACGTCTCATGCCCTGTGGATTTTTTTCATCGACGTTTTATTAGTTTATGAAAATAAACTAAATTAAAAAAGAACTAGATAGCTAATGTCACTAATTTTAAATTTAAAAGTACTCTAATACAATGCACATCTATATAAAATTAAAATTCAGAGTACGCCTTATGATATATTTTTTAAATTGTATTTGAATGAAAAATTTGGGTCTTATTTTCATAAAGCAATAAAAAGTCGATGAAAAATAATCCACAAAAAGTAAAACATAAGAAGTGTTTAGAGGTCTGAAAGGATAGCCCCTCCCGTCGACAATTTTAATTTGGCACACGATGCACCAAACACCCTGTATTGTAACAACTTAAAATTGCTTCGTCACTTTCTTACAGAAATGAACACTTCGCTCGATTCTCACTTTATAAAATTAATTCAAAATAAAAATACAAACTGTCGAATATCGGATCCTTTCGATGTTTTCCGACTCAAAATCGAGAGGGTTTCAGATGTGTCAGTGGCTGATTGTGCCACAGACACATCTGAAAACCTCGTTCGCGGTAAATTATATAAAAAATACATTTCAAGCTTCAGCTGACTACGAAATGGTTTCTTTATTAGTTTTCCCCGAGGCAGGCGATCCCCGGCTCGCGGGGGACGTGTGAAAAAAATCTTAGCGGGATTAAGGGCCCGTATAACAGCGCCGAGGCGGACTTATTGCCGTAATACAATCTCTGTTACGTCGCGCGCGGATTATCCGTATCAGAGTGTTTCACACTGAAACGTCTTTTACACGGGCTCGTACAAGTTAATACGCTGCTTCGTGCATATTCTGTTCTACACACCCCTCTTTAAGGCTATCATAAATACTCATATTAGTTGTTTTTTTTTTAATGATTTAACTTATTTTTATAATGTGAATATGAGAACACTGTAGACTTTACACTGACCGTGTGTGCAGAGTAGCCGTGGAGCTTCTTTCCTTTTCTTCTCCATTGGAAACGAACAAATGGAACCGTGCATAGTTTCTAACGTTTTATCTAAGTCTAAGTCTTCGGCTGCATGAGCACTGAAATAAAATGTTTTTTTTTTAAATTGAATTGAATATGATAAACCCTAGGGATTAACAGGTTTGTTTATACGATAAAAGCGTTGCTAAAAAATGCGTTTGTAAATAAATAAATCATAGTCACGTCTATTCAAAGCTCAAGTTACAAAGCCCTGCAAATTGAAAAGGCCATTATCGAGCGCAAGCAATTTAACCGCAGCTGGTGTTCGATGCGGCGGTGGCGGCGGGCGCGACTCGCCGCCCGGCGCCCGCCGCTCTCACCGGAGCCGCTGCGACCTGCCACTGACTTATACACACACAACACAACTACATTTTTATTTTAAAAATAATAATGATTCTATCATATTTTAGTTTTTTTAGATAACGTAGAGCATTAGTGGCTCAGTGGTAACGGCCCCGACGTACGAGTTGTAGTTCGCAAGTTCAAACCCAGCCAGGCGCATTATTTTGTGTAATTTATTTTTCACTGCTCTCAATACGGTGAAGGAAAATATCGCGAGGAAAACTACATGTACCAGAACTAAAAATTCGAAGACAATATAACATCCATTAACGCGCACTGGGCCCGTGTGGTGGATTATGGCGCGTGGCCCTGTCTTAGAGAGGAGGTCTGAGTCCCGGCACGACATAATTATGGCGGCAAGTCCCCTCTTTGAGGAGTGGCTGGAAAGACCTCACTGCGTCCTGACCTTCCGCATGACGCAGGTTCTCACCGGACATGGTAAGTTCGGGAGGTTCCTGCACCGGTTTCGTGCGGAAGAATTGCCCGGGTGTCACCACTGTTTGGACCGCCCGAAGGACACGGTGGTGCATACGGTAGAGTTGTGCCCCGCTTGAGCAGAGCACCGCCGTGTCCTCGGAAAGGAAAACCCGGCCCTGGAATGCAAGGCAACAAAAGAACATAGGAGTGGGTTTTAGTTAGTAAAAGTCTGACACGCCCTCTCACTCCGCCCAAGGGCAGGAGATGTAATTAGACTTCCCACCTAAAAAAAAAATCAGTGGGAACACTAAAAAGGCTTATTATGCTATGATTTACCTAAAATTAAAAACTAAGCTTATTCAGTTTTTAGGTTTATATGTATCTCTACTTATATGTATCTCTACTTACCTTTTGTATCGCCAATTTAAACTAAAAGGTCAGAGTAGTAGCGGTTCCACATATACTATAGAGGCTGTTACATAACCAGGAAGTCCCGATGATTATATTTTGTAAGCGAAAAACGCGTATTTTTCGTCGACGTCAGCTGTAGTCGTTAGGGTCGGATCTCGTAAATAAGTGAGATGTTGACGAGTGAGCCGCGAGAGGAATTGAAAACACCGCCGCGAGGAAACCGCGGGGAAACGCGATGTACAACCAGCGCTACGTACGGTCCTAAGTGAAAAAATATTAATAGCGCTGCCTGTGTTTTTCACTATCCTAACACTTTCTATTTTCTAGTATTTTCGAGTAGTAGTTTCGTGATCCAAGACAAAAAAAAAAACTCCTAAATAAGCAAGAACAAATCAGCTATTCGCTACATTTTATCGAATTAGAGAATCAAAAGTTTACAGACTTAAAAAAAACATGATGGTGAATAAATAATTGTATGATGTATTTTTAATAAGCGTTTGTCGTTTATGTAAAATTTTAAAATGTATATAAACGATTCCATTGTATGATTGCCTCGATTTTTTAACCGTAAAGTAATTCTGCCCCATACTTGAAAAGAGACACTTTATTTAAATAAGTGTGAGTCGGACTCGCGCACTGAGGGTTCCGTACAAACTTACCTATGAAAACAGTTCAATTTCCAAATCGAGTCTCAAAGTTTTTTTTTTGTGATGTAACTCAGTTTTCAGATTGTTTCCTACACTTGCTATGAGATCTTGCTTCATGCCAAATTTCAGGATTCTAGGACAACGGGAAGTGCCCTATGAATTTTGATCCCCTTGAGAGTGTCGAAATATACGTTTTTTGCAACATAAACGGCCATAACTTCTTTTTTCGTTAACTTACAAGTTTGATTTTTTTCACAGCTTTATGGGACCCAAATGCAGACTTGAGTATATGATTTTAATTTCAACTCGATACTTCCACGCGTTCCCGAGATAAAGGGTCTTGACAGACAGACAGACAGACAGACGAACGGACAGCAAAGTGATCCTATAAGGGTTCCGTTTTTTCCTTTTGAGGTACAGAACCCTAAAAGTAACTTAACTTACTATAATTTTAATATTATAGTAGGGCAGAAATAAACAAATGTAGAAATAAGACCTGACTTCACGTAGCTTACAGAATAAACTAAGTAATTGTGTTGGGTATTATTTAAATTTGCGTGTATTGTTGTGCATGATCATTTACATATTTAAATGATTCTATCCAAGTCCCCTCTTGCTGTGAACATATAGGTCATATCAAAAACTTGCCAAAGAAATGTCAACATCAACAAACATGGAACGTCCACTTTCCACTAATTACTATTCCATCAGTCGGCCGTGGCACGCATGTCGGTTTTTGTGCATGGTTTACGTAGTGAGCACAGAAATTAATAATTAAAACAAAATCGTTAATCATTCATCGTTTGCCGCACATCAGAGGCCATCACAGGCCGCCAGTAGGCAATTAATAACTCGTGATAGCTACAATTATTATAAAACAGGAGTGGAATTCCGAAGGGTTACATTGTTCTGCTGCGGTGCGATTTATGAAATGTTTGATTTTATTACATAAAATACGTCATTGAGTTTTATAACTATAAGGGTCATATCATAGAATATCTATTGGCAATATTTTTTTATAATTCTTACGAAAAAACCTTTTTTTTTTAGTTTTCAAATACTTTTAAATTGGCAATTAATTTACATACCATTATAAATTGTATGTAATATACAAGTTTGTAACTTTCAAATCAGGGGCGAGAATCGAGATGAATGAAAGTCAAGTGTCGTGTCGCCGGCTTCCACAGAAATGTTGGCGTGTTTAATATCAGCAGAACATCTGTAAAACGAGCAGATTGACTTAATGGTGTTTGGAAAGTTTCTCGCAGAGAAAATTTTAGTTCGCCGCGAGTCCTACTAATGCTAGGGATGATGGGGGAGCGGGAGGGGGGGCTCGATTAGTAGCAGCTGTCATACCTCGCGAATATGTTATTTATTGACGACATGAAAGTCGGAAGCTTTGTATGACCTGCATGTTTATACAGTGACGTGGATGTACCTTGCTGAAGCGCACAATATTCTCGGTTGTTTATTTTAAGTTGAGACTTTTATTAAAAAAATATATTATACTAGTGATGTAGATATCAAAATTGCGACTTTAAAGGAAGATGAAACAATAGCAGCAATATTTAAAAATTAACTAAGTACATTTGTCTTTTTATAATTTTTCGAAGTCGATCCTCCACAACTTCGGCAACGTTATGTTGATCTGCCCCCTTAGCCAAGTTACAACCATTTCGTTTCTCTTTTCGTTGATCGCCTCGAGTCGGCCACGCCTTCTATTCCTTTGTTCTGACATCATCTCAACGCTCAGTCACGTGGTCAGAACAAAGGCATAGAAGGCGTGGCCGACTCGAGGCGATCAACGAAAACAGAAACGAAACGGTTGTAACTTGGCTAGGGGGGCAGTAGTCAGCGCCGCATCCACGCGGCTGCGGCGCGAGCGGCGCGTGCTGCGAGCGCGACCGCACCTGTCAGAATATTAGATCGACGACATTAATCTGTCGCCACAGAACACCTCCCCTCCCTCCTCACTCCCCTCACAGGCGACTCAGTGGGCCCTCCACACAACGCAAGCAATCAAAAAGCCTGTTCTAAAATTGCGGTTTCCTATCATTTTCATCTGTGTCCGGCGTTTGATGAGGCTAGCGGCTTTGCTCAAGCGAAATGTACAACCACCTCTCTATTACGTGTGTTTTTACCTCAGACAAACGTGTAGATCTGTACCTAGATGGTGCTTTATAAAAAAGTAGAAAATCGGAAGGGGTGGTGCGACCTTCTCGTCAATTTGATTATAGTTTTACATAAAGCGTCGTGCACGGTTGAAAGGAAAGAATTTCGCAAAGTGCCTTATAAAACGCGTAACGTGCAATAAGGCTCTTTGTTATTTTGTGGGGTCGAAACTTATTCATCCCGCAAATCCGATCATGTATGAAACAAATCCCGCCCGGTCACCGCTGATTGCATTGTCATGTCTACAGGCCAAACGTGTACAAACGCAATCTATACTTTATCGCGTATAACTTAGGGTTTAGTGTGCATTGTTCATGAGTCGAAGTCACCGGAAACCACGTCGTATCGGTTTGTAAAACAAGCGAGCCAACGTGATTGGAATGTTTTATTCGACCCTCGGAACATATGAGACCGTTATGATGTATGTTTTTCCTTTTGATGTGGAATTTATCGCCGTATAATTTAGGTGTTGATGTAATTAAAATGCCAATATCTGCATCATTGGTTGTGCCTACAACTTAGTTGACACGATGTTTATTTTCCAGCTATTAGTATTTTTAAGAAATGCCGTTGTGATTCAATCTGCAAATTTACAAGTGTATTTATAGTATAGTATAGACAACGTAGCTGCCGTAAGGTTTTTCCGCGATCACGTAGGGGTCCAGGCGCCCTCTCGTCAAACTTGTGCAATAACGTGACGCCAGTGACGCGATGACGTGACGCCCGGCGGCCACCTGTTCACGCCACTATTATCCGATCATTCTGCCACTCGGAAACTTTATGGTATCGCAGCTTAATAATGAAATATGACGTACAGCTTTCTTCTGTTGGTCGAAGTAGCATTGCAATGGAAATATTGTTTGAACTATACACAGTTATGGAGTGACGAATGTAATTATAATATGACATTGGAATTGACTAATTAAACGACTTTTTTCTGTACAATATATTGAGGATAAGCATCTAAATAAGGGTTGCGGCGTTGAATGTTGATGAAATTGTACGATTACTAAACATAAACTAACTAACAACAAATATGAGGGCCCAACTTTCTCTAAATACATCTACAAATACGGAGGCTTAATAACAATAATCGTTCGAAATAGGTGTGAGTGAGCGTGTAACACGGCGCAAGACTTTTAAGTCGTGTCGACGTGTTAACCCCATTATCAGGCCAGGCTTAGTCGACGCTAAGCCGACCCGACACCACGCGATTTATGATCGCACGGACGCAATTTGCCGATTCTGATCGTTTATTGGCCACCGCCTTGTTCTGCCTAACTAATTGTAATTCCAGGTGAAATGCTTTGTAAAATTCCTCCTACAAGGAAATTAAACATGATTTAATTTTGAATTTACAGAGACTTGTCATTTATAGACAACTTTTTTTAAACTGACATTGCTCCAGAGTTTGCATAAGTTTTTCTGAAAATGGATTACGACTATTCCCTCTCCTAGAGAGGAGGCCCGAGTCCCAGCAGTGAGAACATTAAAAAGGCTGCTTGTGCCTATCTTCTGAGATTGTTTCCCACATTGCATACTTGTATATTATATGATACGCATACGATATTTACTTGATACACAAAGCCTTTCCTGGAAGCAATCAGATGGTACATACAAAGGATCATTTGGAAATATTGGATTTTTGGGAATACTATTGGTTGGAATATCGCTAATATATATTGGAATTGTACCAATATACACACGAATTAAACTGATAAACAATATAATTATTATTATATGTGTATGGAACAAGGTGTATCGAATTAGCTCTTGTTATTCGTAGCGCTACGGCGTAGTGGGCGCTACGAGCTACGAGCTGCTACGCTAATCCCGTGTATTTCATGCCTCTTTATTACATTAATTTAAATGTTTGCGCGCCGGATTGCTCTCCCTGCACCACATAAATACATCCATACTCCACACACTGATCAATGTGGTATTTCATGATCATTCAACAAGCGTAATGTGTATTGCTCGCTTGTATTGGACGAAACATTCATGAGTAAAGACTAATAAGTATTAGTTAACAAGATTCATAAGTATGTAATATTTGTAGTAACAGTTGTTAGTTGATAATGTTTCAGTAAGATTCGCTTCGAGTGATTCACTTGTGCGAGTACAAGGATTAACCGTGTCAGCGCACCTGGATACGGACAACAAACGGGGGTAATTAGTCAGGCTCAGGCCGCGGTGCAAACGAAAATATTTACTGCAGTCAACAGCGCTAAGTTATTGCCGTATAATCCGATAAACGGAGATCGCTTGCTCGAAAATTGTGTTATCGTCGCTGTAAAGTGTTGACAAGTCGCCGCTTTACGAGGGCAGGCGCCGGGGCCTGGGGCCCGGGGAGCATGCAAACATAAAAATTCTCTATCGGGACTAATAGGAGCGAAACAAATAAAAGGATACGTAAATAGAAGCGTCAGATAAATTCCAGTGGGGTTGGAGAGCGCGTAAATCCGCGCGATTTGTATCTGTGACAGGGTGCGGGCCCCCCTCCCGTGCACCCCCCTCTCCGCCGCCACCCCGCGGCCTCGCCCGCAACCCTCACCTACACTTCTCACAATTAATATGGTAATATTTTTTGTAATGTGCTTTAATGGTTTCAATTAATATAACAGTCATCTTCCCTGTATAATGTGCACAAGTCGGTAGGGGACCTCCTTCTGAAGATAGCATACACTTGTTGTGCTTTTGATTTCATGTCTTTCAATGTCTAAGAGCTCATAAATGTCACGTAAATTCAGAAAAAAAATACATCTTTAGAAATAAAACCGTCGTAACGCAGTTGAAGCTGCAGAAACCATGAAAAACTCGGGCTCCTCGCTCTGTGTCCTGACTCGTGTGGCGCGCACCGCGCAGGTCACGTCTATGCAAATGATATTAAATTAGAAACGCTTAATAACAACTGTGGCACCGCCGCCTCTAAAGAGATGCAATTACACCAATCAAATTGTAATTTTACTGAACTAATTGCGGCCGACATGTTTTACGGTTCGGCTTAAAACGTCCGGGAGCACTGACGACTGCATGATTAAACAACGAACAGATCACCCCTTCAAAAATTAAGTATCGATAGAGTAATTTGTACGATTTTAGAGTCACTATAATTATGAATCAGACTACTTTATCCTTGAAATGATCTGAAATAGGCTTAACGTAACGTTGCACAAAATAATAACATCGTTTTATTTTCAGCAAATTATTTACAGGACAGCCCTCTCTCACCTGGCACATTTTCAGAATAAATATAAGCGTACGTAAGTGAATAGTTCGTATGTGTGTGTAGTCAGCCTGTAAATCACGTCGTGGAGCGTGGAAAGGGTCATCAATAGTGCGGTAAGCCACGTCGCACCTGAGCCCGCTGAGCCCGCCAACCACTCGGCACCCCAGCGCATACGCTGACGCCATTGTAGTCCAAATGTCAACTAATCTCGCCTAATGCGGAACATTAGAAAATTATTCAAGTATTAGGCGCAGTTTTTTTATTGATATAAACCAGTGCTTGACTGCAACCGTTGATGATGAGGCGCACTAGTTCATTAAGAGCCTTAGTTGCGGTTAATATTATATTATGAGCAATACTCAACGACCTAATGTAAAACATGTTTTTTTCATGACAAGCTTTTATAGCGCGTAATATACCTATAATACTCATCAAGAACATTCCAAAAAGCTCAAACGTTAAGGAGTTCCTATGGTCACCTTCCGGTTCTATCATCTAGTCAGCTCCATGTCATTGTAATTTTGCATTGTCATCTGATTTACATATGCATGCAAAATTTCAGCTCAATTGGTGACCGGGAAGTGGATCAAATTTAATTTGCAAGATTTAAACAACAAAATAAAAGCTTGTAAAAATAAAATTAAAATGATTCCGTTTAATTTTTTAATAATAATTTTAATTTCCAATAAGCTATTTTCTAAAAAGCTCTTCTATATGCAAAACTGTACTCTTACTTGCTTAAAATATCTACAAATGAACAGCTACAATCTAAAATTAAAAGTAACCAAACAATTGCAACCTCTCATCAAGATCCTAAAAACACAGATAATTACTTTTAAAAACAACGCAAACTCCCTGAAGCTTGTCGCGACAATCAACAAAGAGCGCAATTTAAAGGCCAAATAAGCGTCGTATCACGGAGTTTTTCTTAAGGAGTCTCCTCGCAAACTACGTTAAAATGATTTAATTCCCCCCTGATAGCGTTACGGGCGCCGCTATTATTGAGATCGCCGGCACGGCCCGCCCGACTAATAAACGCTTATCAACGCCCTCATTATCACACCCTTAACATCGCTTTAATGTCTTGCTCTTGAACAAAACATATTTAATCACATTTTTTCCCTGCCGGCGAGGAGAAAACTTTTAAATTTCATAAAATGCGCAGCCACTCAGCGGCCGACGGAAAAATAGCCGGCGCTGAAAGTTGGTCGAGGGAGGGCGCGAAATGCGGTTACGGGTTAAGCTTTTCTTTTAATCTCATTTTGCATACTTGGAAACTTATCTTTTGATTACAAGAATACACATTGTAACATAAAGTTATAACTTCTACTGAAATAATCTATCGAATCATTTCACGACTTATTTGAAGAATTATAAACACTTTAGTATTAGGTTGGCTAGTCAAAGCTGGCTCGGCAGAGGTCTATCTATCTATATTAGTTGTGTATTGCTCGCTAAGTGCGTGTAGATAGTGAGGTGCCCCGCGGCGCCGCTTGCCGTTCCCGCCCTGATCTTTTAAGCCCGATTTTACTGCTGGTTCGCGACACTAAATTATAATATAACAGGTCATAAATTTCTGAAACTATCCTTCTTTGACGCGAAAGACTTAAGGATTTTGAGTCAAGCTTTAATATCGAGAGTTCCAGAACGATGCTTTGTTTTATTATGATGTCGTATTAAAACAGGAGTCGTGACTAACAAGCTATTATAGCAGAAAAATCATCATCATCAGCCCTAACCTAACTATACTTTAGTCGGTTCAGTGCAGTCCAATCAGATGCAGACGTATAGATAGATATCAATATATTACACCAGGAGCGACCACTGTCTATCGGACACCCACAATCCGATAACCGGATAATTCAATGTCCCTTACACCTACTGGTTATCAGTATTTTTTCTATTCAATTCAACTCCAAATATTTTATTTTACAAGTGCATCAAAAACTAGCTCACTATTATTAGGACTTTTGAACTATTATAATTAAAACTAATAAGTTTACAAATGGAAATAAAAACGGTGCTAATAAACACACAGTAATGTAACATTTATTTTAATAATGACAGACTGTGATTCACAGCGACACAGTATCAGCAGAGAGCGCAGGTGAAGCCATGCGCTTAGCCTAGGATTTGTCGAGAGTTCTTTTGAACGTATCTCTCCCCCATATTTAAACTCAAAATTAAGAGCCGTCAGCAAACAGTATCAGAAAAAAAGGGTGTCGACGACTAAGTAGCTCCTCGTTACCCGTAATATTTGAAGCCACGACGAAAGAACCGAATTGAATATTAAATGAAATAATTTATGCCATATTTATCATTTTGCAAATGAACAGTCTCACCTTAATGAAAACGTTAATAATTTTTTTTTTACGCGCTGTGTTTGTTTTGAAAATATATTTAGAATGTTTCGTTTTTCAACCGACTTCTAATTATAAATCTTAAATAAAAATTTGCTTAGTAAATAATAAAATGATATCACATTCATTCATGAATCTTTCAGTGTGATTATCTTAACAATCGAATTGAATCGTTTCTTTTAACACGCAAAAATTGCATCTTCCCAAATCCGAGTACCTACAATAATTTTCTCGTCAAGCGATCGGAAGTTGCAGACCAAAATACTAATTCGAAAACCATAGAAATGAGCACCCAGAGCTTTCACTAAGAAAATTGTAGATTATTTTAAGTGACTAAATTCGAATCCCTGACAAAGCCACTTTTGTATATTAATTCGTGGCTGCGGTATCTAAAGTCCTTATGAAAAGGGTGCAACATCTTGGTTGCGGTAAGGCTGCGTGTACATTAGCGGGCGGCGGCGGTGGCCGTAAATCACGTGGGATCACGGCACGGCTATCTGCGACAGCCGACAGGCGACAACGGCCGGCACGTCTGCACTCGCCTGAACATAGCTCGTGCCTAATTGACTTTACATTTTGGACGCTATGTATAAGGTCTGTGTAACTGAGAAATGTACGAAATCGTTTTTGCTCCTTGAATACCAAAACTGATAAAGAACTGTTGCCAAATCCATAAAAAAGTTATTCTTTTAAATGTCAGAATAAAAGAAATCAAACAATTTTTGTGTTGATATTACAAAAGCTTAAAAAAGTCATCATGAGATAAGTGAAAACAGATTCAAAAATTAAATAAAACAGCGGGCAGGTATAGGTGGTACGATGGGGTGGAGGTGGGGGGCTAGTGAGGGATCTTCGTTAAGGTTTAATTAAATCGTCCTCGGCGGCCTCTCGCGCTTTAATTCCACCGTTATTAACGCTGTTAAAAAGTGAGTATCCTGGATAGAGCAATGCGTGGAGTCGATATATTCTAAACAATGTTGGCAATTATGGTATGTTGTCGCTTCGAAGACAGACGTACATTTTTTGAGATATATATAATTATTATGGAGTCAGTAGAATTATCATTTTATTAATAGTCGATTTATTTGCTTAAAAGACTTGTCCTAGTGATCATGACTCCAAGTGATCCATAACAGGAACCTCCTGAAACAAGCAGTATCGGGCCGGATGCTGCGTCAGGTGGAAGGTGTCTGCTATTACATTTAATTTTATGACTTAACGGCTGATTTAAATGAAAAATAACACACGGATAGACCAAGAACAAGATCTACGTACCCGTGTGCCCATTGTTCACAGGATTAGGACATAGGGTTTTATCCCGGAAGTATGTTCCCCTATAATTTAAGAGCGTGAAAGACACTAGCGAAGCCGCTGGTAAAAGATAGTAGGTAATAAATGAATACGTAGTAACTTATTAGACACCTGGCATTTTAAGAAGAGAATGTTTCTAGTCGCCTAATAGATTGTGAGAACTGGTTGATACAAGTGCAGAAAGTTTGTCATTAAATTGCGACCGAGGCGGAATCCGCACGAGCCGTAGGCGAGTGTGTTATGGAGCCGAGAACTGCAGTGACAAATTTGCACGTGTATCAAACGACTTTTTTCAATACATTTACAAAGAAATGAATAAACGGGGGTTTACCGGCGACTGGTGGAAGTCAACGCGCATCCAGCCTGATACGATGAATGTAATAAAACTGTGGCGAGGGAACGCACGCGCACTTTTCTGCACTAGTGCGGAAAACAGTCTATTGCGTGCCTAAAAGCGGTGGGATAAGAGCGGGTTTTCGAGTAAGTGTATTGAAAAAAAATTGTTACATGTAGTAAAAATGGAACACAACACATGCAGCCACTCCACAGTTTGTCCGCAGCGAGTGGTCGCGGTGTTTCCGCAGAGGAACACTTGCGATAAGACGCGCTCACCTCGCGGCTCGATCCCACGATGCCCCCTCTCCCTCCCCCAGCAATGTCCCGGCTCTCAGCAAACTGTTGCGATTTTAATATCGCCCTTGAGTGTTGTTGCTAAAGACGTCCTCGGCTAAGTACTAATTTGTCCCAACTTGAAACGATTGAGCCGTTTCTACATCTGCGTAAAGTAACATTAATTTGTTTTAACTGTGTATACTCGGTCTGTTTAAACGTTTTGGACTTTTATTTAAGGGCTTTTTAAGCAAAGTTCGTTTCATTCTGTATTTATATCTATACTTAAACATTAAACATGCAGGTTGGAATGTTGTTGAGGCCTTAGTTATGCAAAGGGGAAGTATCTTAAATATTGATGTTACTATTTTATACGAAAAGAAAATTTTGGAAAGAAAGAAAGTTGTGGAATATTATATTATTATTATATTATATTATTATTATTATTTTTTCGAAACTTAGTAAAACTGCATATTTTTTTTTCATCTTGGAACCGTAAATGCTAACGAAATTATCCTTTAATTTTCTACACCTCGAAGGATGTTAAATAAACATCCTGTACTGTACCTATTTTTAACAAAATTGATAGATCTATCATCATCTAGGTAATAAAAAATTATGAAAGAAATATTTTGTTTCATTTCATAATCTTTCAATTTAAAATTACATAGTTTGTTATAAAGAGTTTATCTTTGCTACCGAGATTGATTCTTATTGTTTTGTTTTTTTTTAATAATAATAAATTTATTTGATCCAATAATCCATCCAATTAACACACAAGAGCTATACAATCTCGGGTTATAGGTAGGTACATAGTAAATATAGACTGTGAACAGAATCTTGGGTACAAAATTGTTGTATCTTTTAGTTTAGTCAGTACATATATTTAGTTGAGACCAATTGGACCCGAAACTAGGCAAGAAATGCATGTATTTTGGAAGTCCATTGATTTCTCCTAAATCACAATGTGTTACTTAGGTAGACTAATTTATAACATGAATATATATTTTACATGTTGGCTCTTATACTTTGAACTAATGCTATCCTTATAGTAGGTATTCTTTGAAACCGTAAAACACCGATGAAGCTGCTTTACAACAGCGAGCAGATCTTCAGTCGCTTCATATGTTAAGTCCTGTAACCACTTACTATTTCCGGTTTATAAATGAGTAAAGGTATATTTAGTTTTGTGGTTATTCTATTGTATTTTTTAGATTATGCTATATGTACTTTGTTTAATATTTTGGGAGTTTTTTTTTCAAGGTACCAACATTGTATGCACTATTATGAGATGAGAATAATGTATATCTAAAAGAATACGATTGGTGTTCAAAACTACCGTAGACTGGCAATGGAACTTTTAACCCTCAGCCAAACTTTAATACCTTTCATCTTTCGGCTCCACCATCAGATCAGTTCGATGGTACCTTATGGACAGAGCGCATCTCATGATAATTCTAATAAACCCAAACATGGGTAGGATACATTGTTTTTTTTTTAGAGTTCCGGTGCCTACCTTCCGGCTTCATCATCACATCAGTCCGAAGCATCCCCCTTCTTTCTTCAGTCTCTCATCGACTACACGTCGAAGCAAAAAAAAATTACTTCTTACGACAATTCTACTATGATCCTATGAGGAGTTCCGTTCCATATCATCGAAGTTCATTATCAGATCACAACAATTTCTATGGGCCTGATTCGTGGGCATAAGAATTCAAAAATCAAAATCTGTCTACAATTGACCAATATTTTTAAAGATCTAAGCATACATAGGGACAGACAGCGGGAAGCGACTTTGTTTTGTACTATGTAGTGATAATAGATAAGTAATGCCGAATAAAAATCTATGTTTTTATTAATCTTTCACCATTATTATAACTATACCTACATAATATGTCTTTCAGACAAATAAATGTAATCTTTGACCGTGGTGCGTTGGTGATGACACAATGACATAATGACAATGCCGCAGGTGCAGGCTGGGGCGCACGACCGCAATGGCGGGATTGCATCCAGACTTCCAGAGTGGTCCGATGCGCTCGATTTTGGCAATAAAATATTGTATCACGGTAGTCACTAGGCTTTTAAAGCTTTTGGAAGATTTGTGCCCGGTTGTGCAATAATAAGCTAGCTAACTCTGTCATGTAGGGATACAAGGAAATTGAAAACATAACGCTAAGCACGCAATACGAATTAAATCTTTATGGCTCGAATTACCAAATAGGTATGATTTTATCAATTAGGTACCTAATAAATACATTTTCAGTGACCTAATAATATTTTTTCCTAAAGTAGGTCGATCACCTAAATTGAATCACAAAATAATATTACCTAAATATTAATTAAGAATTACTTTAAAATAATATCAATCATAAATCCTATGGTGGTTAGAAATAAAAATAACCACGAAGGCTGTCTGTGTCGGGGTGCCCTACAATTCTAAGCTAGCTTCACTCGCTCTTGGACTAAATATTCTAATTAATTATGACTATGAGTGTACTAATAGATTGTTAATTATACTAAAGGATAGATCTGATATTTTAGACACAAATATATTATTGCTGCCCGTGACTTACTTTTTAAAGGACAGATCTTATATTAAAGCTACCTATGGAAAAAAGTGATCAAACTATAATTTAAGGGTATATTATTACTAGGGTATTACAGATTAGTGGCAAATCTAAAATAAGGTAAGAAAATTATTGTTCCCACACCAAATTATCATTATATGGAGTGGCTAACACGAACTTCTTCTGAGTCGGGCTCTCTTGTCAGAGTGACGACCACTCTATCGGCTATTGATGATGGACAGGGCCGCGGCACGCTGTCGTCGTTTGCCTCCAAGGCTGCGGCATGTCGAGCGGTTTTATCTAGCGTGTATTATCTTCAATTAATTTAGTCGTTTTATTAATACGTTCTATAGGCGATAATGCACAATAAAGTATTGAAATGTGTTCCAGAGCTGTGCAATTCCTACCTTCGAGAGCTTTTGAACTCAGTAGTTTTTTATAAGCTGCCTTAAATTGGCGTGCCGTGGGGTTATTGTTACTTCCACCATGTGATCTTATATTGCCAAAGAGCATCTCGAGGTGATCTTGACTAATTTCAGACATCGGCATATATACAAGTACTTGATTACGTATTAAAATATTATACAAATGTATCACTACTTCGGCGCAGCCAATGAAACCAATAAAACCAGTTATTTGCGGGCTTTTTATCAACAGTCTACCATCCTCACATTTTAATTTAGATAAGTAATCGACTGCTGAGTCTAAAAATCCTAAAAGCTGCATTGCATTTATTTCAGTAAGCGCTTTCTTATATTGATCCTGGAACGAGCTTCTGGAATTAAATATATCAAACTCTTTGTTAATTATCCTCAAAAATCTGGATGTTGCTTCACTGTTTTTGAATAGGTACAGGTAATTTTAGTTCATCACCACAGAAGTCTATAGCTTCCGCAACACTAAGACTAAACAGTTGTGTTGCGAGATTTACTATGATAGCGTGGTTTATTGGCCAAGTGGAAATTGTCTTTTGTTGTAGTTTATTTAGCTCCCCTAAAAATCTCCATTATCTCTTATTTTGGGGGCGATCGGCGGCGGCTATCTCTCGCGCCGGGTCTTGGTACAGGCCATGGTCCGAAGCGAGGAAGAGTGGCAGGCGGTCGCCTCCTTCTGCGAAGCAGTAATGCTAGCAAAGGGGGCGGCCGATCGCGTGAGGCAACGGTCCTCACGCCCTTACCGCCCCCGGGATTCCGATCCCGATTTCCGGCCACCGTAGGCGCGGGCTTACGGACGGCGAGCAATGGGTGGCTCGCCGTCCGACCGTCCGGTAACCGTACGGACCGAGCCCAAGTCGTCGACGGCGCGTGCTGTTCCACGCGCGCCTCAAGGAGATGTCAGCAACTGTAGGGGCCCAGCAGGGTCAAAGCCTACTGGGGCCAAGGGTCTGATTCTGAAAGGAAGACTCGGCCCTGGTACGAAAGGTAACGAAGGAACAGGAGTGGGTTTTTAGTCAGTAAAAGTCTGACACTATCTCCCGCCCCGCCCAAGAGCGGGGGATGTCATAAGATGATTTTCCAACCGGAAAAAAAAAAATCACCGACTTTCAAAATTAAAGTTATTTTGATACTTTTAGTGATTTTTTTAGTTAAGCGGTTTTTTTTGAAGTGAAAACTTCTTTAGCGGCGTTGTACACTTTTTTTGTAATGGGTAAAAAATGTTAAACTCGCGTCAGGACACGTGACCTGATCGAAAATTCGTAAGACGATCCAAAACGCACAACGTTAATACTTAAGTTTTCACTTCTGCCGGCACTCCCAGAATGCAACCCGTCATTTTTTTTTTTGTAAAAAGTTTTTATTTCATACTTTTTAGTTGCGATACACTTATAAACAGAGTGCCTTTTCTCATGACAATTCAAATTAACCCAAACACTGCTAGGTTACATTGTTTTATTATGAAGTTCCTGTGTCTAGCTTCTACCTTCCGGCTCCATAATCAGGTCAGTTCGATAGTACCTTACAGCCATAGTGCATCTCATGACTATTCTAATAAGCCCAAACAATGCTAGGATATATTGATTAATTACAAAGTTCCTGTGCCTACCTTCCGGCTCCATCATCAAATCAGTTCGATAGTACCTTATAGCCAAAGTGCATCTAATGACTATTCTAATAAGCCCAAACAATGCTAGGATACATTGATTAATTACGGAGTTCCTGTGCCTACCTTCCGGCTCCATCATCAGATCAGTTCGATAGTACCTTATAGCCAAAGTGCATCTCATGACTATTCTAATAAGCCCAAACAATGCTAGGATACATTGATTAATTACGGAGTTCCTGTGCCTACCTTCCGGCTCCATCATCAGATCAGTTCGATAGTATCTTATAGCCAAAGTGCATCTCATGACAATTCTAATAAGTCCAAACACGGCTAGATTACATTGATTAATTACGGAATTCCAGTGCCTACTTTCCGGCTCCATCATCATCATCAGATCACTTCGATGATACCATTTTCAACGCAACTATTCAGAACCATTCATTTATTTGTATTGTCATAGTCGCTTAACTATCTTCATTGTGATTGTGATATCTATGTGAGTATGAAGTTCCGTTGACCTTTTCTGGTCTTCTTGATCAGTTCCACTTCATCAAATGTTATTTTTTGACTGTAAATGCTTAAGTTCTCGATGAAAATACCAAAATCACTATATGGTTGCCTATAATATTTGTGAAGTTCCCTCGATTCCTCATGGATCCCATCATCAGAACTGGATTTTGAAAAAAAATGGAACCAATCTGGAAGCATGTCCTATAAGGAGAAAAAAAAAATTGCAAATCGGTCCATAAACGACGGAGTTCTGAGGTATCAAACTTAAAAAAAATAATGTTGATAAAAAAAAAATACAACCGAATTGATAAACTCCTCCTCTTTTTTGAAGTCGGTTAAAAAAATAGGGCAAGTGCGAGTCGGACTCGCGCACTGAGGGTTCCGTTTTTTTCCTTTTGAGGTACGGAACCCTAAAAATAACCAACAGGAACCTTAAAGTTACAGTTTACGCTAGTAACTAAAAAACTAGAGCTTCTTTAGCTTCTTGTATGTGATCTTCCACACCAGTGCCGATATCAACGTCCCCTACAATTTTTTCCCCGTCATATTCTATACGTCGGCGAATAGCCATTTCGTTAATAGTTAATCCTGCAGTAATGGGATAATTTGTGCTAATGTTATCTGTAAAAAAAAACAATAGAATTAAATTTGCCAGTAATTAGAGTAGTATAAAGGCATAATGAGACAAGTGTCATTTTGCAACTCTATTTAACATGAAATGTTTTAATAAGGGCTAATAATATTCACTAAGGGCGAACTGTATATGCGATTTCATTTTGATATTGTATGAAACTTAGACTCCCTATACTATAAAATAACAAAAAGAGAATAACTAGGTATGCTACTCACACCAACAACTTTACTTATTACTTTATGAAAAAAGAGTAATGATTGAAGTTTTGTGTAAACAAGCGCCTGATTTTAAATATCTATTTCCTGACTTTTTTCTTATGAAATCTTGTTATTCTAAATGTTAAATTTAGTTCTACCGGTTGCCTCTATCCATATTTTTCGTATATCTGGATCTGTTGGAAGCTTAAAAATAAAGTTAAAAAACAATATTTGTTTCCATATAGACTTTTTTTTAGGTAGGAAATCATCCAATGACATCTCTCGCCTTTGAGCGGAGCGGGAGGACGTGTCAGACATTTACTGACTAAAACGCACTCCTGTTCCTTCTTTGCCTTCTTTCCAGGGCTCCGGGGTTCTCTTTCGCACAACCCATGGCTCCAGTAGACTTCGACTTGTTGGGCCCCTACGGTTTTTCTGTCATCTTCTTGAGGCTCGCGTGGAACACTACGCGCCGTCGACGACTTGGACTCGGTCCGGACGGTTACTGGACGGTCGGAAGGTGAGCTACCTATTGCTCGCCGTCCGCAAGCCCGCGCCTACGGTGTTCCATATAGACTTGGAAATTAAATTCCTTACCTACTATTAGTAAAAATAATAACTGCCTATATTAAACATATTTTACATAATGAATCGATAATGGTTACAACTTAGTACAACCCTTCCGATATTGGCGATTGTTGTAATCGTAATGAACACATTACATTGCGCGATTGTTAACTTAGTACAAAATGGTACCCATGTATTGCAAACAATGTATAATTTTGCATTTAATTTTGAGTTTATCGTTTTAATGTACAAATTACTAATCTATCATTAATACCTATATAAAAAATGAATAGCTGTTCGTTAGTTTTGTTCGTTAGAACGGCTGGACAGATTTGGCTAATTTTGGTCTTGAAATATTCGTGATGGTAAGTTTACGTGGAATGTTTAAACGGTGAGAAAAAATGGAAAAAATCACGAAAAAAAATATCCGAATAAAACGCCATCTATAATTAATATGTCATTATAAAATTAATTATGCGGTTCTGGTAATGCCAGTAGATGGCGTTATCCTTAGGTACTATCAAGTCCCGCCTGTAGTTCGCCGAGTCAGCTTATAGTTATATATATGATTAATTGTATTTAAAAGTTTTTAGACTTACCGGTGAAAAGAAATCCCTTCTTAGGCTACGCTACACACTTGGCTTCATTTCCGACACGTTGCAATAGCGCAAGACGGCATAACTCGTGTTTGTCACTCAAATTTCAGTCGAACCACAAGTTGAACTATGATGATGATCATACTTTTGCCTGCCCCGCCCACAAGGACCTTCTAACCGTATGCTCGTCCTCCAAGCAGTCCACTCAGTGGTGACATCCGGGTGTTTCTACCACCTGAATCCAGTGCTGGAACCTCTCGAACTTACTATGTCCCCAGCCACTCCTTGAAGAGGGGACTTACCGCCATGATTATGGCGTGTGTCCAAAGCACACAGTGTGGTGATGACTGCTTTTTAGACATTGCTAAAAGTGGTTTGCATAACTAAGTTTATTTTTTATGCAATGTTGGAGAACACGATTTACTGCTTGGACCAACTTAAATATTTTATTATATACCGATTTATCATTACATTTGAATCAACCTCAAGCAAGATCGATCCTCTAACTCCAATAACTGGGTGGGTGGTAATCCCAGATAAAACAAATCATAATTATAAATACGTGAGACAGTGTTTGACTCTTGAATCATGCGGGCATTAGGTACAGCAGATTCGATGGTTAATAACTGACCCGGCTATACCTATAGGTACTCCACATACTACTTACTAACAAATATATTTTTGAATAAGTTACGAGTGTATGAGGAACCTTATTTCGTAGTTGTGTGTCCAGTGCTGCAGTGGGACAATTGGTACAAACTATGTAACTACGGATATCTATGGTAACTACAGAGGTACAGAGAGAGACAGAGATAAACTTATCTCTGTCTTTTTGGATCGTAAAATAATTACACGATAGTCCTCCTAAAATTTTCTGTCACTATCTTTAATAAGGATCATTCCTTATTCTTCAATTATACGCACATACATAATTATACCTAAATAATATAATATAATAATAATAATATAATATAATATTCCACAACTATCACACAACGCCGTCTCAAGCTAAGCAGAGCTTGTGTTATGAGTACTAGACAACTGATAAACATACATATATATTTCTAAATACATACATATTATAGATAAATTACACCCAGACACAGAACAAATGATCGTGCTCATCACACAAACATTTGTCCTGGGTGGGAATCGAACCCACGACCTCCGGCATAGCAGTCAGGGCCACTAACCACTAGACCAACAGGCCAATAAAATGGAAGTGTCTGTTTGTAACGTCAAAATAATATTTGTTAACCAAATAGGTATGCAAATGTAGTAGATTAGCTATAGCAAAAAAGCAATTGTTTCATTTTTATCTGCCCGTCTGTTTGTTTTGACTAATCTCCGCAATGGCTATAACGATTTTAAAGATTTCATAATTAAAAGTAATTAGCTGATGTTATATGGAGTAATTTAGGCTAATTTTATTTTAGAAAATGAAGTGGGGTTCCGGCCAAAAAACCATTGCTTGAAATTGTAACCAAATGCGCTGTCTATTCACACAGCGCCCTCTTGTGATGAATTCTAGTTCGTTGGCGCGTCTGTTCAGATGAGGGCATGAGGGTGCTTTCCAATCGCGGTATCCATGAGTCGCACTCTTTCTTGAAATGTTCGCAATATAAACTAGATGGCGCTGGTGAGTGTTTGGCACCCAATTCAAAACTGAAGAAGAATTTCCATATTCTTAGTGGGCCCTGTTATCAGTAGATGACAGCACTATGTACCAGGTAATTTATGACTTTACAAAAGTGACTTTCATAAGTCCATCACTCCTTAATTAATATTATACCTACTTACCATTTTATTCCAGTAAATTGTGAGCGTCAGAATGGCCAGTCAACAGTCGTATTTAGCTTTGAAATTGTGCTTAAAAATTACTTACTTAATTATCATAATAAGAGAATTGCTTATTTCATAGGATAAAAGATTTTAAACATTTTTAATTTTTGGCCCATGTACATTTCAGTAATTCCACATACTTAGTTACTACTCTACATAGGTTGACCGGCCATTCTGATGTCAGAATGGCCGGTCAACCTTAAATTTTTAAATTGAAAAAGATTATTTTATTTTACCATCGCATGTGCCTCGGTGTCCTGCGGAAACATTTGAATGCTTAGTTTTAAAGATCTACGGGGCCGCGCGGTTCTCTACTTTTAACCTTTTAACTATAACTTTTGACAAATTGATCTTGGCTTGGTTTTTTTTTTAAATCGTCAAGGTAGGTATGAACTCTATATACTTTTTGTACCTGTCTTTGCACACACAAAGCCCCGTCACCACCATAGGAAGCAAAAGCTCCAAAACCGATTTTTCTAAAAAGTCTTCTGAAATGAGAATCTACATTTAGATCTCGAAGTAACATCAGTTCATGATATGCCTTTCCAAGCGTTTTTTCGACACTACTGTGAAACACCGTAACCCTGCCTAATTGCATCGGCCTCCCAATACAAATCCTTCTGCATCTCTAAGATTCGCAGTCTCAGGCACGCTCGTCACTCCAATTAGTTTGCTCCAAGAGTGCTAGGAAACCCTTCGCAGACACACACCACCGTCATTCCGTCCTCGTTGCCGGCGCCGAGGCCCGCTGCGACTCTTCCGTTAATGTCCACCCCGTGCCTTGATGGGGCCAGCCTGGGGGGTTGCCCTTAGCGTGTAGTCGCTTAGTTTTAAGTCTCGAAGTTCTGTCTGGATGCTTTAATTTATTAAGGGCGCCACAGGCAAGCCCGGTTAAGACGTCAACACCTCATAGATGAGCTACTTACAAAAAAAAACTGGGCAAGATCGAATCGGACTCGCGCACTGAGGGTTCCGTACAAACTCACCTACGAGTATGTAAACAGCTCAATTCCGGAATGAATTGTCGAAGATTTTTCTAAGTAGTTAAATTTTTTTTTGGTCGTAACAACTTTACTGTTTTCATATTTATTCCTATATCTGTGCTTTAGGACCTTACTTAATGCCCAATTCCAAAATTTTGGGTCAACGGGAAGTACTCTATGAATTGTGATAACTTAGAGAGTGTCGAAATATACCTTTTTTGCGACATAAATGACCGTCTTTTTTTTTCGTTAACTTAGGAGTTTGATTTTTTTACAGTTTTAAGAATATATGGTTTTAATTTCAACTCGATACCTCAATAATCACGCATTACCGAGACAAAAGGTCTTCACAGACAGACAGACAGACGGGCGGACAACAAAGTGATCCTATAAGGGTTTTTTTTTCGGTGGGAAAATCATCTTATGACATCCCCGCTCTTGGCCGGCGCGGGAGATAGTGTCAGAATTTTACTGACTAAAAACTCGCTCCTGTTCCTTCATTGTCTTTGGTACCAGGGCCGAGTCTTCCTTTCAGAATCAGACCCTTGACCCCACAGTAGGCTTCGACCCTGCTGGGCCCCTACGATTTGCTGACATCTCCTTAAGGCGCGCGTGGCGTGTCGTTTACGCGCCGTAGACGACATGGGCTCGGTCCGGATGGTCGGACGGCTAGCTACCCATTGCTCGCAGTCCACAAGCCCGCGCCTTCGGTGGCCGGAAATCGGAGATCGGAATTCCGGCGGGGGTTGGGCGTAAGGACCGTTGCCTCACGCGATCGGCCGCCTCCTATGCTAGCATTACTGCTTCGCAGAAGGAGGCGACCGCCTGCCACTCCTCCTCGCTCCGGACCATGGCCTGTACCAAGGCCCGGCGCGAGAGATCGCCGCCGCCGATCGCCCCCACGACGACACGTCGTTGCTCTGCCCAAGCGGGGCACACCTCCACCGTGTCTTCCGAGCGGTCAACACAATGGTGACACCCGGGCGTTTCTTCCGAACGAATCCGGTGCATGAACCTCCCGAACTTACCATAACCGGTGAGGACCTGCGTCATGCGGAAGGTATGAACGCTGTGTGGTCTTTCCAGCCACGCCTCAAAGAGAGGACTTACCGCCATAATTGTGGCGTGCCCAATCCTATAAGGTTTCCGTTTTTTTCCAATTGAGGTACGGAACCCTAAAAAAGAAGACAACGAATATTCAAAATTCCATGCTGATCAATTCAGTGGTTTAGGCGTGAAAAGGTAACAAACAAACTTGCTTTAGTATTTATAATATTAATTAGGATGTCTAGAAAGGTTATCTAAGGGCCGAAACTGAGTTAAGCGGACGCCTGCGACTGGCATCCGTTGCGCGACAAAGCGCATGTCGTGAAACCGGACTATTAGCTGCGC